>CM051455.1:8934566-11449566 GCA_028274465.1 Plantago ovata
TGCACCATTTGATTTTGGGCACAAAAATAAGGAGATAAAGTTAAATATTGAGTTATTTTGATAATGGGCACCTACCAAAAATCCGTCATTTACAGACGGATAAAATGACGGATTTATCCGTCGGTAAATACCGACGGATTCGGTGTCTCTTAGCGACGGATGACGGATAACGAACAAAGTTGACCACTTTGTTCGTCATCCGTCGAAAAAAGATTTCTACCGTCGGTATTTTAGCGACGGATAAGTTATCCGTCGCTAATATTAAAACTAAAGTAAAAATAAAAAAATAAAATTAAGCTTACCGACGGATAAGCTTATCCGTCGGTAAGCTTAATATACCGGCGGCGAAGGAGTTGCAGAACGCCATTTTTCTGCTTCTCCTTACTCTTCTTCTCGTTTTTCTATCTTCTCATCTCCATTCTCATTCAAAACTTCACCATTTCATCCATTTTGGTAGCAAATTGAAGCTTATTGCACAAGGAACAAGGAACACCCTTCAATTCGAATTTTTTTGGTCAATTTGTGCAAAATCAAAGGTATGAACTTTAACCCTTATTTGATTTTTAATTTGGGAATTATTCAATTGTTGTTATTAATTGTCAAATGTATGTTACATAGTAGTTGATACAAGTATATTTTGCTTAATGTGTAGTTGATTATTGTTAAAATTGAGTAATGAATCGATTTTGGGATTTTATTAATTTGGGGATTTCTAAATTATGGAAATGTATGTTAGTATTAAGTAGATATTAGTTGTTATAGTTGAATGTTAGTTTTGGGTTATGTTTAATTTGAGTTTGTTAATTAAAATCGAGACTTAGATCAATTTAGGGCTTTTTTTAGTTTTGTATTTAATCGAATTAATGTTCCATAACTAGGTTATGTACTTATATAAGGTTAATTTTGTAGTTGAATACGATAAAATAGAGTAATTTATGAAAATCGAGACTTGTAGCTCAATTTGGGGGTTTTGAAATAAAGTGAAAATGGGTTCGAGATGATGATATGATGATGATGTTAGGTTAGAGATGATGTTCATATGGTTGTTGTTGACAATGCTAGGCTAGAGATGATAATGCTTTATTTGATAATGCTTTATACTGTACGTGCATATTTATATCATCATACTAACTTGATATTGTTTTATTTGCAGATGCCGAAACCTAGGTGCAACTACTTCCACCCGAGTTACGAGTTCCTGGAGCCCCGGGTACGAGCAGGGTGTAGTTCCACCCATCATTGGATTATCGGAGGGGAGTAGCTCCTCATCGTCAACTAGGAAGAAGAAGCTAAGTTTGACCCATTTGCGAACCTACCTGCTGATGGTTGTCCATACGAGACGCCGACCCTGGGTGCCATGTATAAGGGGAAGCCTGTTCTGTTCCCTAACGGGAAAGCTGTTAAGTACACTTTTCTGTTGTTTAGTTTATTGTTTAACTTGTGACATATTACGTATACTTTATTATGCTTATTCATTCTTATTTGTATTAAACAATCATAATAGGTTTTACCTGCATCTGCCCATTCGAAGATCGGTGACATCATCACTCCAGGTTCATCGCTCCAACACCATCTGAGGACCGTGGTGGGGAGAAGTGGTCAAGGCTGCCTGACCATGTCATTGGCTTCTACTTCGATGAGCTGCGGGTATTGTACAAATCTTAAATGTTTAGTAAACGTTGTTTTTATTTTTATTCTAAATTTACGTGAGTGGTATGTTAGCCACTATATTTGGGTGATATGTTAGTCACCATGTGTTAGTTGTTTTTTTAGGGCAATGTGAGTGGTATGTTAGCCACTATATTTGGGTGATATGTTAGTCACCATTGTGCTTACGTTGATCTTGTTCTTGTTGTATTGATTGTTGTGTCGTTCTAAATTGGTTGTTTTGGTGGTTAGAAACACTACTACTTGCCAACGTGCTATTGAAGGAGCTTTGGTTTGTTTTCAACACTGTTGGTTCTCGTTGTTACCGAGACAAGGTCCACGACCTTAAGGAGTCTCGAGTGAGGCCTAGATTCATCCACGAAAGCGAGTGGCCTCTGTGGTTGGCTTACTGGAAGACACAGGATGCTGAGGACCTAGCAGATCAGAACAAGAAGAATCGAGCACGGGCGGACAGAAGCAGCTCCGGTGAAGACGAGGACTATTCGAAGCACCATCTCGGCACACAGTCTCAGGCCACTCGTGACCTCAATGCAGTAAGTTAACTTGTGCTTTACTCCAGTCACTTTCAATATTCTTAAAATTTTATTGTAAACACTGACACTTATTACTTGCAAAATGAACAGAGGCTCACTGGACAAGGATGCTTGTCGTACTTGACCATGGTGAGAAATGCCAAGTTCAAGAACGGCGAGTGGACATGCAAGAAAGCCAAGAAATGAATGTAAGTACATAAATGAGTACTTTGAGTTACTTGTACTGTATTTATTTAAAAAGTTTCTATATGTATTGTAATATATATCAACTCATGTATTGCTTAACTGCTTGTAGGAGGAGGTTGAGGCTTTTTACTTGGATAAGATGGAAGAGAAGTGACAGACATACTTACGATGGAGGAAGAGAACGCTGCCTTCCTCGAGGTGAACCCTCCTGGCCCTAAGTGGTCGATCTATGGCTTAGGGAACTTGGGACGTTCTCTTGCAGCTGAATCATTGCAGCGCTCATCCGGTTCTACCTCCAGCACAGATTCTCGAATGGCTGAGGAGATGGCAGCACTTAGGGCCGAGAATGCTAGGATGAAGAGCATTCAGGACACACTTGTGTCTCAGGTATATTCATTTGTATGCTAATATTATGTTGATATGTCATGTAGATGTATAACCACTTGTATGCTCATTTACATTGCTTGCATCTATCTTTCATATTCTTAACTACATCGATCATTACTTGTGTCAGGTGGAGAGCCAGAATTTGGGCTGAAGAAGATTCTGGAGAAGCATCCCATTGACATGGACCCGTTCGCAGAGGGAGAGTGTGTTTCAGACCGGGAGGGGAGCCCTGGTACGGCGGGGAGTGCGGGTTTTGCAAGGCAGTCTCATGCTCCTTCGGCTTCCAGTGGTCGTCGTCCCTAGATTTCTACATTTTAGTTGGGCATTTGTAGTAAAACTTTCACATTTACATTTGTAGTAAACGTTTTTCTATTTTGAAGAATCGAATTTTTTGAATTTTATTTTCAATTCAAATTTAATGATTTTTAATTTTCAGTACGTAAATTATATATTAAACAGGTTGTTGTACAATTATCAAGAAAAGTAATAAAAAAAATTTTAAGAAAAAAAAATATACCAACGGATAACTTTATCCGTCGGTAAGTATACCGACGGAAAAAGTTATCCGTCGGTAAAACTTCGACGGAATAAAGTCATCCGTCGGTCAGACGGATAAGGCTGGTCAACGCCATATTCGTCAGTCCGTCGGTATTATTCGTCAAATTTAGCGCGAATAAAAACGACGGTAAAGTTTAGACGGATAAAATAGCGGGGCTGTTTATCCGTCGGTAAGTTGTTACCGATCCGTCGGTAAAGTTTACCACGGATCGGTACCCATTACGACGAACAGTTAAATATTGAGTTATGTTGATAATGGGTGTTGATTTTACTTGGGTAATTTGCATCAAGATCCCCTGCTAGTTTCATCAATTACACATTGGCCCCTACTAGTTTAACAACTACGCATTACCGCCTGTTAGTACAAATCAATTACATTTTAACCCACGACCTTGACTTTTAGCGAATTAAGGCCTGGAATGTACCATTTTGCCCTCATTTAAGTTTTAGTTTTCAAAAAAAACCAAACAACTTCAATTTTATTTTATTACATATTTGACTCTAAATTTTTCTATTTTACAAAATTGACTATAAATTATTTAAATTAAACCCATTAGTTATATAAATCTCAAAATGTTCTTAAATATTATAACAAAATGATCCATACACAATTATTGATTCATATTTCACTCCATATTTTTTATAAAAGAAAAAAAAAACAAATTAAAAAAAAATTAAAAAAAAAATAATAAAATTAAATCCGATAGCAAATCCGATGAGCTTGTCCGATTGAGCTTTAGCTCCGATCGGAGCTGTACTTTCCGGCAGCTCCGGCGTCGGAAAATTCCGGTGCCGGAGCTGGAGAAGAAGAGGACTAAAATTAAAAAAAGAAAAGAAAATAATAAAAGTAAAAATAAAATAAAATTAAAACATGAAAGGAAAAAGGAAAAAGAAAATAAAATAAGTTAAGGGAGTGTTTGGCTAGCCACATTTTCAGAAAATTTTAGACTTGGTCAACTCGATTGGGGTAAAACGTAATAGTTGAACTAGTAGGGGGAAAAATGAAATGAGGTGCACTAACAGGGGTTCATTCTGAAAATTTCCCATTTTAATTTATGGAGAATTTATGGCCACAAAAATGTGTTGATGGAATATAAAATTATTATAACCATGTTCAAATATGACAAAGAAATGAAATGGTGCAACTCTAATGGGACCCCAAAATGGCAAAATGGTGCAACTGTTCTGGGACGAAGGGAGTATAAAGTAGTGGTAAAGTTGTAATAAAGTGTATGAAATAATATTTTTAATATGTGGAGTTGATTCCATTTAGGAAATGAGTAAAGTTTTGTGGGACACCAACAAGATTCGAACCCTAAATGTTTTAATTAAATAATGACACATGTATGCACCAGATTGATATTGAATAAGTAAGATCAACGGACTAAAATTGATTGATATGTCAATCAATCGGGTCATTATATATCTTTAAGTAGTGTAGGAGTAGTTGTAATATATTTTTCTGTTTAAAAAAAAAGTATCATGGTTTAAACTTAAAGGATTTATTTTGAACTTTTTGAGAAAGAGGGGGAGGGGTGTGGGTAAAATATGATTTTTGAGGGACGGGAAAATTGCAATACGTCATACATATATACATAGCCAAAAAGGAAAAAAAAAAAACAAAAAAAGAAAATGAAAAAAAGTCCAGAGATGTGCTAAAAAAGTTTAAGCAATTGCCCCCACTCAAGACACTTTGCCTTCGTGCCTGGTTAAGTAGGCGTACTCTCCATGAAGTTTGCCAAAAAGGTTCAGATATGTGCTAAAATTTTACTTTCTCATCGTTTGGTCGGCTGCTCTAGAGCAGCCTCCCTGTGGCGCCCCGAGCACGCTGCTCCAGAGCGGCCGCCACTCCAAACAGTGAGAAAATAAAATTTTATTTCGCAACGATGATAGAGTCGGGTGGAAAAATTCAAAATAATATTATAAAACCAACATGAACCACACTAAGTATAATCCAGTAGATAAATCTCCATAAATGAATATTATTATTTTACCAATAAATTTTTTTTTTTTTGAAACAACAAAAAAGTTCATTAAGCCCAAAAAATATGTATGTACAATTAATGATAAGAGAGGTATACCCCAATAAGGATACAAGATGATCATTTTTTACGGTCCAATAGTTCCGTTCAAGTAAATTGTTGTTTAAATGAAAAATATTTAAAATATAAAATTTACAACATGACATCTAACACAAAAATACCATTTGAAATTAATTTCTAGATAAGAAAATTATTATTTTCAAAGTATTACTTAAAAATACGGGGGTGTTACAATATTGAATTTGTTCGTTAAATTAAATGTGTTTTGTAGAGATACCGACGGGTTAATAACTAGTTCATCATACACAATGGTTTAATAATGAACAAAATGGATGCAAAATGCATTACCTGGCTGCGTGTAATGTTTGTAATTTGTAGTAAAACTTATCAATTTCAAGTATCATGAACCATTTAGGATTTAGTAAGTGTTTGCAAATCCTAAAAGAAAAAAAAAGTGATTTTGGAGTAGAGAAGTTGAAATTTGAGTGTTGATTTGCCAACTTGTACGGTAACTTTTTCTAAAAAAATCATGTAACCGTCAAAATTTGAGAATCATCTCAAATGATGATTTTGGCTTCTAAAACTTTCGGTGGCTTTTTTTATTAAAATTGCAAACACCCATGACTTTTGATTAAAATCAATTTTATTCAAATTTCAGGAGAAGTAAGTTAAAAGTAGGTTTCAAAACCATTTGCAAACACTCACTTAGCTATTAACCACTTTCCCGGAAAATAAGTTTGTAACTCCATACACATATTTTAAAGTAAGAAACTAACGTAACGTAATGGGCCTACACACCTACTTGAAATTATGTCACTACTTCATAAGATCCAAGTCGATAACTTCCAAAATTGGCCCATGTATACTTACTCAAAGGTGGTACCTTTCGATTAAAGGATATATATTAACTGTACACGTTGTCATAAGGGACAAGTGGATAAAATACCAAAAAACTTATTAATGAGATACACATTCATTACCAATTTCATCTAAACATACTACTGTAGTTAGGGATTCAAAACTCCAAAATTAATATGTAAAAGAGTCTAAACGTCTCTCACTTGGGGTTTATCAAGGCTAGCAGGGATCGTAGTTCACACAGATTATCCAACTAAAAGTCTAAAACATACTCCTTTAACTCTAGACACTAAATGCAGAAACTAAACTGAGTTTAATCTATGTCATCTAATCATCTATATATCATGAATCAGAGTCAGAGCTAAGCTAGTCTAAAGATTGTTGTTGTGTCTAGAAGAAGTAAAATGTGAGGTAAAGAATTTATTGAATGAATCAGGGGTAGGGTGAGTTTAATTAGGGTAGGGGCTCGAGAAAGAAGAGGTAATGTGTGGGTTAAGTAGGACTGTAGATGTACTGTTGGTATACTATATTTTTAGGACTGATTAGTCTTAATTAATTAAGTGTGGTGTGGGGTATACAACCTGTTAAAGGTGGTGCAAGATTTTGCAGAGATTTTATTAACTTCACAAGAGGGAGAGAAGCAGCTAGCAAAACTGCAAAAAGAGAGAGGGACAAGAGACATACACATAAGGGGGGGTATTGGAATCATGGAAAGATAAGATAAAAGAGGAGTCAAATGTGCTTCCAAAACTGGTAAAAAGGGCACCCTTGACCATTCAGGTTGCACTCAAAGGCTTCCCCCATCCATCATGTATGTATGTACCGCGTGCGCGTGTGTGAGTGAGTGAGTTCTTTCCTGTGAGTCTTGACCTTTTGAGTGTTTGATTCATGATCTATACAATGTAAGTACATTTTCAGCATCATTATCAAAAACGGAAGCAGAGATTCTCATTGCTTCATTGCATCAAATTCAAACCCATATCCAATATTTCTCGTAGAATCATTCATTCAGTCAATTCATCAAACCCATATCTAAATGAGTGGAAACAGTTTTAAACATGGTGTATGGAAATCAATGGTACAAGTTTTTAATTAAGGGATTTTAGTGAAGGATTTTTAGGGAATTATACTGTTTTCAAGTGTCTTTGGACGAGAAACTAACATGTTAGACTATATTTTTTTATTCAATACGATTGTACATGTAGTAGGGCTATATCTCTTATATTCGAACATTAACAATAAATTTACTTATGTCTCTAAAACGGGTTGTAATTTTTGGAAATAAAATGAAAAGTAATGATGTCAAAATCAGTTGTAGAATCTAGTTGATACCGATTGTATTGGTAACATGAGAGTAAGAGGAGAGAAGGGTCACCCTTTCACCCGCTTGCCTTGAACAAATGGAGCCTGGGGGAATGACTCAACAGTCAACATAGTTGGAGGTATAAGCATCATGAAAACACTTATGGGAGTGTGTTGGTTCGTATATACGTACCTCATGAAAAATTATTGGTGGAGTATTTATAGTAGATAATGAGAGATAGTATCCCAAATGTTAGAATCATATCATTTTGTAAGCTGGGATGTCCGGGACTAAAATGCCATGTTCTATGAAGTCCAATATTCTTGGTGAGTATGAACTTCGAGTACGACCATCATGTGCAAGTGGCCCTAAGGCCATCTCCAGCAGCGTGTGAGCTGCTGGAGATGGCTCAACTCATTCCCACTCACACTTTGTTGGGCGTGTGGGAGGGGATGAGTTGCTTACGAGTGAGGCGGGGGTGAGCTACAACTTTGTTTTTTCTTTTTTTTTTTTTAATTCCTTTCTTTCCTTGTTTTATCATTTCTTTTTTATTCTCTTTAATTTTGTTCCATCCTGATATTTGTTGTTTCTTCTCTTCTTTTTTCTTTTTTTCCTTTTAATTCTTATATAATTAGTTTTTGGGGAAATTTACGTCTGGACCCCCTCTTATGAGACATCTCACTAAACAGGTCCCCTTGTGCAAAAAATTACGTCTGGATCCAAAATAAGCAATTGACGTTGACCAACTTATTTGATACTGTTTCTTATGCTCTCTACAAACACAGTCTTACTCCTTATTTGCAATTTAATCATCTTTTTCTCTTTTTTCTCCAATTTTTCCTTCTTCTTTAATTAAATTGTCGGATTCCGGTGGCGAAATCCGGCAGAGCTCATCGGAGCTCTGACAGAGGTCTTTTTGTGTTGCAAAATTAATGAAATTAGCTTCTTTTTTTTTGCCGAAACAAGCATTTTTTTTTTTTTGTTGAAACTAGCACTTAACTAATAAAATTAGCCTTTTGATGTTGAAAACTAGCACTTATGATGCAGAAACTAAAGAAATTATTTTTTTGCTGTTGAAAACTAGCAGTTGTGATGTTGAAAATAATGAAACTAGCAATTATGATGGTGAAACTAATGAAGTGAGCATTTTTGTTGATGAAACTAGCAATTATGTTGGTGAAACTAATGAAACTAGCATTTTTATTGCCGAAACTAATGAAACTAGTATTTGTGTTGGTGAAACTAATGAAACTAACATTTTTGTTGATGCACTAATGAAACTAACAATGGAGTGATGCTGAAACTAATGAAACTAGTACTCCCTTCATTTTTAAATATACGGCATTTTAGGTTTTTTTTTAATTGTTCTTAAAGATACTATACTTACTCTTTGGTCAAACTTTCACATTTAAGTACGTCTAAAAAGATTAAAAGTATTAAAGATATAAGAAATGAATCAAACTTAACTTGTGAGTCCTCCTAAATTTTTTTAAACGGCTAAATAAATTAATCACCATGAAGAATTACAAAGTGAAGGTGCATAAGAAATGTGACATCAACACACCGAAACCAAACATCGAGCAATGACATAATATAAACATGGACAACCCGCAAACTGTTATATTCGTATCAAAACTTGACCACCCCGACCCCTCGTCTAGTATATCTATTTCACGAGCAAGAAGTCAAGATTAAGGGGGTGACAATTTGTAAAGCCAACTCTAGTCAAGTCCAAAGGAGCGGAATGACTTTCGTAGCAAGACTAAATAATACTACCTCTGTCCCATAACAAATATTACACTTTATTTTGTTGAATTTTCAAGGGTCAATTTGACTTCGTATTAATTCCAAATTCTACAAATAAAAATAATTAAGAATTTTATATAATGAAAATATAAACCTTCTAGTTTTATAATAAAATATTTTTAATTATTTTTATCATATAATTTGAGAATAATTTAAGGTCAAAGTGATCCTACAAAAGTTAACAAAATGAAGTGTAACATTTGTTATGAGACGAAGGTAGTAATCTATTGTAATGTAATGTAGTTATACTGCTCAACTTCATTCATATGGTTTGCAATTTATTTCATAAGATCGTAGTGAGTTTCATCCGTACGCGCATCTAAAATATAATCTCATTAAGATTTCTAAAACAAAATATAAAAGGAACAGGCATCCGATAGAAAACAACATGATCTTCCATCGTTTGGCGGGGAGGAATTCAGGTTGACCAATCTTTAATTTGCATGGGAAACTCCATGCTTTCTTAGCGCAAGTACTCTCCTCTATATTATCTACTATACTATATATTCACCCATGACTACTTGGAGCACTCAATTTTTAATTCCTCCTTCCACATCATCTTAATTGATTAATTCCTTACTTTTAAGTAGAAGTACTATCAACTCAATTGATTAATCAACTAATCACCTGCTATCCAGGCTCAATATACAGTTTCAGCAAATCTTCCAGTGGTGTACTGGTGTTTATATTGAAATAGTAGCAATTTTTGTTGATGCCAAAGCAACTTTCAGCAGTAAAATCAATCTGGCAATACAGTTAGATCTCTGAAGTTAGTTGTAACGTGCGTACTACTGCATAGGAACTCTGCGTGCAATGCATAGTTTGCGTCAAATTTTGGGTCCGCCCCGTGCAAGCTAGGTACCATAAAATACGAAACAGTATATCACATTCCCACCATGCAATGAGTATTTCTGCATTGTAAATTGGAATGCTTTGTTCTCCTCCTTGCGGCTGATTGTTATATTTTAACTGTTGTTTTCCATTTCTGGGGCCACACCGATTTGTTCGAATATTAAAGATTAAACACAGCTTAGTTGATATGGCATTTCCCCTCCAACCGGTAGATGAGGCCCCGCCAGAGAGTTCGAGTCACCGAGGAGTAAATTTACATCTCAAGTAAAATCAAATTATTCAGCTTCTGCAGTCACAGGATTTACAACAAGGAACCATATCTCAAAACTAAGAAACTTGACAGGAGAAAAACAACAATTCTGATCAGAAAAAACATTAAACTATAACCATTGATTGTCACTTTTCTCCAGTCTGTGTCTTGGCCAAGATTGTAACTAAGCCAAGTATTAGTCATAAGTTAAAAAAGTTACAGTGTACATACATTAAAGAATTTAAAGGCTGCTCTTTTATATATTTCCAAAAGCTACTGTACCTCAGCATTTGAATATTACAACAAGTAATAGCAAACATTAGAGATGGCAGATGTCAAGCTGGGACGGGCTCCGTTGGCGTGACATACTGTGCAAAGGCGTTTGATGGTACTGTGACGCCTCCTCCTTTCACTGATACGTTAGGGCTCCGGACAGAACTAGCCCTGCTCACAAGATGTGAATCCAGAAACACTACAACAACTGTAATGTCATCGTGGAAATGGCGGCGGACCCCACGATCAATTTTCTTCAAGTCCGAGTACCTCATTTCCCTCTTCTTCGCTGCTTCTTGTAGCGCCGTTTTCACTAGTCTCTTGGCACTTCCCTGCAAGATATATGAATGAACAGAGATTGATATTAAGGATCAGGGAAAGGTCAAATCACTGAGATGCACAAGCTAAGTCTCTATTCTCAAAAGACAGTACTCTAAAAGTCTTACGAGATATACTATCTGTTTGAAAGAAAACTACCCAAGAACCCCCAGTCTTGTGTTTCATGACTGTAACGGATCCCTCATTTTGTGCAGTTCTGTAATCGTTTATGCTTTTCAGTTTACTTGAACATGCTACATTCTTAATTTGCTACTACCCTTTAATTTTCATCTTCTTTCAATTGGAAGAATTTTTACCTCAGTAAGCACACACACACACATACTCTACACACAAATAAGAAGAAAATCTTCTCCCTCATATGTTTTATTATTAATACACTTCTATACATGAGGGCGCTAAAGCAATCAACTTCCAACATAATAAACTCTTTTACACAATAATGAAGGTTTCACATTATACAAGTCATGTCTCAACATGCCTTCCTTGTCTCCTTGATAAATATTTCTCGAGTAAACTAAGAACACTTGTGTTATATTGATCCGATGCAGACCAAATTAAATTATTTTAAGCTAATTCTTAAAGAGAAGGCTTAGTCTATAATGAATCTGCTAATATAATAACCGCATCTATTCCAAATATATTGAATTCAATTCAAATTACAATTAATGTGTGCAGGGTGCAACCAATTAAAAAAGATTTAAACGCCCAACAAATTACCAGAAAAATCAAATTAAAAGGAAACACCAGATAAAAAGAAGCCAAAGTGGAGTATGTATATATGCCGAAAGGCCAATCAGTAGAAATATGAGCACATGTAATCAATTTTACGTTACCGGGGCAATTATAGATATTTTTGTTACCTAATTCTCACGATGGGATCTCTACGAATAGAACATGAAGAGGTTTTGCACTTATAATTATTTCATCAATCCACAAAACGAAGTTTCTCATCAGTACAAAACTCTAGTGCATGAGCAAAAGCCGAAAGGAACTGGATGTTTTTGCTCAATGAAAGATAACGCAACTGAGTATATATAGGGGAAAAGAGAAGCTGATTGAGGGTGTAATGTAATCTTGAAATGCTAGGCATGAACCTCAGCAATACCTAATTCATAGACCACTCTAGTTTACATTCCCTGAACATGGTTTCAAGAGAAAAGCAAAATGTGAATCGTGGAATTGTTCCATTAAAACCCACAAATATTTTGATGGAAACAGAACTAGGAATGAAGAACTGATTTTATCCTCTCTATCATACAATACTGTCGTTTGTAACAATAGCTAGGGTCAAATGCAAATATAATAACTCTCTTCCTTCATGAAACAGGTCAAATGCAAAAATTACCAGTTCGGATCTGAACCACAGTTTAAAACCAGCACCAAAATTTTAGTCTTCCACTCATTCTTCAGTCAGTTCCTGACCAAAACATAGAAACTATCAAACTATGGCGTCTCTCTCCTGCCTTTTCCCTTTTCCATGCTCCCAAATAATCTCTTTCCTCACACCTCTTCCACTGACTACCAAGTCAACAATCTCCTCAGTTCGGTAGATCAAGATTTTTTTGTTTGGCTTCGGGTTTTCAATTGTTTAGATCCTGTTTGGTTTCTTATGTGCCTGTATGTTTCTATTTGAACTTTCCATTGTTTGCTGTGAGATTGCATTAGTATTATGTGATTGTAATTTTAGTTGAGTAGGGCCACCTCATTGTATTGTGTCTCTTGATATTTTTCTGATGTAGCAGTGATCTAAATCATCTTTTTCCCTTGCAGAAAAGCAAAAAAATCAGTCTAAAACCGGAATATTGCGGTCCACCTGGGACGGGAACTATTTTTCAGTTTCCTGTCGAAGGTGTTGCCTTGATTCCAGTTAGGGGTCCACACCAGTGGACACCCTGTGTTAATGGTGGACTACTGGGTCTGCCTTTAAACTCCAATTCTGGAGATTTAATTTCCGGATCTGGAAATACAGTTCTGGAGTTTTTATTTACGGATCTGGAAATTAAATCTCCGGATCCAGACATGATTTCCTGGACAGTCCACCCCCAATGACAGGCTCTAGATTCTTCTTTTCGCTTTCCTTTATATATTATGTTTCAACAGTTTATTCTGAAGAAGATAGTAAATCATGAATGGAAAAGCTTGTTATAAGACCTTTTGTAGAATTATTCTTTTTGCAACGTAGAGGAGATTATGATCTTCATAATATTCAGGTCAAGATGCATTTTGGAAGATCAAAATTAACGTGTATTCATTATTTTTACCCAATATTACTCGTGGGGCTTTTGCAGAGTTTATAGAAACACATGAAGATTTCATGCAATTTTTCAAACGAGGGTGTTTCATACAGATTTCATAAAATATAAAGTATGAGGATTTTTTATCTTACCTAAATTAATTTAGAAGAAATTATCAACTCATCTGATGACCTACATGCATGATTATGCCTCAGTATTCTCGTGTAGGTTGAGCAATAAGGATTGAAAGAGCAATAATGTAGTATTTAAGCAATAATGATCTTACGTTGCGTGGACGATTTTGAATTAGATCAACTGCTTCTTGGTTGGTAAGGTGCTCCCATAGGCCATCTGAAGCAAATATAATGAACTGATCCTGAGGCAGCAACGGGTGCACAGTAATAGCTGGGTCCGCACTCAAGATTGGTCGTTTGAAAGGTTCTCGGAGTCTAAATTTTTGATAGAGTGGCTCTCTGTTGAATTCAGCCTTTTTCAAATACACATCTCCAATTGATCTTGAGATCTGTAAAATAACAAATTCCATACCATATTATAACGGCAACAAAAGAATCCAAGTCACAATTTAAACAATCAAATTGGAGACATACATGAGCCACTTTCTAGAATAGAATTCTAAGTTGACAAGATATTGTTGCTACATATTGTCTTGCAAAGACCGGCTTACAAAATTTCCAGATACACAAAACAGTTTGGGTCGAGATTGAACTAGGATTATGCATTTCAAAAGATGAATAGAAGTTTGGAATGCTGAGAGTAGGGTTTAAAAAATAGACTTATGCATGAAATCATGTATTTGCTGCATGTATAAATATAAAATGAGAAGAGTAAGAGCTGAATCATGCAAGTTGGTCTAATCTAAGCTAAATACAAAGTCCATAGCGTTTTATGAGCAGCTGATAAAACTTTATATGTCATGAAAAACAGAGTATTTTGTAAAATGATTATGTAAACATTAACTCATGGACATTTTAAATGTCAAATCTAGATACTGTTAAGTTCCTTTTTAACTTGATCAAATGTCTTTTGCCCTTTTTAACAGATAGCCAATATCACTGTGCTATCAATTATAAGGGTGTCAGACCAGTTCATCTACGGCAGCAAACAGACATGCAATATTCTTGCTACTATTTATCATGTACAAATTATGTGTAAAACTTAAATAGCCTATTAACCAAGGCCTTAAGAGATAATTAAAACAAAAAAAAAAAAATGGTTCCATAAGGAAATAGTTCATATAAGAAGAGTGTAGCTGACCTAAAAAGAGATAATAAGAAGAAAACAATGAAAGGAGTTTGCTGTGGCGATAAAATGAAGATAATTAGTCCATCAGGGTGTTTTTCCTCTCTTCTCAAATAAATGCAATTTAACAGTAGCACGGTAGCAAAAAAAAAGGCGGTATGGCTTAGTTAGGCATTCAAGTTCTATGTGATCTATTGATCCCCAAAGTCATTGCTAAAGGTAATATATTCATCCTAAGAGCCAACATCAGCCAAAAGAAACCAAGTTGATACGTGAGGGGGAAAAGATAGCTGACCTGTATAAGACCTTTCACACGCCATACGTTATGCTTTAAAACTACAATATGTGAGTCATCCGGGTGTAGAGACTGCAGCTCCTGTCTTACAGATTCAATACTTGCATTGTGTTCCGCCGAGAGTTGCATAGCAAGTACTTCCCCTGTAGCTTTGACAACTCTCCCTAAAACAGCCCGTGAGTCACCGACATTCGCGACATAGAGAGTTCCAGCACATATTACTCCTACAAGACAGCACGAACCAACTGCTGCAATCTGAGGTTTCATAGGCCATTGCCTGCTTACGACTGAGAAAAAACCATCTTCGGTAGCTTGAAACGCCTTCCGGATTACCTCTGCTGACATGGATTGATGCTCGGCAGTGAACCCTTCAAGATTAAGATCAAGTAATTGAACATCAATTTATATAATGACAAAATACAAGTTAAATTAAACAGCTAAGTAGATCACATTGCACCGTAATGTTTCACCTTAACACCTGCCTTCATAAGTTCATATTTTTACCCTTAAAAGCTAATGTAAGTTGATTTGATTATTAACTATTAAATTGAACAATACCTAATCATATATTGAATCAAATACCATTCCATAATTGTTTCATATGATGTAGCAACTGATGATCTTTAATGCTAAGACTAAGTTCTACAAAGAACACTGATGAAATAAGAACTCAGAGCATCATAATACCAACACCCTTCTCATGCAATTTCCATACTAGGGGTAGGGGCAGGGATAATATGAAGAACCAAGTAAAATTCGAGTTTTGCAAGATTAATAAATGAATTTAGACCCAGTTAACAATAACACCATGGCACTTACTCTTTAGATGTTGGAAGAGGTGTTCGTTGATAAAGCGAGAGGTCTCTGGACCGCCATGTCCATCATAAACCCCAACAAAAGTGCCAAATGGGCCTGAATCTGTAGAGCTAAGAGAGCCAGATTCGAGTTGACTCTGATCCTCGAGTAAATTATTAGCTTGAACTACAGCCATAGAAAAATCTCCATTAAAATGCTGCCCCGAGTCCTTATACCATAGAAGCCCTTCTTTACGACCAGTGGAATCCGAGCCTGTATGAACACACCGATCCGCCCTTGGCTGAAAACAGGCCTTCAAAAAGTTCATTAACCCAGATAACATCCCTCATCTCCTCCAAAATGCCCTCCAAGTAATCCACATTTATCGCAAAAGCGATGCAACTAAAGGCCCCAAACAAAGCTCAAATCAATCACTATCTAACAATATCTTTCAACGAAGACTTAAGAGACTTTGAATACCAGTACCCTGACAAGGATAAGCAAAGACTATAAATCAACAAAGGCACAAGATATGTTACCAGTCAATAGCTACTACTATATGATGATTTACTAGTAGAGAAATATGTAAGAATAGATCTCCCACTAATAATAGAAATAGAAAAAAACCATGATCAAAACCGCCGCCAAAATACTACTAGTACATGAAGATAATTGAATTGAACAGGAAAGAAGAAAAATAATACTAAGGGCTAGTCAAGATTCTAGAAGGTCCAAGTCGAAGAAAAATCTAATCTAAGCCAACAACAAATAAATCCCAAATTGTCAAAAATCACAAGAACCCTGAGCAAACACAGTAATGAGGTAATATTATTCCATAGGATAAAAGAAGATGATGATGCTACCTTTAGAGTTGATTGCGTATGATGAAGAAGATCCAAAAGCAGATTAGATCTGTGGATCCGTAAAACCAAACCAAGATTTGTGTTGGAAAAGTTGAACAAGTGCGTTCGGTGTGATGATTATTAGCCTTTTTCTTCTGGTTAACGAGAAAGAAAGAAGAGGAGGCAGGCACAGGAGGAGGAAGTTGATTGTGTTTTGTGATGAACTGATAGTATATGATATATGGAAAAAAAAAAAGGGAAAATCAGAGAAAAGGAAAAAAGAAGATGAGTATAAATACAACACAGCAACACAGAGAGAGAAGCAGAGAGTGGTAAGTTTGTTTGTTTATTTATTTGAATAAAATATAATTGTTGAATAAATATAAAGAAAAAGAGAAGCAAAGAACACAGTAGATTTGATTGTTTGATTACCATTAAAGAGGAGAGTTTTTAGTTTAGCAGATTTTATACATTAGATAGGAAAAAGAGGAGAGTTTTTAGTGATTATTTACTTTGGGGTAATTAAGCTGGAAAAGTGAAACTCTCTCTCTCACCAGGCAGACAGAAGCCATTAAAAAGTAACCAACCAACCCAACAATGGAGAGCTTCAAGCCAGCAAAGCACAGGACCAGTTATTGGGCTCCACATACAATTTTTAGATTTTACACACAAGATGATGAATTCATCATGACAATGAGAGAGAGAGAACCCACAACTGTAAATAGTCAATTCACTCGTGTTGATTTTCACTCTTTTTTAGGTGGATTTTATGGTAGAGTTGAGGTTCTAACATACTTTTATTCTCCTCTTGCTTTTGGGTTTAGATAGTGGTCTGAGTTCATATCTTTGTGCATTCCTTATACAATTTCAGCTATAACTATATTATCATTTTGTTAATTTTAATAAATTTTGATGTTCCAAAAAAAAAAAAAGACAAATTTCTAACCCGATCAAACCGGATAGCCAACCGAAACGAATCAAACCAGGGTATTTGTTGAACACGGAATCGAGGTCTGAGTTTCCATTTCGGTCCCAATAATATTTTGGAATTGGTGATTTTGTATTGGAGTTATAGTTTTCGAATAAAAAATAAAATAATACGGTGTTGAAGCTATGGAACTGTAATTTATAAAGTTACGAAATCAAACCGGTTGATTCGGTTTAACCGTCCACAATCTAGGAAAAATTCCAGGTTCCAAAATTTGTCCGAGTTTTTATAGAACCGTCCCGTTAAAGCCTCCGAGTACCGGTTAAACCGGATCAACCCGGGTTGACCCGGCGAGATTTAAAACAGGAAGCCTACATCACTGCACCCATACCTCACCCGAAAGCCTAAATTGACAGGCCTAAGTAAATCTAAATCTGTTAAGAATATTACTTAAATTAGAAAGTAAAACGGACTCATTGTTGAATTCTTTGCGTAGCTCTCCCCCAGTAAATCTAATTTAAGTCATTAATCTGTCTAATCGAATATGTGATGCAATTAAGGTGACCAAACTATGGCATCAAATCACAATGAATCTCACTGCGGGTCCTTGCTATATGTTACCCTCCTAATTAATTAAGTCCTATACTGACTAATTTTCTTCTTCTAGTGTAGTTCCAAGTATGTTGACTATCTTCTAATTTCACATTAAATTTGGATGCATTTGCCACCAGAAAATCGATCATATTTGTTCATCATAGAATTTATGTGACCATTATTTAACAAGTTAAAGTTTTAAAATATGTTTGTGAGTACATAGATCATAGAGGATTGAGCAGCGGTATTTTATGGTAGTGTGCACAAGTACAATTTAACAATACTTTCATTAAGTTATTGAGAAAAAAAATTGAGGATTTCACAAATAATTCCAACTATTACTATTGTATCAGTGATCTCCGAAAATTTTGTGATGCCTTAATGTTATTACCATATGATACAGTACTTATATTATATTATGTAAATCGACCTCTGTTTTTATTCATTTTCTATCTTTGGCCTCAAATCCGGATCAACCCGGGATTAAATCGGCAAAATTTTAAGAAAATCGAGAGTTTGTATAAAAACCCGGCAAGTTTTCTGGGTTGGGTAGGTAAACCCGTCGGGTTTTAAAACATAGCTTCACCGATTTCTTGACGCTCCTTGACGCTTTCTCTCACACAGCACAGCACTAGATCGCTTTTTCTCAGAGCTGGCAGCACCATAATCAAATCTACAGCACCGGGTTTGTTGTTCACAGCTTTGGTTATTCTCAGGTGTGAGATTGATTCTCTCCACTTATGGCGTTTTTGAGTAGATTGAAGCAAGAGAAGAATAAATTTCGTCTCCTTTCCCACCAAATCAAGAGACACTATTTCTCTCATTATCATAATAATAGTCTCGCCAACTCCCGCACTACTTGTTCACGCAGCTTAATTCCCCTTCCATATCACCCTAATTTAGATACCGATAAGTTTCTACGCAATGTCAGATTCTACGCAGCACCTGTTCAGGTAACTCTTTTATCTTGCTCAACAGAACAGAGAAGAATCTCTAAATTATGTATCTGTGTGTGTTGTTTAGTTTCTGCAGCCGAAGAAGGAAGAGAAAGAAGTAGGGTATAGATTGAATGAGCAAATCAAAGCTCAGACTGTTAGGCTTATTGAGGGAAAAGGTGCCTTCAATTCCTTTCTTCAATCTTATCTCGGATTAACCTTTTTTTTTTTTTTGTCTATGATGGGTCCAACCAATCATTTTCATGATTTATCCTAAACTTCAATGTGGGAAGTTAAATTTGGCTAGCCCAATTAGCTCAAAATTATGCAAAATTCATGGTTGGGGTAGTAATAATCAACACCTTTAGAGGATGGTTTCGTGTGGTTACCTGAGGATTTCATTTAATTGAAAATGTTTTCGACAGAACATTGTGTGATATCACGGTATGAAGCACTGAAGCGTGCAAAAGAGGCTGGCATGGATTTAGTTGAGGTAACTTTGTTTATTCTCTCTGTCGTTGATGATAGTTACGAGTTGTTTGGTTGCATTTTTACTGCACCGAAGGCTTTTTATATGTTTAGAGGAACAGTATCTAGTGTCTGTGGACAATATATACCTATGAAAATCTCGACTATTATGTGTCCTTTCTTCCATTGAACTTATATAGTTAGCGAGGAAAGTACACTGGGAGTAATCAAGATGCTCTATGTTTCTGCATGCATACACATTGTTACATAAGAGTGTGGTTGAGGAGTTGATTAGAGTTAAGCAAGTTGAAATAGAGGAGGTAAAAGGCATCAATCTTGTGCATTGATGGCTGATCCAACCCCTTTCACCATGAGCATGTGAGCAGACATATATCATGTGATCATGTAGGATATTGCTTCTCATGGTTGCCTCACTAAGCGTATCAACGTTTCTATTTGAGTTTTATAAAAATTGTATAACTTGGATGCCTAATTAAAATTACTCTACTAGTTTTATTTCTTCATTCTTTATTATATTCATGTAAACATTGCTCTTTTATTCTGATCAACGTTTTTGCTTTCATCCGTAGGTTGATGCAAGTGGAAAGCCACCTGCTTGCAAAATATATGACTACAAAATGGATCTGGTCCTCAGGAAAAAAAGGGAAAAGGAAAACAAGCAGCAAAAAAGAATCAAGGTTAGCTTGTCTGATTCATAAAGTGTTGTGTTTTATGTAGCTTGGACTTTCAAAATGTTACACACTATCATCATGTAAGGGTAATCTTTTTGTGCATGACAACTTCTCATTGGGCCTAGAACAAACTTATCCTATTCGATCCACACCATCAGCAACTTCGACTTATGTTTATGGCTGCCAGTTAAAACAATTTTATATATCAACAGAAGATATAGTATATATATTTCCTTTATGAGTTGTTCACACTTGATCCTATGATCCAAAGTATTCTGCCGACTAGACTTAGTGATGTTATGTCAATTTTATATTTGGCTGTCTGAAGCAGTATTTGGGTTTGAATTTTGCAGTTGTACGATAAGGATCCCCATGTATAATGAAAAAGCATGTAGGAAACTATTGGAATACGATATTGATTGCATAAAAGAGTGTGTGTGTGTGTGTGTGTCCTTTCTTTTCAAAGTTTTAGGTTAGGTTTTCTTTATCTAAATACTCTATAATTTTATAATTTTGTTTTGCAGGGATTGAAGACAGGAACATCTAAAGAAGTTCGGTTTGCTGGTAAAATTGTAAGTTCTTCAGCTGTCGTCCTGTTCTATTTTCAAATTAACTTTGAGATTCGAAAGCTGATTTGCTAGAAGCCCTAATGAACAATGACCATGATTGGACATGGAATGTTAATTTGGGGTGGGGAAGGAATTGGAAGGTACTTAACTGTGTAGCACAAAGTTCTATTGTCTGAAGCAAGGGTAACAAATTGTTGTTGTTTCCCATAGTATGTATGTATATATAAGGTTGTTTATTAGTACAAGAGAGAGGATGTTTTCATGTTTTGGTGATAAGTGATAACTGATAAGTCACCTCCAAGTGGTTGGTTAAGACTTTGAATTGATGGTCTCTTCAGTTTGTCTTTGACCATAGGCCTGTATTTATAAGTTCTTATGTAAAAGTTTGTACCTATACTCCCCCTGTCCTGTTTCAAACTACACTTTTGTCACTGCCAGAATTTTTTATTGCAAAAGTAATAATAAACTAGTAGAAAACTTACCAGTATCTTATTCATTATTTCCTAAAGACCAAATATTTTCCAGCTTTTATCCGTTTTCTGGCGGTCGCAAAAGTGTAATTTGAAACGGGACAGAGGGGGTGATGTTTACTGTGACCAATCGGGCATATACATCGTGAGTGGGAAATTTTTTAGATGCTTTGAAACAGAATCTGTTGGAAGTAATATAGATGAATTAGGGTAACATGTAGCAAAAGCGATTGTTAGAAGAAACAGTCAGGACAAATAAATTATTACTCAAATATAACATCTTTTACAAATTGCTCACTATGTCGTGCTTGAAACTTCCTATTAAAAGTTAAAAAAACATCAAATTGTTTTATGTTTTTTAGCCCAACCAATTAAATTGCAGTTCTTCTATTCATTTCTTCTCATAAAAGGATATTTACCGAAATTCCAATCATTTTTCATAAAAGATTAAAGTTGATGTGAATAGTGAATAAGAAGTTTGAGGGGGTTGGAGGTGGTATATGACATGTTGAATTTCTGTGAACATAACTAAGTTTGCTTATGTGCTGAGAGATCGTGTTGAATTACGAAGCACAACTCACAAATAGTATGAACAAAATCTTGAATGCCTACTGGATTATCAATTATCATTTTAGAATCATATCATGTGTGGAATAGAAATTAATTAGCAATTATTAGTTCAGAAAAAATAAAAAATCTGTAGTCCTATTCCCAGTTTATTTAATGTCTTCTTGTTTTTATTTTATTTTAATTTTTTATCTATATCAAATATATCCACACGAGCTCTTTATCTTCAGTAGCATGCTTATTTTCGGAAAAGAAAAACTTCAGTGCTTATTCTTATGGATACCAATTGTCTCCTGGTTACAGAGTAAACATGACTTGCAAATGAAAGCAGATACAGTGAAAAGACTCCTGGAAAAGGGCCATCGGATCAAGGTACATTCTCTTTGCCTGAGTATCAAAGTTTATACACAATTATGAATGTGTTTCCCTAAGTGATGAAGAGAACTTCATAGCATGCGTGTCGTGGGTCTAGCAAACATTTTCTGGAAAAGAAACAGACAGCAGAATACGTTTTTGTTTCCTTAACTTCATAATTATTCTGAGGTTGTACTTTCTATACAAATCAATTCAAAATTTACGGACGAACAATTGAAACTTTCTCCTGTTGGTTGCGCTATTCACACATGCCATAAGCAATACTCATATTGATTTGGGCAAATCAGAATAAGTGATCTGAGAATATTTATCTGCTCAGTTTATGGCATTTCTAGTGAGAATAAAGGAGTGAATGTGATTTTGTTTTCGGCTTTGCTTCTATGTCAGAGACAAGAAGCTGTTCTAGTCCTGCTTTCTTTTAATTATCTTTTAATAGGTGTGGGGCAAGTTTCACTTCATTCTGAGTTCACTGTGCTATTTTTTTTGGTTCTAATAAACCCCTCCTTCCTTTCTTTTTTCTTTTTTCCTTTTTTTTTTTTTTTGGTCCAAAGGACACTGCTCTATCTATCAGTGATGGATATAACTTATCTCTTTATATCTGTTTCCTGTTTATAGTGCACAGCTATTGATCCTACGGAAGATATGGACTTGAAAACATTGTTATCTCGTTTTTCTGCTCTGGTAAGATTTTATAGTTCTCTTATGGCTCTGAACTACCTGAAATCTTTTTTATTTTCCGTTCGCTTTTCAAATTATTATTTCAGTTTGGTTCGTTATTTGGTTTTACAAATCTTATTTGCATCCAGATAGAAGATGTTGCACTTCCGGAAAATGAACCACAAGTAGAAAAGAAACAGGCATTTGTCATTGTCAGACACGTTAAATTTGGTGGACCTAAACGTGGCCGCAAGAAAGCTTCTAAGGGTGAGTCTGAAGGTGAACAGTTGAAAGAAGAAGGCGGGGATGCTGTGGGAACTGAATCTGAAACTAAGGATACAAGTGATTCCGAGGAATTGCTAGATGAAGATGTTGAAACCAAAGAATCCGAATGGGTTGTCTCTGGTGAAAAGGATAATTCGGACACAGTTTTCGCTGCTGTGGATAGGATTAATGAACGGGCTAAGAATACTGAACACGTAGTTGAGTTTGAACAGGCCAATACTGGACCTTCATCTGCTCCGAAACAAGGGATGGTAAATAGATACGCTAAGGTTCAGCCAAATGTGAACGACAGAAGTACATTGAACAGACCGAATACTGTACCTCAGATGCCAAGGACACCACAGTTTAGCATGAATCCGCCGCCTCAACATCCATACCCGCGAAATCAACCACATTTTAACCCCGACACTTCATCACAAATGAGACAAACGCCCCGTGCTGAGGTTCCAGCACCTCCACTGCCTTACCAGCGAAACCAACCACAATCAAACACCAATGCATCATCACCGAACATGAGACAAATGCCTTGTGATGGGGCTCCTGGCTTTGGAGTTCAAAGGCAAGATCCTCCTACTGGTAATCTTGGTTCACCTACCAAAACTTTTGGTATTTTTAGCCCAAAACCAAAGGACACCCAATCAAGTGGACAGAGTGCACCTGCTGTGACTAATAGGTACCAGAAAGCTAATCCTCCTGGTCCTGAAAGAAGTCCAGGCACATCGGGTCCAAGGATTAACAGAGGTCCGGGTTTTAATAGCACGGAACAAAGGAGACAGGGAGGATTCAGTGCAGATGACTCGAATGCATATCCTAACAGGAACGGAGAGCAAGCAGATTACAGAAGGCGATGATCCCATTGATTCTTATACTCTACATTATTATGATTGATGGTATTTTTACTGTATACAACAAATCTTCAATTTTGTCCTCATGAGAGCATTAATTATTCACAAACCTTGTCGTTAATAATGGGCATAGAAGAATGCCTTCATTGTTTGAGTTGTAGAATCATTTTTGACAAATGGGGTGCTTGAAGGTGAAAGTAGAACTGACTTGTATCTGAAAGTTTTCCTTTATGATGAATCTGTGTATGGAATTTGCTAGTACATGGTTCCAAAAAATTGGAATCTGATTATGTAGGTTTACTTTAAATTTTAGGTATTATTTCATGCTATGTTTACTTCAATGGAGATCAATGTTTGAGACAATAAGAAGTTAGGCTTTGTTATTTTCATCTGAAAATTGATTATTTTAAATTCAGATCAGATGCATTAAGTTCAGTTCAAATTTGACTAATATTATTTTGTACTACAAATAAGTTCAGTTCAGATCCATTCAGTTCGGTTCATACTTTTTCAAATGAAGAGAACATAGCCTTACACTTTTCTTTTTCAAGAATTCATTATTATGTGTGCAATTTTAGGATGTGGTACATATTCTTTTTACCTTGTTATGGGACAAATACATAGAGGCATTGTTACTGCGGATAGAATTTTATAATTTTTTTCTTCAGTTGCAATAAACGCAAATACAAACAATCCAGCCAACGAGCATATAATTAAAATAATTAAAATAGAATGGATCAAATTGTAATGTTATTATCCAAGTGAACTTTTTTTAATGCATGTTTCTTATTTAGACTAATATGTAACTTACCCTAAGATATACTAGATTTCACATATTGCAAAAATCCAACAACCTTACTAGCGACTTAAAAATTTACTGTTATTGAAGATCTTCAAGTTGGTAAGGAAATCAAAACTTGACATTTTTCCCAAAAGCATTTTGCAAGATAGAATTTGAAGGTTCGATATAAGTTATGTAAACAAATTTATTCAACGACGATGATATTTTCAATGTTATATGTTCCTTGTTTCACATTTATGGTGCTCATGATGTTCCTAATCTTTGGCCTCCCCAACCAAAATCGATAATTTCAAAGCTGTGTAATTTCGAATCAACTAGCAACGAGAAATGGAAATGGAACCGATATCAGATTTTATATAAGACAAATGTCGATCGTTTGGCTCTTGCGCGCAAGAAAGTTGTGAAGAACCGCTACAACTAGGATACCACTGCGATCAGGAAATATCTCCAACATATCGTGGCAGGGGGAGGGGACATCTCTACCTATATGGCTCCGTATTAATTAAGGCCAAAGGTTTTGTCCAAAGTTATTTTGTTATCGAGGTCAGCTATATGGTACTTGTTCGTGATCACACTCTTGCTGCTGAGCGACTAACCATTGCTTGGACAATTATGCTACATTGGGCCTAGGACTGGATGAACTCGCGGCAGTAGATGTGAGGGATGCCATTCTCAGGAGTCAGGAGCACATTGGTGTTGTGGTTGATGAGGATGCGCAGATAGAGTGAGACTGATGTGATTGCACATGATATGCAAGATGATATATATGTGATGTTTTATCATATCATTTTTATGTATATTTTTCTTTCAAAAAAGAATTTGGTATTGCATTGATGGAAAAGAATACGATGCTGAACGTGTAACCTTCTTCCTAAAAAGTTTGAATGTTTATGTGGTAATAAACAAACCAACATATTGTAAGCGAGGAATTGATGCGTATAAAGAAGAAAACTAGCATATTTGAAGTTGTTTAAAAAATAGACGTAAATTTAAGAAGAAAACTAGTTGAACATTTTTTTACGAAACGGAGCGAATGGATGTGTATAAAGAACCGATTTTAGGAGGTTGGCGTAATCGGACCACTACTACCATCACAATTGAGATTTAATAATTACTATGATATTGTTTATAATAGAGATGTATATGAACTAATATAATTATTCATAACAAATATATTTTTTGGAAATAAGAACATGCATGTTATTATTATATGCCGTTCAAAGTTTTTGGGATCTTAAACGCACATAATCTTAGTAACCCCCTAGCCCCCTTAATGTATTACAGTCATGTTCCATCATTAATATGAAACAAAAACTTGCACCACCACGACGCACCGATAAATATTGAATAGATTCCAATTTACACCGGTGGTACACAACGAAATTGGACAGAAGATCGAACCTGCTATTAAAGTATTGTACAATAATACTCCATCCATTACGTTTGAAAGGTAACATATTTCCTTTTTTTACGTCCTATTAAAAAGGTAACATTCTAATTTTTACTTCTTCATTAAAACAAAAAAAAGGGAAAAAAGTCATTATTTTCACAAATTATTAACTATTCCATTTATCCCACATAATTTTCATTATTTACTCCAATGTAAATTTAATTATGTTAAACTACTACTACTTACCTTTGTAGGGGGGACAAAATTTACATCTCAAACACTTTTTACCGGTTCAGACGTCAGAGCACCAAACAGTATATAATAACGCTTACCCTTAATGCGATTTTACAGCAGAAGAAAGGTTTAAGTAGCAGTACATCTCGGATTTTTACCAGTTCAGAACAAGTTGCTGAAAAAGGGTAAAGAGCTTCTTCACGTAACATTCGTTCTCACACCAAAGTAAGCCCTTAATTCCTTTCCCTTAAACCCTAGCTTCGATTTCCTCCACCAATTTTAGGTTATTGTTGTTCAATTCGCAATTCGCTTAACTCACGGTGCCTTTATACGAGTATTCAATGTCACATTTGTTTATGTTTCAGCTGTTACATCGATTGAATTCGCTTTGTGAATGATTATCTATGCTCGTTTATGTACGAAGAGTATAATCTGTTGTTTGTTGACCTAATTGTTGCTTGTTTTTAATTGCAGTACTACTCGAGAAGTTAATTCAGTTATTATTAAGTGTTGGGCAGAATGGATTTCGATGAGTATGAATATCTGGAGAACATGGTAGAAAATCCTGAGCCTAAGACGTCAGAGGATAAGGAGAATGGGGGTGATAGAATAGATGAGAATCAAGAGGAAAATGGGAGTCGGAGATCAAGGCGTAAGAGTTATGGTGATGAACGTGATGATTTGAAGAGTTCTAGGTCGGAGAAAGAGTCCCGTGATCATGGGAAGGATAGAAGGTCGCGGGATAAGGACAGAAGTGACAGGAGTAGCCGAGAGCATAGAAGTAGTAGGCACAAGGAAGAGGGCTCTGCAAAGGAGAAAGATAGGGAGAGGGACCGAGGTAGAGACACAGAAAAGGAGAGGGAGAGGGACAGTAGGGAAAAGAGAGAACGTGAATCTGAAAGAGAGAGAGATTTGGAAGGAGAGGTAGAGAGGTCAAGGCACAGCAGAGGCCGTTCAGAAAGGAATCAGAGTTCACGGGGAGTAGAAAGTAGTAGAGAAAAGGATACTATAGATAGGGATTTTAAGGAAAAACCTAGGGAGAGGGACTTCAGAGACCGGGACCATGAAAACAGGTAAACTTTTACTTGTCTTCCTATAGTTTTTCTGTCACTTGAAAATATGTATGCGCTGTTTTACATTTTCAGTGAGAGATTTGACATGTGGTGTCTGAATAAATTGCTGCAAAATTCATGTGTATGTTATATGCTAGTATAGACAAGTTGTGTGTTGCCTATTGTAAACTGTTTAAGCTGAATATGTCTGAATTACTCTTTCAACAATACATTAAAATCTCACTTTTTTTTTTTTACTAAAAAAGCTACAAGTGTATTTAGTATGCTTGGAATTCGTTTTCTTTCAAGCATAGCCTAGAAAATGTGCATCCTATTGTTTATCTAGCTATGTAGTGCTTATAGTTCCTTTCCCGATTTCAGTTTTTGTTTGAACAGTTGATAGTGGCATTTGCAAAATGATATAGGCATGTTTCATTGCATCATTCTACAACACTATCAATACACAATCTTCCACAGTTCTTTATGTCTGTGGGATTGAAATTCGTCTACGACTTTATTGTGATGGTTTTCTACTTCTTAGTAACTAAATTTGTTTATCATTGAATTAAATTTGCATTTAATGATAATAAAGTCGATTTTTAATATGGTGGTGCAATATGTAAAATTAGGTTTGCTATAGAGGTACCAGCCCTTTCTCTTAATTGCCAGTTTTTCCCAGGTTGGTCTCATTACTTTATGATCAAGATGTTTCTTGTTATGACCAATGTCATTAGTATATCATATTGACACTATGGAGTTCCCTGCAGGACTATGATCATGGGTTTGGCTCTATTAAGCTTACTGGAGAAAATTTTACTTGATTTTGGAACTAGTCTGCATTGCAAATGTGAACTTTTCACATTATTTGTTTACTTTCAAGGGAAAATCATGTTACCCATACTTTACTGTACGGATAGTCAAGGCTGCCCTTGTGGTTCAAATATCGAAATTGTATCCTTTTATTCTGAATGTAGAGTAACGTTTTAGATGCCTTTCCTTCTCTATCTGCAGAAGAAAGAGGGAGAAAAAGGATGAAGCAGATCCACCACCAGATCCTGAACGAGATCAGAGGACAGTTTTCGCTTACCAGGTATTCGATGTACAATATAATTGCTTGCTTCATATGATTGGTAACCTGGAGAAATCTTAACACATGCTCTATTGGAACTTTTCAGATTACTTTGAAAGCTGATGAAAGAGATATTTACGAGTTCTTCTCTCGGGCTGGCAAGGTTGTCGACCCCCTCATTCCTCAAACTAATTCTAATTGTTCGTCTGTAATGAATTAATGGCTTAATTTTGCTGTCTTTCTTCATTGTGTGAAAAATGTACAAGATTTGAAACTGGATAAGCGGGTTACTTTGCTTCTCTATAATATATTCCTTCCACCTGTTTAAACATAAAGAAATGCAATTTCAAGAAAACTGTTATGTAATTTGCTTATATAATTTGATATATTCCTTTAACCCGTTTGATAATTGATACATATGATGGTTATATAATTAGCCTATTTCATGACTAGACTAGAAGTTAGTTGCATTTCCAGCATGTAACAATATTAGATTGTCAAATAATCAGTAAAGTATAACTATTGCATTTGTTTATGTTTTTAAATGTTGATTTCGTACCCTCAGAAACTATAACTAGATCTGTGAATTAATTTGGGTGTCATGTTAATTGCAGGTAAGAGATGTGCGGCTCATTACTGACCGTAATACTGGACGTTCAAGAGGAGTTGGGTAATACTTATGTTTTTAACATGGATGTCACAGCTCTTCAAATTTCTCACATGTTTGTTTAGTATGTAATTATCTTGGTCTTGTGCTACACATGCTGCTGACTTATGTGCTCCGTTGTTTCCTATTTTTTGATGCTCTGTTCTGGTGATAATTGTTTAATTATCTTGGTCTTGTGCTACACATGCTGCTGACTTATGTGCTCCGTTGTTTCCTATTTTTTGATGCTCTGTTCTGGTGATAATTGTTTAATGCTTAGTGTTAAGACTCTTACTCTTTGTCCGGTAGTGTTCCCACTGCAGTTTCATGTATTTCGTTGGATGAGACACCATATATGTTAGTTTGCATGCAAAAAGTTCTGTGAGATTCACTTAGCCCTATGCATGCCTGCATTACCCTGGTACTGTACTCGACCTGCCGACTTTCTAACTTGCACCACCCGCAATGTATCTAGGCATCTGGCTTTTATTCTCTCGACATTTCCAGCTTCAAATATTATCTGATACCCACCAATATACAATGATTGCTCCAGTGTATAACTTATTTGAGATAGGAAATAAGAAGAAATTTTGGATTCACTATGATCCAAATGCCCAATGGTTCAGAATGGATGTGCAACTTCATCTAATCAGAAAGAATGTGTTACTCCATCTCCATGTATAATTTCTTCTCTAAAAATATTGAAACCTTTCAATTCCATGCCCAGCCTTGCCTTACTACATTGACTCAGCCCCTGAACACACATTTTCTCCACCCCTAAAATCAGCCAACCCAACATCCTGACCTTTTTACCTTGTTATCTTAACTTATTCTTTCAATGATTATCTATATCAAATAAATGGATGAAAAATGCACCCAAAGCTTATCTCAGTGTTCGCAAGGTGACACTGATATTAATAGTCACTTCAAGTGATTCCATATATATTAAATAAACATTTCATTCAAACATCATGAATTCTGTGACATAAACATACTTACTCTGGCCTTCCAAATTCCAATTTGTTGAATGGATGCCGTAAAGAATCCTTTGTCGAATGCGATTTTTGTTTTGGCCAATTCTTCAAGTGCAGATAAATTATTAGCATTGAAACTTAAATGCATTTCCCACGCGAAATTTTGTGAGTCTATCTAAACATCTTAAATGCCCTTCTTGGTGCAGGTACATCGAATTCTTTGATGTTATGTCTGTCCCTATGGCAATAGCTCTCTCTGGTCAACCTCTCCTTGGTCATCCAATGATGGTTAAGCCATCAGAAGCTGAAAAGAACCTTGTTCAGTCAACTGCTGCAGCATCTGGAGGGCTTGGCCCATACTCTGGGGGAGCCAGAAGGCTGTATGTTGGCAACTTACCACTCACCATTAAAGAAGATCAGATCCGGGCGGTTAGATTTTAACCTTTTTACCTTGTTCTATTGATTATTGTTGTAGGCTTTAAGAACATTCTATTTTACTCGGATAACAAGAGTTTGTTGTTCTGTGCACAATTTATAGGTATTTGAGCCTTTTGGCACTGTTGAGCTAGTGCAAATGCCGCCTGACAATGTGACTGGGAATTGCAAAGGTTATGCCTTTGTACAGGTTAGAATCCACTGTGGTGTAAATATCTGTTCTATGGAGGATAGAATTTTATAATTAGTTTTTTTTCTTTCAGTTGCAATAAGATTCGTTTAGAGTGTAAGAGTAATAATATGGATCATATAAAAAAGGCAAAATTATTTTAGGAATGTTTGTGGTGACACTTCTAACTGTATTGTAACTTCTTACAGTTTGCACGCATTGAAGATGCTAAGTTGGCTCAAAATCTGAATGGACAACTGGAGCTCGCAGGTCAAGTGATTAAGGTAGGGACATCTAGATTTTTTCCACTCTTCTCATGAACTTTTGTAGTCTTAAGCACTAGGCAAGCATTTGCCAGGACATGCATGAAGGAGAGGTGTCTATATTTGTAGTATCGAACTATTGATTACAGTGTGATTCTACTTTTATGGGGAATATAATTTTCAAGTGTAAATAGAAAGAAATTTCCAATTTATAAGATCATCAGTTCATCACATATAGGATATCCTGTCCAGCATGATGAATATATAAGTTTAAAATTTTTCATGGTCAATTTATCAGTTCCTTTAGTTCATACTTTCATATATGCATGTGAATCGGTTTTATAAGGAGGCTATGATAAATTGTTGCCAAATCTGTTAAGAGTTTTTTCCTGTGTTTTATCATTTTGCAGGTGTCGGCCGTCACAGATCAAGCTGGAATGCAAGATGCAGGGGCAAATATGGCTGATTTAGATGATGATGAAGGCAGTGGATTGGTTAGTCTTTCAGCATCCCCGTTACATCATCTATATTTGATGGTTCCTTGTTTTCTTCTTTTTCTCACCAAGTCGTTCAGATGTGGAGATTAAGGAATTTTGTAACTAGTCTCAGTTGAGAGTTTCTGTGGTGCATTCACATGTCATTGCATAGTGTGTTTGCAAATGCTTAAAAAGTGCTTTTGTGATTTTGGAGTAGTAATAGTAGTAAACACAACCATAATCAAACACTCGTGACTTTTGCTTAAATCAATTTTTAGTAAAAGCAGGTTAAAATTACTTTCTAAAAGGCAAAAGCATTTGCAAACACAACCATCATCTTTTGAGAATTACCATGATATGCTCATAATTTCTGTTGTATAAAATTTTTACTTTCTGGGGGAATTTGCCTTTTCAATTGTCCAAATTACTATGTTTTTACCACATTGTCACTCATAATTCTGATATTTGGTTTTACTGGCTGCCAGTCCTTGAATGCACACTCGCGAGCACTTTTGATGCAGAAACTGGACCGCACAGGGGCTGCTTCAAGGTTCGTCAATTATATCTTTTTGCACTTCTGATTATTCTGGGTTCAATGCATTCACTTTATTTTGCATACTCTTTCATCTTGGCAGTATCAATGGTTCTTTCGAAAACTCCATCGGGCAGACTTCTGGTCCAGTTCTTTCGGGGATGGCAGCTCCGGGGGTTTCCATGCCCTCTGCTCCTATAGATACCATTGGTGTTCCTAGTGAATGTTTGTTGTTGAAAAACATGTTTGATCCGAGCTCAGAGGTTTGTACATCAAACATAATTATTAGTTGCTTTTTATCTCCGCAGCAACATTTACCCAAAGAGCATCACCAATTTTGCAGGGTGAACCAGATTTTGATCTAGATATAAAGGAAGATGTCAGCGACGAGTGTTCGAAATTCGGAATGCTGAAGCACATATATGTGGAGAAGTAAGTATACATTGCACCACTGTTTTAAAAATAAAAATAAATTATAAATTGTTATTGTTTTTACCTACAAATGTATAACTACTGCAAACCTGAGAGCGCAAGTTTAAGTCGCAGTTTCATGATGGGGGTGTTTTACACTTGTTTTAGCACTGATGTATTCTTTGCCCCACTAATTCCTGAAAGTTTTACTTGTTTGAGCTTTTCGGAATTCTTGAATCTGTTATGTTATGTGGAGTCTCTTAGTCTTATGTGACTTTGAGACTATGACTTTATAGCATAAATTGCTTGTTGATTTACTTCCCAAAGTCCCATCTACTTTCCGAAATTACCAAGCACTAGAAATATCTCTACGTACCTTATAGCTAACTAGGAAAACTCAACATTTTGTCACATAAAAAGTTAATGTACACCAAGTTGGTGCAAATAAAATAAGTGCTCTTAAGATGCATTTGCAAACACTCCACTAAAATTGCATTCAACCTTGTAGCAGCGTAATTTTCTTCTTATTTCCAAGGTATTTCACCTTCAATCAAAGTTTCTTGTTGATTCTGATTCAGCTAACAATTTTCATTGAACGTAGGAACTCCGCTGGCTTTGTTTACCTGCGGTTTGATAATGCTCAAGCTGCAATAGCTGCTCAGCGAGCTCTCCACGGTCGCTGGTTTGCAGGAAAGATGATCACTGCAACATTCATGGTACAAACGTTCATTTCCTGTTAAATTCCTATGACGTTCTCTTATTCACCTCTTCATTTTTCATTAAATTTTGCTCTTGTGCAGCTCCCTCATGATTATGAAGCTAAATTTCCAAGAAGCGGTTAAAAATCTGCGGATGGATGAGAGACTTGTTACTGTCTTGGTTGAGGATGGCCAGTGATTGATAAAATGCCAATTTTGCTTGCGATAACCGGATTCAAATTCTCACAGTGATGTAATTCTGTACACTCTAAAAAGGTTTTCATCTATGGTTATTATGTCTTCTATTTCTTTGAAATCTCTGTATTACTGGGCTTAGTAACTTCCAAATTCTTTGTTATCTCGACCGTATTGTAATCTGAACTTTCCATGAACTATACTGCCCATGAAATAGCCACTGAAAAAGAAAGAAAAGGTGTATTAGTATGACTGGTGCTATAGTATTTTTGTGGATTTATTGGAAATCAAGCTTGTGCCAACTGTTGCACATTCGGAGACTTTCTTAAAGTATTTTGGGAATCGGGAAATATTGATCATGATGAAGAATCAAAGAAAACGCACTTACAGTTGGATATTATAATTGCATTGTACTCCACTCCATATTACCGGAGTATAGTTTATAGTTTGGTAAAAACAGTTCCGTATTCCCTTTGTCCCGATAATATGTACGTTTGTTTTTTTACGGTTTTTAATGTGTTATTATGTTTTATAGTGTTATATTAATATTATATGTAAATGTGGGGTACTGGGTTAAAATAAAAAATTGTGAAATATGAATAAAGTTAAAATATGTAAAAGTGGGGTTCATGTTTAAACTTTAAACTAATACTATATATGGAAGGGATTTTTACTTATGGACTCCCCATTAGATTACGAATTTTCATGTAAAGGACCATCGTATTTTTAATTACATCTGGATCCAATTTTTTCAAAAATGAGTTGACCAAACAATGTGGTCTTATTCTCTCTCCTCTCCCCAACATGCCCTTCTTTTTTTTTTTTTTTTTTAATTTCATCTTTTTTTCCTTTTTCCTTTTTTCTTTCCTTCTCTTCTTCTTCCAATTTTCCGGTACCGGAACGGAGATGAAACAGCTCCAGTCTGGGAGCAGAAAAGCTCCCTGACCGGAGCTAAATTCAGCTCCGACTAGGGAGCTAAAAAGCTCCGTGGACGGAGCTGAAAATCCCCGTTCAGGGAGCTTTTCTGCTCCCAGATCGGAGCTCCGCTATGGGAGCAGAAAAGCTCCCAGAACGGGGCTTTTCAGCTCCGTCCAGGGAGCAAAAAAGCTCCGTTCTGGGAGCTGTTAACAGCTCCCAGATCGAAGCTGTTAATCCCCTGATCGGAGATGAATTCCGGTACCGGAGTCTTGAAGAAGAAGAAGAACAAGATTTAAAAAATAATTAAAAAAAAGGAAAAAAAATTGATTAACCTAAACAAAATCTTCTTGGACTTATTTATTAACATTAATCTTGTTGGGGACTGATTTGGAATATATTTATAGGTCAATTTGAAATTTTTAGAAGTTATGTGACTTAATTTTAAAGGATAGTGATATAGCCAGAGCTAAAATTACTAATGCCAGAGCAATTTACCTTTTAAAAACACTAATCATTCCTAAAATTGCACAAATTGCTCTGGCATTAGTAATTTTAGCTCTGGCTATATCACTAGCCAATTTTAAATATTTAGTGTCGATTTCATAAAATAGGAAATGTTGGGGGTCAATGTATCAAAGCAAAAATCTGAATTTTGACCGGGGGCAAAAATATATTTTCTACACTTTAATTCGCCAAAAGTCAAATTCGTGGACCTGGATGTAATTAAAACTATCTAATGTGTCTTTGAACGTAATAGATAATACGATGGTCACTTACATGTAATATCGACATCTAACAAGGGGTCTAAAGGTAATGGACCCTGCTATATGGAATATTGAGATGTCCTAAAAATAATACGAAATTAATGGATAAATGATTCATTAGGAGACAATAAGGCTCTGCTTACTAAAATTAGTTGATAAGCTAGTGGTAGTGGGAGAGTTGATAAGCTAGCTAATCTTAGTATACGTGTTTAGCAAATGAGGTTATAAGTTAACTGATAAAGTGATGCAAAAAGGCATTAATATTATATTGTCATAATATTTAATTTATTTTTATATTTATAACAAGTAGTAACAACAACAATAATAAATAAATACTATTATTATTATAGTTAAGTAATTATTATAATTTTAAAATAAAAATCAATGATTTTTTATATCTAAACTATTATTTATATATTAATCATATGACTTAGGATTATACGAGGTCAAACGAGACGCTAAAAAAAATGTTTTTTAAATGCGAATCTTGTAGAGAGATGACTAATGAGGGGAGTATTAAAATAGTTAAGCTTTGTTAGTTTATAACTATTTTTAATATTTTTATTATTATTTTATTTATTCATTTATTTATTTTTGGTATGAAAGTCTCAACTTTTATTCCAACATTTTACATCGATCCTCATATTCGACGGGCTATATCAACACCTATAGTGGAATCTCAACTCCAACTCACTAGTCTATCAAAGTTGACAAAATAATTTTTCTACGTCAAGTTCAACATTACAAAGCATAACATTAAGCTACCAAATCTTCAGCTTCGAAACATGATAGTCTGCACAATATCATCAACGATGTTAAGAGAGAATGGATATCGATTGAAATACTTATTGTTATGAGCCTTCCAAAGAGTATATATCATTTTTGTGAATGTCATCTAATTAATCAATAGAGCTTTGAAAGATTTTCCAGCAATAATCTTTTTAAACCAAACCAGTTTATCATTAAAACTCAAATGCGTATGGCTGATTTTTGTCCATTGTAGTAGTTTTGTCCATATGAGTTTCGTGTTCCTGCAACCAACAAAGAAAGGGTGTTGTATGCTTTTATCTTCACCGCATAATAGTCAAAGATCTATCGTTCCCCACATCAAGATTCACTAGTCGATCTCAAGTTTCCAGTCCGTCCAGTAAAACCATCAAGAGCACAACATGTTCTCGTGGTCGAGCTTTGTCCATGAGAACAATTTTCTTTCGTCCATATCCTGTTTATCCCCTTTGAGTTCGCTATATACTTTCTTGGTGATAATATTTCCCTGATCAATGGCATCTTTCCAGGAATCCAAGCATCGCATCCTTGGTTTTGAACAGACGGCGCATGGTCCAGGAACAAGTAGAATGCGCTAACTATTTTATTTTGTCAAACACTCATAATATCTACCACTTTTATAGGTTCGATTTGTAACTTAAAAGACCTCGTTTATCTAATATCTCATGCTCTTTAAAAAAATAGGCATGCTTATTTTTGCAAACATGAATCAATGTAAATCCAAGAAACAAAATAGAAAATTAAAAATAATACAAGTAATAAATAGATGGAGTATCCAATAAGAAACATACTTCCATAATGACGAAAATACCCCCGCGTTTCTTCAATTCTCACTATTGAAGCTCAGTCTATTTACATTTCTTTGCTACTGTAAAAAGTTGGAAGAAAATCAGAAAAATCGAACCAGCGTAGCTCACAAAAGCCCTAAATTTCTAGGGTTATTTCAAATCCTCATCAAATTTCAATTGATTACTAAGATTCCGACAAGACAATGACGGAAGACGTTGAGATGAAGGAGCAGCAACCAGCTCCCTCCAACTCCATCTCATCCGCTTCACCTTCAACTTTGCAGAGTAAGTATTTGATTGATTTTCCTGTGCAATTGATCGATTTGGTTTCCTCTATTGATTGATAGTTTAAGGATTCAGTTTATCTGATTGTGTTTTTGGTTGCTATCACTAGGTTTGAAGGACATATCGGGATTGATTGAGTCAGGAGCTTATGCGAAGGAGGTTCGGAAGATTACGAGGGCTATACGGTGGACGATTCAGCTGAGGAAGAAGCTTAAGGCTTCTGTGGTTTCCGCTTTTCTGAATTTTGTGCTTGTGCCTGGATCTGAGCTGCACTCACGGCTGTTGTCGTATGTTCCCAAAGTGAGTTTTTGAGATTTGATTATGTGGCTAATTTGATGGATTTTCTTGATAAAAATTGTATAGTTGTTGAATGGTCTCATATGCCTTGGAGTAGATCAAATATATGGAATTTATGTATGGTTTTAGATTACAGTTACTTATTTTTCTAGGTTGAATTAGTTTAGTCTTGACTTTTAAGAAGGAAGCCACGCATGTGTTTCGCACTATCCACACTATGTTATAGGATCTTTTACATTTCAGTGTTCTTAGGAACAATGGATAGCTGCAATTTCCATCTGTTTATGCTGGTATATCCATAAAGTACCGTCACGTGAACAAAATTTTCTTTGGGGGGAAACAGTTCCAACTTAGTAGTTTGGCACTTCAGGCTAATATGTAGTTTGGCAGCTCAGGCTAATATTTTAACCATTATTCGATGGAAATAAAACATTAAGATGAACTTGGAGTTGAAAGGAATTGCATGGATGTGCGGTCCTTTAACCTATGAAATTTTGGATAGCTACAATTTTCATCTGTTTATGCTGGTATATCCATCAAGTACTATCACGAGAACAACTTTTTTTTTTTGGGGGGGGGGGGGGGTGATTGGATTTTGTAGTTTGTCAGTTCAGGCTAATATGTTGATCATTTTTCGATGGAAATAAGACATTAAGATGAACTTGTAGTTGAAAGGAATTGCATGGATGTGTGGTCCTTTAACCTATGAAATTTGGATGCGTATAGGAGGATGAGCATGATATGGAAGTTGATACTGCGAGCTCAGCCACTCAGGCACCAACAAAGCACCTTCTGCCAGAGCTTGAGATGTATTGCAATTTGCTTGTTGTGATATTTTTGATCGACCAGAAGAGATACAATGAGGTATGCCCTATTCTTTATGAATGAACTGAATGACCAGTTTTGTTTGTTAATTATGTCCTCATGGAGTTTATGCTGCTGCTGATATTTTCAGGCCAAGGCCTGTTCCTCAGCCAGTGTTGCGCGTTTGAAGAACCTCAATAAACGAACTGTTGATGTCCTAGCATCCCGACTCTACTATTACTACTCTCTAAGCTATGAACTTACTGGTGATCTTGCTGAAATCCGTGGGTATGCCTAGCATCTGTCTGTTTGTTGTTTCATACAATGATACAAATTATCAAGTTATGCACAGATGTAGAGGTTACTATATATATGCATGCTATTGGGAATGAAATGGAGTATCATATTTCGTAATTCATGTAGATGTTGACTTTCTTATAAACTATGTATTCACTATCTCACATGAATGATCATTTGTCAACAGTAATCTGCTTGCTTTGCACCGGACTGCAACCTTGCGCCATGATGAATTGGGGCAGGTCTGTGTTGTTGTGCTAGTTTTCAGTTTTTTCTTTTAAATGGCAGTTCATGGTTTTTGTTGTTGACAAAGTCCTGTTGTGCAGGAAACCCTTCTGAATCTGCTGATGAGGAACTACCTCCATTATAACTTATATGATCAAGCAGAGAAGCTGAGATCAAAGGCTCCACGTTTTGAAGCCCACTCGAACCAACAGGCAAGATTTTTTTGTATGCATTAAATAGATATGGTAATGGAATTGGTGTCAAAGAAATGATTTTCATCATTTGACATATATTGTTCTTTTACTAAGAGAAAGAAGTGCCAGTGAAAATATGAAAATCCGAAAAGACTACCTCCTCCGTTCTATAATGAGCTTTCCCTTGGTTTCTTATTGTGGAACATAATGAATATTCAAGAAAAAGGTAGTGACAAGTTGGGCGTGTTATGAAGGCAGTGTTATTTTGAAAATGGAATAGGAATCTTATTGCGGAATGTTTAAATGAAAAGATGAAAAGGTTTTTATTTATTGTAGATGGTATACACCTCACGGACAATGATTATTATAGAGGTGCACAAAACTATCCAATTGCAATGCAGCAATGCTTAACTAATGTTAATATTTAAGGATTCTAAGCTATCTTGAATATATGGGCCTATTATCAAATTACTAAAAACCTGATACTTCATGCATCTTCATTTTGATTTCACACTGTAGCATGGAACAGATCCTTTCAAGCTCTGTGTGTGCTTATGTTTCTGATGGAGACTTAAATGTGCTATTGGCTATATGAGTAAGGATAGAGTTGAGTCATTAAAAGGGCCAAGTTTTATTAGGTTATATTTTATTGATGCTTGAGTGAGCCTTAATCGGATAGACTTTGGCAAAGAAGAAGGTATGATGAGAAAGAGAATGGTATTTATCTCTATGACTTGGCTATGTCGTCTGGAGTTTGACTTGGATGTGGATGATGATTGGTTTATTGTACTTGTTTTGTAAGTCTTTTGGATCCTAAGTTGTCTTTAATAATGCGCCTAACTATCAAATTACCGGAACAGGTGCTGCATGCATCTTAGTTTGAATATCGCTCTTTAGCGTGTAACAGAGCCTTGCTGTACAGCACTATGCATGATTAGGTTTTGGATAGAGGCCTATATGTGCTATTGGCTATGTAAGAGTCAAAGGGCCTCGGGTTAAGTTGCAAGTATATATCAAGGACAAAGGTTATTAAAGGTGTTGCACAAAGAATCTAATTCCAAAGCTCATCCCAGGTTGTTTGTATTTGGGGTATCGGGAATGAAAGAAATTATATATTGCCGAGGATGCTTCTAAGCCGGACTGGACGATTTTAAGGATTTTTTTTGGATACTGTACTGGTTTAATGGGGCTGCCGTTAATCCTGCTAGTGCTCCTGATAGTACTAATATCTTTTCTTCTTTTTTTTTTTTATGTCTGGCCTGCTGTAGTGCACTTTCCATGTATCATCAATTTTGCTAATAATACTTCATTTATTACCTTTCTAAATAAATAAATAATTCCAGGATTCTGGGCTGTCTTGAATGGAAAATTCTTCTTGGACCTGGTCTATGAGTAAGTTGTGGACCATGTGGTTCAAAATCAGCCACATCACATTTTTCAAGTGATGTGGTTAATTTTGGACCACATGATCCACAACTTATTCATAAACCAGGCCCATAGAAGAATTTCCCGTCCATTTATTCAAGACTACCTAAAATTTTGAAATATTAAGATGAGTTGCACTCTAGACTTGGAGAATTATTGCACAACCTTTGTCCTTGACATGCAAATAGCAAACTAGGCCCTTGACTCTCATATAGCCAATAACCATAAAGACACCTGTCTAAAACATACGCCTAAGAATGTGATGGCAAGGCTTGGCGACACGCCACAAATGTACTATTTGAAACTCAGATGCGTGCAGCACAGGTTTGGTAATTTGATAATTAGATCCATATATTCATGACTATACAGCATTATGTGTGCTTAGGTTTTGAATAGTGACCTATTTGTGGTGCTACTGCGTATATGACTTAAGGGGTGAAATAGGTTCCATTTATGGCCCTAATCTTGTTAGGCTATTCTTAATTGATACTCATGTGAGCCTTAATCAAATTGATGATTTCTGCGGGTGAAGGAAGTGATGCTGGGGAAGAGAACGGTGTGGAGCTATATGACGTATGGAGCTTCATGCGGATTATGATTAGGTTTATTGTACCATTTTAGCTTTGCTGGCTCTATGGGACTTCACTTCAGTAGTATGATATTATTGAGTTGATTCTTAGATTAGTTGCTTTTTAGATGTATACTGCTATCTAAGTTTGTGCATACATATGGCTGGACATCTGTGCGTAACTATTGGATGGTATCAGAGGTTCTAATATTTGGTATGCTGTTATATTAAAGTCATAATATCTGTTCTTGGCATACTCGTGCAAATAAGACAAGGCCACTTCTCCTCTCTCATTTTCCTTGAGCAATTTTGTTTTACATTTAACCTTCCAAGGCATAAGTTTACTATTATATGTTTGAGGGTTTGAGGCATGATCTGATCATTCCATTTTGTACTATCTGCAGTTCTGTCGTTATCTCTTTTACCTCGGAAAGATCAGGACCATTCAGTTGGAGTATACTGATGCCAAAGAATCTCTCCTCCAAGCGGCTCGGAAAGCCCCAGCATCTGCTCTTGGTTTCCGAGTTATCTGTAACAAGTGGGCTGTGATTGTCCGCTTACTGCTTGGGGAGATTCCAGAGAGAACTGTTTTTATGCAGAAAGGGATGGAGAAAGCTTTGAGGCCATATTTTGAGCTTACCAATGTGAGTGCACTACTATTTCAAATTTTTTCATTTGCTGACCCATTTGAAATATCTCACATTTATCCTTCAACTTATTGTTGCGACATTTTCAGTTTTCTTTTAGTAGAGCATTCACTGGCTTGTGGACAGTATGCAATAATTGCAACCTATTTATCAGTCGCTCATAAGATATGGATCATAGATTCTAGGTTCTTCTCTAGTTGGACATGCATTTAGCCTGACTTACTGATTTACATATACCCCACCTTGGAGTTGTAAGTAGTTTATTTCCTCTGAAAGTTAAAATTATACACTTACCTGGTTTTGAGGAGATGCAACAAAGTTAGTTTTCCATAAAGTACTAAATATACACGTAACCATTGCACTAACCTCAGGGATCAAAACTTATAATGGTGATACAGACTACATGTTACCTCAAGCAAGAGCCCTGGAAAATATTGGTTTTTATATAGCTAATGATTTGGTATTTATTTGAATTTTCTGTTTCCAGGCCGTGCGAATTGGAGATCTGGAATTGTTTAAATCTGTTGCTGAGAAGTTTGGCAGCACATTCACCTCAGACCGAACTAACAACTTAATTGTTAGGCTACGACACAATGTTATTAGGACTGGGTTACGCAATATAAGTATCTCATATTCAAGGATCTCACTCGTTGATGTTGCTAAGAAGTTGAGGTTGGATACTCCAAATCCTGTTGCAGATGCTGAAAGTATCGTGTCCAAAGCGATTAGGGATGGTGCAATTGATGCTACATTGGATCATGCTAACGGGTGGATGATATCCAAGGAAACTGGAGATATTTACTCTACAAACGAACCACAGGCTGAGTTTAACTCTAGGATAACTTTCTGCCTGAACATGCACAATGAAGCTGTACGTGCTCTCCGGTTCCCTCCTAATTCCCACAAAGAAAAGGAAAGTGCAGAAAAGAGAAGGGAGAGGCAACAGCAAGAGCAAGAGCTTGCCAAGCACATAGCTGAGGAGGACGATGATGATTTCTGAGGAGATAAACATGTTGGTACTCCTATGAAATTTCTCTCTTATATTTAACAGCATGGCTTGTTGGATTTTCTTGTTCATGAACATTCACATACGTGGACATTGTTGTTTCTAGCCATTTGCCTTTGATGGACTTAGTTGCCCTTCTGTTTCTGGATCTAGTCTATGTTCATGGATTTGGCTGCAGATGATGGCCTGGTTTTATTGATCGAATTTATTCAACTGTGCAAGTTAATTATAAAACCAATTGAACCAGCAGTTCATTATATGTTGGGTTTTGTAGATGTCTAGTTGATCTTATTTGATGTGTTATTGCAATACTTGAAGGATTCCACTGATCTCTTCATATGGGAGCCAAGTGATCTCAACTTAGTGTTGTTTGTCGAAACAATATGATAATGCAATTGATGGTCGATGGATGACTTTATTTTGTAACTAATTGAAATTCAGCAAACATCTTTGACATACTCCAACAGCTCCAACTTGTTTTGGTAGGGAATGGACGTCAAACGCACAATAAAAGGTACACCGTGGAACTATTTCACACACAAACTCAAAATGGTTGGCACTCAAAATGGTTATCACTTGGCAGAGACGTGACGAATATAGGAAGACGTGTGTTAAGAAACTTGCCTGTGATCAAGCCGTTGTTGTCTTGTTGATACCTGGTCACCTTCATTAATTATACCTTTCCAGAAGTTTAAGAAAGCATTGTCCCTTCCAACTAGTCTACAACGTTTATTTTTAAGCTTGGGATGTTTTTTTTCTTTCAAACTTTGATCCTTACTTATATGGATATCATTTTAATAAAATTATATTATGAAAATATACTTAATTTATTCCATTATATTATATTTTATGTTGATATAATGTGGGAGAAATTTACTGTGAAAAATTTGGAAAAAAGTATCTGATTTGAAAGTTTAAAATGAAGCAAATGAGTACTCGTAATATATTAAAGTTCCACACTACTAGTTTCTATGAAGAATCAAAATGTCGGAAGTTAAAGAAAGGACAAAAGAAAATGAAAGAAAAAGAGATGAATCGGTTTTCTTAAAAATGAAAAGGCAACGTTTTTGTCATTGTATGTATATATGCCTACCATGATGATGAATGGGAACAATGGTGTTGTAACTTGTAGTCTCAGTCAGGTCACTGATTAACCCATGTCCGTGAAATTGATTCTACTCCGGTAAACAAAACTGGCTACTATTTCCTCCATTTGATGATATACTGTCCTTAATGTATCTTCTATCCACGAGCATATCAGGTGGTTCGGTGTGGCCACATTCTCTTCTTTATACAATTCAAAATTGAATTGCCAATTAGTTTGAATCTCTAAATCGGTAAATATAGTTATCGAGAGAAAATGAGTCCAAAACGTAATGCATTATTATATTATAATATTATAATAAGTGTTGGAATTATATGTTGTGAAAAAAGTTGGAATTATTAAGTTGAAATTTGAACTCTTCCGGTTGCATAATAACGACATAAACATAAATATATAATGACCAAAATTTACTAGTTACGGAAACATAATGGCAAAGTAAAGTACAGATACTTGAATGATATATTCCGTCAAATTAATTTGACAATATACTTCCAAGGCACGTAATGACAATACTACCCCTGTCCCTCACCGCTATATAAGTTTGAAGAAAATCAACAACAATTCTTCTTTCCTTTTTTCGTTTCAGTAAAAAAAAAAAAAGGAAAATCATAATAATATTGATCTCTCAATTGAATTGAATTGGTGAGCTCGCAAAATAGCTTTTTATTCTTCTTTAATTTCAACATTTCAATAAACACTTGTTCATCTTCTTGTTCATCTTCCTCTTCCGTATACAGGTCGTCCAATTTCAAAGGTGATGAAATTCAACCCTTGCTCTTCCATTCTCTCAATTCAACCATCATTTCTTATAATAAATCCAGTTATGTATGTTTCTATCTTATCTCGTGTTTGTTTAATTGCTGCGCGACTCAATATTATTATTATTATTATTATTATTATTAATCTGATCTTCTTTTTCCAATCTCGATTTCATGTTTCCAACCAGCTCCTGCTCCTGTTTCTCCATTATATTATTTTGTGTATATTCGTTATTCAGCTAGTGATGCTTCATTAATGGAGATGATAATGAGAATGAAATCTCTCTACATCCCAAGTCATATCTAAATGTAATCATCTAGCTGACTAAATTAAGCTTCTAGATTTATTTAGCTGCTTGATTCATGATATAAATGTCGTTTGCACATGATTCTGTTTCACTTTTGAGTTTTGTTGGATGACTGGGTTTTTCTGAAGCCCAAATAGTAGAAATTTAAGCTTTTTTTGCAGTGCACCTCTCTTTTTTTTTTCTTTCAATATTATTGTTGCACCAGCTTATTTAGCTTAATTTAGGTAAAATGGGCCTTTGAGTACTTGGCGTTATTCAAAAAACCTGATTGGGGATATGTATTTTTTTCTTTTCTTCTTTTTCTTTCAAGTTAATTGTGCACACAGATGTATGAGGTTCATACTAATTACTCATAGGAACTCATAATATAGTTGATGGATGTGTTGCGAGTAAAGAACAAAAAATCCACCTAAGTTATTAAAAGAGCTTTTTCTATGAATGGGAACGTTGGCAGTTCTCGTATATATTGCTTTACTACATGCATTCATAACTTAATACCAACTGTGCTATTTTCTAGAATAAAAGGCAATAGATTTTTCGATTACTCTTTTTGTATTCTCATTCAAAACTCATGGGTTGTTATCAATACATGAAAGGGTGATATAACATGTGTTAAGTTTTGGTTGTTTATTGGATATTATTTTCAGCCATGGACACGGAGAATGACAAAACTTGGGCTTCATTTATATTCGCAGAGTCTAACTCCTTTTCTTCTACTTACTCAGTACATGATGGGGATGAGTTAATCTTTAGTGTAGTTCTTAATTTGCCCAAAGGTTGAAATAAGACTCTGTAACAGTCGTGTTGATGATCCTTTTCTCCAACCTCTCAAATATGCCTTCAAGTTTAGATGCAAGACCAGAAAAAGGACATTATAGTAGAATGAACTATGATGTAACAATGGGTATAAGAGAGATGCGGGCAGGGGTGAGGGTGTTCTTTTTTGTTTGGGGGGGGGGGGATGGTTATATCTGCTCCACCTGAATTCCTAATACTCTCTTTATGTGCATCAGATGGAATCGGGGCGGCATTCTGATGCTAATCAATGTACAACCATTAATGAGAATGCTAACTCAGTACACAGCGATGCTTTAGCATGCAAGTCTGATACAGATCCAGCAATACTCAGAAATATTCAGGATGTTTCATACATTTACAGGCAAGATGTTGTGAAAAACAAAGCTAATGGCAAGATTGGGCTTGTGACTGAAGTTGCCGGTGACTCAGATTCTGATAGTAGCTCCTCCTCTGATGATGATGTTGATGATGATGATGAAGGGGATGAAAATGACGACGAGGGTGAAAAGGACGACAAGGACGGTTTAACTGGAGAAGATGGTATTCAAAGCAATGGGACTGTTGATAATAATGCTCCTGAGAGCAGTGATGATAATGATGACGACCGCATTCCCCTAACAGCTGACCACATTAGAGTGATCTGGGTGGATGATTCTGAAAGTGTAGAAAAAACATGTGATGTTACTGTTATAGATAGAGGTTTTTTACATGGAGATTATGTTGCTGCTGCATCTGATCCTGCAGGTCAAATTGGTATTGTGGTTGATGTCTCTATGAATGTCGATTTGTTGAAACCTGATGGATCTGTTATGAGAGATGTACCATCTAGAGACCTGCTGCGCATAAAAGATTTCAATGTTGGTGATCACATTGTGCTCGGGCCTTGGCTAGGTAGAATAGAAGATGTTTTTGATAATGTGACTGTCTTATTTGATGATGGATCTGTTTGCAAAGTCATGAAGGCTGACCCCTTGCAAGTCAAACCTGTTGGGAAAAACATTCTTGAAGACGGGCAATTTCCATATTATCCGGGTCAAAGAGTAAAGGCAAGCTCTTCGTCGGTTTTTAAGAACTCTAGGTGGCTGTCTGGATCATGGAAAGCTCACCGTGTTGAAGGTACAGTAATCAAAGTTACAGTAGGGTCAGTGTACATCTACTGGATAGCTTCTGCTGGATATGGACCTGATTCTGCTACTACGCCGTCTGAAGAACAAAGCCCAAAGCATTTGAAATTGTTGTCTTGTTTTGCTCATACAGACTGGCAATTGGGTGATTGGTGCTTGCCACCTTCATCTATGGGGTCAGCATCCATCTTGGACAAGGGACCATCAAAATCAGGTTCACGTTATTCTGCAAAAGATGAACCTGAACATATTGACTCCGATATCGAAGTGAGCACTACACCGGAATCAACGGCAGATGATAAATTAATAGAAGATAATTTGGAGGCTTCATTGGACAAGGACACTGGAATACCAGAGGTCCCAGAAGGATCTAGTTTATCTTGTAATTCCATGTCAGGTTTAAAGGAATCTTCTCATGACGTTAGGCCCCTTCGTAAGAAGATCCGTAAAGGTTTAGTCAGAAAGGACAAGAAATCCCGTAAGAAAGTAGAACATTTTGTCAGAGCACTTCAAATTATCAATACTAAGACAAAAGTTGACGTTGCTTGGCAGGATGGAACAATAAAACGGGGACTGGAATCCACATCATTAATTTCCATTGACACCCCTGCAGATCATGATTTTGTTGCTGAACAGTATGTGGTAGAGAAGGCTGCTGATGACAATAATGATGATGTTTCAATCAGACATGTTGGAGTTGTTAAAAGTGTTAATGCAAAAGACCGCACAGCTTGTGTTAGATGGTTGAAGCCTGTTGCTCGGGCAGAGGACCCCAGAGAATTTGACAAAGAGGAGGTGGTGAGCGTATATGAGCTAGAAGGCCATCCTGATTATGATTATTGTTATGGAGATGTAGTTGTTCGACTGTCACCTGTATCGCTACCATCCAACATTGATTGCTCTCCACATTCTACCGAAGTTGGTGCACTTGAAAATTCAGCCCTAAATGAGTCGATGCATGATGAGGGAACGCATCAAGGTATCAAGAATATGGAGACTGCTTTTGGTGATGATATTTACAATGAATTTAAAGATTTATCTTGGGTTGGGAACATCACTGGGCTATCAAATGGTGACATAGAAGTCACATGGGCTGATGGGATGGTATCCACGGTAATGTTTCTATTGGCCTCGTGGTATATAACTATAAGCCTTTACTAGAGAACTTTTAGGTTCTGTAATATGTATTCATCTATTCTTATCAAACCATATAAGAGATGATTTTCACGTTAAAATATAATTTCATACCCATACACTTCTGTGTTATATCTAAACGAAAGAAGTCTCCGCTGTTTATCAGGTGGGTCCTCAAGCTATATATGTTGTTGGTCGAGATGATGATTATTCTGTGGCAGCTGGAAGCTATGCAAGCGATGATGGGGCTAGCTGGGAAACTGTCGACGATGATAACGTGGAAACTGATGATAATGGAGTTGAGGTAAATTGCTACAACATCACTGTATGTGATGCAACTGAACTTTCTTCTTCCTTTTTTTATTTATTTATTTTTTGAACCATATCCCATTAAGCCGTGGTTGATGCAATTTATTTTATTGCTTATCTTCAACATTGCAATTTGCATCATACATGCTACTTCCGAAATTAAAAAATTATTTTTATTTGTTCGTTGGTACTCCTTTTGTGACTGATGCAAAATTCAGATGTTGCTATCACATAATTATTCTTACAGTTCCATGTCAGTCACACCCTGAAATTTAATTTTATCCCTGCTTTTTAGTTTATGAATGCCTCTCAAGTCTCAAGATACTAATTGATTTGATGACTGCTCAAATGTCTTATGCTACAATTTGTCAGGATAACTTGACAGGTCAAGCTCAGCCTTCAAATAATTACTCATTGCTGAATCTAGAGAGATTTCTTAGGGGGGTCGAAGTTAACTCTCTTTATCTCTTGTAAAAAATATACTCGTAAACAACAATTTTGCAAGAACTATTCTATATTTTTGGAGAAACATGAAAATTATTTGAAAAATGAAAGAACAGAAAATGAATAATTAGAGAAATAAAGAGAAATGAAATTTATGCTATAATATGGAGTATAATAGAGAGATGTAAAAAATTGAAAAAAAAGGAAATTCAAAATTAAAGAAGTGAAAGAAAGAGAAAAATGAGGATGTTATAATATGTTGAATAAATAGAGAGAATTAAGAAAATGATAAATATGCTAAAAACACAAATATTGGGTTCAGTAAATATTAAGTGTGAGTCAGACTGACGTTGAATCCAGTCCATTGGTTGCTTTTTTATCAAAGTTTGATATTCTTATTTAGAATTTATTTCAAGAAGTTCAATCAAATAGTCATGTTTTCTGCTTAATGTAAATTCGTTCATCTGCAGTTCAGATATCTGTCATTGATACAAGATCAGAAAGAATGAAGTTTCAAATGTTAAAATCATAAAATGTCAATTGAAGTGAGTTCAAGAAATTGAGATTCTGTACAATGAAGTCATTAGATTAGTCTTTAATATCCATTCTAAGCATGCCAAAGGCAAGTGTCATAACTTACCTGCTTACGTCTATATAAATGGCATTTCTGCTGATTCATGCGTTTTCTCTTAATTGCTTTTTATATTCCAAATCGAAGCCTTCACCTCTAAGATCACTACTCAAGTGGTAGCATGCTATTTATTAGGATAATAAACTGTGTTTCAAATTTCTCTCTCTTTTGTTTTGATACTTATTTACAACATTTAGGAACATCAGACATACAGTGGTAAGGACACCAGGTCTGAGCCTGAAGATAGTATTGAGGCTGCAGAGAATTCTGAGAGCAATGGCACTCTCTCAGCGGCATTTGGGTTTATGACCAAAATAGCATCAGGGATATTTTCAAGGGGACAAATGCTGCCTGGTCCATCAACTGTCCAATTTGAAGGTGAAGATGGGCTTCATCATGAAGAATTGACTCTGGAGCCAGATACTCGATCCAGCTCTCCAAATTCTGATGATATTCGGTGTCAACTTTCTAAGCTAGCTATAGATCGTGAGGAGATACACGGTTCTACTGGTGCGCCTCATATTATCGATATAACAAGCAAGATAAGAGAGCTATGTTCAGATCCCAAATTCGAAGGTCTTGGTGGTAATGGTATAGATGCTCCTGACCAACTTATGCCTGCATTCAAAGGTTCTGATGTAGATTCTCCTGATCAACTTATGCCTGCATTCAAAGGTTTTGATATTGCTAGTGATCCTTCTGACCATCACTTCCTTGGTGGACAGGGACCGGTTAGTTATTCTGGTCCAATATCAACATGACAAATACTCTGCCTAAATTGGTCTCCTTAACCCTTTCTTTGAATTTACAGAATAACGCTGGCAGGAAGTGGCTTAAGAAAGTTCATCAAGATTGGGACATTCTTCAAAGAAATCTTCCTGGTACATTCTTGGTCTTTGCCTGATTTCCTAAACTTGAAAATCTTCATGCATGTTATTACCAGGTCTTAAACGTTTGTTTACTTAAAATCAGAGGGGATATATGTACGTGTCTATGAAGATAGAATGGATCTTTTAAGGGCCGTCATAGTTGGAGCTTACGGGACACCTTACCAGGATGGCCTTTTCTTCTTTGATTTTCATCTCCCACCAGAATATCCGGATGTTCCACCGGTAAGACACGCCCCCCCCCCTCTCTCTCTCTCTCTCTCTCTCTCTCTCTCTCCCCGCTTTAGGGTCTAATTTTTGGCTCCAAGAAAGTGAGGGAAAGAGAAACATGCATATGTTTTTTCTTTATAATTTTATTTTATTTAAATGCATTTAGGATTTCTAGTTGAAAAGGAAGAGGAATTATTTGAAAAGCTGGGAAAATCTCATTTACCAAAGTACAAATATAAGAAAAATCACACCTTTGCACTTTGCTACTTAAATGAAAGTAAGAATGTTCATTTTAATTCAATCCCATTTGATTTTGATATATGGTCATTCACATAAAAGTGAGGACATGACAAGTGGCAGATTTTTGAGGTGATGCACATGACGCTAAAATGAAGGAATTTGAACTTGTGTGTAAATTTTACAATACTACGCATTTGATTCGTCCTAATATATAATTTACTTTTCTTCTTTTCCCCCTGTATCTTGATGTGTAAGTGTTTGTAACAAGATATTGAAACAATCACCTGTTCTACTGTTGTACTTGCAGACAGCGTATTACCACTCTGGAGGGTGGCGAGTAAATCCAAACTTATATGAGGATGGGAAAGTTTGTCTTAGTCTGTTAAATACGTGGACCGGTAAGGGAAATGAGGTCTGGGATCCTTCGACCTCGAGCATTCTTCAAGTACTTGTTTCACTCCAGGGGCTAGTACTGAATGCCAAGCCATACTTCAATGAAGCTGGATATGATAAACAAGTAGGAACGGCTGAAGGGGAGAAAAATTCATTGTCGTACAACGAGAATACATTTTTATTGAACTGTAAGACGATGATGCATCTGATACGGAAGCCCCCAAAGGTGATTAATATCAATATTCACCTTTTGCATTTATTCTGCTTCATATCATGTCTTTTTGCCGAGACCTTTTCATTTAGCCTTTACCAATTTGTTTGGGGATGTTCTTTCCTTTGTGTATGTGTTGGGGTCTGTGGTTAGGTATGAATTCTGTGAGGGAAAACTGTATGTAACATGTGCCTAATTTCCTTTATGTTGTTTCTATTGCACGACTCGATTATAAGTTTTTCATTTTGGAGGAGTCCAAGGGGTATTAGTTCAAGACATGTGAAGATCCATGCAGTAAAAATAATGAAAATTGCATGCTCTATCTATGTCGGGTTACATATCAATAACATATGATGCATTTGCTTTTTTTATTTATTTTTTGTTAAAATTATAGTCGAAGTAAGAATAGTGCATGGTGAAAATTGCATGCTCTATCTGTATCGGGTTATGTATATTAATGTCTGATGCATTCGCTCTCTTTTTATTTTATTTTTGCACAGGATTTTGGAGAACTTGTTATCAAGCATTTCAAGAAACGTGGTTATTACATACTCAAGGCATGTGATGCTTATATGAAAGGACAGTTGATTGGCACTCTCCGTGAGGATGCTTCTATTAGCAGTGGTGGTAATGCTGACTCAAATTCTGTCGGTTTCAAGCTAATGCTTAATAAAATTGTACCAAGACTTTACGCTGCTTTAGAAGGAGTTGGAGCCGACTGCCAAGAGTTTAAGCATTTAATTATTTCGTCGTAGTAGTGATTTTAATATGCTGCTCCATAACCTTTATAAAGATGGAAACTCATTGATAGTAGTGTTGCGTTGGTTAATTTTTTTTACTATGTCGACATTGCTAGTGTGGCATCAGAAGCTCTAATCTGGTCAGAGTTATTTTGTCTACGAGAGTCCGGTGTGCCATTGCAGAAACTACATCCATGGGGCTGTTTGTTGAACTGGCGAAATGGAAGACAGGCATACTGTTTGTTTGGAATTGCTAAATGTCAGTTCCTGAAGGACTCTTTCATTATTTGTTTATGGCATTTCAGTTTTAGTTTACCCCAAATTCCAGGGGATGCCCTAAAATTTTGGGCATTCAAAATATTTTCTTTTTGGATCCAATATATGAAAAAGATGGATGGATTGTTTGTGTTGTACTAGTCATTATTTTTGTCTTCCAGATATAACAGGCTCAGTTCATTTGTAGCACGGATACTCTAATATGGGATGGACGTTGTCAATGAATACATACCTTTTGTGAAATACGTATTTTGCTTTTTATTTTATTTGTTTGTTATTAGAATCAAGATTACTCCTGCACTGTTGGTCACATCATTCAATATTTGAATTTGAATACTAGTACATGTGATGAACATTTTATTTAAAAGAATGTTTGCTTATTGCAAGGGCGGAAGTACATTTATTCAAACTTCAAGGGGCGAAATGCATAAACACCAAAATCATAGGGGCAAAAACATCTTTTGGCTAACAGGAGAAGAGCTGCTCTATCTTCTTGTTCTTCAAAGTGTTTTGGTGCATTTATTAGGCAATGGGGCACCACAGAGACACCGATTATGGAAATAGGTAGTAACATCAAACTCCTGCAAGTTCCCGCCAACCGGAATCTGGCCGCAAAGCCTGTTATAGCTCACATTCAGCTGCAAACTCTCCACTCTGATCAAGCTCTTCGCGATTCTGCCAAATATGTTATTATGATTCAGATCCAACCCAAACAGGCCTTCAGGAAACTCCACCTTTGTCAAGTCAAACTTCAACAAGTTCCTGGAGAAATCGACTTGCTGCACTGTACTTTTCTTCCCGAAAAGGAAAGATATATCTCCTTCAATCCTGTTCCGCTGTAATTCCATGATTAAAAACGGCAGATTACCCCAATTTCTTGGAATTGTTCCAGATAGCTTGTTGTGAGAGAGGTAGAGATACTGGAGACTCGGTGTTAGGTTTCCGAATGAGTCTGGGATTGGACCAGTGAGTTTGTTCTGGTCGAGACGTAGGCCTTCGAGTTTTCTGAGCGTGGCGAGTGAGGGAGGAATCGAACCAGTTAGGTTGTTGAATGAGAGATCAAGGAAAGTAAGGTTCTGGAGTTTGCTGAGAAATGAGGGAATTGTGCCTGAGATGTTCGTCCAGCTGATCCTGTAAAACAAAATGCAGATACGAAATTATGAATCTAAAAAGTGATAGCAGGCCACTAGCATTGTAGGATAAACTACCTGAGAGATGTGAGGTGCGTGAGAGTGGAGATGGATCGCGGGATAGTGCCGGTGAGATTGGTGATTTTGCGGAGTGTTAAGGACTTGAGGAATGTGAGCTCGGATATGGCATCGGGGATTTGGGCGGTGATTTCGGCTTGGTTGATGTCGAGGTCAGTTATACGGTTGGTGTTTGGATCACATTCGACTACATACCACTCACAGCAGTCAGTGCCAGGGATCCATGAAGCTAAGTCATACGGGTTTTTTAAGGCTTGCTTGATTTTGAGAAGAACTTGTCTATCTTTGGGATGGCATTTCATGGACTTGGAGAGTGATGGAGTGGTGAATAGTAAGGCTAGGAGGGGGTGAGTGTGTAGAACAAGTAAAATGAAGTCATATTCTTGCTGATTGGCTTCATTTTGATATTTAGTTAAAGTGTTTGTAGATTTGGTTAAAAATGGTGGAGATGAAATTAAGTAATAACCACCAGTTCTAAGGGATATATATGCTACTAGAGTCTGCCTGTTGGAGCCTGGAGGAGACAAGAAGCCTGCTAGCATGTTGAATTCAAATGCGCCTTACTATGATGATGGATAGGGACTATGATCAGTTGGACCGCAAGATAAGAAATAATTGTGCTACTGTTGCTTCATGTAGCACATGTTAATAAGCAAGAGTGGATTATGAGTGGACAAATATCTGCCCGAAACTGATCACCCCCTCATACATCGAAATGTCCTGCCCAGCAGTCTGAGTCAGGCAACAACTCTCAAAGTCTCAAGTGAGAAACAAACATATGAGCATACGTCCGTCTGTTTCGGGGTGTTTTTGACGCGTGTTGGTGGTTCACGGGAAGGCTTGGGGCAAGAATACAATTCTAGAGAAGTTAGCCGAGACTATTATGCAAATGCAACAATATAGAATAGAATGTAATAGGAAACTCTCCATTGTATATAGTTGATCAGAATACTCTAGAATTATGTAGGTGTATGAATAATTTGGAAAGATCGAGAATACTTCCATGATGAGTTGTATAAATAGGGGTAGGGAGTTCATTTGGAACTCAAGGAAGTGAAGTGAGAGCAATTGTAGAAAGGAAAGTCCAAGTGAGAAGCTTGAGTATTGTGGTAATACAAGAAAATTTGTTAGCAAGATCGTTGCTTGTTGTTCTCTTTCAAGTTCAATTAGCACACACTTAAATAATTTTGGGCAAGGTTGGCTTGCTAGGCTCGAGACAACCTAGTAAAGCACCGCACGCAAATTCTTTTGGTTATTCAAGCATCCGTGAGAATAAACTAGCTAGATTAAGGCCTCTTGCGTTATATATGAGATCTGCATTTCTATTCACACGCATAAGTTACATAAGTCCGGTTGCGGATACAATAAAACCAAATCATATACGAAGCAAATGTTCAGCAATTACTCGATCAAGTTGAAACATCGAAATCTACAAAACTAACCGATTAATAACTTAAGTTCAAAGGTACTGTCAAAATTGCATAAATTTACTCTTATATATCATTATTTTTGTACTAGGCCTGTGAAAGAATAAGTAAATCATACACGGTAGTGTTATAAAGTTTTTTAAGCACAATTCCACACACATCAGGGAAACTTTAAACAAGACTTTTAAAAAGCTCAGAAATATATTGCTCTGTGAAATAATTGCACTAAAATTTAAACAATAAATTGAATTGATATTGCATATAGTGAACTTGTTGTTCCTCGACAATTGCTTGGGCAAAACGGCCTAGATTACATGAACGGCTATCATATACCCTTAAACAAATATACAAATATGGATTCGTAATTTCACTCCATTAATCATAAGAACAAATCTGGATTCGTAATCTCAACTCTGATTTTGATTCTTAGACCATCTCCAACAGTTGAGACGTCTTAAAATTTTCAACTCCGCCGCGTCAGCATTCTACTAACTCAAATCCATTTAAAACTCTTCCAACTCCAACAATAAAACTCTATCAAACCCAAATTTTTATCATTTCTTTTTAATTCACAATATTGATTTTTCATTTCTTTTAAAACTTCATACCTCATATTATTTTAAATGTCTTTAGTTAACTAAAATAAAATGAATATTTTTTTAAAAACTGACAATATTTTAGAAAAAAAATTCGATAGTTGCTAACGAAAACTACAATACTTGAATCAAAAAATTATAATATTTGGAAATAAATGAAACAAAGAAATATAATAGTAAATGACAAAGAATATATTAAAAGAAATAATAGTAGTAGAGAAACAAAGTCAAATGTTAAACCAAATGAAGCAAATGAAACAATGAAATATAAGTAGAACACAAATGAAACAACGTAACAAACGTAATAACAAGGGAACAAATGAAGCGACAAATTGGACAAAGTAAAAAAACAGAAAATAAAAAAAAATTAATAAAATAATATAAACTAACAACTGAGATGCAGCTGAAAATTTTCAGCATGCATCTCAGTTCTCAGACGCCTTTCTGAGTCAGATCCAACAGGAGCTAAAAATCGGGTCTCAAATTTCAAAGTTGATTTTCAGCTCCTGTTGGAGATGGTCTTAATGTTGGGAAGTTTGAGATGGTCTTAATGTTGGGAAGAAGGTGACAAAACCATTCTTGACTATTGGCAAGCCCATCCGCTAGGATTCAAAGGATTTAAGGAACGAGGCCATGATTGAACGATTGTTGGACTGTAATACCCCGAAAGCATCATGTACATCACTAGCCAAGTGAGCCTAGAAGTATTCGTCTAATCTGTGTGGGTTATTGGAGAATGGAGATGACGGCGGTAGCAGGTTCGGTACGATCAAACCGACTTCGAACCGGATTTTGATGCATTTGATCGAATTAGGTTGTTATTCGAATTATAACTTTCAAATCTTCGAATTAGATCCATTTAAATTTAGTCAGTTCGGGTTTAAATTGATCCGATAAATAGTGCACAAAATTATTATTCTTTTAATGAAAATTTACATGTTACTAGTACAACTTCAAATTTTTTATTGCGCAAGCGAGTGATACTAGATAAAATATTTATTATAAATAAAATTAATTATAGATTTCTTACAAATTTAATTAAGATACATTCAGATTGAATGAGTTTGGGTACAAATTTGATTCGAATCAGATGAACACCGATCAATTTTAATTTGAGTCATTTAAGCTCGAATACTCCAAATTAAATTTATTCCGTTGATTTCGGATAGGGTATCGAATCGTTTGACTAGTCGACCATAGTATTTGAGTATTTCGAATTTGACTTCGAATTCGGTTCGGAATTTTTGGATCGGATCAGTTTTGCCTGCTCTACTATGTACGATAAATTGAAGTGCAAATTTCACCCACAGCAAGGGAGTCCATACATATATAGATAGGTCGTCGGGTTGTGCTAGGCTTTTGAAGGTACATAATCAAACTACCAAGGGGGGAAGTACATTTTATCAAACTTTTAGGGCTGAAATGCATAAACATCAAATCTTAGGGGCAAAAACATGTTTGGATAACAGAAGGAGATTAGGAGAGAGCTGCTCTATCTTATTCTTGTTCTTCAGAGTGATCTGGTGCAATTATTAGGCAATGGAGCACCACAGAGACACCGATTATGGAAATAAGTTGTAACATCAAACTTCTGCAATCTCCCGCCAACCGGAATCTGGCCACAAAGCCTGTTATAGCTCACGTTCAGCTGAAAACTACCCACTCCGATCAAACTCTCCGCCACTCTTCCAAATATCCTATTATGATTCAGATCCAATCCACGCAGGCCTTCAGGAAACTCCACATCCGTCAAATCAAACTCTAACAGGTTCCTCGAGAAATCGACTTGCTGCACGGTACTGTTCTTCCTGAAAAGGAACGATATATCGCCTTCAATCCTGTTCCGTTGTAATTCCATGATTATGAAGTGCAGATTTCCCCAATTTCTCGGAATTGTTCCAGAAAGCTGGTTGTGAGAGAGGTATAGGTATTGCAGGCTTGGTGTTAGGTTTCCGAATGAGTCGGGGATTGAACCAGTGAGCCTGTTCCGGTCGAGAAGTAGGCCACTGAGTTTTCTGAGTGTGGCCAGCGAGGGAGGAATCGAACCTGTTAGGTTGTTGAATGAGAGATCAAGGAAATCAAGATTTTGGAGTTGGCTAAGAAATGAGGGAATTGTGCCTGAGATGTTTGTCCAGCTGATCCTGTAAAACAAAATGCAGATATGAAATTGGTGGCGAAATCATAATTATGAATTGAATAGTGAGCGCAGGTCACTAGCTTCATAGAATAATTACCTGAGAGATGTGAGGCGCGTGAGAGTAGAGATGGAGCGCGGGATAGTGCCAGTGAGATTGGTGATTTTGCGGAGTGTTAGGGACTCGAGGAACGTGAGCTCAGATATGCGTCAGGGATTTGGGCGGAGATGTTGGCTTGGAAGATGTGGAGGTTCGTTATACGGTTGGTGTTCGGATCACAGTCGACTACGTACCAGTCGCAGCAGTCGGTGCCAGGGATCCATGAGGCCAAGTGGTATGGGTTGTTTAACGCTTGCTTGATTTTGAGAAGAACTTGTCTATCTTTGGGATGGCATTTCATGGACTTGGAGAGTGATGGAGTAGTGAATAGTAAGGCCAGGAGGGTGAGAGTGTACAAGTAAAAATATGAAGTCATATTATTGCAGATTGGTTTCATTGTTATTGTGAGCAAGTGTTTGTAGTGTACTAGTACTATTTGATTTGCTTAAGAATCTGGAGATGAAATGACCAGTTAAGTTTGAAGGATATATAGAGGAAATGAAGTTGACAACTTGACATATGCTACTAGTAGAGTTGAATATTGGAGGAGATAAAACAAGACAACTGGCTTGTTGAATTCAAATGCGCGGTGTGCTACTGCTGCAGACAGATCATGTTATTATCATATTCATATGCAAAAGTGGATAATGAATCATTAATGATATTAGTCGGTTATAAAAACTTTGGCCACAGAAACAGTGCCCAAAAGGAAGCTCGAATACTCGGATACCAGCACCAAACTCACCCGCAGATACAACGGGATGTCCAGCGCAGCAGTACAAAATAACTAAAGTTTACTACATTAGCTGAAAGAGGCATTAACATTTCGGTTTCCCATCAAGAACATTTTGCCACATTACAAAAGTCTGAATTTACCACTACCAGTCACCTTAGTTACAGTCGATTTGAGCTTCCCTACGTCTTACTTTCAAGCTTTCTTCAAGTACAGATGTTTTATTTCACACACTTGCTGAGATGTTTAAAATATGGGTGGAGAGTTGCACAGCAAATTACAGCATAAAACACCACCAGACCAGCAGTTTCTACTTCCATCAATTCAATGCAAAGATAACACCCATTCTGACTATGGCAAACTGAAAATTCTGATCCTACACATCCTAAGGCAGAATTAGGGGCGGGAGAACCCGACTATAAAATCATCGATTCCAGCAGGATGAGTATTTAGGGCATATGATCAGCAGGCAGGCATATTTAATTTAAACACATATAAGCATCTAAAAGAACAAGACAATGAATCAAAAATCCAAGTATATAACAATGGATGGAGATTGGAGAGTGTGTGTGATACAAAATCAACCAAAATTTAACTTATTGATAACAACAGACAAACAAAATGCAGCCAACCACTGAGCTTCATCTAGCTACTGCTACATCTTTACCAAAAGCAACACCACAAGGAGCTGATAATAATAATAATAATAATAATAATAATCATAAGCCAGTGCCAGTCTTAATCAAGTTTCGTCTTGCCAGAAACTTAGCTATTGGAGGCGTTAGAGCAATAGTCACCGGAACCCTAACCGGAATCAGAGCCTTATTAATCAGAAAAGCAACTGCCAATGCGCCACCACTCGAAGCCATAAGCTCGGCTGTGCGATTCCTCGGCTTCGCCTCCATCTGCACGTCTTCCGAGGGCAGATCGGTGGTTTGGGTCTCCTTATCCTTAGAGAGGCTTGTGATTCCGACTTTTTCCAGCATGGATTCGACGTCTACGTTGTTCTTCACGGCGATGTAAATTCCGGTGATCGAAGCGGCGGAGACTGAGACATGGACGCCGAGAGCGACTTTGCCGTACTTACGAAGCAACTCTTTGAATCTACCGCCAGCCATTGTTGAAGATTGTTTGGGGTTAGGGTTTATGAACCTTTTTTGAGACAGAAGGATAGTAGTTTATAGATCGAATTGACCGGAGGAGTAAGTAGTACAAGTAGTGTTCTTGAGAAAGGGGTTAAGGGACCATTAAGGGTTTTGGGAGACTTGTCACGATAATACGCTGTCGTGTTACTAGCTGGGTTGGGCCGTTAACCATCTGCTTTTCGATGATGGGTCGATAAGCATTGCTAGGTTTGGGCTTTTCACAAAATCGTTGTTTGGAATTTTAAATTCATTCATTACTTTGAAATATAAGCTTTTTTTTTTTTTTATAATATGAATTTATAAATTATGTTTTCAATAAAAAATAAAATTAATTCAAGGTTAAACATAAATTAAAAAAATTCAGAAAATGAATAAACATTATAATAAGTACTCCCTTCTATCATTATTATATGTCGCCGTTTCACGTTTTTTCATATTTGCTCAATTCTTGTCCTTTCAGACTTATAGACTCTATAACATCTACTCCCTCCCATTTTTTTTATTGTCATTGTCCTTTGAATTTACAATAAAACCCTGTGACATATGAAATCCTTTCTTATAAATTAAAAGATGTCATAGTTATAGTGTCATGTAATTGAGGGGGGCGGCATAAAAACTACCTTAATGACTTTTCATTTCCTGAATAAACATTAGTTTGAATATCTCAATACATTGTGCTTGCTGCAACAATAAGGATCCAAGGGGCAACGTTACGTACGTGGCTGCTTTGGGCAAAAAACTATTCCCAGCTAGGCAGAACCGCAAAAACCAGGATTCCTTTTTGAAAAGCATGGAAGCTTCCAATTGCATTAACATTTTCAAAGTAGGTTCAGGAGGATCTTGCCCAAGAGACAATACGTATAGAATAACTACACCATCACTAATTGGCATCATCCGATCCATATCATCATTGCATAGATTGAACCAGCAAGCCTTGTAAATCGCAAGTCTAGCTCTTGGGGCTCCTCCGGTCCTCTGCTGTGCCTTTCCCTATTCCATATAAGCTGACACTATTAACAACCGAGCCAGTAATGGTGGATGCAGTGTGATTTTCATGGCCATCGCTATCACTAGGAGATGGGGAAAAGGTTTTGTTGAATGATTCAAGTGGCCCATTAGACTCTAGCTATAAACCCTATGTAATAATATCTAGCTCCCACAATCTTTCTGCAAAGTGAAATCAATCGTATAAGAATGAGTTTACATGACACCCTGTGCTTAAACATAGTGACAAGCTTTCTCAGGGGACTAACATTAATATTATTTGAGCTCTGCTAGATGCAAGTTTTTCTGAAATTGCAAAAGAGATACTATATAACAGTAACATATTACGTGTAGTTCTTAGTTCTTACAAATTACAGTACATTTTTTATTTATTTTATTTAATTTTTTTTTGCAAAATTGATGGTCTGACTACTATTACAATTTGATAATGTGAAGTTCTGACCCCTTGAATTTAGTTGGCACAGGACCTAGCCCATAACAGTTGAAGCTTTTTTATTCAGGCCAAACTCCTGATTTAAAGGTAGTCGACAGTTTGCTCTTTTAGTTGCTTCAAGAGAGCACATTGTGACGTCCGTACGTTTTGGAGAGTTTTTACCGCGCAAGCTGTTCGTGGTTCACGGGAAGGATCTAGAAGGCTTGGGGCAAGACTACAATTCTAGAGAAGTTAGGGACTATTATGCAAATAGAACAATCTAGAATGTAGTAGGAAACTCTCCATTGCACATAGTTGAGTAGAATACTCTAGAACTATGTAGGTGTAGGAATAATATGGAAGGAAGGATCTAGAATCCTTCCATGAGTTGTATAAATAGGGGTAGGGAGTTCATTTGGAACTCAACCAAGAGAAATGAGATCAATTGTTGAGAGGGAAAGTCCAAGTGAGAAGCTTGAGTATTGTGGTAATACAAGAAGCTTTCTTGGCAAGATCGTAGCTTGCTTTGTTGTTCTCTTTCAACATTTGGGCAAGGTTGGCTTGTTAGGTTCGAGGCGACCTAGTCAAGCAATGCACGGGTACACGTTCTTTCGGTTGTTCAAGTTTCATCCCGTGACAACATGTAATGTTCTGGAAAGCAACATATATATAGCCCTTATACCTCTTCATTAATGACACCAACGATCACGTCCGATGTTGGTTCCAAAAATGGTTGGTATATTGTATTTACTACTACTACCATTTACTATAACCAAGATAAATGATGTAGCACGCTAATTAAGTTTCACTAAACCAACTATTCCACATTAGAAAATAGATATACAACAAGTCCTTTTGCAGCTAACCGAAAGCAGAACATTTAGCTCATGTAAGATGTTATTTGCTTTGACCAAATCTAATATCTAATGGTGCTAGAATATAAATCCAGACAGAATGTACAAATCTCGACAGAATGTATAAATCCAGACGGAATGTATAAATCTCGACAGAATGTATAAATCCAGACAGAATGTATGAATCCAAACAGAATTGTATTTAGATGTATTCAGTTGTGTTGATCACTTCATCCCTTTGGAACCTCTTGTACTTCAATGTTGATCACTTCATCCCTTTGGAACCTCTTGTACTTCAATAACCTGGCACTTCAATAGGACAAATTCTCTAGAGAAAAGAACCTCACACTTGGCACTTCAATAGGACGGATTCTCCAGAGAAAAGAACCTCACACTCGAGCTTTGTCCTGCCAAACAACAAAATAAGATATTAACAAATGAGAAAACAACCTTCAGTTGTATTTGTACTATCTATTTTATTAATAAATTTATTTTGTTGGTTCAAGAAAAAAAAATCTAATGGGACTCATGGCAAAATGGATAATTTAAAATGGGACGGTGGGAGTACTAGTTACTTCATTTATTTATTTTTCACTTTTTTTTTTTTTTAGGAAGAAACGTCAATCATCATTACTTAAAAATCAAAGTACATCATCCGATGAAATCACATGAATGTTAGAGGAGACAGAACTATCAAAAAAAGAGCTATGAGCTAACAAATGCGCAAGCTTATTGCAGTCACAACACGCACAAACAAATGACAATTTTTGGAAAAAAGAAAAAAAACTTTAGATTCCTCTATAAAATGTCTTGTTGCAGAAAGAGACGAGGCAAAGCTATTTAATTGTTGGATTGCTCGTAAACAATCTTCTTCCACCATAATGTGGGGAAAGCTGAGTTCAACTCCCAACCGCAACGCTTCCCACACTTGCCATGGCCCTGTTGCCACGTTTGGAACCTGGACATGAGCTATAAAACGTCACCTCCAACTTGGAGTGGAGGCTCCAAGCTAGAACTTGACCTTAATCATTGTGAGCCACCACTCCTAGACCCACACCATTGTCTAGATGATGCACAACTGCATCAAAATTCAGTTTAATCAAACCTGTTGATGCATGGTGGACTCCATACCTGCTTAAAACACACAAGACTATTGGAAGAAAACAAGCATCTAAATTTCCTCCAACAAACATTTTGTACTGAGGCCTCAGAGTAAGCCTCCAAACAACCATGAAACCTCTTAAAAATTTTCTATTAGATTTATAGAAGACCATACAATCGTCATCAGAGCAAACAAAATTTTCACCCTATTACCAGTTTGTCTTTCATATATTTAGCAAATTTATAGACTAATATTAAGTCTTGACACATAATAAAAAAGTACGCCTATTTTACTTTTTGATCAATGCCAATATTTTATTTTAATACTTGTTGGGTTCCTAGTTCCAGCTAAAACAATGAAAAAAATGGATCAAACCCTCCGAACTATTACACTTTTGAGACTGTGCCCCCAAACTAATAAGTTTGGTGATTAATACTCTCAACTATTGTACTTTTTAGACAATATCCCTGAAGTGATCTTTTTAGTTTTATAAATAGATAAAACAACATTTGTAGGTGTTTAAATTTTATATATCCAACACATAATACTTATTCATATTCCATTGCTACGAAGTTATATTTTACATGTCATACAAAAAATTAAAATATACTTCCTCCGTAATTACTTTATAATTGGCCTTTTCGATTTATTTTTATCACAAATTAGTTTAAATTATATTAAATAATTTTATATTTATCATCGAAGTACTTTAAGTATAGTTAAAAAAAATTCATTGACAAAATATTTTCAAAACATATAATAAAAAAAAACTAATAAAAGTAAGGATGATGAACTAATTATAAATTATTTTAAAACTATAAAATAAAGTTTGTACGACACTTAAATATCATGATAATCGACAAAAGTGAATTTTGTATCACAACATCTAATAAATTAACATATTTGGTTGATTTGTTAAGAGTTTATTATTAAATTTATTAGGGAAAATTACATCCACCCCCCTCGTTGGAGACCCTAATTACGGATCCTCCCTCTCTAGTTTAACAATTACATGTAGCCCCAGAGACCGGAAAAAAGTTGACTTCGTCGTTATTCACTTTAGGTTTTCTCCGGCCAAACAAGGCCTTAGATATTTAAAATTTATTTTCATTTTCTTCTTTTTTAAATCTTTTCTCTTTTCTTATTTTTTTATCTTTTCTTTTTTATTCCACCATCTTCTTCTTCTTCCCTACTCCACCATCTTCTTCTTCTTCCCTACTCCGGAGCTGTTACAGCTCCGATTAACAGCTCCGATTGGAGCTGTAAAACAGCTCCGATCGGAGCTGTTTCCGATCGGAGCTGTTTAAACAGCTCCGGCGGGAGCTGCAAAATAGCTCCTGTCCGGAGCTGTTACAGCTCCGATCGGAGCTGTTTTACAGCTCCGGCGGGAGCTGCAAAATAGCTCCTGTCCGGAGCTTTTTAACAGGTTCGGCGGGAGCCGGATACAGCTCCGATCGGAGCTGTTAACAGCTCCGATCGGAGCTGTAAAAGCTCCGATGATGAGAGCTTTTTTTTTATGTTTTTTTTAAAAATATATTTTGGGGTTGTTTTAAAAGAAAACCTTAATTTGGGGTTATTTTATAATTATTATTTGTTCAGTTTAAAGTTTATATAATTTTTGTGGTTAATTTGAAATAAATTTAAGTTAATTTTGTAAAATAAAATAGTTTAGAGGTAAATGTGTAAATAATGAAAATTTAAGGTGTTTGTCTCAGGCCAAAATCTGAAATTCCGGCAGGGTTAAATTTGTAACTTTCAGCTCTTAATTCGAAAAAAGTCAAGTTCGTGGGTTTATGTGTAATTGTTTTTGTCTAACATTGGGCTACATGTAATTGTTCAACTAAGAGGGCAAGATCTCTTATTAACCAAACTAACAAGGGGGTAGATGCAAATTACCCAATTTATTAATTTGGGGGCATTGTATCAAAATTCCAAAATTATTAGTTTGGGGGCATAGTATCAAAATAGTAATAGTTTGTGGGTTTGATCCATTTTTTAACTAAAACAAAATAGAAAATCTATAATATGAGTTTTACGAGATTTTCTGATTTTATTATTTCTTTTTTTTTTTTTAAATTTATTTGATTTATCGATTTAAGGATTTCTTTATATTTTTTATTTTTGTGACCGCTAGGCGCCAAGTGGTCAATTTTGCGACATGTAAATTTTGTATTTCAATCATGCTGGCATTTTTAATCCGATTGAAAATTCTGACAAATTATAATATAAAATCGTGAAAATAAGTATTTATACACACAAAAAATATTTTTATCCTAACCCCGCATCAGATCTCAGCTTCAATTTCGCCTTCTCGTTTCAGATTACAATCACAATTACGAGACCAGAGAAAAGCTAGGTATCTTTTCAGATCTTAACGGTGCGATCTCCATTGCCTTTTCATCATATTGATTCTGCAATCCAAAACGATGCAATGATCATTATAAATTTGCATCACAGTTGCTTTGATTCAAGTTTTAGTATTAATTTTTGCTAGTTGTTAGATTTGTTCCAGTTATTGAATCTGCGATTTGCTGCTTAACCGTATTTTGATTGATTCGTGTAGGTTTTGGTTGTTTTGACTGAGTTTATTAGCTTCTGTGTGTTTTTGTTAGGTTTTATCATGGGCGTGGAACAAAACGGTGTTGAGATGGAGGAGGGAACTCTGGAGATTGGAATGGGTACGCCGGTTCTCATACTTGTACTATAGATGATAGGCATTTGTAGTAGTTTGTATTTTGATCATAACTTCTCCGAGTAATTTTCTGAATTCTTATAGTTGATGACATAGAAAGTAGAGGATCTGAGAGTTTATTGTGATTATAGTTTATGTAACTGAAAACAGCGTGCATTTCAATTCGTTTTAGCTTTTAAGGGCTTAGCTCTTATGTTTTTAGTGGGATCTCTACTTAGTGATTCGAGCTGAACCGTTGTGTGATCATGGTGGGTCATCCCGTGGGTGAGAGTATCTCGCCAATGTAGAAGGAATGGGATCATTTCTGCAGGACATGGACGATATATTGTGCGCACTTAATTTCTTAGTGTTATAGTTTCCTATGCGTTCAATAAGTCCAAATTAATCTCCAACTGTCTAAGGTTTGCTACATTACAAGATCCATCCAAATACTTGCTTATTGAATTCATATATTGGGATTAGGATCACCATGGAACTTGATAATATACCTGCAGTTGTTTATAGCTGTTGGATTTGGTTGATAAGTCTCTGATAACTGGGTCCTGTACTTGGGCAAACTGGCTTATAAAAAACTCTTTTTCATGTGTTCCGTTGAATAAGTTAGATAGGAATTGCAGATAGGTTTCAGCCAAATATTCCCACCTTAGTGGTGCCAATAGTTCTGCTGCTAATATCTTGGAATTTTTCTATATGCAGAATATAGGACCGTTTTTGGAGTTGCTGGACCTCTGGTTATTTTGGACAAAGTCAAGGTGAATTTGATTCTCTAGTATTACTTATGTCTTCTTTATACTTCTCAGATTTTGCAATTTATGCATTTGGATGTTGGTTAGAGGATCATTTATGCATTATTTTGAATTATTTCAGGGACCCAAGTACCAAGAAATTGTTAACATTCGCCTGGGAGATGGGTCTACACGGCGTGGGCAAGTCTTGGAGGTTGATGGAGAAAAAGCTGTTGTTCAGGTGATAAATTGATTATCATCATAGTATTCCTTTATCCTCTGATCCTATATATATAATATTCTCATTTGGCATCTCTAATAATATAAATCGCATAACGTTACTTAGAAACCTATAAGGAAAGAATTAAATGAATCTTAATATTAAGTTGTTTGAGCTATTTGCTTATACAGATAACAGATTCGTTCGTTAAATGGCTTGAATTACATTTGATGACTTTTGCGCTTTAACTTCTCTACTTCCTGGACCCTTAACAGTGGCCTCACTCTGTTTACATGGTAAAATTTTCAATCAGGTTTTTGAAGGAACATCTGGAATTGACAACAAATATACAACCGTTCAGTTTACGGGGGAGGTACAATAGCTGCCCTTTGCATATTTATTTGCAGATTGATTTTCCATATTGTGGAAGGTGTTGCAGCCTACCACTCATCTTTTCTTATGTTTTGAGATGCAAGAAAAGTTGATCTAAATTTCTTTCTTCCATGACATGATTTACAGTCGATCAATTTGGATGTTTTACTTTTAAAACTTTCTGCGTGACTGTAACGGAGTGGAATTATGCCAGATTGCCAGCCAAGTACTATCTGACCAGAATTTATATGATTCAACTTTGATTGGTTATGATCCTTATTGACAGATTTTGCTTGTTTAGTATGATTATTGAAAAAGCTGAGTTGTAAGATGATTGGTTTTAACTGGAGTTTGATTGTGTTAGTTAGAAACTAACTTGTATTGCAATTTTGTAAGAATGATGTGATTGTTAGTTTGTTCTAGAATGAGGGAGGAAAGAGAAAATAAGAATGAGGGGGGGGGGGTGGAAGAACAAGAGAGAAAAAAAAGGCTGCATGATTTGGTATGCTGGCTATTTTCATCAGTGCTTGTATTGAGAAGCCATGACTTAGAATCTAGGACACCAAGCTATTGGTGGTGACATTACTCATTAGGACTACTGTGCATAAGTACTCTCTGCTGTCTCATTTATATATATGTCTCAATTGTTTTTTGTCTTCATTGAAGATGTTTTCTCTCAGTCTTGCCCCTCTGGCACTCTGTTATTCACCTTTCATTATATTATTATTTTTAAACTTCAAAACCTGTTTTGACAATTTAAATCCATTTTGTTATTTGTGTATGATAAAACTTCTTTCTTAATAGTTTGTGCTACAACTTTGTTACAGGTTTTGAAAACACCTGTGTCGTTGGACATGCTTGGTCGTGTCTTTAATGGTTCTGGTAAACCTATTGACAATGGACCTCCTATTCTTCCTGAGGCATACTTGGATATTTCTGGCAAGTCCATATGGATTTTAAATTACTTCTTAGTTTATATGGATCACTCAGCAAGTATGATTTACATAATCTTCCTTGATTCAGGAAGTTCCATCAATCCTAGCGAGCGAACCTACCCCGAGGAAATGATACAGACAGGAATTTCCACTATTGATGTCATGAACTCAATTGCCCGTGGACAGAAAATTCCTCTTTTTTCAGCTGCTGGTCTTCCCCACAATGAGATTGCTGCCCAGATCTGTCGTCAGGCTGGTTTGGTGAAACGTTTGGAGAAGTCTGATAACCTTCTTGAGGTATATCATATGTTCCTCCGAGCTGTTTATTGAACAGAGGCTTTTTATACTTAGTTGAGTATCGTCAATGATTTTTTCTTTTGGTAATCATATGGTTTAGTTATCGCCATTCTTGATCAATAGAACAGTATACTTTCCTGCTTGAGTTCAGTAGGATCATATTTTTTTCCACATTTTTTGTGTTTGCACTCGATATAAACCTTGTTGTGGAAATCTTGGTGGTGGACTTAATTTATGAACTTGTGCTTGATTTCACAGGATACTGCACTCACTACTTAATTTTTACTTCATTTCATCTTGGTTTTCTTACCTTTTGGTAAATACTTGTTACCAGCTCTGTACTAACATAGCCTTTCTAACCTACTCTTTGCTATAGGGTGGTGAGGACGAAAATTTTGCTATTGTCTTTGCAGCTATGGGAGTTAACATGGAGACAGCCCAGTTTTTCAAACGTGATTTTGAGGAAAACGGATCCATGGAGAGAGTCACCCTTTTTCTGAATTTGGTACTGTCACAAATCAATTTCTGACCTTTTGAAGTTTGGACCAGCACTCTACTTTTCTTTGGTTTTAACCTGTCTTTGTTCTGCAGGCCAATGACCCTACAATTGAACGTATCATTACTCCTCGTATTGCTCTGACAACTGCTGAATATTTGGCATATGAGTGTGGGAAGCATGTCCTTGTTATATTGACTGACATGAGTTCTTATGCTGATGCACTTCGTGAGGTAATACACATAACATAATATATGATCTTTGCTCTTTATTAGACAGCTATGTAGAGAGATATCTTGCCTCTTAATTCAAAACATTCGTGTATGGAATATCTCCATACTTGTTTTCTGAAGTATAATCTCTCCTCTTTTTTAATAAAATCACTTCTGGCAGCTATGGCTCTTCTTGTCTGTCACATTCTTAATGGTCTTTTTCTCCGATACTTCTTTTTGTTCAATGGAACTCCATTATAGGTGTCTGCTGCTCGAGAAGAGGTGCCTGGACGACGTGGGTACCCTGGTTATATGTACACCGATCTTGCTACTATCTATGAACGAGCTGGGCGTATTGAAGGAAGAAAAGGATCCATCACACAGATCCCTATTTTAACTATGCCAAATGATGGTAAGTGTAAATTTGACACTCAGACACTAACCACCTAGGACTTCATTTTCTCCATGGTGTATTTACCAACCTGCTTCATTCTGCGTTGCTATTTCTAGATATTACACATCCAACTCCGGATCTTACGGGTTACATTACTGAAGGACAGATATATATCGACAGACAACTTCACAACAGACAGGTAACAGAACTGATCCATGCCTATTAATCCTCGTTAGACATTACATCTGATGCTAATTGACAATCAAGTACCTGTTTTAAAATCTAGAGAACTGTGAACAGCTCTGTTTGCCAGTTTCAGATATCTAGTGTGCATTTAATTTGACTGAAATGGCTGAATGAATCATTTTTCTCATATTGACAGATATACCCTCCAATTAATGTGCTGCCATCCTTGTCTCGACTGATGAAGGTGGGTTTATTTAAATCAAGATTTGTGGTTTGAATCTTTATGTTGAGTAACAGGAAAGGATAATAGAAATTTGGGTGATAAATTTAACTGCTTACGTTTATTTGCAGAGTGCCATTGGTGAGGGTATGACTCGTAGGGATCACTCTGATGTATCTAACCAGGTGAATGGTCTAAATCTTTTCCAAGTGATTGCAAATTCCTAGTGTCAGGTTCAATGTATATTAATTAGTTTCATTTTCCAGCTATATGCAAACTATGCCATTGGAAAGGATGTTCAGGCTATGAAGGCAGTCGTGGGAGAAGAAGCACTTTCTTCTGAAGATCTGGTTTGTTTTTTTTGGCTTTTGACATAGTCTGAAATTATTAATTACTACAGAATTGTTCAGAAACCTAGAATTTTGAAATCACCCTAATTTTGGATTGTTATAATTGATTACTGATTTAATCCTTTTAAATCCACAGCTATACCTAGAGTTCCTTGACAAATTCGAGAGGAAATTTGTTGCACAAGGGGCATATGATACCCGTAACATTTTCCAGTCTCTTGACTTGGCATGGACACTGCTCCGAATCTTCCCCAGGGAACTTCTTCACCGTATCCCAGCCAAGACATTGGATCAATTCTACAGCAGAGACGCATCCAACTGATGAAGGACAAGCGCATACTTGTATTATCTTCTTTCATATACATATTTATTCAGTTTCTTATCTCCTTTGTCTGGTTTGCAATAAGTCGTGATCTTTGATGATCCCCATGGAAGCCAAGGCTCTGCGGCAGTGAAAGACATTATTATTCTTTTGAAAGAGATACCAGTTAGATCCCTGTAATTTATTTCATAATTATTTTTGCTACAAATTGGAAGTGTTCTTGATATTATTATTTTTACCCACTTTTAGGAACATTTTATTGCTTAAGCTACTGTTTAGTTGTTTTTTTCCTAGTTAATTCTCTGAGTTCGTAGAATGGTAGATGTTGTAGATGTTTGTCTTCTACTCCTATCATTTTGTCCAAGAATAATGAGAGAAGCTTGTTTAGCTCGTCTCTATGAGTTATGGTGTTTCTAGTTGGAGTTTGTTAAAGTTCTGTATTGGAGCAATAGAGTATGTCGTCATTGGAGGCTTGAGGTAGTACGAAATGATTAACACAAAACTTCAACACAGGTGACAATTGTATTTCAATCATCCATTCTTACGGTTACTCGTCAATTGGATACCATATGTCATATGTGTTCTAGGGTAATTTCCATTTAGGTAAAAAAAGAAAAAGGAGTTTCTCATTACGTGTTGATCATATCGATTTATTATATAAAAACATACAACTGAAATTTTATATATCACGTATATGGATATACTTGAATGTATTCAGTGGGCCAAATAAGTACCGGCTCGGCTATGAAGATGACTGGAAAACTGTAGACGTTTCAGAGGTTTTAACTACTTAACTCTCATTGAAAAAAATAAATCAGATAGTACCCTTGCATTATGGTGTAATACATTTTTTAGCTTAAAAAACATCCCATGCACTTATTGTCCAGGTTGCTATTGTAGAATACTTAGGTGGCTAAAAACCTCATTTTGGCATACAACTTTGATTCATACTGGGCCCAATACAATAGCCCAAACCCATATCATCACAATATCTAAGAACTTGAATTTGCTCTCAATTCGAGAAATCATGATCGGATAATTCAAAAGCAGCATCGAATTCGAAAGTGAGAGAGAGCAAAAATTCGCAACAACTGAAAAATACGAGAGCGTTTATAAAATAATATATTTTATATATTTATATGACATTGTAACATATTGGACTTAGTTTTATTGGGCTTGCAATCAATTAGCCGTCTCCAACGCATATTCGGAGTTGCGTCCGAAGATGCGTCAGACGCATCTGAGCTCATCTGCCCACGTGGTTGAGCTTGGGCTCAACGGCTCAACTATATAATTTTTTTTTTTTTTTTTGCTTTTGCTTTTTTCTTTTTTTTTTTGGCTTTTCTTTTGACTTGTTGTTATTGTTGTTGATATAGTAGTATATAGTTATACTACTACTACCAGCTTGCCGTGAATTATATCATTTTTTTTTATGTTTATTGCTTAACTTTTAATTATCCACTTATGTAATATTTTATGTTTATTGTTTAACTTTTACTTTTTCACGAGTGTATTTTTTTTAATTTGATAGTCTATTGTACTATTTTATTTAATAATTTTTCTAAATATTTATTGCATTCGAAGTATCATATAATATTTTAAAATGAAATGAATAATTGATTAAAAAACCTTAATGGAAAAAAAAAGATGAAATAAAAAAATAGTAAAATAAATGAAAAATAGGGGATCAATTGTTGGAGCATGTTGGAAGAATTGGAGATTAAGTTAGTGGAATGTTGACGTGGCACAGTTGAACTCCACTTATTGGGATTAACTGTTGGAGAAGGCCTTATAAAATGATATACTGTAAATAATACCATGATAAAACTGTTCGAGTAGTATAGTACAAAATATCCAAGTCAAAAAGATTACACAAAGTACTTGTCTTCTTCGATCTTTTCGTTCTCTAAAATCTGCTACTTATCAGGATCTAATCTTTCCTTCTTCTACTTTAAAACTTAATTGGTACTACTTTCGTCCTAGAAAACTTTACCCATTTTGATTTTTTCTGGTAGTTTTTTATTTTGACTACAAATGACTCTTAAATTGTAATGTTAAAATATATAACAAAATTATATTCTGAAACTTTACTTTCTAATTTTCATTATGTAATTTTGTTATATATTTTACCATTACAATTTAATACTAATTTGTAATTAAAGTCGTAAATTGTTGACAAGCAAAAATCAAAATGGGTAAATTTTTCTGGGACGGAGGTAGTAGTATTCTTCTTCCGTGACGCGCACTACAATTCTTTCTCTAACGACTTAATTCACACCTTTTCCCCAAGAACCTACCCGAGTTCACATTAATCTACATTCCGTTTGCTACAAAATTCATTTTGTATGCTCTACTGAAAGAGAATCATAACAGGAAGAAGAGCTTTGCCAGGGAATAAAGAAGGAAGCAAGAATATGGAGAATTAGGGACTACCTAGTTTGCGAATTAACCAAACATAAGTCTTCGTAAAGCGCGAAATTCTCCCTTTATTCTCAGAGCGCGAACGGGGCGGGATTCGTATCTGTTATGCGCGAATTATGTGACCGATATATCGTCTGTTTTGTCTCGTCTGTTTGGTGACGAATTAGGTGATATAGCCACGTATTGCAGTTTTCTTTTTCTTTTTTCCTCAGTCCACACACGCTTGGTGTTTGCTTCTCACTCCACTCACGCACCTCACCAGCTACTGCACCGCCGCGCCGTGGACAGGTAGCATTAATTTCGAATTTCACATTTCACATTTATTTCGTGGGTTTTTCTTTTTCTTTTGTCTTTCCGATGTTTCTGTTGCGAATTAGCAGATTGTGTGTCTTGAGCTAGATTCTATGTTGTGTTTTTCACCGGATTCGTGACAACCCTTTACTATCTGCTATGTGCCTTTTCTTGTTTTGTGCCCTGTTGTAAATTTGACCCAGATTGCCAAGAATAGTATCTAGGTTCGTGTTTTGAGCTAGGTTTTGATCTTTATGTGAATTTGGTTCATTTTGTTACCCCTGAGAATGTACATTTGTGGTTTGTGCTTATCAACTTTGTCATAGCTGGTTGATACTTGCATCAGAGATGCTAATTCAGGAGCTTGTTTTGTGTCTGGTAAACAATTGATTAAGATCATTAATTAATACTGCTGTAGGAACAAGAGAACCGGAGATAGTAGTAGTAGATGATCTGATTGCGGAAAGATAACGTATGCGTTTTGTAGTGTCATTTAGGATTTCAGAACAAAGATCAAATGGATTTTAGTAGAAATTTTTTGAGCTGACCTGCTTGAGTTTATTTACCCATTCTGGGATGTCATATTGGATCTCAAATATCCACAACAGGTCGAAATTAATCAAATTATGGTGATGATACTGCTTGTTTGACGGAAACTTGCTTCTAGCTAATGTATACACACTCAATGCTGCTGCTACTTGTGACTTGTCTATGTTTTATTACTTTATTAGCTTCTGTTTTCTTATAGCATTTCACTAACTTCTCCATCCTGGCTTATTTGTATGCACTGTGACCTGACTCTTTCAACTAACTGAGAGTTATTTGTAGGTTTATTTGACCGATTGCATCAATACAGGGCACAATGTTAGCAGCCAAAACCCTCCCTTCCCAATCACCCAACTTACCAGCCTTAAAACAATCCAATGTATAATATGCTATCCCATTCCGAAATTCTGTCCCGTTCTCTTATTTTAAAGCCAGAAACAACTTCCCTTGCCTCAAGTCGGTGTCGTCACAGTCAATACCATCATTGGAACTCGAAGAAGATCCCACCTCACCGCAAACCCGAGTCAAGATCTTGTCTGAAGTGTTACCCTTTATTCAGAAATTCTGAGGTAAGACTATTGTTGTTAAATACGGGGGTGCTGCTATGAATTCAGAGGCACTCCAGGCGTATGTAATTGCAGATATAGTCCTTCTTTCGTGTGTTGGCCTTCATATTGTATTTGTTCACAAAGGAGGGCCTGAGATCAACCACTGGCTGGGCCGACTCAACATTGAGCCTGTTTTCCTCAACGGACTTCGTGTTGGAACTCGTGTCAATGGTGTTGGTTGGAAAAGTGAATAAGCATCTTGTCGCCTTGATCAACAAAGCCGGTGCAACTGCAGTCGGGTTCTCGGGGATTGACGGTCGTCTCTTGACAGCTCGTCCTGCTCCCAATGCTGCACAGCTTGGGTTTGTTGGTGATATTGCTAGTGTAGACCCTGCGATACTCCGCCCTCACATCGATGATCAGAACCATATCCCTGTGATTGCTTCTGTAGCTGCTGATGCGAACGGACAGCAGTACAATATTAATGCAGATACGGCAGCCGGTGAGTTGGCTGCCTCCCTGGGGGCGGAGAAGTTGATATTGTTGACTGACGTGTCTGGGATACTTGAGGACAAGAATGACCCAGGGAGTTTGGTGAAGGAAATCGACATTAAAGGGGTGAAGAAGATGACAGAGGAAGGAAAAATTGCTGGTGGGATGATCCCCAAGGTTAATTGCTGTGTGAGAGCTCTAGCTCAAGGGGTGCGAACGGCTAGTATCATTGATGGTCGCTTGAAACATTCTCTGCTGCTGGAGATCCTTACTGGTGAAGGTGCTGGAACAATGATTGCTGGATAACTTTTCCAGTAAATGAGTGAGTCTGTCTGAGGCTGTTTTCATTTGTTCTTCAAGTTCTTGATGAATAGTAACTTTTGTTTTACTTATTTGTCCCCTTTTCGATAGCATACACAATGCAATAGTATCTACTATATAACCCCATTTGATGAGGACTATAAACCATCAGTAATGGGTATGAATTGTATTCATACAATAGATGATTTCGACTCCCAGTTGAGGCGTTGTGTGTGCATTCTGTCAGAGTATGGAAATCAGACATCAATGAATTGATGTTATAGCAGTATGGTTTCATATTCTCTGTATCTTTCGTATCTTTAAAGTTATGAGTCTTTCTGGTTTTCAGTTTTTAGTGTACATCAAGCTGGTGAAACTGGTGAGCTAAGGTATGTACGTATAATCATTGCTTTCTACATGTGGGAAGCAGATGAAGGGATAATTTGCAGTCTGTGTGGTCTCTACGTTCTTTTATAATCTGTTCTGAGGTTTTCAATCTTGATTGTCTCTTCTAAACAGATCATACTGTAGTAGTAGTAGTATTTAGTAATTCCTCCGTCTTTTACATGGCTTCCATTTCCGGAAAGAATGAAAAATAAGAGACTTAAACATGGCTCCAATGCAAAAATGGGTTTCATTCTAAATGAAGGGCCCAAAGTAGGACGAAAAAGGGTTCTATTCTAAGAGGAGGATCAGACGTAGGACGAAGAACGGTTCATAGTTAATAGTTCTATTTCAAAGTAGGAAAAAGACGTAAAAAAGTTTCAGGATAAAGAAAGTAGGACGACAAAATGGCCTAGTTGGAAGTAGAATAAGAACAACCAAGAAAAAGAAGTGTTTCAAGGCCAATTGAGGGAGATCTCCATAGTAGGTTGGGCAATGGGCTTAGCTCACAGCTATGTATAACAGCATTGCCATTCATCCTGCCCCTCTTCCTATCATCTTCTACTAATTACTCCCCGGTCACCGTTCCAAAAAAATCCTTCGCCACATCTCAGCTCCGGTTGCCGGATTAGATCGGATCTCAGCTCCTTCTCGGCTAAGAATCATCGGGATTGATGTTGATCTCGGTGTCGATTTCTTCTAACGAATTGATGTAAACGAAATGAATACTCAACAAATCGATTAGCTGGCCGGATTTTAATTTTTTATCTGAGCGTATTTATAAAAAAACAACATTTCCTACCTGTATAGGAAAAACTTGCCTCTTAGTATACTTAATCAACATCAAATATAAACTTCGTAAAACTGATCTAACTCGAAAGTAAATCAGAAAATATGAAACTGGAGACAACATACGACGGTGAACTATTCATGTTCATCCAAATAAAGTTGATTCGACACAAAATGACTCGAATTAAATTTGAGTCGATTCTATACAATCCGAATTAAAGTTACTGTGTATAATGTATATATAATTGATTTTATTTGTAAAAATGATTTCATCTACCATTAATTTAAAATTACGTAATATTTTAGAATTGGAATATTATAATTTGCTCTTACACTGACAAATTTACATGACATAAACATTAATGAATTCACAGTGCATCGAAATGATTTGAAATTTAAATTGCGAACAAAATTCAGCATTTGGGATTCATATTCAATTCAAGACAAAATAAATCACATATCTAAACAAAAACAATCTGTATTTTCTCCATTCGAATAATCCATTAACCAAAACCCAAGGTGAATAATTATTGATAAGACTTATTAGGACTAGTACTATATTAATTAGTACAATTTGGTTAACTTTGACTCCCGATTACTCTTAAACTATAATGATATAGCATTTGACGAAATCATATTATAAAAATATTGAACCTAAATTTTCATGATATAATTTTATTAAATATTTTATCATTATAACTTAAGAGTAATCGTGATTTAAAGTTAAACATTATTAAAAAAAAGAGTCATACTGGATAACTTCAAAAATGTGGGACATAGAGTACTCAATTGTCACACTTGCCACCTGACGACCTGAAAATGAATCGAAATAAATTCAAATTGAAATTAAATGGTAAAAGCTTGTCCAAAATTGGCACATATGGCGACTTGAGTGAGCTTTTAATGCTTTATAGCTGGTGCCCTCATTCATCTTCTCGAATCACCTTTAGGCCTTGATTGGTTTAGTGTGTTTGGCAAAATTTAATGGTTGACCGCGCGAAACACACCAATTGGTTACTAATTTCAGTGTGTTTGCAGTCCGCCGGGGTGGCCCGATTTTTTTTAAAAACACAACGTAAGGTCCATAAACAAATGCTAGGGAGGTGCTCCAATTTAGAAACACACCAAATGATGTAGGGTGAAAAAGGGTCCATAGTTCTTACCAAGTAGGACAGAGTAAGACCAAATGGGAAAAACATGAAGCAAATTCTCAGAAGCGGGGTTTAAACCCACGCCCTCGTTTGAGGACCAAAACTTGAGTTTGGAGCCTTAGACCACTCAGCCTTGCTGACTCATAGAGCATATTAAAGTATATTAAAGTATGACAAAAAAAAATCATAATTCCATTTTAAAATAAGACAAGGGCAAATATGACAAAAAGGTAAAATATTAAGGCAAAATTTGAGTCTGACTGTGACACTCGACTATCCTAACTTACAAGGCTAAATGAAGTAGAACAAAAAAAGGATCCATCGTTCTATTTTGAAAGTAAGACAAGACACGTACAAGTACAACCAAAACACAAAAAGTTAAAAGGCAAAATTGGAGTTTGGCAATACTCGGCCAAGAGAAAATATCATGAGAAGGCCCACGCCCTCGTTGGAGGACCAGAAATTGAGCCTGGGGCCTTAGACCACTCGGCCATCATGAGACTGTGTCAATTATTGACACATATTACTTTTGTTTCACAAAAACACTAATGCGTAGGTTTATCGCGTAGTTTAATAAATAATAATAAAGTAATGACTAGGCTAAAGTACTAAAGTAATAATAGATGAAATGATGAAGTTAGTGAGACATATATTTTTTTAATTGGAATATAGTTAAAGTGAAGTGTAGAGGTAAAATTTTAATATGGGTTCATTAATTTTTTATACCCTCTTAGCGTCCCTAATAACGAAATGAACCACCTTAGTTTATCAATTACATTTTAGTTCAAGGTCAACAAAAATTCACTATTACAAAATTGAATTTTGATGAAACCAAACAAACCTTAGTGTTTTCAAATAAAAAAGATAAAGAATTAAAAGAAAAACTAAGTAAAATATTAAAATAATAAAATAAATTTTAAAGAAAAAAAACTTAACTAAAATAAATTAAAAAATTATCTTCATCATCCCAAAGCTTCGGTACCGTAATTTTTTCCGGTACCGGAGCTCCAGCGCCGAAAACGGTGGAGCAAGCTGCTCCACCACCATTAACGGTGCACCAAGCAGCTTGCTCCACCACCAGATCGGTGGAGCAACAGCTCCACCATTGCTCCACCGTTATCGGCACCGGAGCTCCGATACCGAAATTTTCCAGTACCGAAGCTTTAGCGAAGAAGAAGATGGATGGATCTTGTTAAATATTTTTTTATTTTATAATTTTATTTAGATTTTCTAAATCTTTAAATTAATTTTTTGATTGAAAATATTTTTTTTTTTAAGTCATGTTTGGTTGGAAGGTGTTTAAAGTGTTAGTCAACTCAAATGGACTAAAATGTAATTGAGTTTGGACTAAAATGTAATTGATAACACAAGAGGGTCCTTTATGAGAAATGCCTTCATAGTGAGCCCTTATAATCAATTTTCTCTTTTAATATTATTGTAAAAATAATATTTTTAATATGTGGGATAACTATTTTTTTTAGAAATTAATAAAATTTTGTGAGACAACTATAAAAGAAAAGTTGGTAGTAAAATTTTTCGATCTTTCTGGTCCTGATAGCTTTAGTAAGACAAGACACATACAACCAAAATAATAAAATTAATGCAAAATTTGAGTACGGTACCTTGGATTACTCGGGTATCCTTAAACGAAAAATGATGAAAAATGTCCATTGTTCTGCGGGGTAATTACCGAGAGGCCCGAAATGGAACATCTCATTACCCTAAAGTCCATTTTCCATATTTCTTAATAAAATAATAAAAACCCACCACCCTTGTACCGGAGCTTCCAATGGAGGAAGAAGAAAAAGAAGAAAAAAAGTGAGGAAGAAGAAGGATTTGGTGTTGGACATGGACATGGTTTTAGCTACACAAACCATGTATGACATTAAAAAAAAAAATCATGTCTGACACCAAATTTTAAAATATATGTTTACATGATGAAAATCTTACCCTTGTCCATAGAATTAAGGGTAACACTTGTTTTATCCCCGACTTTAGAGTAAATTGGACCTCCATAATAGATCTTAGGGTAAAAAACCATTAATCTGCGGCCTATGGAACTCTCAAAGTGATTTATCTGTGTTTGGATTTTAGTATGATGGCTTACATTGGCATTGATACAATATTAAAAAGGTTGAAGTTTCTATTGTGACAAAAGGTTGTGGTTGATTCATGATATTCTAGTTGTGGTTTGAGGGATGAAGCACCATTATGTCCTGTAATGTTCTACTAGCTTTTTTCTAGTTGTGTTGTTTTGGCGTCAGGTCAAGAGATTGTCTCGTTTTATTCGTGATTATCTAGAGGTGTGTACCGTATATTTCATTTGTAAGTTGTTCTGAAGCATTCCTTATGTTCTTATTATTGTCAGTTAGACTACTCGTCCATCTTCACTTATAATGCTAAACGAAGAAGGACGAATTTTTTGGTCCATAGTTCTATTCTTAAGTAAGGCAAAGAACACATATGACAAAGGCAAAACATTTAGACAAAACTATCAAAAGTGGGGTTTGTGAAACAAAATAAATACATGAAAAGTAATTGGGTTTACCTACTGAAATGAGGAAGTCTAAAAGGGAGGTATTTAGTTGGTTGCGAGAGAGGGTGTGACAAAAAGTGCAAGGTTATGGGCATAAAATTTTATCAAGGGCGGGAAAGGAGGTATTAATCAAATATGTATGTTATGGGGCGTTTTAAGTTTCCAAACTATTCGCTAATGAGATTGAATCTATAATTGCAAAGTTTTGGTGATGTAACGGTCGGATAAGAAAATACATTGGGTAAATTGGCATAGTATGTGTGAGAGTAAGAGAGATGGTGGATTGGGTTTTAGGGACCTCCGTTCTTTTAATTTGGCCATGTTAGAAAAACAAATTTGGGGATAATTCAATTTCCTAACTCTTTGCTTAGTCGGGTTATTAAAGCCAAGTACTTTCCTTCTTGTATTAGATGCTAAGGCAAAGGAAAATTCTTCATATACTTGGAAGAGTATGTGCGAGGCTATGTCTTTATTTAAAGCATGTGTGCGTTGGTGGATTGGGAATGCGAAAACGATAGGGGTGTGGGAGGAGAAATGGATTCCAAGGGAGTATAGCTTGCAACCGGAAACACCAGATCTTTTACAATTAGGGAATATAGCAGTATCCAATTTCACAAAACCAGAGGGGACTGACTGGGATGATATGATGCTTCATAGTGTGTTTTGGGAGCAAGATGTTGATTATATTTTGCATATTCCTTTGGTTTCTAGTCAGGCGGAGGATAAACGTATCTAACATCTTATTATTTATTCTGTTCGGAGCGCTTATTATTTGGCAAGACATCTTACTTTTTGTGAGCAGAGTAGAGTTCAGGGGAGTAGTAGTGTGCACAGTGGACAGTTCTAGGGACTGGAATTGGGTGTGGAAGTTACTGATTCCTGGTAAAATAAAGATTTTTTTTGTGGAGGCTTATGAGAAATTCTTTACCTGTGCTAGATGCTTTGATGCATTATTTCCCTCTCTGTATGCCCTGTGTGTAATGATTCGAATGTATCAATCATGCATCTGTTGCAATCTTGTTCGTATGCCAGGTGTGTTTGGGCTTTGTCTGGCCTACCTAATCATATTGTTTCCGTTAATACAGTTGATCATGTTAGTTGGGTGGAGGCAATGCACAAACAGCTCAGGCCTGCAGATTTCCTCGTGTTCGTATCCTTATGCTGGCACGTTTGGAGTAACATGAACGGAATTGTGCACGAAGGAAAATCTTGGGACCCTCTACAGGCGGTACAAATAGTTCAGGATATGTTATATTAAACAATATAAGGTAGCAGTACATCAGGTCAGTACTTGCAAGCGACCTATTCTGCAACAACTTTGACATACTCCTCCAGTTGGTGTACACAAAGTCAATTTTGATGCCTCTGTCCATGCAAATGAATCAGGAAGCAACTTGGGCTTTGCTACACGTGACTGCTTTGGCTTGGGGTTCGATGTTTGCGCACAATATTCAGTCACCTGAGGTTACAGAGGCAAAAGCTGCAGTTTGGGCGGTCCAGTATGCGCTATGCATGAGATTCTCAAATATACAGTTAGAGGACGATTGTTTGGCCGTCATCTCTCAGCTGCAACAACGGGCATTTTTTTTTTTTCAACAATTGGAGACATTTCGCAGGAAATATTTATAATCACCGAGCATATTTCTATTAATTTTTCACATGTTTCTCGTTCTTGTAGTAAATTTGCGCCCTTGATAGCTCATGATAGATTGTGTGATTGTGATGACACTTCTGCATCTACTTTTGTAAATATTGATATTGTGTCAAGTTGATTTACTATATGATGTTTTCTCTTAAAAAAATAAATAAAAAAATAGATAACTTACACTTCCTACTTGACGAAATATATGCTTATTTTTATTATTGTTAAGTTAATTTGGATCCAGAAAGTTTAAAACACCACATACGATAACTTACGCAGTTGCGCTTCCTTCTTAAACTTTAAACTTTGAAAAGCCACATTTATGTTTTGACTTTTTCAAATAAAATTTGACCTCAAATTAATTGTAAATAATAAAAAAATTATTTAAAAATTATCTTATACAATAATATAATTTTATAATATACTTTTTTATTTTTTTTAAAATGAAATTATAATTAATTTGGGTCAAACTAAATATAAAAAAGATATAAAATAAATGCTTTTTAAAATTTACGGCTTTACGAGGATAATTTGATCATTAATTGTTCAATCCGTCTGAAAAATTAAAAAATTTCAACTGAATATTTTTTTTTCGGTAAATCAATTGAATCCATTTCTATTCAGAGATTCATGAATGAAACAGGTGAATAAACTTGCCGCTTGGTTTAGGCTTTTAGCCCAATTTATTTAAACTTATACCGGAAAAGGATATAGTAAAAAAAAAAAAAGAAAAAAACTCTTTATTCTCCGATCTGCAAATAAAAAAGCTCTCTTTCTTCCCCAATCTGCAAATTGAAATCCCTAAGTTTTCTCTACTTCCATTCCAATTGGCGGCTGTCTCTGATAATTGGCGGCTGTTTCTCAATTAGAGGAGTTCTTCTCAGGTAATTACTAATTTCAATTTCTTGCAGATTCACATAATAAATAAATAAATGGTGATGTGATTATGTTATTCTATACTTGCGTTAAACTTAAACTAGTTTCCTACTCATCACGCTGTATCTATCTATCTACATCGATGTCATGTATGCTTGATAAAGAACAAGAAAGGTGTTAACTCAGATTTTCAGTTTCAGGAAATATATTGACATATTTACTACTACTAATAATCAAGCATTTATTGGTTCTGTCCTTTGAGTTTAGTGGTGAGCAATACTGATATAGTTTGATTGGTTTAAACTTGACGGCTCAATCTCTGGTTTTAGTTTCATATCTTTTTCTGATGTTCTGTTGACTCTTTTGATGATTCGAAATTTGGAATGAATTCTCATCATTTTCTAGGACTAACCAGTTGATGTCCAATTGTCCATTGTGGTCAGGTACAAACTCAGTTGATAAGATATCGGTGGTGATATGGATATCGACCATTATGATGTTTTGGGATTGCCATCCGGCGAGGAGGGTGCCAAGCTCTCGGAGCAAGAGATCAACAAAGCTTATCGTGCAAAGGCGAGGGTGTTGCACCCGGATAAAAGACCGGATGACCCTGATGCACATGCTGGATTTCTAAGGCTCCAAACATCATATGAGGTTCTCAAGGATGAAAAGACTAGGAAGTTATTTGATGATCTACTCCGAGTTAAACGGGAGAAGCTTCAGCGCCAGTATCAACGTCAAGGACAGCAAGATTCTAAGCGCAGAAAGATGATGTCCGATCTTGAGGAAAGGGAACGCTCTGCTTTTGCTGTTGACCCAAGCATGAAAGCTCGAGAGGAGGAAGAGATGATCTCCAGGAAACTGAGGGAGGAGATTGCTAGAATACGTGCTATGCATACAAACAAAATGGGAGATGTTTCAACTCCCAACAAGAAGAATACGGAACCAAATAAAACAGGTGATGGAGGTGTTGGTTTGGATAAAGATAAAGTCTTGAAAGTTTCGTGGGAGAAGACTGGTGTAGATTATACGGCAATGAGATTGAAAGAAATTTTTGAAAAGTTTGGTCCGGTGGAGGATGTAGTAATCAAGAGTTCCAAAAAGAAAGGATCGGCATTAGTTGTAATGGTGACTAAGGAAGCAGCTGTAAGTATCACAGTTACATAGTTTCGCACTTTTTGTTTTGTGGATTCTAAAGTATATAATATTTTGGCAGGTTGCAAGTCTTGGGAATGTGTTGGGTGATATTTCAAACCCTCTATTAGTTTTACCTCTTCAACCAGCTTCATCCCCTGCAATATTCAGTGGGGAGAGAGATGAATCTGATGGTCCAAAAGCCAGCAATGTTGTTGGTGCTGGATATAAAGCATTTGAAGAATCTGTACTAGAAAAATTGAAGAAGGTTAGAAACTGTTCCAACTTGTGTCTGCTTGATCTTAGATCTCATATAATATTAATTCATTCAGCTGCAAAAATGTTTTTAAGTTTTTGTGAAGCTGATTGGTTTCTGGAAAATGTTGATTTTTTGCTCTTATGTCCTTAGTTGCCTTGCTACTGGTTTTCAATTGATGAAAATCTAAAATTTTAGCTATACATATAAATAAACCCTTCAATGGTTCTCTAACTATGTCGTTTTTGTTGGCAGGCTGCTGAACGGCAAAAGTCTTGAGAAAGCATCATCCAAGAACAGCAACATCAGGTTGCATTTGGATGGAAGCTGAAAAAGTAATATTCAGTGAATGGATGAAATAGAAATCAAGGATCAAACACGAAAGACACAAGAATGTAACATTGTACTGTATTTCACTTTCTTCATAATTAGATGTTACATATCACCTCAGAATGTTAAAGTTCAACATTATTTCACTTCGTATGTTCGTTAATTTGCAGAACCGTATTTGTATTGTTGTAAGCTGCTAGCGGGATGAAACAGTAGAAATCTTACTTTTTTTCCTCCCCAGCTTTATGAGGGACAGGGATTTATGAAGTTAACATACTGCATGTTTTTAAGATATAGTGATGTTATTTTATGATAATTTGTGCATTAAAGTACGATGAAAAGACGTCCTGTAGCATTGGCTACTGATACATGTCAGTTACTTCACCATTAATCTCGTCAGCCCTTTACTGGCAAGCTGCTTCATCGCCTCATTGTCGTACAGCTTCCTAATTATTAGCATGTTCAGTATGTATGATCCAAGGGGGCTGGCCAACATACCACAGTTGAAGAGAGTCCAATAATACTTCAAACCGAAAAGCTCTGATATGATGACAAACAACAGAGTTGTCTGGATACCGAAGGAGAATTCAATAAGCAATAAAGTGATATAAATTGAACTTGGGAAAGGAAAACCTATCATTAGAGCGAATGTCATCATCAGTGTTCTTGGCACTTTCCACTTCAGAAGCAAAACCAGCAAATACCCTCCTGAAATAGTTCCGTATGCTCACCAGAGAAACGAAAGTACTAATGGTGTGTTGTGGCCTGTGGGTAGCCCAAGCTGCAACCGAGAAGGATATAGAAGGTTGCAACGAAGATAATAATCATGTTTCTACTTAGAAGGGCCTGCAATATGGTGTGATCTTTAGTACCCCTTGGTTTCTTAAATACGTTCTCAAAACAGCCTGCTACTTCTTGAGGTTTGCTGATTTTCGGGGCTCTCTGATAATTCCAAGGTTTTCGATTCAGGCTTTTTTGATGTTGAAACTGGTGGTTGAAGGAACTTGTGCTTGTTTCTTTGTCAAGTTCAATGTAGCTATTCTTCTCTAATGGAAGAAACAACAAGAAACAGACAGCATGCAGTTGCACTTTTGTGTGGGCAAATTGTAGTTTTGTGTTTTGGTCCCCTAAGTCGAGGTCCACTTTGTATTTGGTTCTTTTTTTTTTTTTTTTTTACGAAACAAATATGGTCCTCTATTTCATTTCGTGTGTTATTTTCTGAGCTTTGCTGACAAATTTAGGCTGAGTAGGATGAACAGAATCAACATACGAACTAAGGTTTGAATGAACTAGCTGGGCGAATTGAACGCAATAGTGCCCTCAAATCAGCATTCTCTGCCACAAGTTCATGATTGTTTTTGCTTCATATGCTTCAACCTACAAGCAGAATATACTGATAAGATACTGCAGCTATAAATAATAAAATGAATTAATCACATCACTTATGATCTTTTTTGTAAAAAATACCATCAGGCTTCGTTGTGTTCCATGTCCTACATTGCCCCTGCCTTCTTCTTGAAACAATATAGAAAAATAGGCATCAATGACAAGAGTTTAGAGTTGATAAGAGATCCTAGTAACATGTAGTAAATTCATAATTTCCATTGGTATTGGCCCTATTGCACAACATTCAACACTAAAATTGTTATTGAGCATCCCTGGGAACCAACAAGTGCACATCAAAGGCCTCAACTTTCATATGAAAACTCAACTTTCATATGAAAACATCAAAGAGATGACAATTGAAATTTCTAGGTGTTAGAATATTCCATAACTACCCCATATATATATAAGTTGGATAACCTTATCACCTTATTAATAAGATCTTTTTATTAAGCAGTTATTGGTTCAAATTCAATATGGTATCATAGCCAAATTTGATGATGGGTGCCCCAGTCGATGATAATTCCGTCTTGCCCAATAATGACATTTATGATTCCACGTGTAGAGCCTACTAACCGCGGCCTACTCGTGAGGGAGCGTGTTAGAATATCCCACATCACGTGTAGAGCTGACTAACCGCGGCCTACTCGTGAGGGAGATGTTAGAATATACCACATCGCTTGTGAGAGCTATAACTAACACGTATATAAGTTGGATAACCTTATCACCTTAATAAGGTATTTTAAGGTGTTATTAGATGTAATACAAACTGTATAATTAATAAAAAGTTAGTCGGAAACTCCTCCTAAAACCTGTATAACGGATGATTAATTTGATCATTAATTGTTCTAAAAACAAATTACAGTTTCAATTGAATTTAGTTCTATTTAGAAAGACAAATGAAATAGAGACCAAAACTCTCTCAATCTGAGTAACTAAACTGCGCTTGTCGGTATTAGCCCCAATTTATTTCAATTTATACGGGGAAAAACACAAAAAAGGAAATAGAAAGGAAAACAAAAGCTCGTTCTTCCCCAATCGACAAATAAACGCCCTAGGTTTTATCTCCTTCCAATTCGATGCCATCCTACCGCAGTTCTTTCTTCGATACACCGTCTAAACTCCACCATATACAATAATCAGCGAGCTATGAGAGTAACTAGGCGACTCTGCATCGAATTGTTATACTTACTCCATTTCATTAATAACTTTCTAGGTTTCTATTTTTAGCGTTATCTTACAAACTTTCTAACCCAAATATGGAATTTTTTCAACTCACTTACCAATTTTTTATTATTCTCTCTCCTTCTTTATAACTATTTTTGACTCTCTATCATACTTTATCAACTTTTCACAATTAAATACTCATACAAATCAATTCTTTAATATTATTTTTTAAAATTGATAATTTTTACCACTTAAAAAGTAAAAAAATGGAGTAATTACAGGATTTAGGATTTAGGAGGAGTTCCAGGGTAATTCTTGATTTCGTCTAGACGTCTACCATGCGTTTGGATTACATCTATTATCCCTAGGTAACATAATATTTTAATGCAAAAATAAATAATTTTTTCCAAGACATATGTGGCAACTCTAATGACAGTAACATAGTCGTGGTATTTCCGCCTTCTTCCACTAGGGATGCTCAGCAACTCTTCCATGCTAACTTGTACAACATAGAAGTTTTTATCATTTCAGCAAATTAATAAAATAGTAAAGGTAATAATATAATATTTTGTGGGAATAAGTGGTAAGGGTGCTTGAGTAGCATATGAGATGTTAGAGGTTAGAATCCAAACAAAGTCATAAAGTTATACTCCCTCTCTCCCGGTATAAATTACCCAGTTTGACTTTCTTCGGTCAATAGGTTTCAAGTTTGACCCGATTACTCTTAACCTATAATGATAAATTTAAAAATTATATTATGAAAATTTAGGTTTTATGTTTTCGTAATATAATTTATTAATATTTTATCATTATTGAGAGTCAAAGTTAAAAACTGTTAATCGAAAAAAATCAAACTGGGTAAATTACAGTGGACGGAGAGAGTATGTGTATTTACTATTATAGTTATATATATATGGTGATAAATGAGTAGGGTAGGAGGAGTAGATTTGTGGTTTAAAACTTTAAAGGAGTAGGGTAGGAGGAGTAAATTTGTTTTATCTTCAACATTTTGTTTATATTATAATTAAGAATTAAAAAATGAAAATACAGTGTAAACGGTAAAGAGAAGGAAAAAAATATGAAAATTGTGGGTTTCGAAGAGTCGCATGATTATTTTTGATTGGATAATTTGGATTACCATGGGTACAAACTACAAATTCAATATTTTATGAGAGAAGATTCCAAAAATTCCAGTAGATCCTACTCCAAGTTCAAATCGGTTAATGAGAACATTGACTAAATTAGAGTATGACAATGCCAATCTAAATAAATATGCGTCGTATATATAAACCATAGGTGGGAAAAGGAAAAAAGAACAATAATAAAACTTAATAAAACTCCTTCCCCCAATCTGCAAATTAATACCCTGACCGCCGATTTATCTGAGCCCTCACTAGGTTTCCTGTTTCCTCTCCTTCCGATTTCACCACCGTGAACTTTGGGAGCACCTGAGCCATTCTGTTTGTTTCTGTATCTTGGAATTGTTATTGCAGACGGTGACATGGATATCGACCATTATGATGTTTTGGGCTTGCCATCCGGCGAGGAGGGTGCCAAGCTCTCGGAGCAAGAGATCAACAAAGCTTATCGTGCAAAGGCGAGGGTGTTGCACCCGGATAAGAGACCGGATGACCCTGATGCACATGCTGGATTTCTAAGGCTCCAAACATCATATGAGGTTCTCAAGGATGAAAAGACTAGGAAGTTATTTGATGATCTACTCCGAGTTAAACGGGAGAAGCTTCAGCGCCAGTATCAACGCCAAGGACAGCAAGATTCTAAGCGCAGGAAGATGATGTCCGATCTTGAGGAAAGGGAACGCTCTGCTTTTGCTGTTGACGCAAGCATGAAAGCTCGAGAGGAGGAAGAGATGATCTCCAGGAAACTGAGGGAGGAGATTTCCAGAATACGTGCTATGCATACAAACAAAACAGGAGATGTTTCAGTTCCCAACAAGAAGAAGAATATGGAAGCAAATAAAACAGGTGGTGGAGGTGTTGGATTGGATAAAGGTAAAGTCTTGAAAGTTTCGTGGGAGAAGACTGGTGTAGATTATACGGCAATGAGACTGAAAGAGATTTTTGAAAAGTTCGGTCCTGTGGAGGATGTAGTAATCAAGAGTACCAAGAAGAAAGGATCCGCGTTAGTTGTAATGGTGTCTAAGGAAGCAGCTGTTGCTAGTCTTGGGAATGTGTTGGGTGATATTTCAAACCCTCTGCTGGTTTTACCTCTTAAACCAGCTTCATCCCCTGCAATATTCAGCGCGGAGAGAGATGAATCTGATGGTCTTAAAGCCAGTAATGTTGTTGGTGCCCGATATAAAGCATTTGAAGAATCTGTACTGGAGAAAATGAGGAAGGCTGCTCAACGGCAAAAGTCGTGAGAGAACCAGTGGCATCAGGCAGCATTTTGATGGAAGCTGAAAAAGAAAGATACAGTGATGGGATGATTTGCAGAACCGTATTTTGATTGTTTTAACCTGTAAGCTGCTAGCGGGAATGAAATAGTAGAAATCTTGATTTTTTTCTTCCCAGGTTTATGGGGGACATAGATTTATGAAGTTATTAATTGCATACTTCCAAGCTATCTAGTCATGTTCAAGTGTTTATTCATTGTTTCTACAGTTTTGGATCAAAACTCTGTAATACACTGATATCGGAAATCATAAGCTGTGAATGAACATAGTAAAAGTAAAGGAAAATGCAATGAAACTATCTTCCATAAACAGACAACTGTAAAAGGTCTCGTCCAAACTTAACATATGACATTCACGGGAAAAACTTCTCTAATATGTAAATTGATAGCCGTTCAAAACAACATGATCATATCATTCTAAAAGTAATACTGATAGATTCCTAAGATACACTGTAAAAAAATAAAAACGATAAGTCAACCTTCAGAATAGCAAGAAGTATGTCCTCCTTGCAGTTGAACAGAGGATGGTACATGCCACATGGCAGGTTATAGTACATAGCAAATGGCAGAAGCTGCACCCTGATGATTCCACGATTACTGCTCATGATATATGAACGTTTCAATTCGATCCTGCACCTCGAGCATTGGTTGAGGGTTATAGTTGGTTGTAAGATAAGCAATCACAAAAGTAACAGCTTTTACTTGCATAATGAAGAGAGCAACTTCGCGGTCCATCTTGTCAGGACTACATAGCTCAGATAAGCCTCTGACTATCAGAATTGAAGTCTTGAAGCTCAGGTTTAACTGAAAATTTGAACCACCCTTTTTTCTCGGTGTACTTCAAGCAAGGCTGCAAAATAAACCCAAAGAGAACTGCACCAAAGCTAACAATCATGACCTTACCAGAAGCAACAGCAAGAACCACCAGTATAAGTATTGTTGGAGGAATACACATTAGAGTCACTCCAACAGTACTCAGAGGGACTTTATATGGTCGAGAGGCTGCAGGGTGATCAATCCTCAGTTTCACAAAAGCTATAAATTCCATGATCATTCCAAAACAATACAAAAAGTTCTCAGCCGCAACAATTTCTTGAAAGCTCAGCCATGAAAGAAGAACAATACCCGATGCAGAAAACAATATCCCAAGGAGTGGAGTTCCATGCTTAGACCTCTTTGCGAAAACTTCAGGAAGCATTCCTCGTTCTGCCATCCCAAGAAGTTGGAATGAGTCGCTACTCATTTCCGCCATGAACATCCCCATGTTCGATAGAGCCGAAGCGCCTTGGACCCATGATCTCAACCATAACCCACCGAGAATTTTTGCGATATCAGAGAAATATCCATCACTCCACAACTGACGATCCAGTGGGACAGATGCAGCCCCAGTTCCAACCAATATAGGAAAGAAATATCCAACAACGACCAGAATGAGGGCATAAAATAAACCCCTGGGAAGTGTTCTAGCAGGATTTTCAACCTCACCAGCTAGAGTACTAATGGAATCCCAGTAATTAAGATTCCAGAACAGAGTATTCAAGTACAACGACCAGTCAACGTTTTCCGTATCCACAACCAACCATCTTGAAGCATCTATTTCTGGAATAGCAAATAACCCCATTATCACAAAAGGAAGCAGTGAAAAAGTTCCTAGTAATATAGCAACCCACCCGACTATAGTCAGACCCCTATAGTTCATGTAAGTCAGCGCCACAGTGAGTGCCAGAACTGCAACCATTCTTGGAAGACCATCATTCAAGATCGGGACAGCCGATTTCAGATAATCCAGAAACAAAACAGGATACAATGCATTATCAATAACTCCACTCAACCACTTCATCCAGCCTTGCTGAAACCCCCAATAAGGACCCAAAGCCGACGTAACCCAAACCACATAACCCCCATTTTCAGGAAACATGGTACCTAATTCAGCAGTTACCAACGCTTCGGGGACACTCCATATGAACGGGAAGATAATAAAACCGAGCAGCGCAAGTAGTGGGCCGGCAGCCCGAACAGTATCTTCCACCCCAAATGGTCCCCCAGATACCTCATAGAATATCAGAAACACCAGTGGTATGATTGGGAGTTTAGTAAAATTTTGCAACTTTGGAGAAGCGTTTCCATCCTCCAGACCTATGTATTCGGCATTATTGGCATTCGGCATCTCGATTACAGTCTGCTTAGCTACTACAGCCCTCTGTTTCTATTTGCAATAAGAGAAACATAACATTAAACTTAAAAACATATTTTAGCACTAGACCAGCAACTCATTTAGTACATAGAAACCCTAAATACCAAAATTAATCATAATGTCATCTCATTGTTCTTCCCTTCCAGACCATAACCATATTATCAAAATTGAGCAAACATTATTCAAATAAATTGCTCAAAAAGCTCAATCACATAGATATATGTACCTATGCTAACTAAATTTCTCCACCGTAAATCGAATACGAAGGCATGCAAGGTAATTGAGCTAAAAAAAGCAAATAAATAAAAGAACGAATTAGGCTTACCAATGGCGTAATCGGGATAATGTTCACCGCCGATTGTCGAACAAGTACCGAAATCAAAGTTTGACAATAGTAACAGGAAGAAGAAATTGAAGAGAGATTAACTGTATATACGAACGAACCATGAATCAGGTGGTGGAGATGCTGTGGTTCAGATGAGTATGGTGTCGTTCACAGAAGATCGCCACGTGTTCTCATGCTTTGTTGAATTGAACAGAGACGTTGTCGTTTTGTACTCCTTTCACTGTGTTCACTTCTCAGCTGGTGATTCGAAAGCACCGTCGTCTCAGTGCGGAAGTTGTGGGCCGGGTTACATATACGGACCATAATCACCATTCCCCTCGGGAGCGACCAGCCCAATTTCAAAAGCCCAGTTTTTTTTGCAAGAAGGGTAAAATTTATGTAAGCCCAACTAATTTTACAATCCTATACAATTAGATACAAACTATCAACACAATCAATCACATATTCAAACAAGAATCTGATCAAGGCAGAGGTGCCCTCTTCATTCCGACTCCAAACACAGTCTGTGATCGTACTCCCCAAGCAACCTCAGATAGATTCAAAGCTATCAAAGAAGTAGTGCTTCATTTTACCGATCATAACTCTTTTGCAAGGGGTAGAGAATAGTATAAGAAGGAGAAACAACATACGTAGTACTATATTTGCTTTTTACAGTTCTCTGCTTGATTATAAAATGTACATGCAAACACAACTAATTTACACAGTGAGGAACTTTGTTTCATGACTAGCTATTAGGACTAGTTTTCCATGAATGACAATGTCGATACTCTCTGATTTTATTCTAGTTTAAACTTCTAAAAATAAATGTTTAGATGACATGTTTAAATCTCCAAAATTGATCATATACACTTCTATATTATTAGCATAACAAAATTACAATAGCATTTTTTTAAACGTTAATTATTACAACCACTCCTACAGTAGTTTTATACAAATATCGAATATCATATTATATCTCCATACCTAACCGCATTGTCTTCGCCGGATATCGAATCCTGCATATCTCCTTCACCAGCCCAAGATTCTTTACACCGCACCACCTTATAACTCCAATTTACAATAGCGTTGAGTCTCCAAATATTTTCTTCATTCGTAATTGCACAAGGCCTTTTCCAGCAGTTGATACTCATTTTGAGCCTTAAGTCCGCCACATCAGAATTCCACTCAATTTAAACCTCAACACTTCAACAGTTACTCCCCTTCAACCTCACTTTTACTTTTCATTTTCTCATTTCTTTTAATACTTCATTTTATTATCATTAATTAATTGCAATTACATTATATTATGTAAGGGTGTATTATTTTGCGTAATTTTATCATTATGTAATGATGTATAATATGAATTATTAAATAATATAAATGTATACAAAATACAAAAAAAGGAATAAATAAAATTTAAAAAGAATAAAATTAAGAAGAAAAGGAAAGAAAACAAAAAAAACAAAGAAAAGAGAAGAAGTAAACGAAAGAAAAAAACAAAGAAAAGTCAATGAAATGGAAACATAAAATAAGAAAAGAAAGTAAAAAAGAAGAAAAAGAGGTGATGAGTCTTTTGATTTTCAACTCAAACATTTAAGGTGAGAATTAAAGCTTTGCTTCTCATAATGCTCTGCAACAGAGCATTATGGGACTTAAATGTCCATTTGAGTCTCTACTGGAGAATGACTAACAAAGGTATATACTTAATCTGCTAGATCACCCACCACCATAAATACCTTGATAGAAATGTTTGTTGTATAACATGGACTATGGACCATAGTTTGTTGAGATTTCCGATTTAACCTAGTGAGTGAAGTTTCAAAGGGACGGAGATAGAGAGTAATAGGATCAATTAAAAAAGGGCCAGGAAGGTGAGTCATCGCAAGTCTATCCCAAACCATAAAAACACACGAGACAAACTCACTCAACAGAAACACCAAACCCCGACGCGCGATGGTCCCTACTTTCCCAACACGTGTCTTCTCACGTAGCTATCACCACTGCGCGTGGACCCCACAGCCCTTCTTCACACTCTCTATTATCATCATCATCATCATCATCAGTACACTACACAGCCCCAAAATTCCCTCCATTAAATTTCCAACCCCTCATATCAAACAACACAGCTAGCCAGCCATGAAATAAGAACATTCCCAAATCCTCATTATTATTACTGTAACTTATTTATAAAACCCGCAAATTCCATTTAATGGCAAAATCCTCAATAATCCACTTAAAATCTCACTCCTCGCCACCATTACAAAATGGCAATCATACTAATACTAATACCGCTGCTGCTGCTGCTTCTGCTCCTGCTGACCGTTCGAAATCTGCAGATGACGAGATCGAGCTGATCGCTTTCGACATGAATTATACGAGCTTGAAGGATTTGATTCCGGCTTCACCACCGGCAGCGCCTTCTCCGACGGCGAGCAGGATGGACAGCTGGAGGGAGATCCCGATCAAGGATCCGCTGGTGCAGCATGCGGCGTGGGCGTACTTGCAGCCGATGGGGACGGCGCGTGGGGATGAGGAGAGGTGGTGGTGGGAGATGTTGAAGGATAAGTGTTGCGGCGTGTTCGGGTGCTTGAACGAGGTCGTTTTGGTGGTTTTGTTTGGAGGGTTAGTGGCGGAGGAAGAGGAGAAACATGAGATTACTGATTCTTATCTCGATGAAGAATGTTGTAATAAGAGTTGACCAATGATGAACTCATGATGAATGAATGGATGAATCAATGATTGTCTAGACAGTGAAAAAGTTAAAAAACAATGCTGGTTTTTTTTCATGGCCTTGTTTTAACCGTGGTGAAAGATGGTGTAGTACATTTTATTTTTCTTCTTTTTTTTTTTTCTTCTTGTTGGTGATTAGGATTGTTAAGACTTTTTGTTTTTGTAAGAAAGAGATTACTGGTGAGATTAATTTGGGCACGAGGAGAAATGTAGAATCTTTTCATTTGTCATTTGGAAATCAATTTGCGATAGTTGTAATCTTGTAAATATTTGGGGAGATAGGAAATGTTTGGGGCACTGTTAATTTGCATTGAACATTTGTACTCAATACTAAATGCGAGATGTTGTACGTATGTTCTACGTTGGAACTTGTATATTAATTGATACTACAAACAAGAAACAAGCTAGTAACCAAGTGTATGTCATGAATTTCGACATACATGCGGTTTCTGTTCCACGAAGGACAGATATATGTAAGAACACATGTGATGAACTTACGTGAGTTTTGTCTTTAATCTCTTGAGAAAGTATTCAACTTAAAATCACTTACATGTATTATCTTTCACTCAAAACGTGAAATCGTTTCAACATATTTTAAAGTAAACTCCAACCAGTTGGATTAATAGAATTTGATGGGCAGAAATTTCACCACGGACTAATGGAACTTGTGTGCCGCATAAGCACATGGCACCGATTGTGCGGGCAATGACATAGAATGGAGGGGCACATATTGTGCGGGCATTGACATAGAATGGAGGAGTGGATCACTAGCAGGAGGCATGGTTTATTATCTTGATCAGTTTGGTACTCTTTAGTGTCTCGGTTTATTGCTTTGTGGTGGTCGCGTTCACCCGGTGTTTGATTTCACAAGGTTCTCTTGTGTTTTCCAGCTTGCCGTTGGCTTTGGTTTTCGAGTGGTGGTCACATCCTCTGTTCCACCCCCCACCCCCGAGTGGTGGGGTCTTCTTTGTTGTTTAGTTTGGTGTAGCATTATGGTTTTGTAAGGTTTTGTTAAGGTCCGGTGTTACATCACTGTTTGGTTTAATGGACCTCGTGTACTTTGGTCACTTTGTAATTCCGTTCAAGCATTACTTGTGCTTGTTATTTTTAAGACTGTTTCAAAGAAAAAAACAAATGCTGGACTGAAACAAGCACGACTGGTTAGCCCCCGTAAAGACACATTTTGCTCCAATTCGGTTTTGAGCATATGTGGCTTTCTAGTTTGTTCTCCACTAAATATGAGTTAGTCCATCCATCTTATTGTTCAATACACCTTTCTCTCTTTCTCTTCTCCATTCTTTCTACATAGCACGGATTATAATACCTCACATCCTATATCGGTTAAAAGTCAGATATGAAATATTTTGGGTGATAATAATATCATACTAGTGGAAAGTGTGTGACCGAATCATTACATACCCACATAATTTACCGAGCATATATATACATTGCTCCATATGGTAATTTTTTATCTTTCTACTAAGTATTTATGCACGTTGCAACTTGCAAGTTCATTCTCCATTCCCCACTTACATATTTGTCTACACGAGTGTGCCTAACAAGATTTCCAACCATTATTAGCTACAAATTTATTTATTTTTTGAACTAGTCGAGATCCTAATTGCCTAATAACATTCCATCTACCATATTTCTTTTGTAAAGTGAAACTTCGTTTCTTTGATGCATGATTGATACATCTCAATCAGCAGGGGATGTGGACATAGTTTATGTTTTTTACTATAGGCTAAACTAAAATAATGTAAAATATGCAACTAATTTTTGTAAATTTTTTATGTATATAAAATTTCAAATTTTACTCGATAAAAGATTTTAATTTTAATTTTTGATGACATGCGCTTGAAACGTTAACAAGTGCCAAGCAGCAGTCACTACTACTCCAATATAAAATTCTTTTGATGGTAAACTTTATTATTATTTATTTATATATTGCTAAGATAGAAAAATGAAAAAGAGTAACGTGGTCCATTTTAATTTCAGGGTCACTGTCACCTTTGGTCTTCTGAAAATTTTACGACCGGTTATATAGTTTTCCCAAAATTTGTTTGCATTACGGGGAGATTGCTCTGTGGTGTGACACGTTGTTTTCTCAAATTACTCTTTTTTCTTGCTACACAATTAATTAAGTAATTTCGACATTTTAGTCGACGTGGATCAACGATAGCAGAGTACTAGATTTCTTACTAGTCGATATCAGGTGAAGTAAAATCGGTGTTCAATGCGTGTTGAGACTTCAAAGATGTTTTAGCTAAACTTATATTGTTTCAACTTTCAGTGTTTCCACGAAACAGGGGAGTTTGTTCGTCATGTGTGTTTGACATTTAGTTAATTTTTGGGCGATTTACATGTGGACCCCCTCTTATGCTCGGTAATTACATATGTTTCCTCGTTAGTAAAAGAATTACGTATAAACCCTCTTTATGCAAAACAATTACAAATAAACCCACGATCTTGACTTTTGCCGCTCTTAATCATGGAAAATACATAATTGTCCCTGAACAATTATCAGATTTTAAATTTTACCAAACAATCTCAACTTTAAGTTATTACAAAATAAACCCACATATCTTATCTAAATTCTAAATTCCCCCAAATTTTTTTTATTTCTTCTTCTTTCTAATTTACCGGATTCCGGTGCCGGAATCCGGTAGCCACCATCAGCTCCGATCTGGAGCCGTGAAACAGCTCCAGATCGGAGCTGTTACAGCTCCAGATCTGGAGTTGGCAGCTCCAGATCTGGAGCTGCAATAAGAGCTCCGACGGAGCTCAGTAATAGAGCTCGTCGGAGCTCTTTACAGAGCTCCACCGGAGCCCTGTAAGAGCTCCGACGGAGCTCTGTTATAGAGCTCGTCGGAGCTCTTTACAGAGCTCCACCGGAGCCCTGTAAGAGCTCCGACGGAGCTCTGTAATAGAGCTCGTCGGAGCTCTTTACAGAGCTCCACCGGAGCCCTGTAAGAGCTCCGACGGAGCTCTGTTATAGAGCTCGTCGGAGCTCTTTACAGAGCTCGTCGGAGCTCTGTTACAGAGCTCTAATGGAGCTCTATTACAGAGCTCCCGTCGGATTCCGGTCAACCCATTGCCGGAATCCGGTAATAGAATTAAAGAAAGAAAAGAAAAGAAAAAAAGAGAAAAAGAAAAGAAAAAAAAGAAAAAGGATTAAATTGCAAATAAGATTAAAGAAATAAGGCTAAATTCTGTAAGGCCGCGTTTGGAGAATCAATATTGAACAGTAGCTTATAAGCAGGTCAACGCTAACTGCTTAAAATGGGCCTATATGTAATTCTTTTATTAACGAGAAAAGATTTGAAAAGCACGTCCATAAGAGGGGGTCCAGGCGTAAAAATCTCTTAATTTTTCAGATTACACTCTCTTCTTTTTGTCTTATCATGATTTGAAATTAGCTTAATTGAATTGAATTGAAGTATCTCTATTTCTACTGACCTAACTTTATTTAAATGATAAAAATGAATTAAATTTGAAACAACTGAATTGATTTTTTTAGATAAAAGTAATATAGACTTAGTCCGTCTATTTGATTCATGTTAAATAAAGTGATTCGATGATAAATTGATAATAAGTATTTCTTGAAAAATACCAATATTTCAATCAACCAAGCAGCTTGGTGAAATTATTCTCTAAATAACTGTGTTATGTGAACAAACTAGCAAGTGACTCGGAATGGTAGTCATTTTTTTTTTCTTCCTGTTTTAGGGCCTATTTTGTTAGACATTAAACTCCTTTTATCCAGTTTTGATTCGTTAAATTTTATATTTGTTCCTCGCACTTGTAATGAAGTTGCACACCGTCTTGCACGGGCTACTTCAATTACACGAGAGACCCTTGATGATTTGCCTACTTTGTAATCGTTGGCCTTGCTTTTTTGTGAAATGAAGATCACATTTTTCCTTTAAAAAGAAAAAAAAAAAAAAAAAGAAAGAAAAGAGAAAAGAAAAAATCTAGCAAGTGATTTATTTGATAATTTGGTTTTCGTAGATTACTTAAAAAAAGCTACATGATTTACTTTGAGCAAAAATAAAGTAATTACATTACTAAATAAATCCATAAAATTTAATTTTAGTTTGGCTATATTTTCTTCGGTAATAGAACTAAACTTACTTATTATTTGTAATTAAAAAATAATTAAGCAAGTTTAAATGAATCTAAGGGTTTTCCAAAATGAAAATAAATTTAAATGAATCTAAGTGTTTTCCAAAATATAGAATTTATCAACTTTCTAAAAACATACTTTATCATGATCTACCGACTAATATCACCTCACCTATCCTACGTACGCACAGTATCATGATTCCATTATCCATCTGTAACAACTAGTTCTAGTAAAATGAAAGTGTGTGACAGTACGTTTTAGTAATTAACAAAAGTAGATACATATTTCTTTGTGCACTACTCATATGGATGATTCAAGAAGCCATTATCGTGATTCTTAAAATAAAAATTGAATCCTTTAATTAAGTACTACATCTAATGGTCTTGACTTGGAAGGAAGGATGGATATAAATGAACTCTTTTGACGAAACTCCTCACCGACTCACTCACTTTCACAAATCGCAATCAAATCAAAGCAAATTGTTTATCCACCGTTCCTTCTAAGTCGTCACCAATGGGTCTCTTCTATGATTCTATCTATTTTAAAAGTTTCTCGTGAAATATATTTACTAGAATGGATACAAATATTGTAAGGGACACCTAGACCCCTCCGGTTCCCAGATGCTTCAGTTGTCATTTTGGCCCTACAAGTCAAACAAATTCATTCCACCCCACTTACGCACTTACTCGTATAATTGTTGTTTGTATATGGTTAGCCTTGTGAACATTTTGCTTTCTAACCACATATCACAATATGGACTACTACAAGCAAGCATGGACGCGTCCAACAAGATCAGTAAGCGGGGGCAAATTTGTTATGCGGTGAAAACATTTGGCTAAAAATTTTGAAACTATAAAATTAGACAACAAAAGTGAAGAAAAATAAGGCCGAAAATAATTATAAAATTATTTTATCTCAATTTCAAATTAGTATTATTAGAATTTTCACACAAGTATACGGAAAAAATGAATTTTACACCATAATATATTGAAATTTCAACCTTAACGTGCTAAAATATTGCAAGTTTAGTTTGCTTTAAGCTAATCCATAATTGACACTAAACTTGAGCATCTTGTTTTGTTATCTTTCATAAACTTAAGGGGATCAAAATAAATTATTAGAGGGGGCAAAATGTGAAATACTATATTATGTAGTAGGGAAAAATAATTTTGAGTGGGGCAAGTGCCCCACTGGCCATACATTGGCCTCTCCCCTGACTACAAGCACACCTTTTGGAATTTAGACATTTTCTAATTGTGTAGAACTAGGATTAAAAATCTGAATGTGACCTTTGCCCGTAAGTTTATCAATCAGCATACAATAAAGAAAAGCCTTTTTTCCGGATGATAAGGGTAACCAATGCGACACCCTTATAGAGATATTGGACCCCACATCCTCTACTAGAGGGTGTCGTAGTTTTTACGACCCTAACATCTAATAAACGGAAAAAAAATACCAAACAAAGAAAGGCTCCAGAACTGCACTTGGGCAAGATTTTGTGTTAATTCACTATTGCCAACAAGTGCCCAAGATGTATGTGTGCGCCATGCGTCCAACATGAACATTGTCTATTAATTTGGAATGTCCGTCCGTCGCATTCTAGTCTCCAATACTTCGCTTGGGCAAGATTTCGTGTCGATAAAATGGAGACTACTGAAGTCACTGAATTATATAAGCGACACCATTAGCATCTCTATCGGAGAGGTCCAGCAATGATGCAATTTTTGGGCTGGATATGAACATCCCCTTTCAATCGTGCCATACTGCATTGGATATGATCCAATATGTACGATACTGATTTTTTTTTTCTTCCGAACAATACTTGCCGTGCACTCGGATAGTCGGATATGAGTACATGGTTTAAAATCACGACGGAATGAAAATTATTGGAACATTTTGATTTTTCTACTTACCAAGATGATGTACCCAAAATCACAGAAATGTCTTACCCTGACAAAAATCCGAAACATATATTTGGGACGAAAGTTTTAATCCACGACTATAAATACAATCTTTTTATAGCCATATATAAGCCCAAAACCAATTCAACTAAACAGCATACTACTGTTTCGATTTTGACTATTAGCAAGGCACGTCCTTAATAAAGTATTCGGTACTTCTAGAAAGCAAATCAATAGAATTTGGTTAAAGACCTGAAACATCATAGTACTATGATAGCTATCTTACAACTTTTCTTGGAACAGATGGAGAACATAGTCCATTTGTCCGCTCCACTTCCCTAGACTAAAATTGATGAAAATAAATCCAATTCAGTTCGGTTTACATTCGAATAATAATATTTTGTACTAGAAATAAGTTCAGTTCAGTTCAGTTAAGATTTTTTCAGACGAAGATACAGATCCTAACTAGTAATGGTTGATTATAAACTTGGGGCTTATTTGGGGTTTAAGCCCCAAATAAATCTTTTTTTTTTATCTTTTTTTTGTTACAATGGTTTGGGCTTATTAGGGACTGTTTTGTAAGTTCCATATTACAGGGTAAAATTCATTTTTGGTACTATAGAGTGAGACATGTCCAATTTATATAATCGATAGTGGCTATGTCGAATTTATATACTTTATATTAACATATTGTCCAATTTTGGTACTTTCTCAATTTAATAGTAAAAAATTGAACAATATGAATATGAACGTATGACAACAATCACTAGACATGTAAAAAATTCAAAGCAATAGGAAAAATATAAACGATTATACGCGCATTGAAATTCAATTTTCGTAATTTTAAGTACCAAAAAGTGTACATTACACATTTCTATCTTCTTCATAATTTTCGGTTCCGATTTTTTCGCCATTTTCAATTTAGACATGAGTGTTTGTTACACCCTCATATAATTTACTTTTTCATATTAAATTGAAAAAGTACTAAAATTGGATAACATGTTAGAATAAAGTATATAAATTGAACATAACCACTACCGAGTATATAAATTGGACATATCTCACTCTGTAGTACCAATATATTCCGCATGTACCACACATCTAATGAAATAGAAAGAAAAGGAGATTAAAAAAAATATTATTTGGGGCTTCAAATATGTAACCCCCAAACATGAGCTACATTTATAAAGTCCAAAATAAGCCCCCATTGTGTCTCATTTAAAGATTAATCCCCAAATAAGCCCACTCATAGTGAGAAGAGTCAAGACCTTACACCAATTTCACCCTAGTACTCCAGGAACTTCACACTAAACTGCTAATTTGCAGATAACACAGGTTTAGCCGCTTTTTTTTAATAATCGTACCATTACAATTTCTCAAGTAGCATTACAAAGCTAGTAATAAACTATAAATAATCCCGCACTTGGCGAGAATTGAACCTATGACCTCTAGTGTCATGAACACAGGTTTAGCCGCTAGCACCATGCCACCATGACATTCATCCTCACGGAGAACAAATTTCTTAAACCTCTACATTGAGCGGTCCTGCTCACTGTCGATGATGCCTGACTGTCACACTCAGGACTTGGCTCTTCTTAGCTACTCCCCCAAGTCCTAACTAGAACAAGAACACTCTAAACCTTCATCTACATTTTCAGATATACGGCAAGTCCAAAAGAGCAGACAAGTTAGCCGATTACTAAGCTGGTTTCATACTATAAGCATAGACGAGAGAAGTGTTGACAGTAACTATAACAAGGAAGAACAGCCAATGTTTATTGATTCATGTAAGTTCCTTTTAGGATTACAACAGTTACAACTACTACACTGTCACAAATCTATAGAACCACAGCACAATGTAATTACCAATTTCTCAGACAACTATAATGCTCAAGCAGAAGGGGTCATACTTGACCCACTACACAATTAATCTACATCTAATGATACAACCTAGTTCAAGGATCATCATACATTACAGTCCTCAGTTGCTACTATCACTATTATTATCATTATTCTTATTATCGTTGTTGTTGTTATTATTATTATTATTATTATTATTATTATTATTATTATTATTATCAACACCAGCATTACCATTATTGTTAATCTCACCGCAGTTACCATCATTATCCTCCTCATCCGGCCTCCACTTCAGCTGCGAAAGCTCCACCTGCATTTTCATGAAGAACTGCATCCTCTGCAGTTCCATCTCCTTGGCAAACTTCATCCTCTGCTTCTCCATCTCCATCATCTGCTGCAATTTGTCCGTCTCCGCCTGCTGGTACGCCTCACCGAACTTCATTATCGACATTGTCAACTCCCTCATCGAATTCCCCCAATTACTACTACTGCCACTACTACTCTTCTTACCTGAAATCCCCTGTTTCGAATTAACCGGAACAACATCCTTCAGCGCCCTAGGCCTCTTATAATTCACAGGAGGCAATCCATCAGACGATTCAGCCGAATTCTCCGGTTCGGATTCATCATCAGAGAATTCCACCTTGGCGCGTTTACCCAGCCTCAAATTCGGCTTGGCCGATCTAAGCCCAACCGGAATTGCCATCGGAATCTTATCCTGAAGAGCTGGTTTCACAGACGCACCGATCAATTCATCCATCCGGTCGAAAAACCGCCACCTACTCGATCCACCAGTGGAAGCGATCTTGGCCTTCTCAACCTTATACTTCTTCTTGACCGTATCGATCCGATTCTTACACTGCACATCAGTTTTAGGCGTTTTGGTATAGTCATCACGGCTGCAAACAATATCAGCTACTTCTTTCCAGTGCTGCTGCTTGAGATTTCCACGGCTCAATTCCATGTACCTCTCACCCCAAGCTTCGATTAGAACCTCGGTAGCTCCTTCGCTCCAGCAGTCTTCTCTTCCGCCGCCGGAGCTGCCGCCGCCGATGGTTTTGGGCTGAATTGGAAGTGCGAGAGTTAGGGTGTTCTGAGGCGGTGTTGCGGCGGCGACAGTGACGGAGATGCGGCCGTTGGAAGGGGGTGAAGGGGAGGGGTGGGAGTAGACATCTTCGTCTTCGTCCATGGAGGGAGAATAGGAGAGATCGAGAGTGGATCTGGGGAATTCAATGAGGGGGGGAGAGAGTAGAGATTAGGGTTTTGGGCTGGTTTGGTTTGGTTGTTGACCGGCGAAAATGAAGAGAACGGGGGGCTTTTTGTGTGTGAGAGAATGACGTAAGGGGAGGAATGGGACAGATGAGGCGTACGAAACGACGTCGTCAAGGTTCTACCGACGGCAAAAGATTACCCCGTTATTGGCTGGCTGATTAAAATCCCAAATCTCAATTCCCCCCAAATGCTTAGGGATTTTTCAAACGATTTTCTTTATAAAATTCTGAATAAGAGTATAATACTCCATCCATCCCACGGTAATTTATCCATTTTGACTTTTTTCGATTTTCAAATTTAACTACAAATTACTATTAAATTATAAACGATAAAGTATTTGACGAAATCATATTATGGAAATATAGAACATATATTTTCATAATATAATTTTAGGGTATGAAATATTTGAGGCTGGGTAATTTATACTGGGACAGAGGGAGTATGCGCCCGTCTTGGTCTTTAGACCTTAAGTCTTAACATAACTAGAAGTCTAAATGGTCGGGTTCGAGTTACCGCGAAATAAATGGGGAACTATTATCGATCATCGCTTTGCCGGTTCGAAAAATATAACTAAAAGTCTAAAACTTATTGGATCCGATCTGATTTAAACTGAATTTATTTATAATATAAAATATAACTATGGAGATTTAGGTGAATTAAATGGTTTTTCATAAAAAAATAAAAAATATATACGAGTGTAAGTTTGTAAGTTGAAGAAGCCGTGAAAAGTTTAGAAATGACATGTTGATTGATTGAATTATTTCATCTACTAAACTAAAAAATGAACTACGTGTATCGAATTATTAAAAATAACAAGCTTTTTTAAATTATAAACATTGCAACTATCCCCTGCTATTAAAAATAATAACAATTAATGTTGATTACAAATTATTGTGGTGAATGCGTGTTGAGTTTGTGGTGTACTCTAATAATTATAATTAATGGAGATAATATCAATCAAAATTATCAAGAAATAGAGTGAAAGTTCTGACAATTACTTTTATAAACCAAACATTATCCAAGAATCTTAAATTTGTCAAATACTTGCAAAAATACAATATATTTCAATCTAATACTGGGAACGGGAAAGGATTTTTTAACCTAATTCTGTGTTAAAAGGGATAATCTTAATTTTTTAATCTAATACTTTAGTCTTAGACTAATATGGCACCGAGTTTCATCTTTTCCAGTTCATTTAGCACGCTTTTGAAAACCTTAGTACTAATATGATATCATAAGCGTAGTAAATGCGTGTTTATACCACCCTTGTAAAGCGTGGTAAATAAAACCGTTGTATAAGTGCTAAATTGTTGTAGTGCGTGTAGTGGTCGCATAGAATAGAAGTAGGAATCAGAGAAGAACTTACGAATTCAGCGTCTGATCGGACTTAGGAACTACAGAGCCAACTACCAAGTGAGTCACCCTGCATAATAGGCATCATATATAATTCTAAATGTCATCATTTTTTATTTTTGTCTTCATTGGTTTCAGGAATCAAAGAAGAACTTAGGAATTTAGTATCTAATCGGACTGGTTATTTATTTTGTCATACAAGGAGATCAGTGGAGATTTGAAATGAAAATGTCCTTGGTCAGATTTGCAGGGAAGTTTGGGAGTTGTACGTGAGTTGTATGCTCTGAAGAATGGCAACGACCACTCTAATGGGTCTTGGTGGTGACTCACTAAAATATCTTCATGTTCGGATTCAAATCTAAGTACCATAAGTACTTGCTTTCAACATTCGAAACTCCAAAGCGCTTGCTTTTCAATGTGCTTGTGCCATTCAGAATGTGGAGAAACATCCAGGATGAAATATAGCCAAAAGGGAAATGAAATACATACAACAAGGTTTTACAAATGATGTCCTGTTCAATGAATATCTCAAAGAATAACAAAAAGAATGATCATACTATAAATTAAATGAATTTCACATAATCTAAAATTATTCAAGTTGGCCTAACTTATAATTAAGTACTCATTCAGGTATAGTCTGAAGTACAGGCCTCCAAGAACGGCGGTTTGTTCTCGCTCTCAAAACCTGCCTCCTCTTCAACAAATTCACCCGATGCTCCAGTGACACGCCAGCTGGAACATCCCGAGCGGTCCCTCTGATCGCTTCGAGAACTTCCTTGAGGTCTTCTTTCTTCACCACAATCTTCATCCGGCTAGGTGCCCGCCCTTCCTCCTGGCGTCGCCTGCTGAACTGCTCTATCGCCTCCCAAATGTTACCTGCAGCCGACGACGATGCCTTCGTGGGACTCTTGCATGTTCGCGACGACAAGAATCTTATTCTCTGGGAGAATTTCTCTTCCGCCATGTGGTTTGGAATTTGAAAGAATTAGTTAATCAGTAAAGAACTCTCCCGGACTAGTTTTATTTTGTTACGTGTTTAATGATTCTGTTGGAGTTAGAAGGGTGTACACGTATATATAGTAGTGATCATCATAGAGTAGTTGTTACTTGTTAAGTATTATGGTGGTTTTGATTCACTAGCTAAACCAATTATTAACGTAACAACTGCAAGCTAGCATTCGAACATCAACGTCGTAGCGTAATCTGGCATTTGACTTTCGATCTCAATAAAGTTAATTTGATACTATAATATTACCCTTTAATTCTGGCTTAATTTGTTCTTTAATTCCTAAAACATAATGCTACGTACATTGTAGTTGTTATATGATTCAAAAGTAATTCATGATGATCAATGACAACTACACATTAAATTAAAATGTTCATTCAAAATGAAATGGACACGAAACGATGTAGTATTAGAGGACCGAGAGTACTAATTTGAAAAAAAAAAAAAAAATTAAGCGAAAACAACGCCATCTAGCTTATACTTGTTCATCATGCAGTAGTACTGGTTTTACTTTGTTATGAGAAACCATACAATTTCTTTGTTTTACTTGAGAACAAAGCAATCTTATATGGAGCAAACTCTTAGCTAGCTGCAACTTAAGTTTTCGTCTCACAGTTAAGTCCTTAAAATCAGGATAAATGTCATTCGACAATATGTTAATTTCCTGCACGTTTACATCGCTCAATTTCGTATATCTTGGTTCCAGTACTTGTGATTGTGAACACGGTATGTTTGGGAGTTCGTTAGCTAAGGGCTCCATTCATAAATAATATTGGTCGTGAAGAAATAAGTGAAATAGTTTAAAGAATAGTCAAATGAGTGTTAATCGATCATTCGATCTAAATTTTATTATGATTGTTTAGCTCGGCATGATCGCGCTACACTTCCCTTTGATTTGATTTAATATGCATCGTAAAGTTCACGGCAAAAATATCACATGCAAATACCAGATTTGCGGTGGCTTTGAACCTTAGAAATTCTATAAATGCCGTCGCCGCGTTAACTGGCTTAGTTAATTAGATTAAGTTGATTAAATGACGGAGCTATTCTTAATTAGAATAGAATAATTGAGTACTAATAGTATTTATTAGTAAGAAGTAATAATAATAACGATATTGATCTCTCCAGAAAAAGAACGGTTTTGTAATGAATAAATGAAGTAGAGTCGGCGAGAAGACTTTGGGTTGGATATATCAGATGAGACTCTATCATCGTTAGGAGTTTGTTGAACCAAATTACTAATTACTAGAAAAAATGGATGAGCGAGCTATATTTCATTACTACAGCCTGTGCCAATCATCCCACACCAACTCAACTCATTCATGTTTCCTTCTATTTAGTCAAATACTATTTATTTCATAGCTAGTGTAGTATCTGGAAATGGAATGGAATTCAAAGTAGGTGACTACTAAACCACGTTAAGAGTGAAATTACAAACACAATAGGAAGATGGTTTCCATATTATGTCCAGTCTAAAACTAATGTCATATGCAATGTTTGCTCTATATGTCACTATGTGTAGTTGTGTACTACTACCCACATACTTTCTTTTCTTTTCAATTCAGCATTCGATTAAGGAAAAGTTGGGAGTACAGAGTCATAGTATTACAGACCAATAACCAATTCGAACTTCACATGAGAAATTTGATTCTGAATGGAATTTCTACGTGTTCTTTTACCTACTAGGAAAGAATTTTTTGTCCAGCTTTCTTTTGCGTTTTCTCTCCGCCTTCCTTTCCTTCCTATCCAACTCCGCCTCCTGTTCCTGACGTAACCTCTGGCGCTCTTGCTGTCCTTCTTCAGTTTCACGAATCCCACCCCTCATCAACAGACAAATCACCAATATGACTCTAGCAACAACCACAAACCAAGGAGGTGGGATGCCTTGTGATAGACCAGAGGAGGTTTCTACCTGTCAAGCATCAGAGAACATATTGTCATAAAATGGAGACTACTGATATATTAGCACTCTAGCGAGACAACTATGATGGTTAAGCAAAAGGGTCATTCTTGGCCCACTACACAATTAATCTACATCTAATGATACAAACCTAGCTAGTTCAAGGATCATCATACATTACAGTCTTCAGTTGCTACTATCCCTATTATGTGCTTCTTTTTCTTAAAAACAAATTCAATCTCTACAATTACATTTAACTCCATTGACAAGAAGTAGGCAGAGTATTAACAAGTTGGGCATCTATGGCTTCTAAGTGTGCAGACTCAGTTAGGACAATACGGGCGTCGGGAGAAACATGACTAATCTAAATTTTTAGTACACGTTAAACACACAATGAAGTATGTGCCCGATTGATTTATTGAGCTACTGACATAAACCAGAGTAAAGAAAGCTGTATAATGTGCAATTTTGTGAAGAAATGGGGAGTACCTTCGCTCTCTTCACATTCCCCAGTGGACTGCTGCTACCTGCACCAATAAACCCAGTTAAGTGGTTTCTCTGTGGCTCATTCTGCAAATATAAAACATAAAATGCAGTGAAATGTTGTTCTACCTCCATCCACTGGAGAGCCTTTCATCTCCTTGTCAAAGTTAGGCTCGAAATTTGTCACAGATTTATTTCCATTAGCTATGCTGGGAAGGCTTCCCAACGACCATGTACAGTTGCCCATCCAGTATTTGGAGTTTCCCCTTGAGAATCCTCGGGCGAATTCTTCTTTCGATAAGTCTTTCATCTGCCAACCATCAATACAATAAGATCTACAGGAACTCAAACCACAAATTTGGAAACAACATAATTAATCTAACAGCATCTAATCTGTTTCACGTCCTCCTCAAAGTCACTTACTGTGAAATTGATGTCAGCATCTACTCCACAAGATGTGATCGCAGCACGAGTATACGCTCTGAAACAAGAACATAAAAAATTTATAAGTAACAACACTCAAAATAATCATGTACTCCCTATAAATTTGGGTCCTTTCGGATTGAAAGAGTTCGAGTTACATTTAATTCGAATCGAATGAATTTCGGATTGAATTTATTCGGGAGATTTCGGATTGTTTAATTCGGATAAAGAAAATTTCGGATGCTTTCGGATCGGATTTCGAGTCAAAGTTCGGATGTTTGACCACAAATTTTCTGGTGAGACTTCGAATTTCTGATTCAGATGGCTTTTGCCAGATCTATTATAAAGTTATATTTTGAAACTTTATGTTCTAAATTTTTGTCTTATCCCCTCCCCCCGAACTTGTGAAATAACTATCCTGTCACTATATACTATACTATCACACGATATATAATTTTACCTCGATCAAACTTTAAATTCCGAGTCGGTCCATGTATATAGTTAGCAATAAATTAGAATACAGATACTAAAATTTTAAATAGTGAGAATATTTCTTATGATTTGTGGCTTAATTGAGGCTTTAAATATAAAAATTCAAAATAAAATTCTTTCAAATTGAAGCTTCCAATGGTATTTGGGTTACTTGGAGCTTAATTGTGGGTCCATATGCCACATTATTACTCCATTAACCAATCAAACAAATAAATAATATAAAATATTATTTTGTAGGGCTTAATTGAGGTCTACTATTTAGTAACCTTTTTCGATGGGTAGCCTAAAAAAAGACTTCATTGGAGTCATTTTTAGGCTTTATTAGGGATTTAAGCAAAAAACAAAAACCTCCATAATGAATGCTCTGAGACACACGACTAGTTAAATCTTAATCTTTATGACTTTTGTTAAACCAAACATGGATTATTAAAATTTGGAGGGAGTAATAGAACAAACATATATGATACTATATTGATATACGAGCCCTATCACACGGTATATAATTTTACCTCAATCAAACTTTAAATCTGAGTCGGTTCCCTATATAGTTCGGAATAAATTATAATACAAATACTAAAATTTTAAGTACTGAGACACGACTAGTTAAATTTTAATCTTTATGATTTTTTTAAAACCAAACTTGGATTATTAAAATTTGTAGGGAGTATAGAATATAGAACAAACATATAGGATACTATATATGGTATTGATATACGAGCCGAATCTTATGATGGAGTATTTTTTTTTTTCTTTAAACGGCTTATTAATCTTTAATCTTTCTGATCTCTGGTTTTACGCGAGGGATTTCGAATGAACTGCTTGAAAGATTTTATACTTTTATGTTAGTTTAGGATAGGTCAAAGTCAAACCTCACCTTGGGCCTATCAAATTTGGGCTGGAATTGATGAATTGTGTACAATTTTTTAATCCAAAACACACCCAAGTTCAAATATTCTACTCTTCATTCTTCATTCATAACCGAATTCAACGGCCACCTCTGAGAGCTCCAACTGAAATCTGCTAATCCAAAAATGGCAACAGCAGTTTTAAGATTCCACCTCCATCATACAGAACCCTACATTCCCCCTTACAAAAAATCTCCTCTAAAAACCCAAACTTTAGCTTCAACTCTTGAACAAAAGCAAGATAGAAAATCCAAGAACTACCGTTCAAATGTAGGTACAGCTTCCATAACCCGCAGAAAAGATATAAAACCAAAAGAATCAGTAGAACCTCAAAACAATCCATCGACTAAAAAATTGTTCTTCTACTTAAAATCAGGCTGCCTCGAAGATGCACTCCAACTGTTTGAGAAAAAGACCAAGTCGAGCACTTACCTTTGGAATTTGATTATAAGGGGTCTAGCTGACGGGGGGCACTTTCGAGATTGCCTCGAGTTCTATTGCAGGATGCGGGTTGAAGGGACTCTGGAGGATAAGTTCACTTTCCCATTCGTGATCAAGGCCTGCGCAGCGGTTTATGGTTTGGAGGAAGGGAGACAAGTTCACTCCAGGATTGCTAAGCTTGGCTTGGACACTGATACTTATGTCTGCAATGCATTGGTCACAATGTATGCTAAGGTTGGTGTTATTGATGATTCGGAGAAAGTTTTTCATCGTATGCATGTGAGGGATGTGGTGTCTTGGAATTCGATGATCAATGGGTATGTTACGGCTGGAGATGGTTTGGGAGCGTTAGTGTGTTTTCGTGAAATGCAGGGGTTTGGAATCAGTCCTGACAGATTCAGTGTGATTGGGATTTCGGGTGCTTGTGCTCTTGAGCGCAGCTTGTTTAGTGCGAAGGAGGTTTTTTGCCATGTGGTGAGGAGCGGGCTGGAATTTGATTCGATGATTCAAAGTTTAGTCATTGACATGTTTGGGAAATGTGGGGAAGTGAAGTATGCTGAGAGTTTTTGTAACAGAATTGCGCAGAAGAATGTGGTTGTTTGGAATGCAATGATTGGTGCCTATGGGATGAATGGCGAATCACTTAAGGCGCTTGATTGTGTGCGGAAAATGCAACAAGTTGACAATGTTAGACCAGATGCTATTACGTTAATTAACTTGCTCCCCACCTGCTCAAAACTGGGAGCCGTGGAAATTGGAAGAGCAGTTCACTGTGAAGCAATTAAAGCCGGACTTCTTCCTCATTCTGTATTAGAGACGGCTCTGATTGACATGTACGGTAAGTGTGGGAGCGTAATGCCTGCCAGAAATGTGTTCTTACACACGAAAAGAAAGAACGTGATATCTTGGAATGCGATGATTGCTGCGTATGTTGAAAATTCGCATCATCGAGAAGCTGTAACAGCATTTATTAGTTTACTGGAAAATGACCGTTGTTCACCTGATGAGATAACATTGTCGATTATCCTACCTGCATATGGGGAAATAGCCTTACCAATTGAAGGTAAACAAGTACACAGTCTTATCCTGAAGTCATACATTTCGAGTAACACATTTATATCCAATGCAACGATTCATATGTATGCAAAATCTGGTGATCTTGAGTCTGCAAGAAAAGTTTTTGATAACGTGTTGGTTAAGGATGTTGTCTCTTGGAACACAATCATTATGGCCTACGCTATACATGGATTCATGTCACAATCAGCTAAGTTGTTCTGTGAAATGGAGGAATCTGGCAATGAACCGAATAGTAGCACATTCGTTTCCCTTTTGTTGGCTTGTAGCATTTCAGGCAATGTTGATGAAGGCTGGAAATACTTTTATTTAATGAAGAGGAATTTCGGGCTTGAACCTGGAGTAGAACATTACGGGTGCATACTCGATTTGCTAGGTCGTTCTGGCAATTTTGACCGTGCTAAAGAGCTTATTGAATCAATTCCTCATATACCAACTTCCCGGATTTGGGGATCTCTATTGGCTGCAAGTAGGCATCACAAAAACATTCAGATGGCTAAAATGGCTGCAGAATGCATTTTGTCAATTGATAATGACAATACAGGATGCTATGTCCTCCTCTCAAACATGTATGCTGACGTTGGAAGATGGGATGATGTGGAACGCCTTAGATCTTTGATGAAGGAACGTGGGTTAAAGAAAACTGTTGGGTGTAGTATAGTTGAGTCTAATGGTAGAGTATACAAATTCTCCAATTACGAGAGATCTCAAATTGTGAGCAAAACTGCCATTTATGATGTTCTTGATATACTTACGAGACAGATAGGTGAAGGCCAAAACTCTGATAGCATCAGTAAATTTAAGCCTGAAGTCCTGCTCAAAAGAAGAGCCAGTTCTTCGATGTATCATAGTGTGAGATTGGCTATGTGTTTCGGTCTGATTTCTACATCAATTGGAGAACCCGTGCTTGTTAGAAAGAATACTAGAGTATGTGAAGATTGCCATAGGGCTATAAAAAAGATATCTTTGGTAGTGAACAGAGAGATAATCGTAGGGGACTCGAAAATATATCACCATTTCATGGATGGACGTTGCTCCTGTGGAGATTACTGGTAAAAGAGTCAATCGCGCACAGCAGAAGAGTGTTTTTTCTCACCCGAACTCTCATGGATAGATCTACTTAATGTTCATACAGAATTACAGATCAGCCTTGTGACAGTAAAGGCGAGGTTTCTTCTGTATATTCCTGCTATGTCAATGTAAGTTCGTCTTTATGCTTACTGCTCTCACTTCGATTGGCCGAAACAGAAAACATCTACACTTAGCTGTTAATACTCTTGTAGTTTTAGCATATTGTAGGCTGCAAGTACTTTTCACCTTAGTGTCAATTGTCATCATGCTCATAAATTAGTCTCATGTTCTAGTTTGCCAGAAATGTAAAACTTACAAACTTGAGGTGCATTGCTGTTCTATCATCTATGAATGTTTTCATTTCAGAGAAATTTGCAGCACCATAATCTTCTTGTGCAAAAATTTGTTTGATGATAAAATGGAAAGACTTTCTCGCACAAAATTCTGTTTTCTTTTTAAATTTGTTTGCAAAAAAGTAGCAAATCAAATATTTCCTATTATATTTTTAGCTGAAAACATGAGATTTTTTTTTCTCCGATTTACACTGGTATCTGCTTTGGTGACTAATCCAGCCGAACACTCTTAGACTTATTTTTAAGGAGGTGAAAACTTAGAGCACTTCTTATGGAGCCTACAAAGGGACTTAATTGGAGTTAAAAACCCTAATTAATTCCAAACACCCTCCAATGGGTCTACAAAGGGGCTCCTAATTAGTACCCCACCCAATTTAAACCCCAAATATGGGACACAAATAAAATCAATAAGGAGTGCTCTTAGAAATATCTTAGAAATATTTTTTTAATAATCTAACCATTACAATTTCACAAGTAGCATTACAAAGCTAGTAATAATAAACTATAAATAATCCCGCACTTGACGAGAATTGAACCTATGGACTCTAGTGTCATGACACCTTAGTGTAACCAATTGAGCTAGACCTCATTGAAATATCTTAGAAATAAAAGAAAAAAAAGGATAGGAAAGTTCTCCAAATTTTTACTTATATTCCTATTGAGATTCAATAATTTGTTTTCAACTTTATGTTAAAAACAAAAATTGTTTTAATACTAGTACTATTGTGAATAGTTCTAGTACTAGGCAAAAGACATGTCACTAGAGTGAATGAGTTCGACCGGCCCGATCTATTGGTTTGGTGTCCGTTACATTTGGAAACGGACAAACATTTCAAACAAAGATTCCAACGCACTCACAAATATTTAATTTAATTCGCATTAATTAGCCTAAATATTAGAAGACAAGCACTACTCGGAAATGTAAATGTCGATCGACAAACAAGAACAAGCTATTAATTTCAGGAGAAATTTCCTTTTCTCGAATCCATTTGATTATTTAATCGGTTGTGATTCGACTTACACAATTATTAATTATTTACGTATCTGATGACTAATCGATCTAAGTATTAAAATAAAGGTGATACAGTTACTTCAAATTTGGGACAAACACAGCTCAACTGCATCCATTGATATCTAATTGAAATTTTGTACACCAGTATGAGTAGGGAGTGATAAAAAGGGAGAGAAAAAATAATTGATAGTTGAGCGAAAAATTAGGAAGGTTGTAATATAACATCAAAGTAAAAAGTAATTTGATGTTTGGTCTTTTGAGAATGAATTTTTAATTTTGTAGTCTAAATATACGGTTTAAAATCACTTTAAAATTAAAAATTCACTCCCAAACACTCTGTAAAGATTAAATGGATGGAGTAAGTAATTTAAATCAAATATGATAAAGTTGCAATAATTTATAGTTTAATCTTATTTATATTATTAAATCACCACTAGAGTGAGCTGATATGAATTTAAACAGTCCGACATGATATTATTACTTTTATAATTGAATGAAAAACTCACCACCAAACACTGTGCAATTTCGATCCATCCGATTTGAAATAAATCACAAGTCCAACCAACCTGATTCGACTCGATGCGAGTTGGTCATGATCCGAACCACTCCACGTCTAGATAGTTGTAGTGGCATGGCATCCGAACTCGTCAAAAGACCTCAAGTAAAGAAAAATAAAACCGGAACGTGGCAGAACGTGATTAACAATAGAAAGTCAGTCCAGCACAAAGACAGACAGACACACTCTTCTCTTATTATCATCACATTGCTTTTTTCTACAAAATCCTCCACAATAAATCTCTCCCATTTCACACTCACTTCCCCACTCTTTCCTTTCCTCACTCTCTCTCTCAAAACCCAAAACCCAAAATGGACACCCTTACCCTCATCTGCACCGCCTCCCTCCTCGCCGCCGGCGGGATATACTGGTTCGTGTGCGTCCTGGGCTCAGCCGAAGTGAAGGGCAAGCGAGCCGTCAACCTCTCCGGCGGGTCGATCTCAAAAGACGACGTGCAAGACAACTACAAGGAGTACTGGTCATTCTTCAAGAAGCCAAAAGAAATCGAAATAACAGAAAAGGTACCTGCTTTTGTCGACACTTTCTACAACTTGGTCACTGACATTTACGAATGGGGTTGGGGCCAATCCTTCCATTTCTCCCCTTCCATCCCCGGCAAATCCCACCGTGATGCCACGCGCCTCCACGAGGAAATGGCTGTCGATCTCCTCAACGTTGGGCCCGGCAAGAAGATCCTCGATGCGGGCTGTGGTGTTGGCGGCCCGATGCGTGCAATTGCGGCCCATTCAGGTGCAAACGTGGTTGGTATCACCATTAATGAGTACCAGGTCAGCAGGGCGAAGCAGCACAACAAGAAGGCTGGTCTAGACAAGCTCTGCGACGTCGTTTGCGGCAATTTCTTGGAAATGCCGTTTGAGGACAACTCTTTTGACGGTGCGTATTCGATTGAGGCGACTTGCCACGCGCCTAAATTGGAGCAAGTGTATGGAGAGATATTTAGGGTTTTGAAGCCTGGTTCTTTGTATGTGTCTTATGAGTGGGTTACTACTGAGCTTTACAATGGTGATGATAAGGAGCATGTTGAGGTTATTCAGGGGATTGAGAGAGGTGATGCTCTGCCTGGTTTGAGAAGTTATAAGGACATTGCTGAGGTGGCCAAGAAAGTTGGTTTTGAGGTTGTGAAAGAGAAGGACTTGGCTAAGCCACCTTCAAATCCATGGTGGTCTAGGTTGAAGATGGGTAGAATTGCTTATTGGAGGAATCACATTTTGGTTACTGTTCTTGCTTGGCTTGGGATTGCTCCTAAAGGGACTGTTGATGTTCATGAGATGCTCTTTATCACTGCTGACTACCTCACCAGAGGTGGTGAGACTGGCATCTTTAGCCCTATGCATATGATTCTCTGCAGAAAGCCTGAGTAAACAAGGTCCAATTAGGATGATGATGATGATGATGTTCTGTTTTAGTCATGTTGTTGAATGTTACTCTGTTTTTTATTTTTAGTTTGGTTTTCATTAATAACTTGCTTTTGGTTTTTATAGGAATGTGTTTAGAGTTAAAAGGATTGTGTTTTTGGTGAATTGTGATTGTCAATTTTGGGAGCTTTGCGAGTAGTAGTACTAGTGTTGTTGGATTGTTCATCAAAATTGCAGTGAATTTAGATTCTCTAATTCTTATCTCACAGTGCACTTCAAATTTTGATTCTGCTGTATTGTTGTGAATTGTGAAGTGTCCACTGCCCATTGTGAATGTATTATTGAGTTCATCACATGGCATGGCACGTGGTATGGTGATCTATAGCCTAGCAGGACCTTGCAAGTTGATGAACTCAAGTGAGGACCGCTCATGGTGGTCCTTGTCCTGAGAACTAGGTGTCATATTATCAAAACGGACTAATAAGCTGACCAGTATACGATCATTTACCTTATTTTGTGAAATTATATCTCCAGAGTAGCTTATTTTCGCCAACAATCTCGTTTAGAGATGCCAGTCTAAGAGAGGGGAATTGAGCGGTGAATAGTAATAATTGTAGAAAGGGGTTGTTAGTGTATTTTAGTGTGTTTTGGGCCTCTGTTCTTGAAGAAACATGAAAGAATCATATCAACTTTCTGTGATCTCATCCCTTTATGTAGTTATTCTGGGATCAGAAGGTCCACTTCTTAATAACAAGTAAAGTATAACCAGATTTGATAGAAAGCTGGTATCTTTATTGTTTAGGCTTTAGAAGTGAGATACGAGTCGACTTATTGGAAAATGGTTGGTTACTTGGATGCTTCATATCTGATCTGATGTAGACTGTGTAAACTAGAAAAGTCTCTTGAGAAAATTCTCTATAACAAGTGAAAATGTGCACTATATTGACTATTTATGGAAACCATGAACAACCCTCCTGAATGTCTTGCTAAACTAACTGTAGACATCCATATTAATGTGTATGATGTCTGCTTGGATCAAGCTGGCTGTTGTGCCTGTAATATTTGTATTTATTGTTCTCTGTCAGTGTAAAATGGTCACATGTTAATTCATGGAGTCAGTGGCATGTGCTTTGTGTTTGGACAATTAGAATTTTTATTTTAAAAAAAAAACTCTTGTTAGCAGATCTCAATGCTGTAAACATGGAAGAGATCCACAAGATTCATATGACAATCTTTGTGTTTAGATTCAGTGGCACTTTGTCTCTAACCAGATCACATGCTTATTCTATTCCTGATGAAACTTATCACTTCATATGAGCTGCACCAATGTTCCTATCCTACTATAACACTATTTTAACTATTCATAGATCATCACATATTTAATCGTGATGAAATTTCAACCTGTGAATAAGAGGATGTTATTCTTATGTTTTGAACAACTGAGCCATCTCTTCATAGGTATGTAAAACAAGATTTGTTAGAATTAAACAATGTTGTATGATCCCCATCCAGGACTTGTTTATTGTTAATTGTAAGGTCCTTTCTTTCTGTATATGACAAACCCATCTGCATCTAGAAACAGATCTGATGCTGTTGTTTTCAGAGTTTATAGCTTATTTTTACCAGACTACCAGTAGTATTATTTTTTTTTCAGATTAATAAGTGGTGATGATCCCGGTCTTATTTGTTTTTTGTTCAATACAGTTTGCCCACACTAGGCCATCGATTATTAATACTCCTATATTTATGGATTTAATTCAGTTCGGTTTAAATACAGTTCAATTTATATATCTATTTAGTTATATAAATTTTATATTCCAAATAACTTTAAATTATTTGATACTTGCCCACATATAATTTGGATCACTATTACAAAGACAGGTGAGACGGGAAGTGTGTGATTACTGATTAGATTATAAGTAGTCTAGTTGAGTTGTCTGATATGGTGTGCTGTTCTGATTTGTTTTTCTCGTGAGATATTTTTGGCTTTTCAGCCGAAGCGTCGTCAAGTTTGTCTTTTCCTCTTTGTTCCAATCTGGCAATCTCTTCTCCTGCTACTTCCTCTCTTCCCTGTTTTTGCCTTAAAATCGTTTATTTATTTCGACTTTGAAGAGAATGAATGGAACTAGTCAATATCAGCATAATTGCATAATGTTTCAATGGCAATGAATAATATCAACATGAATTAAAATTTTGGACGTACAGTATATATTAATTCCACCCCTTGTGTGTGAGTGACTTCAGGCTTCAGCTGCTGTATAGTAGTATAATCAGTCCATTCGAGTACATATTTAATTATTTATTATAGGTAGAATTTAGTTGCTAACACTACTCCATTACAATTACTTCTTGACTTTACCTCTGACTTCACTCGATACTTGTACCTCTTGAGGCCTCTGATAATTATCTTTTATATTATAAATAAATTTAGTTTTCAATTTATATTTTTTTTCCCAGATGAATGAAGAGAAATAGAGTTTGATTTCAACTTTATTGGATTGGCCATTCAATGGTAGATTTATTGGAGGACTCAGCATGAGCCAGACCTATGTTCTAAAAGCCGGGTTGAGCCGGCCGGTTGAACCGTAGAAACCGGAGCTCACCGGTCTGAAACCGCTATTTAAACGCTAAAAAGTCAGAGGCCCTAAAACCGGAAAAAACGGGCGAAAAATGGCAAAATTGGTGAACCGGAAAACGGTTGAGCCGGAGGTTGAGCCGTTTTTGGGTAAAATTGCAAAAAAAAAAGAGAAAAAAAAAAAAAAACCTTTTTTCATCTATATCGTGATTGAATATGGATCTTCACCAAGTCATTTTACTTGATTGGTGATCATTTAATCTTTTTTAGTGTGATTTTGGATGAAAATATGAATAATAATATAGTATAAATATATTAGTATCAGTATATTATATATATATATATATATATATATATATATATATATATATATATATATATATATATATATATATATATATATATATATATATATATATATATATATAAATATTATAATGGTACACCGGCTCAACCGGCTCATAAAACGGCTCAACAGGTCCGACCCCAGTTAAACCTTTTTTGGGGGGTGTCCGGTTCAACCTCCGGCTCCGTTTTTTAAAACATAGAGCCAGACATGTTGTATGGACATTTTACATTTAAGTTTTATACCATTACTGTGTGTTTGTGTATCGTCTAACCAAAAAACACTATAAAGCATTCATCAAGCACAACACGTATAGTTTAGTTTAGTAAGTCTTTAGCTGGACCACCATTTGAAAAATCAACTAGTTGATACAATGGTGCACTACTACTACTATAAGTGCAATCATTTTCAATCCACAGTAGAAGTGGGACTTGGTATAGGCTGCGGGGCAGGTACCCCGTGTGAGTGTGACACTACTCATCCATATAGGGCTGGTTCTGCAGCCCCACCATGTTTCACCTCATTCATATATGAGCCGGGACGGCATCGTCAAGAAGAAGAACACTCCAAAGTTTATTCTGACCTGTTTAGACCTTGGAGTATGGAGATTGGAAGAGGAAACAAATCACCATGTGCTTTAGCCCACTAATGATGGGAGCTCTAACATGTATTGTAGACTTAGTAACTAGTAAGTATTTGCCAACATAAGTTTCTGACACCCTGAAATTTTAACGTCTTACATCTAACTACTTATCAATATATAAATGATATATTCTGAAAACACCACCATGGAATCCTGCACTAGATGGAGATCAGTTGGTCATGTACAGATTTAACTGGGGAAATGATATAGACTGGCATTTTGTTCCTCCGGGCGGAGTAGGGTACTACAGAAGACGAAACAAAACAGCATTGCGCTACAACAATAACAAAGCAAGTATATGGAAAACGCATTTCCCACCTCCTTAGGCGAAAGTAACTAAAAGAGAATGTACCATCACAATTTCTTGCTTGCCTTCAAACTATTCTTGACTGCTCTAAATTTCATTTCCAACTTGATCCATTTATTCACATTTTATGGGTCATCAGGAAGTTATACCAATCATTATCACAAAATTTAAACATCGAATGCGAAAAGACAGTCACAATCCCGTGCATGCATGTATTGTCAATAGTCATAGATAATTACAGAGGATGTGTACACAAAGGGCTTCATAAAGCATATACTACTGCCTATTAGTATATACTACTAATCTACTAGTTCACAAAACATCACATGAATCTTGTGGATCTCCTGCACCTTTACAATAAAGAAAAGCATGGAGATTTGCAAAAGAGTAGTAAATTATTCAAGCACCCAAACACAGCACATGCCATTGATTCCATGAAGATATGTTTTTACCGAAGCAAATACATTAGAGCCAAAACAAGCAGCTTGATCCAACACAAACCCACTGTCATTTGATGCAATTAGTTCTACAAGTCTACAACCACTGTTTTCATACAGAATATCTGATCGCGTAACACAACATCAAAATAAGAACCTAATTGCATCGTAACATTGATCTTTTCTCAGAACTCAGAAGTCATGGATACATGGACCAACTCCCAACTTTCACAAATAATGAAATTTTACAGCACACCATGATTCTTTACCAAGCAAAACAATAGCATGATGGTTTAAATTAGCAAAATTCTTAATTTGGTAAACATGCTTACATTTGACAAGTAGATGCCAAACACTGACTAAGCCCACATGATTGACTACTTAACCACATATGCACAAGAGAAACAAGACTTGTACTCGTTTTTTACTTCTATTTCATTAAAGATGTCTAGTTGTCTAAAAGTATCGTAGGGGTTTACTTAGCTAATTGGCCAAAAGAAGGAAAGCGCCACTAATTTCCTGATATGATGAATTGCACAATTGTAAGGTGTTACCATCTCATACAGCTAGCCATTTCCACTCAACAGTATACTTCAATTCTACCATTCCTTATCAAGTACATTTGCCATCTCAATGGCATGAATTAAAACAAACAAACACAACTAATAATTGAAAATAAATGAACGGACAAATAGTACAGCACAGCAAGAATTAAGACCAATTGTTACTAACTCAACCTGGAAGGGAGAAGATATGATTTTTTTTAGGCATTCTGCTTAAACCGGGACAATTGCTCCATTACACTATAACTAATTCCTGAGATATTTAAGAAATTAGCAGGCTTCCGATAACTCGGGCTACGTTTGGATCTCATCTAGCTCGAACTTCAATCTACTTTAAGAAACATGAGTTGACACAATGCCACCTATTATCTATTTTCCTCTGGGCATTTTAAATCCATACTCACAAGTCACAACAAAGATATGATTTAACACCTACCACCTTTCTCAAGTCCCTAAATCTTCCAACGCCTAATCCCTAATCAAACGCATGCAAATGAACCCTATCACTTTGCAGTTGGTACACCTCACACTATAATTGGGTAACCCTTGGACACAGTTCAATATTTACTATGCAGTAAGTTCATCTAACAAGTACAGAAATCAATTGAGCATGCTACAAACTGAAATTAAATTAACCGAAATCGCAGTCTGAATTCTAAACCGTTCTATATAAATTGAAAAACAAAAAAAAGTTCACATGACAAAAATAATTAAATTCAACAAAAGCAGAGAACTTTACGCAATAGCAAACTAAAACAGGACTCCCAATAATAATAATACATGAGACAGTAGCATCTCTATTCGGACCTTGTTTACTCAGGCTTTCTGCAGAGAATCATATGCATAGGGCTAAAGATGCCAGTCTCACCACCTCTAGTAAGATAGTCAGCAGTGATAAAGAGCATCTCATGAACGTCAACAGTCCCTTTAGGAGCAATCCCAAGCCAAGCAAGAACAGTAACCAAAATGTGATTCCTCCAATAAGCAATTCTACCCATCTTCAACCTAGACCACCATGGATTTGAAGGTGGCTTAGCCAAGTCCTTCTCTTTCACAACCTCAAAACCAACTTTCTTGGCCACCTCAGCAATGTCCTTATAACTTCTCAAACCAGGCAGAGCATCACCTCTCTCAATCCCCTGAATAACCTCAACATGCTCCTTATCATCACCATTGTAAAGCTCAGTAGTAACCCACTCATAAGACACATACAAAGAACCAGGCTTCAAAACCCTAAATATCTCTCCATACACTTGCTCCAATTTAGGCGCGTGGCAAGTCGCCTCAATCGAATACGCACCGTCAAAAGAGTTGTCCTCAAACGGCATTTCCAAGAAATTGCCGCAAACGACGTCGCAGAGCTTGTCTAGACCAGCCTTCTTGTTGTGCTGCTTCGCCCTGCTGACCTGGTACTCATTAATGGTGATACCAACCACGTTTGCACCTGAATGGGCCGCAATTGCACGCATCGGGCCGCCAACACCACAGCCCGCATCGAGGATCTTCTTGCCGGGCCCAACGTTGAGGAGATCGACAGCCATTTCCTCGTGGAGGCGCGTGGCATCACGGTGGGATTTGCCGGGGATGGAAGGGGAGAAATGGAAGGATTGGCCCCAACCCCATTCGTAAATGTCAGTGACCAAGTTGTAGAAAGTGTCGACAAAAGCAGGTACCTTTTCTGTTATTTCGATTTCTTTTGGCTTCTTGAAGAATGACCAGTACTCCTTGTAGTTGTCTTGCACGTCGTCTTTTGAGATCGACCCGCCGGAGAGGTTGACGGCTCGCTTGCCCTTCACTTCGGCTGAGCCCAGGACGCACACGAACCAGTATATCCCGCCGGCGGCGAGGAGGGAGGCGGTGCAGATGAGGGTAAGGGTGTCCATTTTGGGTTTTGGGTGGAGAGTGTGGATTGTTTGTTTGTTCGGGATTTTATTTGAGAATTGAGAGTGAGTGTTTGTGATTCGATGATATTTGTGGGGGTTGGAAATGCGGGTGTGGGGCCGTGGATTGCGCCTTGTCATTAACGTTGTGTTTCACACGTCAAATGACTCTTTATTACATTATTCTTATAATCTTATCCCTTCTTTATTTCTATTTAGAGTTTTTTTAAGCTAAACAACATTCATTGCAATTATACTTAAAAAAAGAAAAACATTCATTGCAATTCTACTCAAAAAAGTAAAACATTCATTGCAATTATTGTTCTAGAATAGATTAAGGAATGAAAACTGAAAAGGATGAAAAATTATTAAATTGTCTTTATAGTAGGATTTTCTTTTGACCAGAAAACAAATGGAAATAAAATAAACCTTGAGAACCATAAATCATTGTGTAAATTTGGAAAAAAATTAATTAATGTGCAAAATATTCATCATAGTGAAAATTATAGTTGATACTATGGGCTGACCTCAAACTAATTCTAACACGCATATCCCGTCTCGTTCATAATATATAAGCAGTTCGCGGATCGAAGCCTGGCCCCATTATCATATAGTTGAGGCTCTGTTTAGATTTAGGCTCATAATATCACGTAAGACTGAGCAAAAAATGATTCGGATTGGTTTTGCCGGGTCCGATTCATAAGTTTTAGTCGAGGCTCTGTTTAGACTTAGGCTTATAAGACCGCATTCACATAACTAAGATTGAGCAACAGTAAGAGATTGTACTCACAGTAAGCATGATCAATTGAATAAAATTTCCAACAAAACCCTACTCCTCAAGAACCGTTGTAGAAAACTTCACTTTACCCTATCATAAGCCTTACTCATGCATGTCAAGCTTTAAATCCATAAACTAGCGGCCGAATGGAGCAAACTTTTAGCGACCGATTTGATTCCGTCGCCAGTTAGCGACTGAATGGGATTGTCGTGATAATTTTTTTTAACATTTAGTGACCGAAATTTCCGTCGCTAATTTAGAACCAAATTATTCCGTCACTAAGTTGGTAGCAACCTCAACAGTTCCATTCGGATCACTAAATTAGCGACGGAAATTTCGGTCACTAAATCAGTGACCTAGACATGAAATTTGGTCGCCAAATAAGCAGTTTTTCTTTTCATTATTCAGCTAATCAACATGAAAATACTATTAAATCTAAATAATTCAACAAATACGATATTTAATAACATGATTCTAACGACATTGGATTCGTATTGACGTCTTCTACATGTTCCAACTTACCGTTCGAAGTTTCATCGCCTTTTCGAGAATCCGCCATTAATGACTTGAAGCTTTTCGAAAGCTCTATACAACTTCGTTTCTCAACCAAATTCAACGATTCTTTCGTTATTGAGTCCGTCTTGACCTCCTCTATCACCTTTGGGCAACAAACCATCAATTTAGAATGAAAATTCAAATTCAAGTTCAAACTTGAATTTAAATTTTTGTTCTAAATTTATGGTTTGTTGCCCATGGATGGTAGAGGAGGTCAAGACGGACTCAACGGCGAAAAAATCATCGAATTTGGTTGAGAGATGGATCCGTACGGAGCTTTCGAAAAGCTTCAAGTCATCAACGGTGAATTCTCGAAAATGGGATGAAACTCCAAATAGTAGTTTAGAACGTGTAGAATAGGTCAATACGAATCTAATAGCGTTGGAATCATGCGATTTCGTTAAGAAACGAAGTCATAATGACATTCCGAAATTTGGTCATGGTGAAGAAGGTGTGAAGAAGGAGTTCGGGATATTCGGGTTTTAGAAATCATAACCCGTACCCGTCGATTATTAACGGGTCGGGTTTTGAATACTTTCGGGGTGGGTTCGGATTTCAACCCGTTTTTTAAATTTTCGGGTTGGGTACCCATTCAAAAGCCTATTCGGAAGTATGCCCATTCATCATGAATCATATATACCCAGCCAAAGCCCAAAAGTATAAACCGAGGACAGCAGCATCACGAAAGAACTTTGCAAAATCAATTGAAAATACCAGCTCTCTCCCCTCTCCATTACTTGAATATATCAAAATTTGCACACAATCTCTCTATTGAATAAATTTTTGTCAAATTGGAATAATCCTAAAAAGTAAAAACCTAAATCCTAACTTGTGGTTGAGCAGAAATCAATAGAACAAAGGGATGAGGGAATAGAATATATGAGATCGGGATGATCAGAGAGAAAAGGCTAGAAAGAGAGATAGAGATAGAGAAGGAGAGAAGAAGATTTCACTGGCTTTTCTCGGGTTCTTATGTTTATTCAAAAGTATAATCAATGTTATTGTATTCTCCTTATCATAATAAAATATGTTATTTTAAAGAAATTAGAAACCTACTACTCGCGCGTGTCATCCACGCTGCCGGAAAATATGAGAGTGCACGGAATTTCAAACATCGGGGCTATAATGCACCGTTTTTAATACTTTGGGGGTTAAAATTGCACGCGGACAAACTTGGGGGAGTAAAGTGCATAAATCGTCAAACTTAAGGGGAAAACGCTTTTTTGCCTACTAAATGATGCGCAATCCATTATGATTTCAATACTATTTAGTAGATTGGTCTACGATCTTCTTTAAATGGCAAATATTGCAACTAACTCCCACACTGATGCTATACAAACTTTCTAAACAATCTTATATCTCCACACCTAAACCAACCTTATAACTCCGTCACCACCAAAGATCGAATCATACACCTCTACTTCACTATTCCAACTCCTTACCGCTACACCACCTTATAATTCCGTAGATTAGTCTACGACGGAACAATATCTATGAGCGAGATTTAGTTGGTTAAAAGAGGGGAGTAATATACTAATATCCCTTTAGTCACATATTCAAACTATTAAATCCGTCACAACAAAATTTAGGTGGTTTAGATACTATTACACCAATTTGTGGAGTTTATCAATGCCAAGTCAAAGTGTAGCGAATAGTGTTTTCTCGACTTAGAATAGAACATTCTACGTCCATCAACACCCTAGTTTCCTAGACTATGTCACCGCATACGTGAGTAGTGATCAAAATTGCATGACTAGTTTATCATTTTCTTTAGATTAATTTATCATATTCAGTCAACCACTTATATTAATTTTATAAATATCCTTACAATATTTTTTGTAACTTTATAGAAAGTTACGGGTGTTATTGTATTACTGTATTAGTCAATCTTCTTTTCTAACCAGATGAATGCATTAGCAAAGAGTACGTAAAAGCATATCTAAGGATGATCTTGAGTTGTTACAAGCTTAGTTGAGGTTCTAATCATGTCCTTGTTTACATCAAAAATCGATCAAGTTGGGCATGAATAGGGGTTACACAAAAGGGGGAGGGGGATCATCCATGTTAAATTTATTCTTGTTTTCTTCCATATTTGCAATCTTGTTTGATTCTCGATACACAAAAGTTGTTTAGATTACTTCTACTCTTGCATTAAGCTCCCACATTTCATAGATTAGGTCTAGGTGCATTGCCATGGTCTCCTAGTACCATTATGATCTCTAAATACACAATCATAGCCAGAGTGTCTGTGATAATTTAGAACAAAAGCATCAGTATTCAAGCAAAGCTTAGGTTTGATGGTTTAGTTTTGGGATTTGGTGTGTTTGTAGTTTGTACTATAGTGGTTATGGGTTACGTACTGCGAGTGGATCTAGAGGTTTCGAACATTGGTGGAGGTTATATGAAGGTGTGAAGAAAATTTGTGACAAGTGTGAGGATACAGAAACATGTGGTGGGTACGGAGGTTAAGACGCCTTGTTGTTGTGGCAGTGGCTATGTGATCATTGAGGTATTGGTTTGTATCTTTGGGTGTGGGTTCTATTGTAAGGTTTTGGTTTAATGCTTGGGTTTGGGTTATTCTGTAAGGTTTTGGTTAATTAATTTCTTGGGTTTGGGTTATTCTGTAAGGTTTTGGTTGTATACTTGGGTTTGGAAGTAGCATTTCATGGGAAAAAGCAAATGCGGTTTGAAGTATAACATTCTTTTGATATGAATGTTTGATAGATGATCTCCTTCTCTATTTATAATTTCCAAGAGATTCAATCGAAAGTGTGCAAACCCTTCAAAAGGATTCAATAAATAGTCACAAAATTATTCATTAAGAGTCATACAAATTCGGAAAGCAACCACCTCACTAAAAGTCCCAAAAAATTCGTTGGCATGGAATAAGTCGGAAATGTATGCATCTTTTTTTTAGTAGAAACTGTATGCATCCCAAAAATTAATCACACATTCCAAAATGCTACTTGCAATTTTGGTTGCATATATTTCAAACCCCATTTGCTTTTTCCCATGAAATTTAGCACAATGGATCCAACTGTATATGAATTACTTAATTCATTCATGTACTGATCTACACACTACGTGCATTAATCAACTTTCACCATATGAGATTTTAGTGACTTAACGCGTTAGTAACATCCAATTTAACATATAGAAATACACAATCATGGAAAACATGCTTCCAACGTGTTGGTCTCAACGACTAATAAATCGAACAAATTGAAAGTTCATTCATTTTACTAAAATTTCCAACATAGCGCCATATCCGTTGCAACCTAGGTCACCACATACGCAAGGCACATGAACTCTCGAGAATTTGATTGCAATATTGTCACCACATACGTGATTGTCATCAACTTTGCAACAGTAACTTATCATATTCAGTCAACTACTACATTAACTTTACAATATCTTTCAATTATATTTTTGGATTACAATGTCATTCCATCTTGGCAAACACGCTAGCTCCTCTATAAAAACGAGCATATCGCAAAACACCAGAGAATACACACACAAATCATTTTACTATAAGCAAAGCCCAAAAGGAAGAAAATCTGCATTCTACAATGGCACAAGTTAAGTTGCTTGGAGCATGGCTTAGCCCATTCAGTCACAGAATCGAAGTCGTGTTGAAGATGAAGGGCGTCGAATATGAATTCATAGAACAAAACTTCACTGACAAGTCACCTCTTCTTCTCAAGTCGAACCCGGTTCACAAGAAGATTCCGGTTCTCTTACACAACGATAAACCCATTGCCGAGTCTTTGGTTATCCTCGAATATATTGATGAAACTTGGGACGGTCCATCCATTCTGCCTAAAGATCCTTATGAGAGAGCTATGGCACGGTTCTGGTCACGGTTCCTTGATGAAAAGGTAACTTCGTATATAATTGTTCTTCGGCTTTGAAAAGTAAGAATATTTTTCATGCTCTTTAGATTTTCCGGAAAATTTATGAGTGGATATTTCATATTTTGCCAAGTTCAGACTTATATATGTTTGTGTTATTTTACTCCAATAAGTTTTACAGCTTTTTGTGTGATCCGCCTCCCTAAAGTTTATATGTTAGTGATGTCAAATCCCAAACGTCTAAACACCGAAGGACATATCACATATATAAATGAATGGACTTGAGGCCAAAACCATTTTTCTTTTTTGTAAAGAAAACTAGAAAAATTAATTTGAGCATATCTTGTAGTTTTAATCCATTGTTAATTTAGTAGGATTGAAGTTTGTAATGAATAAAATGTGTTTGAATTTTTCAGTGCTGGCTTGCACTAAGAAAAGCTTTAACCACCGGTGGAGAAGAGCAAGAAAAGGCAATGGAAGAAGTTGAAGAACTCCTCAACATTTTGGAGAATGAAATAAAGGATAAGAAATTTTTTGGTGGTGATACCATTGGACTAGTTGATATTGCAGGCAATTTGCTTGCCTATTGGGTTCCAATAATTGGGCACATAGTTGGTGTCGAAATTTTGATTGAAGAAAAGTTTCCAAATTTGTGCAAATGGGTCGATGAGTATACCAATTGCAGCTTGCTCAAGGAAACGCTTCCCGCTAAGGATGCATTGATTGAGAATTTGAAGACTCGTTTTAAGCCTGCAAATTAGAAGCTAAATCTTGCATCAGTTTGTTTTGATTGGGAATGAATAAATGGGGTGTTCTTCTTATGCGCCGTACTGAACTTAATATGAGCTATGTATGTCTCTTTCTTTCTTTGTTTTTACATTCAATAATAGATTTACCTATCCCAAGAATTGGAAACATTTATGTCCACTGTTATGTTACAGTAGTAATAAATTAAAAATGGTGAGAATTTTTCTTGAGCTATATATGTTATAACTTTTGGAGGGCCTCTTTGAACCCGTACGATAAGCCTCAAACAATCGTATAATAAAATGTTGGATTAAGAAGAAAAAAAACACAAAAAGTTTAACATAGGTGTCAAGCCAAGGACTTGATGGAAAGTATGATACTTAAACCACCAAATATGACCACTGCAACGTTAATATTTTGTAAGCTTTTAGCATAAACACGTTTATATAAACATTACATAAAATAAAAGTGCAGCCCCAAAATTTATGAGGCCCTGTGCGGGCGGTCTGCTCACACAGGGCTTCAGCGCCCCTGGCTATAAGTTGTGACCTTGTAATCAAACCTTTAGGCGTGATGAAGTTAGTGTTCATGGTTCACCCAGAACGAGTCAGGTGTTCTACATGCATGTTATAGTCAATATCAAATTCATCATCTAAATAAATTGTCCATTTTATTATGTTGCCATCGAAGGGTTTCAGCCTTCTGGAAGCTCTTTACGGCCTCGTTCTTGCACTGATTTTAACAATTTCACCTTTGTTGAACTCGTCTTGGTCTGCTCTTCCCCCGACCCCCACGATTAACTCCAATAGACAATTTGGCCACCATCATCAGATTAAAAAATTGGGATCTGTAAGGTTTCCTTCTCCAGTTTAACAACTTAACACATACACAACTACAATCAAAGTATCAACAAGCTCACAATAAACAGGGAAAACTGATAAATAGAAATGGAACGCAAGGATTTACGTGGTTCGATCAAATTGATCTACATCCACGGAAACGACACCAACAATCTTACTATTGGAAAAACAGAAATACAAATACAAGAGTTCAAGCCTCTCTCCCACAGCTTTTCTTCTCTCTGATTTCCTACTCTCTCTCAGCTCTCTTCTCTTTGTGTATTTTCAGAATTGGATGGATAAGAATGAATGAAGTTATCTTGCAAGCTAAGCAACATAATCCTTTTATACTAACTCAAATCTGAATTGCCTTCCCTCATCTAATCTACAAGGCAGTTGTGAAAGTTTTGTTGCCAGCTGTAGCTGCAACGAACTTTTCAGCGCTTTGGATTAGTTGAATGATCCTGGCCTTCCAACTGAGCAAGTAATCCTGGCCTTCCACACTGCACATGAGCTTGAGCTTAAAATCTCACAGGATCTTATTCGGACGCATCGTCGTCAGCTCCAGGCATTCCTTTCCCCGACTTCTATTGACGTGATTTGGCACTACAAGAAAACAGACTTTTAGAGACGGATGAATAGCCATCTCTAATTAGCGACGGAACAGTAATTTTGGCCACGGATACCAAACTGACTGACATTTAGAGACGTACTGTCTGCTTTGTCGACTAAAAACAATAAAAAATTAAACCCAGATCGATTAAAACCCCAAATCGATCGATCTGGGTCATTCTTGTTTCCCACCGCAAGCAAATCGCTCCACTACTCCCCCAAATTGTTTCCTCTCCAAATTCTACATCTCCCTCAATTTTCCACCAAATTCGACAATCTAAAGTGATTTGGAAAGCCCGAAACAAGCTCTATCACTTCATCCGAACAAATCCTGTTTTCATAGCCTAGTTTTTTGAAGAATCAAGAGGTATGTGCTTAGAACCCTAACTTTATCAGTTTGGGGAAATTCAAATTTTTTCTTGAATTGGGCATTGAGATGTTGCTATTATACGTTATTAAGCATGAGTAACTAGTTTGTAACTTGTTTGATTGCTGAATTTCGATTTTTTGGAGATTTGATTTTGTGCTTGGGACCGAATTATAGGGGAAATTGTGGCGAATTTTCGTTGATTTGATTTTTTTGGAGATTTGATTTTGTTCCGCAAGTAATTAATTACCTATGAAACTCATTTCTGATTGCTCATTGATATTCATCAATTAATCGTTTCTTCATTCTCGTTGTTGTTGTTGTTCAATTGATGATTACGAGTTTGTTCTGTTTTTTGTGGATTTGTGTGGAATCAGTCCATGTCGTACGCTAAGCTAGTTGGACTTCAGTCTTCTAATTTTATTTTTCTGAAGCATGTACTTGGATTGATAGTTTGATACTGCTGCTTATCTACTTATTTTTTTTTGTGATTCGAGCTTTTGGTGTTCAAGTTATGGATGAATCTGCAGCCCTAATCCTGGCTAGTTTGCAAATTATGATTCAGATTCCGGTTTTGTGCCGATATTTGTGTATGCGATTTTTGGATTGTCTCGCCAACTAGCTATAGGTCCGGTTGCATTGACGTCGCTCCTGGTCTCTAATGTATTGGGCGGCATCGTTGACTCGTCGGAGCAATTGTACACTGGGCTATGAGGTAGAGCGCAGCAACAAAATTATTCCATTGATTAAGAGCATTTAAATCTTTATTTATTCAATTATTTTCTGAAATCTAAAATATATCTCACATGAAAAGTTGACTACTAGTCCTTTACCATAGGGTTCAAAGTTGATATTGAATTCATGACCTTTTGTTTGTTATGTTATTGTGTACTGTAGTAGTAGGTGGATTGCCTGCAGTGTAATTCTTTTAAATGTCCTTAAGTTATTTCCCACTGCATTATCAAATCTACTTTTTTAATTTTGATCACAATATTTAAAAAATTTTCTTGTCATTACTCTGTATTTCTTGCGGGTGTAAGGGTGGTAGTAAAATTCCTTGTTTAGTAATTATTCAAGAATTCATTTTTACGGAGTGGATTTTATATCCTAAATTATGTTCCTTTATTATTTTGATTATTTTTGTGTAGTATAAGAAAAATGGGTGTTTGGTATGATTCTCGCTAAATGCGAGAGGTCGCGAGTTCGATTTTCGCAGCAAATGAACTTGCCCGAAGATAGGCTTTATGTACAGCGTGAACTTATTTTGAAATCATGTTTCTGCTTTGCTTAACCCAGTATTAAAATCTTTTTTCTTCTTCTCGCTTCATTTTGTTTGTGTAATTTGTCTTGGAACGGAAACGGAGCAGGGTATTTTTGAGCAAGTTGCAAGTAGTTTATTACACAATTTCAAGATCTCCAATGCCAAGTTTATTTTACAATTTGATTGTAAGTTTATAAGTTACAACTCTACTGCTCCTTTTGTTATTTAAACCACTTTGATATCTCATGGTTTTCTTGATTATTTTGATTACTGATAAGGTATAATAAACATGGGTGTTTGGTCTAGTGGTATGATTCTCGCTCAATGCGAGAAGTCGTGAGTTCGATTCTCGCAGCACCCTTATTGCATTTAAAATTATATTTTAATATTTTATTATATTGTAGGTGAATTAAAGAAATTAAAAAAAATAGATTTTTTTTTTTTAAAATCAAATTTAGAGACGGATAAGCCGTCTCTATATTTAGCGAAGGATTAGCCCGATCCGCCGCTAAGTGATTTAGCGACGCCACTTTATGTGACATCCTATTTATCCGTCGCTAATAGGAAATAGAATGCGATCCGTCGCTAAATCCTGATTTTCTTGTAGTGTGGCTCCACCATCTGCCAGAACGTTGGTTTGTTTCATGTGACCCTCCAATTGTGGAAGGAGCTGTCGAACGTCAGTGTTGGACTCTTTGAGGCGTGTCAGCCGACCATTATTGTTTACAGAAGCGTGGACTTTGAAAAGACCTTCAGGTCTAGGTTTTGAGGTCATGTGCTGAAATTGTTCGTCTTAAAATATGCGAACTAGATGTGGTACCAATAATTATGGAAATCACTGGATTTCCAGTGACATTGGCGCCATGGAGAATGTGTTTGGTGACGTGGCACCACCTCTAGCGAAGGAGTTGTTTTGCTACTTGGCGGTTATTTTGGTAATTTTCTTGAAAAGACACATCCCGTAACGTATGTTAAATTTATCCTTTCACCTTGAAACACTTGGGTGAAAATTTGAGACACATTTTGAAGGGTTGTAACACTTGGGAAAAGGGTGGATTATATGTATAAATAGATGAAGAAATATTCATTTCTTCAATGATTGTTGAAAAACTTATAAATACATATTTCTTCCTCCTGGCCTCTTTTCTCCCTTTGCACTCAACCATATTCAATGTCAGTTCGCCAAATTTGATATTGGAGTGCTCCATAGTCGTCTAATAGTAGTTTTCTCATGGGAGACGAATTGAGCACTGAGAGGATAAGTATTTGTCTTAAGGAGAGATGGTCCAACCATCGACTCTACTCGCTAATATCCTAGTTGTTTGTTACTCCTTTGGATGTTGTTACATAGAGACTTAAGATGCCCAGGGATAGTTGCAATATGTACGTGATTTATTTCGTTCCTGAGGTATGCAAATGAACGACTTGGTGACAAACTCAACATTCACTGAGTTTACCTAATTTGTAAACTTTTATTGTTGCGTTTGGATGCTTTGTACATGTTTGCTTCTACTAATGTGTTATTAATGATGTTATTCGTCTATTTCATCTTCCGACACTCACATTTTCCTTACCATAGCGAAACCTCCACCACCAATATAAAGTTGGTAAACAAAAAGTTTTTAACATAGAAAGTTGTGTAAAGCTAATGGATTATTAGAGTTTTCGAATATCCATTAGTGTATGTCACTACATACGTGAGGCACATGTGAACTCTCGAGAATTTGATTGCTATTGTCACCGCATACGTGATTATAATCAACTTTGCAACATTAATTTATCATATTCAGTCAACTACTACATAAACTTTACAATATCTTTCAATTTTATTTTTGGATTACAATGCCAGTCCATCTTGGAAAACAAGCTAACTTCTCTATAAAAACGAGCATATCGCTAAAAACCAGAGAACACACACACAGATCATTTTATAAGCAAAGCCCAAAAGAAAGAAAATCTGCATTCTACAATGGCACAAGTTAAGTTGCTTGGAGCATGGCTTAGCCCATTCAGTCACAGAATTGAAGTCGCATTGAAGCTGAAGGGCGTCGAATATGAGTTCATAGAACAAGACTTGACTGACAAGTCACCTCTTCTTCTCAAGTCGAACCCGGTTCACAAGAAGATTCCAGTCCTCTTACATAACGATAAACCCATTGCGGAGTCTTTGGTCATCCTGGAATATATTGATGAAACTTGGGACGGTCCGTCCATTCTGCCTAAAGATCCTTATGAGAGAGCTATGGCACGGTTCTGGTCACGGTTCCTTGATGAAAAGGTAACTTCGTCTATACTTGCTCTTGCTCTTTAGATTTTTCGGAAAATTTATAAGTGGATATTTTGTTATAACCTTAGGAGAGAAAAAAAAAAGCAGTTTGCCAAGTTAAGACTTTTGTGCAAAGTGATGATTAAAGATTATATATATTTGTAAATAGCCCCTAAAATAATTTCAGGTTGAATGCGATTGGCCCCATTAGCTTTCGTTTGTGTTATTTTACTCCTTAAGTTTTACTTTCTGTTGATTTGCCTTCGTAAAGTTTAAATTTTAGTGATGCCAAATCTCAAACATCCTTAAGATAGTACGAGGTATGTTTCAGCTCCAACCAATATGTCGGGGTTCGAGTTACAGTGGAACAATAAATGGAAATTATTATTGATCATCGCTTTGCCATTTAAAGAAAAATGATTGGACTTATGGCCAAAACACATTTCTTTTCTTTTTTTTTTTAGCATATTTTTTACTTAAAAAGCCATTGTCTAATTTCGTAAGCTTAAAGTTTGTAATGAATAAAATGCGTTTGAATTTTTCAGTGCTGGCTTGCAATAAGAAAAGCTTTAACCACCGGTGGAGAAGAGCAAGGAAAGGCAATGGAAGAAGTTACAGAACTGCTCAACTTCTTGGAGGATGAAATTAAGGGTAAGAAATTCTTTGGTGGTGATACCATTGGACTAGTTGATATGGCTGGTAATTTGCTAGCATATTGGGTTCCAATAATTGGGCAAATTGTTGGTGTTGAAATCTTGGTTGAAGAAAAGTTTCCAAATTTGTGCAAATGGGTCGATGAGTACACCAATTGCAGCTTGGTCAAAGAAAAGCTTCCGGCTAAGGATGCATTGATTGAGAGGATGAAGACTCGTTTTAAGCCTGCAAATTAAATTAATTAGAAGTTTAAACTTGCATCCATTTGTTTGGATTGGGAATGAATAAATGGGGCGTTCTATAATGTACTGTATAGAACGGAATATTAGCTATGTACGTCTTTCTCTCTTTGTTTCCATTCAACGATAAGATTTACCTATCCCAAAGAGGTAGAAAGTTTATTGATATCAACTGTTATGTTATACTGTAGTAGATAAATAATGGTGAGAATTTTTCTTACCTTTTACTAATATGTTTTTTATACTAGGAACCGCGTCACACGCTACGAAGCGTAATCTTGTAGAACATTATTTTTTATTAAATAATATATTGAAATAAATGGAGTGAAAATATATAATTTTCACATAATGACTTCAAACGTAATAAAAAATAACTAATTGAGTAATTAAACTTAACATAAATGGTGTGCTATAAATGTATATAGTTTTTGTAGTTATGCAATTAATAGTTTTGAATTGAACTATATTAGACATACGAAAACTATTCTTCCGATGAGTTAAGAACCATCAGATACATCTCTAGACTTTGGAAACATTCAACTTCAAAATCTTTTTCGCATGTTTATTGGTGTTATTCATCAGTTGAATATATTGTCAAGTGCGTCATATAAACATTCTAGTTTCATAATATGAGGTTTTTAATTATTTTTATCGTATGATTTAAGAATAATTTAAGGTCAAAATGACCATCGGAAAAGTCAACAAAATCAAGTGTTACATTTATTATTGGACGGAGGAAGTATTACAAAATCAAGTCTTCTTCTCCAATATCCGGTACCAGAATAATTCCGATACCGGAATAATTCAGCAACATCTTCGGCATCGGAGTTATTTACAGCTCCGATTTGGGGCTGTTTAAACAGCCCCAGCCCCAAATCGGAGGTATTTACGGCTCCGATCTGGAACTGTCAGCTCCAGATCAGAGCTGTTACTGTTTTTTTCTTTCTTTTTTTTTTTTTTTTAGTTTTTAATAATTTAGAACTTATCTATTACATTTAACACCTAAAAATTCAAATTAATTTACATCAAAGGTCCACACCTGCTTAAGTTGTTTGGTCAACCAAAAAATTCGATAATTGACCAAGGGCAAAATAGTACTTTCAATGAATTAGTTCGCGAAAAGTCAAGGTCGTGGATCTAGATGTAATTAATTTCTGCAATCTTCGGACTAAGAGGGGGCTAGATGTAATTAAAAACACTAAGAGGGGTATCATATGCAATTGATCCTTTTTTATAAGAACATATCATGGTTATTTTTAAATTAAGTATAATACGTCATACAACTTTATGTTAAAAAATAAAACTTTAAGAAGATAATAAATAAAAAAGAAAAAAATTACGTCAATAATATTCGAACCCAACACCTTCAAATAAAATAGTAATACAAATAATAGAGAAAAATCACGCCAACAAGATTCGAACCAAACACCTTCAATAAAAATAATAATAAAAATAATGGAGAAAAATCACGCCAACAGGATTCGAACACTACATCTTTTAATTAACTAATGACACATGTACGCACCAGATTGAAATTGAATAAGCAAGATCAATGGATTAAAATTGATTGGTAGGTCAATCAATTGGGTAAATCAATCGGCTTATTATATTACTTTAATTTAATTTATATATTATTATATTCCTTTATCGTTCATTTTTTTTAGGTTGTTTATTTTTTTTACGAGATTTTTTAAAAATTGAAATGGTAAATATTAGAACTACTTCTACACTACTATTATACAAACATCGATCATAAACCACTTTATTTCTCCACACCTAAACCAACCTTATAACTTTGTCACCGCCATGGATCGAACCATGCACTTCTTCTCCTTTCACAGCTCCAGCTACTTACCGGTGCACTATCTTATGACTTTCACGAGATTTTTATCTTATACTTTTATTGTGGATCCTACCGCATTATAGAAACCCTTCGAAAAATCGTTTTAAAATTAATTTATAAATTGTGATCTTGTAATCAAACTTTTTGGTGGGATGAGGTTAGTGTTCACAGTTCACCCAAAATGCTTTAGTCATGTGTTCTGTTATATTCGATACTATCAAATATATACTCTGAATAAAATGTTCACTTTGTTTTTGATGATTTTTTACAATTCCTTAATTATGATAAAGAACGCAACGGAAGTATAATTTAAGGATATAGTGTTTTTGATGATCGATGAACGAGCAACTAACACCGTAGATTACTCGAAAACGCGATAGTCTAAAAAATATCAACCGAAGTAACAAACTCCACCCTAATTGGCAAACAAGCCAACGATAATTTTCTAAATTTATCTGAAGTGAATGTGAATTATAAACATATGCGTTTATAATTCATTGCGGAGATTATTGATTGTGTGTAACCATTTGCGTTTGCGTTTAGGTACCTAAGGAATTTGTAAATTTTTACTTCACTCTAGCACACAAGTTGGAACTTTTATTAAACTTTCACTTCAGTCTAGCACAAGTTCTATTTTCTGTAGAAGAGAAAAGATTATCGGAGTATCTGACTCTAGCGGGAGTCATAAGGTGGTGGTGCAGTGGTAGGGAATTGAGATAGTGAAGGAGAGGTGCCGGGTTCGATTCCTGGCGATAGCGGGGAGTTATAAGGTTTTTGGGTGGGGAGAAATAAGGTGGTTCAGTAAATTTGTATAACATTAGTATAGTAGCTGTTGTAATATATGCCGTTTCAAAAAAAAGTATCGGGCACTAGCACCTGAAGAACAATAAGAAAACAAAATCAATTGGTTTCATTGGTGACGAAATAACATTTTTTGAAATTAATTTAGATAGAAAATTAATTTTGACTTGAAAGTAACTTCGATATGAAATTAAATACGATCTTAAACTAAATCTATTATTATACATGGACATTAAAGTTGTTAAATTAAAAAGAGTCTAACTTTCCATTTGGAGTACATAATTAAATGACAGATTAAATTGTGTTTAATTTACATTTTAAAATTCATAATTAAAATAAAAAGAGAATATATTATAATATATTATCATCTCTGTCACTTTTTCTTTTCTTTTTATAATGCATATTGATTTATTTTTTTATTTTTTTTACTAATGCTCTGTTCTCTTTGTCTCCGAAAATTGATTATTTCAAGTTCACTTCAGTTCAGTTCATATCAGTTCAGATGCATTAAGTTTAGTTCAGTTCAGTCTAATAGTATTTTATACTACAAATAAGTTCAGTTCAGATCGGTTTAATTCAACTCCATTCAGTTCAACTCAGTTTCATTCAGATCAGACGAAGAACACATAGACTAATATGGAAGTTTCATAGACTAAGGCTCTATTATCTTTATTTTAAAATTAATTATTTTAAATTCAATTTAAATCAGTTAAGTTCAAATGTATTAATTTCAGTTCAACAGTTCAAATGTTTTAAGTTCAATTGAATTCAGTTCAGATCGATGTATATAATTCAGTTCAATCCATATTTTCTTAATAGTACTACAAATAAATCCAGTTGAGTTCAATTTCATTAAGTTCAGTTCATTTCATGTTAACTTATTCAGTTTAATTCAATTCTGTTCAATTCAGTTTGATAAACACAACTTAAACCATAGTCTCCGAATATCCATAGTGCATGACACCACACACGTAGGGCACATGTCAACTCTCCAGAATTTGATTGCTACTAGTAGTATTATTTGTCACCACATACGAGACCACAATCAACAACCAACATTATCTTTACAATATCACTCCGTCTTGGTAAACAAGCTAGATATAGCTTCTCTCTATAAAAGATAAACATATCATAAATCATAAGCAAAGGCCAAAAGTAAGAAAATCTGTATTAATCAACTACAATGGCACAAGTGAAGTTGCTTGGAGCATGGTTTAGCCCATACAGCCACAGAATCGAGGTCGGGTTGAAGTTGAAGGGCGTCGAATATGATTTCTTAGAACAAGATTTGACCGACAAGTCACCTCTTCTTCTCAAGTCAAACCCGGTTCACAAGAAAATTCCGGTTCTCTTACACAACGACAAACCCATTGCGGAGTCATTGGTCATCCTGGAATATATTGATGAAACTTGGGAAGGTCCGTCCATTCTGCCTAAAGATCCTTATGGGAGAGCTATGGCACGGTTTTGGTCTCGGTTCCTTGATGAAAAGGTAACATTGTAGATACTTGTTCTTTCACTTTGTACGACAAATTTATTTAGAATATCTTTACGTACTCTCTTCACATTTGTCGCAAATTTATGGGCAATTTTGTTATAACTTTACTTTATATGTGCTAGCTATTGTAGCTGAGTGTGAGTGGTGAGCAAAGAAATCGATAGATAGTAGCCGAGTGGTGCACTAAGATAACCGGTAACCAAAAAGTGATCACAGGTTCAAAGTGATAATTAATTAAATACTGTATATTGTATATGTGGGATTCGCCTAAAGTAAATTTAAGATTAGGTGTGATTGTCCCCATAAGCTTTTATATGTGTTATTTACTTACTCCTTAATTTTTAATTTCGGTGTAATTTGCCTCCCTACAGTTTAACTTTTAGGTGATCAAATTAATGTGGCAAATCTCAAACATTCTAAACTTCTAAGGACATAAATGACTGGACGTAAGGCCAAAACGAATTTTGTTTTCTGAAAATAAAGATTGAGCATAATTTCTAATTTAGAGACACTATCTAGTTTATAAGTAAGCTTGAAGTCTGTAATGATCAAAATGCACTTGAATCTTTTCAGTGCTTGCCTGCCGTAAGAATAGCTTTAATCACCAGTGGAGAAGAGCAAGAAAAGGCAATGGAAGAAGTTACAGAACTGCTCAACTTATTGGAGAATGAAATAACGGGTAAGAAATTCTTTGGTGGTGATACCATTGGACTAGTTGATATTTCAGGCAGTTTGCTTGCCTATTGGGTTCCAGTAATTGGCCAAATAGTTGGTGTGGAAATTTTGGTTGAAGAAAAATTTCCAAATTTGTGCAAATGGGCCGATGAATATACTGATTGCACCTTGATCAAAGAAAAGCTTCCTGTCAAGGATGTATTGATTGAGAGGATGAAGACTCGTTTTAAGCCTGCAAACTAGATTCTAAAACTTGGCATCAATTTGTTTGGATTGGGAATGAATAAATTTGGTTTTGTAATGGACTGTATTGCACTGAATATGAGCTATGTATATGTCTTTCTTGCTTTCTTTTACATTCAACAACAATAAACCTACCTCTCAGTTTATTTGTATCGGTTGAAATGTTATAGCAATAAATGATAGTCGGAATTTTTCTCGAGTTACATTTGAAGTTGGTACCTTTTCGATCAAACTGAAGGTGGGAAGGTGTTACAAGTGTTTAGCCTGAGTGTTTTAATCAAGTTGGATGCTATGTTGGATATCATTAAAGTTTTATTAGTTATTTTTTGATACGGTTATAATAAAGATTAATTGGTGGTCAAACACGACCTAGAAAACAAATAAAATAATATACATATTTTGAAAGAATGTAAGATCGATATAATTTACTTTAAGTACAAATTACACGCCAAAAGGTCCAAAGTTGACTACGGGGTTCACTAAACACCTAGGTCAACCTCTACAAATATTCGTCAGAAACCTACAGATTAGTAAACACAAACACAGATACTATATCAAAGATAATGCATAGCGATAAGTAAAGAAGAACCTGTGTTTGAAACTTTTCAAACAGCTTTGTAAGCTTGCTTGATGCCCAGTCAAGGAAGAAAATCAACCATTAAGAAGAACATGTTCGTACAACGCTGTATACTCCCTATTCTACTTAGCTGAAATAACACTAGTCACCTAAGAGATGATATAGAGTAACACCCTATCTATTCTACCTTCAATACGCTGTTAGAGAAGTCTAGAATATAAACAATAAAACCTAAACTCTCTGTAAACTCTATTGCTCCGTTGTTGTGTCGTAACTTTCTTCTCTGTCGATGCCTTGCTTATATGGAAAGCCTTGTCGACTTTAATAAGGAAATACGTCTTGAATGAATCTGGACAAGATTTCGTATCAGTCTTCTAACAGGAAACGACTTATTCTTCAAAGACTCCTTTTCACTTTCTTGATTGATTTCCTTTTTAGAGTTCTTCTTGAATAAGTCTTCTTCCTTCTTTATGCCTTCTTGTAATTCGACAATTCCCTTGTATAATTCAACTTCCTGCACAAGACAAACAACTACAGTTGTGGAACAGTTAGTGTTATAATAGGTAAAACTAATAAGTCGGCTAAATTCTTTGTTTCCGTAATCTAAGGGTTGAGTGAATTTATAGGTGAACACCTATGTCAACACCCTTGAAACAGTGACACTTACATATTTTCAGTGGGACATGGAGTAGTAGTATACACATGTTCGATCTTTAGCGGAAGCGTTGTTCCTACAATTGAGACATGAAATAGTTTTTGACATTTTGTGTGAGAAAGATGACCCCGTGTATGGGGCCTTTCGATACTAAAATAAAAATAAAAATGTAGATTATGTTTTTTTTTTTTTTTTTAAATAGGGGGTTACTTATAACGATTCGACCCACTGATGGGCCGAGACCCGGCCAACGGGCCGGCGAGGTTACTACTGGACTGCTCTTCGGGATGATGTGCTAGCTGCACAGACCAACACGGGTTCTTATCCGCGCACTTTTTCCTCACTCGTGCGCGTACAAAGAACTTCCCAATAGGTCACCCATCCTAGAATTGCTCCAGAGCAAGCACGCTTAACTCTAAAGTTCTTCTAGGTGGATTCCCGAAAAGAACAATGCACCTTGTTTGTATGAGTAGCGTTCTCAATCCCTTTAAGCCTTTGAATTTATCGGGTGTTACATTAATAGTCCTCACGGTCCAATTCCTGAAAAATACAAAAATAAATAATACGGAGTGGAATATTTTTTTTATGAAGGAGAAAATAAAAACATTCACTAATATCATAATAACTTGGTCATAATAATAAAAAAAAAACTATCATACTAATTATAATAATTATTATTAATATTAAATAATATTAATATTCAATACTACTATTATTATTACCGTTGTTGTTGTTAAGTCTTAAGTTCAGTTTAATTCAATTCAGGTTCATTAAGTTTAGTTTAGTTTAGATTTTGTTAAGTTCAATTCAAATTTATAAGTTCAGTCTCTTTTAGTTCAAATTTATTATGTTCAATTCAGTTCAGATTTATAAAATTCGGTTCAAATTTATTAAATTCAGTCCAGTTCAAATAATTTTACAATTTTTCATGCAAATCAAACAGAGCATGAACTAGCAGGAGTATGTCACAAACTTACACATAAGTGCGATGAAGGTCTCTATTTGATACTCGATCGACGGCTAAGCATGTTAAAATGGCGAATCAAAGGCAATATGAGAACTGGACTACCTCTGTGTTCCAATGGAGACTCTGTAATACCAAGTACAGGTGAATCCCACTTAACAACTGACAAACAAGTTGACGGGACATGATATCTAATTTAGTAAGATTTGTAGATTTAAAATTAAAACTTTTCTCAAACGGATGCAAAATTATGTCTGGAGGGAACATTAACTGGGAGATCAATGAGATAATCGACGAGAGCACAAAATAAGTAACTAAGCTAAGGAACAAGAGTGGATTGGAAGTTGAGCGCGAGTGAAACTAACATTGAACGAACTCGACCAGACACGGCAAGAATATTCTACCCATCAAAGCCCAACTACTCATCCAGATTTCAAAATTGTTTGTGAATTTCCAAGTGATCACGGAATCACAGGTTCGATTCCTGAAATGGATGATTATATGTTCTGTATAGAGATTTATTGAAATGAGGTTGATTAGAGATTTATTAATGCAAATTTGTTGGTCAAACATTGTAATTGTAATAGTATAGTATCTAAGAGCACTCCTTATGGGGGCTTCTTTGGGGCTTATTTAATGTTTTAATTCCAAAAGAAGCCCCAAAAAACCTCCAACGGAGACTTCTTAGGGGCTACTATTTAGTAGTCCATGGCAAATGACTACTAATTAGTAGCCCCAAAACAATCCCCAAATATGAGACCCACAAGGAAAACTCCAAATAATATGCACTAATCTCTTCCATTTTTACTCTACATGTAGCATATGGACCCACAATAAAGCCTCAAATAAGCTCCAAACCATTGGAGACTTCATTTGTGAGGGACTTTTTTGAGGCTACTAATATTTAAAATCCTCTATTTAAGCCCAACTATAAGGAATGATCTAAAAAACCCAGTGTAATTAAGTCCATGTCATTAGTGTATGTCACCCACCACATAAGTAAAGTCCATGTGAAATCTCTACATTTAATTCTAATTGCAGTTGTCATCACAACGTGATTACAATCGTACAATCAAACTTGGAAGATTATTTTTTGTATTCAGTTAGCCACTTTAATTAACTTAAAAGTATGCACTACATTTATTGGTACTATACAATAAATTAAGCCAGCTTTCTCTATAAAAGCGAGCATGTAGCGCGCACCTAAGAACCAGTACTTACAATTCACAAACAGACCACAATTCACCCTACAATGTCAAAAGTCAAGTTGCTTGGAGTATGGCGTAGCCCATACAGCCACAGAATCGAAGTAGCCTTGAAGTTGAAGGGCGTGGAGTATGAATTCATAGAGCAAGACTTCACCAACAAGTCACCTCTCCTTCTCAAGTCGAACCCTGTTCACAAGAAGATTCCGGTTCTTATACACAATGACATTCCGATCGCAGAGTCTTTGGTCATCCTTGAGTATATTGATGAAACTTGGGATGGTCCGTCCATTCTGCCTAAAGATCCTTATGAGAGAGCCATGGCTCGATTTTGGGCACGGTTCTTTGATGAAAAGGTAACTTTTAAGTAAATATTATTCACATACACTTGTATAATGTAGATATTTACCTAATAAATCTAATATGTTCTACGTTTTTAGACACGAATCTTTGATTAAATATTTTGTTATATTACCTTGGCAAAAAGTATCATTTTGGCCTTATAAGTTTGGACATATGTGCGATTTGGGCCTAAAACTTTAAACATAATGTCATTGGCATCATAACTTTTAAACACAGCGTAATAAAGTTAAGTAACGACTAAAAATGCATTTGAAACATTTCAGTGTTGGCCTACGATAAGAAAAACCTTTACCACCATTGGAGAAGAGAAAGGAAAGTCCATGGAAGAAGTTAAAGAAGTGCTCAACCTTTTGGATAATGAAGTGAGGGGAAAGAAATTCTTTGGTGGTGATACGATTGGGCTAGTTGATATTGCTGGCAACTTTTTTGCCTATTGGACGCCACTAATTGGGCAAATAGTTGGTGTCCAAATTTTGGATGATGAAAAGTTTCCGAGTTTGTGCAAATGGATCGATGAGCATACTAATTGCAGCTTGATTAAAGAAACGCTTCCAGGCAAGGATGCACTGACTGAGATGTTGAAGACTCGGTTTAAGCCGGCCTGTTGATGTTTAACGTCGCATAATAGAGTGTTGTAATGTATTGAAGTGAATATGAGTCATCCCTGTCCATGTTGTTTTCTTCCTTTACGTTTTCACTAGTAAATTTTTCTACCTCTCATGAGAGGGGGGAAGTTTCTTCGTATTGGTTGGTATTAGAACAAATAGTTGTAATGTCAATTGGCCGATCTTTCTCTTACAGTAAATCGGAATATTTTTGGCATTATACTTGTAACTGTGAATTGTAATGAGCTACTGTCAGGTCGAAGTTGTTATTTATTTAATTTTATTTTTTTTAAACGGCTAAATTTTTATTGATCATCAAAATTATAAAAATACAAAACAAGGTGTATAAGGAATGCGCTCCGAAACAAAACAACCAATACAACCAAAAAGGAGTACCGAAACCGTTATGACCGAGACAAATACTTGACCCCCCTCGCCTAGTATGTCATCTTCCTAGCAAGATGCCAAGATCCGGGGAGTTTGCAAGTTGTACCACAAACTCTTAGTCAAGTCCAAAGGAGTGTGCATACCTTCCGTTGCAAGTCTAGGGGACTTAGCTAGAAACGGAAGGTGATTTTCTCCTAAGGCCGGGACAATCACAAAAAAGGACTCGAACAAAACAAAAACTAGTCCAAAGCACCACAATAACAACACTTCTAGCTACAACTTCAAACGCCAAATGAGAGACGTAACAACGTTGCCACACAACACTAACGAATAATCACTACAAGCAATCGAAACCAAACGCTTGAGAATAAACTGCAACATAAGGAGCCAAGGATGCGCCCTCAAGTGATCATCAATAAAAAGAAACACCCAAACAAGATGGCTACAAGCCGCTACACCTTAGAGGAGGAAAACAAAGCAAACCACAAGAACAGCCCACAACTTGCATACCCCAACGGTCACATTCCTCCACCCTATGCCAATAAACGAGCATTTGGCGAGTTTGTTGAGGTAGGAACAACCATTTGTCCATCAAACGCCAAGGTCCATCCTTATAACTGCGGGATGGCTCCAATTGGTTCCTATACCTAACTCTCCACCCTATGCTCATCTACAACAAGTATTGACAAGTAATTTAAGACGTCAACAAAGAGGTAAACAAGTAGGAATTTATAGACCCAAAAGGACTATAGTTAGGACTATAGGTAGGAATTTATAAACCCAAAAGTATCCCCTACTCAAGTAGACCTTAAGTCCTCCAAGCAACAACAAGCTAAACCCGAAAGTTCAACCCCTTGGATTAAAATCCGATATGGCATTGATAAATCAACCCCATTTGAGTCCCTTACCCACATTAAGCTCCAAAGAGACGTGGCTCAAACATCACCAAGACGAAGCCAAAACAAATCAAACCGGGAAGAGGTCAAGGTCAAGACCCGCCCCCTTGAAGAGCAATCACCTAAACAAAAAGGCACAAAAGAAGCAATCCATTAGACGTTTGAAAGCTAAAAATCCATTAACTCTCCAAACCGCCCCTCTACCAAGCCTCCTCCCACACCTTCCACCCTCTTCTTTCCTCAACCCCCTCCTATATTCAAACAAAGTCTCGATTCCAAAAACCACGAACTCATTTGGTTATATTCCTTCAATTCTTCTTTCCCTTTAAGCCACCACCAACAAAGCCTCTTCACCTTATCCGCCACTTGACCCGGAGAATCTCTTTCACCCTTGAAAATTAAAGTGTTTCTAGCTAACTAAATACTCCACATGGTGCTATGACAAAAGATTTGCCACATTTTCTTGCTTCCAATAGGTGCCGCCCCTTGCAAAATACTCCAAAGACACACCAAAAGAATCCCCCAATGGACACGTTATGCCTAACCACACACAAATAAGCTCCCACACTCTCTTAGCAAAATGACAACCCAAAAGCACATGACATGAAGTCTCCTCCTCAAGACCATACCATTTACAAAGAAAATCCTCCTCACTAAATAAAATTCTTCTTTTTCTCAAATTCACCTTCGTTGGTAATCTATCTTACACCGCCTTCCACATTAAAGCGTTTACTTAGGAGGGAGCCCCCTTAGTCCAAATCACTTTAGACCATCTTGCCACCAAAGGATTCCCTTCGGCCTCATCAAGTACTCGATACCCCTCTCTAGTAAAATAATCATCCTCCTTGCCACCTCTCCACACCCACCTATCTTCAATATCCTCCCTTTTCGAGTTTAGTTCTACCCAACCTCTTAGATTCTATTCTTCACTCTTCTCCAAACACCACCAAACCTCCCCTCACCATCTCTCCAAGAGAATCTTTCCTCCACTTTACACTCTTTATTGCAATCTAGGTCGAATTAAGTTGTTATGGTTGCTTTAATTAAACTCTGTTATCCATGTCTGAAAAATCATTCAGTTTACATAAAATCTCGATACTGAAAATAATTCAATTCAGTTTACATAAAATCTTTATAGTTTCCCATTTGGTCTTGTTGACTTTTTCGATAATCCGGTTTGACCTCAAATTAATCATAATTCATTGTGAAAAATAATTTAAAAAATAGAGATAATTTCACTTTAGTACCCTCTTAGAGCACTCATGCTCAAATTAATTCATCTTAGATCAACAATTACAAATTGGGACAAAATCCACTTTTTGAGTTGACCAAATTCAAAATCTGAAATTTTGGTTTTCAAACCAAACATGCTATAAACTTATAAGTTTTAAAAATAAAACATTAAGCTAATATATATAAAAATAATAATTAATTAATGAAAAAAAAACTTGGTGGAGCTTTAGCTCCACCGAGCCTAAACTCCATCATTAATGGCGGAGCTAAGCTCCATCAAATTTTTCGGTGGAGACCGAAAAACAGTGGAGCTGAAGCTCCATCATTGTAGCGGAGCAATTACAGGAGCTTCTGCTACGCCATTGATCTGGCGGAGCAAGGTCCGCCTAGATCTGCCGGAGCTTCTGCTCCACTCAGATCTGACGGAGCACGAGAAGGAACAATTTTGTGCTTTGCTATTCTTGTTCTTATGTTAAGTGTCCGAGAGAGAACAACTCTCCGAGTTAAATATTCACTATACTAATTAATTCTTATTTGTTTGACTTGCGAACTTCCGCGAACTATAAATTTAAATTTGTGTATGCTCTAGACTTCTAGTTAGCTTTTACATAACAACGACACTTGTTTAATTGGAGCAACCATTAACCCGCGAACTCACGGCCCATACTTGCTGAAATCCCTACATATGCCAATAACAAAGCATAAACATGCAATAATGCAGTATCCTAGTCCTACAAAATTATGAAAATAAAAGAAAGATATATGGTAGGAGTATAAATTTCAAAATGGGGATGGATCTTGGACCTGGGAGTTGTTAGGTGGGTAAGTAAGTTGCGTAAAACACTAGAGAAGCACATGCTGATTAGTGGATCGATATAGAGGGAAAAATATAGAATTGATCACTTACGTCCAATACAATAATAATAAGCCAGGACAAGATGAAGTTAATTGCTCTCGTTGTGGTGTGGCGTGTTACATGTGCGTGCATGTACTGATGTACGTAGTAGTCAATAAACACTAAATTTCCATGAGCCATCGAATTAATGGAAGGGTCAATTGCATATGATACCCCTCTTAATGTTTTTAATTACATCTAGCCCCCTCTTAGTCCGAACATTGCATCCACTACCCTTACTAGATGAAATTAATTACATCTAGATCCACGATTTTGACTCTTCACGAACTAATTCATTGAAAGTACTATTTTGCCCTTGGTCAATTATCGGATTTTTTGGTTGACCAAACAACTTAAGCAGATGTGGACCTTGATGTAAATTAATTTGAATTTTTAGGTGTTAAATGTAATAGATAAGTTCAAAATTATTAAAAGCTTAAAAAAAGAAAAAAAAAGAAAAAGAAAGTAAAAAAACAGTAACAACTCCGATCTAGAGCTACAACTCCAGATCGGAGCCGTAAATACCTTCGATTTGGGGCTATTTAAACAGCCCCAAATCGGAGCTATTTCCAGCTCCAATTTGGAGCTTTGCAGCCCCAGATCGGAGCTGTAACGGCTCCAATTTGGGGCTGTTCAAATCGAAGCTATTTACAGCTCCGATTTGGGGCTGTTAAACAGCTCCGATCTGATTTGGGGCTGTTAACAGTGCCGAATCGGAGCTGCAACAGCTCCGATTTGGGGTTGTTTAACAGTGTCGAATTGGAGCTGTAACAGCTCGGATTTGGGGTTGTTCAACAGCTCCAAATCGGAGTTGTTACAGCTCCGATTTGGATCCTTACATCCCCAAACGGAGCTGTAAATAGCTCCGACGCCGGAGCTGCTGCATAATTATTCCGGTACCGGAATAATTCCGGTACCGGATATTGGAGATGAAGAAAAAGATGAACAAAAGTAAAGAAAAAACGAAATAGAAAAATAAAAAGTAATGAAAAGGAGTTAAGGGTGTGTTTGGTTATCAAGCAATGAATAGTGACTTATTCATTGGTCAACAAAAAAATAGGCTCGTAAACCTGGATGTAATTCTGGAACTAAGAGGGTTGTATATACAAAGTGGTGTACCAAGAGAGGTACCATATGATATTTACCCTTGATTTGCACACATACGTATGACATACTATATAAAATTATGGCAACTCAAAGAGATCTAGTATTGTACTTCAAATTTGACGGATTGGTGTGGTAGGTAGATGTCATGAGTCATATGACTCAGGAATGACATGAGGTTTTGCTTTGCATGAAAGTACTCCACATAATTAAATGCCAAATTGATATCTTTTGCAATTCCATACACGGACCTGTCCCAACTCCAAACTTAAGAAGATAGACTTTTCCATTTGAATATTTTAGAGTAAAAATTTCACATTAACAGTAATATTGTTAGAATCAACAAAAAATATATTCATATAAAAAGTTTATTCCTAAGTAGAGAGTTTTGTATGTAAAATTTTTTCACGAACAAAGTAACATACTATATAATGTTTAAATGTTAAAACACATGTTAAACTTGTGTTGCCATGTTAAAATTCGAACAACTAGTGTTGATGAATCAAAAGTTACAAATCATTGGGTTGAGGAGAATAAAAAAGTCCTTACACAATTGAGCACTAGGTTAACGAATTGCATTATAGCAACCAGATGGAAATATATAGATGTATTTCTTGATCACCCAAAGGAGCAACAAGTTGTAAATGTGTTAACTGATGATGAAATCGTTGAATCAGTCATGCATGAAACGGAGAGAGATACTCCAGATGATGATAGTGTAGAAGTACAAAGAATTTCATACCAAGAGACTTTATGATTCACAAGTTAGAGGTGTTTTGGGCTCAACAAAAAGGTCTACATGTGAATGAGTTACTAAGTACACGCAAGTTAAAAGATGTGATTGCAACTAAAAAGTTAAAATCTCTTTCACAAATAACTTTTTACAAGTACTTTTTAGACAGTAAATTTAATTTTATGTGTAACACATACATATATTTATTTATGTATGCAATTTATTACTATATAAATGTATAATTCTTTAAGATGAGACTTGAAAAAGTCATGGAATATCACAATGTGAAGTTTATTTTTATTTATAATTGGTCCCAAGTTGGGTCCGAATTTTTTTTATTATTATAAGGAGTTTATTCGTTTATACTGTAGAGTATTCCTTTAAGGAGTTTTTATTGTAAAACTAAAATTCCACACTTCTCCCCACAAATAGACCCCGTAAATTATTTAAAATTGCGTATTAAAGGTTAATGTACCACACGCGTTTCACGTTCGAATGGGGTACATTCCCAGTTGTTTTTGCCCCATCTCATCAATCCCACAAGCATCGTATTCATTCTCGTTCGTTCATAAGAAACTCCTATTATGTTTAGGAATATCGTTCTTGAAACTACCTAAAGGGAACTCTTTTCGCAGTACTACATAAAACCAAAGCAATGATAAAAAATTGAATTCAATTGTCAATTGCAACTATTGGAATAAGATATACTAGCTACTTAAAATGAATCGGAGTTGTACATTCCGATTTCTGAGTCATAATTGATTTTCAAAAGAAATAAAAGATAGAGATACTTTTGAATTTGGAACATAAGTATGTAACTACGTTTTTCACTTGGAAAAATAAAAAAGGGAGTAGATGATAAGAACCTATCGATGAAAATCCAACTTTGAATTTATTACCCAACCCCATCGATTTTTTACTTTTCCTCTTTCATGGTCGGTAATCGGTAGTTGGCCAGTTGGGTATCTTTGGAATGGTCCATTGCGCCATCATCAGTTCATCACCTAACAAACCACACAGTGCTAATTGCAATTCAAACAAGCAAATAATAATAATACCAAACCATTGTCCAAGTTTCGCCATTTTCAGTTTGCAAAAATTACTCAGCAACTGTAACTACCAACTTGCACTGCCGGCTACTCAATTGGAGAATAACAATGGAGAATTGGGGTAAATTGAGCCACTTGTTCGTCACAGTGTTCCTCTCCACCTTCGCCGAGATGATGATTGGTCCTGCACTTCCTGACGTCACCTTGGCGGCTGTTTGTCCCGGTGAAGAAGAATGCTCCACCGCTATTTACCTCACTGGCGTCCAACAAGCGGTAACTCCATTCACCATTTCCAATTTTTTTTTCACTTAATAGCAGCCTATTTGGAATATTGTAAAACTGAAATTTTAAGAACCTATGAGTTGAAGTAATTTTGCATTTTACTCGCATTGTTGATGTAATTGAGCTGTCTATGAAATCATTAGTTAATTGCTATGCGGAAGGAGTTGTGCAATGCAATTCGAAGATTTTAACTTCGTTTAGAAACATTGATTGTTGTGTGGTATAGGATTGAATACTATTGCTATGCCAGAAATTGAAAGGTATTGTAGATTGTAGTTGATTACAACTTTACAAGTGTGATTAAATCTGGTATTGATCGATTTGAACCCGTGGTAGTTGCGATTTTCTCCAGCCATATAAATTAAATGCACTTCAAAGATTTAGCGTTTTACCATTTATTCGGCCAGTTCTAGTTTAACCATGGTCAGGGGAAAATTTTAGACATTGGATACATACCGGGTATGACCAACATATGGGGATATGCTGTTTTACATGTCACTTTATACACATTGGTATTAGTTTATACTATGAGAATAACTTGGTCATGGTGGTGTTCTTCCTAATATTCTAAGTTGTGTGTCCATGTCAGGCGAATGCACCTAATAGTTGGGTGAGTGTTTTTGTGGTTATTCCTAATATCTAATACCATGCAAAAAGGCAAATAATCGTGGTTTGAAATTGGGATGACTTTGAGACAGATTGATCTGACTTTTTGAACTACCAATTTTCTTGGGCTGTAATCTCTTAAATAGGGTTCAATTCGATATGTTGAGGCAGACATGACAAGCATTCCCTAAGTGGTTGTTCTTACTTTAAATATGAAGCAGTTTTAAATGATTGTCAAGAAATGACTTGTTTTTTCTACTAGTATATGTTAGTGAATGAAATTTGTTTACACATCAATTGAAGTCAAATTTTATCTCATTTTTGTCATTTTGTGACTCTGGTTGGTTATATATCTCGGTGCAACTTTCTTTGCTGCTCATATTAGCTCATTCTTTGATCTGTAATGAGTTAGTAACATCCGGGTATGGATTTGTTTTTCAAATTTTTGTGAGTTCTGTTACTTGTGATAGTATATCGACCACACCAACACCCAGTCAAAGTTAATTGTTGAATAAGCTACCTGAAATCTAATATAAGCATAAATATCTTTCATGCATAGATGTCGGATATTGCAGTCATGTAATTTTCTGTAAATGCAGGTTACAGGACTAGGATCTGTGTTCATGATGCCAGTGCTTGGGAATCTTTCTGACATTTATGGCCGCAAACTTTTGCTAACAATCCCAATGTTTTTCTCCATCATCCCATCAGGTTTGTCATAATACAATGTTTACCTGCCTCAAATATTCAAGTAAAATAATTAGAGGACTGGTGCTCCCATTAATGTGAACTGTCTAAGCCAGCTAGCAGTTTGTGAACTGATCGAGTTGTAGCAAGATATTAAATCATGATACAAACAAACATCTCCATGTCCACCTGAAAGTAATAATGGATTTTCATTTCTCGGTGAGTTCATTAATGAAAAGAGTCGTATTGCTGTGTCATTCTAACTGGTTGGGTACATGCAGTGCTGCTGGCAGTGAACAGGACTAAGAACTCCCTTTATGCATACTATGTCATCAGGACTTTAACTGGCATGGTTACTCAAGGTGGAGTCATTGGCATTTCTCTTGCTTATTTGGTAACTCAAACCTCATGCCCTATCTATTCTATTTTTTTAAATTGATTAGTGATCACCTGCGATTTCATCTTTTTTCCAAGCCAAAAGAACAAGCATACCAGAACTGAGAAGGAGGTGCAACCATTAAAATGTTTAAATTTTATTTAGGTATTATTTCAAAGCCACTGGTTGTTTGCAAGCTGATTATAGCTTTTATCTCAAGCAGAACTACTGAATGTGATGTTTGCAAAACTAATTATAGCTTCTGCTTCAGTAAAGATGATATGCCAGAATCAGTTTTAAACAATGATACTTATTGGTTTTTTCCAGTTTATTTTGTTTTACTGTTGCAAATAGCCACCAGTTTCACTTGAAAATCAAATTTACCTGATTTTGCTTCATGTAATTGCTTTACAAGAATCCAAATTATTTAAAGGCACGCACTAAATTTCAGGTTGAAATCATAGTACAGGTGCTTGTACTGTGTGGCAAAAGGACACGCTAAAACTACCCAGCCTCTTATGATTGAATAGATACATGCTAATTCATTTTGCTAGTTCTCTGCGCGGTATTGTTTTTTCTGTCAAAATTTCCTAATTTTCTTCATTTTGCTAAGATAACTTCTCATGAATGTAAAATGATATTGATGTAGAAGCAATTCAGCTAGTACTCGCCATCCTAGTAGCTCAAACCATTTATTTTGAAGCATTTTAAATCCAGATATGTTATCAAAGATTTTGTGTAGTCTGTAGCTTTCTGTGGAAACAATTTATCAGATGATAATAAGAATATCTTTTAACGGAATGAAGTACTTCTAGTCTATTGGATATTAATGTAATTAAGATTTTTGTTACTGTTGAGCATGTACATAATTGATGGTTGATTTTTTAACTTCATAGGCTGACAATGTGCTGGTAGAAAAGCGTGTCTCTGCATTCGGTATCCTGTCTGGTGTTCTGTACGCTGCATTTGTTGGTGGTACTTTTGCATGTCGGGTACTCTCCACCAGTCAGATATTTCAGGTCTTTTTACTTCACCAGTATATGTTTGTGTTTTTTGTTTGAGAAAACTTGAATAACAGTGAGTATTTTTATTATTGTCTCTCTGATAATTTTCAGCTAAAGAAACTAACAATGAGTTCATGCTTGATATGCTCAATTTTTTTTCAGGTTACATCCGGTATCTCTATAGTTGCACTTATCTACATGGGATTTTTTTGGAGGACATAACACGTCAGACTCATCCTCTAGAGCAGCCGATTTTGAAGGTAACTGAGAGTGATGAAGACAGTTCTAAGGCATCAAAGAAGATCTTTACCAGGAATATCCCATCCCCCAAGGACGTGATTTGTTTGCTAAGGAGTAGGTAGGGAGCAAATTAAATTCATTAGCTAGTATATTTCTTTGCTCTGTTCTGTTCTTTTCTTTTCTTTCTTTTTGTTTTTGTTTCCTTCTTAGTGTCTGTGTGTGTGCGCGTGCGTGTGTCTGTGTGTTGCATCCCATGCCCAATAAAATATTAAAGTATCCTTTATTCAGAAGAGACGTTTGTTCATCAATAACAATAAAGATACTGTAGGCGTAATAAGAAGGTAATAACTGTTAAATGTCTCAATTTCTTTTGCATTTAGTACTTCATGGTTTCTTGTTTGGCATCAAGAGAGAGGAGGAAGGGAAGGAACTGTAGAAGTTATACAATCCTTCCCCAAGAGAACTGATTACTGTAGCTCTCAAGTTTTCTGAGCTTCATATGTGGAAGTAAAAGACATCTCTTTGTTTGGTATTGCAAATATTAAAAGATGAATGATAGTTGCTGATGTTTTTCATCATTACTACCAACTCCATATTAGGACTGAAATTTATGCCATTCGAGTGTGTTGCCTTGTGCTTCTCCATTTTGCTGCTTCTTAGCATGCATAGGCAGTAAACCTTCCATCAGTTATAAAGTATACAACGGTGTAGGATCTCCTTGAGATGACTATTATAGCAAACGATTTCAATTTATGGTCTGGAGGTTGCTCTTGAAGCATATGACAAATGATTTGAACCAAAAAATGAACTGTGCCTTAGCATATTTTTTGAAAATATAGTAAAACATTATTTGTTGAATCTGAACATACTTATGTTGTGCTAAATCTTCTGAAATCATTGAGTATTACTGTATCTTTTAGTGCGGATGTCAATTTCAAATTATTTCAATTAATTATTCTGAAAATGGTTTTTTTGTTTTGTATTTATTCTCTTGAACTAAATGAAAGGACATTAATTTCTCTTCTTAATCCTCTTATATATTGCAGTACTACATTTTCTTTGGTAGCACTTGCTTCTTTCTTCAATAGCCTTGCAGAAGCCGGTCTTCAAGTTTGCTTGATGGTATCTCTTTTTTGTTTGTCTGAACAATATAATTAGCAAACAATTTTGTCATGTGTGCTCATGGTGGTGCTATATTTATTGTCTGCAGTATTTCTTAAAGGCGCGGCTTCACTACAGGAAAGACCAAATGGCAGATGTTTTGCTCATTGCATATATTGGAGCAACCATATCAAATGTATCTCCATATCTGCTGTTTTGTTATAGTATATTTTTTCAATCATTTATATGGATCCATACCTTCATTTATTTTGATTATATCACGTCCATTACTGGATATTTCGGTTAGGCATCTTTGACCAGCTAACTTAACCAATTTGCAGATGCTCTTTGTGCCTACACTGGGTCCTCTTATTGGTGAGGAGACAATGTTATGTTTAGGGCTTCTTGCTGGATTCCTAAATGTAAGAAACATCCGTGTTCTTTAATTGCTTCCTATTTATAGATCAGTTCATAAGAATGCTGTTCAGACTACTGAATTTCGGTTGCCTTCTTTGGTGCAGATGTTCTTTGACAGCATCGCATGGGCACCTTGGGTACGTTGTTCTGTATTGAGTCTGAACACTAGTATTGTGTGAAGATTATTTCCTGTGGAGTACTAATAATTGTTAGTGTAAGAAATCAGTCTGGTGTGACTTGTGAGCCTGTGAGGTCTTTTTCTTTTTTCAATAGATGAGACTTTTTATTCAAGCAAGGAGGAAATACATTCATGTGGGGGGTGTTATAGGAACCCATGAAAAACAAAAGCATAAGCTACTTTCTAATAGTATAACCAAAGGACTACAAGTCTTAGCCGATTCCAAAATAAGCTTGAACGGTCCTGTATCTGTTGCTTTCCATATAAAGTCTGTTCCTCATCCAAGCTGTGATTGTGAACTGTGAAGAAGTCCCAAACCTTGTTGCCCCACATTGCTTCTGTGTTCAAGAAGTCAAGGTAGCAAACACTACAAAAGAAGGATCTTGTTATTACAATCTGATAACTTTGCCTAATAGACACACTTTCCAACCTTGCTAAGGTAGTAACTAAGATCCAAGTCAAAACAACTTTTCTAGGGTTAGTATTGCCTTCAAAGAAGGTGACAACAGAAGTATGAGACTTGACTTCCCCAAATATTGTTTCTTATGCATGTGGCCATATGGTTCGAGTACCCTCTGAATGCAGAATGTTGTTTTGTTTGTCTATGTATAGGTACCCTATGCTTCTGCATCAATGGGAGTTTTTCTTTTCCTCACACCTCCAGCTGTGAGTTATAAACAGGCCTGGTGAATTCATTTTTCTCTCAGCTTGTAAGATATGTTGTTTGCTGACTTACTCAATGTTGTTTCAACACAGGTAAGATGCATCGTGTCTAAACAAGTTGGACCAAATGAACAGGTACATAAGTAAAAAAATCGAGACTAATTAAGGACTGCTTATAATTCTTCAAAGGAACTTTTTTCTTATTTTAAGTCCATCTATATGGTCACAATCTACTTTTTGATGATCCCGTTCTGCAACTGCTTATCCTAAAATAAGCAGAAGTCATCATATAGTTAAACGTACGTAAGTGGTCCTCATTATAAATGTTATCAATTTCAAAGTCTAATTGGACACTTTTATCTTTCATATATCTTTTCTAGCATTTACCATTATGTTATTTGTTGTTGTTGTTTTAAATCAGTACGCACTGTTTTGGGCATATAATTTTAGAATTGGTTACTCGAACTTCAACTTCAGTTTCGTTTTTTAGTTTTGATTATTTCGCAATGATTATCTACTTTTATTTCTCTATAACTTGAGTTATTGTTTACAACTTGTTGAATAAATTAATAGTTCACCAATCAAAGTTTATAGAGTTAAAGGAGATTATTTCTTTGGTTGATTACCCTTTTCAAGTTTGTTGTACAAATGAGCCTCTATCCTTTTATCATCAAACAGGGACTTGCACAAGGATGCATTTTGGGACTAACAGCATTGGCGAATGTTGTATCCCCGCTGATTTATAGTCCACTTTCAGGTGACCAGCATTTTTTCTCGACTTAAAAGCTCTGCATACTGTGCCTTAACTCTAAACTGGTGGTTCTCTCTTTCAGCCTTATTTTTGTCTGAGAAGGCACCATTTCATTACCAAGGTTTCAGTGTCTTATGCGTTGGACTTGCTTGGGTAACAACATCTTGTCTTGATTGCTTCTATCCTCATTTACAAGTTTATCACTAATATCGTTAGTTTGCCACCCAAATATTTTCTTAAATAAACTGCGAACAATTATTTTGTGGTGGCAAATTGTTCAAATAAATTGAATAATTACTTAACTTCATTTACATACCATATGACTGCGTTGAGAAATTATACGCATGAAATCTGTAAAAAATTTACTCGTAGTTATGTCCTTGATGCTTGAAGTATTGTTTTGTGCAGCTGGCTGGTTTCTTCGTTAGCATAGTGATAAAGGTTATTCCCTACGTCTCCAGAAACGGATACATGAACAGAAACTCCATTGAGGCGTAATTTGTGTTATTCAGACATCGATCTACTGAAATATCTTGGCAAGTGAGCCGGGTAATTCATTGTGAAACACTGAAACATATGATCAACTCCAAGATTCGGATCAAGGTCTGTAGAAATCTACAGTGTACAGGGTAACGACGTGTATGTACTGTATTTCAATTTAAGCAGTCTAAATAATTGTTGAATTTTGCGGTCAACTAGCTATTGTATGATGTACGAAGTAGGATTTAGTTGAAATTTTAAGTTAGAATACTTCACATTCATATGCTGAATGTTCAAATCCTGTAACTTTTATGTGAGAGGACTGAGAACTCACTCATCTATCTGATACATGTATCTAAATATTATTGCCTGTATTTGGCGCGTTCTTGACTATAAATGTATGTAAGTATGTTTCATAACGTATGACCCGTTATGATTGCTATCAGCGTAGAGTATGCTTTGAGCAATATTTCTCGAATAATTGTGATCTTGCTTTTTCCAAATATGACTTGCTTATGACTTATAAGAACTTAACTTGATAGAGTTCCAACTCTCTCATAAGCTCGAACTGTTGGAAATATGCGGAATTTATTTATTTATAGAAATTCTTCAACAATAATTAATTATGATGTTAGTCAGCGTCGCACAATTCTACAGAGCAGTTTTGTAAGATATCACTTCTGAGCTTAGTTTTCTGATGCAACTAGGAATATAAATTTGTGTTTGAACATTGGTTCTGTATGTTAAACTATCATTGCTTAACTTGTTTGCATATTTAACATTGTATTAAATCTTAGATTAGAACTTTGACCTCCTGATATCTGCTTGCTTGCTCAAGTTACTTATCCTAAAAGAGTATGAAAATGATCAATGTTTGACAACGTAACATTGCACATCAGGCACATACATAGAATGTCTGTGCACCAACATTGGTTAGGTGGATAAATGAATTACTACATCAAATTGATTGAACAACTACTAATATGGATCTCTGACTTTGATTTTATATTAAAGTCTTCATCTAGAAACCACACTTGAAAGCTACAAAAACCAAACATTAATACTGTTGTAATCTCTACAGCATTGATTTAAGTCTTTGACTCTTTCCTGTTCCTTTGCATTCCTGAACTTGTAAACATCTTGAGTTGATGATCCAAACATATATAAGGTGACATATCACATTGCCTAGAGAAAAAAAAATGATGATAAATTATGGAAGAGTAAGTGAAAAAAGCAGATAAAAGTATGAGACTTTTCATTACAAAACCGTGATAGAATTTCATTTGAACTGATATTATAAACAAGTGCGAGATTTAATGATCGTTTATATCAATTCTTCTCCAATAAAAGACGCATTCAAGCATTAGAATTTGGAGAAACGTTTTTTTTTTTTTTTTTTCAGAGGGTAAAATACTTCATTCATTAAACATAGAGGTCAAAAGGAACATCATCATAAGAAGATGCTCAAGAGAACCTAAAGTACATGCCGTGAAAGCCTAAACCATAAGGCAACCAAAGAAGGAAAACCTCAACTCCTCAAGCTCCAAGGCATTGTCTTCGTTCCAAAAACCAATCCTCCATAAAGTTGTAGGATCTAAACTTCTTTTACCTCTCAACCACGACCAACTCCACAACTTAATTCTCTTAAGAGCTTGTCAATAAGTACATTCCTCCGTATTAAACAAAAAATCGTTTCTTACCCTCCAAATGGTCCAAATTGTGCTAAACCACAACACTTGCCAAAACCACCTATCCCCTGACACTTGTGCTCAGGAGAAATTCCTTAAACTCTCCTCCATATTAGAACCCAAGTTAACCTTAACCTTAAACCAAGAGAAAAGCGTGCTCCAAAGGTAAATAACAAACTTACATTCGCCAAAGATATGCCACGAGTTATCTTCCTTGCCCTCACACATTTGTGAAATAAACCCTCTTTTCTTCAAATTAACTTTCGAGGAGACCTTGTCTTGAAGCAATTTCCAAGCAAAAGCACAAACTTTTGTTGGAACCAAACTATTCCAAATTTCCTTAACCCAAAATATTCGGGGTTCCCCACCTTTACTTAGTTCTACGTACCCGCCTTTTGTGGAGTAACTATCCCAAGCTCTACGGAACCCAAATCCACCTATTGCATGAGTTCCTTTGAAATAACTCCGAAGCTACCTTTACTTGTAGTTCCTCCAACAAACCATTTTCCCTCTCTCTTAGTGGTCTAGACCACTCCCACTGGAAAACCGGAATATCCTCCCTCCAAGTAATCCGATCCCCCACCAAAGCCTCTTCCTCCACATCAAGTTGAAGATGCATGTAATCCTCCTTTAAACTAGTATCCTTGTTTCACCATTTATCCAACCAAAAGCTTATGGCTCTACCATCTCCCACCCTTTTCAACACATGTTTCTTAAAACAATCTTTGGAACCCACATGCCTTACCAAATCCCTCCACATCCGGACTTATAGAATTCCTATGTTGGAGAATTAATATAAATGACTAGATTTCTTTCCTCCCCAATAACTTAAACTTTTGGGAGAGTTGGAATTCTATCATGGTATCAAATCAATCTGGCTCACGCCCACCTGGGTTCGAATCTCCTCGGAGACAAACTCCGTCCCATATTAAATTTACACTCGATTGGCCTCCCCAAAGAGGTTGAAATCGGCCACGAGTGCGTGCGGGGGAGTGTTGGAGAATTAATACAAATGATTAAATTCCGTTCCTCTCCAACAACTTAAGTTTTTGGGAGAGTTTGAATTCTATCACGGACCACGAACTGACATTCCGGCCCTTTCCCCTCCTCCACCCTCCTAATGGTTTTCCAAAAGCTCTCATATTTTATCTCAGTGACCTTCACCCATAAGTGATGCATAACAATCAAGATCGTTTTATGATAATGTGTGTGAACCAAAGCGAACTCACTGGCCCCAAACATGTATATAGACTACGGTTCTTAAGTTTTCAATTATCTTGGTTGAGTATATAGGAGTTTGTTTAGTAGTTAGTTTAGTACGAGTATATGGCTATAGACTATATAGTCGGTTACGAATTATAATCCTTTGAGAAAGGCGTTAGCCTCGAATCAGAAATAAATTTTTATGAGCAATACGTAATACGTGTATAAGGCTATGTTTGTTTCACCTAAAAAACTCTGAACTTATCTGAATGAAACTGAACTTATCTGAACTGAACTGAAATAATCTGAATTGAACTGAACTAAACTTATTTGAAGTATAAATTTTAACTAAGCAAACCTGAACTGAAATTAATTTATCTGAACTGGACCGAATTGAACTGAATAAATCTGAACTGAACTGAACTGAACTTAATAAAACTGAAATTAAGGTGAAACGAACAGAGTCTAAGTTGGTGAGTAATTTTGCCCATCTAAAATCACGAATTCCGTTAAAAAAAAAAAGCACAATGGTAATAAGTTAAGTACTCTCGAGTCTGGATGTAATTAAAGCCCATATGAGTAAGGGGATCAAATGAGAAAATATGCAAGCTTTCCTGAACGGTTGAACCTGTCCTAATCTCATTTTAGTTACGTGAATTATATATTTCACATTTGAATTAACAATATTATGAAATCAAAACAAACCAAGACACGCGCGCGATAATATGTTTGAATTAATTATAAAAATTGTTGACGGATTCATTCAGTATCTTTTTTATACTATAACAGTGGAGTCGATGCTTTCAGAATGTACTTGGTAATTGACAATAGGTTGGTTTACAATTCAAAGACAAAGTATTTCAAAATTTTGAAATTGCAAGAACCTTTGTCTCAAAATATTCATGTTTTGCGGCCGAACTTAATATAATACGGCCCAAACTCAACAACCAGAGAAGACCGTAATTAACAATGCACTTGCTTGTTCATGAAAAAAAAAAAAAAAAAAAGTTATGTGTGTGGAGTTCGCTTCAATTCATGCTACTTTCTCCAAAGTAGATGATTGATTTTGCCGATATGCTACAATAATTGTTTATCAGGATTAAACATTTCTTTAATGTATAATGTATGTGCTTAATTTTTAACTTATGGGACGAAATACATATACATCATATTTTGAAAGTTCGGGGCTCCAAAAGTTGAAAATTTGTAAAAATTACTTTTAGAAGTTTTAAAAACTCGATCGTGAATTCCTCTACCTAATGTTTTTTGGGGTACCCCAAGCCCATGTGCGTAACCATTGATACACCATATTGAAAACCTCTATGTTCTAATAGATGTTTCCGGTCCAAGTGATTGCCACATACTTCAAAAGTGTGTTTGTCCAACTCGCGTTATCTTTGATCTTTTGGTCTTATCGGTTATTTGTTTTTATCTTTATTCGTTTGGTTAGTTGTCTATTCGTTTAGACGAATACATTGTTCTTTTTGTTGGCTTAGCCCGTCAGGCCTATGGCCTATGAGAAACCCTAGCGGTTACGGAAGCTTATTTAAAGCCACCAACTCTAATTGTCTATTTGATTAATACTTCCTCCATTTCATTAATAACTTTCTAGGTTTCTATTTTGGGTGTTTCTTTACAAACTTCCTAACCCAAATATGGAAATTTTTCCAACCCACTTATCAATTTTTTATTATTTATCTCTCCTTCTTTATAACCACTTTAACAATCTCTCTCATACTTTATCACAACCATTAAATACTCATACAAATTAATTCTTTAATATTATTCCTTACTAAAGAAATTGAGGAAGTAATAAATAATTATGTTCTGTAGAAACTCCCCCCCCCCCTCTTTTCCATCGTATTCTATTTCCTTGCCAAAAGAATTGTTGGACTTAACTCGTCTAACAGATTAGCAAATGCAAATCTCAAATCGTCAGATATCTCAACACCACCTCCCAAAAAGACTCGCCTGATTAGGAAGATTAGACCTAAAAAAGACCACAACCTTATCGGATTTGACGTACGATACCAAAATGTAATATATCCCTCGCGGGACTACTAGACCATGTTACTATGTGCCCAATGGTGAATTGTAGCCAATGTTTGTCTGTCTCTTTCGGTTTATTCTGTGAGTGTTTGTGAATGCTTAGAAAATCACACTTTTGTGCTTTTGGAGTAGTAAAAGTAGTTTTTAGTGTTTTACATTACAACTTCTACTGCAACTTCTCTTGAAAAAGCAAACATGTAAATTGATGCTTCTACCTGCTTTTAGCAGTTCGTAAATTTTTTTAAACTAAAAATAAGTGCTTTAATTGAATTTACCAAACACTATAACTTCTACTTCTATGATTTTAAATTATTTTTACACTAAAATATCAAACACCCATCACTTTTGCTTAAAATCATCTTTTTTTAACTTTTAGTAAAAGTAAATCAAAAGTATCTCATAAAATCATTTGCAAACACTCACTTAATAGACTATCTGTAAGTGTCAAGAATGCAATGTTGGCACTGGTGTTGTCTTAGCACTGTAGTGTTGTCTCAAAACCAGGTGCAACACCATTGCACAGTTTTTGAAACACTTAGAGCATTATTTATTGCCGAAATATTAGTTTTTCTTTTTTTTCTTAACAAATATAATTGTTTCCACAATTTTAGTTGACTGTGGTGTGCAAAAGTTTGGAGAGTTGGAATTGAAACTTAACGATAACTATCTAAACTAAACTGAAGATGTTTTTCAGATGAATAGGTGGAAAAACTTGACCTAAACAATGGTGTGAAGTGTGGTGTTTTTTTTTTTTTTTCTTTTTTGAAACAGTTTGAAGTGTGGTGGTAAAATTGTAAATATGCTTGTATGGCGAGGTTAATAATTATGTGAAATATCTTCATTGTTTGGCATATGAAACTTTTAATGAAACGACTAACGAGAAGAGTTGATAAACTTCTGAAATAAAGAAATCGTTACGTTTGCTTTTGGATTTTTTTTTTTTTTTTTTTTTTGAAGTTTATATAATGTTTTTGGTGCTTGGTTCAATGATACAATTCACAATAAAATTATTCGACATAAGTTTGACATAAAGAAAATGCAATGAATAAAAAGAATTAAGAAAAAAAAGAAGGAAAAATTACTTTGCCTCCCCCTATTAGAGGCAGACTTTGCGTTTTTCTCCCTAATAGTTCGACAATTACATCTAACCCCATTTGTGTTGATCAACTTTAGAAAATTCTGAATTTTTCTCTCTCCAAACACACCCCTATGCTATTTTCATTTTTTTTTTCTCTTTTTCTTCTTTTTCTTTAATTTTTTGTTTTCTTTTTTGCTTTTTTCCTTTATTTTTTTCCTTTCTCTTTTCTTTGTTTGAAGGTGTTTGGGTTTTTTCCCTTTATTTTTTTCCTTGTTTGAAGGTGTTTGGGTTTTTTGAAAACTGAAACTTAAATGAGGGCAAAATTGTCTTTTCCAGGTTTTGTTCGTGAAAAGTGAAAGTCGCTGGGTTGGATGTAATTAAATCGTGCTAACATGGGGTCAATGAAAGAAAAAATCTAACCGGAGAGATCTGTAATTGATGAATCTAACAAGGGTACTGTACGTAATTTGCCCAAACAAAGATAAAAGAAATATGTAAGAAAAATCACAAAAACATATATGAGTATGAACAGGGGAGATCCAGCGGCTCCAGCTCGGGGTCATTTTTAAAAAGTAATTAATTATTAGTGTAAAATTTTGCATATTTCTATAAAAGTCAGGGTTCGTAGCTGAAATTTTGATTTTTAATATTTCGTGGCATTTCTTATTCGTCCGGGTTGGAATCATTTTCTCGATCCGCCCCTGAGTATGAAGCTTAAATTTATCTATACTATTCTATCACTTTTCAATTTGAATTATTTAATTTAACATAAACCAAAATATCTGAAACGTTCCTAAAGTCCCAATGTAAACTGAAAAAAAAGGTAGACCATTAGTAGAGGGAGAAAACAAAAAACTTTAGAACTCATCGATCAATTAAATTGAGTAATGATAACGCACAGTAGTATTTTATTAAAAAAAAATAGAATGAGTGTAGTCGAGACAGAAAGGGTCCATAATATTTTATTTAAACATCAAAATGTTACACTAATTTTACATTACTTTGTTATGTTATACACTAACAAGTCTCACAATTACAATTATTGAGAGCTATGTTAGTCAATTCCATTTAAAATATTTTTTATTTCTTTTTATTTATTAAAATATTTAAAATACTTAGAATATTAGGACATGTTTATTTTGAGTGAATGACAATTTTGTAAATAACTATAAGTCAACATAAAATTCACATTTTGTCCTAATCTGTAATTGATAATCTAATGTGACCTATTTTGATATTAGGGGTCACAAGAGACCCCTATGGTGATATAAACTCTCATATTTAACTCAAGTATTCAACATATCAAATGTGGAGATAAATTACGTGACAATATTTTTTTCAACATAGATAATATTTTGCCTCTCTTCCCACAAACATGATACCACACCAATGCTGCCAATTATGTTCAACAATATTCTAAACGTACCGAAGTGCTTAACTTGCTCATCAAGTTTGGAAAAAGACCAAGTATTGTTGTGATAATAGAAAGTTTGTCAGAGTAAAGCATGGAAAGTAAAGTTTGTTATAACTCAGTCAAGGCAGTTGTGATCAATTCTTAATAGCTCTCCACATTTGAAGGATGAACAAATGGAATGGTTATTGGACACAATGAAGTTATCTACCGTTAGAGACATTTGGCTCATTTCGACGATTATTTTCAGATCTCCTTGATTTATTCCTCGATACATATATATACATATATATACATATATATATACATATACATACATATATATATATATATATATGTATATATATATATATATATATGTATATATATGTATATGTGTATATATATGTATATATATGTATATATATATAGGTGGACTGAGAAGTGGACTTGTCACACACAACACATTCGACCAAACTTGACACCAACACTCACATGAGTAAAAAATTAGATAGTAAAAACACTTGCACTATCACGTTAGAGTTGAGTAGAGTCCATGTAATTTATCAAAGCATTACTTTGATAACATTGTGTATTGTTTACTGAGTGATCCGGTATAACATTGTGTATTGTTTACTGAGTGATCCGGTCCATCCCCATTGCACCTAGCTCATTGAGATAGGTGATATATGAAAGTCTTCTTTACGAGGTGCATGTTAGAAGGTTTTCCTTGTGGTAGCTTAGTTGAGTTTGTACTGGAAATTTCAAACACACCGTTTGGGTCTCTTTTCATTTTGGGAGTTCCGTTCTAAAACATAAATTAGATTTGTCTCTCTTTTTGAGCCACCCCTCAACACTATTCACGTTTTTTTGGTTTTTAGCCTTTCATTTTTTTTTCCTTCAGAATTTACCTCTTTATATTATTTCTCTCTCTATAACTCATTATCTCCCTTTCTCTTTCTATAACTCCTTTTTACACATCATCATTTTACTTTGTATTACTTACTAAACTCTCCAAAATAATAACAAACACTAATTTTCTCCCACTTTCAAAATTTTCCTATTCACCTTTCTAACCATCCATTCTAAAAATGATACAGTACATAAAAAGAGAGCCAAACGTACCGAAAATGTGTTCGGTGATTTCATTTTTATTTAGGCTGATGTGGTAGTAGTCTTTTGGCCCTAAAGGCTTTACGAGAACAATTTAATATATCATTCATCATTGTTTCGAAAAGAAAAACTCTATTGTGTCTATGTCTTTTACTTTTACTGTTATTCTGATTTTTGTTATATGTTGTTCAACATTATTGGCAACATGTAACTTCAACTGCTGAATTTTACTGTCACTTTATTTGTTTTTACTGTTTTTATGATTTGAATCTCATTTTTAATCTCTTCTACGCTTCCGCACCAAGTCCTCCCTGGTTAATTAGTGAAAGCTATTTGTACCACCTGATTAACTGTGTGCTTACTGTGTTCTCTTCTCTCCTACGTCACACGAGCCGCTTTCATACTTCTACATTAACATCCTAAACCAACCCTCACCCATACCATTATATTAAACCACATTATGCATGCCTTCGTTAGAGAACGAACATGTACCTTCCCTATTCCACTCCATAAAGGTTCCTTGGTGAAAAGATAGATAAAAAACATAAGATCAAGTAATAAACTAGTGAAAAAAAGAAAGAAAAAAAAAAAGGAAACCCGAAATGAATTTATTCTTTTGACACGGTCACCTTGATTACTTATAAATAATCCAAGAAAGTGTGATAAACAAAGACCCTTTAACTGTTGTTGTAGTCACCTTCAATGAACACATGAACTTAGTAGTAGTGTGAAGAAACATCTAGGAATCTAATAATCATTCATATCTTGATGGGATCGATATTGGTTTGACACGCCGGCCAATCATAATTTAGTAATTAGTAAACATATACCAGTATATTTAGTTCCAAATTGCAGTATAATATGGCATATATTATTGTCTTTTATCAGACTAATAAATGGGTAGATTCTTAGAAATTAGAATATGTTACTACACTACGGTCTACAAGTGACGTATTATGTTGCACATAGATGATTATATTATATATATATGATGGTCCATCAAGGGTTACGGAACGATTGGCTCTCTTTTGGCTATCCATTTTTAGAATTGATGGTTAGAGAAGTGAATATGAATTTTTTTTAAGAGTGAAAGAAAATTAGTGTTTAGTATTAATTTGGAGAGTTTAGTAAAGAAAAGGAAAATGATGATGTGTAAAAAGTAGTTATATAGAAATAAAGGGATATAATGGGTTATAGAGAGATAAATAATATAGAGGGAGAAAATATGGAATAAAGGAAAACGAGAAATGTGCTAAAAACGTTTTATTATGAATAGTGGAAAATGAGCATCTAAAAAAGTAACCCAACAAACGAAAACGTAATTTCATTTTTAGAACAGAACCGTGCAAATGGAAAGTGAAAAGAGATCCATACGTTCTCTTAAAGTTTCTTTGTTCCGTGCACCCAATCATCAAAGCAATATTTATTTTTTTCTAATGTTTTCGGAGATCGAATGTGGGCTTATATTATTTTCAAATTATATTAAAAAATATTTAATTAAATTATATTATAAAAGTTTAATCGTTATATTTCTATAATATAATTCCATTAATTACTTTTTCGTTACAATTTGAATATATAAAATTGCATCTGGACCCCTCTTAGTTTTTTCAATTACGTTTTTATCCTTCTTAGTCTAACAATTACATATAACCCCTATTAGACAAATTCAATTACATATTACCCCACGATCTTGACTTTATGCGAATTAAGGCATGAAAAGTACCATTTTATCCTTATTTAAGTTTCAATTTTCAAAACATACCAAACACCTTCAATTCTCTTTTATTACATATTTGACTAAAATTTGTCTATTTTACGAAATTGACTATAAATTATTTAATTTAACCACATTACTTATTTAAATCTCAAATGATCTTAAATATTATTGCAAAAAGGTCCATACAAAATTATGATTCATTTTCATTCCATAATTTTCAAAAAATAAATTAAAAACTAAAAAAAAAAAAAAAAAAAAAAAATCCAAACGAAGTTGTTAACAACTCCGATTTAGAGATGTAAAAAGCTCTAATCGGAGCTGCTAACGACTCCGATTAGGAGCATTAATAGCTCCGATTGGAGCTGTTAAAGGTTCCAATCGGAGCTGTTATTTTCGGCAGCTCCGGGATCGGAATTTTGCCGGTGCTGGAGCTTGAAGAAGAAAAAGGGTCTGAAAAAAATGAATTAAAATTAATAAAAGTAAAATAATATAAAACTAAAACATGAAAGAAAAAAAATAGGATAAGGGCGTGTTTGGGTAGTTACATTCTTAATTAGAAAATTTATAACTTGGTCAACTCGAATGGGGTGAAACGTAATTGTTCAACTAAGAGGGTAAAATGTGAAAATTGGTGCACTAAGAGGAGAGGTGGTAGATGGAATTTTCCCTATATAATATTATGTCAAATTGGATTTTAAAATATCAACAAAATAAAATGAAAATCTTGCTCGTTTAATACGATTTAGTTTGTACTAGGAACTGTGTCACACGCTACGCGTGTGAAGCGTAATCTTGTAAAACATTATTATTTTATTAAATAATATATTAAAATAAATGGAGTGAATATATATTTTTCACATAATGACTTCAAACGTAATAAAAAATAACTAATTGAGTAATTAAATTTAATATAAATGGTGTGCTATAAATGTATACTCTAGTTATGCAATTAATAGTTTTGAACTGAACTATATTAGACATACAAAAAGTATTCTTCCGATGAGTTAAGAACCATAAGATACATCTCTAAACTTTGGAAACATTCACCTTCAAAATCTGCAATGCATCTTTTTCGCATGTTAATTGGTATTTTTCATCAGTTGAATATATTGTCAAGTGCTTCATATAAACATTCTAGTTTCATAATATGATGTTTTTAGTTATTTTTATCGTATGATTTAAGAAAAATTTAAGGTCAAAATGATCATCGAAAAAGTCAACAAAATCAAGTGTTACATTTATTATTAGACGGAGGAAGTATGTCTTTTTTTATAAGAACATATCATGGTTATATTTTAAAATTAAGTATAATACGTCATACAACTTTATGTTAAAAAATAAAATTTAAGAAGAGAATAAATAAAAAGAAAAAAATTACGTCAATAAGATTCGAACCCAACACCTTCAACTAAAATAATGATACAAATAATAGAGAAAAATCACGCCAACAAGATTCGAACCAAACACCTTCAATAAAAATAATAATAAAAATAATGGAAAAAAATCACGCCAACAAGATTCGAACCCTACATCTTTTAATTAACTAATGACACATGTACGCACCAGATTGAAATTGGATAAGCAAGATCAACGGATTAAAATTGATTGGTAGGTCAATCAATTGATTGAATCAACAGGCTTATTATATTATTACTAGGAACCGCGTCACACGCTACGCGTGTGAAGCGTAGTCTTGTAAAACATTATTGTTTTATTAAATAATATATTGAAATAAATGGAGTGAATATATAATTTTCACATAATGACTTTAAACGTAATAAAAAAATAACTAATTGAGTAATTAAACTTAATATAAATGGTGTGCTATAAATGTATATAATTTTTGTAGTTATGCAATTAATAGTTTTGAATTGAACTATATTAGACATACAAAAAGTATTCTTCCGATGAGTTAAGAACCATCGGATACATCTCTAAACTTTGGAAACATTCAACTTCAAAATCTGCAATGCATCTTTTTCGCATGTTAATTGGTATTTTTCATCAGTTGAATATATTGTCAAGTGCTTCATATAAACATTCTAGTTTCATAATATGATGTTTTTAGTTATTTTTATCGTATGATTTAAGAATAATTTAAGGTCAAAATGATCATTGAAAAAGTCAACAAAATCAAGTGTTACATTTATTATTGAACGGAGAAAGTATGTCTTTTTTGTATAAGAAAATATCATGGTTATATTTTAAAATTAAGTATAATACGTCATACAACTTTATGTTAAAAAATAAGAATTTAAGAAGAGAATAAATAAAAAAGAAAAAAATTACGTCAATAAGATTCGAACCCAACACCTTCAACTAAAATAATGATACAAATAATAGCGAAAAATCACGCCAACAAGATTCGAACCAAGCACCTTCAATAAAAATAATAATAAAAATAATGGAGAAAAATCACGCCAACAGGATTCGAACCCTACATCTTTTAATTAACTAATGACACATGTACGCACCAGATTAAAATTGAATAAGCAAGATCAACGGATTAAAATTGATTGGTAGGTCAATCAATTGATTGAATCAACATGCTTATTATATTACTTTAAATATTATACTTTAATGAATTAAACTAAATTGAATTTATTTATAATATTGAACGGAACCGAAGACTATGCTTTGTAAGTTAAATGCAACAGAACCTAAGACGGATAACAACCTTTCTAATTACATAGTACTGTAGAGGCTTGTTGTTCACTTGTTCTTACCCTATCTACATTCTACGGGGGTGAACTGCATAACCTCCATTGAGTTATGAAAAAGTTGTACCAATTATACCCGAGTTATTGAAACTGCATAAATTTTCTCAGTTATTGAAAAGTTGAGGAGATTTTATGCAATTAATTACCTCTATCTCCATACACTACAACAATTAAGGCTTTATATCAAGTTTTAAAAGCGTGACAATGCCGTGGTATAAAAGGCCGTGATAAAAGAAATGGAAACTATATATACACGCGAGTTCTTATTTCGAATATCCCATAAAACAAACTCAAATTCCTTTTCGAATACATTATACTTCGTATGATGGATGGTCCCTAGCACTTGAGGTGAAAATTCAGGTTCATCTACAGAGAGACTAATGGGACGGTGAACTACGTTGTAAAGTTGGGAAGTGCATGCTTTGAAGATTGAAGATTTAGGAGGATTAAATGCTACTCTTTGTTCCCAATCCATCAGACCCCTTTTGCATGTTTGGGACTGCCAGGGCATTTGGTTAACGTTTTCTAATTCAGAGTATAAGGTCGTTAGGGTACTCATTTGGCCAAACCTCAGCCACTAATTTATTATGTTGCTTGAGAAAACATGGTGTTTTACATTTATATACCACCCCTAGCTACTAGATGTCTTAATTGCAAATTATTAGACAAATAACTCTTTAAATATTAAATTGGAGACCCTAATTTGTGAAGTTTCAGTAATTACATTAGAGTCCTAAAGTTAAACTATCATATACTTCGAATCCTACACTATTCCATTACCACCTTATAATTCCAAATACACTAACACTACACCACCAACCTTATAACTCCAATTACCCATGTACCACCTTATGCCTATGTCGGGGGTTCGAACCTCCAACCTCTCATGTACTACTTCATTACTATTACCACTTGGTCACCAAAATGTTTGACTTAATTTTTGATGATGTGCATAGTGGTTTTTATGGTTTGTTTATAACCCAGTACCATTTTCAATATTAACCCTTATGTTAGGGTACATTCTGAGTAAGTAGAAAAATCGCTCTATGTAGGTCACTAAATCATACCAAATCCCTGTCCCTCTAAAGTGTACTACACAATCTGCTCAAATTCCTTACATAACTTGATATAGATGCAATATAAATTAGGTCCACTAATTATTACAGTCCTTTACAAGTAGCTCTTGATTAATTACTCTTCCCTTCAACTTTAAGTACATGTGATTAAGTACGAAGAAGGGAAGGAGAACAATATTACCAGTTTTCCGTATAATAAAACCGTAATTAAGAGACTTTATTCAAAAGAGATTGTAAGCCTTTCTTATCTAGGCTTAGTAGCAGTGAGACTAATTAATACTTAAAACATTGATTTGGGGATTAACGCCCTTTTAATTATAGGCATTGGTCCATCTTAAGTCCGTCAAATCTTCTTGTGACAAGTGTTGCCTTTAGAACATGCTACGTAGCCTAACGTTGACACGAATGGGCCTAGCCCAATCCCATGTAAATGTATGTTCATGTTTATTCCAAAATACTCTACATGGTGACAAGTTCCATACAGTCTCTAATTATCTCCATAAGTACCTAAAAATGTACCTTCTCTCGGACCTTCCTATGGCCATATGATGTTATTCTGACGTTACTTCTTTTCAGTGACATATGTGATAGCAAGTAAGAAGGAAAGGTCCTGGCGTAGGCTTGGGGGTACTAGTCATTGTCCTGTATCCGTTCCTTTCCCTAGTGTGTCTCCATAAGTACCTATAACTGTACCTTCTTCGGACCTTTCTATGTCCATATGAGGTCATTCTGAGATTTGTTTTTGAAATGGCAAAACAGTTTATTACTACGAGAGCATATATAAGAAATGCTCCGAAAAAACTTACAACGGAAATACACGGAACAAACCTCCAGATTACAGAAATATGAGATCATTCTGAGATTACTTCTTTTCAGTGACATATGTGTCATATGTTAAGGAGAAAAGGTACTAAGATTGACCTTATGGACTTTCAAACCATAACGCGAACTAAGATCAAAGCTCCTTAGTTCTTACTAGGACGTAGGATATGGACTATGCATATTTAAATATCATCACCTTTATTTTTCATCTTACTTTTCCAATAGTATTTAAACCATATTGAATATATTAACTATAGTGGATGATACTGTAATGAGATATTTAGTGAGGAAAGTATATGCAATGAGTATCTTTACCTAAAATTATTTGCCAACCACTACTAGGGTATACCAAAACGAAGGGATTGATAGACCACGAATGGACTGTGTGTTATTAAGAGTCTTAGGCTACTTATAAGGTGCCAAACCCTTCATGATATGCAGGGTAAATATCATAGTCTACCACTCTCCCGGCCGGTTATATAGCGTTAAGATAATTCATGATTAAAGTTTGCCTGTAAATTCATAAGGTGCCTTTTATACGTGGTATATATGGTATATTCCGGAGTCAATTTGTGCGTCATCTGCCGGTTGCCATCCATGTGTTTTTTGTTTTGTGTAATATCTCCCGAGAGATAGGATGGTTATGAGTTATGACGTAGCTACGCTAATTTAGGTGCTTTGTGTTGTGCCGCTCTACGTCAACATGGTTGGATTTTATTTTACGCTAGGAAGCTAGCATGATTACACGAATGCATTGCGTAGAAAATAATTAATTCCTCCGTCTCATTACAAACTTCCTAAGATGACTATTCATCGTCGCGACCTTTAACCACGTATAACTCATAAATTACATTAGAGAAAAATATAATAAAATTATATGGAGTATATTTTTATAATCAACTTTTAATTTATATTGGTACAGTTTAATTTAAAAGTTATACGTGGTCAAAGGTCGCGATGAATAATTCCCTTAAAAATTTTGTAAATAAATGGAGGATGTGTATTGCAATATTTGTATATAAGATAAAGTCCACCCCTAAATATGGCAGGCAAAATTTTACCCGTACCATTCTGTCATATCGATCATCGCTTCGATACATGTGGCATTTGTGATTGGATGTTGTTGTTGAAGCTTGAAGGCAAACGAATATATCTACAAGTTATAAAAATCTCACTTTTAGCTCAATGCTACAATGATAGTGACGCAATGGGAAAATGAAATTCATACTGCCATTTTTTATTTGTTTTTCAATGTCTAAATAGACCACCTAAGTCGTACATTTTTTTGAAAGCCTAAGTCGTACATTTTGACCACTGGAGATTTTGGCACCATATATATAGATATATATAGAGTATAAGAACAAATGTGTACATACTACAAAAGATATTCAGGGCACGTTTATCAGATGTACGCTTAACTTTTGAATTTTGTATTATTATGAATGAATTTTAATTTTAAATTAAGGTTGCACCTTCTTGAGTAACATCATGAATCTTTTAAGCCTCCAGGTATATTTGATTTGTTTGAAAAACTTAAATCTTTAATGGAGTTCAAATGTTTAGTTCGGATTAATTTTATCAGATGAATCAAACAATACCTTAAACTTTACATCGTAACAATATTAGACTAGAAAAAATGTTTTGTTTCTATAATTTGCCTGAAAATAGTACTTCTCTCGTTCCACAATAAATTTTCTATTTGTTTAGTCGACTTTTTTATACTCCATTTGACCTCAAACTAATTTTAAACTATATTGAAAAAATAATTTTAAAATTTAAATTATTAAAATACAATCTTTATGATTTTATAATATGAGTTCAAAATTACATCTATTCATTATGATTTAGGTTTAATTGAAATAAAAAAAACGTTTTTTTTTTAAACGACAAATATTACAACCACTATTTCTACATTATACAAACTTCGTAAACCACCTTATTTCTCCATATATAAACCAACCTTATAACTCCGCCACCGCCAGAATGAACTTTACACCTCTCCTTCACTATCTCAACTCGTTACCACTGCTCGCTTTGCCGCTTCGAAGAAGACTCGCTTGCTGCTAGCCTATTATTATGGGTCAAAGCCAACAGCTAGCTGATTTTGTTGCTGATGAGTAATGACTCGTAAGTCGTAAAATACGCGCTTAATTAGGTTTTACTTTTAATTTCAAACTCAAAGTGGATATAGATATATTCAGCGCTTCACTTTAAAACTCTTGACAATTTCAATCCCTTCAATCTCGATCGATATTGCTCTAGTCTTGAAACTTCATTCACACGACCAATTTGTATTATTTTGGAAAACTATGTTCATCACTTCATGCTAGTGTTTGATGATGCAACGAGCGCAAATATGGTTTTAAAATTAATAGCCTTTGTACGTAATTTGATCGATAGTTGATGATAAGTTCCTTTATAATTGATTTATTTTATACGGACAAGAATCGAACATTGGAAATCTAGTTAAAGTCATGATCTTTTGAACATGTCAATTCAGCTCTGAAACTACCGAGTTGAAAGTGAGTTACTAACCAAGCAATTAACAACAACAAAATAATTAAACTTCCACATTTGATTTAAATTAGTTTAGTCAGAATTAAGGGCATTGCAAATGGATGGATAAGCTATTTGAGGTAGACAAACACATCGAGACAGATATTGGCTCGACAAATTAATGTGATGGCATAGGTTACCAGAATAGTTACAGAAAGCTGCTCCAATTAGAATTAGGCATCACCAACTTTGACAAACAATTAACATTACTATTGTTACCAAAAAATATTTAAAAAATTATCAATATTAATTAAAAAAAATGAGAGAGAAGTATATTCGGGATTGAACCATGCCCTCTCCTTCACCATCCCTATTCCCTTCCACATTTTTTTTTCCTTCTTTTTTTGAATCGGCAAAGAAATTTATTAATTAACAAGGGCATAAGGAATGCTCGAAAGAGTTACAACAAAAATAAAAATACAAATAGCTTGCAAAACTGGTACACAACTAAAAGTCTAAAACACCGCCAACACCATGATTCAATACAACCAACCAAGTCACAAAAGAGCTCAAGGCTTCCAAAAAAGACCGAAGGAACCAAACGTCACCAGGGTATTTGTCACAAGCCCAAGACAGTGACTAGGCAATGGCCGAAGAGTAACGGAGCCAACACTTGCCTACTCCCTTCCACTTTACAACCTAGAACTCCCGTCTCCGAGTAACTATCATCAGATATTGTTGAAGTTTTCTTTTTCTATTTGTAAAAATATTTGTAAAAGGATGGAAGTTTTGGGACTAAAAGCAGAAAAAGATAAAGATTTATTTGCAAGACTAAGAAAGAAGGTAAACAAGGACTGCAAGAAAAGAATGATCAAGGAACTGACGATGCAAAAGGAGTTGAGGAATCAACCAATGCAAATAAGAGAACTGACCAGTCAAAGGTCAATAAAACATGGAACAAGGAAGATTGCCACAGCGGATCAGGACCAAATAGATCAACCAACTGATGGCGGTTTTTGTCTTCGTTACAAGATGCCAAGATGGTATAGTGTTTCATGTATTGAATGATGATTGTACTGTGCGAGTTTTAGTATCTGTACTATATAAATACGTATCTGTACTATATATACCAATTAAATTTTTATTTAAATTTTTTGTCCTTAAATATAGGTACCACCACAAACATTCCACTATTTTTTTATTTTTTTAAGTTAATAATCTCACGACCAATTTTTATTAAGTACAGTACCACACAAATAGTGGCTAGACAAATCCAACTGACCCACGATACAAAATATAAGTGTGACCTGAATATATTGGACAACAATTTTATTCTTCATCTTTATGTACTTTCTTTATTTCATATTTATTATTTGTTATTTTAAATTCAAATAAAATTAAATATATTCACAACGAACACGCAGGAGTTGCGTCACTCGCGTGTCATATATACTGGGCCAAATAGCAATGTCCGGCAGCGGTCCAGTAAAATATTGGACCAAATGTCCGAGAGCGGAGCCCATTCTTCTAACACGTTCACTTGAAGGTTCCGACTCAAAACGTCATAACATGCCAACAAGAAATCTAAATCTCATCCCTTTGCGAGATGCGCTGGGCTCTATCAGATATCTACTTTTCGTGCGTGTGTCGTTCGTGGTCTTTGGTACTTTTAGGCGCGCGCCATGTTAACAAGATCAGGACATATATTTGTGTCATATTTGACCTTCAATCTTTGTGAAGAAGATCTGATTTATACGGTCAACTGGTCAACGAGTATTTTACTGCATCGGTCCATGAGTCGACTAAACTGACTAAACATTGTATTTATTTGTATATACCACCCACCGATCGATATACTTGTCTCGCTTACAGAAAACTGAGAAATGAGAGACAAAAGCGCTACACTTTGACAAACTGCGCTTTAACTAATTAATTTATGTACTAGCTACTCCCACCGTTTTTAATATAAATAGTTTTAGCTTTGTGTTCTTGTGCTTAAATATGAGTAGTTTAATGTTTTAAATTAATATTTTATTAAATTTCCAAGATAATAATTGTGACTGTGGAATTTCAATGTTTGACTTTTAATATATTAATCATTTTTTCATGGTTATGATTGGATGCCGAAAAACATTATATTTTTTAATTGTAATAATAATTATGATAGTGGATAATCATTTACATTTATTAGTATCTCAATCATTAACTTAAGGCTAGTGATAATGCCAGAGCTAAAATACTAATGCCAAAGCAATTTGTGCATTTTTAGGAATGATTAGTGAATATAAAATGTAAATTGCTCTGGCAATAGTAATTTCAGCTCTGGCATTATCAATAGCTTTAACTTAATACTTATAATAAAAAATTGGAGGTAGTAGTACAAATCTCGTTTCTAGTGTAGTAACCGATCGAACTTAATGTTATACCGTAATATTTGCAGTTAATCTATTAGGAGAATTATCTAGTTTAAGCTAGATTATTGGTATCATTAATCATAGTATCTTCATGTAATGATAGCATAATCATGCATTGCCTGACTAAAACTTGTTTGTACTACTACTTAATTAATAATTATATTGGCGAACTTTGTCTTCATAATCAGTTACGGGTCTCCCTTTTTTCACGACTGGTAAATTAAGTACATGAAATTGCACAAACCAAACAATGAATATAACTTTTGGATTAATCCTTTAAGTTATCGATCCACTTGCTTGTGTGAACGTAACAACTTTGGCTCAATATTCATCATTAGTACTTAGTAGCACTGAGCTGACTAATTACTTAGTGATGAGTTAAGCTCCTGCTGAAAAATTTATAAATTATTTACATCTTGTATGTGTAATTACTCTGGGAATTGTAATTTACATCTTGTGTAACTAACCTGTTGTAAGGTTTGATTGAGGTTTGGTGTTGTATCATTGTTTGGTTTCTTGGACATTGTGTTTTATTGATGACGTTGTACTCTCGCTCAAGTATTCCTTGTGCTTATTCTTTCTTAATAAATTAGTTATTTGGCTGTTTTAAAAAAAATAATCTGGAAATCCGTTTACCTCGTGGAAAAGATTCTTTTTTCATTCCCTTATTAACAACCAAAAAAGTTAAGTGATTAAAATGATTCATATGAGAACTAGTACATATATTGGAAAGTTATTTTGGAGTATTTTTTTTTATATTATGCGGGTAAATTATAAAGGACTTCATTCAAAATTAATAGTATTCTTAATTCTTATACCACCACTTCTTGACTTCGCCTACAATCTAAACCACCTTCACTCTCACTCTAAACCACATTATAGCTAAACTCCTTTTGATAATTGTCATTGTCATGCTCGAACTCTACACCTTTTGCATAACACTTTGACTTTTTACTACCCCTTCCGTCAACCTATTTGGATATAGGGCAAAGAAGCCTGTCTCGCGAATTTTCCCTCCGTCCTTCGCCGTGAAACCACCTTATGACTCCAACAAAAATATAAATTATTCCAAAATTGTTTTGGTTTGTGGAAATAGTATTTAAGAGTCACATGCATACTTTACTTTGTTGTGGAAAATGTTATGGGTTTATTTTTTATGAGAAATGTTTAATGTTTTGTAACATGTATTAGCGTGTTTCTTCCCGATCTTTTTAACCTATCGTCCTCTATAAAGAATCAGTGAGCGTCATATATGAAATCATCATGAAAATGTCTACGCGTACCGGAGCTTTTGTTAAATATCGATCGAGCACATATTCAAAGTTTCAACTAAGCTAAACAATGATGACTTGGTATGAGCAATTTATATGATTAGACTGACTAATTATACCTTAATTATAATAATTAGCTAGGCAGTGTAATTCTTGAAAAATGCATGAGATTGTAAAACGAAGATTAATCTAAAGCCACTTGTGTATATTGGGCACTCGACAACTTGACATTTGAGCCAACTTTTTCAGCTTACCAACTACAAGAACCGTGATGCAAATGTCTATATGTTGCTATGACCAAACACGCCGTAAGGGTCAACCATTTGATGCCTCAACACCATTTTTTAATAGTTTTCTTATTTTCACTCTCAAGACTTGGCTCTTTCCCATTCTAACGCCTTTATTTCATATAATTAAACATAGGATGAATTGCACTTTAGTCCCTTAACTAGATGTCTCCAAAACTAGTCCTAAACTTTTTAATTTTGCCAAGAAACCTTCTTATATAGTTGCTAACCAAGTTTAAATAAATAATAATAATAAAAAATAACGTGTTACAATCTGCAGTTTAATTCAATCCTTCATGTTGATGTACACTTGCAACAAAGACCAATTTAAAACCGATCACAAAATATGCAACACTTGAGCTCTGTTAGATAAAACTACCTTGTAATTGATGTGTGAACTTCAACGAAGGTGCTTTGTCAGTTTGTTTGATATAGGTAAATAATTAAAATTATATATAAAAAAACTAATTGAGGTAATTACTTATCAAACTAGTTAGAGGATTAAATACCATATAGACGTTCACATAACATATATATTTTGGTCAAATGTTTAAGTAATTAGCCGGTAAACTCACTCACGTTAAAAGGTTTGTCTTGAAAGTTCAGGGCTGAAATCACATTTTTTTGTTTAGCCACTAAGCACCTGTTTGCATAAATTTAAAACTTAGGACCAATTTTGTGAGTGACTTGTAGTCATAGATTAAAATTGCAATTGACCCCATTTAAAGATACTACGTGGAAATTGATGAATTTCATAGATTGATCCATTCATAGCATTATTTTGCCGTCCCCTTGTGTTATATATATAACCGTTTGTTCGTGCCATTCCAGATATTAAAACTCATCATCACTTATTCATATCCACTACTCAGAGCTTTATAACTTGTGCAGTTCCTTTTGACACTTCTCTCTCTAAACTCAACACGATTCATAATTTATTCATATCCTACAAACGATTTCTATACTTATAAGCCAAAAGAACTGCCCAATTACTTTAAGTGACAAGTTTTGATCATACATACACAGACAGAAATGGATAACTGGAACAACTTGATACACCTTTTCGTCACGATTTTCTTATCGTGTTTCGCATTGTTGGTAGTGAATCCGGCGATTGCTGACGTTACCATGGAGGCGATTTGTCCCGGGAAAGATGAATGCTCGCTCGCCATTTACCTAACAGGCTTCCAGCAAGCGGTATGTTATTTTTTAAAGTTTTGAACATAAATTTTTAAGTAATCATGAAAGCATTGTTATATATATATATATATATATATATATATATATATATATATATATATATATATATATATATATATATATATATATATATATATATATATATATATATATATATATATATATATATATATATATATATATAATGGAAAATAGGAATGTTTCTTTTGAGTTTAGTGTACAAATGAATTAATTTTATTTATCATCAACCGGGCGGAGGGGACGACTCCGCCCTCATCATGATCATAACCTCCGCCCTCATCATGATCATAATAAGAGATGTAGCTAAGTACAGTTTATTTGCTTATTATTTTTTTAAATAAGAAATTTATTAAAAAGTGTCCAAGTTTAAATACACAAATACTATTAGGTATACATTCAAAATCGAACAAACTTATTTAGTTATTTAGTTATGTTCATCATCATCTATTAAATTGTTAGATTAATAAATAATGACAAATGATTACATGAGCAGCTGAATATTTTTGTGTTAATAGCGAATAATATGATGAAACAAAGATATATACATTTACAACTTATTAATGTTTTATATGTTCTCTCTAGTAGTAGTAACCATCCAATTAATTCTAATATGCTTTCATACAGGTTATACATCATTGTCTTCAAAAACAACTTGACTTGCTAAAAATAGAGTGATTATATATTTAAGAAAAATAGAGTGATAGTTGGTTAGGTAAAAGAAAATGATTTTGTGGAATTACACTAAAGAGCAGAGCTAATGTTGTTAGAATGGCGGTAATGTACATATCGTATGAAATGAAGTACTGTATTTTTCTTATGTTTTCTAAAATATATCTAATGGTAGTCTTATTTGACTCCTTCATTTCATGTTTGTATTGAAGTTAATGACCAGTCCCATGTTTGACAAGTCAATGTCATGTAACATTTCCCTTTGAATTTGGGACCATCACAATTCACCAAAAAAACACCAGTACTATAAATTAAACAGATGTTTATTATTAGTATATCATATCTCTATGTTTTATTGTTATCATTCTTAATATTATTATATCTAGTGATATATTCAGAGCTAAAATTACTAATGCTAGAGCAATTTACCTTTTCAAAATACTAATCATTTTTAAAATTGCACAAATTGCTCTGGCATTTGTAATTTTTAGCTCTGATTATATCACTAGCCTATTATCATTAGTGATCAAAAGAAGAAAACAATTTATTGTGGATAATCGTGATGGCTTGTGAGGTAGCTTGTCATATTTAGTTGATTGATTGGTGAGCTTGAATTGAAAATTCATTCTCAACAAAGTTAGGTTACAAGATAGATAAAGATAAAGTCCAATAAAGAGGATTATGCACCTTAACTAAAATAATTAGGACAAATTAGTTACTATAAAGTTTGAACCATTCAATATTTACCAAGTCATTTCATAGTTCAATTTTTTAACTTTTATACAACAAACACGAAAAATCTTTATCGGTTTGTCTCGGCTCAAAAGTTTGCCGGCAAATTTCTTGTTTTTTGTTTTTGCTTTGTAATCACCATTTTAACGCGCTTAATTATGACAACAAAATATCAAAAACTGCTAAACAATTAGGGATCAAATCTCGTAATTCGTAAATGACATAACGGGAGGGAGGGGTCATACATAATTTGTAATTTTGAAACATTTTGCCGCCATAAGCCTAAACAACTCTATTTTTGTCCAGTTTATTGACATTGAATCATAAACATTTTCTGCAGATTTCAGGACTAGGATCTGTAATCGTCATGCCGCTTATCGGCAACCTATCTGACATCTACGGCCGAAAACGCTTGCTTGCGATCCCTTTGACCCTCTCCGTCTTCCCATTGTGTATGCAATCTGATTAACAACTTAAATTAACTACTCTAGTTTGATTATTTCTCCCCTGTTTGATCCTGAATATGTTCCAATAAATTGCAGTGATTATGTCAATCAAGAGGACGACGCATTTCTTTTACGCTTACTATATATTGAAGACCTTAACTTCCATGGTTTGCGAAGGCGGTGCAGTGTGCCTCTCCTTGAGTTACTTGGTAATTAACTTAAAACTCTCTCAGAGGCATTTCATCGAACAGTTTCTGTTCCTGAGTGTGATTAGACTTTTCTACATGTTTTCTGATATTCATCTTCATTTACAGGCTGATAACGTGTCGGAAGGCAAGCGTGTGTCTGCAATCGGACTCTTGTGCGGCACAGTGTCGGCTGCAACCGTTGTTGGTACCTTGACAGCCCGGTTACTTCCCACCGCACAAATATTTCAGGTGGCAGCAGCCGCGGCTATTCTTTCAGCAGTGTACATGAGAATATTTCTCCAGGAGACGGCTCGACCAGCTGCGGATCCACTTGAAGTGCCAATCTTGAAATCGGTCTCTGAAACAAAAGAAACTGGGGAATCAATGAAGAAACCAGATGTCCTAGTAAAGGTTTCGTTGCCTAAGGAAATCATTCGATTGCTTCAGAGCAGCTCCACTGTATCTCTAGCATCATCTATTGCTTTCTTCAATAGCATGGGTGAGGCAGGAATTCAAGCCTTTCTAATGGTAATAATCTCATCGATCTTCTACGTTGGGTCCTATGTATATACTTCATACTTTAAAGATAGTTCAATTTTATCTAAATGTGGTCTTTTTGTTCGCAACTGCAGTACTACTTGAAGTCGCGATTCCACTTCCAGAAGGACCAATATGCCGATATCTGTCTTATTACCTTCATTGGAGCTACCTTTTCAAGCGTATGTTCAAACTATCTTGTCAATGAACTACCTATACAGAGTCATATTATTCACTCATCATCGACTAATATGAAGTCTATTGAATTCTGCAGATGGTGTTGATGCCTACACTAGGTCCAATATTTGGAGAGGAGACATTGCTTTGTGTAGGACTTTTCGCTGGATTCATGAATGTATGCATCTTACATGTCCAACAGTTACATTAACATACCTCATTTATAGCAATGAACTTATTTGGTGACATTTTGTATCCTTTCTTTTCTCGTGCAGATGTTGCTCGACAGCATAGCATGGGCAACCTGGGTACCGTATGCTTCTGCTTTCTTAGGAGTCCTCCTTTCCCTAGCCAGTCCAAGTGTGAGTTCCATTTCATTTCATACCATCACGTATACCACTCATATCATATTATCACTTAAAATTGACAAACAAACTTTTAACATGTACAGATAAGATGCATTGTGTCCAAACAAGTCGGACCCTATGAACAGGTAAACATTAATCCTTCAACAAATTGGTTTCTTAAACCCGTCCAATTCTTCATCGAACCATACTAACTCAAATGTTTTATCTTCCAGGGAATTGCTCAAGGATGCCTAATGGGAATAGCCGCATTAGCAAATGTTGCCTCTCCAGTAATCTTCAGTCCACTTTCAGCGTTGTTTTTATCAGACAACGCCCCCTTTAATTTCCCCGGTTTCAGCATGCTCTGCGTAGGCCTTGCTATTGTAAGAACCATTAGCTGGATCTAAATTTCGTTTCAACTCCTTACATTACGTATATATACTGATCTTATTGTTGTGTTGTTATGTGCAGTTTGTAGGATTCCTTCTGAGTTTAGTGTTGAAGGTATATCCTAAATTTTCAAGAGAAAGAAGCCATGTTGAACCCTGCTTGTTGGCCTAATGCAGCAAAGCTTCATTCAAGAGCAGAGGTTTCATTTTTCATAAAATTTTGGAAAATGGAACGGGAAGCATTTTGTGTAATTCTGCATAGTAGTATGTAGTATGTAATTATGATGCCTTTAGTAAATGTAAATAGAAATTAGAGGACACCCCCTTCTTCTTCAATAAAAATTGGTTTATTATTTTATTACAAAGTTTCTATTTTCTCAATGTTTTTTTACTCTTGCCTCTTAATTTCAGAAGTCAAAACTGTAAAGGTTTCAAGAAAGTAAAAGAAATAATTTTCAACATTTAATAAAGAACATTTAATGAACTGATGTTCGAGCGTTTATCATTTTTCCAAATTAACAGATCACAAAATAGTTTTTCACAATCTTGCAAACAGATCGATCACGATAATGAGAGGGGAGGGGAGATAACAAAATAGTATATGGATTGAGTAGTTTTTCAGATATAATTTATTTTATGAATATTTATCAATATCATTATTTACTAATTAAGATCAAATTAATCATCTCATAAATAACGTGAATAATTAAGTGATAAGGTTATGAGGTAATGCGAAACACATTGTATCAATTTATGATGCATTTGTTTGTTTGTCGATCGATGATACATGGAGTGGGATAAGGAATCGAAGATGTGTATTTGTGTAGTAATTCACATCCCACATCAGTTAATAAATATAATAAATAGTGGAAGAAATAATGGCATAGTTGGAGACCACTCTCAAATGGTATGTATAAAAAAAAAAAAAAATCTTGGGCAATTTCAAAATCAAATTATGCGGCCGAGGTCCAGAGGATCAAATGTCGATCGATTAGCTAGTGTTCGGGTTGTTACAAACGGTATCAAAGCCAGACCATCCCCAAACATGCGTGGGAAAGTGAGCAATTTGGGGCGGGGTAGCACCCCGCACCCCACATCAATTAAGAGATTTGCGCGTTCCTAAATTCGGTCAGACAATATCATACCAACTATTAGAATTGGGGCATCTTCCCCTTAAAAGGACTTGTAAGGGGAAAAGGTTATCCAATCTTATATGTTGAATTGAGGTACTACTCTCAAGCGATGTGGGATGGGGTTTAACACGCCCCCTCACGTGTAGCCCGGTATGAACATCAGGTCTACAACGTGGACAATGAATGCTGCAATATACATCGGCTCAAACCCAACATGTCGTTCGATTAGCTAGTGTTCGGGTTGTTACAAACGGTATCAAAGCCTAGACCATCCCCAAACATGCGTGCGAAAGTGAGCAATTTGGGGCGGGGTAGCACCCCGCACCCCACATCAATTAAGAGATTTGTGCGTTCCTAAATTCGGTCAGACAATATCATACCAACTATTAGAATTGGGGCATCTTACCCTTAGAAGGACTTGTAAGGGGAAAAGGTTATCCAATCTTATATGTTGAATTGAGGTACTACTCTCAAGCGATGTGGGATGGGGTTTAACACGCCCCCTCACGTGTAGCCCGGTATGAACATCAGGTCTACAACGTGGACAATGAATGCCGGAATATACATCGGCTCAAACCCAACATGTCGTTCGATTAGCTAGTGTTCGGGTTGTTACAAACGGTATCAAAGCCTAGACCATCCCCAAACATGCGTGGGAAAGTGAGCAATTTGGGGCGGGGTAGCACCCCGCACCCCACATCAATTAAGAGATTTGTGCGTTCCTAAATTCGGTCAGACAATATCATACCAACTATTAGAATTGGGGCATCTTCCCCTTAAAATGCCTTGTAAGGGGAGAAGGTTATCCAATCTTATATGTTGAATTGAGGTACTACTCTCAAGCGATGTGGGATGGGGTTTAACACGCCCCCTCACGTGTAGCCCAGTATGAACATCAGGTCTACAACGTGGACAATGAATGCCGGAATATACATCGGCTCAAACCCAACATGGGTGAATGACCATCATCGACTTGGGCCTGCTCTGATACCATATTAGAATTGAGTCATCTTCCCCTTAAAAGGCCTTGTAAGGGGAGAAGGTTATCCAATCTTATATGTTGAATTGAGGTACTACTCTCAAGCGATGTGGGATGGGTTTTAACACCACCTATACGTGTGTGACCCATGTCATAAGTAATCGTACTAGCCCAAAGAGACAGTGTAGATGTTTTCATTGTTTTGTTTAAACGAGCCAAGTCTAGATGTCTTGTTTAAATGAGTCAGTAATTGTGAATATATAGGTGCCTTATCTTATATGTAAGATAGATTAGAACAACAAACCTTATCCACAAACATGAATGCAAGTAGATTAAAATTTACATTTAAAACTATATTTCGCTTAGAAGTCTAATGACCCAGGAATCTATCTGGTGAATTAGTACATAAGCAGTGCAGGGCTATACCCATATTTACGATTATGATCGATATACGATGAATAAACTATGACTTTCGAAGCTTTATTTTTATTTCTCATGTTCTTATTTTTTTCTAATTCTTTTGTTGATGTTCTATATTCATGTAAGAAGACGAGCCAACCCCACTTTATGTGCCATATATATCTCGCGGACACATGATTCACATGTAGTATGGCAAATTATCGAAGAACACTCTTGAGCATCTCTACACTTGGTATCGGATCAGGTTTTGAAGAATCAAACAATCATGCTTTCGCAAAACACGACGATGGTGGCCGGTTGAAACAATTGGAAGAAGAGATCGTGAAGGTTGATGAGTTATTGAGGTTCATCCCTGAGAGCCCCTAGCTTGTTATGCAGATCTGTTTAAACAGGCGAACATGACGCACAAGATCAACGACCTAGGTGGTGGTATATGGATGTTGTGGTATGCTTCTCTAAAACTAAAATTAAGCATACTAATCGATGTAAGTTAAAAGTATCAAATGAGGTGGTATTGGTGCTTAAAGCACCATAAGGAACGGTAAGTTTCAAACTAATTAAATTCAATAAAAATGCACTTTGTTTATCTAAAAAAGAAGAAAAAGGATCAATAAACAAAAAGTTTAATTAAATTACAAACTAAAATGTTAAAAAAAAAAAAAAGCCACAACGACGTTAGGACACGAAGCCAAAGAGGTAAAAGGGTGCATTTCATCACCAAAGACCGAGAGCTTCCAAACCTCCAAGATAGAAAACTTGAGCACCAAAGGAAGGATAACACCAATGGGACGGAGGGAAGGAACACCTCCAAACTAGAGAACCAAAACCGAGGGACGGGACACCTCCACACTCGAGAACCACCTCATGAATTTCCGATGCTTACTTATACCCAACTCCTACACTCTATGGTTGAAAGTGTGCAACACTAACCTCCAAGTGGCAAGTAATTTAAAGTGTGACCATAATCTAAAAAACCGGGGATCGAAAAGCAAGAGTTCACCACGAAACAAAAAGGAACAAACCGATACAATAAGGGAGAAGACAAGTTATTCATCTAAAGCTCCATGAAACAACGGGTTCATTCCCGAAGGGCATGGATACACTTCATGTGTCGTTTGATTTATCGACGTCAAATTTGAAAGTACATATTATGAACTTTCGCAACATAACATTATTTAATATTTTTATATTTCCATTTAGTAGTAAATAGTGGTCAGGTAAGTAAGATTTATCTAAAATTAAATGACACATTATTAATGGGACGGAGAGTATATTTTTTCGATCTACCGAATGAAATGAAGTTTGCGACTACTTTCTTTCTTGTTTAATTCTTGATCACCGTTTAGCACATTCACTGTTAGGGTTTCAAAACGTCATAATAATGCCAACAAGATATTTAAATCTCACCCCTTTGTGAGATGTGATCAGCTCGATCAAATATCCACTCTTCTTCGTGTATGTGTCGTTTGTAATGATTTGGTACTTTTAGACGCGCGTCATGTTAATAAGAGGACATACAATTGTGTCAGTCATATTTGACCTTCAATTTTCAGTGAACATCAGATATATATGGGTCAAACGGAGTAAGTATTCTACGGCACTACAAAACATCCATCCAGTCGTCTAAACTGACTAACATTGATCACTACAGAAAAGAGACAAAAGCTACTCATAATTAATAACTTTAACTGATGATTAATTACGTACTAAAATCTTGTTTTTGACAGTTAAACTAAAAGTTGTGACTTGTGAAGTACATGTCTAAAAATTTCGAGAATAAGTAGTACACTCCTCTTCTCCAATTAATTCTAACATACAACTCGAAAGTTCCTGGCATTAGATATATGAAATCACGGATGAAAATGTCTACACCTACAATTGTTAACACCGAGTAGTACATAGATTCAAAGTTGAAACTAAACTAAACTAAACTATATATGATGACTTGGTATTAAAAATAAGATTTGACTGACTAATTACACCTTAATTATTATAATATATAATTAGCTAGGTAATATAACTCTTGAAAAATGCTTGATATTGGAAAACGAAGATTAATCTAAAGCGACTTGTGTATACTGAGCAATCAACAACTTGACACTGAGCCAAAATTTTCTCAGCATAACAACTACAAGAGCCACAGTGCAAAATGTCGTTATGACCAACCACGCCGTAAATGGTCAACCATTTGATGCCTCAACACATTATTTTAGTGTTTTTATTTTCAGTCTCCCCTTTCCCATTCTAACGCATTTATTCTTATATTATTATTAAAAACATATATATAGGATGAATTGCACTTTACTCCCATAACTAGACGTCTCAGAATAAATTGTCCTATAGATTTTGGCAAGAAAGCTTCATAGGCTGTCCTTTTTTTTTTTTTTTTCTTTTCAAAATTTTAAATTAGTTCGTTCATATTTATTAAATTCAATTCCATTTAAATTTTTTAAATTTAGTTCAGTTCAAATTTGTTTAATTATCTTTCTTACTAAAAATGAGTTCTAATAAGTTCAGATCAGTTATGTTCACATTTTTTAAAAGTAAAGAAAAAAAAACTATAGTTCTTAATCATCAAATCACAACACGTGTTGCACTATGCGATGTCAATCCTTCTTGTTGATGTGCGTGTCCATGTCATAATATCCCCCTTTAAATTTGTGCGAATGAGCTGCCATTCCACCAATGAAATGCATGCCCACATGAACAAGGACCAAAATCGATTGCATAATATGCAATGCACATGCTCTATTGAACAAAAAACTATCTGGTAACTGATATATTAATTTCATCTGAGCTGCTATAGTTGTAATTTAGTTGATCTAAAATTGAACATTAGAAAAGAAATATGAATAAGGTAACTTATCAAATTAGTTAGCTAATTATAAAAAATACCATATATACGTTCACGTGACATATCTATTTTGGTCTGGTTAAATAAACACATCTACCTTAGCTGATAAATTCAGGTTAACCATGGTCTTAATGTCTCCAGAAAGTTAAGGGCATCACCTTTTTATATGTTAGCAACTAAGGACCTATTTGCAGAAATTAGAAACTTGGGACCAATTTTGTAAGGGACATCTAGTTATAGATCAAAATGGCAATTGACCCATTAAAGATACTACGAGGAAATTGATGAATTTCATAGGTTGATCCATTCAGAGCAATATTTGCCGTGTCCTTTGTTATATATACAACCGTTTGCTCGTGCCATTCCGGATATTAAAACTCATCATCACTTACATATCCACTACTCGAGCTTTATAACTTGTGCAGTTCCGTTTTCATACTTTTCTCTCCAAACTCATCATCACTTATTCTACAAACGGTTTCTACTTATAACTTATAAGCCAAAATAACTGCCCACAGTTCTATTAAGTGACAATTTTTGATCATATACACACACAGAGAAATGGATCACTGGAAGAACTTAATTCACCTTTTCGTCACGATTTTTCTATCGTGTTTCGCATTGTTGGTGGTGAATCCGGCGATTGCTGATGTTACCATGGAAGCGATTTGTCCTGGAAAAGATGAATGCTCACTCGCCATTTACCTAACAGGCTTCCAGCAAGCGGTATGTGATTTTTGAAGTTTTCCACTTATATTTCGAATTAATTATCAAAGCATTGTTCGGACTAGAATTATTTTAGGGAAAATGGGAATGATTTGTACTTGTTTATATATCACCCATGTTAAAAGTTTTATTTGTACTATATATCATATCTACATCGATTGTTACTTGTTTATTATATTGCTAATCACCATTTTAACACGCTTAAAAACTTTTAGGGTTAATTACAAATTAGTGATGATCCTAATAATTTCTATCAAATAAGTGCTACATGGAAAACTTCCTACAAATTGGTGTGTACACGTTTGGACTAAATTACCGTTACCTAATTAGAGAATGTAAGACTAAATTCCTAATTTTTAGTTAATTAGTTAGTTTGTTAGTTTTTTTTACATGCATCTATATATTTGATTTTGTCTATTATTAGCTATTACCCCTTCAATTTATTTTCTTTCTTAATATACGTTTAAATTGGTTTGTATTAGCAACTAGCAAGCGTCCGTCATCCTATTCCTTTTTAATTTGTAATCAGACGTCAAGTGTTTTGCTTATTGTGGTATATATGAGAGTTTGCAAAGTTTAAGGGGATGAGTGATGTCACATGTGCAACTGCAAATCGACCATGAGCAAGCTATGAATGCATAATAAAATCATGCATCTCAATAGGCTGCATCTTAAAATCATGCATCTATGAGATCATGTATCTATGCAAATCCGAACATACATCTCTCAGCAAGCATCTAATTAAAAAAAGTAGTGAACTGACGGTAAAAAAAAACGATTGATGATGCTTGACATTTTAGTCTGAGTTTGACTAATTAAGAGAAATGTAGTTAGTTGGAGAAAATATAGAAATTTTAGTTAATCTAATGAATACTAAAATTAGCATCATCACCAAATTGAAAGAGTTTTCACCAATTTGAAAGAATTTAGGTCAAACCAATTTGATATAAACTCTCAAAACTATCACCAATTTGTAATTTTTCCAAATTTTTAAGAGGTTGAACTTACTTTTAATACGGAGTTAGTTGTGAGCTTTTCAACATCAAGGATCGAATCTCGTAACTGACATAACATGAAGGGGTCATACATAATTTGTAATTTTGAAACATTTTGCCGCCATAAGCCTAAACAACTCTATTTTTGTCCAGTTTATTGACATTGAATCATAAACATTTTCTGCAGATTTCAGGACTAGGATCTGTAATCGTCATGCCGCTTATCGGCAACCTATCTGACATCTACGGCCGAAAACGCTTGCTTGCGATCCCTTTGACCCTCTCCGTCTTCCCATTGTGTATGCAATCTGATTAACAACTTAAATTAACTACTCTAGTTTGATTATTTCTCCCCTGTTTGATCCTGAATATGTTCCAATAAATTGCAGTGATTATGTCAATCAAGAGGACGACGCATTTCTTTTACGCTTACTATATATTGAAGACCTTAACTTCCATGGTTTGCGAAGGCGGTGCAGTGTGCCTCTCCTTGAGTTACTTGGTAATTAACTTAAAACTCTCTCAGAGGCATTTCATCGAACAGTTTCTGTTCCTGAGTGTGATTAGACTTTTCTACATGTTTTCTGATATTCATCTTCATTTACAGGCTGATAACGTGTCGGAAGGCAAGCGTGTGTCTGCAATCGGACTCTTGTGCGGCACAGTGTCGGCTGCAACCGTTGTTGGTACCTTGACAGCCCGGTTACTTCCCACCGCACAAATATTTCAGGTGGCAGCAGCCGCGGCTATTCTTTCAGCAGTGTACATGAGAATATTTCTCCAGGAGACGGCTCGACCAGCTGCGGATCCACTTGAAGTGCCAATCTTGAAATCGGTCTCTGAAACAAAAGAAACTGGGGAATCAATGAAGAAACCAGATGTCCTAGTAAAGGTTTCGTTGCCTAAGGAAATCATTCGATTGCTTCAGAGCAGCTCCACTGTATCTCTAGCATCATCTATTGCTTTCTTCAATAGCATGGGTGAGGCAGGAATTCAAGCCTTTCTAATGGTAATAATCTCATCGATCTTCTACGTTGGGTCCTATGTATATACTTCATACTTTAAAGATAGTTCAATTTTATCTAAATGTGGTCTTTTTGTTCGCAACTGCAGTACTACTTGAAGTCGCGATTCCACTTCCAGAAGGACCAATATGCCGATATCTGTCTTATTACCTTCATTGGAGCTACCTTTTCAAGCGTATGTTCAAACTATCTTGTCAATGAACTACCTATACAGAGTCATATTATTCACTCATCATCGACTAATATGAAGTCTATTGAATTCTGCAGATGGTGTTGATGCCTACACTAGGTCCAATATTTGGAGAGGAGACATTGCTTTGTGTAGGACTTTTCGCTGGATTCATGAATGTATGCATCTTACATGTCTAACAGTTACATTAACATACCTCATTTATAACAATGAACTTATTTGGTGACATTTTGTATCCGTTCTTTTCTTGTGCAGATGTTGCTCGACAGCATAGCATGGGCAACCTGGGTACCGTATGCATCTGCTTTCTTAGGAGTCCTCCTTTCCCTTGCCAGTCCAAGTGTGAGTTTTCTTACATTTCATATCGTCAAAATTACCTATCATACCATACAATCACTTAAATTTGACAAACAAACTCTTAACATATCTACAGATAAGATGCATTGTGTCCAAGCAAGTCGGACCCTATGAACAGGTAAACTTTAATCCTTTCTCGAACTGGTTTCCTAAACCCGTTAAATTCCTTATTGATCCATACTAACTCAAATGCTCTATTTTTCTTGAAATCTATTAGGGAATTGCTCAGGGATGCCTAATGGGAATAGCAGCATTAGCAAATGTTGCCTCTCCAGTAATCTTCAGTCCACTTTCAGCGTTGTTTTATCAGACAATGCACCCTTTAACTTCCCCGGTTTCAGCATGCTCTGCGTAGGCCTTGCTATTGTAAGAACCATTAACTGGATCTCAATTTCATTCCAACTCTTTACAATATACTGATCGATCTTATTGTTGTGTTGTTATATGCAGTTTGTAGGATTCCTTCTAAGTTTAGTGTTGAAGGTATATCCTAAATTTTCAAGAGAAAGAAGCCATGTTGAACCCTGCTTGTTGGCCTAATGCAGCAAAGCTTCATTGATCAAGAGCAGAGGTTTCATTTTTCATAAAATTTTGGAAAATGGAACGTGCAACATTTTGTGTAATTTTTACATTGTAGTATGTAATTATGTTTCCTTCAGTAAATGTAATTATGTAGATAGGACTCCTTTTTATTCAATAAAAAATTATTATTCGAAATATTATAAATTATTTCAAATAGTGTAGGTGTGACCTTATTTATTTACTACTCTAATTTAGTTTTAAAAAAATCTACAAATTAATAATTTTGCCAAGTTTGGTAAGATTTTTACGAAACATATCCCTCTACTAAAAAATGTTGGATTTGGGAGTTGAAGAAGCAAGTCCAAGTGGCAAAGAGGAACCAAACATGGAAGTTTAGATCAACTTCAACATCCCTATTTACACAAAATTCCTCCAAATCCAATTTCAAATCCAATTTTTTTCAACTCCGATTTCCTTATCAAACAGCTCCTTAGCTCCTTAGTATACCAAATCCGATTACCCAATAAAAAGATTGCACTTGTTCGTTAGGTGATATGTGGCCCATGATCATGAGATTTGAACTGGATTTTGTAGGATGTTCTACAAAGTTTTACTTGAGATGTTGTGCATCTCTCCTGTAACAAACATGATAGATTATCACCGTACATTATACATATAAATATAACACATGTTTCAAACACAATAATATTATGAAACACCGAGTCAAAACTATCCACTTTCTCTATGAGTAAAATTTCAATTGAAAATTTAAACTTATTTGGCATCTAAAATAACTTCACCTTCTTTGGAATTTATGCAATCCATTTACCTTCGTGGTTGGGCGAATTAAACTTGCAGAAGCTCCAAATTTTGCATTCTTTCACTTTATTTCATTTCTCTTTCTTCTTTTACCCCTTATAATAATATAATTTATAATAAGATAAATAATAGGAAAAAAAAGCACTTCCCCCCTAAAGTTTCACCATTTGTACACTTTACCCCTGAAGTCGGGTTACGTGCATTTTACCCTCTAATATATTAGTTTTGGTGCACAATGCCCCTAGAACTACTTTTCCATCACCTTTGGATTAGCGTGAAAGTCACGCTCCGATGTTGCCCTTTATCAAGAACAAAATTCTATGATTTTGATGTAAATTAAGTACATACCATTACCAATTTATCTCAACAAAGCAATTAAGGCATATCCATCAAGTTCATATCCATTCCATATACATTCAAGTTTAAGAAACTTACACCACCCCTAGCAATCAAACAATGGAATCTGGAGAGCAATCATACGATCATCGATCTCTAAATTGCTTCTTGTCTTTTTTATCCATCCATTTTCGTTTTTGGAGCATATATAGTAGGTAAATCCCAACAGATCTCACGTAATGGATTTCAATTCGCTCTCATGGGTTGTAATGATTCAGAGCAAGAAGTGAATAGAGAGATATATTTAGCATTGATGAGATTGACCACATGGAATGATGGAAATAGGATGAAGCTCTGTTGGCATATTGAGAAACTCAGAGAATTACCGAGGAAGATGAATTGCTTTGTCGGCAATATGCTTTTTTCTTACATTTATTTAATTAATAAAATGTGAATAAAAAAATACCCTGGGCAGCTTCACTCACGCGTGAGCATAATTGCTGCCCGGAATTAGCGAAGCACACTAATATTGAAACTTTAGGGGCTATTTTGCACAGACGCTAATAGTTTAGGGAAAAGTGCACGTAACTAAACTTCAGGGGAAGTGCACAAACTTTAGGGGGAAATTAATTTTTTGCCAAAATGATAAGACCTTGCATAAAAATGATAAAAATGTAAAGTATAACAACCAAAAGGGTGTCTAACATAGAATCTCCCGGAACATTTTAAAGTTGAAAGAGACAAAGACCTACTAATACAACCAAAATTAATGGTTACGTAGTAGACAACTAAAAGCTAAGCTAGGTTCTAATGGATAATATAATGCATAATATAGACTCATGACATGGTTGGGCGTTTTAGCCGCCCCTGTTGATGTCTCAAGCTCACATGCTAATGAATTCGACGTAAATCCAAACTTAAGCTCACAATATTGTAAATTCAACTACTATTATAGAAGGTTATCTAGTAAGTTTGTTTTTTGAAGACAAAACACAAACAGATTTCTATTAACAAAGGTAGACTCAATTGAACCCAACGGTAAAATAAGCCAAATATAACATAGTCTCTTAATTTCTATTAACTTGTTATTTTTTTAATAATGTATATTTATTTGAACATTATTTTATAAAAGCTCTAAAAAATTGAACCATACATTTAACATATAAGAACTATACGGTCTTTAATTTTGTGAGGCCTTGAGCCAAAACTAAAATTGAACCATACATCTAACATGTAACATATGAGGGTAAACAGATACAATCAACTTAAAATATGAGTTATGTACAAATTTCTAATTCGATATGCGCACTATTTCCTTATCCGAATTCGTACATATTCTAATTCGATATCCACACTGTGTTCAACTACTCGTTAATTTATAGTCTAAAAGGTCCAAAAAATTACAGGTCATATGCGGGTGAACATATCACATGGGCTCAAAATCTGCCATGTATCCTAGATCTGCCCCTGTCCTTAACGCCTCTGACCATTTTACCATTAGAGTCAACTTACAGTCTCAGTTGGGAAAGAGGTGCAATGTGTGTAGTTTCCACATTCCAGCACACCCTGCTGATCATGGTGACTTTGCTTAGGTGCATGCTTCTTTGGATCGATAAGCTTAGCTTCCATTGAAGCTATTTTAGAGCTTGGAAGTTGAAGCTATTTTAGAGCTTGGAAGTCTGAAAAGTGAAAACAGAGCTTCCGTGCGCTGTCATGCTGTATAACAGAGAATGGAAGCTTCCATAGAGAGACTCTATATGATGCAAGCAGTGGCGACACCCCCCCTCCCTCGCCCCCCCCCCAAAAAAAAAAAAAAAAAAAAATTTTACAATTTCTTTTTAATTTTTTTAACCAAAATTTGTATTTTGACCCCCTAAAAAACCACAATTTTATATTTTAACCTCTCTAAAAATTAGTCCAAGATTCGCCGCCGGATGCAAGTACTTTTCTCAGAAAGAAAACACACAGTATGGTGAGTTACAAGTCAAAAAAATGCAATTCTTCCACATTTGACAGGTCGTTATTCATGCCGAGTGGATGACCATATTACCCGACAATCAGCGTTTATTAGATGCTAGGGGCGGAACCAACTACGACACCCTCTAATACAGGATGTGAGGTCCACACATGGGGCCCACCATCTCTATTAGAGGGTGTCGCGGTGGTTACCTCCCTAGCATCTAAAAAAGTACAATCAGGGTGGCTGTAAGCAAGTACAATAAGCCACCTGTTTAGGGCCTCATTTGTCCAGGGTCCACGCCCAAACTGTTGAGGCACAGTATTAGTCTTTAAAAAAAATATTAAAAAAAGTGAAAGTATTTGTAAATAATTTTAATTTTAATAGTTTTTTATGTGATGTTTTAAAAAATAAATAAAAAAATCTTGCTTCCGTAAAAATTTATCTATTTCCCACTGGGGCACTGGGCCTCATTTGAAAGTTTATGGTCACCTAAATCTCTAATACGTCCTGCCAACAATTCAGGTAGTGGATGGTCATCGTAGTTGTTGGTTGCTAGAGCTTTCGGCTAGTCTGTTGCTTGAATTAGATCAATTTGTTCAGCATTTCTCTTCGTTGTTAAGAGGCCATTTCATCATGGGATTTCTGGAGAAAAGGTTTATTGAGCTAATATCGCATTATTACGAATAATCCTCCTGGATACAATGCATAGCTAGTATATTTGTATTTCAATGTGTTGGCCATAATATGTGAAGTATTGAAGAAATCTAGGCAGGATTTATGATCCTTAACACATTCATCACTGGCAAACAATTTTAAAGTGGCTTTGGAAACACCGGAAAGTTCGTACGTAAACCATCGTGCTTTCCGACGAATTGATGAAATTTTAGTGAAGAAAGGACAGAAAGAAACCAGACATATATAGTACATTACTTTCAGTTATTTAGTTACCATTACATTTTATCTGTTATTCAGTTCACATTACTAAGAAAGTTAAAAAATCTTCAGCTCTTGTTTTGTTTTGGCCTCTTATGTTAGCAACAAGAGACTGTTGTCCTCTTCCGGAGGATCTCATAATAGAAATCTTATTAAGGTTGCCAGTGAAATCTCTGTTGCGTTTTAGATCAGTTTGCCGCCTGTGGAATATAAGAATCAGAAGCCCAAGTTTCATACAGAACCATTTTCACCAAGAGAGCAATCCCTCTTCCCTTCTTGTTTATTGGAGTGGAGAGGTGCGGAGGAACTGCCAAGGTCGTGAATTCGATCTTGGTGAAAACTTTATATTTGATCCTGTCTCTGCATTCACATTGGTTCCTGATGAAACATTGGGAAGAGACGAGGACCAGTACTTATTCGAACTTGGTTTAGTTTTCAGTTTACGTGGTCCTTGCAATGGCGTGTTTTGTGTCCTTGACTGTGATAAACTGGCTCTATGGAGCCCAGCAACCAGAAGTTTGCGGCGTTTACCTCAGTGTCGGAATATATCTGTCTGTGATATTGGTTTTGGAATAGACCCTTTCACAGATGAGTTTAAGGTTGTCTTGATCCAGCAGGAAGTTCCTGGTTCGAATGAGTTTGCTTTATACAGGTCTACCTGTGATTCTTGGGTGCATCTTCAAGATGAAGCCCTCGCTGATGTATGCTGCCATTTTGAAGTGAATAATTTTGGTCCAACGTTCTCCAATGGATTCTTTTACTGGATAAGATTAAACAGGAGGATCTCTAAGTATGTTATCCTTTCGTTTGACATGCATGATGAAGTATTTCAAGAAATAGATATTCCTGAGATTCTCAACCAAAAAGTGGAACGAAAAATCGATTGGTTTGGCGACTCTCTAGCTCTGCTTGCTTACCATGACGGACATGTTGCTTTGTGGTTAATGAAGGAACTAGGTCGCTGGACAAAACTGTTCACCGTCAGCCTGTCAGCCGTAGATTTTATTTCCGTTCGAATTTGGAGGAAGAATCAGATACTTGCATCAACCTCGGGTTGTGAACTGATTCTTTACGATCTCAATTCTCACAGGAAGAGAAACCTAGTGTTTCGGAGTATAGAAAATGCTACTACTTTCGACTTATATGCTTATAATTATAAAGAAAGCCTTGTTTCAGTCTAAATGACATGAAAGAGTATGCTCCTGTATGAAACACAAACTCATTATCCAATGTTCTACAACGTAAAGAATACCAAAAACAGAACAACTTATTATAAAAAAGAAAATTGTCTAACTTGAAGATGAAACAGACTGCAACCGTTTGCCACTCTGTACACCATCTTCTCCCACTTCAGAGAAATAGTCCTGAAGAGCACACATCTCAATTTTGTTGTGTTGCAAGCTCTTTATCGCCTCTGCAGTGGCCAAAGCTCCTGCAACTGTGGTTATTATCGGAATCTTGTAAGCAAGAGCCATCCTTCTTAGCTTCCGACCATCAATTTGGTCGAGTTGGTCGCCTGAACTTGTGATAACCATCATCTGGATTTGCCCGTTAGCAACCATGTCACCAGCATGAGGCCTGCCTTCATGCATCTTCAAAACTCTGTCCACTGGGATACCTTCCAATTCCAGAAGGTGAGCTGTACCAGAGGTAGCAACAATTTGGAACCCACTGCCCAGGAAAGCTCTAGCAATTGAGGCCAGATGTGGCTTGCTCAAGTCGTTTAAGCTAAGGAAAAGAGTTCCCGAAAGTGGCGGCTTCTGTCCAGCAGCTATTAGTGCCTTGGCAAAGGCAATTGAAGACTCATAGCTGATACCCATAACCTCACCAGTACTGCGCATCTCAGGTCCTAAAAGTACATCTGCTCCTTGGAATTTTTCAAATGGGAGGACAGCTTCTTTAACAGAAATATGTCTTGGAATGACCTCTTTCGTAAATTTCAGGTCATGAAGTGACTTGCCTGACATGACAAGGGCCGCATATTTAGCTAGTGGATGGCCAATTGCTTTGGACACAAACGGCACTGTCCGAGATGCACGGGGATTTGCCTCGAGCAAGAAAACATCACCAGAAGCTGTGATTGCATATTGACAGTTCATCAAACCACACACTCCCAATCTCTTTGCCAATTTTTCAGTCCAGGACCTAATAGTTGCCAAAGATGAAGCTGACACCGTTCTTGTAGGAAGCATACAAGCTGAATCACCAGAATGGACCCCAGCTTGTTCAACATGTTCCATGATTCCACCAATTACTACATTTCCTTGCAGGTCAGAAAGTGAGTCAACATCAATTTCAATTGCATCAGATAAGTATCTGTCGATCAAAACAGGACGCTCCGGGTCCACTTCAACAGCAGTTTCCAGATAGCTCACTAATTTTTCATCACTGTAAACAATCTCCATTGCCCGACCCCCTAGAACATAAGAAGGTCGAACTACAACTGGGTAACCAATGTCTGCTGCAATGGCAAGAGCATCTTTGTCACTCTTGGCAATCCCTCCTTTCGGCTGCTCAATCTGTAACTCATTCAAGATTTCATTGAATCTCTCCCTATCCTCAGCTGCATCAATGGAATCAGGTGATGTTCCCCAGATACGCACAAATCCAGAACCACTTTTTGTCTTGGGTTTATGCTTATCTAGATAATGCTGGATAGGAAGAGCCAATTTCAGGGGCGTCTGGCCTCCAAACTGGACAATTATGCCATCCGGACATTCTAGGTCAATGATGTTGAGAACATCCTCGACAGTGAGGGGTTCAAAGTACAATCGATCACTGGTATCATAATCGGTTGATACTGTTTCAGGATTGGAATTCATCATAATTGTTTCATAGCCAGCGTCCTACAAGAACCAGATAATGAAATCAGGATAAGAAAGGAAAAATAATATAGATAACACCTTCACCTACAAGTTGCAAATCTGAAATTGAATGTAAGGTTTAAATATTAATTTAGTAGGCACACATTGTTGCACATCATCTATCATCTCTTTTAGAACTAAGGGCTATACACCACAGTTTCATCATATGACTAAAAGCTAAAATTCATAAATCTCATGACTTCAAACAACTACAGTGCATTACCAAAAAGACAAAAAGAAACATCTACAGTGCTGCTCCATTATCAAAATCAATATTTCTTTGCCCAGTAAATTGAGATAACAGAGTCAATATAAAATAACTTCAAAGAAAAAGATATTGCATTTACTTGGGCAAAGTACCAAGTAACACAAGTGAATAAGAATAATCATCTATGCTCACAGAATCAGACGTTATCATATACACATGCAGGAAAATATGTAAAGCAATTTTAATGTCAGTAATGCATGCTTCACTTCAACTTAGTTTGTCATTTCTTCATACAAACAGATAGTGATGGTTATGGTTTCTAATATTCAGTATGATGCTCAGATTAGATCAGGCAAGTACATTGAATTATACGTTAAGGAAAAACTCTTTTCAGGATTTAAAACAAAAACATTGTTATGGACAAGATTGACATAACGATGACAGGAGAGGAGACTAGCTAACATGATTTTGTAACTGGATCTAAGCATATTAAGCCACATAATAAAACAAAAACTTAGACTTGCATTAGTGATTCAAGTTACATGTGTTGCAACTTATTTTGCTAGGTTGCATCAATGATCAATCTAAGAAGGAATAGGAATGGCTTCACAATCTAGAATCAGGTTCAACTATTCACCACCAGGGCATAGGTTCAAAACCCAAACTCTGTGATCTAGTCTAATAGACAAAATTCAACAAAGAGGAAAAAATTTCTCTGAATGTCCATAAATAAATAAACGAGAGTAGCTCTCTAAAGAACTAAAAGAGGACAGACCTGAAGAGCAAATGATGTGTGGCAACAACAGTAGTCAAACTCAATGCCCTGTCCAATTCGATTCGGCCCTCCACCTAAAATGAGAACCTTTTTCTTTTCTGTGGGTTCTGATTCACACTCTACCTCATAAGAAGAATACATATAGGGCGTATTAGCTTCAAACTCTGCTGCACATGTATCAACCCTTTTGTATATGGGTTTGACACCAAGAAATAATCTCTGTGAGCGAACTTCTTCATCGGTAGATTTTGTAGCAAAAGCTATCTGTTTGTCACTGAATCCTCTCCTCTTGACTTCCCAAAAGTCATCCTCTGTCAATTGTGACAGACTTTTTGCAGAAATATATTGTTCCACATCAACAAGTTCCCTGAGCTGAGTAAGGAACCATTTGTCAATAAAACTCAGCTCGTGTATATCATCAACCTTCATTCCTCTCTTCATTGCAGCATAGACAGAGTGGATTCGGTCAGGACTAGGTACTCGTAGACTGTATTTTATTAGTTCCCAATCCCACTCAAGTTCCTTGACTTTTGCACAGCCCCATCCAGCGTAGCCACATTCTAGAGACCGCAATGCTTTCTGAAAAGATTCTTGGAATGTCCGGCCCATTGCCATGGATTCACCAACAGACTTCATCTGTGTGGTCAGAATTGGCTCTGATCCAGGGAACTTCTCAAATGCAAACCTGGGTATCTACATTGTGGCAAGAAAAAAAATGACGAGTTAGATTTTGTAGAAAACAAAATCCATAAATTCTTAGGTAGACCAGGTCTACCAATGAATTGTAGAGTATGTAGGTGCAATTTAATTGCTAATTGCATAATTAGTGAGTGATAATCATCTTCCCGAAATTATGAAATTAGAAGTGAATTATAACCGCCTGGTTTACAATTCAGTGTTAAACCTGGTCTACGGGAAAAATATACATGAACTAGAGATAAAAAATATACCTTGGTTACAACATAATCTATAGAAGGCTCAAAACTGGCTGGAGTTTTCCGTGTGATATCATTAGGAATTTGATCTAATGAGTAACCCACTGATAGTTTGGCGGCCATCTTGGCTATTGGAAAGCCAGTTGCTTTTGAGGCCAGTGCAGATGATCTTGATACTCGGGGATTCATCTCTATTATCATCACCTCTCCATCCGCAGGATTAACAGCAAACTGAACATTTGAACCACCACATTCAACTCCAATTTCTCTGATAATAGCAATCGAATAATCCCTGAGTCGCTGATACTCCTTATCTGTCAAGGTTTGAGCTGGAGCAACAGTGATAGAGTCCCCTGTATGAACTCCCATAGGGTCAATATTCTCAATGGAGCAAATAATCACCACATTGTCAGCCAAGTCTCTCATAACCTCGAGCTCGTACTCTTTCCACCCTAACAACGACTTCTCCACCAAGACCTGAGATGTCACACTAGCAGCAAGACCCGACTTACAGATGGCCTCAAACTCCTCTTTGTTGTAAGCAATTCCACCTCCTGTTCCACCCAAAGTGAACGCAGGCCTGATAATCAACGGGTACTCTCCAATCCACTCGGCAATCGCAAAACACTCATCCATTGTAGTCCCAATCCCTGAGGGAGGTGTCTTGAGCCCAATATTCTTCATCGCCTGCTTAAACAACTCCCTGTCCTCCGCCTTCTTAATAGCTTCAAGCTTTGCCCCAATCAACTCCACACCATACCTGTCAAGTGCACCACTCTCAGCCAAAGCTACAGCCAAATTGAGCGCAGTCTGACCACCCATAGTGGGCAACAAAGCATCAGGCCTCTCCTTCTCAATCACCTGCTCAACCAACTCAGGCGTCAACGGCTCAATGTACGTCCTATCCGCCATTTCAGGGTCAGTCATTATAGTAGCCGGGTTCGAATTAATCAAAATAACCTCATACCCCTCTTCCCTAAGCGCCTTGCAAGCCTGAGTGCCCGAATAATCGAACTCGCAGGCTTGCCCAATCACAATAGGCCCTGCCCCTAATATCAAAATCTTCTTGATATCCGTTCTCTTACCCAATCTCTCGGAGCCAAAACCCGCCCCATCATTCGTGCAATAATCGGTTTTCTTAACAGTGCTAGACACAGATGATTTAGAATTAGAACAGTGCAATTTCAAGGGGCGAGATACAAAGTAATTGATAGAATCCTTGTTAAAACCAATCTTTCTATGGTGAAAAAGTTTGGCAAAGGTGCTTGGGGCAGGTGGATATTTGGTTTGGAGAGGCTTACATAACACATTGTTCAGAGTCTCCATGGATCAACACCCTTACCTTACCTTACAACAGACAGACAAAATTTAAAATTAGAAATAAGTAAGGGTCTAGGGCAAACAAAATTGAAAGAAATTACAGAGAGTTTGATGGAGAGGAGAGAGAGAGTGAGAGAAGGTACCTGTTGCCGGTGAGAAAGGCTTTCCACGTGTGTGGAGAGAGGCTTATTTCGGCTAGGGTTAGTGGTGGAGCTCCAACTGAGTGGAAACAGACAGCGACGAAACAAGTGAGTGACTCATGTAATGTAATAATAAATTAATAATAGAGATGGATACGTACCACTTTGAAACTTTTATCTATTTGCAAATTACATTTCATTTACACCCCATAAAAAGTTTTAAAACAAGAAATCACTACATATAATTTCATGAAATTATTTTTAAGGATTAGCTAGTTTATTTATGTTTTTTTTTTTTTTTTTTTTAGAGAAACTAGTTTATTTAAGTTGAGAAGCTATGATATATATAAGAAGAGCAAGTTTCATGGGTGAGACTTTCTGTTTATAAAATAAAAATAGATGAATAAATACGAATGTTATTACGAAGAAGAATATGTGGGGTATATAATTTTTATAAATAAAAAAATACAATAACAATATACTATGTGTTTTTACTTAATATCATTTATCTTTGAGAAATTTATATAGAGGCTATGTTTTCAATCTCGTTGGGTCAACCCGGACATACTAGTACCTGTCCATAGCGATACATACAAAAATCGAAAAAAACTCGAAACCTATATTTATGAAAGTGATAATTGATACTTTTTCCTTAATGTCCGGGTTGTAAGTGAATAAGGGGAAGAGTGCAGTGTTTCTGGCAGGAGTTAAGGAGAGAGATAAGGAGGATTTAAAAAGCGTTTAGGGGTTTCATATGGGGACTTTTCCTGTTAGGTATTTAGGAATACCCTTAAGTCCAAAAAAGGTAAAGATTACTGAATATGAGACCTTAATTCAGAGAATGATTGGGAGGATACAAAGTTGGTCAGCTAAGAACTTGAGTTATGGGGGTCGTTTGCAGTTGATTAAAGCTGTGTTGTGTAGTATATATTGAGAGGTTTTGGTGTTACATTTTTCCCATTCCAGTGGTTGTTGTTAAAAGAATTGAACAACTTTGCAGGAATTACCTTTGGAGTGGTAAGGAAGAGGGCAGAAGAGATTTGATTGCTTGGTCGAAAGTTTGTCAAAATTATAGCTGTGGTGGTTTAGATATAAAAGAAGTTCTGGGTTGGAATAAGTCTCTTTTGTGTGGTCAGATTATAAAGTTGGGTGATGACGGTTTAAGAGGCACTATTTGGACTAAGTGGGTGGAGAGCTATAAGCTAAAAGGGAGTTCAATTTGGAATGTGGAAAGCAGACCTTCAGACTCTCCTTGGTGGAAATACTTGCTGAAACTTAGGAATGATTTGTTACAGTTTCATCTAGGTGAGACAAGTAATTTCTACTTGATGGAGGGGTATAATGGAGCTGTAAAACTTTGTTATGAACTGTTTCATCCTGCTTTGCCTCAGGTTTGTTGGTATAAACAGGTATGGAACTCATTTTCTCATCCTCGGGTTTCTTTTATGCATTGGCTAATAGTTAACAAGAGAATTTTGACAAAAGATAGACTTGCTCGTTTTCATATAGATTGTAATTTGACTTGTGATGTTTGTGGACTAGATAATGAAGATATTGCACATTTATTCTTTAAGTGTCCTGACTCACGTGTGATTTTACAGACTATTATGAGGGCAGTAGGTTTTAGGACTAATTGTTGTGACTTAGAAGTTTTGCAGGAGTTGTTTTGCAGGTCTGAGAACCAGAACTCGCAGGTATATAATGTAAGAGCAACGACTTTTGGTGGTATACTAGATGAAATCTGGAGGAGACGAAATAGGAAGGTGTTTGAAGGTAAGATAGAAACTGTGGAGGGCTCTTGTAGAATCATTGCTCAGAATCTCAGTATTAGGATCAGGTTTAAATGCGAAAATAAGAGAAACAGGTATATTCATAAAACTCTAGAAAATCTGGAGAGAATTTAATTTGTTTCTATTTTGTTAAACTGATTTCTAATGGTTTTTTTGTGGGTCCGGTGACTATTCCAACATTTAATTTAGGATAAGTCGTTCACCGAGGCTTCGCCTGGGGTACATTGTTGAATGGGTTTGAAGTCTTCAAGATTGGATTTTGGCATCTCTCTTTGTTTCTGCTGTTGAAAAGGTATGAATTTTCTACACTTGTTCTCCTTCTTTCTCCCCTGAAGAGAGCTGAACCAGTGAAGAACAGCCCTATCATATTACAACAAAAGACAAATACTACCTGAGATGCCCCTGGAGTACAGTCACAGGTATTACCTGGAGCTAGAAGGAAGTAGGTGGATCTAATTTGCAGATTAAGTACAGATTGTTAAATGACTGTTTTGAGGATGTTATCTGTATGTTACTGAGTGTAGTTTTGTCTAGGCTTTACGTAAGGTAACAAATCTGATATGGAGCCTTAGTATTCCTAGTTGCTTTGATAGTCGCTGGTTTGTAACGATTTGTAAGTGGATTTGTTCCCTTCCAGGCTCTCAATTGGGGCATGCCCCTCTTATTCTGTATTTGACTCTGGGCTTCAATAAAATTTTAATTTCATGCGAAAAAACAAAATAGATTTGGAGCTGATCAGATTCTTGAAGCCTTGGAGCTTCACTTTGCAGTGAAGAAGAATCAATTGATCATAGATCGGAGATGTTTTTTTTTTTTTTGGAAACAAGAAATATTACAACTACTCCTACACTATTATTATACAAATATCATAAACCACCTTATTTATCCACACCTAAACCGACCTTATAACTCCGTCACCGCTATGGATCGAACCATGTACCTTTCCTTTCATAGCTCCAACTCCTTACCGCTGCCATAGAGATGTGGTTGTTGTTGGAGATTGAGAAAGGTGGGTGTTGGTGTTGATGGAGATCGAGGGTGGTGGGTGGTGTTGATGTAGGTTGAGAGGGCAGTGGGTGGTGGTGTAACTGGTGTTGCTGATGGAGATTTGGAACTTGGAAGTATGGTGGACAGTGGGAGAGACGACTAGTCTTCTAGTGAAGAAGAGGGAGATGAGATCAAATCGATAGTAAAGTGAATAAGAAAGATGACAATTAAATAAGAAAGATGACAATTAAGTTACTCCCTCCCATCTTTTATATATGAAACTTTACATACTTTGTATTAGTATAACTTTTACATTTTTACTTTACCATGTAATATTATATATTTGAATAGTCGTACATTAAAGTTGGGAAAAGTTAATTTCATATAGTGTAATAATGTGTGAAATAAGGTAAAACTTAAATAAAAAAGATAGAATGTAGTAATATTTATGAATAAGAAATGTTTGAATAAGTAATGTTTGTTGGTGCTCTTTAAACTTGTAAAGTTTTTTGTATTTTCGAATTCTTATAAAACTCCGTGATTGTATATTCTATTTATTCTGTAAAATAGTTTTTATTTAAAATAAAAAACATTTTGGTCCTCATACGGATTATAAAAAAGTCTACTTAACATATAGTAGTAGACTAGTATGTTTTAGTTCGTATCAACTATCAAGTTTACCCCCACTGGACCTACTTGAAATTTACAATTTCTTTTAAACAATACATTAATTGTTTTTAACCAAATTTTGCATTTTGACCCCCTAAAAATATAATTTTACATTTTGACCCCTAAAAATTACTCCTGGATTCGCCACTGACGGCATGTCCGCAGAAATGCCAACCTGCAGGTTGCTCATAATCATATATGTGCCACAACTTCCAGTTGGACGCTTCGGGCTACACAGTTTTACCTTTTGAGTTTACTGAATCGAGCTACTATTCAGTATTTTTTTTGCTTTTCTGCTCTGATTTTTGTTGACTGTTAAGTTGTTTTAGCAACTAGATTCTCCTAGGTTTTTTTTGCTGTTTTGATTTCTGGTTGTAATTGTGAGCTGATAGCTCCTTTTGAGTGATGAATATAATCACCTTTCTCTCTAAACAGAATAGAAAAAAAAAAAAATAAAATTAAGCAGCAATAACCATTAACTAATTCGTTGCATTGACTTGACTCAAAATGCGGGAAATTAGATTACTTTGATGCTCCTTTCCCTTACAGATGCGTAGCACTGACACTGTAGCAACAGTAATTAAGTCTCATATATATATTTCCTGTAAAACAGAGAAGAGAGAATACATCTTGTCAAAAAAATGAAGGCTGCAAAAACGCTCCTGTTATGTGTCCTGCTTATAGTATGTTTGCCATGTAAGTTTTAGTTTTCGTTTTCTGGTTTTAAGTCTAAGATTGATGTTAATCTGTACTGCGTTATATACATATGCTGCAGGTGTTGTGCTGTCTGAGAAAATATGTCTTGCATATTATGATCTGTCGGCTCCATGTGATAATCCTCATGATCCATGTATGGTGCTTTGTAAGGAAAAGTATGGAGACAAATTTCGAAATTCAACCTACAGTTGTACTCGTAAAGACGTTTGTCGCTGTGGATATGTTTGCTAGCTCAGACGAGGAAATGAATTAGTCGTCAAATAACTAGAACAAGTTCTAAATGTTTTAGCAATGTCTTATCAGCTGCAAACATATATATGGAAGAAATAAAGAGTTCCTTGTTCTTTGTTTCTGGCGAATGAAGAATCTCACATTTAGACCAAATTAAGCCAACGTCATTAAAAAATACAGATAATCTCGACACTAGTTCTAGTCAATATAATGATTTACGAAAACTCTGTTCTTCATTATTCAGATTTTTTTATTTTATGACCAGCTCCTGTTAATCTGAAGAATGGACATGACAATGTTACTACTTGTATTTGCAACAATGACACATAACTTTTGGAAACTAACCATGGTATGTATAACTATCATAATCAATGATGTATAACGTAACTATTTTTCTCATATACAAGTGTGAATATATACACTGTACACCCGTTCCTATAAACTACAAAACTTTTTGATTACTTTCTAATTGTTTAGAATGTTGAGGAGTGATACTCTGGTCTTGATTAGTTGTCTAAAGAAGCATTCCAGGGCATCTTCAGTAACCTCGATGCTCGAGTCGATCAATTTTAAGTGATTCACAACTTGTACATCCTCTTCGCCAATCTTCAATATACCATTTATCTTCTCGAACTCATTAACATCTGTTTCTACACTGACTTTCTTGGAGTGCATCAACTTGGAGATCAAAGATTGGCTCTTGTTTCCCATGATGCAAGACAACAAAGAATCGAGCACAGAAACAGTAACAGACTCGGCTTCTTTCAACATATGCACAAAAACGATTGATTCGTGGCTTTTCACCATGACTGTAGAATTTTTTAAAGTTTTCAAGGACTTTTCTATCATCTTCTTTGTCCTCTTTCTGCAGGTAAGGTAAGCACTGATGCCATTTGCATCCTTTCTTCGGATGGAGGATGAAAGCTCTTGTACTTGTTGCTTCGTCGTTGAGACTAGATCTTGTGCGGAGTTGCAGGCATCTAGAAGCCTTATATAAGCCTCCAATATTTGCTTTTCCTCTCCTGAAGTGATTTGGCTGATGTGGGACAACACAAGGGTATCATCGATGTTGGCATACAAATTCTGGAGACCATTTAGTTTGTCACTGATTGATGACAGTGATGAACATGTGGCTTCAGATGATCTGATTCTGGACAAGGTGTTGTCGAACTCAGATATGGCTAGTTGTGATTCAGATGGCAAACTAAGAGAACGGGCATGGGAAGCCATTTCTCTTTTTTTTTTTTTTTTTGTTGAAGAACTTGAGGCTGGTATTGGATTGAATGTAGATGATTTTGTGCTCTAACTCCTTCATTGGCAAAACATATATATGGAGTGGAAAGGATACCGAAGGAATCATGCCGAACATGCACTAATGTGCTATTGATCTGTTTTCTCTACTATTATTTCTCCATTGTCCTCGCAATGTATCCCACCAGTAGAACACAGATCCTGGGAAATCAGAAGGAAACAATTAATAAATCAACTTTTGTATGATACAAAAATTGAGAAAATTAATGACATGATGCACAACTGGCCTATATAATTTAACATGTACATTATTGATAATGGTGAGTACTGATTGCCAACCTTCAGACAATTTCTGAAAACTATACATATTTATTTCGTGAAGATGATTGCCCATGCATCTTCCACATATATGATCTGTCATATCGGCAATATGGAAACAACAACTGACAAATATTGGATTTTTAAATATGTAGATCAAAATGAATGATCTCAACCTTAAACTTCAAAAACGAAAACGTCATTTAGTCAGTGGTTCTCAACCAGAAGGTTTCTACAATTCTACATAAAAATCAGACTACTTGCCATGGTTAAATTTTGTTTCTCAGAGGTGAATAAATCATGGATATGATGACTGGCCGGAGATTCTTAAGAGAAAAGAGCAAATATATAGTTCAGTCTTGGTTTCTTCTTCCATTGCAGACCCAGAATCTAGCTAATACCGTCAGAGAGGCCGTCTTCCTATATCCTTTAGAAAACTGATTGCCAATCTTTTGAAAACTTAAGAGGAACCGAATAGCTTTTGGCTGGTGGTGTAAAAAGATGTAGTCAAGGAAGAACAAGAAAGAGCTTTGTGCATGCTTAATTCGTTCAGCAAGAAAAGTTCAGGAACTCTTTATCTACTTAGTGTTAGATTTTGGACCTTCGTATTTCATGTCGAAGTCAGGAGTGGCCGAGAGACAGTACCATCGACGAAACCTTGCAAATCATAACCATTCAAGGTGGCAAGGAAGAGGGATCGCCACTGTGGAAAATTAGTACGGTTTAGCTTATGAGAGGTGGGAAATGGAGTGGTAATGGTGATGACTGGAGTGGAGGGTGGTGGAGGGGACTGATCAGTGTTGTTCGAATCATTGGTGTGATTGGTGGAGTTGTTATCGGACGTCGACATCGTAATGAAGGATGAGAAACAGAGATGATCAGCGGAATGGAGAAGAAAACAGAGAATGTTGTTCTCTGTTGGTTAATTAGGGTTCCCAAGATCAAAAGGATGATATCATATAAAGGATTGTATTTGTTGAATTGGTTGATCTTATTCACGGGAGAAGTCCCAATATATACAATTATATACAATGTACATGCTGAACCAATATGGTAAAGATAATACATGATTACAATAATAATTTACAATCCCACTAATTGAGGCTAACTATGTTCTGGAAGGATCTTCCTTAATAACTGTATCATTACGATTAATGTGGCCTAATAAGGAGTGATCGACTAAATACGTAATAGGCCTTGGACACATCTTTTAGCATTATATGAAATTAATATGTGTAGATCCCACTAGCCATTGTCCTATTAAAATAATGGGCTTTATTAGGACTATTGGAAAAATATATATAAATGGGAAGATCCCCACACTAGAGGAATCTAGTTTATTCTCTCTTTTAGTCCCATTACATAAAAAGAGATAAAGAAAAGAAACACCTCAATAGTGTTGGAATCCATCCATGATCATCATCATCCAAAATGGAATCAGGTATGTTTATGTACTTGATTTGATCATGTTTCCTAATAGCTTGCATGAGTCTCAGTTTCTAACACTTAGCTCCATGTATAGTTTCCCTCAGCCTTCCAGAGATCATTATGTGGAGATGATGAGTAAATGACATAGCTTTTGGAATCACATATATCTTAATACAGGTGTGATCCAGGGTTTTGAGAACTGTGTGCTTCGTTCAGGCCAGAGGAGAAGTTTGTGAGCTCGCTAGCTAGCTTGTATCTGTATATCTGCCTGTATGGTGCCCTCTGCCTTTTGACATCATTTTCCACCCTATGTTCCAGGTGGTCGGTAAATGACTATCGGGAGGATCTTTCTTCCACCCTATGTTCTTAATACAGGTGGGATCCAGTTGCGAACACATGATAAACAGGAAGTTGAGAAACATGGAATTCATGAAAAAAAGTATTTCTTGTTGTTGCTTTGTTATATTTATAAAGTTAGAAGACTGTTAAGCTATGTAAACTGCAAAACAAAGTATTATATTTGTTAATATTGTTTTAATTAATGATAGTATTAAATATGACTGATTTGTCAACTGTTGCTCCCTGGTTTACAATATGACAGATCATATGACATTGCAATGAAATATAGCAATCCTCTCAATTAATTAGCCCACATGGTTTTTAATGCTTTGCACTAAAAATATATCAAGATTCTGGTAAATAACATTTGTTTTCATGAATTTGTCTCAACATTCACTAGCAATCAGTTTACTTCATTATCAACAATACAAGTTATTGAACCAGACGCGTGCGGTATCATTTATTATAGTCTGTGCTGATCAACTGGTGGGATACAAAGCATAGACATTGCGGAAATAATAGCTAAAATAGATCAAAATCACAATATTACACGTTTAACGCATAAGCTATGATTCCTTTTGTCCCTTTTCCTCCCCCTATATAAATCTTAGAAGCTGAACAAATTAGACAACACAACTTTGCAACTTTCAATCAACAAACCAGCAGTAGATCTCAACTTTAAACTTCAACAACGAAAAATAAAATGGCTTCATTCAAATGCCGTTCTCTTAGCTTGCCATCTGAATCACAACTTACCACTTCTGAATTCGACAACACCTTATCCAGAATCAGATCATCTGAAGCCACAAGTTCATCATTGTCATCAATCAGTGACAAACTAAACTCTCTCCAGAAGTTGTATGCAAACATCGAAGATTCTCTTGTTTTGGCTCACATCAGTCAAATCACTTCAGAAGAAGAGAAGCAAATCTTGGAAGCTTATATAAGGATTCTAGATGCCTGCAGCTCTGCTCAAGATCTAGTCTCAACCACAAAACAACAAGTACAAGAGCTATCATCTTCCGTCCGAAGAAAGGATGCAAATGGCATCACTGCTTACCTCACCTGCAGAAAAAGGACGAAGAAGATGATAGAAAAGTCCTTGAAAAATTTGAAGAGTTCCACAGGCATGGTGGAAGGCGAATCAATTGTGGTAGTGCAAATGCTAAACAAAGCTGAGTCAATTGCTGTTTCCGTGCTCGAGGCCTTGTTGTCTTGCATCATGGGAAATAAGAGCCAATCTTTGATCTCCAAGTTGATGCACTCCAAGAAAGTCAACGCAGAAACAGAAGTTAATGAATTTGAGAAGACACATGCAATGTTGAGGGCTAACCAAGAGGATGTACAAGTTGTAAATCACTTGAAAGTGATTGACTCAAGCATTGAGGTTACTGAAGATTCCCTTGAATGCTTCTTCAGGCAACTAATCAAAACCAGAGTGTCACTCCTCAACATTCTCAACAACTAGAATGTCATCAAAAGTTTTTGTAGTTTAGAAAAGTGTATAGTTGATAGTTGTACATTAAAGATATAATTGTACATGAATGATAATGGTTACTTGAAAGAGAAATCAAGATTAGTACTCCTAATTCTGAGTCTACTTTATCTTGAAGTTTCAATTATATCGTAACAAAAGAGATATTGTCAACATTTATCATAGATTGAAACACTCTCAGAAAACAATTAAAATAAGAAGAGGCACTTTAACAAGATTCTTTCAAATCAGGTATTAACCTGCTCTGGTGCGATGTTAAAAGCCTACTCAAAACTCAATCTTAATTAGGGAACGTAGTTTTAGGCTTACAATTCGATTCAATTAGCTAGGAAACCTTGCTTTAATTATATCTAAAGTTAATGGATCTGTTTAATATATATCTGTGTATACAAGTCCCTAATTGGATTAATTTGAAGAGGGTGCCCCAGGATTTGCTCCCCAATCTGAAATTTGTTTGCAAAAATGGAATGAAACCGTAAACCTAGCTAACTAACTATGTTTTACAAGTATAATTCTCCCAAAACCTGGAGAAGAAGAGCAAATTGATCAAACAATGATATGCAAAATATTCCATGCTAACAAAGCAGTAAGAATCAATTAATCTCCAAAATGTTTGAATCCATCCGTCGTTTATTTTTAATCTAAGTGCAAGAAGCTAACCGTTTTAGATGGTACTAAGTTGGGAACTATTTCTGATCTTCTGGTCCCATCTGGTTTATCACGTTTTCAGGTTTGACCTCATATTAATCCCTTTGTTTTGTGTAATTATTTTATTATGGTGTGCATTTCATACACTGTATCAACGAGAAATCCCCAAATCAATTGAACGTATGAACCCTAACTAATCAATCGAACATAAATGAACGTGTGATTTACTTGCGTGGTTCAGCTCGAGAATGAGCCTATGTCCACGAGAAAGACGAAATTATTCACTAAGCAAGATAAGTGTACAGAATACAAGCTCTCTCACTTGAACTCTCTGTAAGTCCTCATTGTATGTCTCTAAACTGTTTGAAAATGCAGTGAATACGGGGTCGAGTCCTTGGATTTTCCTTCCTTTTCTTTGAGAGACACCATGGCTCCTCTCTTCTCGAGAATCCACACAGCCGTCCTCTTAGAGACTTTCAGAATGAAAAACCTCATGTAAATATATACCATGGCTCTGGTGACATATTAAAATGACTACTCAAACACAATAAATCATAGCTGAATGATTTCCATTAACAGTTGAAATATGTTTGCAAAAAATTAATGAAACCCTAAACCTAGCTATCTAATATTTTACAAGTATAATTTTCCTAAACCTGGAGAAGAAGAAAAAATTGAGCTGATTGACACGTGCGGCAATTGTAATTCTGAAAAATCCCTAAGAAACTATATCCAAAACGTTTATAGGTTCATCTGTCAATATTAATCTAAGGGGAAAAACTCTAATCATGCCAAATAGTACTATTTATATATATTTTTTTAAACATTAAATCTAACTATCCTACTACTACACTATTACTTTACCACCTTATAAATCAAATACATATGTACCAGCCTTTTACCTTCCTCGGGGTTCGAACCCCCGACATCTCCTGTGCTCCAGCACCCTTACCGCCAGCTGACCACCTTATGACTCCCGCAATGTACTATTTATGATCTGATCTTTTGGTGTTGGGCTAGGTTCAGGCGGGTTATCACGTTTTGTTGTCTTCATTTTAGTTTTAGTTCTCCTTTCTCCTACATTGTTGCAGTTCGAGCTCGTAGTTCTTGCATACAATTTGTTTCATCTTCTATATTGTTTCAATTTTTAAGTCTGCTTTCTTCCAGCTTCCCACATTGAGTCCGTAAACTTTCCATTTCTTCGTAATTGTGTCCTTCATCTTTAACAGTTTCAGTCATTTTTTCCCCATTAATTTCCAATAGTATGTTCTATAATTTGGACAGAGCATATACTTCCTCCATCTATCACAAGCTTCCCAATTGAAAATATTTACTTTTGAATGGTCCGTTTGAGCTCTTATTAATCCCTTTGGTTTGTAATTATTTTTAACATGTTGTGCATTGCGTTCACCATATCACCGAGAAATCCCCAAATCAATTGAACTTATGAATAATGCGATTTACTTACATGGTTAATTCAGCCCCAGAATGAGCCTATCTCCACGGGGAATTAAGAAGAAATTATTCCCTAAGCAAGAGAAGTGTACAGAATACAAGCTCTCTCACTTGAACTCTTTGTGGATCGGAGATCTGAAAGCTTCAAAGAAGATCTATGATAATTATGTCTTCATTTTAGTTTTAGTTCTCCTTTCTCCTACATTGTTGCAGTTCGAGCTCGTAGTTCTTGCATACAATTCGTCTCATCTTCTATATTGTTTCAATTTTTAAGTCTGCTTTCTTCCAGCTTCCCACATTGAGTCCGTAAACTCTCCATTTCTTCGTAATTGTGTCCTTCATCTTTAACAGTTTCAGTCGTTTTTTTCCCCATTAATTTCCAATAGTATGTTCTATAATTTGGACAGAGCATATACTTCCTCCACCTATCACAAGCTTCCCAATTGAAAATATTTACTTTTTATGGTCTGTTTGACCTCATATTAATCCCTTTGGTTTGTAATTATTATTAATATGTTGTGCATTGCGTACACCGTATCACCGAGAAATCCCCAAATCAATTGAACTTATGAACCCTATCTAATCAATCGAACACAAATGAATAATGCGATTTACTTGCGTGGTTAATTCAGCCCGAGAATGAGCCTATCTCCACGGGAAATTAAGAAGAAATTATTCACTAAGCAAGAGAAGTGTACAGAATACAAGCTCTCTCACTTGAACTCTTTGTGGAACGGAGATCTGAAAGCTTCAAAGAAGATCTTATGGTAATTATGTCCTTAATTAGAATCTCCGTTTCTTGTATTCAAGCAGCTCTGATCTCTTATCTAATAAATAACTCGCTCAAGGTTTTTACCAATATTATAGGAGCTCCTATTATATGTCACACGATGCTTTTCGAACTTTGAATACGCATACTGACACTTTAATAAAGGAGACGGTAAATGAAGAAGTAGTAATTTTCAATTCATTCTCTTTCAACTAATCATAATCAATGGTGTCAAACTGATTTTTTCATGTACAAGTGTGGATATATACACCCTTTCCTAGACTACAAAATGTTTTGATGACATTCTAGTTGTTGAGAATGTTGAGGAGTGACACTCTGGTCTTGATTAGTTGTCTGAATATGCATTCAAGGGCATCTTCAGTAACTTCAATGCTTGAGTTGATCACTTTCAAGTGATTCACAACCTGTACATCCTCTTCGTTAGTCCTCAACATAGCATTTGTCTTCTCGAATTCATTAACTTCTGTTTCTATGCAGACTTTCTTGGAATGCATGAACTTGGAGATCAAAGATTGGCTCTTGTTCCCCATAATGTAGGACAACAAAGACTCGAGCACAGAAACAGTAACTGATTCAGCTTCTTTTAGCATATGCACGGCCACTACTGATTCGCCTTTCACCATGCCTGTGGAACTCTTCAAATTTTTCATGGAATTTTTTATAATCTTCTTCATCCTCCTTCTGCAGGTAAGGTAAGCACCGATGCCATTGGCATCATTTCTTCGGATAGAAGATGAAAGCTCTTGTACCTGTTGCTTCGTGCTTGAGACTAGGTCTTTTGCTGAGCAGCAGGCATCTAGAAGACTTACATAACCATCCAAGATTTGTTTCTGTTCTTGTACAGAGATCTGGCTGATGTGAGCAAACACAAGAGAATCGTCGATGTTGACATACAACTTGTGGAGGGTGTTTAGTTTGTCATTGATTGACGACAATGATGAACTGGTGGCCGCTTCAGATGAGTTGATTCTGGATATGTTGCTGTCGAACTCAGATGTGGTACGTTGTGATTCAGATGGAAAGCTAAGAGAACGACCATGTGAATTTAATGAAGCCATCGTCTTTTTCTTTGTAGAAGATCTTGAGGCTGGTATTGGTTTGCACGTAGAAAGTTTTGTGGTCTAACTCCATCAATGGCAAGGCATATATATGCAGAGGAAAAGGGACAGAAAAGGAATCATAATTTCTTAGCTGAACGTGCAATAATGTGATATTGATCTGTTTTCTCTACTACCTATTATTTATCCATTGTCTCTGCAATGTATCCCACCAGTAGAGCACAGATCCATGGGAAATCAGAAGAAAACACTTAACAAATCACTTGTCGTATGATACAAAAATGGAGAAATTAAAATTAATTAATGACATTATTAATTATGCACAACTGGCCTATTGTACATGTAGATTTTTTATAATTCTGCAGACTGATTGCCAATCTTCCGACAAGTTATGTAAACTATACTCTTAGCTTTGGTGCAGAGCATTAAAATCCATGTGGGGTGAGATAAAGATGTTTCTCATCTTTAAACCGTGGAAACTGCTATAAAAGATAGTAATGTAATTATAATTTAAATTAAATATCCCTCATTTGTCAACTGTTGCTCCCTGGTTTCCAGTATGACAGATCATATCATATGACATTGCAATGAAATATGGCAATCCTCTCAATTAGTCCACATGGTTTTTAATGCTTGGCACAAAAATATATTTAGCACCTGTTAAATAACATTTGTTCTCATAAACTTGTCTCAACATTAGCAATCACTTTTCTTCATTACCAAAAATACATTGCAAGTTACAAAACCAGACGCGTGCGGTATCATCTATTATAATCTTAATTTGCTGATCTGGTGGTGGAATACAATGCGTAGACATTGGAGAAATAACAGCAAAAACAGATCAGAATCACATTGTTACACATTCAAGGTAACAGGAGGCTGAACAGATAATAGCAAAAACAGATCAACTATGATTCCCTTTGTCTCTTTTCTTCTCCCTTTATAAAGCTCTGAAGCTCATCAAATTAGGAAACACAACTTTCTACCTTCAATCAACAAACCAGCAGTACATCTCAACAAAGAAAAAGAAAATGGCTTCATTTAACTCCCATGCCCGCTCTCTTAGCTTGCCATCTGAATCACAAATTGCCAATTCCGAATTCGACAACACCTTATCCAGAATTAGATCGTCTGAAGCCACAAGTTCATCATTGTCATCAATCAGTGACGAACTAAATGGTCTCCAGAAGTTGTATGCAAACATCAACGATTCTCTTGTGTTGGCTCGCATCAGTCAAACCAGTTCAGAAGAAGAAAAGCAAATCTTGGAAGCTTTTATAAGGCTTCTAGATGCCTGCAGCTCTGCTCAAGAATTAGTCTCAGGCACGAAGCATCAATTACAAGAGCTTTCATCTTCCATCCGAAGAAAGGACGTCAATGGCGTCAGTGCTTACCTTACATGCAGAAAAATGACAAAGAAGTTGATAGAGAAGTCCTTGAAGATTTTAAAGAGTTCTACAGTCATTGTGAAACGCCAGGAATCAATGGTTGCTATCCGTATGCTAAAAGAAGCTGAGTCTGTTACCGTTTCTGTGCTCGAGTCTTTGTTGTCTTGCATCATGGGAAAGAAGAGTCAATCTTTGATCTCCAAGTTGATGTCCTCCAAAAGAGTCGGTGTAAAAACCGAGGTTAATGAATTCGAGAAGACAAATGATATGCTACGAACTAACCAAGAGGATGTACAGGTTGTTAATCACTTGAAAGTGATTGACTCAAGCATCAAGGTTACTGAAGATTCCCTAGATTGCTTGTTTAGGCAGCTCATTAAGACTAGAGTTTCACTCCTCAATGTTCTGAGCAACTAGATGAGATCAAAACGTTTTGTAGTTTATGAAAGTGTATAGTTAATAGTTGTACATCAATGATAATGGTTACTTGAAAGAGAAATGAAGATTAGTTATCCTAATTCTGAGTCTATCTACTTTGTCAAAGTTCCCTGATATCTATCACAAATACGGCCCTGTGTTGTGGACACTCATATCGCATTACATCTTTTCTACAGAAATTAATTAGAACACAGCTTTCATACATAAGCCAGAAACAAGAAGTGTATGCGATCTTACTTTACTTTCTTGATCCCATTTTCCTCCTAGTCGATTGCATAGGATATCTTGGATCATCTTCAAGACCTTGGTCTTTTAAACTTGAAATGGCCAATGGTTTGGTAATCTGAAAAATGGACTGTAAGGGTCCTTGTTTTCTCGTATATAGACTGAACTGTTAGTATCATGTGGTTTTTTACAATGGCTTAAAACATTTTCAGAATACAATTGAAACAGATACAGATCGAGGAATTAAGAAGATTCTTTATTGACTAAAAATAAATAACAAATATCCAGCATCAGGTATATCACAATTTGTGATTGAAGATAGAGATAACATATTATGCTTGAACAAGAAAATTGCAAAGAGATAAAAGTTGAATAAACTTTGTATTTCATATGAAATCTCTAACTTAGTTTTACATGTAGCATGAAGCCACTATATATAGGCAAATAAATAAATTAAAATATACAAGTTATAAACAATGATACTTAAAGAATATTCTTTAGAAGATGACCTACAATTTGAAGATACAATCTAGTGTGCTATGGACTAGCTACTCCGTCCACTCCTTGCTTGCTTGCCATGTATTTTCTTCTACCTCTTCTTGATTCAGTTCGGTTCATGTACACCATCTTTATGATCCAACTTGTGTTTCATTCTTTATTCTAACACTCCCCATCAAGATGAACATATATTAAATCTATGTACGTCTTGAAGAACGACTTTCAAGAGAAACAACGTAAAACCTCTTTTAAGCTTTTCCAAAAAAAAACTCATAGTAACTCTGTAAGTTTCCCACAAATGTAGCAAGGTCATCATAACCATTTTCAACTGGTGGCAGGTTGTGTCGTGCACAAATATTGCCCCATTCCAAACTTGAGCTCAAATGTAAATTGAGATGATACAACAGTTTTATACTGAAGATTATTTGAAATTTTGAATAGTCAAAATGTGACTAAATGTAATGAATCAATTTTGGTTTTAACCAAAAATAGTTGACTCCAACTCCCACACTTGGGTGGAGATTGCGATCCTGACTGATATCAATACTTAGAGGAGTGCCTTAACATAAGCAACCATTTCCTCACTCAGTAGCCTTTAGGCTGTGGCTAACATTAAAATCTCAAGGTGATTTTTTTTTTTTTTTTTTTTTTTTTTAAGTTAAATTCCTTCTCAAACCACAAGCTTTTGAGGTACGCAATTTGTGTACACAATCCTTCAATTTCATTGAAATCATTACATACACTTTAACCACTTTAACCTAAGTCTCATGGATTTCATCCATAATTAAAGATCTCGTATTTGTGAGATCAATCAAAAGAATCTTGATTTATTTATTTTAACATGACATAGATTTTAAAAGAATCGTTTGTCAAGTTAAACATTGTTTCACGAGGGATCGTTCTAGCCTTCTAGGTGACTTTCAATCCCGAAGACAAAGGACTCATTTGTAGTCCTATGATCACTAGTTCACTAATCATCCCTCTTGAAGCAATGTCAAGTTTGGAGATTTATTTATTTATTTTTTTGAAAATTTAATGTTAGAAAGTCTAACAAAGGTATTTTTGAGACTACCTTTTTTTTTTTGCTAACTAGTTGCTCAAGATAGACAGTGTCTATAAGACACTAGTCTATTACAACATGTTAAAACAACAAAGCTGTAGTCACTCCGTCCAAATCAAGTTTGAATTGAACACTGCATTTCAGAAAATTGACTATTGTATCACTGACATTGAATAGCCTTCCTTTTTATCCTTTTTTTTTTTTTTTTAATTTACTTGCATTGTGCCATATTAACACAATAATCCAGACTCGGATAATTTTCTTCTGGGAAAATATTGGGCAATTGGCAGAGAACTATTCTAGTTTTTCTAACCAAAGTTGAAAGAAAGCTAAGTGCACAATTGGTTGCCTTTAATTTACTCCACAGGCTGAAGACTTTAATTTAGTCCAGAAATCACATGTGACACAATTTACAAATTTCAGTCATAAACAGAGGACTAGTTCCCATTCCCTTCCATGAAATGGTGAACATAAATTGAGTGACTAATTTTTCATAGGTGCACCCATCTGTCAGTATCTAGACTGAATCAATCCATCAATGAGTTATATGATAGATAAATCACGAAACTCAAAGAGTAAGATAAAGTGCCTTAGTGAGCTGACTCCTTGTCAACACCTTTTTTGGCAAGCAATTCAGTTTGCAAAATCAGCTGGGAGGGTGATTAGCATTCATATGGCTCCAAGAGTGCAATTGATAATCCAGTGGAAGATTCAATGAAGACTTAGTCTTCCAACTTCCACGTTCTTATTCAAGACACGTGTGATCACCATAATTTAATGATACAACCCTGGTTCTTTAACAGATTCCATAAGTGATTCCTACTCTATCACTGAATCTGTAAATTTTAATTTGAGAGAGGTGATTTGCATATACACAGACATTTGCGTCCAGTAGTGAAATGCATTGCATCCCTATTGAACATGATTAATGTTAGTTCTTTATTCGAGCATTTCTCATATTGCAGTAGTCTTTTATCAGCAAGTTTGAATGAGAAAATGCTAGCTCTAGAATTAAGCAAACGTGCTAGTTAGCTCGTCTCCGCCTAATACATTATCAAGGATTTCCGCAACTTATTTATATTTGGTGATGACTTCAAGAGAAGTGAGATCCAACTCCTCCTATCTATCTATAAATAAGTTCATGCTTTACATATCTGAATCTTTGATTATCTCCCCCAGATATGGAAGCTAAACATGCTGAAATATCCAGACTTTTCCAATTTCGACTGCTGGAAATCACAGATTAATTTGAACCTTTTGGGTCATGTCGTATTCCGACATACTCAACTATTTGTGCAGCAGCCCCTGTAGGACTTCGCTGGTAATTGATATATTCTGCACAGATCTAGAATCTTTGCTCTGACCACTGTGCAGGGGGTGGCGTTGGTAGCACTTCACCCGTAAAATAAAAGATGAACATCAGTAAGTGTTCAATGTTTATTTGCCTCCTTTTTGTGAAGAAACAAAAAATGCAACAGTAACAACTTAGCTTTGCAAAGCAAAGGGTTGCTATGTCAAAAGAAGAATATGAAAAACATGACTCTTCTCGAAAGAGATATATATAGCAGCATGCACTTATGCTGCTTTCAATGATTGTATGCTTTGGTTTTTAAATCATCAGTTACCTTTCAAACTGAATTGCATCTTGGAGAATCCAAGCTAAGGTGTAAACCAGAATGAATGTATTATGTTGATATAGATTTGGGATTAATTTGGGATGATGCCTATAGGATCTTAATCCTTTTTGAATGATATAGGATCATAATCTTTCTCCTCCTCAAATCACAATCAAACATAAAAAAAAAAACATACTGAAAAAGAAGAGCAAGTAGTGATGGTCATCCATATGCAATACTTGCAACCAGACATTAGCCTTTTTCTATTCTGGACTTAATTCTTCTGCCAGAATCATGGCAACTCAATGAAGAATAGTAATGGTTTAGGGAGACAGAGCAGAATAATAAGTTCTTACTCTTCATGTATTCTCCTATTTCTTCATTACTACAAAATTCTGAACAATTATTGAGCTCTTTAAGTTTTACTACGGGCACAAGAAAGTTGGCTAATAGCTAACTATTGTCATTTGTTCCTCCCTTTTGGCCTCGAAACTTTCATATTTGTTGAGCTAAATAAAAGATATTTTATCTGGAATATATATGCATTATATGTAACATTGAATCTTACTTGTTTTTGCAGAATAACAATTGCTCCTCCTCTATGGCAGAATCGAATCGCAGAGTTGCTTAAGCTTCAAGAGCTCCGCAAGTAATCATCCCTTTTCTTTTCTGAACTGAAATCTCATCAGTTTTGATTTCCCATTCCAAAAGAAATTGGATGCCCTTATCTGCTTCAGTGGCTGGTGTTTTTAGTTGATAGAGAAAACCAAATATTGAATCGCAATATCTTTCCTTGTTCAGATTTAGTAGAGTCACAATCTTTATCTTCCATAACCGATCCAGATAGCAAGCAGCTTTATTGCTGGTGATGATAAGCTTTTTTAGACTTGATCATCGATTGGATACGGTTGGAAACCCTTTTTAACTCGCGTCGATCTTTCTTGGATGAAGAAGAATAAGACAGAAGATTCTCAGATCTGAGATCCAGTAAATGATAAGCAAATGGACTTGGTATGAGATGAAGAATACAAATCTTCCGATCTCAGTCCGTTTTTGCTTTCTGATGATGACCGGATACCCGGCTGCAATCAATGTAAATGTAAATGCCAGATCTGATTTATTTCCGTTTTTCAGCTTCAGATTTCGTTTCCTCAAGTATAACCAAACTGGGATCTAAACAGGGAGTCACGCTGCAAGAAAATCAGTAGCTCATTTGCCCCTTTTATTTTTTGTTTAGATCTTCTTTCTATGATGATGGTGGATAGATAATAGATTGGAAACAAAGTATTAAGAGTAGATTTGGTGACATTCAATGAGATCTAATTCACTCATTGATTGATCAGAGTATGCTTCCACAGTGTCACATCGCCTTTTTGTTGTCGCTTCACTTTCAGAGAGCAGAAGGAGATGAGTTTTCTTGCATACACTCCGTTTGTTTATTTTTGTTTCTTACTTTGACATCAAAACACAAGTAAAAAATTTCTAGTTCTTCCATAATGAACTAGGTAGTGAAAAACACGATAGAGATAAGAGGTTTACTTTTTGCCTCACAAATCTCAATAAGCAAGCATGTGATGCTTTGCCGTCTGAATATTAATATTAGTTAAGCTTAATACAGATCTATTCCATAATAAATTCAGATCTATTAATATATTACTCCATCTAGGGAGTTGAAATAACATAGCAATTCTTTTCATTTGTTCAGGCATTTCAAACCTGGCTCTGATACCATATCACAATTTGTGATTGAAGATAGAGATAACATATTATGCTTGAACAAGAAAATTGCAAAGGAATAAAAGTTGAATAAACTTAGTATTTCATATGAAATATCTAACTTAGTTTTACATGTAGCATGAAGCCACTATATATAGGCAAATAAATAAATTAAAATATACTAACTTAGTTTTACATGTAGCATGAAGCCACTATATATAGGCAAATAAATAAATTAAAATATACAAGGTATAAACAATGATACTAAAAGAATATTCTTTACAAGATGACCTACAATTTGAAGATACAATCTAGTGTGCTATGGACTAGCTACTCCGTCCACTCCTTGCTTGCTTGCCATGTATTTTCTTCTACCTCTTCTTGATTCAGTTCGGTTCATGTACACCATCTTTATGATCCAACTCGTGTTTCATTCTTTATTCTAACAAGGTATCAACCATATGAACCGTGGTGATGAAAGAATGCGCAAGGACATGTTTTGGAAAAAGGATGAGTGGGATGAGACACTCAATTAACTGTCAAGCTCTTCCTCAAAAACACCTTTTTGGTATATACCAGAAAATATATTTGCAAACCTTGTTAGAGAACCAACACAAGATATTTAGTATCTATCTAATAAAGCTGTAGACCACGCAATTAAAATTAATTGGAATCGAATTGATTGATTGATTCCAATTTCAATTTAAGATCGAATTGATTGATTGATTCCAATTTCAATTTAAGTAACCACACTTGTGATCTTGTTGGGTCTTTTTATTATAATTATTACTATTAGAAGTATATTTAAACATGGTAATTAATTAAGTTACGATTTGAATCTATTAAAAGTAGAAATTGTATTTAGAATAGGTAGTGTATGATGATTGATTAATTATTATTGTGTAGTTGGATCTTATAGTCAGTTAGGCGGAAGTACTTCCTACTCAATATGGACGGGACGGGACTCTTAGTTCACTCTTGGTCTTTTATGTTATTCATTTGGAGAGGCTGCCGGTCATCGATGTGAACAGCTAATTATATACTAACTAGGAACCGCGTCACACGCTATGCATGTGAAGCGTAATCTTGTAAAACATTATTATTTTATTAAATAATATATTGAAATAAATGGAGTGAATATATAATCTTCACATAATGACTTCAAATCTAATAAAAAAATAACTAATTGAGTAATTAAACTTAATAAATGGTGTGCTATAAATGTATATAGTTTTTGTAGTTATGCAATTAATAGGTTTGAATTGAACTATATTAGACATACGAGAAGTATTCTTCCAATGAGTTAAGAACCATCAGATACATCTCGACTTTGGAAACATTCAACTTCAAAATCTGAAATGCATCTTTTTCGCATGTTAATTGGTATTCTTCATCAGTTGAATATATTGTCAAGTGCTTCATATAAACATTCTAGTTTCATAATATGATATTTTTAGTTATTTTTATCGTATGATTTAAGAATAATTTAAGGTCAAAATGACCATCGAAAAAGTCAACAAAATCAAGTGTTACATTTATTATTGGACGGAGGAAGTATGTCTTTTTTTATAAGAACATATCATGGTTATTTTTAAAATTAAGTATAATACGTCATACAACTTACTTTATGTTAAAAAATAAAAATTTAAGAAGAGAATAAATAAAAAAGCAAAAAATTACGTCAATAAGATTCGAACCCAAACCTTCAACTAAAATAATGATACAACTAATAGAGAAAAATCACGCCAAGAAGATTCAAACCAAACACCTTCAATAAAAATAATAATAAAAATAATGGAGAAAAATCACGCCAACAGGATTCGAACCCTACATCTTTTAATTAACTAATGACATATGTACGCACCAGATTGAAATTGGATAAACAATATCAACGGATTAAAATTGATTGGTAGGTCAATCAATTTGGTAAATCAATCGGCTTATTATATTACTTTAATTTAATATACTAATTATTATACAATATAATAAACCCCAGTTTTGTGGCAGTCCGGTTCAATTGAATTTCGACCAACCGGATGGTTTAATTTTGGTTTTAAGAAGACCCTGCTTAATATCTTCCGCTCGTTGCGTCGCTTCTCATCCGTTCCGTACCTTAAGGTTTTACGTTCAACAATTACGTCGACTCCTTTAATTTGCTTTCATCTTCAACAATTACGTCGATTCCAATCTGCACACCTTTTAAAATCCCAAATAGCATATATCCATAAGCGATCTTCATATACTCCCCTATTTTTTTGGTTTTACAAAAATTATTGACACTCGGAATCATGAATTCTCAGAATATTTATGATCAATTTGAAACGTTGTATGGCCCGATCTCTTATGCCCACTCAGTAAGAATCCAAAGGACGCTCAACAGCAAGGCGTAGTCCCTGCCCCTGAACCGTTGGGGAAAGGTAATGGACTTGGTGTCCTGTTTGTTTTCGGAATTAAAGAGTTACGAAGATGGTGCTGCTGTGGTTCTATTTTCTATTTGCTGGCCCTTGAGGTTATTAAAGGAAGGATTGAGGCCTGCATTTTATGTGATGTAAGCTATCGTGGTTCAAGTTGGGATGATGTTGACGGTGCAAACAGCTTTTTCGTGGTGCATGTTCTGTAACAAAGCCTTTAGTAAATCAGGTGGTTTTGAAGTTGAATCGCAGAGTGGAGATATTTTGGTGGGCTACAGCATCTTGAACTGGTTGCTCCTGTTTCATTGATGTTTAATATGTCCAGTCCTTGTTTTGCTTTGGTTTTGTTTTGCAGCTAATCAATTACCTAGCTATTAAGAGTGAGAGTGTTGGAACCCACAAGATGCATCAATGATTGTGGCAAGGCTCGCCCCTACAACCTTAAACTGTTGATATCCACCTTGCGGTTTTTGAATTGAATGATCAATTTAGGACTTTCAACTATTGGCTAGCTTTTTGGCTAGACATATTAGATGATGTGGTGATCAAAATCATAGATCCTACATCTAACTCTTAATGTTGGTAGTTGATTGGGTTGTGAAGTGGTAACACCATAGGTTTTGAGTTGTATGTTTGTAAGGTGTGTTTATATATTGCTTATACACGTGTCTTTTTAAAGCTTCTTTCTTATAGCTAATAAATTTTACCTTAAAAAAGGGTTACTGTGTGGAACTCTCAACTTTTTTGATTGTATTTTACCTATGTTTAAGATCTAGTCTCGGAGGCAATCTCGGACGGCCTCCTGAGAAGGGTCGACCCGGGTCATCTCGGACATTTGTCTCGGAGTTGTCTCGGAACATATAAAAAATATGTAAAATTATATATAATAAATACTATACATATTTAATTATTTATCAACAAATGACATTGAAAATTTAAACATAAATGTCATATAAATTTATAGAAACCAAAATAAAGTCATAGACTCATAGTAGTATATCATTAGAACATTACAATGTTCCAAACCAAACAAACTTCAAACATTACAATGATCTAAACAAACAAGTTTAAGATACAAGTTAAGTTATTATTATTTATTTTTTTTAAATTAAAAAACCCGGGTCAACCCGGGTTGATCCGGTTTAACCGGCCAAAAACTCGGAAAAATCCCGGGTTCCGAGATTTTCCCGAGTTTTTGTGGTTTCGTCCCGCGAAGGGCACCGAAACCTGGTTAACCCGGGTTGACCCGGCGAGATCTTAAACATAGTATTTTACGCCATCTTGTTTGCAATGAATTTTCAATTAAGTATTCGTAAAGAAGTTTATATCATTTATGATCAGCCTCTCCAGCACAACTTACATATTAATCTTCACAGTGCTAGATAGCCCTTTGTTGTGACTTTAGTAAGATATATTGCTCTAAAAACTATTGTTTCAGCTTAGTATACTCTTTAATACAAGTTTCTACTACAGTTTTAATTATCTGCATCTGAAAATAGAGATGCATGCATGTACAATAGACTTCTCTTGGAGGCCTATGGTTTTGATTCTTTAATACAAGTTTCTACTACAGTTTTAATTATCTGCATCTGAAAATAGAGATGCATGCATGTACAATAGACTTCTCTTGGAGGCCTATGGTTTTGATTGTTTATTTACTGTGCTTCATGAAAAGTTGCACTTTAAGTTGTTCTCCATCAAATCAAGATGTGCAAATTAAAGATATCCTATACATGCACTTGATTTCCTCTGTGCATGTGCAAAGTGCATATGTTAGGAAATCTTTATTCTGGTAGAGGTAAAAATTTGTTGTCTTCTGCGATGGATTAGAAAATGATAAAGTATGTTTAAAATCGCTTGGTTAAGAACTATGCAAAATGTTGGATAGAAGCTATAAGTACGATATGGTAATTTTGCTTAACACTGCTTCATCAGATGGTTTTGTTCAACCAAGATTCAATTTCACACTCTCATCAACTGCATACGTAACTGTTTGTTCATGACCTCCACATGGTGATCTTATTAGGCATTTTAATTTAGTTTTTCAATTTCAACAACTATAATTAGTTGATTTTAAGGGAAGAACATCAATATTAAGCACATTTATTTTTCGAGTAGAACATGGACTCATGAAATGTTAACACATGAACACAAATGACTTCACAATTACGGGCACCGGGCTAAGCGCGGTACTTCAATTCTAGTACTAATATAAGGACGAGACTCGTGCAACATCGATGTGAAAAGCTAATATGGTGAGACAGCAAGAAGGAGAAGAAGGCATTAGAAGTTAATCAACGGTTTAAGTTGGCTAAGACAATTTTTACAAAACTGATTTTGAGTTATACATCATATGATTAAGTTTAACTTAATTATGTACTTTATTAGAGAACCTAAAATTGGCCACCATCATATACTAAAAGATGTCGTACGCACTACACAGACGGTTTGACACCATCCTATACTACAACCCAACGGATCCAAACACACAATGGGATAAAGCTACTGAATGCCTAACATAAGAAAGCTTCCAACAAGATCACGAGTGATTAAATGGAGAACATAGATGGACCAACTTCGTTACCAGGAGGAATAGGAAAAGCATTCCTCTACAGAGCCTTACTCGCACACGTAAGATCTTAAACCAGATAGTACTGGTTGTAGCATCCTCGAAAGTGGCAACATCCGTTCAAAACGTTTTGAACATGACTCTTAGATAGTTTGTTAGCATTCTGACAGTAAATTAATTAAGTGAACATTTATAAAAGTATTTATTAAAATAGGTATTGATGGTTAAATTACCATTATGCATATCACTATCAATTTAACATAAGGAGAACGCTTCACAGTAGCGTGTGACGCTATTCCTATTGTGTGTGTGTGTGTATATATATATATATATATATACATATATATATATATATATATATGTATATATATATATATATATATATATATATATATATATATATATATATACCAATATCTAATAAGTGACTAGCACAAATCTACTATTCTAGTCTAGTGTAGCGTTTTACCGTAAGTTACTGTAGCGGACTCCCTTGTGATTTTGTCTAAATGTTGGGGCCTTGATGCTAGAATTTTACACCATTATGGGGCTGCTTGTGTAATAGTTATGTTTTATATGGACCGATTTAATAAGCCAACAAATTGAGGGGTTAATCTTAAACATTCATATTCACTTTAACAGAGTTGTCTCCTTACCTATGTCTCTCTTTCAGACTGTCGCAGAAACATCCGCTGCACATCGCCGTTTCTTTGCACTTCTCAGTACTCATCACATTTAATGCGACACACTTTCCGCCAATGTTGTTATTGATAATTCCGACCAGCTTGATATATAGGTGGGTGTACTTTTCTGGCAAAATAGGGTTTTTGATGGAATTTTGGGGATATGGTGTTGGGTTGTTTTGAAGACGTCGGCTTCTTACCATCCTCTTCTACTATCTCAGTTTCTTTTCTTTTTTTTTCTTTTTTTTTTTTCAGTTTTTTGTTTGATTTCAGGTTTGTAGAGACTGCAGAAGTGAGGAGTTGGGGTTCTCAATTCTGCCGGTTTTGGGTTTACATGGTTAGTTAGTACTAAAGCATAATTCTTTTTCTGTAATTCGCCCTTTCAATCCCTTCTGGTTAGTTTTCCATTTTTGTTATTAATTTATGATTGGAGCTAATTTGAGTTCATCAAGTATATCTCAGTTTTTTTTTTCTTTTTAATTATGTATCCACGGAAGAGGGGAGCTCCATGAAAAGGAAAAGTAAAACGTGGCTGGGTGGCCGAAATGAATCAATCAAAAGATTCTTGCATTGGCCTTTCTTTGTAAAATGGTTTCCTTTGCTGCATTATGTTTCTGGTGATGCTTTTGCATATGTTGGTAGACCAGATGCTTTAGGCTGCTTTTGGTTACCCTTTAATTTGTCTATGATGTTTTGTGTCTTTCTGCTTGCACTTCCTAATGATATGATAATTCTGATTTGCAGGAAATATGTCAAAGTTGTGTTGAAATGTAAGTTCTTGCTCTCTAGGTATCCCCACTTCCCTGTTTTTGTATGGCGTCTACTTATCCGTCACTCCGTGTTTTGCAGAATGCTTGCTTATGGTATTATTTCACATGTTAGATGGTTTTACAGGATATGGATTTTGATAGTAAAATGCTTTCATGTTCATTCTGTATCTTGTATGGCATGAGTGAACTTTTTTCAAATCTTACTACGAAATTGTAAATGAAATCTGGCTGCTTTTGTCTTTTTTCATGTATTGTTTCGTAACTCTCTAAATGACTTTTTATTGTTGTCACCTGCTTACAGAAAGAAATTTGTTAAATTTATTCCCAGTGAGTTGAGATGGAGATTGTTTAGTTCTTAGTTTAGTCCATCAACGACCGTGGTGGATCGGAAGTAATTTTAACTGCAATTGTGATGAGAATATGAGATTAGGAATGCTTATGAAAGAAAAGATAGACAATTGATCAGTTTAGAGCATCTGAAGATATCATGTTGTATGGCGAAGGTCCGTTCTCGTACATACACAGCAATGATCAATATGTGATATATTCTGTCCAATGCTTCTCTTTCACATTATGTTGTCCTTGGATTTTTAGAAATGTCATATATATTATGTCCTGGTTTAACTTTTCATGATCTTCTTTCATGTGTGAATGCTCTTTTGCAGTCCAAAAAGGAACCTCCTCTTTGCCATTGCAACAAGTTGCAGCGGCTGAATTTATGTTCGTATATACGCTCCTTTGAATGGAGTACCGAAGCAGTATGCACTTTACTCTGTGCAGCACCATATCTGAAGTTTGTTACCATAGATATGGTAAATTAAATAACTTCCATACTTGCTTTGAAGATCAGTAATAATACATCATGAGTTGTGAGGTTTGTATTATTGGTTTTTCACCCCTTTTGTTTGGTTAGATCAAAAACCAAAATTTTCGTTGACTTGTTGGCATACATTGAACGAGTACTATTTTGGTTGTGATGGTGCGACTTTAGACTGTTACTATATATTTCCTTTTAACTGGCTGAACTAAGTAGTTGTGGTGTGTGGTATCTATCTGAACATGTTTCCTGTATTTGATGCATTGTTTCTTCTTTAGCTTTGAATATTTGATGGTTATAACTTAAAATCTTGTTATATAATCTTTACCATGATTGGTTTCACCCATTGTGTTTTTGGTTTTGGGTTGGTTAAGCGTTTTATCTCTAAGAATTTCTAACTACACCTTCATGTGAATCCTCTACAGATTAATTTTTGTAGCGTGAGGTCTGGAGCCACCGAGGCCAACATCCAGAAGGGTGAACAACTCGTGATGGTAGTTAGAAATTTGAAAAAGAACTTAAGGTGGAGATACATGCTTTTGGTAATTTGGGTTTGTGGGGCTAATAAGCCATTAGTTGATGGCTTAATGGTTTGTTCCATATTTTCTCTTACCATTGTGTTTATAAGGTGCAATATACTTGTAGTTACCATTAGATGAGTTTATAAGATGGAGTGAACTACTTTGTTTTGTAACTCGGTGTACTTATGATTTTTTAGGAAACATATACTTGGGTTCTATTGAAAACAAAATGTCACTTGCTCCAATTTTCGTATGCTCCATTTACAGGCACTCTGAAGCTGATTTGATAATTTTGTTAAGATCATGACTGTAATTTTCATAGCGTATGAATCAATTCATTTCTCACATTATAAATGACTTAAATTGATTGGGTTTTTTCCAAAGTTCATATTGAGAGAAATTAAAATTGATCACTTGGCCAGTTCTAGCTCAGGGAGGCAAGAGCGGGGCATCTTTGAAGGCACCGTGTTACACCGTGTGTAACACGGTGTAAAACTCCTAGTATATATATATATATATATATATATAAGGAAAATATTTTAGCAATACTCATGATCAAGACAGATAATTAGTCTGAAAGTGTTTGAGCTTTGGTAAAACCAGATGATGATACCTAATAGTCTACAATGTCAGAAAGATGATGATGGCTAGTGCTAAGTGTTGAAGGTTCATGTATATGCTCTGGCTTAAATGTTCACAATATTAAAGTAGTACTGTGACTGAGACAATGATTTCTTCATAGCCCAAAATTCAGGATCTCTTTTGTTAGGATATAATGGAAACTGCAATTAATATAAAGTAGACTCAGAATTAGAAGAAATAATCTTGATTAACTTCTATTTCAAGTAACCATTATCATTCATGTACAACTATATGTTTTCATGTAAAACTGTCAACTATACACTTTCCTAAACTACAAAAAACTCTTGATGACATTCTAGTTGTTGAGAATGTTGAGGAGTGATACTCTGGTCTTGATTAGTTGCCTGAAGAAGCATTCAAGGGCATCTTCAGTAACCTCAACGCTCGAGTCAATCACTTTCAAGTGATTAACAACTTGTACATCCTCTTGGTTAGCCCTCAACATAGCATTTATCTTCTCGAACTCATTAACTTCTGTTTCTATACTGACTTTCTTGGAGTGAATCAACTTGGAGATCAAAGATTGGCTCTTGTTTCCCATGATGCAAGACAACAAAGTATCGAGCACAGAAACAGTAACAGACTCGGCTTCTTTCAACATATGCACAAAACCGATTGATTCGTGGCTTTTCACCATGACTGTAGAATTCTTTAAACTTTTCAAGGACTTTTCTATCATCTTCTTTGTCCTCTTTCTGCAGGTAAGGTAAGCACTGATGCCATTTGCATCCTTTCTTCGCATGGAAGATGAAAGCTCTTGTACTTGTTGCTTCGTCGTTGAGACTAGATCTTGTGCGGAGTTGCAGGCATCTAGAAGCCTTATATATGCCTCCAATATTTGCTTTTCCTCTCCTGAAGTGATTTGGCTGATGTGGGCCAACACAAGGGTATCATCGATGTTGGCATACAAATTCTGGAGACCATTTAGTTTGTCACTGATTGATGACAGTGATGAACTTGTGGCTTCAGATGATCTGATTCTGGACAAGGTGTTGTCGAACTCCGATGTGGCTAGTTGTGATTCAGATGGCAAACTAAGAGAACGGGCATGGGAAGCCATTTCTTTTTTTGTTTTGTTGAAGATCTTGAGGCTGGTATTGGATTGAATGTAGATGATTTTGTGCTCTAACTCCTTCATTGGCAAAGCATATATATGGAGTGGAAAGGAGACCGAAGGAATCATGCTGAACATGCACTAATGTGCTATTGATCTGTTTTCTCTACTATTATTTCTCCATTGTCCTCGCAATGTATCCCACCAGTAGAACACAGATCCTGGGAAATCAGAAGGAAACAATTAATAAATCAACTTTTGTATGATACAAAAATTGAGAAAATTAATGACATGATGCACAACTGGCCTATATAATATAACATGTACATTATTGATAATGGTGAGTACTGATTGCCAACCTTCAGTCAATTTCTGAAAACTATACATACTTATTTGGTGAAGATGATTGCCCATGCATCTTCCACATATATGATCTGTCATATCGGCAATATGGAAACAACAACTGACAAATATTTGATTTTTAAATATGTAGATCAAAATGAATGATCTCAACCTTAAACTTCAACAACGAAAATGTCATTTAGTCAGTGGTTCTCAACCAGAAGGTTTCTACATAAAAATCAGACTACTTGCCATGGTTAAATTTTGTTTCTCAGAGGTGAATAAATCATGGATATGATGACTGGCCGGATATTCTTAAGAGAAACGAGCAAATATATAGTGCAGTCTTGGTTTCTTCTTCCATTGCAGACCCAGATGCTAGCTAATACCGTCAGAGAGGCCGTCTTCCTATATCCTTTAGAAAACTGATTGCCAATCTTTTGAAAACTTAAGAGGAACCGAATAGATTTTGGCTGGTGGTGTAAAAAGATGTAGTCAAGGAAGGACAAGAAAGAGGTTTGTGCATGCTTCGTTAAGCAAGAAAAGTTCAGGAACTCTTTATCTGCTTAGCTCCATGTATAGTTTCCCTCAGCCTTCCAGAGATCATTATGTGGAGATGATGAGTAAATGAAATAGATTATGGAGTCACATATATCTTAATACAGGTGTGAACCAGGGTTTTGAGAACTTATCTTGACACTCGCTAGCTAGCTTGTATATGTATATCTGCCTGTATGGTGCCCTCTGCCTTTTGACATCATTTTCCACCCTATGTTCCAGGTGGTCGGTAAATGACTATCGTGAGGATATTTCTTCCACCCTATGTTCTTAATACAAGTGGGATCCAGGTGCGAACACATGATAAACAGGAAGTTGAGAAACATGGAATTCATGAAACAAAGTATTTCTTGTTGTTGCTTTGTTATATTTATAAAGCTTGCTAGAAGACGTTTAAGCTATGTAAACTGCAAAACAAAGTATTATATTTGTTAATATCATTTTAATTAATGATAGTTTTGTCAACTGTTGCTCCCTGGTTTACAATATGACAGATCATATGACATTGCAATGAAATATAGCAATCCTCTCAATTAGCACACATGGTTTTTAATGCTTTGCACCAAAACTATATCAAGATTATGTTAAATAACATTTGTTTTCATGAATTTGTCTCAACACTCATTAGCAATTACTTTACTTCATTATCAACAATACAAGTTATTGAACCAGACGCGTGCGGTATCATTTATTGTAGTCTGTGTTGATCCACTGGTGGGATACAAAGCATAGACATTGCAGAAATAATAGCTAAAATAGATCAAAATCACATTATTACACGTTTAACACATAAGCAATGATTCCTTTTGTCCCTTTTCCTCTCCCTATATAAACCTTAGAAGCTGAACAAATTAGACAACACAACTTTGCAACTTTCAATCAACAAACCAGCAGTAGATCTCAACTTTAAACTTCAACAACTAAATATAAAATGGCTTCATTCAAATGCCGTTCTCTTAGCTTGCCATCTGAATCACAACTTACCACTTCTGAATTCGACAACACCTTATCCAGAATCAGATCATCTGAAGCCACAAGTTCATCATTGTCATCAATCAGTGACAAACTAAATGGTCTCCTGAAGTTGTATGCAAACATCGAAGATTCTCTTGTTTTGGCTCACATCAGTCAAATCACTTCAGAAGAAGAGAAGCAAATCTTGGAAGCTTATATAAGGATTCTAGATGCCTGCAGCTCTGCTCAAGATCTAGTCTCAACCACAAAGCAACAAGTACAAGAGCTGTCATCTTCCATCCGAAGAAAGGATGCAAATGGCATCACTGCTTACCTTACCTGCAGAAAAAGGACGAAGAAGATGATAGAAAAGTCCTTGAAAAATTTGAAGAGTTCCACAGGAATGGTGCAAGGCGAATCAATTTTGGTAGTGCAAATGCTAAAAAAAGCTGAGTCAATTGCTGTTTCCGTGCTCGAGGCCTTGTTGTCTTGCATCATGGGAAATAAGAGACAATCTTTGATCTCCAAGTTGATGCACTCCAAGAAAGTCAACGCAGAAACAGAAGTTAATGAATTTGAGAAGACACATGCAATGTTGAGGGCTAACCAAGAGGATATACAAGTTGTAAATCACTTGAAAGTGATTGACTCAAGCATTGAGGTTACTGAAGATTCCCTTGAATGCTTCTTCAGGCAACTAATCAAGACCAGAGTATCACTCCTCAACATTCTCAACAACTAGAATGTCATCAAAAGTTTTTGTAGTTTAGGAAAGTGTATAGTTGACAGTTGTACATGAAACATATAGTTGTACATGAATGATAATGGTTACTTGAAAGAGAAATCAAGATTAGTACTCCTAATTCTGTGTCTACTTTATATTGAAGTTCCAATTATATCGTAACAAAAGAGATCTAGAATTTGGAGTATAAAGAAAGCATTGTCTCAGTCTGACTTCGATATTGTTAACATTTATCATAGCTTGAAACAGTTTGAGAAAACAATTAAAAAAGAAGAGAGAATTTAACAAGATTTTTTCAAAGCAGGTATCAACCTGCTCTGGTGCGATGTTAAAAACCCTACTCAAAACTCAATCTGAATTAGGGAAACCTCGCTTTAATTATATCTAAAGTTAATGGATCTGTTTAAAGGCTAGTGATATAGCCAGAGCTAAAATTACTAATGCCAGAACAATTTACCTTTTATAAACACTAATAATTCCTAATAATTTCTAAAAGTGCACAAATTGCTCTGACATTAGTAATTTTAACTCTGGCTATATCACTAGTCCTGTTTAAAATATATATGTGTAAATAAGTCCCTAATTGAATAATTTGAAGAGGGTACCCTAGGATTTGCTCCCCAATCTGAAATTCGTTTGCAAAAAAGGAATCAACCGTAAACCGAGGTAACTAATAATGTTTTACAAGTACAATTCTCCCAAAACCTGGAGAAGAAGAGCAAATTTATCAAACAATAATATGCAAAATATTCCATGCTAACAAAGGGAGAGCACATCGACTAAGTAGGATATTTATGTGGAGGTGGAGTCTGTACATGAAACTTGAAACTGATATGAAACCAGGAGCTGTTGTTGAGAATGTAGAGCAGGTTGATGCACAGGGTGTTAAGCAAAGAGTTGAGTTAACTCTGATCGGAATTCCAGAACAACAGGTTGTAAATCAGGTCCCAGATCACTCATGTGAGGAATATGAAGCTCTGGATGATGAGTTTCAGAAAGATGTCTTAGTGAAGGACATGGGGATAGCTCAAAGAATCTTCGAAACGGATATTTGCAAAGATTCATCAGAGGGAAGCTTGTTTCTATCTTAGTCCAGTTATTTATCGAAGGTTTTGACCAGGTTGAATATGAAGGATTGTGGTAGTGTGGTACCAGGAGAAAAGTTTTCTGATGAGCAATTTTCAAAGAATCGGAAGGGGCTGGGGGTCATCCTCACCTCAGGGATGGGACGGGGCTCATCTTAACCTTAGAGATGGACAAGGGGGATGCATGGGAATGTGACAACGAGGATGCATCTTAACCATAGAGGTGTGACAACGGGGTTGCATTTAAACCTTAGAGATGTGACAACGGGGAGGCATCTTAACCTTAGAGATGTGACATTGGGGATTTTCCTTAACCTAAGGGATGAGCAGCAGGGCACCGTCTTAACCTCGAAGAGACAGGGACAAGGGAAGACTCTAACTTTTGGTGTTTATGGAATTCATACTAAGGTGGAGAATTGTGACGTATGTAGTATGAATTCGGATTCGGGTGTTCCGGAAGCTTCGGTTATGAGCCTGTCGATCTGGGCTTATAAGTTTTGTCTTCCGACCTAAGTTAGGTTAGAACAATTATAAGGAATGTAGAGTTTATATATGTATAGCTAGGTTTCTCACTATATATATAGGGGTCTCTAGAGCTTTTTCATATACACAATATAACCTAGATAGAAACTAGACAAGAGAGCACAGAAGGAGGAAGAGGCCAAGTACGGCCGATCTGGATGAATGGCAAGACAGAGAGGAGAGAGGCGAGAGGCGAGAGGCGAGAGAGATCATCTAGAGAGGGAGAGAACCAACACCTATTGAACAGTACCCAACCTAGTGGCTCTGATACCACTGTTTGACAGTATGCGCTACATAAGCTTTAATGGATGGCGTATTTTGGTAGATAAAACGATAAAACTAGAAAATAAGACACACAATATTTTACGTGGAAAACTCCCATGTCGGAACTGTGAAAAATATTACTATGGAAGGGATTTAAACACTCTCGCTAATAGAAGGTTAGACCTACTTTACTAAACCTCACTCTCGGAGAAATACTTTCTTTTTACAAAGCAGAAAACAAAGAATATGAAACGGATCAATAACTTTCTGTTTGGGATGATGCTGAAGCTGATCGAGTCATTGCCTCTATTTATTGGCGAGAAGAAATGTGTTTCATCCCCCATGAATTTACTGAGCCAGTAATTGATTTCACAATATGTACGTAGTCTTCCATGCATGAGACTACTCCATCGCTTTAGAATATTGAATGTTGACAAACATTCATCCAATTTCCATGGCCTACAAATACTTACAAGCACTATTCAATGCCTTGTTCATTTCACACCATTTTATTCACAGAAGGTTGGCGAAGAGGATGTACAAGTAGTGGATCACTTGAAATTGATGGACTCAATCATCAAGGTTACTAAGGATGCCCTAGAATGCTTCTTCAGGCAACTAATCAGGACCGGAGTATCACTCCTCAATATTCTCAACAATTATGAAAAACTGTTGGATCGATATAGCTGGCTTTAGATACAAGTACACGCAAGTGGGGAACGCAGGATTTCTAGTGAGGTGAGGTAAAAACCATATATGGAAAAAATTTCAAAAATATATATATATAAAGCGTCAAAATGAAATATAACGTACAATTAATATCAAAAGTAACTAACCTATAGTTGGCCTCGACGGTTTACCATAGTCTAAAATCTCTCAATAATAGCCTCATTGTTTGTGTTCTAGCTTGGAGCAGAAAATAAAGTAAAACATCAAAATTGTGTTGAATGCACTTCACTCAAGTTATCTCTATCAATAAACAAATCAAGAATAACAAGTAACAACTCAATATCGTCTTCTTCTCCATCAATTATCTCCACCAATTCAAGTTTATATGAGTTCTCGATATAATATCTCATTCTCGTTCTTCTCTAAATTTCCAAATATTACAATCGGTTATATAAATCTCTAAAAATAGATATCACTAGAAATTTAGATCATCTTATACCTGATTGTTTCATGGCGCTGTTGTAGCAGTAGAAATTTGCCGAGTTGGAGGTTTGATCAAGAACAAACGCAGTAAGAAGTTAGCGGTAAGGAAAAGGGTTTATGAATTTTGATGTGATTAACAGGGATATATAATATACTAGGAACCGCATCACACGCGTAGCTACGCGTGTGAAGTGTAATCTTGTAAAACATTATTGTTTTATTAAATAATATATTCAAATAAATGGAGTGTATATATAATCTTCACATAATGACTTCAAACGTAATAAAAAAATAACTAATTGATTAATTAAACTTAATATAAATGGTGTGCTATAAATGTATATAGTTTTTGTAGTTATGCAATTAATAGGTTTGAATTGAACTATATTAGACATGCGAAAAGTATTCTTCCGATAAGTTAAGAACAATCAGATACATCTTTAGACTTTGGAAACATTCAACTTCAAAATCTGCAATGCATCTTTTTCGCATGTTAATTGATATTCTTCATCAGTTGAATATATTGTCAAGTGCTTCATATAAACATTCTAGTTTCGTAATATGATGTTTTAGTTATTTTTATCGTATGATTTAAAAATAATTTAAGGTCAAAATGACCATCGAAAACTCAACAAAATCAAGTGTTACATTTAGTATTAGATGGAGGAAATATGTATTTTTTCATAAGAACATTTCATGGTTATTTTTAAAATTAAGTATAATACGTCATACAACTTTATGTTAAAAAATAAAAATTTAAGAAGAGAATAAATAAAAAAGAAAAAATTTACGTCAATAAGATTCGAACCCAACACCTTCAACTAAAATAATGATACAAATAATAGAGAAAAATCACGCCAGATTCGAACCAAACACATTCAATAAAAATAATAATAAAAATAATGGATAAAAATCACGACAACAGGATTCGAACCCTACATCTTGTAATTAACTAATGACACATGTACGCACCAGATTGAAATTAGATAAGCAAGATCAACGAATTAAAATTGATTGGTAGGTCAATCAATTGGGTAAATCAACAGACTTATTATATTACTTTAAATTTGATATATTAAAATAACCTGCAGATTAGTCAAACAAACACAAATAATATATATAAATTTAGTGCACAACGAAAAGTAAAAATATGAACCCGTGTTTCCAAAATGTTCAAGCAGCTTTTTCAGACTGCATGAAGTCGTCCCCGGCGAAATCACTAGTATAGAAATATTAAATGGTGTACTGATATTTGTATAGTGCAACAAGTATTAAAATTAACCAACCCCAAGTCGCATTGGTTCAGGACTATTAATTTCCTCCCCGTAACCACTGTTTGCTCCAAAAGTAAACAAGTACATTCTATTCATTACAATTTGTCCTGCTGAGACAATATTGTCGACGGTGCATTATTAGTTTGCCAATCAATTGAGTAGGTGGTATGTTCATTAATATTTTGTAATGTAGGCGTGGTCTGGGCCTGCTAATACACACAGTTTTGTAAAGACACATTTTTATAAAGTACATATATCTATTCTTGGGGAAAATACATTTATTTAGTCTTGTAGGTGCATGTTAATATGCTTATAACATATATTTGTTTGTCAATAAATTTGTAAATTAAGTTATTTGCTAAATTAATTGATTTTCCATCTCTTTATGTAAAATTACATTTTGCTTGGAGAAACTTATCATTGGAAGTAATCGTACTAATCTAATTTCCATATTATTATTCAGGTTCATAAAGAAGTAATGTCCGGTGCGTGCAATTAACTTGACCTTTCAATTCAAGTTATAAAAGCAATTTTACGATAGTACAACTTTGACAAAATAGATAAAGTATGTTTTATTGGAAAATTCACAAGACATCAAAATATAAGTTTGGCACATATAGGACTCAACAACCCTCTTGTCCACATCTTGGTATTCTATAATGCCTGTTCAGTATAACCGCGCCCACATCAGGTTGTTCTGTCAAAAAGCAAAATCCGATTAACTATGAGATTTTTAGTAAAGGCATGTCCATAATTTCTTTTCATGACCAACCTTTGAGCATCATGGCCTGAGCGATGGTCAATCTCGCAACAAAACCATTAATGTTCTTGTATACGTAAACCATTGCATCTTTTCCAGCCTGCTCACTGTAATATTTTGCAGGTATACAGATCATATAAGCACAACTAGATCCGGCACAATAAATCCATATAAATCATATATCAACATATAAAAAGAAGAATAATTGAGTGATCAATGTATCATACTTTAAGAAGAAGAAAAAACAAATTGATGAGACTTGTAAGATTTACAACCTTTTAAGGACTCTGGATAGAATTTGGATGCAATAAGCCATATAGTCTGGTGTCGTTCTTGGATTAGTAATGACTATGTAAAAGTTTAAGGCCGGATCCGGATGTGGAGATGGCGAGGGTGACTCAACAGCTGATATCGGTGTGCTAATGTTGCAAAGGAGCAAGGACAAGAGAGCAAAAGAATAGAAAATTAGAACCCCCTTCATTTTTATTATTCTCCTTGTCACAAATAATTATCAAGTGATAGATGCACACAAATATATACACTAGTGGTAATATATACACTAGTGGTGTGTTGTAATTTAACTTTGGTATTTAAAATACTATTCCTTTATTATTTTTAGATTGTGAAAATATTGGCATACCTTTAATTTATTTAGTCTTTAGGAGGGAAAAGAAGTGTAGATTTACTTCAATCAATTAAAAATATAAGACTAAAAAGAAAAACAAGAAAGTGAATATATACGTAAAAGATAGTATAATGCAAAAAATACACTACCCAATCAAGTCTATTGATCTACCTTGACTCTTTTTTTAATCATATATACTACTAAATATATGTATATTCGAACCAACACCTAGTGATTAATACCCAACCTAATGGCTCTGATACCACTATTTGACAGTACGCGCTGCATAAGCGTTAATGCATGGATGGCATATTTTGGTAGATAAAATGATAAAAATCGAAAATAAGATACACGATATTTTACGTGGAAAACTCCCAAGTCGGAACTGTGAACAATATTACTATGGAAGGGATTAAAACACTCTCTCTAATAGAAGGTTAGACCTACTTCACTAAGCCTCACACTAGCAAAAACACTTTATTTTTACAAAGTAGAAAACAATGAATATGAAACTGATCAATAACTTTCTGTCTGGGGGATGATGCTGAAGCTGAGCCATTGCCTCTATTTATAGGCGAGAAGAAATGTGTTTCATCCCGCATGAATTTACTGAGCCAGCAATGTACTAATTGATTTCACAATATGTACGTAGTCTTCCATGCATGACACTACTCCATCGCTTTAGAATATTGAATGTTGACAAACATTCATCCACTTTCCATGGCCTACAAATACTTACAAGCACCATTCAGTGCCTTGTTCATTTCTCACCATTTTATTCACAGAAGACTGGCGAAGTGGATGCACAAGTAGTGGATCACTTGAAATTGATGGACTCGAGCATCAAGGTTACTGAGGATGCCCTAGAATGCTTCTTCGGGCAACTTATCAAGACCAGAGTATCACTCCTCAATATTCTCAACAATTATAAAAAACTATTGGATCGATATAACTTGCTTTAGATACAAGTACACGCCTAAACGAAACAAGGTTGACTATATACGGTGTTGAGTACCTAGGTCAACTCCACGGATTGTCGTTAATAACCTTCAGATTAGTCAAACAAACACAGATAATATATATCAAAGTTAGTGCACAACAGAAAGAAAGTAAATAAGAATCCGTGTTTGCTAAATATTCAAGCAGCTTTTTCAGACTGCATGACGTCGTCCCCGACGAAATCACTAGTATAGAAATTCCTTCTTGAGTTATTACTTGTATAAGTCTTGTTTCTTCTCCTTCATATCTTTCCTTGTAATGAAAATTCCTTATAGTAATCAATTCCTGCACCAAGACAAGCAACTACAGTTGTGGAACTAGTTAATTTATTAAGAAAAGGTAAAATAGAACAGTGAAAATTGTGCTTTGTTTCCAGAATATAGGTGTTGAGTCAAACACGTACAGGTCAACCAACCCCTATGTCAACTCCTACGACAACACCTCAAAATAGCTACACTTACAATCTCTCCCTTTTTGCCTTTTCTACACACCACTCATATTTGGACAGTTAGATCAATAAACTAACAAGTAACATATCAAGTGCACAAACTGACTAATCCTAAAGCCTTAAAACACATGCAGCAAGTACTACTTAGGATTAAAGAAATTGTCATAAATAGTTTACAAGCATAGAGTTTTAAAAGGTTCTTCACAAGATCTTTAGAGACTCTTCTCCCCCTTAAATGATATTAATCACCTTCATCACCCCCTTGATCATCCCCCCCCCCCCCCCCCCCCCCCCCGTGGGTAGAAAAGTGCAAAAACAGCTTAAGGGTTTTGGAATTTATTGGAGAAGTGAGTAAGTAAAGCTTTGGAGTTTCGAAAGAATGCACAAGGACGTGTTTTGGGAAAAGGATGAGTGGGATGACATACCGAAAACTGTCAAGATCTTCCTCAAAAACGCCTTTTTGGTAAATACCAGAAAATATATTTACAAAACTTGTTAGAGAACCAACCCAAGATATGGTATACCAAAAATAAGGAAAATATTTTAGCAATACTCATGATCAAGACAGATAATTAGTCTGAAAATGTTTGAAGCTTTGGTAAAACCAGATGATGATACCAAATAGTCTACAATTTCAGAAAGATGATGATGGCTAGTGCTAAGTGTTGAAGGTTCATGATATATGCTCTGGATTAAATGTTCACAATATTGAAATAGTACTGTGACTGAGACAATGATTTCTTCATAGCCCAAAATTAAGGATCTCTTTTGTTAGGATATAATTGAAACTGCAATTAAGATAAAGTAGACTCAGAATTAGAAGAACTAATCTTGATTAATTTCTATTTCAAGTAACCATTATCATTCATGTACAACTATATGTTTTCATGTAAAACTGTCAACTATACACTTTCCTAAACTACAAAAACTCTTGATGACATTCTAGTTGTTGAGAATGTTGAGGAGTGATACTCTGGTCTTGATTAGTTGCCTAAAGAAGCATTCAAGGGCATCTTCAGTAACCTCAATGCTCGAGTCAATCACTTTCAAGTGATTAACAACTTGTACATCCTCTTGGTTAGCCCTCAACATAGCATTTATCTTCTCGAACTCATTAACTTCTGTTTCTACACTGACTTTCTTGGAGTGAATCAACTTGGAGATCAAAGATTGGCTCTTGTTTCCCATGATGCAAGACAACAAAGTATCGAGCACAGAAACAGTAACAGACTCGGCTTCTTTCAACATATGCACAAAACCGATTGATTCATGGCTTTTCACCATGACTGTAGAATTCTTTAAACTTTTCAAGGACTTTTCTATCATCTTCTTTGTCCTCTTTCTGCAGGTAAGGTAAGCACTGATGCCATTTGCATCCTTTCTTCGCATGGAAGATGAAAGCTCTTGTACTTGTTGCTTCGTCGTTGAGACTAGATCTTGTGCGGAGTTGCAGGCATCTAGAAGCCTTATATATGCCTCCAATATTTGCTTTTCCTCTCCTGAAGTGATTTGGCTGATGTGGGCCAACACAAGGGTATCATCGATGTTGGCATACAAATTCTGGAGACCATTTAGTTTGTCACTGATTGATGACAGTGATGAACTTGTGGCTTCAGATGATCTAATTCTGGACAAAGTGTTGTCGAACTCCGATGTGGCTAGTTGTGATTCAGATGGCAAACTAAGAGAACGGGCATGGGAAGCCATTTTTTTTTTTGTTGAAGATCTTGAGGCTGGTATTGGATTGAATGTAGATGATTTTGTGCTCTAACTCCTTCATTGGCAAAGCATATATATGGAGTGGAAAGGAGACCGAAGGAATCATGCCGAACATGCACTAATGTGCTATTGATCTGTTTTCTATACTATTATTTCTCCATTGTCCTCGCATGTATCCCACCAGTAGAACACAGATCCTGGGAAATCAGAAGGAAACAATTAATAATCAACTTTTGTATGATACAAAAATTGAGAAAATTAATGACATGATGCACAACTGGCCTATATAATTTAACATGTACATTATTGATAATGGTGAGTACTGATTCCCAACCTTCACAATTTCTGAAAACTATACATATTTATTTGGTGAAGATGATTTCCCATGCATCTTCCACATATATGATCTGTCATATCGGCAATATGGAAACAACAATTGACAAATATTGGATTTTTAAATATGTAGATCAAAATGAATGATCTCAATCTTAAACTTCAACAACGAAAACGTCATTTAGTCAGTGGTTCTCAACCAGAAGGTTTCTACATAAAAATCAGACTACTTGCCATGGTTAAATTTTGTTTCTCAGAGGTGAATAAATCATGGATATGATGACTGGCCGGAGATTCTTAAGAGAAAAGAGCAAATATATAGTGCAGTCTTGGTTTCTTCTTCCATTGCAGACCCTGAATCTAGCTAATACTGTCAGAGAGGCCGTCTTCCTATATCCTTTAGAAAACTGATTGCCAATCTTTTGAAAACTTAAGAGGAACCGAATAGCTTTTGGCTGGTGGTGTAAAAATATGTAGTCAAGGAAGAACAAGAAAGAGCTTTGTGCATCCTTCGTTCAGCAAGAAAAGTTCAGGAACTCTTTATCTGCTTAGCTCCATGTATAGTTTCCCTCAGCCTTCCAGAGATCATTATGTGGAGATGATGATTAAATGACATAGCTTTTGGAGTCACACATATCTTAATACAGGTGTGATCCAGGGTTTTGAGAACTGTGTGCTTCGTTCAGGCCAGAAGAGAAGTTTGTGAGCTCGCTAGCTAGCTTGTATCTGTATATCTGCCTGTATGGTGCCCTCGGCATTTTGACATCATTTTCCACCCTATGTTCCAGGTGGTCGGTAAATGACTATCGGGAGGATCTTTCTTCCACCCTATGTTCTTAGTACAGGTGGGATCCAGGTGCCAACACATGATAAACAGGAAGTTGAGAAACATAGAATTCATGAAAAAAAAGTATTTCTTGTTGTTGCTTTGTTATATTTATAAAGCTGGAAGACTGTTAAGCTATGTAAACTGCAAAACAAAGTATTATATTTGTTAATATCGTTCTAATTAATGATAGTATTCAATATGACTGATTTGTCAACTGTTGCTCCCTGGTTTACAATATGACAGATCATATGACATTGCAATGAAATATAGCAATCCTCTCAATTAATTAGCCCATACGGTTTTTAATGCTTTGCACCAAAAATATATCAAGATTCTGGTAAATAACATTTGTTTTCATGAATTTGTCTCAACATTCATTAGCAATCAGTTTACTTCATTATCAACATTACAAGTTATTGAACCCGACGCGTGCGGTATCATTTATTATAGTCTGTGTTGATCAACTGGTGGGATACAAAGCATAGACATTGAAGAAATAATAGCTAAAATATATCAAAATCACAATATTACACGTTTAACGCATAATCTATGATTCCTTTTGTCCCTTTTCCTCCCCCTATATAAATCTTAGAAGCTGAACAAATTAGACAACACAACTTTGCAACTTTCAATCAATAAACCAGCAGTAGATCTCAACTTTAAACTTCAACAACGAAAAATAAAATGGCTTCATTCAAGTGCCGTTCTCTTAGCTTGCCATCTGAATCAAAACTTACCACTTCTGAATTCGACAACACCTTATCCAGAATCAGATCATCTGAATCCACAAGTTCATCATTGTCATCAATCAGTGACAAACTAAACTCTCTCCAGAAGTTGTATGCAAACATCGAAGATTCTCTTGTTTTGGCTCACATCAGTCAAATCACTTCAGAAGAAGGGAAGCAAATCTTGGAAGCTTATATAAGGCTTCTAGATGCCTGCAGCTCTGCTCAAGATCTAGTCTCAACCACAAAGCAACAAATACAAGATCTGTCATCTTCCGTCTGAAGAAAGGATGCAAATGGCATCACTGCTTACCTTACCTGCAGAAAAAGGACGAAGAAGATGATAGAAAAGTCCTTGAAAAATTTGAATAGTTCCACAGGCATGGGTAATAGATTAGTTTCAGCTGATATTATAAACTTTATCACCAAAAATTGATTTGGGATGATAATATATAAACTTTGTCAAAGGAAAGTTATCTAGTATGATAATAATTGAATTTTGTCACCTGAAGCTAGGAGTTTTAGTTGACAAAATCAAATTTTTTGTCAACATAAAGCAATTTCTCGATCTGAACTAATGAGAAATTTTGTCTTGCTTCTTGCTTTAAACTTTAGGTGACAATGTTCACTACAGACACCCTTCGGTGGTTATTTTGCAATTACGATAACTTAAGGGACTAACTTGAAATTAAATAAAGTAAATATAATGAAAGTACTAAATAGATAAAAAGATAGACCGGTCATTTATCTTCTTCAAATCTCTGGACATTCAACAATGGCGGCCGTTGCCCCAAACCCTAGAAACGAAATCCAATCCATCGAAGTTCCTGATGGTGTGATTTATGCGTCATCAAATTCAAATCTTCTTGCCGATCGCCGATCGATTTCCTCGCCGCACCGAAATTCATCCGACTGGCAAGAAACAAAACTCTCGGACTTTTTGGTGGAAATCGGTGATCTGATGGAAAAATCTTTTGATCATCAATTTTTGTTTAGTAATTTTTTTCATATCGTATTCAAGTTACCTGTGATGCTAGGTTACGAATGTGCTTTACTGTTTTCATTGTTCTGTTTATGGTACTCAAATGGTTATTCTTCTGAATCAGAACTGATGCCATTGCTAGCCCTTCCTGGTTATGATGGTTAATTTCCTGTGTTTGTGGAGTCAATATGGAAACTTCAGGTTCTCTGTCATAGCATGTTTGTGTTATTGTTATGAATAATTTCAATTGTCAAGTATTGTTCTCTCTGTAAGGTAAAAGTTTAGACATGGGCTGATTGAAAAGGTAAGGAAACAACCTGTTTTCGAGGATGGTAGGATAAAGCTATGACGAGTACATAAAGATCGTGATTCAGTATAATTAACTTTCTACTCTGATCTCAGATTTTCATCATTCTCAATTTACTTTACTGATGTAGTCATAATTAAATTGCTATTCTATGATCTACCTGAGCAACTAAATCTTAACCTAACAACTTTTTAAAATAAGAACTTCTCTTATCTATCTTTTATATGCGCTAGTGAACAACGAATTCACATGTATGTTGTATCACCACTGCAGGGCCTTCAGAAAGTAGTGATAGCAAGTGCAAGAATATGAAAATGCTGAGGTGTATATATTTGATCTGTAGGTTATGTTGGGAAGGTCTGATGTATCTGGCTGGGGTGCTTTCTTGAAGGTAATTTTTTTTTTTATTACTATATTGTAAAGGAGGGGAGATGGAACCCCAGGCATGCTTTCATGGCTCATTGTGGCAGCTCTTGCTGGGTATTTTTTGTCTTTTCCGTAATTTGACATTGTCGTTGTTGGTTTCAATGTAGCAATACTCCCGGGTCTTCATTTAGAGTTGTGATCATTTTTGGCTTAATTGATGATATTGACGAAACTGATCGCAAATCTAACCGGTCAATCCGATTAACTATTTTCTAGAGATATCTATTTTTCGATTACAACAGATTAGGTATTAATTGAGCATATGCTAGATTTTGATCCCGTTGATTCTGTAATTCGTACTTTTCGTAGAGTATTGTACTTGGAGTTTCGAGAAAATTGATTCAAATATTTGTGGTCTAATTTAGGCTTTTGAATTTGATTGAGGTTTACTTTGAATTGCCTGATAATATATGAAGTTAATTGTAGGTGTTGCTAGCAACAAACATATAGGTATGGTTCATTAATATGGTGTGAGTGAGCAACGCCAGTGAGGTATGGAGCCATTATCAACGCTGTTCAAATGTATCTTCTTTCACATGCTTCTTGTTGTACCTGATTTCGCTTTTGACATGCATATCATGTTGTGCTGTATATATGTAATTTATTGGCAATGGTCAATGAGATGGTATTCGCACGTGCTAGTGTAAGTCCTGAACCAATAGATTATGTGTTTGCTTATAAACTAAGGAAGATTATGTGTTTGCTTATAAACTACGGAAGCTTTTTTTTTGTGTACCCCACCCCATGTTACACGATTCTACATAGCATTTGGTGATTGTGGTTGGTTTGTATTGGTACTATTTTTGTGTAGGTGATATATGAATACTTGTAAATGTTCCATGTTTCCGTACTCTAAACAACAGGGATAGGGATCGCTATGTAGTATGTACAAGCTGAATTGAAGGCTAAAAGCAGCAGGAATTGGGTGTCCAACTCCAAGTTCTTTTAGGGCTTCATATTTTGGTCACAGAATTCATAGGTACAATTATGTCATGCAGACATGCAGTGTTGCAGACATGCAGTGTTGTCGTACTCTATCTTGCTTTATCATGTGTCCCGTGTACATTTGAATACCCTGTTGATTGATATGATAGCTTAAATTATCCTCTTCTTTAGCTTCAAAGCTTGATGTTGAATTCTGTACGGTCACAAGTTTACTATTGCTGGGAGTAGCAATAATATTAATTTTGATTTCTTTGCTATGATAGGCAGGGATGGTGGGGTTGCACCTCGGCTGGAAGATGTTGCTCTATCTTGTGACAAGTTACGTGAAGGCTATGTTGAGGTGGGTTCATTACTCTTATGTACATTGTCTTTGTTTGCAGTGTATGCCGGCTCATATTATAAGAAAAGTGTGTTTGCTTCACTTGAAATTCAGGGGAAGTATTGCAGTTGATCTAAAATAATGTTCCACTTCTTTATTCTGCCTATACATGTTCTCTTGTAAATGATGTCATATCTGAGGAACATGATGAAATAATTGGCAGGAACATTAACTATTTTTGACTGGCCAATGTCGTTATTAGTAGATCTCACATGATATATGGATTTCCAATCAGGCATGGGAATGCTAGTGTACCTACCATTGTTCATTCTTCATTAACTATTTTTTAAAGATATTATTTGGGTGTTTACTCTAGTGGTATGAATCTTGCTTTCGCAAGAGAGGCGAGTTCGATTCTTGCAACACCTATTCTAGTTTATATTCCAGGCTGAGGGCAAAGTTTCAGGCTTGTTATTCATGTCCAGTAGGTTTTTTAGGCTTAGCCATTCGATATTCACATCAGGAAATTTTATTAATTGCAAAATGGGTATACTAGGCTTGTTATTCATGTCCAGTAGTAAAAATTATTAATTGGAAAATAGGAAATTTTCAAAATGGGTATAGTTGGATATGGTGATGAAATGTTTGTGAACTTGTACTTTAGGTGATGAAAAAACTTATGCTGATAATAGATCTAATTGTCATCGGAATAGGACTTGAGGTGACAATAGGTTTAAATAATTTGTCATAGGAAAGTGAACTGCTTTAGGTGGATACTCTTGTCACTGAAAGCATGTTATTCATTTAATTGCTTATGGACTTCAGGTGATGAATATGACTTAGATGACAATAGGGTCTGTGATAATATTTTTGTCATTGTATTAAATCTCGACAAATTCGAACTTTGTCACCAGCTTTTATGTGACAAAATCAACATTTTGTCACCAGAATACTAATATGACGGCTCTCATGTGACAAGCCGGTGACAAAAATGAATTGCCACCAAAACGTTTAGGTGATAATTTTTTGACTTTAAATGACAAAAAATATCATCACCAAAAACCCTTTTTTTTTGTAGTGGGTATCATCTATTATAATCTTAATTTTCTGATCTGGTGGTGGAATACAATGGGTAGACATTGGAGAAATAACAGCAAAAACAGATCAGAATCACATTGTTACACATTCAGGGTAACAGGAGGCTGAACAGATAATAGCAAAAACAGATCAACTATGATTCCCTTTGTCTCTTTTCTTCTCCCTTTATAAAGCTCTGAAGCTCATCAAATTAGGCAACACAACTTTCTATCTTCAATCAACAAACCAGCAGTACATCTCAACAAAGAAAAAGAAAATGGCTTCATTTAACTCCCATGCCCGCTCTCTTAGCTTGCCATCTGAATCACAAATTGCCAATTCCGAATTCGACAACACCTTATCCAGAATTAGATCGTCTGAAGCCACAAGTTCATCATTGTCATCAATCAGTGACGAACTAAATGGTCTCCAGAAGTTGTATGCAAACATCAACGATTCACTTGTGTTGGCTCGCATCAGTCAAACCAGTTCAGAAGAAGGAAGAAAAGCAAATCTTGGAAGCTTTTATAAGGCTTCTAGATGCCTGCAGCTCTGCTCAAGAATTAGTCTCAGGCACGAAGCATCAATTACAAGAGCTTTCATCTTCCATCCGAAGAAAGGACGCCAATGCCGTCAGTGCTTACCTTACATGCAGAAAAATGACAAAGAAGTTGATAGAGAAGTCCTTGAAAATTTTGAAGAGTTCTACAGTCATTCTGAAACGCCAGGAATCAATGGTTGCTATCCGTATGCTAAAAGAAGCTGAGTCTGTTACTGTTTCTGTGCTCGAGTCTTTGTTGACTTGTATCATGGGAAAGAAGAGTCAATCTCTGATCTCCAAGTTGATGTCCTCCAAAAGAGTCGGTGTAAAAACCGAGGTTAATGAATTCGAGAAGACAAATGATATGCTACGAACTAACCAAGAGGATGTACAGGTTGTTAATCACTTAAGTGATTGACTAAAGCATCAAGGTTACTGAAGATTCCCTAGATTGCTTGTTTAGGCAGCTCATTAAGACTAGAGTTTCACTCCTCAAAGTTCTGAGAAACTAGATGAGATCAAAACGTTTTGTAGTTTATGAAAGTGTATAGTTCATAGTTGTACATCAATGATAATGGTTACTTGAAAGAGAAATGAAGATTAGTTATCCTAATTCTGAGTCTATCTACTTTGTCAAAGTTCCCTGATATCTATCACAAATACGGCCCTGTGTTATGGACACTCATATTGCATTACATCTTTTCTACAGAAATTAGAACACAGCTTACATACATAAGCCAGAAACAAGAAGAGTTGCGATCTTACTTTACTTTCTTGATCCCATTTTCCTCCTAGTCGATTGCATAGGATATCTTGGATCATCTTCAAGACCTTGGTCTTCTAAACTTGAAATGGCCAATGGTTTGGTAATCTGAAAAATGACTGTAAGGGTCCTTATTTTCTCGTATATAGACTGAACTGTTAGTATCATGTGGTTTGGTACAATGGCTTAAAACATTTTCAGAATACAATTGAAACAGATACAGATCGAGGAATTAACAAGATTCAATCTTGACTAAAAATAAATAACAAATATCCAGCATCAGGTATCACCATAGGAACCGTGGCGATGAAAGAATGCGCAAGGACATGTTTTTGAAAAAGGATGAGTGGGATGACACACAGAATCAACTGTCAAGATCTTCCTCAAAAACGCCTTTTTGCTATATACCTGAAAATATATTTGCAAAACTTGTTAGGGAACAAACAAAAGATATTTTAGCAATACTCATGATCAAGACAGATAATTAGTCTGAAAGTGTTTGAAGCTTTGGTAAAACCAGATGATGATACCAAATAGTCTACAATTTCAGAAAGATGATGATGGCTAGTGCTAAAATTGTTGAAGGTTGATGATATATGCTCTGGCTTAAATGTTCACAATATTGAAGTAGTACTGTGACTGAGACAATGATTCTTCATAGCCCAAAATTCAGGATCTCTTTTGTTAGGATATAATTTAAACTGCAATTAATATAAAGTAGACTCAGAATTAGAAGAAATAATCTTGATTAACTTCTATTTCAAGTAACCATTATCATTCATGTACAACTATATGTTTTCATGTAAAACTGTCAACTATACACTTTCCTAAACTACAAAAACTCTAGATGATATTCTAGTTGTTGAGAATGTTGAGGAGTGATACTCTGGTCTTGATTAGTTGCCTAAAGAAGCATTCAAGGGCATCTTCAATAACCTCAATGCTCGAGTCAATCACTTTCAAGTGATTAACAACTTGTACATCCTCTTGGTTAGCCCTCAACATAGCATTTATCTTCTCGAACTCATTAACTTCTGTTTCTACACTGACTTTCTTGGAGTGCATCAACTTGGAGATCAAAGATTGGCTCTTGTTTCCCATGATGCAAGACAACAAAGAATCGAGCACAGAAACAGTAACAGACTCGGCTTCTTTCAACATATGCACAAAAACGATTGATTCGTGGCTTTTCACCATGACTGTAGAATTCTTTAAACTTTTCAAGGACTTTTCTATCATCTTCTTTGTCCTCTTTCTGCAGGTAAGGTAAGCACTGATGCCATTTGCATCCTTTCTTCGCATGGAAGATGAAAGCTCTTGTACTTGTTGCTTCGTCGTTGAGACTAGATCTTGTGCGGAGTTGCAGGCATCTAGAAGCCTTATATAAGCCTCCAATATTTGCTTTTCCTCTCCTGAAGTGATTTGTCTGATGTGGGCCAACACAAGGGTATCATCAATGTTGGCATACAAATTCTGGAGACCATTTAGTTTGTCACTGATTGATGACAGTGATGAACTTGTGGCTTCAGATGATCTGATTCTGGACAAGGTGTTGTCGAACTCCGATGTGGCTAGTTGTGATTCAGATGGCAAACTAAGAGAACGGGCATGGGAAGCCATTTTTTTCTTTTTTTTTGTTGAAGATCTTGAGGCTGGTATTGGATGGAATGTAGATGATTTTGTGCTCTAAGTCCTTCACTGGCAAAGCATATATATGGAGTGGAAAGGAGACCGAAGGAATCATGCCGAACATGCACTAATGTGCTATTGATCTGTTTTCTATACTATTATTTCTCCATTGTCCTCGCAATGTATCCCACCCGTAGAACACAGATCCTGGGAAATCAGAAGGAAACAATTAATAAATCAACTTTTGGATGATACAAAAATTGAGAAAATTAATGACATGATGCACAACTGGCCTATATAATTTAACATGTACATTATTGATAATGGTGAGTACTGATTGCGAACCTTCAGACAATTTCAGAAAACTATACATATTTATTTGGTGAAGATGATTGCCCATGCATCTTCCACATATATGATCTGTCATATCGGCAATATGGAAACAACAACTGACAAATATTGGATATTTAAATATGTAGATCAAAATGAATGATCTCAACCTTAAACTTCAACAACGAAAACGTCATTTAGTCAGACTACTTGCCATGGTTAAATTTTGTTTCTCAGAGGTGAATAAATCATGGATATTTCTTGTTGTTGCTTTGTTATATTTATAAAGCTAGAAGACTGTTAAGCTATGTAAACTGCAAAACAAAGTATTATATTTGTTAATATCATTTTAATTAATGATAGTTTTGTCAACTGTTGCTCCCTGGTTTACAATATGACAGATCATATGACATTGCAATGAAATATAGCAATCCTCTCAATTAGCGCACATGGTTTTTAATGCTTTGCACCAAAACTATATCAAGATTATGTTAAATAACATTTGTTTTCATGAATTTGTCTCAACACTCATTAGCAATCACTTTACTTCATTATCAATAATACAAGTTATTGAACCAGACGCGTGCGGTATCATTTATTGTAGTCTGTGTTGATCCACTGGTGGGATACAAAGCATAGACATTGCAGAAATAATAGCTAAAATAGATCAAAATCACATTATTACACGTTTAACACATAAGCAATGATTCCTTTTGTCCCTTTTCCTCTCCCTATATAAACCTTAGAAGCTGAACAAATTAGACAACACAACTTTGCAACTTTCAATCAACAAACCAGCAGTAGATCTCAACTTTAAACTTCAACAACGAAATATAAAATGGCTTCATTCAAATGCCGTTCTCTTAGCTTGCCATCTGAATCACATCTTACCACTTCTGAATTCGACAACACCTTATCCACAATCAGAACATCTGAAGCCACAAGTTCATCATTGTCATCCATCAGTGACAAACTAAATGGTCTCCTGAAGTTGTATGCAAACATCGAAGATTCTCTTGTTTTGGCTCACATCAGTCAAATCACTTCAGAAGAAGAGAAGCAAATCTTGGAAGCTTATATAAGGATTCTAGATGCCTGCAGCTCTGCTCAAGATCTAGTCTCAACCACAAAGCAACAAGTACAAGAGCTGTCATCTTCCATCCGAAGAAAGGATGCAAATGGCATCACTGCTTACCTTACCTGCAGAAAAAGGACGAAGAAGATGATAGAAAAGTCCTTGAAAAATTTGAAGAGTTCCACAGGAATGGTGCAAGGCGAATCAATCGTGGTAGTGCAAATGCTAAAAAAAGCTGAGTCAATTGCTGTTTCCTTGATCGAGGCCTTGTTGTCTTGCATCATGGGAAATAAGAGACAATCTTTGATCTCCAAGTTGATGCACTCCAAGAAGGTCAACGCAGAAACAGAAGTTAATGAATTTGAGAAGACACATGCAATGTTGAGGGCTAACCAAGAGGATGTACAAGTTGTAAATCACTTGAAAGTGATTGACTCAAGCCTTGAGGTTACTGAAGATTCCCTTGAATGCTTCTTCAGGCAACTAGTCAAGACCAGAGTATCACTCCTCAACATTCTCAACAACTAGAATGTCATCAAAAGTTTTTGTAGTTTAGGAAAGTGTATAGTTGACAGTTGTACATGAAACATATAGTTGTACATGAATGATAGTGGTTACTTGAAAGAGAAATCAAGATTAGTACTCCTAATTCTGAGTCTACTTTATATTGAAGTTTCAATTATATCGTAACAAAAGAGATCTACAATTTTGGAGTATAAAGAAAGCATTGTCTCAGTCTGACTTCGATATTGTGAACATTTATCATAGCTTGAAACACTTTGAGAAAACAATTAAAACAAGAAGAGAGAATTTAACAAGATTATTTCAAATCAGGTATCAACCTGCTCTGGTGCAATGTTAAAAACCCTACTCGAAACTAAATCTTAATTAGGGAAACCTCGCTTTAATTATATCTAAAGTTAATGGATATGTTTAAAATATATCTGTGTATACAAGTCCCTAATTGAATAATTTGAAGAGGGTACCCCAGGATTTGCTCCCCAATATGAAATTTGTTTGCAAAAAAGGAATGAAACCGTAAACCGAGGTAACTAATTATGTTTTACAAGTACAATTCTCCCTAAACCTGGAGATGAAGAGCAAATTGATCAAACAATAATAAGAAAAATATTCCATGCTAACAAAGGGAGAGCACATCGACTAAGTAGGATATTTCTGTGGAGGTGGAGTCTGTGCATGAAACTGATATGAAACCAGGAGATGTTGTTGAGAATGTAGAGCAGGTTGATACACAGGGTGTTAAGCATAGAGTTGAGTTAACTCTGATCGGAACTCCAGAACAACATGTTGTAAATCAGGTCCCAGATCACTCATGTGAGGAATATGAAGCTCTGGATGATGAGTTTCAGAAAGATGTCTTACTGAAGGACATGGGGACAGCTCAAAGAATCTTTGAAACGGATATTTGCAAAGATTCATCATAGGGAAGCTTGTTTCTATCTAAGTCCAGTTAGTTATTTATCGAAGGTTTTGACCCGGTTCAATGTGAAGGATTATGGTAGTGTGGTAATGGTATCAGGAGAAAAGTTTTCTGATGAGGAATGTTCAAAGAATCGGAAGGGGTTGGGGGTCATCCTCACCTCAGGGATGGGACGAGGCTCATCTTAACCTTAGAGATGGACAGAGACAAGGGAAGACTCTAACTTTTGGTGTTGATGGAATTCATACTAAGGTGGAGAATTGTGACGTATGTAGTATGAATTCGGATTCGGGTGTTCCAGAAGCTTCAGTTATGAGCCTGTGGATCTGGGCTTATAAGTTTTGTCTTGGGGCCTAAGTTAGGTTAGAACAATTATAAAGGAATGTAGAGTTTATATATGTATAGCTAGGTTTCTCACTATATATAGGGGTCTCTAGAGCTTTTTCATATACACAATATAACCTAGATAAAAACTAGACAAGAGAGCACAGATGGAGGAGGAGGCCAAGTACGGCCGATCTAGATGAATGGCAAGACAGAGAGGAGAGAGGCGAGAGAGATCAGCTAGAGAGGGAGAGAACCAACACCTAGTGAACAGTAAGGATGAGTGGGATGACACATTGAAAACTGTCAAGATCTTCCTCAAAAACGCCTTTTTGGTAAATACCAGAAAATATATTTGCAAAACTTGTTAGAGAACCAACCCAAGATATGGTATACCAAAAATAAGGAAAATATTTTAGCAATATTCATGATCAAGACAGATAATTAGTCTGAAAGTGTTTGAAGCTTTGGTAAAACCAGATGATGATACCAAATAGTCTACAATTTCAGAAAGATGATGATGGCTAGTGCTAAGTGTTGAAAGTTTATGATATATGCTCTGGCTTAAATGTTCAAAATATTGAAGTAGTGTGACTGAGACAATGATTTATTTATACTCCAAAATTATAGATCTCTTTTGTTAGGATATAGTTGAAACTGCAATATAAAGTAGACTCAGAATTAGAAGAACTAATCTTGATTAATTTCTCTTTCAAGTAATCATTATCATTCATGATTCATGTACAACTATATGTTTTCATGTAAAACTGTCAACTATACACTTTCCTAAACTACAAAAACTTTTGATGACATTCTAGTTGTTGAGAATGTTGAGGAGTGATACTCTGGTCTTGATTAGTTGCCTGAAGAAGCATTCAAGGGCATCTTCAGTAACCTCAATGCTCGAGTCAATCACTTTCAAGTGATTAACAACTTTTACATCCTCTTGGTTAGCCCTCAACATTGCATGTGTCATCTCGAATTCATTAATTTCTGTTTCTGCGCTGACTTTCTTGGAGTGCATCAACTTGGAGATCAAAGATTGGCTCTTATTTCCCATGATGCAAGACAACAAGGCCTCGAGCACGGAAACAGCAATTGACTCAGCTTCTTTTAACATTTGCACGGCCACGACTGATTCGACTTGCACCATGCCTGTGGAACTCTTTAAATTTTTCAAGGACTTTTCTATCATCTTCTTCGTCCTCTTTCTGCAGGTAAGGTAAGCAGTGATGCCATTTGCATCCTTTCTTCTGATGGAAGATGAAAGCTCTTGTACTTGTTGCTTTGTGGTTGAGACTAGATCTTGAGCAGAGCTGCAGGCATCTAGAATCCTTATATAAGCTTCCAAGATTTGTTTCTCTTCTTCTGAAGTGATTTGACTGATGTGAGCCAAAACAAGAGAATCTTCGATGTTTGCAAACAACTTCTGGAGACCATTTAGTTTGTCACTGATTGATGAAATGATGAACTTGTGCCTTCAGATGATCTGATTCTGGATAAGGTGTTGTTGAATTCTGAAGTGGCAATTTGTGATTCAGATGGCAAGCTAAGAGAACGGGCATGGGAGTTAAATGAAGCCATTTCTTCTTTGTTGAAGTTTAAAAATGAGAACTACTTCTGGTTTGTTGATTGAAAGTAGAAATTTTTGTTGTCTAATGTGTTTAGCTTCGACGCTTTATATAGGGAGAGGAAAAGAGACAAAAGGAATCATAGCTTATGTGATTAACGTGTAATAATGTGATTTTGATCTGTTTTCACAATTATTTCTCCAATGTCTACGCTCTGTATCCATCCTGCAGATCAGCAGAGATTATAATAGATGATGCACGCGTAACTTGTACTTGTTGATAATGTTGAGACAAGTTTATGAAAACAAATTCTATTTAACAGAAGCTAACTATGATTTTGGTGCAAAGCATTAAAAACCATGTGGCCTGATTGAGAGGATTGTCATCTTTTATTGCAATGTCATCTGATCTGTCATATTTGAAACCAGGGAGCAAAAGTTGACAAATATGTGATATCTAATACATTAACATATGAATTACCATGCTCTTGCATTTTCCATAGCTTAACAGAAATGGCACATCTTCTGTCTTCTTTATATATAGCAAAGTAACAACAAGAAACCTTTCATTACTTTCTTGAATTCCATGTTTCTCAACTTCCTGGTTAATTATCAAATGTTCTCTGCAACGGAACTCGTGGATCACTACTGTATTAAGACAATAACTGGAAAAACTTTCTGTTCAACTCCTAAAGATTAGCCACTCAGCAATCATCTGCACAAATTAATGTCGGAAAGGCAGAGAAGAGACTATACAGGCAGTGAAGCTGATTCAAAGATCCCGAACTTCTTCTCCTGAATGAAGCACTCCCATTTTTCTTTTGGTTTGATGATAATTTGTTGAACTAAGGACAGAAGTTCCATCAGATACATTCTCCTCTTAGCCTATCTTTCTTTACATCATCACCTCATATGGTTTTTAATGGCAATCCGTCTTCTAAAGACACAAGTTCCCTATCTAGTACATTAACAGTAAAAGTGTAACTAGGAAGACAGCAAGCGTGATGTGACGGTTTTAGGTTCAGGGGCTGCAACAAAAGAAGAAACCAGACTGCACTTCAACTTCAACATCTCCAGTGATCATATCCAAAATTTAGTTAGTCTACGTTGGAAAAGAAAATTTTGTTATTTAAAGAAGACAGGATAACCATTCTTATCTTATCTATGTAACCTTCAGGTTTGTAAACTACAGCTTCATTATATATGATTCATCTTATTGCACATATTTAAATATGACAGATCATCTTCACCAAAAAAAATATTTAGTTTTCTCGTGTTGTCTAAAGATTGAGAAACAGTATACAGATCATATCAATAATACATGTTGAAATCTACCCCCAGTTGTGCATGTCTACTATAATTTTTTCCATTTTATTTTATGTATCATATTCGTACAACAATTGATTTATTAATTGTTTTCTTCTGATATCATATGGATCTGTGTTCCAGTGGTGGGATACATTGCGAGGACAATGGAGAAATAATAGTAGAGAAAACAGATCAATGGCACATTATTAATTACACGTTTTGCAAAGTAATTAATTAAGATTCTTTTTCTGTCTCTTTTCCTCTCCCATATATATGCATTGCAATTGAAGGCCTTAGAGCACAGAATTTTCTACCTTCAATCCAATACCAGCCTCAAGATCTTAGCTCTAAGCTTCAACGAAGAAAAATAAAATGGCTTCATTAAACTCCCATGTTCGTTCTCTTAGCTTGCCATCTGGATCACAATTTTCTGCATCTGAATTCGACAGCAACTTGTGCAGAATCAGATCGTCAGAGGCCACAAGTTCATCATTGTCATCAATCAATGACAAACTAAACACCCTCCACAAGTTGTATGTCAACATCGATGATTCTCTTGTGTTCACTCGCATCTGCCAAATCACTTCACAAGAAGAGAAACGCGTCTTGGACGGATATGTAAGTCTTCTACTCTCCCAGATGCCTGCAACTCGGCAAAAGATCTAGTCTCAAGCACGAAGCTGAAAGAATGGAATTCCATAAATCTTATTAACAATAACGTACATATATATATACAAGAGAATCTAGTAAGTTGGGCTATTCTAGGAGTCTAAATACAACAAGACATATAAACCTACTAGGAAACTATATTCTAACACTCCCCCGCAGTCGAAACGGGTGGCGGATAAACGTTGAGACTGGCACGAAAATCTTCAAACAAGACCAAGGGAAGACCCTTGGTAAAGATATCAGCAATCTGATACCGGGACGGGACATGATGAACACGAACCTCACCACGAGCAACCTTCTCACGAACAAAATGAATATCCATTTCAATATGTTTAGTGCGCTGATGTTGAACCGGATTGCCAGATAGATATATCGCACTAACATTATCACAATAAACCAAAGTCGCCTTCTTAATCGGACAATATAGCTCAAGGAGAAGATTACGAAGCCAACAAGACTCAGAAACGACATTCGCAACACCACGATACTCAGCCTCAGCACTGGAGCGGGAAAGGGTGGGTTGCCGTTTGGCAGACCAAGAAATCAGGTTGTTGCCCAAGAAAACACAATATCCCGAGGTAGAACGTCGCGTATCTGGACAGCCCCCCCCAATCAGCATCCGTATAGGCAACCAGCGTATCAAGAGACGAAGGAGACAAGTGTAAACCCAGATGAAGAGTACCCTTGACATACCGGAGAACTCGTTGGAGAGAGTTCATGTGTTCATCCCGGGGAGCATGCATATGAAGACAGATCTGCTGAACCGCATAGGAAATGTCGGGCCGAGTGAAAGTAAGATACTGAAGGGCACCGGCAAGACTCCGATATAAAGTGGGATCAGCAAATAAAGGACCAACCTTATCACTGACCTTGGCCTTAGTGTCAACTGGAGTAGGACAAGAATGACAATCACGCATCCCGGCGCGTTCGAGGATCTCCTGGGCATATTTGCGCTGGGATAAAAAGAGACCATCCTGATGGCGAGAGACACGAAGACCCAAAAAATCATTCAGCAAACCCAAATCCTTCATGGCAAACTCAGCACTGAGATGAGCCAGAATAGACTCGCGAAGGGTGGAAGACGAGGCAGTGAGGATTATATCATCAACATACAAGAGGATATAGGCAATGTCAGAGCCACGCTTATAAACAAACAAGGATGTGTCAGACTTACTATTGGAGAACCCAAGGGTGGTGACAAAAGTGGCAAACCGCTGAAACCATGCACGAGGAGCCTGCTTAAGTCCATACAAAGACTTCCGAAGTAGGCAGACATAATCAGGGTGAGAAGGATCGCGAAACCCCACGGGTTGATGCATATAAACAGTTTCATTGAGAGTGCCATGGAGAAAGGCATTGCTGACATCCAACTGATGAATGGACCAATGCTTAGACAAAGCAATGCTGAGGACCAGGCGAATAGTAGCAGGTTTGATAACCGGACTGAACGTCTCACCACAATCAATGCCCACACGCTGAGTTTTGCCATCACCTACAAGACGAGCTTTATACCTTTCAAAAGTACCATCAGACTTAACTTTATGAGTAAAAATCCACATGGAGCGTATGATATTAACACCAGAAGGACGGGGTACCAAATCCCACGTCTTATTTTTAATAAGAGCATCATATTCGGTAGTCATGGCCAACTTCCAGTTGGGATCACGGAGAGCCTCGACAGGATTACGAGGAAGAGGGGAAGGAGTATGGATAGTGGGGTGAGCTTCAGAAGGATCAAAGATTTTATGGGGTTTAGAAATCCCATGGAGACTTCGAGTGACAGGACGCTCCGGAGGATAAACGGTGTATGGGCGGGATGGGTTGGGACGGGAGGGGGCCACAACCGGCGCAGGAGGGGAGCTGGGAGGGGAAACAACCGAGGTAGATGGAAGTGGTTGTTGACCCGACCTAGGAGGTGGAGGTGGTTGTGGGGCCAATGAAGGCACGGCCGGAGATGGAAGCACAGGGGCTGATGTAATATGATAAGGGAAAGTGGAGTCATCGAGAAAATCATAAGTAGCGGGTGGTACTGGACTATGTTGAGCAAATGGAAAAATGGACTCATCAAAGCGTACATGACGACATATAATGATTTTGCGAGAAGTTAAATCATAGCATTTGTAGCCACGATGATTCTCAGGGTACCCTAAGAAAACACAAGGCGTCGACCGAGCCTGCAATTTGCGAATGGTTGTAGCGGGGAATAGTGGAAAGCACAGACAGCCGAAAACTCGAAGATGGGTGTAGGCCGGAATACGGTGATAAAGGACTTGAAGAGGGGATCTATTGGCCAAGAGTTTGGTAGGAGTGATATTAAGTAGGTGAGTAGTCATAGATAAGGCATGATGCCAGAATGATGGAGGGACGGAGGCATGAAGTAAGAGAGTGCGCATAACATTGTTAATTGTCCTTATCTTGCGTTCAGCTTTGCCATTTTGGGCGGATGTATGTGGACAAGAAAAACGAAAAGAGATGCCATGCGATGCACAAAACTGACGAAAGTTGGTATTGTCAAATTCGCCACCATTATCACATTGAAGGGTTTTAATGGAGCGTTCAAACTGGGTACGAATGGTGGCGTGGAATTGAGAAAAAATGGTAAAGACGTCGGATTTATGTGCAATAGGAAAAACCCATAAGTAATTTGTAAAATCATCCAAAAACAAGACATAATAACGATGCCCAGAAGAACTCAAACTAGGAGAAGTCCACAAATCACTATGGATAATATCAAAAGGCATAGATGTCAGAGAAGTAGAAGAATCAAAAGGCAATTTAATGTGTTTACCAAGAATACATGATTGACAAGTAGTAGACTTTGAAAAACTATTACAAGTAATCAACTTATTGTTCTGTAAAATGGATAACACAGAAGATCCAGGATGACCTAAGCGCTCATGCCAAGGAGTCGAGACTAGGCAGGCTGTTGAGGAAGGCTCTGGGTGCGACTTGGGATGGGGCAGGGGATATAGTGAACCAGTGCTATTACATCGCATGAGAGGGTTCCCTGTCTGCAAATCATGCACAGAAAAACCATGAGGATCAAAGGTGACAGAGACATGATTATCAGTGGTAAATTTGCGAACAGAAACGAGATTTTTAATAATTTGAGGGGTATGGAGGACTTGTGGAAGGGAAAGGGATTTGGTAGACGTAGGAAAACAAGTAGAACCATAACCACAAACCGGAATAGATTGACCACTACCTACCGTAACAACATGATTATTATTGCTCGTATTAAAATAAGATGTAAGAGTACCTTGGGAGTGAGTCATGTGCGATGTGGCACCGGTATCCATGTACCAAGTAGAATCGGGTGCCGAAAGAGACATAGTGTGCATGGCGGAGTCGATATCCGTCGGTGTCCACGATTGAGCCATGTATGCATGAGGAGGCTGCTGCTGCTGCGGCCTGGCACCAAGAATACCGGACTGCCGGGGATCAGACGGAGCCGGCTGTGGGTACTGGGTAGGGTATGGGCAGGGAGGCACTGCCCACGGCTGCTGCTGATACGCCCACCAAGGGGCCGGCGGCTGGAACTGGGCATAGGGAGGCCGGGCAGATTGGCCAGTGCCTTGGCGTCCATGGCCGCGACCTGTGCCCTGCTGCGGCTGGGACCCATGGTCGGGAGGATTGGAGCGCTGCTGCTTGCGGCCACGATTATTGTTGCGACGACCGCGAGAAGAGGAAGCACGCGAGTCCACTGTGTCTGCAGGCTCGCGAGGAGCAACAACAAGAGCATCGTCACGGGACTCTTTGAGGCTGGTTTCTTCGAGGAGAAGCATGGATCGCACTTCAAGGAACGAAGGAAGAGTAGGACGGTGACGAATAACCGAGGCCACCCCGTGATATGCCCGTGTGAGGCCACCAATCATTCGCAAGACCAAACGATTGTTAGGAACCGGGGCACCAACATTCCGAAGTTGATCAGAGAGGGACTTGAGGTGCTTGCAATAGTCGAAGACAGAAGAGAAATCCCGGAGGTGGCAATTGCTGAATTCTTGTTCCAGAAGAACTGCTCGGGAATTGGCGTTGTCTTGAAACAAGTCACGTATCCGATTCCATAATGTCATCGCGGATACATCAGATTCAATGACGGTGTTGAGAAGGTCGGTAGAGATGGTGGAATAAATCCACTGAACCACGGCGGCGTCCAAAGTATCCCACATCTCTTGTTGGTCATCCGTGAGGGTGGAGGTTGAAGCGGCGGGAGCAGAGGCACCATCCTTCGGCTTAGGCGGGATGATATGATCCAGAACCTTGTGGGAACGGCAATGAACTTTGAAGAGTTCAGCCCACGTAGCATATTGAACATTCTCGACCTCGAGAATCACCGGAACATGGGTTTTGATATTTGATACCGTGAGGGCAGGATGAAACGAGGACGTTTCTTTGGGTGGTGGTGGCGGTGGGGGGGTATCACCCATGATGGAGAGGGTGGATGTCGAAGAGGAGAAAAGAAGAAAAAGAGACGAGAAGGGCTGAACGGCGGTGGCCGAACGGCGTAAAGGAAGAAAAAAGAAAGATGCGGCTAAGAGGAGAAAGATGCGGCTAAGAGGAGAAAAGAGCGGAAGTTGAGATCGATAACCAATGTGATACCATGAAAGAATGGAATTCCATAAATCTTATTAACAATAACGTACATATATATATACAAGAGAATCTAGTAAGTTGGGCTATTCTAGGAGTCTAAATACAACAAGACATATAAACCTACTAGGAAACTATATTCTAACAGAAGCAACAAGTACAAGAGCTTTCATCTTCCATCCGAAGAAACGACACAAATGGCGTCAATGCTTACCTTACATGCAGAAAGACGATGAAGAAGATGGCACAAGTCCTTTTTGTGTTTTTCAAAGTGCACTTCTACCTTTGTTTTATTCCCAACAAAGCTTGCGAATAAGAAATAGTAACCACACAAGAAACGTACATAGCCAAATGTGAAAAGAATTGGAGCAGTCGTCATGAATTTCAAAGTAGAACTTATTTCAAGTTGATTTTTTTTATTTTTTTTGGTGTAATTTGAAAATTTTTGACTAAGGTTTGTGTGTAATTTGGAAATAAAAAATAAAAATTAACTAACGGAAATTTAACACCGTTAAATACGTTTTTGCAAGTTTAAAATTTTGGTAAAAGGTTTCGATGCAATTTGAAATAAAACAAAGGTTTAAGTGCATTTTGAAAAACATAGAAAAGGTTTCAGTGCAAAATAAAATTTTTACTTTTTATATTAATTCTCTAACAAAATCCGGAAGATATTCATGATTCTTCCCTATCCTATGTTGAGGACAACTAACAAAGAGCATGTACAAGTTATGAATCACTTCAAGGTGATTGACTCGAGCAAGTATTGAGGTTACTGAAGCTGCACTAGAATGCTTATTCAGGCAACTAACAAGACCAGAGTATCAGTACTCACCATTCTCAACAACTAGCTATTGTCATCAAAAAGTTCTCTAGTTTAGGGAAGTACTTACTTGTACATGAAAATATAGTTGTATATCAGTGTTTATGATTAGTTGGAAAGAGAAAAAACTACAATTTTCCCGACATGCCTTGGCAACTTTCCTAATGTTTCACTGTTTCATCATATCTATTGCAAAGAAAAAGTAATTAATATGATCAACTTACAGGGTAACAGGAGCTAATCACAAAATTTATGAGTAATCAAGAACAGAGTTTTCCAAGCTGAAGAATAAACTGAAAAACAAGCTACACCTCTGGTTGAGAAAACAAAATTCAGGATACATTGTCATATATATAGTCTTGAAACAAGCTGATCTAAAACGCAATAGAGATTTCACTGGTTTTGGATTTTCCGGAAGCAGACAACTAGAGCTACTTGATTCCATAAATACTCCAACTAAATTCTGAAGGTAATCACCTGGTCTGTATCAGAGTAAATTACTAATGTATTTTGTCAGAACTGAATCCACAATTATTTTGTAGGCCTGTTCCGTGGGATGAAAACTATCCCAAAAAACATATTTGGTGTGGTCGACACAAGTTTTACAGTATTTGTTGCACAGTATTGTAACTTCTAGTTTTCCAGTACCGCAACATCCCAAGCCACTGACCTCAAAACCTGATATAAAATTCAATTCCATTACGCTTGAAAATAAAATTGAGAGTGTAACAAATGATATATTGAAAAGGAAGCGAAGATCAATTACCGTAGTTTTGTGGACTTTGAATGAGATCAATGACAGGATTGTAAAGGTCAATGTGCACAAGTCTTGATTGAGACAAATTCTGTTGCAGTGAACCCAAGGCATTTGATAGCTTGGCATTTAGCAATTGCGATGCCTGGTTTCGATCCTCTGCACATTTCCTTTCTGAACCACCTCCTAAAGTCCTCTGAGATGGCAAACATCCTAATGGTGGGGTGCCTAATACTCCTACTCGTTTTGCTCCAAGTTTATACAATTCCTAATTCAAGTTTAAAACTTATCAGCTTAATTAGTACAGTATGAACACACAAATACTTATAAGATGTTGGAAGCGAGTACGAACCTGTATGAAGTCGGAAGCGAGTACAACTAGATAGTCAACATAAGAAGATATGTCATAACGCGACTTGCGAAAGGGGAAAGTGAAGTAAGTAGTGGTAAGATCATTACTTCCTGCTACCACGAAATATACACTGTTGTCCAGAATAAAACTCGCACGGTCTTCTCCTACTGCCGTTTTGAGCTTCACTGTGTATTCTTTGAATTTCTCTAATTGATCCGACATGGTCAAAGCAAACTGGAGTTCATAAAATGTACAGTACTAAATCAAATAAATCATCACGTTACACCACTTCCGCATATATATCTCCTCGATCTACCTATCCCATTATATACACACTGACGAAACATAATCCAACTATTTTAAAAACAAATTAAAAGAAAATGTTTTTGATGATGCCAATAAGTTTCGACCCAAAACAAGCCCACTAATACTCATGTTTGAGCCAAATATCAGCTACAAATTAAGGCAACATATATAATTCCAAATTGGTAAGTCAGGTAAGATAAATTGAATTATTTCTTTAGGAAAAAAAAATGGATAAGTTGAATTACCGACCGCTATTCTAGATGTCTGATTGTCATATCCACATCCACCAGAAGCAAAGCTAACACCGGTGAGCAAGTCTTGATCCGTTAGTTTTGGATCCAAGTAAGCTGGTATTGTCTGTGCTAACTCAAATTCTTGAGCTGCAATTCATGTAAACCACAACGTACGTGCTATCATAATTCATCGATCTTGCTCCCTATTTACCTACTTAATAAGTGTTCAAGTTATAAATATAATAAATGCTAGCAGATATATAATTTATCTATCTTTGCTACATATATTAAGTAAACTTATACATGACTGTTGTCCGACCAAAACTAATTTCCCCTTTTTCTTTCTTTTCAATTCATTTTACTCCCGTAAGTGAAATTCTTTGAACAGAAAAAACTGAAATCCATTGTCTCCATGAATCTCTAACACCTGCATACATACATACCAATCATATCGGCGGGAGTTTTTCCATTGCTGAACCTTCCTGTTGGAATGCCTCCGGAAAAATCCTTGCCGTATGGTGGAAAGTTTGCCTTGGCATACGTCGCAATCTCGTTATTATTCCCCTGATCAAAGATGGAGTCACCAAAGAAAAACACTGCAGGAACTGTCACATTCTTCGGCAACTTGATAACACCTTCACAAGACCTAACTGAAAACAACAAAATGGTAACGTTGACTAAGGAAAAACAAAACATCTCTTCACTGGATTTTCTGGGTGAATTGATCGGTCGTTATGGAACAGATTGATCACTGCGAAGAGTTTAAAAGTACTATGCTATATATGTCTGATTTGAACTATGACCGGTAAAATCAATAAATCAAAAGTAAACAAAACGATTAACATTTGAAAACCAAGAGAAGGAGCAATACTCACCAAGTGAAATAAACAATACCACCAGAATAATTATCTCCTGAAAATCCATTGATATCAAACTCTTCTGCAGATCCTTTAGACAAGTCAATTTAATATATACATGCAACAATCTTGCTCTGTTGAGACATATATTAATTAATATTGTTAATTTATTCAACCCAATTAATATTATGAATCCAATTTTCATAAGCTGCTTAAAAATCCAAGCATACATTATTACAATTACCTTCACGATGTTGATTACTTTAAGGAAAACTTAATTATAAATTACTGTAACTATTAATTTTTTTCTACTGTACTAATTAATGTGAATATTTCCTATTAATTATTAATGCTGTTACTTATCATAAACAAATCTCCAAAAATACTCCCCATATAAATTTCTCATTGCCTTAATAATAACATATCTATTCAAATCATATTAAGGAGAAATTTAGTTAGGCATATTAGGTAAGATTAATCCATGTTGCCTTATAACATATATGTTCAAATCACATTTAAGTAGATGTTTAAGAAGATATATTTGGTTAAATTAATCCATATATATATTTATATGTAGTAAGAGTTAGTCTGCTTTTAGTACAACTTATTGAATTTTAGGTCAATGCCTTATCCCTCCATTCCAGATTAGTTATGTTGCACTATTTTGCCATATTTTAGACATCCCGTTAGAGTTGCATTATTTCTTCTTTGTCATATTTGGATAAAGTTATGATAATTGTATACTCCATCTTTTGTTTTTCTTTTTTGAGTAGAAAAAAACATCATATATTGAAGAGATATTGCATCAGGATTTTCAACCAGTAAAATCGAAGAACCAAAGATATCTACCAAAACGTCTTGTGCCAACAAATGTGCTATCTTATTACAAGGTCGTCTAACAAAACTAAATGCAAAGTTTAAAAAATGAGAAACTAAAGACTTGGTTTCTTCGATAAGCGTCCCGATAGAAGAGAAATTTGGTGCATTGGTATTCAATTGTTGTACCAAGCCTAGACAATCACTCTCAAAAATAACTTCAGATAACTAAAGTTCCAGGGCCATCCTAACAGCATGAAGAACAGCTAGACATTCAGCATGTTCTGGGCAGACAATGAATGGAATCCAAAATCTCCTCCAAGCTTGCAAAAAAACATCCATGAAATCCCGAGCAACCATCCCACGACCTGCTCCTTTACGGAAGACTGAAACTAAAGCATCCAGATTCACTTTTATTGTTAATGCCAGGGGGACTCCAGCTCTGTTGATCAGCATTCGGTCGGCACCACCGTCGTCGGAGATGAGATCGCAGGATTTCACCATCTGCTCACTGATCTCCATCATATTAGGTTTTCTCATGTAACGATGCGATATGGAATTTGTGATAGCATTGTACTAAATATTATGAATTGGATCGATATATGTATGTGAGGGGGTGATGCAATTATGGTATATGTTAGTATACTTTAAGACTGGATATATGGTATGCTTTTAAGACTGGATGGTATGTTGTAATATGTCATGTTATGGTTTTAAGAGTGAATGGTATACTTGTAAGACTAGATGGTGTGGTTGTAAGAAGTCATGTTATGGTTTTTAAGAGTATATGTATGATTTTAAGACTAAATGGTATGCTTTTGAGACTGGATGGTATGGTGTTAAAACTGGTCAATTTGTATGCTTTTGGTATCGTTGTAAGATATCATGTTATGGTTTTTTAAGAGTAGATGTTATGCTTTTAAGATTGGATGATACATTTTTAAGACTGGATGGTATGTTTTTCGTGTTTTTTATTTCAGATGAAATATTTGCGATTTTATATGTTGTGATATATATGTTATATTTTTAAGACCGAGTAGTATGCTTTTTAAAGTGGATGGTATACTTTTAAGACTCGATGGTGTGGTTGTAATTAAGATGTCATGTTATGGTATTAAGATTGGATGGTATGCTCTTAAGACTGGATTGTATGGTTGTAAAATGTCATAATATGATTTTTTTTAAGATATGTTACTTCCTCTGTCCCTGTATAAGCTTCTCATTTGCTTTTGTTGACTTTTTTTAGCTCTGTTTGACTCCGAATTAATCCTAATTCATATCGAAAATGTAATTTTTAAAATTATATTATGAAAATATAAGATTTGCACTTTCATAATATAAGTTCAAATATTAATTTTCCAGTACGATTTAGGATTAACTCGGGGTCAAACGGAGACTAAAAAAAGTCAACAAAAATAAATGGGAAGCTTATACGGAGACGGAGGAAGTATGATTTTAAGACTGAATGATATGCTTTTAAAACTGAATGGTACGGTTTTAAGACTAGATGATATGTTTTTAAGACTGGATAGTATGATTGTAAGATGTCATGTTATGGTTATTTTGAAAGATGTCATGTTATTGGTGAGTGATGTTGGATTGTCTATTAAAATTATAAGAAACTATCTTAAAACCACAATGTAGCTTCTTAAAACCATCACATCATCTCTTAAAAACAATAACAAAATAGAAGGAATGCCATTATGTCAAACCATACAATATGTCAAGACTATAATTGAAACACAATATTATACATTTAAATCATCACACCATCTCTTAAAACCACAACAAATGACATTAAAACCATAACGGAAACTTTCAATTCTAAAAACTTAAAGCTAGCCATACCATAATCTCTTCAAACCATACAGTTAATGGTCTAAACGGCTGGACAGATCAGGTAAGCTAAATAATATGGCATTTCCAATGTTTAAGAAATGATGGTCTCACCCTAGACTTTGGCTTATCTCTTAAGCCCATATATAACTAGTATTACAAATCTGGACTTTAGAGCATATAGTCGAGCTTGAGTCATAATACTTATACTTGAACTCGATTCGTTTGGCTCAAACGAGTCGACCTTGTGATAAAAATAACCAAAAATGTGAAAATCTAAAATAACATGTTAACATTAAGCAATTCAGGACTATACATTGCAAAGCAACATCCCAATTCCAAAATGATAAAGTTATCAAAAGCCAACAAAAGTCAAATATAAATAATTCAAAATAGACTGATGGCTTGAAAATGTAGACTATAGTATGAACATTATGGAGGTATAACGAGCCGATCCGAGTATTTATTGAGTCAGGCTCGTTAATGAAACGAGCATGAAATTTAGGCTCGAACTCGGCTCGAAAACCTTAACGGGTTGAGTAGTCATTGCAGCTCGGCTCACGTAACCAATGACGAAGATATAAGGGTGGGCGAAGTTCTTTTAAAATGGTAATAAAAAATAATATTACGTAATTGGGCTAGCTATTGAAAATATTTTATCAAAAATTTCTTCATCGTGTGGTGTCCGAGCCTAGTCAAATGGGGTGTTTGGTTTGTATGTAGTTTGACCATGCATTACTAATATGCATAAGTTGTGGTGTACATTTGATCCAACTTGGTTGTGTATGAAAACCAATGTATTTTGTTTTCTCTCACTTTGGTTTACAAAATTGTATCATTTGTTTTAGTGTATTTGAACTAAAAAACACATGTATTCAGGCGAGATTACCGTTTCAGTTTTCACAAACAAATTTCTCAAAAATGGCGGTTGTTATCGATTTCCTGTAACCTAGAAAGAAAGAAGTGAAATAGCAAGCAAACTTTATACACGGGAGGGGGAATTTTGCATTTTCCTTTTTCTTTTTCCGGTGGCAATTTCATAATTAGTAGGCCCATTTTATGTGCACTTGACCATGCACATTTTTCTTATATTAGGAAGGTATGTATGAAAAAGAGATGTGTTTTGGGCCTCCAAAACACACGGTCCAATTTTTCCGGACCAATTGGTCCAGCCAAATCACACCTTCTTAAATTGACAATCAAACAATATACGCATGAAAAACGGTGCACCTTGACCGCAAATACACCCAACCAAACACCCCATCTACCCATTAGCACGTGTTTGCTTCTGTTTCTTTATCAGATAAACTCCGCATGCTCAACAGTGACTTTCTCTGATAATTAAACCATTCCCCATATAAGGATCCACCCATTTAGTCTTCATTTTTTGTGGCAGGTGAATTATATGGGCCAGATATATAAGTTGATAAAAGGCCCAATTTGGTCATTCTTTCATAAAAGGCCCAATTTAGCCCACATTATCTTCCCAGATAATTCGATTATCCGGCCAGCTCGTGGAATAAACTAACATATCTGGAGAAAGCCAGCTCAGCGAAACAGGAAGCTGCTCAGCTTCTTTATCTCGGTCAGCTAAGGGAATTATCCGACGGAATACATCAACCAAACCGCGGTAAAGTATTCTCCAACAGGAGATTAGCGCCATTATCAAACGGGTGCTTAGAGACTTAGAGTTGTGTTGGGAAGGCCGGAAGGGAAATACAAGTAGATCTTTCATTCGCTCTTGTCAATGCTTCTATATTAGCTCGCGAATTATCAAAAGGTAAATCTTAACCATCGGCTTACTCCGCTCCGAACCAGATAGAGCGCAATCGTCAAGGCAATTCGTTGAGCTAACCTAGCGAGCGAATACAACCCCCTTCATCATCATCATCATCATCTCAGTACTTGAATTCGCTGCTAGCTTCACTTTCAGTTTCACCTCAGAGATTTTCAATTCTCGTGCAGGTTTGATCTTCTTATTTTCTGTCTTACAATTACTACGAATTATTATTGTTTCTTGCAATTAGATACCATTCTGCAATTTTCTGTCTTTCTTGCAATTGCTCTTGTTTAGAAGTAGTACTTTTTCTTGCAATTGCCAATTTTTATTGCAATTGCCTATTGGTTGGGTGAAAGGTTAGGTTAATCTTAATACATCAATTCTTCTCTATAATGGTCAGGTTTTTCATAAATCATACAGCTGTACAGTACTTATGTGTGTGGGTGTGTGCAAATTGAACCCCTAATTACTTGTGTGATGCTGGATAATCCTATTTTCATGCTCTAACAACTGAAACGCTGGCAGAGAGTGTTGTTGAGCTCTAGTAAATGTGGCGAGCAGAGCTTAGCTGAGTTTAAAATGAAGTGAGCTAGGCTTGATTACAATTGGTTCGGATTACCAATCGTAATTTGAATGGGAATTACAATTGAAAATACATTTTAGCAGGTTTTTTATTGTTATTGTTTTGCCCTAGTAATATGTTTAAATGTAGCTACTCTTATGCAAATTTATTGGCACGCGGTAAAATCCTTTAGGCAGCAGCTTCTTGATTCCCCAAAAATATATGAATGCTTCTAAGTTTTTCTCATTTTCTATTTGACAATAAGCTTGTAACTAAAATGTAAGTCTATTCACTACTCTCTACTTTACTTCTTTTCATTTGCTTACTGTGGTCGTGTCTTGTTATAGGGAAAATACACTGAGCATATTCTGTAAATTATAATTTTTCAAGAAGTAAACAAAGGCAGGCGATAAAAGGTTTGAAAGAGGAGTTGTAACTGGGAAAGAGGAAGCCAAGTTGCAATGGTTGAAGTATGGTGGACCCTTCTCGGTGCTGCAGTCCCAGTGTTTGTGGCCGGTCAAGCTATCAGAATCAAGGCAAGACATGCAGAGGAGCAAAAAATTAAAAGTGCCCGGGGGAGGGAGAAGAGTGCTGATAACATATTTGTCTGTGAGAGAGTTTGTACATCAAAACGAATGTTGAAGAAAGTTGGAGCCTTCTCTAAGGATCCAATCCCTGATACATGTGTGACAGTTTGTGGTGTTTCTGAGCTCGATGCTTGTGCTGATGCGTGTGCTCGAACTGTCTGTGTCAACCAACATCAGGTGCCTAACTGGAATGATGTTTGCCTCCGGAGATGTCAGAGTGAATGTCTTAAACTGTCTGGTTCTAACTTTCCATAACTGCTAGATTGTATCCATGTTTTTTGAACATTTTAATATCCCTGGAAGATAATGTTTCCCGAAAGAAAAGGGTACACATGTTCGCTTTGCATCTTGGAAATATTCCTTCATTTGAATATGTTAACTGTGAATCAGGTGGTTTCATTCTTTGTACAGTACCACACTCTGCACACCTGGACTCTGGTCTGGTTCTTTGTATAGCACCACTCGTTGCACACCTGGACTCTGGTCTGGTGGTTCACTCTATCCATTTCTTAATTAACATATGGATATTAGATCACTTCCAGTAATGTTAAGCATGTTACATACCTATACAATAGAAGAAAGGGCGTTGTCACCTTCCTTGTGATAATTATTGAGGTTCCCAGTGAGTGTAAGGCATAAATTGTGATAGGCCGAGGTTTTGCATATAATCATTTCACCGAGAGTGCAAACGCACGGGCCTGCTTTTTAGTAAAGAAAGTCAGGTGCACAAACTAGGATGTTGTTTGTGTTGTGCAAGTATTGTTGCAATACATTCTCAAACTAATTTTCCTGTTGACTTTTGTAATCCTTGAGTTTGACATGCATGAGGTTGACTTATAGTTTCGTTTTCCTTGAGTTGGTCATGCATAATCAAAGATCACCCAATCAAGAAGTGAAGACTTGATTTTTGTAATGGTTATCTAGTGGTAGACGTAGTCCATCGTAGTAAGGGTAAGACAGTGTTGGGCGAAGTGCTTGACTTTGCTCCTTATTTTCAGTTCCATCACCCCATTCAGCTTTTTGGAGAAGATTTGTACATTGTTGAGTTGATGATTTATGACCTTGTCTCTTGTTATACCAGACATGGACATGTATTTTGGAATTTGGATGAGGGGAGATGTATATGTGCTCTTTATTTTGTATCCTCGTACAAAGGGAGCCTTTTCAATTTGAAGGACAGATATGGTGTCAAGATTAAGACTCAGATTTGTTGTGTACAGCAAACATTGTATAATAGTACAAGACGTCAAGACAGGTGCAGTTGCATGCTACTTGGAACTTGATTCTGGACCAATACTTGATGATAATGACAAAGAAGCAGAATAGGTTTTCCTATTCTCCTGAAGCTGCTTGTATGCGTAGCAAATAGATTTATATAAAAAATATTGGTAATCTTGTCCTGAATGGTTTTTCTGGTTCTTCCAGCGTGTATAAAGACCAGAACACCATTTTGTTGGTGAGAGAATATTGTCTTATTGTCTCTTGGCAGTTGGTTTTCTAACTTCTGTATGTCTATAGCTATGATTATGAATCCAAATGCAAAACCCCATGCGCAGGCCTAGCCAACCAAAACATAATGGAAATGGTTACCACGGGTGACTGTAAATTATTCATCTGGCATGACATACAGGAACCGTAGAAGAGAACTCAGACAAATACAACTGTCATTTCTAAACTGAAAATATACAAGTGACAAGGAGCGGTAACACCCTAACTCAGACACCTTCATGCCCCTTCAGGTGATGTACACTAACACAGATGATTCAAATTTGTAAGGAAACTGTAATTTGTCCTATAAAATGTTAGATAAAGAACTACAGGTATTGCAAACATGGCTAACGGTAACATGCAGGAATCAAGATGCACACTAACACAACTTTACAAAACATATGACAAGATAATCTGTCGTTGAGGAGAAAAATAAAACAAATAAACAAAACAAAGGGAAGAACAAGATAATATCAAAGACCACCATTATTTATTTCTTTCATATACAGTGTAGGGCCTTTTCAGGGCAAACCCCTTGATTCGTCCAAAATTACTCAAACGAAGAAGTCTTCACCAGTAGAATTGTCTCCACCATCCTCTGATGAACCATCACTGTTGGCATCATATGTCAGAAGAAGCTGCAGTAGGTCCCTTCCCGTCTCCGAATGCTCTCCACTATTCTCAGGGCTCCTCCCCCTTTGCAGGGAAAACAACTGCAACATAAGGTCCTCGGGAGAAACCATCCGGTGCACCCAACCTCTTGATCTCGGTCTCCGCTAGAAACAGAAAATGCAAAATAATCAGCCAAACTGCAAAGTAAAATTATTAGCAGAAACAAAGTTCACAATTAACATATCATCCAACAATATGTAGATACAAACAATCCATTATGCTCACAAACATCAACCCCATAGTCAATAGACAACTCAGTACTCGATCAAAATCACAGTAGTCATCAAGACACTCTAATGATCAATGAATCATCAGCATTACAGATGCGGTCCAGACCTTTTCTCAGATGTAGTAATAATTCAGAAACTCTAAGCAGAACATAAAACTTTCAGTACAATTTAAAAAACAGAAAAAATGAAATGAAAAAAAATAAAAAAGAAAGAAAGAAATAAATCCATCTGCTTTCACTTAGGTTTACCTCAACATATAAAAAATCTTTCGAGGTTCTCAATGCGAGGAAACTTATTAACTCCTGGCATTTTCAATAATCTCCTCAGATACATGATTATCTTCAGTAATGCTGTCATGGAAATCTTCAAGTTCATCATCATCATCGTCATGTGGATCTCCAGAGATGGTAAGATCAGTACCATAAACTTCCTCACTTTCCTCCTCCAAAGGTTCATCTTCATTCAATACTTCACACCCCACGTATTCACCACTTGTATCACTACCATCATCATAACTAGCCCTATCACTGTCCTTGCCATTGTCACAGTCATCATCACCATTGTCATCACCGCCATCGTCATCATCCTCGTCGTCGTCGTCATCATCATCATCATCATCATCATCATCATCATCATCATCATCATCATCATCATCGTCGTCATCATCGTCATCATCCTCGTCTTCGTCATCCTCATCATCATCATAACCACCAAAAAGGAAAAAACCAATTCCACGACACATTTGAGCCCTATCCTATTAAGTAATGCATAAATTAGACTTTCCTCTCTTGTCACGATACATTTCCAATATAGGCATGTCATATGAACATTGGAAAAAGAAAATAGACTCATCCTATTCGAAATGGCTAACCAGAAGGTAGAGATTGCCCATGATATTCTTCTTGTGTACACTTATCTCCTAGCCCGGTATAAACAAAAGTAATTCTGGTCCTTTTTATTCTCAATAATTTCGAATGAGTATAGTTATTACTCATAAAATAATTCATTAACATTTCCAATACTGTACAGTTCTGTAAATTGCTACAGACATGAGAATAGACTTGCATGAACTGATGAACATATAAAACCCAAAAAAAAAGGAGTTGCCTGAACATAAAATAACAACAAATAGACAACTGGACACGCAGAGTTACTACATGTATAAAAGGCAAACACCCTAAGTGAAGCACTTTAAGTTGCACAGTGTTGGGCATATTGTAAGCAGTCTTACCCTTGCATTTCTGCAAAGCGCTGTTTCCACAACTTTAACACATGATCTAGGTGACCAGTGGATAAACTTTTAGCATCAAGTTTTTCACTCAAAGTTAATACATGTATACGAAGAAAAATAATTGCAAGAAAATGTTCATGATTTGCCTTTTTTTTATTGTTTACTTGCACATCACCAGGAATTAGAGAAATAATCCACATCACATCACAATCTTGACATCACTGGAAATGGACCTAGACAGGATACAACAACACTCGAGTACAATAGAATATCGACATTTCATTACCAGTGCTTATTAGGACATGGAAGACTAGCTGTAACTTCACAAACTCGTTAAAATACACATACTTATCCAGAAGACAAAAAAAAAATTCATATAAGCAAAGGATAATTTCTGGCAAAGGTGCAACGGTTCCTCCCGTATATTGCTGTGAGTGTTGGTATAAAAGTCACTTCACACAATTAAATTCCACTATCACCCTTTAATAAAAAATAATGAAAGTAACATTCAGTTCTATATCTTTACATACCTTTTGGATATTTGTAGGTAGAATTGCTCTCTCCATGGCCTTTGGAGTCCATATTTTTATGTCATGCTCTATCCCGCTACTGGCTAGCACCGGAACATGAGGGTGAGATTCAATGCAATTCACAACATGCTTGTCAGCTTCAATAACACGAATGAGCTCTCCGCCTTTCTTCTTCCAAATAAAAATTCGGCCACAATCTGATCCACTCACAACATACTCACATTTTGGCCCAAAGAAATTCACACCCTTCACAGTCTCACAGTTTCTATGACCTTTGTAGGCCTGCGGAACAGATTCTACGTTGGCATCAGAATCTGAGACAGTAGAACTTTCAGCAAGAACGACACCATTTGTATCACTTTCATCAGAAATCAGAGAATCAGTAATAATTGGATCTGGACCTAGTCCATCATCCCTTGTGAAGAGGTAGATAAATTCATCGTTATAAGACACGAGCAGCTCGCTCTGATCAGAGAATGCCAACCCTGTTATCCCTACATGCTCATCACCAGTTAAGTGTGGGGGGCAGAAATAGTTAACAGGCCGATCAAGTTCGGATGATGCATCCCGGTTATATTTACGGATATCATATAGACGAGCAAACTGATCTGATCCACCAACAGCAAAGAAATTATGATTTCTTGGATCTACTGCAATTGCATTCAGATGAACTGATGACAGATAAACCACATTCTGCAGAGGTTTGCAAATAAAAAGGCGGGTAGCCGTTCCACTTCTTAGATCAATCTGTACAGTTGATAACTGTGTCAGCTGTCATATTAAAGAGCTTACAAACTGGAGTACAAAAAAAAAAGTTAAAGGAAAGGAACAGCGGCAGTAGGAGATAGCAATGAAATCAAAGTACATAAACACCAACTGGTCATCATAAAAACACTGTTTAAGATTACAGATGTTTATGTGTTGGTCATGGTTGTTCCAATATCTTCGAAATGTATACATGCTTTCCTCTTCAGAGTAATGTTGAAGCAGAATGTAGCATATAGCCCATAATTACATATAGTTCATATATAGTCCATAATTACAGAAGTGGCGAGGTGACAATATCATATTAGAGCAAATGACCTGAAATTCATAACTCGGGCCTTCTCTCTATAAACGTGACACAGAACAATGCCTTCCATGAAGGCAAAAAAAAACCATCAACTTATGCAGAGTATTAAATACTCACTAGCAAACTTATTGGAATGAAAGAACCAATACTAAACACAAATTGATTAAATATTTTTACTCACATGCTGGACCAATCCATCTTCACCACAGGTATAAAAGATATGAGGGCTACCAGGTTCCACAGCCAATTTGTGCGCTCGACCTTGATGTTTTGCTAGTAATTTGGTGTCCACTTTTCCAGAGTCAAGAAGCTGGGCATGTCGCACCTATGAAAATGGAAACATCCCCTAACGTAACCAAATATTCTTCAGATAGTTGATACAACTGGAAGAGAATACATAGAATTTTGATTTTTGCCCAAAATTATCCCAAGGACAACTCACCACATAAATACCTCTACACTCAGCTGTCGGATGTAGGAATACAACAAGTACTCAAGGTAAAGGTCCCATGGAAGCAGTTCAACATAAGTTAAATGAGTATAAAACAGAAAAAACAGAATTACCTGCCCGTCAGCAGCGCAGGTAACAATGCTTCGGTCATCACTGTAAGGCATGAACTTCGCCTGGAACACATTATTGTGATGACCTGAGTGAAAAGATTGTTTCATGTGACCAGTTTCCCAATCCCAGAGTATGATCCTCCTATCATCCGAACCCGACACAAGGACATCACCAGCCGCATTGAAACTAACAGTGTTTACGCAACCTCGGTGTTTATCTAGCTTATGTAGCAAATCAAGGCGAAGAACAAGATCCTGACGCAATAACACATGCAATAGAGAACATGAACATCCAAACTCACAAAAACATGAAGAGCCCTAACCAAACAAAAATTAAGAGAGATAGTGTAAATTGTAAAAATTAGGCTCCTCCTTCGTGTAACATGAGAGATAATAAACATACCACACAACCTATTCTGTCCTCCATTATCATATTATCACTTGTAACAGTTGTAAGGATACAATCAAACGAAGAATACATAACAGACCAATTAGCTTGATCATAAAATAAAACATCACACACTATCACTAATCACCAGTCCAGAAATAGATTAAAACATCAAGGCTACATATCGTATTGTATCACAGAAAATCACCAATTCAGATAAGGCATATGATCAACTCTGTATCAAACAGAAACAAAACAATCAAACGAGCTAAGCAACAACCTCAGAAGCGGCGAGACGATGGGCGAAATTACGAGTGGATATCTGGCCGAGTTCACGTTTCCAGACATCGACAACGGAAGACGGTGAGTCGAAACTCATCTTCGGTCTTTTACTCATCGCAGAAGCTCTAATCTAACCCTAACAAAAAGCAATCAGAGAGTAAGAATGAATGAATGAATGAATGAGTGAATGTAGAAGTTTCAGAAATGAAGTTAATCGACCGAACCGAGAGGTTTTGTCATTGTGGTGGTGTAGATTATTAGGGATTTTGGTTGGGGAGTTGCCGGCTGATGTTGATGACGAAGATAGATATAGATAGATAGATACAGATTACAGATACTTTAGAGGAGGATACTACATACTCCGTACAGTAATAATAACTGTATTACTTGAGTGAACAAAGAAACAATGGGACCCACGAGTTCTGCCTCAGATGATTCGTGTAGCTGGTGGATTTACGCCTCGTGTCATCACACTGACATGGGTGTGTGTCACCCTTCGATTAATTGAAAGTGCACCTGGATGTTAATAACATATACTCTATGATAGTCCACTAGTCCATTTAGTTCAAGCCCATGCCATTAAGTAAACCTTAGACCCTAAATAATACTTGTTCAATTTTTTTACCAAAGATTTTCATTCCTTGTAGCAGCCCTCCCTTATTACCATCCAGTCATTCACACAAGAATCTTCTTCATCAACTTCAAATGCTATTCTTGTGTCTCCCATCTTAGACTTCCTCGCCTGCCTCTAATTTGTTGCTCCAATTTAGTTATGATAACTGGTAAGCACCATTTATCACCCTCACCACTGCTGTATTTCTACCATTTTCTTGGGTCGTGATGGTTGTAATATCTCTTCTCCATCTCTACTCATGCGCTCTCACCAGTAGCCATGGCCCAGAATTGCCTTAGCCCCTTGTTATAAATCTATTCACCCATAGCCATGGCAAAATAAGAAATTTTTGCAAGTTTTCTGGTTGTTTTCTGATGGACGAATAAGTGGCACTTAATGCGTGCTCTACGATCTAGCACGTGATTTTCGCTCTCAATACGCCAGAGCACGATTTGAGCGAAGAGCGGTGACCGCTCTATGGGACATAGGGATTGACTGTATTTACCATTAATTAATTTTAAATACTAACGAAAAAATAATTTTTAACATATATTATCAATTTAAAAAGTTTATATTTTTATAATATAAGTTTTAAAATTACATTTTTAGTATGATTTACGAATAACTCAAGGTCAAAAAGATAAAAAAAAAAATTAGCAAATCAAATGGAAAGCTTGATCCGGGACGGAGGAAGTAATAATTTATTATTTCGTAAATCTATCCATAATTCCATCTCCATTCTTTTAGACTCCATCGAACTTTATTACATTAACATTTCAAATTATTTTATTAGACACCAACTCTACTATGCACTTTACCCATTTTTTTTTATTTTCTCATTTAGTATTATACTACACTTTTCTTACTGATTTCTTTTTAAACTACACTTTTATTTTCTCATTTATTTTTAAACTACAGTATTATTTTCTCATTTCTTTTTTAACTACACTACTTTTTATACTTCATATTATTATAAATATTGTTAATTAATTAAATAAAAAAATATAAATCTAAAACTCACAATGATTGGTAATAAAACAATTTGAGAATCAAACTTTCAATACGTGATTTAAAAACATTACAATAGTTAACTCTAAACTAAAATACTTCAAATAAAATAATAGATATCACTAAACAAAACAATTGTTTAGAAGAAAAAAATAACTATTAGATACAAATGGATATGCAAAAGGCATATGATATGGTAGAATGGTGTGCATTGGAATGGATTTTGAAGGAGTTGAGTTTTCCTGCACAATTTGTTCGGTCGATAATTATTTGTGTCACATCACTGTCTTACAGGTACTCTTTTAATGGTATACCTTCTAAGATATTGAAAGGAAAGATGGGTGCGCCAAGGTGATCCGATGTCCCCTCTACTCTTTGTTCTGATCATCGAGTATAGACCTGGCAATTGGTCCGGATCGGGCCGGACCATGGCGGATTGGACTCATTTGGGTCAGATTGGGACAGGTCCGCTCTCCTCACTGTCAGATTTGGGCCGGTTTCGGCCGGATCGGAACGGACCCAGTCCGAAAAAAGAAAAAAAAATAATAGAAGTTCACTTCTCACAGATCGCTCAGTAGTCAGTCAGTACTCAAACACTCTTCTTCCCAAATCACAACACCACTTCAAGATGTATTCAAAATCAAAACCTTGTTCTCCTAAATTCAATGGCAGTGGTGCTCTTCACAACACCAAATTCACATTCAACTTTCTTGAGAATAGCGAGAAATCATTCCCCTTGCACTCATCAAATCTCGTCTTTTTTTCGTCGTCACAGCACCCTCTCTTCTTAAATTAAGGTTAGCTCTACTTTTGATGTGAAATTTTGGGGAAGAAAATGAATGTTGTAGAGATGGTAAGAATTGGGAAGATGCTACTGAGAATTGAGAAAAGAAGATGAAGCGGCACTTTTTAACTGATGCCGAGAAGAAGATGCTGAGAAAAAAAAGTCATCTTGTTAACTGGAGAAGTCATGCTCAATTTGTATTTAGGTTGCGAGCGGATCAAAAGTTAATCCGTTGATCCTTGGACTTTGGTCCAATCCGATCCGGACCAAATGGACCCGGACTGCATGGAATCCGTTAGCTTAGAAAGAGGTCCGGACTCGGATCGGTCCGGTCCAAATCGGATCAGAACCCGCGGATCGGGTCTGAATAGCCAGGCCTAATGGAGTATTTACACCACTGCTTGCAACAATTGACAGATAGTCCCGATTTTAATTTTCATCCCAAGTTTGAGAGGCTACAAATTACTAATCTATATGTTTTGCGGATTACTTGATGATGTTTTATGAGGGGTGATGCTGACTCGGTCAATCTACATATGAAGCAATTTAATTTGATAAATTCTCTAGGTCCACGGGTCTCGGAGCTAATCTGGAGAAGTGTCAGGTGTATTTTGGAGGTGTGCATGCGGTGGAACAAGACAATATTTTGCGACGTACAGGTTGCTAGAGGTGCTTTGCTTGTGAAGTACCTTGAGTGCCACTATAACTCACGATCAATCATCGTCAACCATTGATTGACAAGATCTTGAACAGAATACACCATTGAACATCTAAGCTCCTAAGTTATGCAGGTAGACATCAACTAACTAACAGTGTTCTTTTCTCAATTGCTAACTACTGGCTACAGGTGTTTACTCTTCCAAGGCATGTCATACACCATATAGAGAGCACGTGCAGAATTTTCCTATGGAGTGGAAAGGATAATCATTCATGTAAGTCAGTCACTTGTTGCATGGGATAAGGTTTGTGACCCACAAAGTTGCGGTAGTTTGAATGTTATAGCTTTAAAAGAGTGGAACCAAGCCCTTAATGGCGAAACTATTGTGGAACATTCAAAATAATAGTGATAAATTGTGGTGGATCGATATTTATTACTACCTCAAAGGCACCCCCTTCACGAATATATCCCGCTGCAAATTGTTCATGAAATATGGCACAAAAGCAATGCAAAAACAATTCCAGCAGGGAAACATTGATGCGGCATGTATGATCGAATTTGTGGTCAGGCGAGTTGTTTACAAAATCACAAAATCAAATTGAAAGTCCTTTTCTTCGTGAGGTTATCATTGTTTGCACAAACTGCATCATTCATCCCAGGGGCGAATGCAGAAATTTTGGTCAGGGAGAGCAAAATTTTATAAAGTAAAAGACTACTTTTTTATCTATAAATATGACATATTTTCTGGTGGACACATTAAAAACGAAACGGGAGAATTATATAAGTTGATTACTACACATAAAATGTACTAGAAAAAATTAAAATATACCATTGTGTATAAACATTACTTTATCTTAAAAATAATATTATGAACAAAAGGAAAACAAAATTATATTAATTATAAAAGAAGTAAAACTAGAAAGATTTAAATATTAGTTAAGTTAGGGGTAAGCTTAGGATTCGTACCAAATGGAAAACAGAATCTTAAGGCTAATTAACAAACCAAACAAGCTACACCACCAACATACAAATATCTACATTCATAAAATATATATTTCATATTTATAATTTGTTATAAAGGGTATAATAGTCATTAAATGTTAAAAATCGAGGGGAGCAATTGTGCTCCCCTTGCACTAAGGTGGGGCCGCATTTCATCCCAACCACCATTCAGTCGAGAGATTTTCAGAAATCATGTGGCACGAGTTTTTACATGGTAAGCCTCAACTCTGTATGTGATTTATGTTGGAATTGAGACAGATATGAGCGCGCAAGAAAAATAATTTGTGCATGACAGTAACTCAATATCGAGTTAACTACGCTAGGTCTTTTTTGGGTACATTCTGAGCTACAAAAATTAGTGGTGATCTGATCTAGTATAATAAAATTATTAATTACGTTATTATGGCATAAAGTGGTGGTGTGTATATATATATATATATATATATATATATATATATATATATATATATATGACGTATTTAGAGTTATAAGGTGGTTTGGGGTAGGAGTAGTTTAGATTTGCATTTAAAAAAAATGTTGCATAGTTAAACACTAAACTTTTTTTTTCAAACTCTTTAGTTCATAAACTATTGCTTCACTTATGTTTGGAGTCTGACTTGTGGAGTTGTGGGCATGGTTAGAACTTAGAAGAGAAGTTTTGTGTTTTAAGTTTTTTCTTATAAACTTACATTGACTATGGAAATTCTCAAACTTTGAGTCCCCGTGACAGGACTACAAGTTTACGTAACTTCGTGACCCAGGTACTACTCCGTCCTTGTTGTGAACCGTTGATGAGATTAAGGAGCTTTGATCTTTCATGTAGTGAAGTCACCTGCCACGCTGCTGATTTAGAGACATGGGTATTGGGTGTTCTGATGCACAATGCTGAGATTCTCAATATAAGTATTCGTAATCTTGATGGTATGTGGTGCTTTACTGGCTTGACCTCTTGTTTGAGGGAACTGAGACTGATGATAAGTGGCACTGAAATTTCCCAGCAACAATTGTTTCCCTATACCTCAAGTGGTTGATTTTGGGTCAACATCCTGAAAAACAAGGAAGTATCAAAATAATGACGACTAGAGAAACAAGTACAGGTCGAGCATTACTGAATTTCCCTGTCCTGGAATTTCTTGAATTTCGCAAGTGTGAATGGCTGGACGTAAAATTGGTGGAAATCCAAGCTCCTGAATTGATAAGTTTCAGATCTGTCTGCCCATGGGAAAGAAATAACTATGCTTATGAAGATAATACTAATTCTTATGAAATCAAGATATGTGCGCCTAAGCTTGCCATGTTTGAATCGTTTGGGACCCTCAACAACTACGTTCTGGTCGCTCCTGCAGTTACCTATGCATCTCTACATAAGAGTCTGCCTCCTAGCGAATTTTCCCCTTTGCGAGTTCACAAAGTCTTAGAGGCTCTTCCAAATCTGATCTCTTTCAAAATTAAAGGCCAAGGCCAAGCTCTTTCGGCTATCCTCGGTTTGCAAGGAGTTCATTTCCGGGCTTTGAATAAGGTGAAAGAATTGGAGGTAAGCCATGAGTGTAAAATGGAAGATGTTATGGTGTTAATAAAAGCACTTCCATGTCTTGAATCGCTGTTGATGAATGACAAGTTTGACTGCCAAGGTTTGGTGGCAATACCCCAGATGTCCAACATCAAGAGACTATTTATCTACAATTTCTTCTGCGACAATGTTCAATATGACGTGGTCAAGTGTTTTTCTGGAGAATGCAAATAACCTGCAGGAATTCACACTTGGGATATTTCCTCTAAAACAAACAATGCAATGGATGGAGGAGCTTTATCACTTTATCTCAAACCTAAAACCCAAACGCTCAACTCGTGTACGTGTGGAACTTGTACGAGATGGGGCTGTCGCCAACATTAATTATAGGCAAGGGGGGTAAAACTCAACTTGCAACTACTTACTTTCGCTTATCGTCCTAATCTGGGCTAGGAGTTGGTTGATACAATACTGAGTGCAGTATCACTAGCGGCAGCCACCACCACTGCCCCATAAGTCCACCATTGGGGATCGTATGTGTACTTTTAGAAGATTGAGAAAGGCTCAAGTCGATGGCAAGTGTACTCAATTTTTCATCATACTTGATATAGATAAAATCTGATGTAAGAAAGGTTTTGATTTTTATTCCTTTGGTGTATTTTGATGGATAGTCTTTAATAGACAAGTTTAATGTTTTGGCCCGGCCTTGTACAGAGTAGTAGTGTTGTGATGATAGTTTTGCTTGATGGATTTTTTACAGTTTCAATAAGATAGTAAGAATTCTTTTGAATTTTATTACGTAGGATATATGGTACAATTGATAGCTTTCATATAACAATTTTTGCCAACTTTGTGGTGTGATTAGTGTACTTGCATGATGCATGGGTTGTCTGTGTGCAGAGGACAGAAAACAGGCTGAGATTTATCTAACCAAGAAAACCTTTGAAAAAAGCAGAGCAGAAGCACTAAACAGGACCAAGATACATACTACAAACTTAAATTTATATAGCATAAATAAACTTCATACTAGTTAGCTCATTGCAGGCTAGCTACAACAATAAAGTTGATCTTCCCAAAAGACAAAAGGAGACATAAACTCTGCCCTACTCCAGTGGAACCAAGCTCATTGCATAAGGAACAACAATAGGCGAATGCATGGATTTTGGCCCAAGTGTCTCAACATCACATAGTTTCCTCATCTGCCCAGTCTCAAACTTGTATAAATAGATGTTTGCAGACACCCTTACAAGCAGCATCCCATCTTTGAAAGCCAACGGATCCATGTAAGGAGGCATTGTGTCCCTCGACACATGGCCTGCTACCTTATCCTTAAGGTTGTATAAAACATTTCCATTCGCTCTCTCCAGTTGTTCTAAAGACAATGACACTTTCCAACTCCACTGAGAAGCAAACTCATCCTCAATAACCCATAATTGGACTCCGTCCACAGATACGATCACACAGTGCAACTTGCCTTCCATCTCTCCAATACACATTTCTGGCATGTTATTAAATTCTTCCACAGGTAATGGTGGCAGTATCAACCATGCCAGCTCGTGTTCAGGCTCGAACATGAGGATTTCATAACCTTCAGTGAGCCAATACAAGATTCCGTCAACAAGCACGCCTTTGTTTTTAGCCAACTTATGATTGCATTGACAATATTCTAGTGATCTTGTCCATGACCCCTGTTTTGATGAATAAATGTCGAACATGAACCAGAATTCGTCCTCTTGCTTCTCAACATGACTCACAGCCAACAGTATGAAATCTGTGGAAGTCACAATAGGATTCTGAATAGGGTCGAAAACCAAGGCTACACTAGTTCTCATGGGGAGATTAGGCCAAGGAAGGGTAACATATTGTTTGTTCAAAGGGTTGCAGACGAAAATACAAGGTTCAGCACTTGGAAAACAGCTCCGGCAACATAAGAGTCCGTTGTTCAAGGACAGAATAGTGACACTTTCAGGGAGGAAACTGAGAACATCTTGTTGTACATTGACATTTACTGTTCCAACCGGTATATAGCTAATAGATTGCATACCTTCTTCATCTGACCACTGGAAAACCTCCTGAAAGAAAAATCCTGAAACTTGTTCCTGTTTTATTTGGAAGCGGATAAATGATCGATCTGAGATAAGATTGTACCACTCCTTGGAAACATATTTCACGAGGTGCAATGTTTTAGCAGAGAGCAATGATAGTATCTGGGTGGGGATGTCAGCATTAGCAAACCAGCCCCTCCTCATTTGCCACTAACTGCAATAGCAAATTACACAAAATAAGGCCCTTCCTACACACTAGAACAAAAGGTAATAATACTCCCAGATTCTGTAATACCATTACGAAAGGAGCAGAATCGGGTACCAATTCAATGCCTATATATAACTAGTAGTAAAAATCTAGGTACATTATGCAAGCAGATTCAAAATCCAACTTGAAAACATAGTTTATCAGATCTGAAGGAAAATAACTAGTAACACACACACAGGAAGCTCGAGAACAAGTTTACATGATAACCTATGGTATGCCACAAAAACAACAACAACATTGATATGAAGTTACAATCCAGCTTACAATATCCAGTATCATTCATTCATTCATTCATTCAGTTCAAGCAGTTTCCCATATGAAGTTACAATCTATATATAGATACAAACTTACACCTAACAGGTAGAGTTGTTCATTCACAATCACAGAGAGGTTAAATAAATAATAAAATTTCAACAAGCATGTAAACTTCGGAGTCCAACACAACACACACAGGAATAGTAAACCATTATAAAACCCTTTTCACCATGACAAGAGAGGTAAGCTAAATAGCAGTCAATAGTAGCGATTTGGAAAGCAAATGCATGTTGTTGTGTGACTGAGAGCAGCAAAATAGGATGCGATTGATTGAAGAAAATCACCTGAGGAGAGTCTGATAGGTAGGTATTGTTGGAGGTGAAGGAGATTGGGGGAAGACGATTAGCTGCTAACAAAACTCCGAAATCGATAGCTCGCTTCGCTATTTGGGATTGAAATGGTGGGATTCCATCGTTTTCTTCAGCTTTGCTTTTAGATAGTGTATAATTTCTCTCTTCTCCAAGTCTTGGAAAGTTATTTTGGCTTTTTAGAGGTGATGAAGATGCTTCTTAAAATGGGTTAGGGAAGAAAATTGAGTGGCTTAGCTGCACTGAAAGTGAAAGCTCACACACATACTACTCGTCTACTCGTGGGGTATGTTGATTGAATTGGTAGAGCAAAATTCTATCCACTTTAATCCCATTATTAAAATTTAAAACGAAGTTTCTACATATTTCCTCCTTCCTCTGTTTTTTTTCTTTTTTTCATTTTCTTCTTTAATCAGTTACATTAATATTTATCCGCACATTATTTATATTTAAAATTGAATATCTATTTATAGTCATATCTAAAATACACATAATTCCTTGTGAATATAAAACTTAGTATTGAAAATTATAAATATTATTTATTTATAAGTAAACATATTAAATATCATATTTAATCTAAATGCGTTAGTTTAAATGTTTATTATGTTATTGTAACAACTCATTAGCATTTTAATCGATCACATAATTTTAAAGTTTATTAAAATCGTATTCGAGATGGACTAAACTTTTGTCATGGTATTGATAAAACTCTGGCTCGACTGACTCCTTAACACGCTCTTACGTCAAACAGTCTAATAGTCAAAGTCGCAGAAAATAATTTAGCACTTACTCCAGCTGAAGATAAAGTTGAAACATAGCACCTTATAACGGACATCTCAAAATGATGTCAGTTGGCGGCATTCAGCTGCCACAGCCACCTGTCTCAGCCGGCCGCCGCCGTTTCCCGGCGATATTGACGTGCTCGTTAACTAAACAAGGCGAGCGACTTCTCTTGTCCCTAGCCACTACAGAAGAGCCCTCTGGTTTACTCCGCAAATTTGTAGCTTCCTCTTCCAAGCACGTCGCTCTCACCACTCTCTCTCATCTCCTCTCCCCTTCCATCTCCCATATCCGTCTCTCCTCCATCGCCTTTCCTGTAAGTATACAATCTCTGTTTCTATATTTATATGTATCTCTATATGTTCAAATAGATGCATTCAAATTACTTGTGTGCAGTGTTTTGATTACAACATTTTGCCCCCTTTTAAGTTCATATTAGGTGCAATTTGACTCTTCAATTTTGTTTGCAATTTTGATTTAAGTTGGTTCTCATGGAAAAATGTCAATGGTTAATGTAGTTGTACAAGGTAATCAGAGAACAGCCGTGGTTCAGCTGGAACGCCAAGCTAGTAGCAGATTTAGTAGCGTCGTTGTACAGGCAAGAGCAGTTTGATGAAGCGGAAATTTTGTTCGATGAGACAGTTTCTAAACTTGAGCTGAGAAAAGAGAGGGATTTGTGTATGTTCTATTGTAACTTGCTAGATTCACATGCTAAGAGCAAGTCTGAGAAAGGGTTTTTGGATACGTGTACACGGATGAGACTGCTTGTTTCAGTGTCGTCTTCAGTTTATGTGAAGCAGAAAGGGCATGAATCAATGGTTGCTGGGTTTTGTGAAATAGGAAGTCCAAACAAAGCGGAGGAATTGATAGATGAAATGAAGGGAATGGGGTTGAAAGTATCTAGTTTCGAGTTCAAATCTCTTGTTTATAGCTATGGAAAAGCTGGACTTCTTGATGATATGAAGAGGAGTGTTTCTTGGATGGAAGAGGAAGGTTTTGAATTGGACACGGTTTGTTGCAATATGGTGCTCTCGTCGTTTGGATCTCACGGAGAGCTTTCCGGTATGGTCTTGTGGTTGAAGAAAATGACAAGTTCAGGGATCCCAGTCTCAATAAGAACTTATAATTCGGTTCTGAATTCATGCCCGACCTTTGCCATGCTGCTGGGAAATTTGAAAGAGTTGCCTCTTTCAATCAACGCGCTGCTGCAGAACCTAACTAAACCAGAGGCTGATTTGGCCCATGAATTGCTGAAATCAACAGTTCTCGATCAAGTAATGGAATGGAAGTCTTTGGAATTGAAGCTGGATTTACATGGTATGCATTTAGGGACTGCATATCTTATTCTGCTACAATGGTTTAGTGAAGTGAAACATAGATTTGCTGATAAGGACCAATCAACTCCAACTGAGATTTTGGTGGTTTGTGGGTGTGGAAAGCATAGTTCTACCAGAGGTGAATCGCCAGTAAAAGGTTTGGTGAAAGAAATGATGTTGCAGATGAAATGCCCGTTGCGAATTGATCGGAAAAATATTGGGTGTTTTATTGGCAAAGGAAAAAACCTCAAGGAGTGGTTATGTCATGAAGATTCAGATGAAATTGTTCAGAGATTGTGAGTGAATAACATGCACATGGAATGTATTTTTTGCCCGTTTAAAAATCTGATAGGATGTTATTATTCTGCCTGAGGTTCTGAGAATAATTGAGATTTTTGCAACAAAGCGAGAACTGTTAAACTGTTATACCAACTAATATGGCTTCTTATGTTTTTTAAATGCAGTGAACCAGAACAGTACTTATAAATTTAAATCTGCAACTAAGCTATCTTAAGTGGTCAAGGAATACTTTCTGAAATCTGAATGACTCAAGTAAATATTGTTTGAATTAAAATCTCATCTGCATAGAAGAAAAGAGATACAAAGTGGCGTTCGTGCCCAATTACAAGGAGCAAGCAAAAGAACACAGTTGCATACTCTAATCAGATCACTAGATACTGAATAGTACCTGTTAGCATACCACGGAACCAGTACAATTGCACAGACATGCAATAGATCTAGGCAGACAAGAATATCATTGACTTTTAGCATCCCTTCATTCTATACCAAATGTCTTACATTCACAAACTCGAGAAAGAGGCAAAGAAAAGTCACTTAGACCTTGTGACTAATTTTAAAAACTCGAGTTCGTAAGAAAATGTGGAATAGTACGGATGGACTTGAAACTCTATACACCGAACCACCCAACTACTAGAACCAAGGCATCCACCATATATACATCTTTCCTAGGTTCTTTAGCGAAACTGCTTCTTCTATTAGACGGCGAGCTTGCCCTTCCACGGCTAGAGGTAAGGATGGTGCCGCATTAACACCGACAACAACTCCTTGTAGGCGTGCTTTAATATTATTAATTGCTAGCTGCATATCATCAATTAAACAATTTAAGCTTCTACCTTTTTCTAAGACTTGATCATATTACTCCTAATGAGCAGAATCACAGCACAAACTCTCTTAGGAGGGGATAAAGAAAAAGGAAACAGAGATTTGGACTGACCTGTGCGTGTGGATTTTGTACTTCTACTCCACTGGACTTGTGAGATTTGGTCCATTCAACGAGTGGGTCATGGATAAAAGTCTCCAGAACACTCATAAGAGTCTCCTTGTGTGTCCTCAGAACTGAAAGTGTTATCCCGCAAACCCTCATATAGGTACCTTCATATCCAGTGATACCTAACCCATCAATCATGTTCTCAAGAAACAAAAAGGCAGCTAATTAGAAACATGAAGCCACTGAAAAAGACAAGTACAGGAAGGAAACATTATATATCTGAGAAGTGTTTAGTTCTTCACTCAATTGGCAGTAATAATAAATCTGGAAAGGTTTGGTTCTTAAATTGGTATATAACCTAATGACTTTATGATACATCATCCTATTTGACAGCAGTTAGTTTCTTTGATAATTCCAGTACCAACCACATGTCTTTCTAACTCCATCTTCCCTCCCGAATCCAAAATTTAAATGATATGGGTAGACAGACCAAAATGATCTCCCATAATATCCATATAGTGAAGAACAAAAAAATAAAAATCATAAATAAATGCATGTGCAAAAGAGTGAAATTCGGGCGTCTTGAACATCTAATACTGTTCATTATTTTTCTCAGTTCTTATATTTTGCTTTTCGTCCCTTACCTGTGTCAGTCTAAACGGCACCAACTCTGGCATCTCCAACATCAGGCCTTTGTCAAACAAGCAACTAAAATCAACATGAACACAGTCGCCTGTGGTTGAGTCAAAAAGAATATTTTCACCATGCCGATCCCCAAGGCCAACGATGTGCCCCACCATAGACCAAACAGCAGTAGTATGTGCATAGGTAGTCCGAGCCCTAAACCACATGGCTGGTTCAGAAAATGTGTTCACAAACCATTTGTGGAAAGCTGGAGGGAACATTGGCAAAACTTTGGTCTTCAGCATTTCGTCTTCTGCCCCTTTTCCTTGGGATTGATCATAGATTCTCTTGATTTGAGGGTTCGTCCTCTGTTTGTCAAACTTTCCACAGCTTATATAGATATCCTGGAGAATATGTCGGAGTCCACGAGTGTGAGGTACCCACTCAACCATACCACAATCTTCTGCCAGTGGAATCACTGCAAATGTACGAATATATAGCTTTCTCCTACGACTTTCTGGGTTTTTCGACAGTAAACGGTTTATCATTGCATTGAATTCCATCATGCGAGCATCCTTTCTAAGGTCATCCTTTGGTTTGCAGAGGAAAGGGTATTCAATTCCATTGCTGCCGATAAGAATTACCTGTGAATAACGAAGGAGATATGGTGAGCTCACAATAAATTCAAACTATTTAATGCACTAGCAAGATTCAGAAATCCCATTAGTGGAATTGCATGGAAGTAGTTAATCATTTAGAATGAAATTTATGTAGCTAGGGTTCAACTTAAGGTAACTTTTGAAAAATTAGACTGATACAGTGACAACAACTACAGTTGCATTCAGGCGCAAACATGAAACATCTACTATATGAATGAAACACCAAATTGCGGTCCATCAACATATTTAGATGTCAATGATCTCACAGTACCAATGAACAAGTACAAATAAACAGGAGAACAAGAGAAAGAAATCAGGACGTACTTTCTTTGGGCGCTGAAGAGAAGAAAGAACCTCCGCCTCATCCCCTATTCCGGATATTGTAGGTAATTCTGAATATGCGAAGATATCGGATGTACCAGAATCAGTCAGATTCACATCATATGAAGGTAGATTAACAGTAAGTGCTTTCTGGGTTGGCATTACAATTTCTACTGGCATCATCCGCTTCAGGGAACTGAACTCGGTTAAGATATTGATTGTGCTGTACTTTGACTGGCCTGGATGCATGCATAATTTGATGAGGTGATCGACAAGTGAGGCAAACTGCAGGGACATAGAGTTAAAACCTCCTGGTGTGGATCCTTTTCTAGCAGCTTGTATAATCTCTGCAGCAGCTTCCCTTCGCGAAGCAACTGTAGATTTCGTAACTGCTGCCATGGTCCAAAGGGCTTGGTGTGGATATTGCTTCAGAACAGAAGTAATAATGAACTTCACTAAGCGTTTAATTTCATCATTCTGGTGGCAAATCCTTGATACCAACTGCGGCAACACAGTTAGCCATTGGTACGTCGGCAACTGTTGTAAACACCCTCTCATGATGCCCATGATCTAATAAATTTAGGAAATCAGAACGCAACAGGTATTAGGCACAGATAATTTCAACATAGACAGAAAATGTTAAATCAGTAAAGTTATTACCTTTGTGTGAGTATTTTTCATATCTTTATTGGATTGTGTGTTACTTCTATAATAAATGCTACCAAACTCAAACCACAGTGTTAACAACCTGGGCAGCGCTTGGAAGAGAGTTCTGTGTCCCCGGTGAAGCCCTTTTGCATAAAACATGAGAACATCTGGAAGATGCGTCCACCATGCATCCTCAACATTTGTAGATGAAACAGTAGCTAAATTCGATGGCCTCACCCTCAAAGATTGTTCGCTACTTTCTTCCTGGCGTTTTCTAGCGTCAGCATGTACTTCATCCTTGTACTTAGCCAAATAAAAATAACCCTTTTCCCACATAGGCAGCAAATCTTTCACCCTGGAATATAGATTTATCACATGTTCCTTCGGCTTTTGTCCAGTGTAGTGGATCCACCTTGAGTATAAAAGGAGGGTCTTTGCTACATCTGGATTCTCATTAGTAATCTGACTATCAGGAATTAGAGGGGCAGGATTCATGGAAACCACAGAGAAGCTGGTAATTGATGATATAACATCAGAGCCAACAACCTCTGTGGGCATGTGGAGAAGAGATTGTCGCAATTCTGCAATGGCCTCATCAGCCCCCTTGGTGTTCCACAGAACTTTTGCCTTCTCAATATGAACATTAGATGCCCCTAAAGCATTGGCTTCCAAAATTGCCTGGTCAGCAGTCTCATAATGACCCGCTGAACGACAGAGCTTGGCGTATTGTATCCAGCAATTCCCAACTTGAGCACCAAGACTGCTGGCACCAAAAACAAGTCTTCTGAACGCCAAGAGTGGTTCCCTTGCCCACAAAGATGGCTGAGTAAGTTTGAGCCGGCTTTCCCAGTTTTCTAACATCCTTGTGAATTCTGATTCACCAAGATGGAATCTTCTTGCCAGAAAAGATTCTCCATTGAGAAGAGAATAGAAATCCTCAATCTCCCGAAGTAAGTGAAGCTTGACAATGAATGGGTATGCCCGTGCATAAGAGTCCATCCCAGCAGCAGCAAGTGGGGCTATCAGAGCTTGTTTCGACAATGCAATTTTCTCAGCAACAGCAAATTGATCCATGTTCATCATTGCCTGAAGAATCTTTGCGACATCTTTGTCAAAAAATGCATTACTCTCAGAGCTGCTACAGAGTAAGCCTTCTTCATCAGCCCCAGTCAAATACTCTCCCATCAGGTCCCACCTGCCAAGCCTCCATGCTGCCTGAACACCTTGTGTGCACCATGATTTCTTATACTGAGGACTCCTAGAGATCAATCCATCGACATGAGTTACCATGATCTGTAAATGACACATGTTGAGCTGGCAGTTAAGGATATCTGAATGCCTCTGAATTGGCTCCATCAGCAGTGCTTGCTCACAACATCTCAGGACTTCAGCCCAATTTCCTGCCTTTCTGTTGATGAGGAGGTGGTCTTGAAAAGTTTTTGATTTACGTAGAGATGATAAACCAGATAAACCATCTGGCTCATCTAATCCACTGTATAATTCCATTAAAAAGGATATGTCTCCATCATCAAAGACACCACTCCTTGCAGAAGCAGGGTTGAAAGTTCCAGACTTATCCCGCACATAAGACTCATAGTACAGTAAAGACCTGGCATAAGCTTGACACCTGAAGGAGGCCTTAGCAAGGGTAACCTTGGGGACTGCATCCAGGAGCTGAGAGACATGTCTACATTGTATAAGCATTTTATTTGAATTTTTTCGAAAACTCACATTCTGGCCCCTCAACTTCACAGTCTGGTGCTTGGGATTGGACATTTGAAGAGGCTGGGAAAAGGCAAGTTCTTGCTCCACATCATCCACCCACTGACCCAGATTATCAAGAAGAGTAAACACAGCTTGGATGCACACTTCACCTTGGCCAGAGTTATTACCATGAATAGCAACAGTACTATTGGAGGCTGCGGCATCAAGAACTGACAGAATTTCCTCTGTTATGCCCCTGCGAGCTTCCTCTGTCCCATAACATACAACATTAAGAACTAAATATGGCAGAAGGTACATAGCCATTTGCATATCATGACGCACTATTCCTCGACAAGCATTAAAAATCATAGATCGAGAGCCTGTAGCATCCACAGTTAATTTCTTAATCCAAAAATGTATCCATCTCCTGAATGACATTGAAGCACGATAAATAGGACCAGAAGCAGCAACATCTGACACATTTGGAAGCAAGAATTTTGAAGTTAAGCAAGGGGCAATTATCTCTCTGACATAATTAGAAAACCGGTCCCACAATCGTTGTCCCCTCCCAAGCACCTCAGTACAGTCAACCATATCCCTGGAAGAAGATTTACCCACCTTAGACTGATGTTTGTCTTCAGGCGATTCTGAAAAACTCCCATAGAGTGATTCCTCACAACCTGCAATTTTTAGCAGCTCCTGAATAGCTAAGGCTGCTGAATCTTGAATGATAGTATCTGGAGCAGATCTAAAAGCCCTTGCCAGATGTTTATGAATCAGCTCAAAAATCAAATCATCATCAGAACATGCAATTTTAAACCGTGTGCTGGAAAATCCTCTGACTTTGGCAGGATCAATGGCACCAAGCGCACCTAGGCAATCTGCACATATCAGTTTCAGCCGCTGTCCAACTAGAGTTCTTGATTCCTCTGCGCACCCTCTGAGCAAGGATGTTATCAAAGAGCTCATTCCATCCATCACAAAGTCTGCTTCCTTCGCGAACAAACCCATAAACTCCTCCCTTTTCAGATTGAGCAACTTGCTCAATTCAGATGCTACCATGTATCTTACATTCAAATTTTCATCATTCAATCCCTTTACAAAATCATTCAACTGATCCTTCAGGGTCATTGATCCACGTGCTTCTTGAATCACTTTGTTAACTTCTACCAGGGAAGGAACATTAGGTACAATAGGGAACTCACGGATGTGTTGCTTTAAAATCACCTTATTCTGAACAACAAGTTCTTCCAATATCTCCACGATTTTAGTCGTACAGGAAGATGATGACTTTCCAATCTCTCTCTCCAAGAAAGGAACAAGAGCAGCAAACACTTGGGAAATCACATGTTTAGTGCTAGCAGGTGAGACAATTGCTAATTGCTTGATGAAAACATGCAATACAGACAGGCCATCGAGCTGAAGCCACTCCTTGTTGATAGCATGCATGAGCAGGACCATGATTTTCGGTACATACATGCTTAGGTGGCAACCCATCATATTAATCAACATCTCTATTCTGTGGACGGCTTGCTTTTGCAATGACATATCTTCTGCATGAAGCATCTTTCTATCAATGCTGTTTAGCAATCCAACAATATGGTTCCTCAAAAATCCTGGAAGATCATCAATGCCAGTCAAAATTTTGGCTACTTCCACTATCACACGAGGTACCCTAGCTAACCTGTAAGAATGTTGACAAACAAATTGTCAAATGGCAAAAGAAAGGAGTTCATATTCATCAGTTCCCGACCTATGGGTTCTAAAAGGAAATGGAAAAGCAATAGGTAAAGATTTGAGGACAAGCCTCCCATGCATAATTAGAAAATCATATGAATGCTTTCATCAATTACCTTTTACTTATCTCTTCTGAATCATTTACATCTGTAAAGCAGATAAGTTCATCCAAAAGTGCAGGCAAAGCAGCTGCAAATATTTCTTGGTTGTCAGATTTAGTTTGTTCATGGTAGAACCGCAAAGCAGATTTTAACTCCTGCCCGTTAGCTTCATGGAGAGCGAAGGCAAGTACTTTGGGCAACCAACTAACAATTAGTTGTACCATATCTGTGTCCAGACGCTTGGCCAGCTCATGTAAAGTATCTAGTGCTTGATCATTATCATGTTTTAGGACAACAAGCCTTGGAAGAATTACAGGAATCATCCTCTTGATAAGCTCTTCAGTTTTAACACCGAGGACAGCTGTTGCAAATTCATCAACTAATTTAGCTTGGCCATGAAGCCTTGTACATAAATAATCATACAGTACATTTCGAACAGGGAGAACTTTAGAAAGGAGTGCTTCAAGACCCCCAGTATGATGCAAGTAGCAAGATCTACTTATCAACTTTGATGCATATAGCCTCACTGTCACACAAGGATTGTCAAGCTGACCAATTAATAAAATGAGGGACAATAGAAACAGTTGACTGTGAACATCTGAAGCTTGCATTACTGTTGCTGCAGCTTCTAGAAGGGTTTCAAACACCAGAGGATCATCAGCTGCTGCTAAACCATGTTTTATTTTGTCCATGAATAGCTGTTCTTTAGATTTGTTTGCAGCATCCTTGCATGAGAATAAATGATCCAAAATTGGCTCTTGGATAAAGAAACAAATCTGTGAACAGAATGCTTGTCTGACATTTTTCTCCTTATGAAGGATCAAATAATCAACGCATTTATCCCATAGAGATCTCGCTGTAAGCAAAATATTTTCAGTTGAATGCAGAAGGATCCGTTGAATCATTTTGACACAAGCAACTTGGACATCTTCTGATGATGATTCACTAAAAAGAAGCTCAAAAAAGAGAGACTGCAAACAGGTGTAATCACAATTCAAAAGATAATCCACTTTCTGCATCTCAGGCGGATAAACTTTCAAGCATGAACCAGTATCCACTACGGGGTGGATATCACACTTTGAGCAGTAAAAACCTTGGAACAGATAGTTTGTCTCGAATTCTGCATTCTCCTTGTCCCCCATATATAATATCCATTCAAGTTCTGGGTGTGAGACAACAGCATTACAACATCCATACAAGCATGCCAGGAGACCCAGGCAGAGAGGGATGCTTTTCTTCACTTGGTCATTTTGCTCTTTCTTTAGGATCCTGCAACAGAATGAAGAAATACATTAAAACAAAGTAATCATCCAGCTTTAAATTTCATGCATACACTACAATCCAAGAACACCAACAGTCGCAATATAATCTGATAGACTAGCTAGCCCCGCATCATTTACCATGCTGTGCAGGCAACCAAGCCCCAAGCAACGGGTAAACTGAGATAATCCATATGCCAATCTACAGATTACATGAGTTGGCAACCAGCATGAAAACACCGAGGATGACGAGTGAATGAAATGTAAAGCATATAATAGATCATAGTATTAATTAATAAGCCAAGGCAGCAGATGTTCCTTAAACAGAAAAAGAAACCAAATTAGTACAACAAACAATAGATTAGCTTTATATCTATTAGGTGCGGTTTAACATTTATAAGACCTTGTAACAAAAAATTTAACTTTTATTATCCAATTGATGAGAAATTAAGTGAAGCAAATTCATACTAGGATGGTCCAACTATTACAGCCCAAACCCAGTTACAGTTTACCATGATCACTCATATATGGTTAATTTATTGGATGATGAGGCATTAAGGTGAACCAAATTCATGTTAGGGTGGTCCAAGTGTCCAATTATTCACAGCCCTAACCCGGTTACAGTTTACCATTCTCATTCAAATACGGTAAATTTATGCGGCCATTAGGCATGGACATACATGCTTTAGCAACAATCTTCTACATACTGCAAAGTACTAGTCACTACCTCGATGAAAATATATGTTTACAATAATCCCAATTAGCAAATATAACATGATGATAGCATTAAAATTGTCCAAACTAAAAAACAAATCCTAAATTGAGAAGCAAGAGTAAATTCTGCAATAACTGAGATGATCTGCCTGTAAAAGAGTAAGCCTTAGACCACTACAGATACTGTAACATACGCTTATTCATCAATTTAATAGAAGAGCTAGTTAATTACTTACTCAAGCCTGTTAAACATATGTGCCAGAAAACCAAAACCAGAGCCCACAACAACCAATGGCATTGAGGCGAGAGCTTCAATTCTAACTTCTTCTTCTTGATCATGAAGCCCCAAGTCCAGAATATCAAGAACTGCTCTATCCTGAGTTAACCAGCCGACCTTGGATAGAATGCGAAGTGAGAGACATTTTGCCTTCTGCGGGGGATGGAATTCCACAGTGGTAGAAGTGAAGTTCCATGGAAGCTTTAGCAATGGTGGCAAACAATATCCAATGTCATCTGTAGTATCAGAGATTGCAAGCTTATTTACTTCCCGAAAGCCTCCTAATGATAATCAACACGTTTAGAATTACAAATAAGAAACGAGTAAAAAAGAATAAAGAGCAGTCAGTAAATAAGCTAGAAAAACAATGATCTCATTTGAATACATGTTTGTAGAAGTGATGAGGGGGAGGGGGGTCCAAGAATAAGTATCATGCAGTTTATCATAAAACTGAAATTCGGATAAACAGTCCCATTACCTTGCAAAAGCAATACACTGTCAACTGCTTTTAGGAAAATGGATAGATCCAAAGTGAAAAAAAGTCCTTGCTTTGCCTGACACAGGTATTCATCATTAAAAATTGACAGTGAAGATAACAAAGATACAAGCTAAGAAACAACATACCTGATCAAACATCCAATGAATCCATTTGCACATTTGCTGATATATGTAACATGTAAGGTCTGTATGAGGATACTCAGAAAAAACAATACAGAGTGAACCAATTGCAGCCATAGCGACTTCTGGCATCAACAAATTAGAGTGTTTTCCAGGAGGTTCTAAAATCTTAACCAAAAGATTTAATGATGTACAGAAAAGATCAACATATTCTGTTTTCCTGACTCCAGTTGAAGTACCAACGAACTTGGATTCATCCTGATATGAACTTTCCAAATCTTTAGAAATACAGTCAACTTTCTGACGCTTCGCTTCCACTATTCTCATCTCATGAATGGTTCTTTTAACTCCAACTTTTGAGCTCCTATATCCATTATCTCTAGATGCATATGAACAATTTCCAATTTCAGGATCCATATTTTTAGATATATTGTCTACCTTCTGACTCTTGGCTTCTGCAGTTCTAATTTCCTGAATGGACCTTTTAACTCCAACGCTTGAGCTCACACATTCGATATCTCTTGATGCTGGTAAACTCTTCCAATTGTCAGCATTCATTATCCTTCCAACAAGGTTAGGACCAAGCCTGGAAATAGCAACCTTAAAGCAGTCTAGTACATGTGAAATGGGCCCGGATGCACAAAGCAAACCAATAAGACATTCTGGCTTCCAAATCTGGGGAGGGGAAGATTTTGCAATTCGAACATAAGCGCTACACAGCCCATCCTGAAACATTGAGCACGGTGGAAAAGTACATTGGAGTAAGACATGTAGGTTAGACGGTTACAATTGTTATAATTCAAGATAGTAGGGCAGTGTAGATCACTCTAGATACAAACTACAAACCACATGGTAATGGCATAATATCATCACAAGTACCACACGGACACCAATTCCATTCTGATATAATTTATGCACAGAATTTTCAATCCTAGAGTCATGTCAAAGGCTTGAAACTGCTTTTGTAAGTTTGAGTTATAGATTCTTATTCGTAGCCAGGTTAGAAAGTCATTTTTGTCCACCTTTGATGTTTTGGAGTTTTTAACTGCTAGTCAACTGTTGGCATGGTTGGATTGTAAAAAGTTGATTCCTAAAAGGGACCCCTTGAGGGTTAAAAACAGACATTCAACCTAAACGGGCTCGACAGCAAAGCGCAGCCTAGTGGTAAGACGCTTCCTTCCACCAATAGGTTGGAGGTATGATGAGGGGTAAATGAGGAAACATTATTGATCCTCCAGCTGCCTTGGAATAGACGAAACAACTAACCAGGCTCTTTGACAGGTCCAATTCAATTTTAGGATCAATCTCTGAACTCTAAAGTGGTCTGCACTTTGTAGGACTCAATCATATGTTATCATGTTGGGTTAGTGTGTTATGTATAAGTGAAAAAAATGGCAATGTAATAGAGATCAAATGTACCTTAAGCTCCGAGCTCTTTGTCTTATTTAGAGAGAGGGGGAAGATGCTGATTATGTCAGCTGCTGTCGACCTGACAATTTCCTCAGGACAACCAGAATGCAAAGACTGGAGACAGCTTCCAAGAGAAGAATCATAAACAGCATTTCTGCAACCACAAGTTCTCTTTTAGAGTAGAAAACTTTTTTAAGCTCAGCGTCTCAAAATGTTCAAAAGCCTACCCCATAATCAAAATGCATGGAGCAGCTAGACCAATAAATGCCAAGAAAACCAGGACTCGGAAATAAAGCTATGCTAGAGACTCACGAGAAACTAACAACATGGTTAAACTTATATTTGAAGCCTTCAACATTTAAATTGGGAGGGATAGCATAATTAGTACTCATCATAAAAGTACATTCAGCTTGCCATCAGTATAGGCCCCTCTCAGGTTGAAAACATAAGAGCCAAGAGAAAATGTTAAGCAGACGAGACAAAACTAAATGAACCTTTCTTTTGGATGGTACGAGTATGAGTCTCGAACCTTAACTGATAAAAAATGTACTAGAGGTCCATCCATTATCCATATAAGATTCTTTTGTGCATTATAAGTATCCTTTAACCAACATAGAAGTAAATAGTGCAGAAAGCATCACTTGCGACAACATTTATTCATTCACTAATGGTAATGATAATGAGGGGGTAGCCATATGGCAATCATTTCAGATAAATGTGGACCAAATTACCCATAGGGTCACTTAATTGCTACAGTTTAATAACTTCGGCTATAGCAAGCAATAATATGAAACTATGAGCTATGTATTTTATTAGGATTAAAATTTCTTCGAGCAAAAGGTTAGCTCTATGGCCATACCTGAATACTGAAACTCCCTCTACCCCTTCATTTAGTATGACTGTCATAGACTGTATAAGTTTTTCCATGGGAATAATTTCAGAGTTCCTCCCTGCTCCAACAAGGCGTGTGAAGTCAAAACATGCCTTCACATGAATTTGAAAAGTTAGACAATTTGTCCTAGTTAAGAAGGAAACTTCAGAGGTAATTCTGAAGAAAAAAGCAGCTGCTAGCAGTGAACTCTACCCACCATGTGCAAATTATCATCTCCATAACACAAAAAATTGCAGACAGCAAACACGCAGGACATGTCCAAAAGGTCTTCAACATATAAAGTTCCTTCAGTTAAGCATTTCGACAGAAGCTTGATGGCTGTGGTTGCAAAAGGCAGCAACCTCTCCATCCCCGTCAAATCGAACAATATCCCATCTCCATCAGTAGGCCTGTTTCCTATTGGAAGCTCGCAGAGGGCATTGTCTTTACTTGCTATTCCAGAAAACGACAGAGAGAAGGACTTCAATGTAACTCGTTTTGGTTGTTTGTAACTCGGCCCCTCAGAAATTGATGCAACATAGATGAGATCTACAAAGTTAAAAAAGAAAAAAAATCACAATCACACATACTTTGAAGTTTGAAACATATGATAATGACCAGAAAAAAATGCCTTGAAATGACTTAAATTCACAATACCAACAACAGTATGGTGAGTAATGTACCTTGAGTTAACGACATAGTATCCACAAAGAACTGGCAGTAGGCATCTCGATCACCGGTCCGAAGCAAAGACAAAAGCAAACCAACAGTCCTGAAAATCGCTCCATGGCGAGATCTAGTAAATTGAATAAACAAGACACTCACTCAGAGGCATTTCATCAAACAGCACATATGCTCAAACATACCAATGCAGCATAACATGAAAAGAATAAACAAACTGACTGACCGAATAGCAGGTTCGCCGAATAAGGGCAGAATTCTGCCGATAATAGGAAGTACGGCGCTGGATTTTCCGTGATAGAAAACTCCGGGGAAATTCTTCGCTGCATATGCCAATAGGTTAAGCACTGCAACTACTTCTCTTTCTTTCCCTGAAAAAAAAACAACCCTACCTAGTTAGAAAAGTACATTCAATTCAATTGAAATGAATTCTCAGTGTAAAATGATTTGATTGGAGTGGAGAATCAACTGACCGGAGCAGGAAGGGACGACGTAAGCGTTAAGGAGATGAGGGAGGACGACCCGGAATCGGCACTCCAATTCTTCATCGTTTTGGTTGTTGGGAGAGGTTGAAGATGACGCCGCTATGCGTTCTCGGAGCTCGTGCACCAGGCTCCACAGGTTTGCCATTCTTACAGTGCAATCATCAGTCATCACCAATGTCACACAGGGAGAAGAAAAGGGCTATTGATTTTCCCTCTTATTCTTTCCCTTTTGATTTTTCTTTTTTTCTATATACTGTACTGTACTAGACTTTTCCCTCCCATTTCTACATTAATTAAATGTAGATTAAAAAAAGCATAGCATAATCAATTTAAATAAGTTTTCCAAACACTACTTCCTCCCTTTAAAAAACAAAAACAAAAAAAAGAATTCACATACAATATATTATTAAGGTGAAACCTATTAATAGGTTTTTCAGTTAAAAAGAATTGTCAGTGGTGGTGAATTTAGTGGCAATAGAGAGAAAAAGTCTATTATTATTAATCATTATAGCTAAAACTATATTACTACTCCAGTAAATAGCAAATTCTCCTACAATTCACAGCTTTTCAATGGGTTGGGACTTGGGACCCAACCCAACCAGAAAATATAAGGAATGGGTTAAAATCCGAACCCAACCCAAAATTGTTTAAAACCCAATCCATACCCAACCCGTTAATAATCAACGGGTACGGGTTATGATTTGTACAACCCGAAGAACCCGTATTTCTCAAACACTAGTTTTTTTCACTTCTTCACCATGGTCAAACTTTGAAATGTCATTACGACTTCGTTTCTTAATGAAATCGTATGATCCTAACGCGCATTGGATTCGTATTACGATTTTATTTCTTAACGAAATCGTATTGACATCTTCTAGACGTTCCAACCTACAGTGTGAAGTTTCATTGACTTTTTGAGAATCCTCCATTTATGACTTTAAGTTTTTCAAAAGCTTATTCTCTTATTTTTTTATGGGGTCCATTTTTTTAGAGCCCTTGTTAGCGTACCTAATAACAAAAGGAACCTTCTTAGTTTAACAATTACATTTTAGGCCAAAATGTTGACCAAATCACTGTTCCAATATTGGATTTTTAACTTCCCAAACACTTCTTAGGCTTTGATAGAAAAACTTGATATAAAATGATAAAATAAAAATAAAATTTTTTAAAAAACAATTTATCTTCTTATCTAAACTTCGGTACCGGATTTTTTCCAGTACCGAAGCTCTGGCAGAGCTCCACGTCGGAGCTCTACCTGTTAGCTCCCATCGGAGCTATCTGTTAGCTCCCATCGGAGCTAACAACAGCTCAAGCTCCGATCTGGAGCTCTGCAAGCTCCGCCGGAGCTTGCTAAACTCCAGTACCGAAAATAATTTTCGGTGCCTGAGTATTGAGGAAGAAGAAAGAAGATTATTAAAAAAAAATAATTAGATATTATTTTAGTAAGGCCTTTTTTAATTTACATATTTTTTATTTTATTTTCACTTAAGGCCATGTTTGGATTGCATAGTTAGGGTCAGTGGCAAAGTTGTAATATTGGCCCAGTCAACGCCCAAATCATCCATTTTGGCCTAAAATGTAATTGTGAAATTATGGAGGTTGCTTTTGAGAATGACCCTCCTAGTTGTCACTAATAAAGCATTTTTCCTTTTTTTTAATATACATGCTAACTTAAAGAAATATACACTCTTTCCCATATGAATATTATAAAATGTATTGCCTTCCGGTTCTATTTTTTTCAACTTGCTTACTATATGTGCACCACAAATTATAATTCAAGAGTTTTCCATTTTGACTGGGTCGGGGTTCTGATTGGGGCGGGTCAGAAACCCAGTTGGGTGAGTCAGGTCATGTGCAGTGGGTTGATGGGTTATGTTGGGTTAAGGTTTTGGTCCGGATTGGGTTCATGTTAATTTATTGGGTTCGGGTTCGGGTCTCATGATTACAGGTACAATACGAGTTCAGGTTATAACCCAACCCGTACCCATCACTTATTATTAAAGATCGGGTATTAATCGGGTTAGGGTTGGGTTGGGTCAACCCAACCCATTTAAAAGCCTCATATCACACGTTGTGGAAGTGTAAAATATAACTTTTGGTCCAACTTATGTCTATTTTTCTTACCCAGCTTATATCACCAACAACTATTCCATCTATCCCACATACTTCCATTATCCACTCAATTTTATCATATTTCACTATAGTATTTCTTAAAAACCAATAAAAAGTCAACTCTCCCAATAATAATCTCGTGTTACAAAACCGAACTGTCGTACTACCAAGTTCGAATTCAAATTTTTCCCGCCAAAATGCCCTATCTTAATGAAGAAGAACGTGATAGATATACCATTGCAAAACTGAGGACAGCTTGCCTACTTAATTGTCCATGCTCCAAAATGTAAGGGATCAGTTACAACAGAGAGAAGACATGCAATGCAATACAATGTAGTAATGTATAACAGTAACTACTCATCCTGTGTTTGCTCAGAAATCAGAGCTAAACTTAGATTCTATTGATCTCCAAGAGCCTCTAGTATAGTACGTACCAATCTAGATGAAAAACCAAAGAATATTATGGCAAACAAAATTCATCTAGCTAGTAAAAAAAACAAAATTTCTAAAACTACAATTCGGCGGTGGAGACAATAGAAAACTCTGTCATCAAGCCATCCTACATTCCTGACTCTATATCATCCTTTTTTTTTTTTTTTTCTCTCCCAATCCAAGAAAAGCTTAAACCACTCATTTCGAAGGCATGTTCCTCCAGATTGCATGGTCATGCGCAAGAATGGCGAATTGGCGAGCATAACTCAGTTGCCTGGAGGTGTTGACCATGCTGGAGGGATCCTGCTGGAGACTGGAGAAGGCATTGCACGAATGTTGATGTCTACTGGGTACAGACGATACTCTATGTCGAGCTCTCTGAAAATCTTGGCCATCTCTTCCATCAAACGTTCTCTCCTTTTATACCTCTCCCCCATGTCCTGGAAATTCATACGTTGTCTGAGCCACACAGCGAATTTCAACACTTTCACATCAGTGAAGTTCATCAGAACTACCCATGGATCAGGGTACCAGTGGTCACTCATTTCATCCTCAATACAACTGCAATGAAAGCCACACGTCACAAGTGAAAATTTGAGGGAAGTTATATTCCATTTTTCGACTAGCTGAAGAAAAAAATACAGAACGGCTACTCTCAACTCTTCTTGCATTGTTTTTCAATCTTTATATGCAGCTCAAACACACATTTGATGCAAGTTTCATGTAAAATAGACCTCTTTGTAACTAAATTACATAGCTTGTTACGGTGTGAGCAATACGATAAAATGTCAGGTCCTATGAGGCTTGATTTGAAAGTTAAAACTCACTATTCATTCCACAAATAGAAGTGAAAAGAAGCTCAAAGTGAATAAGTATTGGGGAGTAGGAGAATGAAATGTGATAAGCATTTACCGAATAATTCTTTCCCTCATGAGAGCAATTTTCTCTGCTGGTGTAGCCATATGTACATCAAAATCAACTGCATCCCCCATATCAGGACTGCGGTAGTAATTGGCAATACTCTTCGTGGCGAGAATAGCATTTGGATACACTATCTTCAGATTGTCATATCTCAGAAAGACTGTAGTCAAGATGTTCATTTCTTCGACTACCAACTGAAAGTTTCATAGCAGAAGTCAGAAGTTAAATCAGTTACAGTACAGAAACTCGGAAAATGTAAAATCTTAAAAATGAATGTTATTCATATTACCTGAATATTGTTATTATCAATTTCAACTCTATCACCTACATCGAAAGGATGTACTACAAAGACAAATATGACAGCTTCAAATATCGTCTTGCATGTATTTCCAAATATGAATGCCACGACAACAATCTGAGAGCTGATGAACAGCAGAAACCTGCTCGTAGCAATTCCTAGAATCACTAAGCAAAGGACAAATATGATGACACCAACTATGACATTGACCATCTGATGAAGCTTTTTAACTGCTGTTTTGGTGTCGTTTAGTGTCAGGGCGAGAGCCTTTCGTTCTCTGAAAGAGTTAACCTGTATAAATACGAATAGGAAAATATAAGATGCTCTAGGATATACTAAGACCTGACTATATTTGAAACTGGATTGATCCATACCACCCAGCTTTTGAGGTGTGCTTTGCAGATCTTTCCACTTTCACCTGATCCTTCCACGATATGAAGGACTTTCAGAGCCTCTTCCTCTCGCAAGAAACGGAGCAGGTCCTCAATGTAGATAAACCTGTCGTGAAACAATAGATACATGATTATGGTCAGCTTCATACAGTATGAAACACAAACCAAATGAAGTATAATGTGCATTATTTGAAGAGACTTACTTGGCCTTAGACTTAGCCACATTGCGGAAAATCTTCCTGGCTGCACTTATCGCCTCATGTTCACTCTTGATAGAAGTTCCAGCCTCATCGTCACCTTGGTTACTGGCACTATCTATCACTCGCTCATTCAAGGTTGACAAGACACCCTTCTTCACAACTTTTATCAGTCTCTTCATATTCCAAGCCGATACATTGTTATGATTCAATTTATGCAACTGTTCGATGGATATGCCCACGTTATCCTCTTGGTATTTAGGATTTTGGGGCTGTGGCTGCTGTCCTGAAAACTTGAAACTCACACTCTTTATCGGAACTTTTGGGGGTAATCCATCAGTCATATTCCCACTCTTGAGATTGGGTGGCAGAGTAGCACCTGCACTCTCAAGCTCAGCCAATATCTGCTCCTCTTCCTCCTGATGGATCTGAATCTCAATCAAGGGCGGCCCAGATAGTGTCTCTATCACGTACTGGTTAAAAAGAGACTCCTGGATCCTATCAAAAAAGGTGCTGACATGGAAAGAAGAGGCAAGAACTTTAACCATTAGTGTCTTCAACAACCAGAGTAAGGTCCCCATTAGCATACATACCAATAACTTGTTAACAAACTGCAAGTACTTGCTATATCTCCACTCAACTTTCGACGTCAAACGCCAAACAAGTAGAACAAAACCCAGCCAAATACAGTTCTGAACAGCCTTCCTCACTCCATAAACAAAATACAACACTCTTTTCCTCATATAAAAGTTCCTCTCTATACAAAAAACGGCGAAATTAATCAACCAGCCCGCCACCAACCGCCCACAAATCACCACCAGGATCACAACCTCCCACTTCCACAGCTTAAGTCCTTTAATTCTAGTATTCTTCAATCCAGGAATCGAAGTGGTCCACACCAACGCAGAAACAATTGAAATGAGACTAATCCACTCCAAGAAAGTCCAGAAATCAAACTTGTTCCTCTTATAGTACTCGTCTGGAATATCATCTGCGAACAAAGGATCATCCTCTTCCTCCTCCTCAAGCCTGGCGGTCATGCCGGACCGATTCTGCTTCAATAACCCTGACCTCTTATCAGACATTTCTGGAGGGTCCAGAAACCTCGACTTGGTCTTCAACCGACTAAACGTACTAACGTTCCTCCTCTGCACAGACGTGCATCGGAGGACCTGAGAATCATCATTACCACCACCACCACCAATAACACCACTAACGTAACTACTATTACCAGGCATAATATCTGCATTGTTGTTGTTATTCAAAAGCTGAGATCGCTTCCGGATATTAACAGATGACCTGTTTCGACTCTGATCATCGGAATCGGAAGAAGAAGAGGATCCATCGTTGCGATTATGATTATGATTATGATTATTGTTGTTACGTTCTCGTGTCTGGAAGGAGACAGTGAGATTCTCCCTGGCAAGGGGGCTGGGACCTGGAGATAATTCGGCCATTTCGAGATCGATGTCCAAGGCCATTTCACCACCTGCAGCTTTCTGTTTGTTGAGAAACTGGCCGATGAGCTTAGAAGGAGGATCCTCCTGAAACCCGAGCTTCATGCTGCTCTTGGTTGGGGTGGCAGGCTGCTGCTGTTGTTGAGGAATATTGTTGTTGTTGTTGTCGTCGTTGATTTTGACAATGAATTCGGGGTTCATGGAGTCACGGTTGTGGTCGGAGAGAATGGGTTGTTGCTCGCTGCTGGATTGGTCGTTTACGGCGGAAATGCGTTGAATCAGGGAATTGTGAGATTTGAGGGATTTCTTGATTGTGTTCATTTCGGAATGGATGAACATGGCATAGCCATTTTTTCTCCATCATTGCCAATGACATCTGTTTTGGCTATTTTGGGTGACAAATGAAATCCATATGTTTCGTTAATTTTATCTTATTTCGGATGCATGTCTGTCATGTTAATGTTATTACATCGCATCTACATGCATAAGATCGAGCTCATTTACAGATTCATCACTCTCATGGCAAAATATAGTATTATTCGGATCGATTCCTCCAGGGCGCGGAGTCAGGATTTTAAAATCCGGGTGGATGTATACATGGTCGTTGCTTATGAGCTTATGTAATATGTTGAATCATAAAGGGTTTGTAATTTTTGAAATCTCAAGTTGTATATTATAAAAAATTAACCAATAGTTGAACACGGTACGAATATCAAATTATAAATTTGTCCGAATTTTTGATAAGAAAATAGCACGGATATCAAATTAGAAATATGCACGAAATTTATATTTAAAGTTGATTGTATCTTTTTTCCTCATATGTTAAATGTTAGATGTACGGTTCAATTTCAGTTTTGGCATAGGGCCTCACAAAATTAAAGACAATACAGTTCTTATAGGTAAAAATTGAGGTGGCAAAAAGTAAAAATTTTCATAAACATACCTATAATAATAACAAAATTAAAAAATACAAAATTAAAAAATTTGGGGATGGCGGTCGCCCCCTCCCACCCCATCTCCGTTTTTGGATTCCTCTCTATGTTATGAATTTCTCTTAATATCTGCGCGGAACAGAACATAAAGTATCTAGATGTCTCGAATCAACACACCAATAACACATGTGGTATTTTAAACAGTTAACAAAAAACAAACTAATTTTAGAGTTGTCTAATTTTTATTTCCAGACACTACGAAAATTCCAAAAGTATTTATTTATTTGAGAATCCGAAACATATTGCGAAACCATATGTTAATACATGATATTGAAAGAAATTAGAGATGGAATATATTTCTAGGATAAGCAATCCGTATGATTTAGAACATGATGCACGTACATGTACACCTATGTTATGGAGCAATACTCATCGATTTTTTATTACTTTTAAATTATAATGACAAATTAATTTATATAATTATATTATGAAAAATATAATACAATACTTTTATAATATAATTTCATTAATTATCTTTTATGTGTAATATTAAATTATTAAAGGTCTAACAAAATGAACAAAAACGTATAGAAAATTCACTCAAGAAAGTATTATTTCGCTAGCTAGTGGACTGCACAATAATGGCCTAACTTAGAAAACACTCGTACATAAAAATGTGAACTTTCCTCATCTCTCTGAACTGCTGTATAGTTGTATGCCTCCTTAGTCTTTAGATATTATGAAATCAAATACAGTATTAAAATTTAAAAGTGTTTTATGTGTCTGTACTCTGTCGTATATGGGAAAAGTTGCAGTAACAGTGTTTCCAAATATGAAAGTGTAGCATAAGGTCAGATCTTGCCAAAATGGCATCTCCACTTTTCAGCAAATAGTTCTCCAACGCCACTTTAGTTCAATTATTATCTCAAAGTTTCAGTTTAAATACTCTGACCAAACATTTCGCTCATGAAAAAGTGAAAAAAAAAAATATTTTGACAATCACCGCCCCAGAGACACAATATTTTGGACGATTTATCGCACCCAAAAATTACCATCAGCATGTTTGCTCTCCATTTTCGAGAGGGCTCCCCAATAGAAGTAGAATTGTGAATATGATTTACTATTGAGAGGAGTTTTGTAAATTAGATTTGAGTCTGAGTTGGTAAAAGTTAGTAGAATATAGGGGAATATTAATAAGAGTGATGATGATAAGTGCGATTGATGATTGGTTAGTTATAGTTAGTTGTATTGGGATTGAGAGATAGTGTATTGGAATTTGAGTAGATTTATTTGAAATTTGTATTTTTTAATTAGATAAAATAATATGAATGGTGTAGTACAGAAATAAAAAGAAATAATCTGGTCCGTTTTACTCCTTTTATTCCGTTTTTTTTTTTTCCTGAAATACGTAAATGTTAATGAAAAATATTAAATTGGGAGAAATTTGATTACTTATATATAATTTAATGTTAATAATGTATTTTTATTTTTTTTACTTTTACGCATTAATTCACATCTTACTTACGGAAAAAAAAATCGTCAAATCGGAAAACGACTCCGACCGAGTTGTACATCGGAGAGAGAGGATCATAACCATGGTCTCTGTTTCGTCATAGAAGGCCGGAGCTCGCCGGAAAATGAAATAGAAGCTTCGCCAGCGTTTGAGACAAGAGAGGACAGAGAGTAATGATACATGCCTAGAGAGAGAAAAAAGGAAGACTGAAATAAGTTGAGAGGCCTCTCGTTTTATTTTTCAGTGAATAGTACCCTTGAGCTTCTCTAGTAGAGTGCCAAACATGAAGAGGGCTGTGCAGAGTGTGAGAGGCCTCTCAACTTGAGAGCAAAACATGCAGCATATGCTTACCGTGCTCGGTTCTACTTCATCTTCGGTATCTTGCATTAAAATAACATCTTCATCGTACAATAGGATCTGTAAAAGTTCAAACTACTAGAACAAAACTGTAGTGATGGCTGATAACCTTGAAAGTTTTGAAGTATGACTAAACCAAAAAAATTAGTAGTGAATGAATTGGTGATTATATGTTACTTTGAGAAAAAGAAGGAAAAAAAATACATAAAAACAACCACTGATGAAAGAGATCTGTACACAGCAAATAGAATTACGGGGTAAATGTCCCAAAATTTTGAGGTTTGCAGTTAATGCACATTCTCTTTTCTTTCTCCTTTTTCAGTGATGTGCACGTCTCAGGGAAGAGAAAAAACCTCCGGATTTCTCCTTTCTTTTATCTTCTCCGTCCTCTCCAACCTGTTCAATGTACGACTGACAATCAGGTTAACTTTCTACTACATTTCAGCGATGAACAGATAAAGGCAGTCCAAACAAAAATATACCTCCTTGGAAATCTGCTTCAGTACTTCGATTATTTCTGTAAAGTCAGGTCTCGCAGCAGGATCTTGTTGCCAGCAATGCTCAAGAAGCTCAACCAGTTTTGGCTGAGTGTTCTTGGGTATAGTTGGCCGGAGACCCTAAAGGGATAATCAATTAAATACGGTTAGCAAGCTCTGAATAAAAGAACTTTCAGTTTTGGTGAATACGAGACTAGATGCTTTACCTTCTGTACCACTCCTACTGCCGCTTGTAGTGGGGTTAAATATTCATATGGAAGCTGAAAGTAAAAAAATGAATGAGCTCAATTTATAAGAATAGAAGATAGAGTGTAGTTCTTCTGTGTCTTCTATTTTAGAAACCAAAAGAGAGGAGAAAGAAAAAGGGAACACAATGAGTACCTTTCCTGTCAACAATTCCCACAAAACCACACCAAAGCTGAAAACATCTGCTTTTTGATCATATTCTTTGTGTTCAATAACCTACAAAGTACAAATAATTGAAAGAAATCAAGGTAAACCATCAGTTAGAAGACAATTAAGGAAATACAATCGTAAGAGCCATTTGAACATTAACACATCCCTCAGCTTCAGTAATCAGGATGTATATCAACATATTTGGTGAAAAATGCAAAGTAAATGATGTGTTTTTTATTGATCAGTTAGTCCTCTTCTAACCCCGAATATATTGGTCCTTTTTGCTTGACTTTATCGATATTGTGAATTCTAACACAAGCAAGCCTCAAAATCTCCAGACGAAACTATAGAAGTGAAGGTAAATCCAAATTTTCCATGTGTAATAGAAGTTCGTAATCTTCGGAAGTTGCTTTCGTAAAAGAAGCAAGTTAGAATTATAACACTCAAACCTCCACAGTAGAAACCATAAGGTCAAACCCAAGAAAACTATAAGAGCAGCACTCATCCCTCAATTTCAAAATCGTCAATGTAAAATAGCTACAAGTCTCCTAAGCTTAAAAGAAACATACCTCAGGTGCCATCCACCTATATGTTCCAGTTTCAGCTGTCATGACACCTGTCTGTGCTTTAACTCGGGCCACCCCAAAGTCACCCACCTTAACAACCTGAAAAGAGAGCTACTTTTAGGTCTTGCATAAAGCTGGAATGTGAAAAGTTCCCAAACTTGTGACTCAAACAAATGCTTGAAAAAACTTTTGCCGTGTGTTCAATTTTGAATATGGAGAGCAGAAATGACCAGTATGTGATGCATTAGGCAGTAACACAAATAAGCATATCATTCTTTGAGAGTTGCCCACAAGCGAAGCTTAAAAATGGAACCAAGTTCTGATAACTCGACTCAATAAAAACACAAGCTGAACTGGGAAAGCCAATACTTACTTCGTTTTCGTCCATCAAAAGATTAGCAGCCTTCAAATCCCTATGAATTATATTATTCTGATGTAAATAGTTCATTCCCTTTGAAACATCAATCGCCACTTTGAGTAAAGTAGGAAGCTTGAACGTGCCTTTTTGCTTGTGTAAATAGTCGTACACACTCCCTCCAGACATGAATTCTGCCAAAAGAAGCAGGATACTTAAAAACAAATCTCTGAAAAAGTCAAAAACAAGGTTTTACTCTTGATTCCCCATTTATTTCAATATACAATTACTTGACTGCAGCCATGGTTACATTTTTCAGACCTACCTGTTACTATACACAAATTGGGAGGTTTGGTGCACGCCCCAATAAACTGTACGACATTTTTGTGACGAACTTTTCTGCAAATCACATGGGAAAGAAAGAACAGAACTCAGCATCTTCACACCGCCATAGGGTAACTGGCGTAATTCAGCGAAATTTAGTTTCATGGGCATGGAAGATAAACAATTGCTGAATTCGGATGTCATAGGGAATTTCTTGATAGCAGAAATAATATGCAAACAGTGGAGCAGATACACTTAGTAATACAGAGACTAAAGAGACTGAAATAGAGCCACAAAATAAATAGTACAACTGGCAGCAACTGGAAATTATCCAAGAAGTTTATAATGGAAGATAAACAATTGTTGAATTCGGTCATAGGGAATTTCTTGATAGCAGAAATAATATGCAAAAAGTGGAGCAGTAATTAAGATACACTTAGTAATACAGAGATTGAAGAGACTGAATAGAGCCACAAAATAAATGGTACAACTGACAGGAACTGGAAATTATCCAAGAATAGTAAATGTAAATGTAGAAAATTCCACAAGGGGCAGGTAAACACCCAGACAAATACAGTGACAAACCTCATTATATAAACTTCTTGCGCAAACTCCTTTTGCAACTCTGTATTCAAACGCTCCTGCTTCAGAATTTTAATTGCTACTTCCTGACTACGGTAAGTGCCTTTATATCTGAAAAGGGAAAATTATAGACTTAATTCAACATTCAATTGCAAATCTCAAGGATCAAAAATAAGAACTGTTAAACTTACAGGTCACCATATGATCCAGATGCTACTTTGGACTCGAACTTCAAACACTGAGGATCAATTTCCCAGACGTCATCGTTAGGTATATTCAGATGGTTAGATTCGGATTTGATTTCTACTTGCTCATTTTCATGGAGTGGAGGCAAAGACTCTCGATTTGGCCAGGAAGTTCTCTGCTAGAAATATAAAGGATGTTCAATAAATCTTGCACAAGATAAGACCCATAGTCGTATTCATATGCTTCTAATGATTCAATATGTAGCCCTTCCAAGCATGGAAATCTATTTTATATGACCAAAGCATAACTCAATTTCCCAGAAACCATCACATTACGTCAAGTTATTCACTAAAACTAATATAAGTTTTATATATATCCACATAAATGAAAACAAGGAACCTCGAAAAATGTAAAAGGATCTTTTCATCTTCGTCCTTCATTCTTTTTAACCGTTAAAAATATAGTCATATAAACATTGGCCAACAATCTCAACCAGTGCAATAGCCTTAATCACACCAAAATAACAGACATTACCTCAATCTTTATAACTTCTTTTTGCACTGCAGCTCGAAGTTGATCAACCTCCTGAAATTGAAAACATTAATGGTAAATTAGCACTCACTCGCCCTATGAGAGCTAAATGAATACAAGATGCTTTGCAGCCCATCATGTTTAAATGCATGAAGACGTGTGAAGAGCATGCTCAATCGATAGGAATAAATACTGCTGCACCAAAGGTCTTACAATTCCGTACCAACACAGTCACACATAGTTGCATACAACGGGAAAATGATTCTAAACCATTAAACAATAAATGGGAGTTATTATAAGTGCGAATGTTTTATGAGCCAAAACTGAAATCATGTCAAAAAGTGCAAAAAGCAACAAGTATTTCATAAATAAATAAATAAATCAAATAGAAAACAAGTCAAAAAAATCAAGCAATTACATATAGCCAACTATATTCTGTGTTATATGCAGAAAGGTAACCAAGTTAGTTTTAGACCAAAGTGAATAATTTTACCTTTCCTTTTAAATTAGAAAACAAAAAAGAAAACCCACTTACGCATAATAACTACCCGCAGTTTATGGGACTTATATTCCTCACCTTTAATTAACCAACAAAATTGAATAATTAAATAAGATTTTATAGCTTTGGTTTTATAGAAAAACCTTAATGTTTGCGTTTTTATTAATTTACCAGTTTATAAACTCAAGGCGTTATCCAAACATAAAAAATGTATACGTCAAAATATGCACGCAGGCCCACATGCACTATTTCGTTAGCTAAAAATATAAATAGGCATACCTCATGAGGCCATCCATCAACGACGAAGACATCAAGAGAAAATCCATCAACAGTGGAAAATGCATGTGCTTCCTGGATGTTCAAACCAATCTCGGCTAATAAGGAAGTTAACTGCAAGGTTCAGCAGCCAGGTTACAATAATGTAGGATAGGTGAAATAACTGCAAGTATAAAGCATGGAGCCCACTAGGATTCAGGATTATTGCTTTCAAGTACACCTTAGGCCCTTTTATAACATCTTGACTTTTATCGACAAAGGTATGATAATATTGACCATATGGTGAATTGGTTTCGATAAGACCAATGAACTGTTTTTGCAAGTACGTCCACAATTCCCATTCCCAAGATACATTGTATGCATCTTTGTTGGAGAGGATGTACTGGTTCGCCAACTAAGCTGTTTAGCACTGGTAGGATACTGTATTTAGTTTTTGTTTAAACACAAGAAAATAGAACTAGTGCAACAAAACAACCAGAATCGAACTTGAAAGTGACTCGAACATGTTCATGTTTATCAAAAAAGATATCAGAAAGGCATTAAAGCAGAGACTTCTAACTCGGGGGACGTAGAGTTTGATCAGATAGAAATGGTTGAGTAAGAAACCAGTATGAAAAATTGTCATCATGAGTCAAATGGTATCCAGGCATTACTTTGTCGAGGAGACCTTTTACCTGACTGAGGAGTTTTGGTTTGTCATCTGTTGAGAAAGTTATTTCATGCATGGCCCTGCATTGTTGAACATGACAAGAGGTCAGTTCTGTAATACATTTTCCGATCACAGATGGTTCTTTTCCTAAGGAACATCACAGCTTTGACATAATAATCTATTGAGGTTGTGATATTGACCTCATATATATTAATAGACAATATTGATTTTTTGAGTTCATAAACTTTGGTGTTGCAAGGCAAGAGATTGAAAGGAATAGCATCCCCATTCCAATAGTAACTCCTAAAGAATAACATCACAAAGAGTATACCTGGGACCACTGGCATCGATGTTTGCAGCCCCATCTTGAACGTCTGACTTGCTTGATTCAAGTGCAAGTGATTCCAGATTAGGAGATGAACCAAAGGCAGGAGGTGGATGGATGCTGAAGAGAGAATAACGGTAACAATCTGAGTTTATCCAATGGAAGTGTAAAGATAATGAGATAGTTGAATGCAGAAGAAGGCAATATCTGATTCAGTGAATGAAATTAAGTGGATAAAGTAAACATCACAATGTGGCCAAGAGCAAATTTAATGCCTATCTTGCCTGCTTAGTTTAGGTGAGCGTGAATGAACTGATTCTCCTCCCTCGGGAACAGGTACAACCTGCACATAAATGATATGAACCATCTTAACAAGCAAATGGAAAGTGGACAGGAGAAGGAAAATATAGAAGCATGATCATTCACTTCGAACGCAGCCTTTGTTGTGAGTGTAGGTGTGGAGGGGGGTTGGTTTCATGAAATACACATTGAATGCACATTTAGTGACAAAAAACATGGTTGCACAAAATCAATGAACTTTCATATTAACAGTTTCCTTTCTTCCTTTACTTGATAAAACTATAAAAGGCTACAATCAGAGCAAAGGTGTATTGCTAAAATTTGCATCCAACCCTGGTAAACTTCAGCAGAAGAAATAGTGAATCAATTATTTCAAAGCAGCCACTGTCAGCTGGTATCAAATGCTATTGACTTATGCAAGCTGCTAGCTCAACGGACCAAATGTTGGCCATGTGATGTTGGACATTCAGCCCAACAAGAGCTAGAGGTCCATGGAGGCCATCTTTCTCCTTTCAAGCATCACAGTGTACATACATCAGTGACAAGTTAACTAGTCACCTACGGCATTTCATGAGTAGAATAAATGCAAGTCATTTGCTTCAGAACCCTTCAAAGTCTCATGGACCAGTCAACAGCCGAAAGAAAATGCAAGGTCACACAACCATCATCTCAAAGAATCAATGACATACCCCCAACAATCACTTAAATAAACAGCCTCAGAATCATAAACAGCTACACGAGTAACAAATCACCTGCACAAGCCGAACATCAAAAACTGGTCTATTAGCTGGATCAGCTGCCAACTCCAACAACCGCCTGTGCGTTAGGACATCTTCCGCCCTCTCCACATTCACATCCATCGCATACCTTCACGCAAAAGAAGACATCAATGACAAAGCAGTGAAAATTAAAAAAAAAAAAAATCTATAATCTCATACAGTAATACATTTAAATAATAGTATAAAATTTTTCACATGCAATACACAACACGAGATAACAAAATCCACCAATTCACACCGTTTCCACAATCTAATCCACTCTAGCACAACCAAAACCGTAAAAAATCTGAACAGAAAGAGAGAAACGAAAAAGGAATTGACACAGCACGTCGTATGGAATTGGTGGAGAAAAAGGTAATGACGTAGAGAGAACGAAAAAGGTAAAGTGAAACTGACCTAGACGGAAGGCGATTGAAATGCGTCCAAAGCTGATCCTCAAAGGCCGGAGACTGGGCCTCCGGATGCTCAGCCTCCTTGAGCCGCCGCAAAACCTCATTGTAAACCTCCGCCTTCTTCCGCTGGTGTCGGTCCTTTCCGGCTGACGATTCCACCGCGCGGCTTCCACAGCTCTCGTTGTTCTCTTCTATAACCATTGGCGATAAATTACACAAGGAAAAATCGGTCGATCAAGTGGATCCAAGCGAATTCCAGGCGGAAAAGGTGAATTGGAGTGGAGATTTTGGAAGCGCAAGGAAGGAAACAACCACCACACACACAACGACAGTATAGCAGCTACTGGAATTGGGTTGAGATGGTGATGAAGGAGCGTAACAGAAGTGGATTTTGTAATTTTGGTTTGGTTAATAAAAACTAAATTGGGTTCTGCTGAATTGGATTCATTCTTCATCCATATCCGATTTTTCTCTCTAATGGTTCCTCTTCTCTTTTTCTCCGCATAATATAAGAGGGAGAGAGAATTTATAATGGATATTTATATTCGTGCTTGGAGGCACTATTACAAAATTATATTTTAATCAAAAATATAAAATTGTACAGTACGAAATTAATTTCTATAACTAGTTAACTACGCACTTACTTGTAACTTGCAAGGAGTAGGTGTTTTGTTAAACATTATTAATGGATTTAAATGAAAAACTTCTACGTATCTTATTACGTGATCAATTACATTTTGAAGTCTATCTCATCTTTTTACATATGCTTAAATTGTGAATTGTAAATGTGAATACGTCATGACAAAAATGGGTTGATGAATTAGCTAGGGCATGTCATCTAAGTAGAAGAGGTCTGCACAATTCTACAACATAGTGTAGACATCTTTTCAATTTCAAAGATATTTTAAAACATTATGATTTATATATGCTCCTAGACCTTCATCCTTCATGATATTACTCCAGGTTACCTTAGTAGTATGAACAATAATTCCTTTTTCATATATTACTACTGATGATGAAATGCGACGTCCCTGATCATTAGACTTCCTTTTATAAAATATTTTTATTTCTTTTCTCTTCTCTTTTATTTTCTATATTTTATCTTCTATACTGTATTTTTCTTAATTTAATACTTGAATTCAACAGATTTATGTAATGTCTTGTAAAAAAAACAAAAAACAAATTTATGTAACGAACTAGTTAAACCAGCGTAAGCTTCGATGACATTAATAAATGTGTGAACGCAATTTCTCTTAGTTTTTTCTTTGCCACACTATCATTATAATTTTTTTTAAAAAAAATTGTGTATGAAGTTTTAAAAGAAAAATGAGAAAATAATAGTGTGGTTTAAGAAAATATGAGAAATAAAAATTGTAAATTCGGGTATAATAATGATTAATATGATAGAGTTTGATATAATTCAAATCAATTAAGTTCAAATTTATTTATTTAAAATTTATATTATAAATGAATTGAGTTCTAATCAGATAGATTAGATGAATTATTAATATTTTTCAAATCGGATAGTAATTTGTAGTGATTATTATAGATATGAATTTTAAATTTTGCCCACAAGAGGAATGTAGATCATATATATTTATATGTTTTGATATGAGAGGCTATGTGAAATGATTTCAAAGCGGCACAAAACCCACCATTAATCTCACAGTAGTATATTTTAAAACATAGATGCCATCAAACTTATAAAAATTAGTACTAATATATGCGCCTAATTAACTTATGGGCATCTAACATGGAATATGCCATACTACTATACCATTCACAATTTTATACAGTACTGTAGTATTTTCAAGTCAATCTCCGAGGATTACTATAAATAACTTGAGGTGTAAGATTAACACGCACGTTATGGTACAAAACCTACCTAAAACTTGTGATTACACATTTCTTCTAATGATAACATTAAAAATGGAAAACAATTAGTTAATCATGATTAGAGGGACACACTTGGACCCACATCGCAAAGATATTGCTCCGTATCTTGAAGAAATTATGAGAATTAAAGAATGATTTTGCTGAAGATGACTAAATTAACGGAATAATAGAAGATTGGAGAAATTTATCACCAATACCAATAGTTCAATACAGTACATATCTAATTTCTCATTTTAATAAATCTCTATCCAAAACATATAAATCATCCATTTTGGAAATTAAACTTGTGACCTCTTGGATCAGTAGTGTATCAACTTGCCACTCAACTACAATCGTTTTGACAATAATTTAATTTATGTAGAAGTGGTGAAACCGGACCGACAGGGCGTCCACATCCCTCTCCCACTCACATATTTTGAATCTGAAACACTATGAACTCAAGTACTTTACCACTTGAGTAACAACCGTTGGTAAAGTTAAGAATTTTTTTACTAAATAAGTACATTTAGGGGTGGCAAAAGAAATACATATCTCATAATTAGAAAATTCAAAAGTTTGTGGGTTGCGACCCGCCCCTTTGTTCATAATTTCGGAAAAATCATGTACATGTAATTTGCAATCCCTTTGCAATCGCCAAACCATGTTGGATTTGTTCCTCATCAGTGTCAATTGATAATTGATCAAATTTTTTAAATGTTATTTTTACCGAAACTATCATAAATTATCAAATAATAAGTTAGTTGATAAAACTGTTAATTGGGTGTTCGCGCAAAAACTTATTCCAAATGAATTGTCGAGTGATCTTGTAGTGTCGTAAAATTTTATAGAGTTCAAAAGGATCAAAGGTGCAACTCATGGCAATAAAATGCACTTTTATTTTTAGGAATATATCCATAAGAATTCTAGAGTTAATCATAGAGTTAAGCATAGCTCTAAAACAATCTTAAGATGTGAGATTCACTGTAATGTTTACTCATGTGTGCACGAGAGAAGACAAAATGTACATAAATTATATTGTCCTGTAGGGCTAGCATATCACCTTAGTAGGAAACCCATAAGTAATCGTGCCAGTTCAAAAGTCGAGTCTGGCCCATTAATGGTCGTAGCATTAGAAAGCTCTTGCTAAAAACAAGCTTTATTTAGCAAAATTGGCATGCAACTTATAAGATGACTTATAGTTGATAGTAAAAACATTTTTGGGTATGTTTCGAATTTGGAAAAGGAAAAAAAAAAAAAAGTTTCAATGATTTTTAAAAATTGAAGAGAGAGAGAGAGAGGGTTGAGGAATATGAAGGCGGAAGTGTTACAAATTCAACATTCATTTTATTTTGGTGAGCTAAAAGATCAATACGTTTTGTTACTTTTCGTTCCATATGGGAAGTTAGATGATATTTCGTCTATATAAATGAGTGTGTTATATTATATGTTCGACTAATGAGAGCCACTAAGTTATAAAAAAGTAAAAATAAAAAAATGTACATAGATAAATGAAACGTACTAAAAAAAGAAAAAGAAAAAGTGAAACAAAAAGAAAAGAATGATAATGTTTATGAACGGTATATGATTTGGTAAATAGAGAATTTGAAAATATATTAATAAATCAATCAACCGATAAACTAAGGATTAGACATTTAGTGATTTAGTGTATGTTCGTCAAAATGAATGGATAAAGTGATTGAAAGATGATAATGAATGAAAATTGATAAGGTGAATGTAATTTATCGATCACTTTAATAATAAGTATTTATTTAAATCGGTGACAATATATATGATCAAATAGTCAAATAACGAAAATTTATTTTATAAAGTGACGTAAAATACACACTTAAATTAAATTATGTGATATGTTTATTTCTGTTAAAAAATTTGAAGTAAATCTCATGAGACCCAGTATGTGTATTTCCGTTAACAACCCGATATGCCCAAGTGAATTGTTAATTGTGGATTTTATGGTAGAGTGAGATTTGTAAGCGGAATTAGGGTGAACTCCAATGCAAGCAAGCAGCTGTAATAGGAAAGAAAAGATTGTACTACTACTAGTACTTCAAGTCTTCAGTATTAGCCCAGCCCCTGTCTACAGTTTACCGTTTCTTCTATTCAGCATCATGGAAGGGATCCACGTGGAAACACACTTATCCACGTGGGTTCACCAAGTAACCTGGCCGTGCGTTGGCTGCACGTGATTCAGCCTTTTTCTCCCTAATTTCTTTCTGCGACGCTTCTTCTTCTTTCCGCCTTTGACATGGGAGGAGAATTATAGTTGGGGCGACCTTACAAATACATTTATTTTTTTAAAAGTTTGAAGGGATTAAAAGTTGAAAAACCGTAAACATTACTCATAAAAAATTTAAAAAATAATAAATTCTTCCTAAAAAATTCTTTTTTGCAGGGAGGCGGACGCCCCAGCCCCCTGGTTCCGCCCTTGGCCTTTGACTACTTTAAATTAGGATGATAAACTGACAATTGAACGGATGAGTTATTGTAAAATAATTTGAATAACGGGTTAACATTTTACCCACTTAGACCATCTCCAGCAGGGGCTGGAGATGGTCTGACCATCTGATGGCCAGACTGGTCTGGGCTTGCCCAGACCAGTCTGGGCACCTTTTTCTTTTTTTTTTTAATTTTTTTTTTTTCTTTTCTTTCTTCTTTGTATCTCATTTACTTTTTTCTTTTGACTTTCGTTTTTCTTTTTTTTTTTCTTTCCTTCTTCTTTCCTTTAATTTCATTCTTCATTATTCTTATGTTTATTTATTTATTTATTTTTTTGGAGTTTACTTTGCTTTAATTTAAACAAGTAAATAGTAGCAACTTTACTAATAATTATAATAAAATAAAACTTGAAAAAGAAAGAAATACACAATACAACTTATAAAAAAAATACAAACACAATTTAGCTATTTTCATGTAGTAGGCTATTTAATTTATGTCTCCGTAGAATTTAAAATATCGTTATTTTATTTTTCAAGTAGTGTAACATTATTTATTAAGTATTGTATTTTTTTCCAATTATTATTGTAATTTTTATTATTATTTTCTAATTATTAAAAATGAAATGGGTAAAATAATGATGAGTTTATAAAAGAAATGAGAAAATGTATAAAGTGGTTTAAAAGAAAGGAGAAAAGAAAAAGAAAATTGGGTTTGGTAGTTTTATTGTTGGAGATGAAGAGAGTTTGAGTGGGTTTGAGAGAATAAAAAAGATTAAAATGTTAGTGGAATGCTGACGTGGCAGGAGAGAGAGGGTTTGAGAGGGTATGAGTCTTGGAGATGGTCTTATAAATGGGTTTAAAGTGGGTGGACGTGGGCTAAACTAAATGTCTACGAGTCCTACGTATAATCCCATGTAATTAAGTTGTGTAGTTTAAGGTTTTAAACCTTAAACCACTTTTTATAAGTTATAACTGGATTAGATGGATAACCCATTTGAACTCACTTCTATAAGCTGGCAAATTTTATACTCATCCGTTTTAATGGATATGGAAAAACCTATACAAAATTGGGTACCTAATTTTTTTTTTTAACTTTAAAATATTACAACTAGGGCTGGGCATGGGACGGTTCGGTTCAAAACCGAATCGAACTTCGGTTTAAACCGAGCCGAACAGTAAAATCTTGTCTAATCCGAAAACCGAACCGAAATTTCGAATCGGTTTCGATTTGATTCGAAAATTATCGGTTCGGTTTCGGATTAATCCGAATAATCCGAACTTTCTTTTTTTTTCTTTTTTTTTTTTGAATTTTCCATCAAATAGGCAGGCAACAAATATCCAAATCAAACAGTTTTTTGCCACAAATAGGTTTTGCCGTTTGCGTAAAGAGAGAAAGGGGGCGGTGTTTAGTCGATTAGGGTTGAAAAATGAGGAGAAGATTGGAGTGTCGTATATATAATTTGTAAAAAAAAATAATAATAATAATATTGATCGGATCGGTTTAATCTGATAAACCGCGGTTTTTTAACCGAACCGAACCGAAAATCGAAATCTGTCAAAGTAATGAACCGCGAACCGAACCGAAGATGCTGGATCGGATTGGTTCGGTTCGGTTTTTTGGTTTTTCAGATCGGTTTTCGGTTATTATGCCCGGCCCTAATTACAACTACTCTAATACTACTCATATACACAAAAACATCATACACCACCTTATACATCCACACCTAAACCACCTTATATACAAACATCCTAATTCCTACACAACCTTATACCTCTACACATAAACCACATTATATCTCCGCCAGGGATCGAACCCTCCACCTAAACCACCTTAGATAAAGTTGACATCCCTACTTCAGTACTACGTATCATTTCCGCAATTAATTAACAATATGCTCCAGTTGATTCTAACACAACTCTCCAACCTTGGCAAGTGTCACGTCTACGCTGGTTTAAAAGCCTCTTAAGAACACAGTTACATCACGATCTCAAAGACCAGTGCACGAATAGTCTACTCGTATTCTAGAGAAGTATCATTTTTTTTTCTAGTATATAAGAAAAAAACGACTAGTGCATGAGTTGCGTGAAACCTGCACTAGGTAAGGTAGCTAGAAATTTCTGAATACGTGAGGGAGTTTAATGGTAAAAGAGAGAGAGAGATGGAACATGAAACAAACGTGAAATACAGAGATGGAAAGAATTGCTCACTTTCTCTGAACTGATGCAAACTTTTGAGGTTCAAATTAATCTGACCAACTGATATGAGATAAGAAATAGGAGTATAGTAACGCGGCCTTTGGAGATGACGACATCTCCAAAACCTTTGGGTGGCAATTAAAGAAAATCTGAAAGCAACATGCGGCATTATATTCGATCGTTTTCAACAAATTCATGATCATGCATTAAATTTAAATTACCACTAATTCATCACTAACCTAATTCCTAAATAGATGCCGCCTTGTTCATGATCTCAGGAAATTTAAGTACCGGCTACATAATAAAATTTTAAGTTCCAAATTTTAATTGAAGCACGCAAATCATGCCTAACCTGTCACTAATTAATCTTCCGGATTCTGGAGAGCGACATTAGAAGGAAAAAAAAAAAATTTACTTGACCGTACGTGTAGCATGCCAATGGACTTTAGATATCGTCTACATATAGTAAATTTATATTTATATGTATACACAACACATGGAATGGAAATTTAGTGCTTTACTATTCTTCTTTTTTTCTAATTAATTTATTGGTAAGTATCGTGAACGAAAATGGCAGTACAATCTTTGATGTCATGCTGCAGGCTTAGAAACCTCATCTATGCTAGCTAGCTTCGTACTTAATAGGAAAATGATCTGTTTAAGCAATCACGTTAAAATAAATAATCAAACTGATTAGCGAGAGTTGAGAGCATTCCCATCGAAGGATGCGAATCGAAAAGGTATAAACCCGTGTGGGTTGTTGTACAATGTACTCGTATATGATCATCTACAGGTACGGTGGATGATAATGTACAAGAAGAATTGTCCTTGAGGATTACCAGCAGCTACGAGGGAGGAACATGTTTGTTAGGAACTTTTTCTTTTTTTTCAATATAATGAAAAAGTGTGAAGTTAATTTGTTGGTGTTTAAATATGTTCAATTTGCAAATTACGAACTTGGCGTTTTTTAGTGCGCTCCTAAGCTAACTAAGTACGACTAAGTGATAAAGTCCGACACATATCATTTAGAGCCGACTTAAATCATTATCAGCTTAAGGGGTCTCACAATTAGCACATGGTCCGACCAAAGGGTAAGGTTCGACACCTATTCTTTATGGCTAGACCAAAGGGTTGCCTAGGTACGTAACAGAAAGTGGGCAATACCAAAGGAACAATACACCCCGAGTAAGTCACTCGGACTATACATCTGTACCAAAGAGGGCCGACCTAGCCGAGAAGTCCGACAAGGCAGACAAGCATTGTACCAAGACTAGAGCCGCAGAGTTAGTGGTCTGAGTAACTTGATAACTCAGACTGGCCACTTTGGACAAAAGAGGCTAAGGAGCCAAAGGAAGGGACAATGGCCCGGGCCGTATGAATTAGTAGTGCAGACCTCAAGGTCGGGCACTAGCTCGGGCCAAATATAAGCGCCAACATTCCAGAAGTTTTCTAAGGCATTGAAAACACCAAAGAACCCTACAACAACCCTAATTTGGAACATGGACCAGACCTATCGAATATTTAATGGACCTAAGCAGTAAGCTCCTAGTGGCTTGCCATCGTACACGCAAACGCAATCACAAGAGAAGCCCCTAAGCTATAAATAGGTTCAACTCTTATTGTCGAGGGTAATGATCAATCAATAATTAGTCATCATTACACCATTATTTCATTCCTATTAGAGAAGTCCTCAACTCTCTATTCATAATATCGCATCTTCAGTTTGACCCCAAGACAAACAGGGTATAAGGAACTAAATCCCCCACCCCATCCTCTACAAGTTTGATTTCAGGTCCTAGTAACTCACATGGAAGTCACTAAATTGGAAGACGCACTTGGAAGCAAGATTTAGACAAAATATCCTAAACACGAACTTACCCCTACAACATAATTTATTCATATTAAATTCATATAGCACTACTCTTACTCATCGCCTCATTTCAACCTCTTTGGGTAAACCATTCAAATGTAAATTTAATATGTGGTGCTATTTGATTACGCGGACATTCCAACACATGATTTGATACCATGATAGAATTTCAATAGTCTAAAAAGCTCGAAATTAATATAGACGTGTGGAATTAATTCACTTCTATTACATTCATTTAACAACAAAAATAAAATAAAATATCCTAATAATATATCTATTATTATCTTATCTCTATATGTTATTATCTTAGACTCTGGTTCTTTTTTTTTTTTTTTTTTTTTTTTTTTCTTTTCAACTTAAATTTCAGTTTGAATTTGTTTAATTAGTTAAAATTTATATTTCAAATAAGTTCAGTTCAATCGAGTTCAAAATTTTTCACCCGAATAGAGATAGAGATATTGTACAATATCCTATTCCTAAATCCTAGCGAATAATCTAAAAATCAAGTCATGTTCACATTACATATAGGTTAGTAGGATCGATCAAAATCCCTAGATAGTACTTTCTCTGTCCCACTAAAAGAAATTCAATTATTTTAGTTTTCTCATACAAAACTTTAGGTGATTATTGTTAAACGGGACTGCACCACAAAGTTGATTTATAAGATAGGTAAAAGAGTAGTGTAGAGTAAAAGTAAGATAATTAGATTTGACTAATGTAGAAGTAGTAGTAATATTTTGTATTAAAAAAAAAAAAAGAAACGTAATATTTTTGTTAAAAGAGAGAGTAAGTATCCCTCCATCACGATGATAAATCTGCGTTTGTTTTTTGCACGGTTTTTAATGAATAATTTTGTTTGGTAGTGTTATATTAATATTATATGTAAATGTGGGTTAGTGGAATAAAAGGGTGTGAGATATGAGTGGAAATAAAAAAAGTGTAAAATTTGGTCCATATTTAAAATAATATAGTTGTGATGTGGGGTACTTTTAAAAAATGAGAAACGTAAAACATTGATTGGGACAAATGAGTATAACTTAGAGCACTAGAAATGGTTGTCTTATTTGGGGTTTAAATAAGCCACAATAGAGGCTTTTTAGGGACTACATAAATGTAGCCATTTTGAATTGTATGTAAATTAGGGGCTACAAGCCCCAATATTAATAAACAATGTAGAATTTGAATTTAAAAATAAATGAGAATTAGGTGGTTAGTGTGCATGTGTCACGTGGAGCTCACGAAAAAATCCCAAATAAGCCCCCAAACCATTGTAAACTCAAAATGAAAGAGGCTTATTTGGAGCTTATAATGAAATAAGCCTCAAGAATGAAGCCAACATTTGATAGTGCTCTTAAAACACTAGTTACAAGAGTCATAAAACCTCCATCAATCCTATACTTAGGATGAAATTGATAAAATGTGTTTAAAACTAACAATCTCAGGACTACTAAATTCATTGGGGGCGACTGAAATGTAATCCTAAATTTGGAACTCCCTAAAAAACTTTCTTACAAATGAATACTCATTTGAACCTCCAAATTTATTCCCTATCTATTTGGCACCACATATATTCTCCGTGTGTCATTTTCATCACTAAAATTCTCCATGTGCCATTTTTTTATCACTAAAACATAAATAATATGAGACCTCTAATTATCATTTATGAAATCTAATTATTATTTATGAAATTAATATTCTAAATAATTATAAGAGACTAATTAGGAGCAATATTTAGTTAAATATTATAATTGCCCAAGTGTCATGTAAAGATGGCTCTACAGTCTACGTACACATGATAAATTAGAGCATGATTTGGTCCGAAGCTTGAAATCCTTTGACTTTTAGCAACAAGAACGTCACAATCCTAAAACATGTTTTGTTAATGAATTAATTTTATATATCTACTATACTTATTCCTAATATGTTTGACTTGAATTGATTAATAAAAATACTGTAATACACATGGCGAAAAATAAGTACCGTTAAGAAGAAATTAAGAGAAGACGACGACCATGGACAAAACACCATAAAAGTCCTGTAGGCTTGGAAATTGGAATCTACTTGTACTCTAATCCATCTAATCCAGAAAAGGGATAAGAAAACACGTGGACAAAGCCTGAGTCAGAGCTTGCGTGGCACGGACTAAGTTGCCCTTGGCGTTCTCCAAAAGCCGCTTTAAAACTCACTCGGGATAATATTTCCAAGTCATAATAGTACTAGCATTATTTTGGTTCCTGAGTTTAATATTTCTGGACTGGTAAAGGTTAATGGAAGATTTTGATTTTATTGAGAGGATGAATCGAACACTGGACACGAGGAAGGGTCGTGGCAGGCAAGCAAGTAGCGGCGACCTGATGCCGCTCAATGTACCAGTAGCAGTAGCTAGCTTTGAACTGAAACAGAGACTATATTATGTTAATTATATATTAGTAGTAATAATAATGCCATTATGTGTCAGTATTATTAGATCTTACCTCCCCCACCTTAACTTTCCTTAATTAGAATCAAACTCACATGAAACCTGCATTACAAACTTGAGTACTAGCTAGCTTAAATTTTTTAATTAACAATCTGAAAATGGCTATCATTTCAAGAATACTAAGTAGAATAATCTCCACTGCAAACTAAAAAATGTGTTAAAGAATACCGGTAAAAGTAGTAGACATTTGTTATAGGACGGAGAGAATATGATTCGTAATAAATTGTTCAAATTGGTAGGAAGAATTATAGAACAATCTCCACTGCAAACTAAAAATGTGATGGTAGTCAAGAAATGATCATATATATATACTGCATCAAAATCTAAAAGTCTAGTTACATTATAGGTACCGTTAGGTTTAGCAAACAAGATTAATTAGTTCAACACTTTAAAAAGATGTTCCGGTAATGTGTTTGGAAGAAAGCTAACGTTTAGGAATGATTTTGCATGCAAATTTTGGGGAACATAAGTAAAGACTAGAAGTGTTGTCATTTCTTAATGCATTTGGAAAGCTTACAGTTTTACTTTAGGTTTCAATTAAATCTTGTTCAACGTACTAATTAAGTCTTGGCGAATTATGGACAAATCTCTTTAACTCGACCCGTAAATTTATGGGACATTCAGATAAACTAATGCAAAACTAAGTCCAGGTAGTTAATTATCCATTTCCATCATTGCAATGTAATACTCCAAAACAACATTATATTGTTATTTTGATTAATGTACAATATTTTGTGATCTGTGAAGATATGCAAAGGCAAGTCTACAAGTATGGGCAAAAAGAAAGTGCAATTAGTATCCAAGGGAGCTGTTTCCTTCGCAGTCATATATAGATGGGAATAATTCAATAAAATTAAAATGAAATACTTGATCTTGATCTATCTAACATGAAATGCAGGCAACTTTCCAGCTTTAAATTATTATGGAGTTGATGGAATAAATCCACTTAATTTTTTTTTAATGAAACAAAATATAATCAAAGGGGATAATGTTGAGAGGTAACACATCAAACAAACCGGTCATTGTCAGCCGTACTCTTTTTAATATTATGAAGATGATAATGATTTATATTCATATGAAGATATATATTATCAACCTAGTTGTCAATTAATCCAGCTCCAATATGTCGGGAGTAGCAGTAAGCAGCTGGTCGTTTCTTCAACGTTTTGTACATCCAATTTACTCCTCCCTCCGTTTTTATTTATAGATGGAAAAATCCGGTTCCAAACCGATTACACGCGGTTCGTGGTTTTGTACTCAACAGTCAACAGGTTCAAAAATCTAAGTCATTGATTGTGGTTAGATTTGGATAAGTACGTAGTAGTAATTAACTTATGGGCCAGTTTAATGACTAACAAGGCACAAAGGTTGCATTTGTTTTTGTACAATGGCCCAAATCCAAATTACTCCTACTTCACAGTTGAAGTCTAATTTATGCAAGAAAAGACACCTTCACAGGTGAAAAGTCGGATCTTAATTGATTAATCAGTGATTTTCTGATAATTTTTTAATTATAATTTATGTACCCGTAATAGGTAGCGGACTAGCGGTATTTTACATCGTGAGGGAGTGATTTTAATTAATTTACAAATGGTTGATGAAGGTTTATTATAACTTGAGACTTGAGAGTGAGTGAAACATATTGAGTGAACCAAGACGCATAACTTGTGGTTCATTGAATCTAGACTTTGTAACATCTGTCCTCCCCCAGTAGTACTACAACAAGCCCTCTCATTAGTTTATTCTAATGAACACGGCTTAGCTAGCTAGGACCTCCAATTACACATTAGACCTACCATAATGTTCTCCAATAAGGAGATAGTACTAGAATTGATAATTGGGTCCTAATAATTTTCCTAAAATGGAATACAAAGGTTTGTAAATAAAGCAAGATAAATCAAAGGGAACACCTGATGTACTGAACATGGTCCCGTTTACTGTATATCCACGTCCAATAGTTTGGGTTGACGACTCACGAGTGTTGTGTGAATTTATAGTTGACAACTTCACATGTTACTTTAATGTCCCATGAACATTTAGCAGGGATAGTGGCAAATTTAAGACCAAATTTCAGGGTCAAATTTTAATTGAGTGTGTATAGTCCAGGTTTTAAATACTTGAGAGAATCAAATTATACCTTCAAAATTTTTTTTATAATAAGAGCCATTCTTAAACTCACCAGGGTCAATAATCACTAGATCACATATAAATTTTATACATTAGTACTATTCACTACATATACTGTACTTATTCGAATCTTAAGGGGGTTTAGTGACTCCACTAAACACAGTTGTAGCTCCGCCACCAATTAGGGAGTATCAAAATCAAATAGTTAGAATTAAGTGGCTGAAGAAATATAACAATGATATCATGATTAAATGTTGTATATTCTGAAGTAATACAGAGTCTCAAGTCTAATGCGTGGAAGATGTATTATACAGACCGCCTTAGTCATCATAGTAGTATGCAAGTATAACGAGCTTGAGTACATACACGACCCTTATCAAAACCATACCCCATACCTAATAACGTCAATTATGGGTCCAAAATGGATTCGGGACAGAGTTGGGTCCTAATAGGATTCGAGTTGGATCTCGGTCCGGACACACACAAAGACCAACCCAAGGTAACTTATGCTCCAATTGGATCCCGGGTAGGACATCAAGTGAACACTACCATGAGTCCATGACAATATAACTAAGCACAAGCAAGCATGTCAACAAGACAACAACATATGTTTCCAAGTCATAATAAGATCTGATACATAAACAACAGAACATATACAACAACAAATACAATCCCACACAACATATGTTTCCAAGTCTAAATAAGATCTGATACATAAACAACTGAACATAGCACAACAACAGACACAATCCCAACATAAAATTTTAAGCATAAAAACAGACACACACGAAGTATAACATTATCCATAAGGCAGGCAGATATATAGCAACTTGCAGTACTCACTCAAACAGCTCTTCAATGTCAGCATCTACCATCTCTTCATCACTGACGTTCTCTCCTCCTTCCAGAAGCCACTGTTCGAACTCATCAACTTCTTCATAGTCTAGCATAACATCCAAATCATCCCATTGATCAGAACCGATCTCTTCTCCACGATAAAACACATGCAGATTTGGTCTGCTTCTTGCTAAACCATCCACTAGATCCCTGTTCACAGTTCCAGTCACCCCGAGCCATCTCATTCTTGGAAAGTATGGCTTTTTCAACCACCGAAATGCAAGCTGAGTAATTCCTCCACAGTTGTAGATATCCAACGATTTCAAGCTGCTGCCACACAAATTGTCGACCTGCATAGATGCTAATGCCATAACTGAAGTATCACCAATTAGAGGACATTGTCTCATTCGGAGCTCTGATATGGGGATTCGAGCTTTTGCAAGCCAAAGAATAGCATTATCAGAGAGGTTAGGAAGATTGGACAAGTCCAATTCTCTAAGTTGGAGGTTGGAATTACCATCAAACAATGACGAAATGCATCGGTCTGTGAGTTTCTTACAACCGCGTAGAGACAACGAGACAAGGCTGTTCATTACCCCCCTTTTAAGGTAAGACAATCCGACATCAGTTACATCACAACCGGCCAAAAGCAGAGTTTTCAACTTTGGAAGTCTATTAATAGCTTTAAGAGCTTCATCTCCAAGGTTTCTGCAATCCCTTAAGTCAAGCATTGAAAGATCTCCATTGGATGCTAAATTTGCGACTGCCCATTTTGTCAAGAGATTACACCATCTCAGGCTAACATGTGTTAGTGAGAGTGATGTTGCAGCAATGTCGTGAAACACTAGGTCCGTCAAATGAGTGCCATGAAATACCCTAAGCTTATATAACTTGGTGCATGAATGCAATATTGTTTTATAACCAGTATCAGACACCTGGCAAAAGCCACCAAGACATATACTTTCCATAGATGAGCACTTGTCAGCCATAAAAAGGATTCCAAGATCATTGACTCTTTTGAAGTAAGTTGGAGCAATCTCCTGGCTTCTTACCAAAGAAAGGTGTTTCAGCTTGCCATGTGCATTGATCAGTTGAAGCCCAGCATTGGTTAGATCGAATGCCATTCTTGGTTCAATTATAGGAGTATCTCGAAGATCTAGATGGGTCAAGCAGATAAGATGTCTAGAAATCGTGCTTATCATTGTGTCGGTGATATAGTCGACAGAAAGGCATAATTTCTGCAAATTTGGTAATATCGGAGGCTGGATCTCATTAGATTGCTGGTGAGGTCCCAAAGTAGGGCTAAGAAGTTCAGTCAACATCACCGAAGATATGTAGCCCAATTCAAGAGAAGTAAGCTTCGGAGAGGCCAGAGCCCAGACACGAGCAAAACTACTACGCATAAATACTGAGGAGTCAAGCATCAGGACCAGTGCCTACAAAAGATAAAAGTCGGTAAATGTGCATTAAAGTCTCTACAAAAGCAGTACACGACAATCACATTTGTTCTGCAACTGTACCAATCAGATGTGGACAATCACCATCACTGGCACAACAACAAACCAACATCTCAAACAAAATAGGAAAAACATCCAAGATTTTAAGTTGTGATCCATACTTCGCGGTGTGCCATGCTACATGTCCATCTTATTTGAGAAAGACAATTTACTACAAATTACTGGAACACACCGACAAAGCCAGCAGTTCTTTTAAATAGGTTGATAAAAGAAAAGTGATACGATCCAATCACATTCGAATCTTTTCCGTGTAAAACAAAGATAATGTCTACGCATTAGAACACAAAAATATTCCCTACCACCACACCATAAATATAAACCAAATAATCATAAATATAAACCATCGACAAACTGGTAATACAGACTACTCAGCATAGCCAATTAGCGATAACGAACCACACACACAAGGAACCACATTATTTAACTACTTCCATTAAAGACTACTCTAAAACACAAAAGGAATCACATTATGCAACTGCTTCCATTACAGACCACTCAGCAAAGCCGATTGGTGATAACAAACCACACACACAAGGAACCACACTATTTAACTACTTCAATTGCAATTGTAACATTATCAACAGCTAATGAAGTTATAAATACACATACATAGTTAGCACATAAGAGTGATTCAGAGCACCAATAAGTAGATTACAGTACTAGTCAACCATATCCTAAAGAAATCTTACTTCCAATTGAGTGCAACCTGTCAACAATTCCTCCAAATGTGCCACATCAATAGACCTTCCCCTTCTTTCAGCCACAGAACTCAAATACAATCGCCTAAATGACAGACAGAAACAGCAAAGTTAGGTAGATAAGATTCACTAAAACAGATTAATCCACATCTCTGAAAAATTACAAACCTTAAGTCTTTGCAACGGCGGCCAATGGAAGACAGAAGCTCGCCGCTGAAGTCGGAGCAATTGCGAAGGAAAAGCTCTTGCAGAGAAGGATGGACGAGGAAGTCCAGCGACGTGTCGTTCAGGCGCGTGCAGTCCAACTTAATGCTCCGCAAGTGGGTGTTTTCCGGCGGCAACAACGGTCGCAACAGATCAACCGATGGCGCAACATCCTAAAAGTTAAAATCAATTTTCCGATTTTATTATTCAGTTACTACAGGAAAAAAAAAGATTTTGACAAAATGGGAATGAAGAAACTTACAAGGAGATGAAAGTTTGGGAGGAAGGAAAGGATATGAGCTGCGCAGGAACGGCAGGCCTTGCAGGTTGCGGCCAGCGATTGGATGGACGGAACGTCGAGCTTCGTCATGATGGTGGCAATCAGGACTTGCGGGAGTTGGTCCAGGCTCGGAATTGGGTCATGGATCTGGGACGAGGTGCTCGCCATTTTCGGGGTTTCTGCAATTCTGTGTGCTTTGGTTTCCGTTTCTGTGAGGAAAATAATGAATGATGGTTGCTTATTTGTTTCACCAACACGTTGGATTCGAGGTCAGGTAAAGGTGGAGGATAGATAGACTATATTGCAAAAGGTCCCCCATTTTATCTATATTTCGCAAAAAGGACCATTTTGGCACAAACCCTCTCACAAACGAGGTGAACGGTTTTCAAAATTCTATCTCCGATCTTGTTGTAAAGATCGAATTCCTCCTAAACGATTAGTCCCCAGTCTTGATCCGTTGAAAGGTAGAACCGGTTAACCACAATACATAGAGATTTAGATGGTAAGACTATTTGGTACCAGCACAATTAATTAATTGGAATGATGGATGACAATATGTATCAGAAACTTCAAATTGGATTTTACTTGAACTCAAGACATTTATGAACTTCAGAGTGGATTTTACTCGAATTCAAGATAATATATTTTTTACGAACTTCAGAGTGGATTTTACTCAAGTTCAAGACATGTTCTTTACGTCCACGCTCAACTCAACCTTATGTTGTTGTTATACTAGCTTTTTTAGCACCACTACTACTTTTGTAGTACTCCACATTCCTGCATCGGTGAAGACTTTTCTGATTAGAGACCATAATATGAAGATTGTGATAGCAAGATCTACACATTTTTACCCAAATAAGGAGAATACACCACACTATTGCAAGCCACCAAGAGAAGAGACAATCTAAATGCTGATCTTGATATTTACCAAAACCAAGCAATCAGAAAGGACATATCCATACAAAAGGGTACCAAACCCTCTAGTCTCTATAACTATATTGATGCAAGAGACTCAATCTCTGCAATACTACTACCATTACAAGGTTACAACATGATCAAGCAAGATCAATCTAGTTATCAGTTCACTTACCACCAAAGCTAAAACCTCTATCAGCAGCATAATCTACAAAGCTGTACAATGGCAAGACCTTATCACCATATTTATCCAATGCATCCAATTCTTTCTTGGCCTGCGATCTCAGATCCTCAGCTACCTCCATTGCCTTCTCTACTCCGTAAACAGAAACATAACTTTTACCTTTCTTTTTGCCTTTTTCTTCTTTTTCTGCAGCTTTTGCTTCCAAAATATCATCAACCACTTGGTATAAAACACCTACTGCCCGACCATATGATCTCAACCGTTGGATTTCATCATCTGATGCTCCCGATAAAATGGCTCCGCATGCAGCAGAGCACTGACCCATTTCGCCAAACTTCTTTTCTTGGACAAAGTCAACTGCGTTTGGTCCACCCTCCAGGTCAATGAATTGACCAGCTGCCATACCAGTGGACCCCACTGACCTCGCGATCTCTGCAATTACTTGAAGGAGGCGTGTCTCTGGGACGAGATCAGCTGGGGTGTTTGAAACAATGTGCTGAAAACCAAGGGGGAATAATGCATCCCCAGCTAATATTGCCATATCTACGCCAAACTTTGTGTGGTTGGAGGGTTGGCCTCTTCGAGAAGGGTCATCGTCCATGCATGGCAGGTCATCATGAATCAATGAAGCAGCATGAACCTGTTACGGGACACAGATGGTAAAGAGAATAGATACATAAAAATAAAAATGAGGGGGCATGACGAAACCAATGGTTGATAGCCAAACTTTCTATTTATGACAAAAGTGGATCTTCATATAATCGAGATTAACAAACCAGCCTTGGGTATAAATTCAGAGCAATAAAATTCAGTTATTTGAAATTTGGATAAATAAGTGCTTCATTTTGAGCAGGTGAGAGCACAAATGTTTAATCCTTGGACACAAGAGGCGGACAAGTGGTCATATGACTGTTCATGTTATCAAGGAAATTGCAGTATTCATACTCTTGAGTGCTAGCCTGCTAGGTAACATATTTCATAAGAGAAGAGCATGCTAGGACTAAGCTACACCTCAGACTCAGAGCACTGGTAGCTGTCAGATAGCATTAAGGAAATACTGCGAAATCAGCTCTTGAACCGTGACAAGCTACGGTTTATCATACTGGATAGCCTTCTTAGGAAAAAGTTGCACTTCCCAAACAGGATATACTAATGGTTCACAATGTTGGAATCCTAGTACAATGTACGCAACATGGAACCGTTTTGGTACATATCTAATTTGGAATTTATGAAGCTATGGATTTTCCCACACTAAGAAGCTAATTTTTAGGTTAGGCTCCCCGGAGATTCTTACACACAAACGAATGCAATACAAGCAACAATTGAATTCGGCCTGCAAACATACTTTCAATTTAGTCCAAGGCGACCGAATCAAGGCAAAATGAGTTTTGGAAATCAGTAGGATCTTTACGACACTACTAGATGGCAGGTTTAGAAATGAAGTACTACCAGCAAATGAATTCTTGGTTGGTAAATGTACCATTCAAAATTAGTAGCATGAATGTTGGTGAGTCTTTGTTGTATGTGGAAAATGGTTACCCAATAATTATATATGTTAGATTACAAACTTAGCTATCTGGGACCATACCCTTTGAATTAGCATCTAAATTCCAAGTTAGACTAGAAAAAGAAGGCCATTGCAATCCTTGTAGAGAATCAGAGAACAATTTAAGCCTACAATAACAGGTTGGATTCACACAAAGACCAGGTAAACAATAATTCAATACTATACTTATTTATCTAATTTTACCACAATTTAACGCTACAATACAAGTTGGAGATTCGCACAAAGGCCAGGTAACAACACTATCTAATTTTACCACTTAAACAATATATTAATGTTTCATTTTTAATTTTAACTCTAATCGTATTAAGTAGAAAATTCAAAAAACTCCAAATTCAATCTATCAATTAACAATACATTTAGTATCGATCACAACAGTTAAATTATGAACAAAAAAAAATTGAAAAAGGAGGGAGAGAGAATAGAAACCATTTCAAGGGCACATGCGGTAGGAAAGGCGGCGAGGCGGTTGCCGCCGAAGAGCTCACAGGCGGCGACGCACATAACCGGCGGAGCTCTCTTAGCACCTTGCGCCAAAACCGAATAACGCATAGCTTCATAGATCTGATTAGGATACTTGAGAGGTATCGCCTCGTCGAGCTTCTGATCGATTTCTTTGATGAGAGACGCCCAGTAGGTCTTGAGATCGAATGAATGAGCTGAGACGGAGGAGGAAGAGCACCGAATTGTGCGGCGGAGGATTCTATGTGCGGTGGTTTTGGGGAGGCGAATGTTTGGTGTGGACATCATTGTTACTGCTGAGAAAGCCATGACTGAAGTGTTTTGGTTTTGGTTTGAGAGAATTTTGAGTGGGTTTAGAGTGAGGAAAGCCATTAAAGCAAGGAACAGTGAAGAAGAAGAAGAAGAAGATGAGAGTAGTTGGCAGAAATATTGTGAGAGTTTGTTAGTGGATTCTGGTGTGTGTCAGGGTGCATGACTTTGTATTTTTTTATTTTTAATATTATTATCATTGATGATATATTTTTAAATATTACTCCTCGCGTAAAATTATCCAAGTGTAGTTGGTCAAGTGCAAATACATTTTTTTTTTTGAAAAGGAAGTTGCATGGTAGATGGGCTTGAGCTTGATGTTGCAAATAGCAGGAGGAGGCGAAAAGGATCGAGAGGGTTTAGAGTATTTTTTTGAATCAATGCTGAGTATTTCTTTTAGCTAGCGAGAAAAATGAAATAGAAAGAATCGTATGTTGGAAAAGTCGAGGGGGTTAAATGACTAAACGAGAGGGTAGGGAATCATGAGAGAATGCGGGGAAGTTGACAAACGGATGAGGGAAACGAGTTGCTCTAGTAATCAATGCACGATATGATGGGAAAAAAGGAAGGGTGGTTGAGAAGAACTAGGCGCGAATGAGGGGAGGTGAGAGACAATGGCGAAGGTAACGACAAGTGGCAAAGAGAAAGATGCCAAAGATAAAAATGAAAGATGATAGATGATGTGTGGCGGTGATAGGCAAGCAAGGGGTGAGGGCCAATGCCAACTGACTTGAAGGATGGTTGGAGGAGACAAAGAAGAGGGATCGAGGATGATTTACGTATGTTAGATGGATTGGGTTTCGAAGATGTTGAAAGTCAAATAATAAATGTTGAAATTTGGCACGAGGTTTACATTGCATAGAGAAAAGTCAACCGAAATGAGAGTAAATTTGAATTATAAAATGCACAACCGTAGAAAAAAATAAAGTTTCTCCTGCTTGTAACATCAAACTGCCGCCCATTCACTTTAATCAATAGAAGCTTTGATAGTCCATGTAAATAATTATGTGTTGTTTTCTTATTTGACAAATTGAAGTATTTTATAATACAGTTGTGAATCGCCTAATTCATTATAGAGCGCATTGCAGTGAAATCGATTTCAAAGTAGGTGACCTAAATTCTTTCAACCGATACCATCTCGTTTTAATTCTAAGGAGACGAATTATAAAGTCGCCAACTGACACAGGCATACAGCATAGATCTCTCTAGTTCGAAGCAAGCGGAATTCTCGAACGCAGCTCCGCTCTCTCATGTTATTTAGGTCTTCTTTCGTCTTTGTCAAAACTATGTTTCTTCCTTCCTTCCAGTACAATTTTTCCTCTAGAATTGTGTTGTCGCCATTGATGAGCTCAACCTGAGACTCGTGATCAAATATTCTTCAGCTCGCACAAAACGCTGTTAGTTTGTTAACTGACAATGAAAGAAGTGAGTACCACCAAAAACCCAAAACCCAAAACCTCATCAGCAACAGCAACTCCACTTGGATTCAACGCAAATGATACCCCTTGGCTGATTGGAGGCATAGTCGAAAAGGGTTTCTCCGCCCCAACTTCTGCTCCTCGCCCCACCGTCCTGCCTTTTCCGGTCGCCCGCCACCGTTCCCATGGTCCGGTAATGCATTCATCCTCAAATCTTTTTTATTAATTTTTTCTTGGTTTATTTTCACATTTATGAATTTTCGTTGTGTAATAAGTATATATGGAAATAAGTTGATCGGTTTCAACACTGAATTTTGGTGCATTTGATGGGTACAATTTCAAATAGTTGATGTATTGTAGTAATTTATTTATTAGCGAACACTTTTCATTGTGGAATATGTGTGGAAATAACTTAGTTATGCTGTTTTCTAACTGATATTCGGTGCGCTTGATGGGTACAATTAGTAATACTTGATGATGTAGTGGTTAACTTATTCATTTGTTAACAGCATTGGGCTCCGAAAGTTGATGATGCTCCCGATGATGAGGATGAGTTTGTGGACAAACTAGAATTTGATGGCATGGAAAAGGCTGCTGATGTTGCCAACCCTTTGGCAAGGAAAGAAAAGAAGGGCTTAGATTTTTCCCGGTGGAAAGAGATTATGAAAAATGATGTAATTCGTGAGAAGAAAAAGAAATCACATTTGGCTGGGGCTGAAGCCTGCAAGAGTACTGATGTGAAAATCAGTGATAATTTGAGTAGGCAAATGGATATTGATGACGTCAAAGAAGAATCTATGACTGTGGATGACAAGGATATGATAGCTTTTGGAGACAGGGAAGCTGGAGACGTGTCATGTAATGGTATAGCTATAACGAAGGACAGCGTGATGGATGAGATTACACCTGAATGGGAAAATGGGTCAAGTAAAACCGAAACAATTTCACAAATGCAGAGTTTGCCAATAACTGATGGCGGGGTTGGAGGTGATCTCCAAAGCCAGATTGATGCAGAGAACCGTGCTCGTCTGTCCAAGATGTCCACTGAGGAGATTGCAGAAGCACAAACTGAAATAATGCAAAAGTTCAATCCGAAATTGATAGATGCTCTTAAAAGACGAGGCCAAGCTAAAGTCACGAAGCAGAAATTTTCGTTGTCAGATGACACTGAAGCACACAGTTCACAACGACAAGAAAATCTCTCGAAGGTAGCTGCAACCTTTGATAACAGTCTATCTCATAAGCCTGCAAAAGTAGTTGGTCGAGAGGCACAGAAAGTGGAAGAAAATAAACATTTGCCAAGTAAGACTGCGCAAAGGAGTCGCATGTGGGATGCCTGGACAAATAGAGTTGAACGTGTTAGAGATATTAGGTTTTCTTTGGAGGGGACCGTTGTTAACAGTGATACCACTTCTGTATCAGGTAATGGTAAGGCTGAAAATTTCATGCCTATGTTGCTTAAAAGGCATATATTGTTATATGTCTCCTTGATGAGCAAACTTTTGTTGATTATTGTTTCTTCATAGTATTTGGTCGGCCGAAATCAAAGTTAATTGATTCTTCAAGCCTGTATGAGTTTAACAATATTTTATAACTGGTGCAAATTCAGAGCTAATACTCCTCCAGCCATGCATCTATACGTATATCTCTATTAGGTCACCACAGTAGTGCCATTAAATTGTCATTCGTTTGTCATGCACTTCAAGTGCTGGGTGTCAGCTATATGAGGTTCTATGTGAGTTACCCCCCCCCCCCCCCCCACCCTCCCCCCAAAAAAAAAAAAGAAGAGATTTTATAGAACTTGGTTTGCTTAGAATGTCATCTTGACAAGGTGTATAGTATAATATGGGATTTCTCCCGGGATACAATTTACACTTAAAGAAAAAGTAATGTGAGTGGAAAGTAATAATGCAGAAGACCTAATTTTGGCTGCTAAGATCGCCATGTGTAAGTGTGTAATTGTCCAATTGTAACTCTAGGGTTGAAAAAATCGCTTTTCCTATGCTTAGGTAAAAAAAAAATGCTTTTAAAAATTAAAAAAAAAAAGAAATAAAGAAAAAAAAATGCAATTTCTCTATTCATGTAAACTAGGAGAGTTAGTAGTACAGAATCAACATGTTGTCTAATTCATGCTGCCACAAGACATTCATTAACCAGTAGTTAAAAAAAAGTTACGAGGAAGTTTATCTTTTCCTTTATCATGAGGGTTCAGTTGATCAAGCAGGAAAGTATCATATCCAACTTGTAACTGATTAGGAGCAAGCATACCCTTTCCTGTTAAAAAAGGGGAAAACATATGTGCCACTATAGTGACAGTGACCTGTTCTGCAAAAAGCTACATGATAGTTGTTTGATCAGCTTATTGCATTAAAGACCAGTACCTGCGAAGAGTCAGTTGATTATGGGCCTTTATCGACTTAGTCAAAGTTTTAATGGCTTCAATGTCTTATTGTAGGTAATGTGTCATCTCAAAGTGGATACAGTGCAGATAATGTCTCCGAACGTGATATGCTACGAACCGAGGGTGATCCTGGTGCTGCTGGTTATACAATTAAAGAAGCAATTGCTCTAACTCGAAGTTTGGTAAGTGAGAAATTTCATTAGCACCTCGGTTTTACTTGTATGTCTGTTTGGCTGTATTCATTTTATATTTCTATTGATGCCTTGGAACACATAATATTTCAGATCCCCAGCCAACGGGTTCTTGCTTTGCAATTGATTGCAGCTGTCCTCGATAAAGCCCTCACTAACATTTGCTTGAATCAAGTTGATTCTGCCCCTAAATCTACTCAGTCTGAGGGTTCTGTTGACTGGGAGGCTATTTGGGCTTTTTCTCTTGGCCCAGAACCCGAGCTTATTTTTTCACTGAGGTGAACCTTGAATGTGTATTTTATTTATATAAATATCCCGTGTTACTGGCTTACTGTTGCTATAGATGGCACTTCGATTAATTTCCTGGCTGCAATAGAAGGCTGCGCTGATTTTATTTCAGTCAGTCTGAATATTCTTGCAAGTTATAACTGTCTATGCATTTATCATCTTCATGTATTTTTTTTTTCAAACGGCAAATATTACAACTACTGCTATACAACATCCTATACCACCCTTATATCTTCACACCTAAACTGCCTTATCTCTCCGCTAGGGATCGAACCCTTCACCTCTCCTTCACCAACCCAGCTCCCTTCCACTGGACCACCTTATAACTCTTATCATCTTCAGGTATTTACTTCTTAGGATTATGTTTGTTTTATATTGGCCATATGCATCTTGTAATTCTGCTCCATTGATGTGTGTATCCTTCATTGTCCTACAAATTCACACGGATCTACTGAGGAGGCAGTGGGTTCAAGTCTCAAAAAATTCTCAAAAAATTGTATTCCATTTTATTATCTCTGGACTAAGTAACTTTTGTATCAGTATAACTAGATATAAAAAACTCAGGAAAAAATAGGCTTTGGAGATGAACTCGTTCACATATATGCTGTCTAAATGTATGCGGCACTCTCTTCTTTTCGCCTTCTAAAATATGTATTGTTTTGCTGTTGTCTGAATTTGGATATTCTTAGAAAATTTTATCTGCTATTACATTGTTATTGTTTGTATATTGACTTTAGTCATGTGTTTTTTCTTATAGAATGTGTCTAGATGATAACCACAACTCGGTAGTCCTTGCTTGCGCCAAAGCAATTCAGTGCGCTCTAAGCTGTGAAATGAATGAAATCATATTTGACACCATTGAGGTAGAGTCGAAAATTATCTTATTTTCACTCATGGAGTGTAGATTCTTATCTTTACAACACAAGGATTTCATACCTATTATTTTTCTTTTTCCCAGAAAACACCAACTTTTTTGAAGGATGTTTGTACTTCTCCGGTATTTAGAAGTAGACCAGATATTAATACGGGTTTCCTTCGTGGTGGCTTCTGGAAGTATAACACAAGACCTTCAAATATTTCTCCCCGATTTGTTGAGGAGTTGATGGGTGACAAGGCTGAAGAGGAACGTACTATTCAGGATGACATAGTCATTACTGGGCAGGATGTTGCTGCAGGTCTTGTCAGGATGGGAATTCTTCCTAAAATTTGTTATCTCTTGGAGGTAAGTCTTGTTTTGCAACTAACATAGACATATTATATATTTACCCAGTTTGATGAAACTGTGATCAAATATGGCTGTTGAAGATGATAAAGATCATTGACATTCTCATTGAAAATTAACTCGTATATTCGTGCCTCGCCAGAACCAGATAGATGCAACTGCATCATTAGAAGAGCGCCTGATGGCTATTCTGATAGCAGTAGCAAGGCATTCCCCAACATGTGCTGCTGAAGTTGTGAACTGTGAGAGGCTCCTTCAGACAGTTGCAGATAGGTTCACATTGAAAGAACAGATGGACATAAATTCTTGCAAGATAAAGTCCATTACACTCTTTAAGGTTGGCCTTTCTTTTTAAGAACTCAACCTTGTTATGTGCCATTTTCCTATTAATGGGAGGATAAAATATGCCAGGCCCTTTTAGGTCTGATGTTATGCATAAACTATCCTTACAATTTAAGGAACAGTTCATCCAATCCTCAAAACATATTTAGCTTGAGATTTACTTCACAACATTTTGAAATTTTCTGGGTAACCCTGTCTGGTTTGATTTGTGTATAATTTGATGAATTCTTCCTTCAAGAATACCTGAAACCTTTTCTTAATTTGTCATTACGGATTCATAAGTGCCTGTCTGACATGTTTAGTTACAAAACACATTGTATCTGAAGTGTGCTGTTAAGTTACACTAACACTTTGTATGGCACCTTACAAGTAGAGGGTGGTGTCTCTACTGTTAATGAAGCTGTTTTGATGGTGTGGAAAGCCCTTTTAGAGTAGTTAATTTATTTCTCTATGTTTTTAACTTGTGCTCGGTGTTCCTACGTCTTCTGAGATAAAATTAATTGTTCTCTTGGCATTTTGAAGGTGTTGGCTCGCTTTGACAAGAATCGCTGTTTCAAATTCATACAGAATGGGTTTATTCGTAAGATGACTTGGCACTTGTATCGACATCCACAACCTCTTGACCGGTGGTTGAAATCTGGAAAACAGGCCTGCAAGCTCTCATCTGCGTTGCTGGTCGAACAATTACGTCTCTGGAAGGTCTGCATCCAATATGGACATGATCTTTCTCACTTTCCTGATCTGTTTACTTCTGTGTGTATTTGGTTGAGTGTGCCCTCATTCGAAAGACTAATTGAAAATGACGTGGTAAATGAATATTGTGCTATCACGAAGGAAGCATACCTTCTTTTTGATGTTTTAGCTCGTAAGCTCCCGAATGTCTACTCATATATGCGTGGAATGAGGGAGGACGCTGGTAAGGATGAAAAAGGGTGGTCCTGGAATCACTTCGATCCTATAATTGATCTAGCCTTGGGATGGATTGAGGTGAAAAGCAATCCTTATCTATCCGAGTTCAACTGTGCCAAAGATAAGGGAAAGAGCAGCTTACCAAATTCACAATTGAATTCTGTGTTATGGGTAATCTCTTCTGTCTTCAGCATGCTTTCCAGTTCTCTCAAAGCTGTGATTCCAGAGGATACAGCAATCTTGCAGAACCACCCCCTGGAGCGGCTGCCTGAGTTTGTCATCAAGATCGGACTTAAAATTGTTAAGAATGGATATTTCGGGTTTTCAGGATTAGGGGACAAAGACCATGAAGACCCTATTTCTGAAAATGATTCAATAGCTGAACATTTATGTCATTTGAGGCTTAGAAACGAACAAGAATTGGCAATATCTTCTACATGTTGCCTACAAGGATTGGTCCAATTAGCTGCTTGTGTTGACAAGTTGATAAAACATGCAAACCTAGACATTCATAAAGCTCCATCAGAATTTACGAGCCTATCGAGTGAAGATAAAATTCTTGCTAATGGAATACTCAAGACCTCTGTAGTTGAAGTACAAAGCTTACTGACAACTTTGATGGAATTGATTACTAACGAATGGCGATGGATCCAGACTGTTGAGAAATACGGCAGAGGTGGCCCTGCCCCAGGAGTTGGAGTGGGCTGGGGTGCTATTGGTGGTGGGTATTGGTCCATAAAAACTCTGTTGGCTCAAGAAGATGCAAGGTTGATGATTTGCTTAATTGATGTTTGTGAAATTTCTTCTGTAGAGGTTCCATTAAAAATGGGGAGATTGGCCGTAGATTTGAAATGCTAAATTGTGCTCTTGCAGCCTGTTTAGTAGCAGGTCCTGCAACTCATTTGATCATTGACCAGCTATTGAATTTCATATCACACGATTCTGTTCTGAAGTATCTTGATACTGGGATCCGCCAGTTCCTTAGACTTAGAAAGGGAGTAAAACCCTTTGAGTGGGATTATAAAAAAGAGGAATATTTGTTGTTTGCAGATGTTTTGGCTTCTCACTTCCGAAATAGGTGGCTCGTTATAAAGAAGAAAAAGGACAAGAGTGATAAGCATCACATTAACAACCCGACTTCGAAAAAAGGTAGTCGATCACTTGAAACTATTCAGGAGGAGCCAAAAACAACTGCAGAAGGACCAACTTCCTTGGTACAGGAGTGGGTTCACCAAAGATTGCATCTTCCCGCACATTGGTTTCTTAGTGCAATATCTACGATTCCATCTGATAAAGATATGCTTCTGCCCTCAGACTTCCTTGAAGTTTCCAAGGCCGGACTTTTCTTTCTCCTAGGTTTGGAAGCAATGCCTATGTTCCTTACCTCTGAGTCCCACTGTGTTGTTAATTGTGTTCCAATTGTATGGAAACTGCACGCTCTCTCTGTGGCGTTACTCTCTGGGATGGGTGTTCTTGAAGATGACAAGAGTAGGGATGTATTTGAAGCTTTACAGAATGTTTATGGTGAAAGCCTAGATGAGGGTAAGGTGGATAACTTGCTGCTGTTTGAGTCGGATATACATGAGAACTACTCCACATTTATTGAAAATCTGGTGGACCAATTTGCTGCCGATTCTTATGGAGACTTGGTCTTTGGTCGCCAAGTTGCAATGTATTTGCACAGATCCGTGGAAGCTTCTGTAAGGCTTGCGACATGGAAAGCATTATCTAGTGCTCACGTTCTCGAACTTTTACCGCCTCCAGATAAGTGCCTTACAAAATTTGTGGGTTATCTCGAACCTGTTGAGGTACTACTTGATTCTCATTAATTTGTTACAGAACCATTCTTTTGATTGTTGACTTTATTTTTTTTTGTTTAATAAATTGTTGTATTATCATCATCTTTAAACTAGAGGCCCCTCACCACATCCCCTGAAACGTGAAAAATTACTGATCATAACACACCCCTTGAAGTTAGACATACTTGCCTGATTGTTTCAGAATCTTTGCTTATAGGCTTATACTAGCCTAAAAAACAATTGGCATGCACTACCTGTAGAGCTACATGTAATTCTTGACCTTCTATGGAAAAAGCAATTTCCTACAAACTCTAGGGATTTGATTGTTAATCACTCGAATATAAGTCATGGTTAAATTGGTGCAGGATGATGAGAGAATATTGGAGGCATATGCGAAATCATGGGTCTCTGGTGGTCTAGATAAAGCAGTGGTTCGGGGCTCAGTAGCTTCATCGGTGGCCCTGCATCACCTTTCATCTTTCATTTTCAGTACCACAGTTGGTGATATGGTTCCACTTCGCAATAAGCTTGTGAGATTATTGCTCCGTGATTGTTCTCAAAAAAAGCAGCATGAGGTAAGATTGCAGCTAGTAATTAATGAACTTATTACTTGTTAGTATAATTAAGTTTACAAGTATAACTTGTTGTTAGTTTGACCTTTTCCTTAGTTGCAACTTGCAATAATAATGAGGTTTAATACTGACGAGTAAATCTGATAGAAAAAGTCTTTTCCTGAACATTAGGAAAAACTACTTATGTAATGTAAATTAGGGGTGTTATCTCTGATTCTGGTGGCCATCTTGAGTTGGGAGCAGATGTGGTGGTGATTTTGCTTAAAACCTCGAGTGTGTAGTTGATTGTCATTGATACTATTCAATTTTGGTGCTGCTTAGCATTGATATATTCTTTGGTAAATCTTTGATTATTCAGCTAATGTTATTGGATAATTTCTGCAATTTTTCGTCAGGGTATGATGGTAAAGCTAATTTGCTACAAGAAACCGGACATGACTGTGCAGCCCGAGTCAGACGCGGCATCAGTGCTGCCTGCCATTGAGATCGATAAGAGGTTGAAGGTGTTCAAAGAAATATCTGAAGGAAATTCCTCACTAGTTACTGCTCTGGAAAAGCTCGAATCCGCTATCAGAAGGGACTTTCCCTGAGAAAATCTCATAGTCAGTCTAGTAGCCTAGTTAGTATGTGGTGATCTTTTGTCCATAGGGAATGATAATCTTCAATGTTGCTCTTGTAATGCATTTATGCTCTCAATGACGGGACATATCTATAGTTATCTAGCTCCTGCATGTTTTTGAGAAAGATGGATGTGGGGAAAAATGGTTGAAAATGATATTGTAGGGACAATTAATGAATAGACTGACTATCCACTGGGAACTTTAAATGGATACATTTAAGATTTAACCAGTGGGAACTTTAATTTATGCAAACTTAACACATGACATACTTCAAGTTTCCAGAGAAAACAGTAGGATGAAATTGTTCTTGCCTGGTCTGGGCATTCACAATTCTCTCTTATTACAATCTAATGGATGGATTTTTCAAACTTGTTTAACATACAAAAGACTTCGAAACTCCATTCCTGCAACAGTGAGATCTCTGTTCCCAGGATCGACGTATAAGCTCACCTCAACATCTTCAATATCCGATCCTTGATCAATATAGAAGTATCCAATTCGCTCCTCCATCCACCCATCTTCCCTGGAGGCAGCATTCTTTTCATAATCTACGCTTGGAAAAACACCCAGCGTCACAATTTGTGCTTGTTCTTCAGCATCTGATTCTTTGCTGACAAACCTGATTGTGGATTTAGCAGCTGACCGTCTCCCCTCGAACCAGTTACCAACCAGGTAGGCTCCATAAATTGTCCTCTTTGACATCATGAATGTTTTCATCCTTCCTCTGACAACGAACCATGATGCTGCTTCAAGCTTCTCAACTTCAGGACTCCTTATATATATACCAAGTTAAGAAACTAAAATTAGTTCTTCATGGATGAGATTGTATGATCACTAGATACAGCTAGCACAAGTATGAACCATACCCGGGATGATCATAATACTCATTGTTCGAGATCACCCTCTTTGTGCTTATTCCACATTCAATTGTAAGATTTCGTGATCCCGCCATAAGAAAGGTCTTCTTGATCAAAGTTCAAACAAAGATAAATGATAAGTTGGAAAAGAAGCAGAAAGAAATAGAATATTTGATGCTGGGGGCAAGCAAATCATATATGTTGTGCAAACTAGTAGTATAGTAATTATTTGCAAGCACGCACCAATGAAACTAAATAAATTAATTCAAATTCTGCTCCTGGATTTCTACAGATGACTAAATTAATTAATTAACATACACGATCACGGGGAGATAGAGATGCTATGCAGCTGGTCTCGTACGGATAATAGTTGGCTTCACGGAAACTGGAACATTCACTGAGGTTGCTAGATTCCCTGGAATGACACATTGCTAGTTCATGAAGCTGTTCGTTGCGAACCACAGCAACTACCAATTTCTCCCAACTGTCGTAGATTCTGCTGCCCATCTCTGATATCATTAATTCTCTCAGGAAATCAGATTTATTTTTCTGTTATGAGATTTTCTTTATCTTCCCTTTTTAAGAGTCAAGTTATGAGTTTGATCCAGTAATTTATCAGTTAAGATCAAAATGGTCTATGTCAGTCTTCGTCAACCGCGTAAACGTGGAAACAATTGTCCAGGCTATGAATCTGGTCGTTATATAATTATCATGATATTGATGTTGACTTCTGAAGCCTGTCATTACTCATTAGTCTAAAAGCATGTCAGCTCAGCTGTCACTAACAATGTATAGTTCCTTTTCAAAATCTAATCATTTCCTTGATCATCATGCATTACGGTGAAAAATCAATTTTACCATAGAAGCTTGACCGTTAAATGTTGTGCACCTTTCCAACTTTATACATATACTATTCCTTTGGCTTTGGTAGAGCATATCTCTTTTCGGCAGACTAGAGTGTTCGTTATCAGATCACTTAATTGATGTGAGTACAAAAGTTAATCAACCTGAATCAAACAGAACAGTCACCGTGATGCACTCAACTAGCTAGCTATCGAACACTCTACCGAACAACACAAGCTCCTCACAACTTTCTTAGTCGCTTTATACTCTAAGGAACCGTCAATTTCTCTACATTGCAGAGAAAAGTGTTATTGATGAGATAGATACAGAGAAAATGTCTATCTAAACCTGTTTATACAGAGGTTTCAAGAACTTGTCATTTGTCAAGCAGCTACCGTACGTTAGAATGCAACGGTCTTGGTTCGATGAACGGCCGAAATTAAGTCATCTGTTATAATACAAGCAGTCAACTGGTAAATTGCGCACTCGATCTTCAAATCTTCAGGTCTGTGGATACATGCCCAAACGTTTCAAAACTTTACACTTTACCTTTTTTTTTCTTTACTTTACAGTTTACTTTCCTCACTTCGATTTTTTGTTTTTTTTCATTTTTAATTTGAACCACGAAACTGCGAAAGCGAAAGGTCAGAGCCAACAAAATGTCACATTACAAGGATGAAATCTAAGAAAATTTCAACCACTGGTAATTTTTTATATTAATTAACGAGTACTAATTTTACTAGAAGCATAACGAAAATATAGAACATCAATTTACTTAAATCTTCCAACACCTGCATCAAAATATTTTGTTTTGATCTCATTTCATTAGGACAGTTTCAACAAAAATAAAAGGAGAAAAATTGACACATAGTTTTCTTTTGTAAAAATAAGAAATTAAAATAACTTCACACATTACATATATAGTGTTTTACTGTTTATACAATCGATTGAATTTCGATATTGTCACCCAATTCAATTTTAGTTATTTACTTTGAAGGGATAAATTTTAGTTTCAATTTAGAGGGCCTAATTGTTTGGTGACTGAGGTGTCATGACACTTGAGGTCATGCATGGGTTCAATCTTCGCAGGGCCGTCTTAGAGATTTACAGGCCCTATAAGTAGGGCCTCAATCAAGTTATAACGTAATAGGATATTAAATCAACAAATTTATACCCAAAAATATTTTAGAAAAATGAAATTATTTTCTAACAGAACATTAAACAACGTACTTCTATATTATGTTAAAAAAATGCAACTCTTCTAATTCTTCCGGAAAGTTTAAGGACTCCATTTGGTTTTGTTGATTTTTTTATGTCCGATTTGACTTCATTAGGGAATTTTACACCCACTACCCCTACTAGACACTCTAATTACGTCTAACCCCCTCTTAGTCAATCTATTACATATGGGTCTAAAATCAGCTTCTTCCGTTGACCAAACAAAATGGAAATTTAGACTAAACATGGCCTTATCATTTTTATTACAACTAGGCCCTTTGTTTCTCCTTTTTAATTTCATTCCTCTTCCTTCCTTGTTCTTTCTTCTTCCTTCTTTTTTTTTTCTTTCCTCTTCCCTTCTTCAGAACAGTGGCCGGAGCTCAGGTCAGTTGGAGTTGTAAAGCTTCGATTGATCGGAGCTGTGACTTGCTCCGATCAATCGGAGTAGTGCTACTCCGATTTGATAGGAGCTTTACAACTCCGATCGATCGGAGCTGTGACTAGCTCCGATCAGATCGGAGTTGCACACCTCTGATCTGATCGGTGTTGTTACCTGCTCCGATCACATCAGAGCTGCACAACTCCGATTTGCTATTTTTTTTTAATTTTTTTTTTATATATATTTTTCTAATTTTTTTGAGTGATATTTTAAAATAAAAATTTTATTAGGGCTTAGTTGCAATAAAATTTGGGACAAATTTGGAATTTAAAGAAGTTATATGGTTTACGTTGAATTATTAAGTGCCAAATTGGTAAAATTAAAACAATTTGAGGCTAATGTGTAATTAATGAAAATTGAAGTTGTTTGGTCAAAGTCAGAATTCAATATTTGACCAAGGGTAAAAATGTCTTTACATTGATTTAATTCGCCAAAATTCAAATTTGCGGGTTTAGATGTAATTAAATCTATCTAACAAGGGTGCTGGATGTAATTGTTTGGCTAACGAGGGTCTATCTGTAATAAAACGAACTAACAAGGGTAGTATATGTAAGAAGCCCACTTTATTATAAAAATATTAGAAGTCTTATTTTATAATATAATTTTTAATTTTTTTTCACAATGAATTATGATTGATTTGAGGTCAAAATTTTACATCGAAAAAGTCAACAAAATCAAATGGGATTCTTTAAACTTTTCGGAGGAAGTAATTAACATTCTTTGAGTCGTTCTTGTGACATTTTGAAGCGTAAATAGGATCTGTCCAATTTTAACTTTGAAAAGCTCCTTTCCGCATATGCAATCGATAGGAATTGTTAACATGGTATGTATAAGCAATATATTACTGCATTAGGAAAACAACCAAAATATTTTAAACTCAAAATTTCAATATTCCATCTGCTTATTTTGGCATATACATTGTAGCAAGTTCCAATTATACGAATAAATAGTTTCCATCATTTATCAGATTGTCACTGCTCTTACATGCATTTTCACATTTTCACGATGAATACAACAAGATTTTAAAGATTTTAAAGACGTAGCATCTAAATTAAGAATGTAAACCTCAAATGTAAACATAAATCCAAATACTTTTTTATACTCTTGATATTGCCCAAATCTTAATTGCAGTGAAGAAATTCTTTGATCAATAATATAAAGTATATAATAAATAATTATCTCAAAATGATTCCTTTTTAGATAAAGGAGAAGTGTCATCTGGGATCTCATGAAGCGGTCTCAATTTTTTTATTGTTTTTATTTTTTTAATTTTCAACCTAGTGGAGGCCCAGGAAATTGGAGGCCCCGAGCGATGACGAAACAGATCAGAGTGTTGAGACAAGAGGGTAGGTATTAGTGTCGGTTCATCATATTGAGTGGTCAAAAAATTAAGTACATAAAATAAAATAAATGGAGCCATATATTTATCCAGCATATATGCATGGCAATATGGCATGGGGTGATTTATGGACATCAACCTGCATTTTTCCAGATTTCGTATCCATCCATCCTTCCTTTCATATTCACCATAAATCCATAATAAATGTACGTATCATCATCCTCTCTACTATATGCATGTACATACATACGGTTCCCAATATATACTTTTATTTATAATTTAATTAGTGTGGTTTTGGTTGTATTGCACTCTCTCCACTATATACTGATGATCTCCCCAAATAACACATATATAATTACAATACACTTTTTCAAATTTAAAATCGTTTCGCAGCAACCAGACACTCTCGATCTCTGAGAGAGAGATGAAGTTTCGAAAATAAAGTTTCACCTATAGTATACCTATTGTATTGTATGATTATTATTATTATTATTCCGAAAATACAAAGTTTCACCTATATATAGTTCTTTCTAACCTTACCATTTTGGCTGTTCCAATAGTTACGTGTACTCCATAAATTTCAAAACCATATACCATTTTCATTTACCGTGAGCAATTTCCCTGGCATTTTTTTTTAAATCTAGGTAAGGGAGATAACACAAGCTAGTTGGCGTTGGACTTGATCAAGAATCGACACTATCATACCATGTGTGACATGATTGCATATTTTTAATTTTTTCTTTTTTAAAAGGACAAATTTAATTGTAAATGTATCTTGATCTAGATCACATAGAGCACTTAAACACTTCATTGCTTTTCGCTTCGAGCTCGCTCTTGCGTTCTCAAATTGAAATTCGCGCTCTATATCGCTCTCTATTTATTAACGCACGCTCTAAGGTCATCTTAATCCGCTTAAGGGAAATCTAGAGAAATAACTAGTAATTTGAGATTCTATCCTTCCATGGCTTCCATGGCTCCCATTAGTGTTGTTACGCGAATTGAGCCTTATCGAGTACTCGGCTTGGTTCGGCTCGTTAAGGTTTTCGAGCCGAGCTTGAGCCTAAACTTAGGCTCGGCCTCGGTAAGGCTCGTTAATTAAGGCTCGATATTATGTAGATTATTAGTAGTATTAGTATTATAAGTTATTATTTAAGTTAAGATTATTGGCTTGAATTGCTTATATTTGCATTTTGTTAGACTTTAATCATTTCATCATTTGGGGAGTTGATTCTAATGTATAATCTTGAATTTGTTTATATTTTACTTAATATTTTAACATATTTTTCATGGTATTTTAACAAACGAACCGAGCTTGAGCCTGAATTTAAGCTCGCTTCGTAAAAAAATCCAAGCTTAGGCTCGGCTCGTTTGTTAACGAGCTCGAGCTCGAGCTTGAAATCAGTCTCGCTTCATTACGAGCCGAGACGAGCCTAAGCAATACTCGTCTCGCTCGGCTCGTTAAACAACACTAGCTCCCATGAGTTTAGAGGAAGAGGTACAGAGGCATTGAAAATAATGAAAAGCTGACCATCAAGGTTAAGAATGATGAAAGTTCCTAAAGATGTAGAGGTTAAGAATGCTGAAAGTAAAGTTTGTTTGCTGAAAAGGTCCTATGTATGGACTTAAACAATGTCCTAGGCAGTTTAAGAGATTTGACAAGTTTATTATCAAATTTGGTTTTTCTAGATGCAATTATGACACTTGTGTTTATCTGGAATTCTGGAGGGAGAAGAGCTATCATATATGACATATCTACTCATCTATGTGGATGTTAACAACAAGTAGCAGTAGAGAAGGGACCACTAAGATCAAGCACCTATTGTGTTCTGAATTTGAAATGAAGTACTTTGAACTAGGTTAAGAGAATATTGGGAATATAATGGATATCACAAATGAACAAAGGAAATCATGATGTAGTTCTCTCACAAAAGTCCTATCTCATAAAGGTTCTTGAAAGATATAATATGAGATATGTTGATTCAGTTGTGACACCCATTGAAGCTCAGTTCAAACTCACTAAGAAGCAAATTCTTGATACACAACAAGAGATTAATTATATGGCTAAGGTACCATATGCAAGTGACGTAGGAAGTATCATGTATGTAATGGTATGTTGCAGACCTGACTTGACACATGTCATGAGCATAGTCAGCAGGTTGATGGATAAACATGACACTCAGAAGCAGTAAAGGTGGCTACTTAGATACATAGCAGGAGCACTAGATTTGAGCTTACACTACAAGAGGAAGCCATCTGAGAAAGGCGCTTGTGGGATATGTGGATTCTAATCATGATGCAAATCTAGACACAAGAAATCTTTCATTGATTATGTGTTCAGATTGTTTGACACAACAATCAGTTGGAGATCTATTCATCAACCAGTAATTACTCTATCTACAACAGAGCTAGAATTTATGGCCATGTATGAAGACATCAAGGAGGCTATTTGGCTTAAAGGGAATTCTGAAACAATTTGGCATCTATCAAGATACTGTTATAATATATTGTGATATATAGTTAGACTGCTATTCACCTATCCAAGCATCATGCTTATCATAACAGCTCTAAGAACATAGACATCAAGCATCATTTTGTCACAGATGAAGATGATAAAAGAGATGTTAAAGTTAAGAAGATCAGAGCTAAAGAAAATCTTGAAGGTTGTTTCACCAAGTCAATGCCATAAGAGAAGTTCAGGTTGTGCATTGGCTTTATCAATCTAAATTATTTCTATCTTCAGTAACAAGGGGGGCTATCTTAACTTATCAGAGACAGACAAGGGAAGTCCTAGCTAGCTCCAGGGATGATAAAGGGATCATTATCAAGATAAGGTGGAGAATTATAAATGTATCTTGATTGTTCTGGAAGGAACAATAAGAGATCTCAAAATGGGATTGATCTAACACAACTGGATCAACAAGTTTCTTAACTGGAAAGTTTGTTGCAATTGTGTGGTGTGCATCAAGTCTTGAAATTGGAAGACAAAGATGATGCTACAGTTGATCGATCTTGGGATAAATCTGAAGCGTTGGTTAGTTGTTTAAATAGCTTCTAATGTTGTAACGTAATTCAGTCCTTCCTGGTTTCTGAGAACAAGCTAGATTCAGAGAGAGAGAGAGAGAGAGGTGAGGTTGAGTGAAAAGACCGTTCACACTTGAAGCTCTGCACATTAATATCTGTAAATTTTCAGTTTTTCTTCTTGATAGTGAAGTTGTGATCGTCTCTTCCGTGCACGTAGGTCTATTCTGGACTGAAGCACGTAATTCTGTGTGTTCAACTGCGCTTAAATTCTTCAATTGGTTTCAACGAGTTCACATGAAGTCCATTGTTGGTTGAATAGGTTTCTTCTGTTAATTCGTGTTCATGACTCAACACTAACTACCCTACTCCTACAGAAGTTATAAGGCGGTACAGTGGAAGAAAGGTTGAGTGGTGAAGGAGGGGTGCATGGTTCGATCCCTGTCGGAGAGATAAGGTGGTTTAGGTGTGGAGGTATAAGGTGGTCTAGATGTGGATGTATATAAGGTGGTGTAGGATGTTTGTATAGTGTAGGAATAGTTGTAATATTTGTTGTTTCAAAATGAAAAGAAAAGAAAATTCATAATCCTACTCCTACACTATTTCTTTACCGCATGATAACTCTAAATACATTAATTGAGCTCATTTAGAAGTTACACTGATATGAAAATTAAGAGAAAGATGGTCATTTTAAATTTATATGGATATGGATATATAACTAGCAACACCATTTGAGTTTAGTCCGAGCTCAAAATATCGCATACCATTAGAATTTCATGATTGGTGGCAATAACATTGGGAAATGAATGTGGATTGATTCTGAAACTGATGAAGATGTTACAACTTGCTACAATAAATCAAAAACATGTTAATCACTTTTGAGTTTATAATCAGAGTCTGCTCCCATGATATTGTCGCTGAACATGTTATTCACGAGTGGCGGGCGACTCATGTTACATCATAGTTCAGTACTGTTATAGTGGACGATAGTTTATATATGTCTCTTTATTTTCTTAAATAAGTCACATACCTAAAGTACATTATTAATTAAATCAGCTAATGTAATGTAATTTTTCTATATATCAGTGTAAGTTATAGATGTTCACGTATTTAATAGATAAATCTTAGTGCAAGTTATATATAGAGTACGTTCACGTAATGTAATTTTATATCAGTCAAGATACTGTGAAATAATTCTATAACCCATATAGTTTGTTAATGAGAAAGATGGAGATTTAAATTAATTATGATACTGACGAACTTAATTTTGTTGACTATTTCAATGGTCATTTTGACCTTAAATTATTTTTAAATCATACGATAAAAATAACTAAAAACATCATATTATGAAACTAGAATGTTTATATGAATCACTTGACAATATATTCAACTGATGAAGAATACCAATTAACATGCAAAAAAGATGCACTGCAGATTTTGAAGTTGAATGTTTCCAAAGTTTAGAGATGTATCTGATGGTTCTTAACTCACCGGAAGAATAATTTTCGTATGTCTAATATAGTTCAATTCAAAACTATTAATTGCATAACTACAAAAACGATATACATTTATAGCGCACCATTTATATTAAGTTTAATTACTCAATTAGTTACTCCATTTTTTTATTACGTTTGAAGTCATTATGTGAAAATTATATATTCACTCAATTTATTTCAATATATTATTTAATAAAACAATAATATTTTACAAAATTACACTTTCACACGCTACGCGTGTGACGCGGTTCCTAGTATATAATATATGGAGGAAACTTAATTGCATGTTCAATCAATACTACTGTAGTGACAAGGATGTTTCAGCCATCGAGCATCACTATTGCTAATTATATATATTATCTGCACGACATGATTTTTCCTTTAATCATGCTTTAAGTCTAATCAGAATTTGGGAGACTCTTGGAATTGGATTTTGAGACTGAATTTTTTATTTTATAGTACAAAACTTCAAAATAAAAACATTCACATCAAAACCCTCTCCCAAACACTATTAATTACCCAGTCATCCATAATTAGAATTACTTAACCACTATTGAGTTTAATAATCATTTTTATAAAGACAATTTTACATATAACGCACCTTATAAAATAGGTACTTTTCATTTAGTTTCCTATTACATTGTAGATATTACAATTAAAGACAACTACCTTTAAATTTTGATAAATTGGAGTGTTTTGGCTTTGGATTTGCGTGAGAGCTCTCGAAAGTGCAATTTAGATGTGAGTACTAAAAGGGTTTGAAAATTGAAACTAGTAGCTAGGTAGTAGGCTATATTTATAAATGTGAGTAGTAAAAGAGTTTAAGAAGTCAAACTACTGTGAGGTGTTGATTGTTGATTGCAAGAGAGAAATTGATAAATGTAAAGAGAGAATGGTGCGCTAGAAAGACATAGTTGAAACTTGGAAAAGGTGCGAGGGAAGCCAAACAGACCGTTTGGCTCTCTTTTCATTTTGGAAGTTCCGTTCCAAAAACGTAAATTAACTTTGTCTCTTTTTTTAGCCACCCCTCAACAATATTCACGTTTTTTTGATTTTTAGGTTTTTCCTTTTTTTTTTTTATCTCACTAACTATATTATTTCTCTTTCTATAACTCATTATCTCCCTTTTTCTTTCTATAACTCACTTTTACACATCATCATTTTACTTTTAATTACTTACTAAACTCTCCAAAATAATATCAAATACTAATTTTCTCTCACTCTCAAAGTTTTCGTAACACCTCCCTAACCACCCATTCTAAAAATGAAGCATGAAAAGAGAGCCAAACGTTCCGAAAGATTCTTGCTCAATTTGAGAGGCCGAGAAGCCAATTACATGCAGTAATTTACCCTTCAATTTTTATTATTAAATTATTTCTTTGGAAAATGCAAGTTTCATCTTATTTCATGTTCAATTTTAATATTTGATACGTCAAGGTCAAAGTTTTTCATTCTATTTTGATTTTTGTTGACTATTTTTTCTTGTAAATTAGTCTTAAATAACATTGAAAAATTCAAACAATTACATTAAAAAAATTGTACTATACTATTTTGATGCAATTTTCTTAAAAGCATTTGAATTTAAAGTAATATAATAAGCCGGTTGATTCACCCAATTGATTGACCTACCAATCAATTTTAATCCGTTGATCTTGCTTATCCAATTTCAATCTAGTGCGTACATGTGTCATTAGTTAATTAAAACATGTAGGGTTCGAATCCTGTTGGCGTGATTTTTCTCCATTATTTTTATTATTATTTTTATTGAAGGTGTTTGGTTTGAATCTTGTTGGCGTGATTTTTCTCTATTATTTGTATCATTATTTTAGTGGACCCTTATTTTAGTTGAAGGTGTTGGGTTCGAATCTTATTGGCGTAATGTTTTTCTTTTTTATTTATCCTCTTCTTAAATTTTTATTTTTTTAACATAAAGTTGTATGACGTATTATACTTAATTTTAAAAATAACCATGATATGTTCTTATAAAAAAAGACATACTTCCTCCGTCCAATAATAAATGTAACACTTGATCATGTTGACTTTTTCGATGGACATGACCTTAAATTATTCTTAAATCATATGATAAAAGTAACTAAAAACATCATATTATGAAACTAGAATGTTTATATGAAGCACTTGACAATATATTCAACTGATGAAGAATAACAATTAACATGCGAAAAAGATGCATTGCAGATTTTGAAGTTGAATGTTTCCAAAGTCTAGAGATGTATGTGATGGTTCTTAACTCATCGAAAGAATACTTTTAGTATGTCTAATATAGTTTAATTCAAAACTATTAATTGCATAACTACAAAAACTATATACATTTATATTAAGTTTAATTACTCAATTAGTTATTTTTTATTACGTTTAAAATCATTATGTGAAGATTATATATTCACTTCATTTATTTCAATATATTATTTAATAAAATAATAATGTTTGTATTACGCTTCACACGCGCAGTTCCTAGTACATCATAAAGGAGTAATTTGCTACCGAAGCGTTTGACTCGATGGAGGGGAGTAAAAATTGACATACATTGTTTCAAAACCAAAAGAGTAAACCCCAATTTTTTTTCTTTTTAAATATTTTATATCCCTCTTCCTTAGTCATAAAAAATAAAAAATCAATCAACTTCCACAGAGGCTCTATTATGTCTCAGTCTTTAATGTTATTTTGTTATTATTTTCAAACGACAGAAAAACTAATGTAGAAAATGTAAATTATAAAATTTAAAAAGAAAAGAAAATTTTAAATGGTAGTAGGATAAATGATGAAGGTTGATTTTGGTCATTCACATTGTAATTATCGTTATTATTTGGTAATTTCTTTTTTGTCCTTTAATATAATATTTAAAACAATAGGCATCTAAGTGTAATACTGATATTTTAAAAGGGTGTGATGGGTAAAAACCCCTTTTTATAAATGGAAGACATGTTTCACGTGTAATCATGCATACAGTCGCCAATACTATTTGCGCTATTGCTATATATATGGGGCCTTCTTCACTATATTCATAGCTTAACAAAAACTCACACTTTTAATAGAGTAGATTTGCAAAAAACACTCAGATCCAAAAGAAGATTGAAATTAAAATGGAATTGAAATGTTCCAATGGAAACAAGTTAGACGAAGAAGCAAAACAATCTCAAGTGGAGATATGGAAGTACGTATTTGGATTCACTCCAATGGCAATGGTGAAGTGTGCCATTGAACTCCAGATACCTGATATCTTGGAAAGCCATGGTGGGGAGATTACACTTCCAGCATTATCCACCGCTCTTGGCTGCTCCCCGATGATCTTGCACCGTATAATGAGGTACTATTAATTACAACGCCTATGTTTAGAAAACATAGATTTTAAGCTAGCTGATACTTCCTTCATTTTTTTTAGTTATTTTCTAAGTGGTAAAAATTACCAATTTTAAGGAATAATATTAAAGAATTGATTTGTATGAGTATTTGATTGTGAAAGGGTGATAAAGTATGATAGAGAGTGAAGAAGTTGTTATAAAGAAGGAGAGAGAAATAATAACAAATTAGTAAGTGAGTTGAAATTTTTTCCATATTTGAGTTAGAAAGTTTGTAAGAGAACGTACAAAATAGAAACCTAGAAAGTTATTAATGAAATGGAGGAGTAAATGTCTTAAAGTTGGATGATTATTTGTATTTACTTGGATAGAAAATGGTCTAAACAATTCATACTTGTCTAAAAGTTTAAACATAAATTATTGCACAATCTCTTGAACAGGTATTTGATACATCGTGGAATCTTTAAACAAAAGCCAGATAGTGTACCGATTTGCTACGTCCGAACACCACTATCCCGTATGCTCATGAAAAACGGGGATGATAGTTTGTCGCCTTTCATTATGCTCGAGAGCAGCTTTGCCATGCTAGCCCCATGGCACAAATTGAGTCGAACAGTAACTAGTGGTACTTCATCCTTCAAGGCAGCAAACGGTATTGAGGATGTGTGGAAGTATGCGGCTGAAAATCCAGACCATAGTAGGCTAATTGATGGTGCAATGGCCTCTCATGCTAAGTTGCATATGTCAGCCATCATAGAACAATATCCACAAGCATTTGAGGGGATCACCTCAATTGTGGATGTTGGTGGTGGTGATGGAACCACGCTTCGGACGTTGGTCAAGGCGTGTCCTTGGATTCGTGGGATTGATTTTGATCTCCCTCATGTTGTATCTGTCGCAACTTGTTGTGAGGGTGTTCAACTTGTTGGTGGTGACATGTTCAAGAGTGTCCCCAAGGCTGATGCTGCTTTTATCATGGTAAGTATGTAATGGTTTAGGTGCATCGGTGCTCCCCACTATATATGATGCCTTGTCGTGTAGCAATGTGAGTTCTACACATATATATATAATTCAGGTGCTATGTGAGAGAGTATAACACTGGACGTTACCAATTATCTTTAATAAAAAAATTTTATATTATTATAAGGAGTATTAAAAAAAAAAAAAAAAACTATTTTAACTCGCACTTGAGCCCATTCCAGCCTTTGGGGTGGGTCCGTGCCACATATGGTCTATCTATTCATGTTACCTTTTTATATTCTACGTTATGGATGTAGTGGGTATTACACGACTGGGGCGATGAGGAGTGCATCCAGATCTTGAAGAACTGTCGGGAGGCCATTCCAAACGACACGGGGAAAGTGATCATTGCAGAGGCCGTGATTGAAGAAGGAGAAGAAGACGAGTATAGCGATGTTCGTTTGGCACTGGACATGGTGATGCTGGCTCACACAGACAAAGGAAAAGAGAGGACCTACAAAGAATGGGAATATGTTTTGAACGCTGCTGGCTTCAGTAGATTCACAGTGAAACGTATTGAATCCGTTGTAGCTGTTATTGAGGCTTATCCATGAAGAAGAAAAAAACCTTTAAATTCAAGTTGTTTATTATATGAATATGTAACTAGTCTATGTGGCTATTTACAGTACTCCTCAAAATGGATACTCCTCAAAATGGAGTGAATAAAGTAATGGATTTTTCTTCGGAGTTTTCCACTACTGATTTTAATTAGTGTTTATACAAATTACTTCTCCATCAGTTTTTCATTTAACTATTTTAAAGTGTACTTGACCATAAATAAGTTTTACTTAAATCGGAAGAGAATATTACATTTTGAAGTTAAAATCCTAATGTTTTATATATGTGTAAATGTTTTTAGAACCTGGACAATTTTGTTGAAGAAGAATTGACTTCATATGCTTGGCGTTTCGCAAGATGCTTGCGCAATTCGATATTTGTAGTTTATGGAACTATAAAATACCAATCGGAAAGCCTACGAAACACCATATATACCAACTGTTATGTATAAACTCTCAAGATTGATTACAAACAAGAGTTATTCTTTGTTTCCACAAAAGTAGATCCTCATCTCGGTTGTTGTCATTGATGAGTCCGCCTAGATCACTACCATCATGGACATCAGTGCTGCTGCTACTGAACTAATTCGTAGTTGATTCGGACGAGTATTTATCAGAAATATCTTCTTCCACCACTTTCCCCTTCCCTTTTACATCCCCCACCAAGACAATATCTTCCCCTTGTCGGAGCGGCTCTTCATCACTTGCCCCTTTGTTCCCATCTTCCAACTTCTGCTACTTATTATATGCATCATCGATGCAAATAACATTTTTCTTCTTCTCCCATCCCTGGTCATGAGATTCTTCACTTCACTTTCACGCTTTTCAGTGCATGCCTTGCTCTGCTTGTTCAGAGTCTTCACATCTGGCTCTAGGGAAGTTTCCTTGGCATTCCATCGCACATTCAATAAGAGAATAAACAAATAGCAACTTTAGCAAGTTACAAACAATGTATATAATAGATTTATACCCCACTTCATCATTTGAAGATTTTGACATCACCAAACAAGCTAGTACTCGTTCTATTACTTGGAAAGGAAAAAAGAAGTTAGAAGTTAGAAGAAAGAAAAGATGAAAAGGTTTGAACGTAAAAAAATTAAGAAGCAAAAATGATCACACATTTATATAGGTGAAGGGGTTGAGAGATGGATTTGACTAAAATTTGTAAATTGATTTAGTTTTTTAATAGCCTTAAAACAAAAATGGTGTTTGATTTACCACTCTATGGCATTGTTAGTAACAATGAGATGGCTATTGTTCATGTTACGTATGCATTTATTTGTGCTATTACCATTTTCTCAATAATTTGAGAATTTCACATAATTTTTAGTTAGCTTTGTTTTCTAGTTAATAAATTGCTTTAAATGTAAAATATTCTCTACCAAAAAATTATGGTAATTTCTTTTTCTTCAACCTATTTGACTTATATTTCAAAGTTGATCTTCACATTTTCTTTTATGCATGCAATTTATTAAATGAAAATGCGAATAACGATCTTCACATTTTCTTTTATGCATACAAAGTGTGTGGAATGATTACAACACAAACATATTTTGAATGTCTTTAGATTTATATTCAGATTGTGCCTTACTTGTCACATATTCACCCCATGATGACTGCAAATGCTATCACACGAGGTGGTCCTCTTCGAGGTTGTTGTCATTGACAGATCCATCTGGATCGCTGCCATCTGTCAGAATTATAGTGCCTCTAACTTATCACATAAATCATCATATGCATCTTCCCAACGAAGGAAGAATTATCGTCCTCCACCACATTTTTCATTGCTTGTAGATTTTTCTTAAAAAGTTTTTTATCAAACGCTTGCCTTTTAATCAACCAACACAATAGATGATAAATTAAAATCAAGGATTTGAATTTATTAATTCATAAACGCTCCTAAGAAATATAGAAGAGAAGTGATAAAATTAACGAACCAACTTAACATCATTATACCTTGACTTCAACTATACACACACGTTCATATACGTGAGAGGCCGGTTTGGATCAGATTAACCCAAAAATATTTTGAATGAGTGAGTAATGTGACACTGTTTGAAATGTCAATCTTTTCCCACACACATTATATAAAGGGGTTTTATTAACTAAAAAGAGAAAATAAATAAACTAGAACCTTCTATTCATATTTCAGTGAAGGTCAACATTGTTTACGCAATTCGCAAGCTATTTGTAGGTTTTGGAACTATTAAATACCAATCGGAAAGCCTAGGGAACAACATACATTACCAAATGTTATGTATAAACTATCTAGATTGATTACAAACAAGAGTTATTCTTTGTTTCCATCATCTTGATAGTTAACGTCTGGTTGTTCCTTATTAGTCTCAGGCCCTTCCCTGGAGGACATGACATGTTGCCACATAAGTAGATCCTCATTTCGGTCGTTGTCATTGATGAGTCCGCCTAGATCACTCCCACCAGAGTCATCAGTGCTACTGCTACTGAAGTAATCCGTACTTGATTCAGATGAGTATTCATCAGAACTGTCTTCCTCCACCACTTTCCCCTTCCCTTTTACATCCCTTGCCAAGACAATATGTTCCCCTTGTCTTGGAGGCTCCTCTTCACTTGCCCCTTTGTTCCCAACTTCCAACTTCTGCTTCTTATTATTATTTGCATCATTGATGCAAATGACATCTTTCTTCTTACCCTCATCGCCAATCATGAGATTCCCCACATCCCTTTCACGCTTTTCAGTGCAACCCTTTCTCTCCTCATTCGGAGTCATCACTTCTGGCTCAAGGGAAGTTTTCCTGAAATTCCATTGCACATTCAATAAGAGAATAAATAAATAACATCTTTAGCAAGTTACAAAAACCGTATACAATAGATTTATACCTGACTTCATCATTTGAAGATGTTGACATCACCAAATAAGCTAGAAGTCGTTCTATTACTTGGAAAAAAGAAAAGTTAGAAGAAAGAAAAGATGATCGAATGGATTTGAACATAAAAAAATAAAAAAATAAGAAGCAAAACGATACATTTATATATAGGTTAAGGGATTGAGGGATGGATTTGGCCAAAATTAGTAAATTGATTATGTTTATGTATAGCCTTAAAACATAAAAGGTATATGATTTACCACTCTATGGCATTGTTAGTAACAATGAGTTGGCTATTATTCATGTTAGGTATGTATTTATCGGTGTTATTACCATTTTCCCAAATATTTGATGATTTCTCATGATTTTTTGTTAGCTTTGTTTAGTAGTTAAGAAATTGCTTTAAATGTAAAAATATTATCTACCAAAAAGTTATGGTAATTTCTTTATTTTCATCCTATTTGACTTATAATTCAAAGATGAGGTTCCCTTTTTCTTTTATGCATGTAAGTTATGAAATAAAAATGCCAATAACGATTACGATAATGACAAAAAAACTAGTATGGTTTTAGTTGAAATACAATTTGCAAAGTGTGAGGAACCATACATTTTAACTGCTAATTAATGTTGCGGAACAAATGTAATCCAAATCTATATCGAATGCCTTTATATATATTTATAGTCAAATTGTTCCTTACTAGTTATTCAGGCCAAGATGGCTCTCTTTACCGTTAGCTTATCAGCTTATAAACTCCAGAAATTTATAAGCTCGTGTTCACGTAATATACTTATTGTCAGAAAAAATAAGTCTGTTACGTGAACGCGAACTTATAAGCTTCTGAAACTTATCAGCTAGCTTATTTTTTAAGCTAATGAAGTTACCTTATTTTTAATAAGCTAGCTTATCATCTTTCATATTTCAATTATACCCCTAATAATAATAATAATAATAATAATAATAATAATAATAATAATAATAATAATAATAATAACAACGGATTATTTAGTTAATAGTTTAGACATAAATATATTATTATTTTTATGTTAAAATAATAATAATTATTGTTATTATAAAACTAAATTTTTATTAATCACGTAAAATCAGAAGTAAGTCGAGAGACAATATTTGTTGTCATATACATGTTCATAACTTGAAAAGGAATTATTTAATTAATAGTTTAGACATAAATATATTACTATTTTTATGTTAAAATAATAATAATTATTATTAATATTATTATATTTATTATTATTAATTTTATTATTAAATAAGAAAAATGAACGAAGAATATAAAAATATATTATGAATGTCCTTTTATGTCATTTTATCAATTAACTTATAAACTCATTCGTTAAACACGTAAACTAAAATCAACTAACTTATGAGCTCATCTGCTAAACACGTACACTAAAATCAACTATCTTATCAGCTAACTTATCAGTTAGTTTATCAGCTGCCTTATCAGGTATCAACTAGCTTATCGGCTCCAGTTAGCTTATAAGCTAGTTTTGCTAAACAGGGTCGATGACTGCAAATGCTACCACACGTGGTGGTCTTGTTCGAGGTCGTTGACGTTAACAAATCCATCTAGATCATCGCTGTCATGTCTCGGAATTATAGTGGCTCTAACTTATCACTTCATAAATCATCTTTCTTTTAAAAAGTTTAGGTTATCAAACGCTTGCTTGTTAATCAACCAACACAATCGGTCAACCAGTGATAAGATCAACTATATGGATTTATTAATTCATAAACTCACCTAAGAAATATAAATATAGAAGAGAAGGATAAAATTAACGAACAAACTTAATATTAGTATACCTTAACTTCAACTATACACACGCGTTCAATCTAATCTGAAAAATTTCGGATTGAGTGAGTAATGTGCTGCTGTTAGAAACGCTATTTCAACCTATTTTCTCAAACGCATTATATAAAGGGGGTGTTATTAACTAAATAAAGAAAAGAAATAAATTAGAACCTTCTATACATATTTCATAAAGTTCAACATTGTTTGCGCAATTCGCAAGCTATTTGTAGTTTATGGAACTATGAAATACCATTCGAAAAGCCTAGGGAACACCATACGCATCAACTGTTATGTACTCATCTGTTTTTCTACATTATTTACGTATTACTTTTTCGTCTGTTTCTTTAGATTGTTTACGTTTTCTTTTCTAGAAAATTTTATCTCACAACTTTATTATGGGTCCTGACACTAAATCACACACCACACTCATTATATAAACCTCATAAAAATCCGTTTCAAAATCAAACGTAAATCCGTACTTGTTGATTCAGATGACGTTGACAGTGTCGTTAATCCGCAGTATTCAAAATTAGACGAAATGCTATTGGGCTGTAAGCCTGTGTAACCAATTACCCAGAAGCCCAACGGCCCAAAGTATCACATCCGATCCAAGATTCCGCTAGGGCCAATCTGAAGAGGCACACGTGTACGCATCTCCAGGCCCAGCTAAGCTCACTGAAAAACAAAAGCAAAAGAACGAGAATCAAATCAATCCAAATTTCACAACTCTGCTTCTCTGCAACAACCATAATCTCGATTCCATCAACCTTCCATGGCGGACTGGTCTATACTCCCCTCAGAGCTCATCCACTTCATTTCCCTTCGCCTGCCAACCTCCACCGACCTTCTCCGCTTCCGTTCCGTCTGTTCCGCCTGGCGCTCCGCCGTCCAGCCACCTCCATCCTCCTCCTCCCGCTACCCGATCCTCCCAAACTCCGGCATTTCCGATACCAGCTGGGGCTTCTACCTCTCCAGACGCACCGTTTACGCTCTCCAATCACCATCTCCGCAGGATTCCTCATGGATCATCAAGCTCGAGCGAGACAACAATAACCGTATGCATCTCATCCATCCGCTAACCCGATCTCAGATCAAATCTCTTCCTGAAACTTTCCCCCAAATTTTCAATTTCATGAATTTTAGGGTCAAGGAATTGGGGGAAGAGTACACTCTTCAGTATATTAATTTTAGGCCTACGGCTAATTCGATTGGTCAGGCAGGGAATCTGTACATGGAGAAAGTTGCGGTTCTGAATGGTGTGGGGGATGGATTTGTGCTTTTGACAATCCATGTGTCTGGTAAATTGGTGATCTATAAGTCTGGTGATGAGAAATGGAGGGTAATTAACGATCTGCCTGCGCCTTATGATGATGTCATTCTTAGGGGAGGTAGATTTTATGCTGTTGATACCACCGGGAGAATGGTTTTAGTAGATCAGGCTAATTTAAATGTGAGTGCAGTTGCTAATTCAATCTTTGGTGGGGATAAGAAGTTTCTAGTTGATTCTGATGGAGAGTTGATCTTAGTTGATATGTACTTGAGTGTTGGGGCTGACGACGATTTGGGGTATGATGAGGGGTTCCAGTTTTATGAGGAGTTTGATTGCTTCATGAATGAGAGGACTGTGAAATTTAAGGTGTTTAGGTTTGATGAGAACGCTGGGAAATGGATTGAGGTGAGTGATATGGGGGATAAGATGTTGTTTTTGGGAGATAATTGTATGTTTGCAGCGTCTGCTTCGGATATTTTTGGTGATGGTAGTCATGTGGGGAACCGTATATTTTTTACTGATCAGTCGTGTAGTAGGGAGGATGATGGGGTGTGGAATAATCGTAATGTTGGGATGTTTGATTTGGAGAGTGGGAGTATTGGGCCAATTGCTAGTCAGGTTGAGTATTCCATGATGTTTTGGCCGCCTCCCAACTGGGTAAACTCAGCTGCATCTATTGAAGTAAGTTTTTCGTTTGGTGGATTTTGCTTTATTGGCACATATTTTTCTATGAACCCTTATATATACTCCATGTGTTTATAGTTCCAGGCATAGCATCCTGTATTGCAGCAGTTTTATTTAATTTCTTATTGTAGCTCGGACGAGTGTTCTATTGTTGCATAGGTTCCTTTCTAGGTAAACAGAAGATTCATTGAATAGGGCAGAAATTGTGGGCAGAGCACAATTACATCAAGTCCTTTATTGTTGCATTATCTAAAACGTATGACATGTATGAGTTTCCTTGTGTATTGTATGGTTTTTAAACCTTGCTGCTTTATCCGACAAATAAGAAGGATGTCTTGTATTCTGAAAAAAAAAACTAACAGTGAGTGTTACGTGTTGAAGATGAGTTAAATCTTTCCTTCTAGCTACCAGCTTCCCCATGTATGTTTTAATAGCCCACTTGTTGCACTAAGCATGTCATTTGAAATATTCTTGTTTCATGCATAGTGTGGTATATTGAAGACTGCCATACGTTTGGTTAGTTATTTTTAAGGTTTTATTAAAGAGGTGTAGTTTAGTTTAGTTTCTTGGCCATTATTAAATAGACTAGGTTGGCTCAGAGAATGAGGAAGAGAGTATTTTGAGTATAAGCTTAAAAATAGCAATTTCAGAATTAAGATGATATGTAAGTTCCACTTGGAAGCAGGTGATCATTAGATTTGCAGTAGTTCTTCATTTATTAGCTCTATTACTTCACTGAGATTGTAATATTGCATTGTTAACTTGAATAGTCGATATTGTTATCACATTAATAGATAAATTGAGTTATATTTTTTCAATGCTTTTGTTTTGATCTAATTAACATGCATGTCTGTGTCACTGTGTGTGTGTGTGTTTGTGTGTGTGCTCCTCATTGAAAATTACACATGCTCGCTATTCACTTTAGCCCAAATGCTCTACGATATCTGGGCTGAGGTAGAAACTGAACATAGTCATTATTCCTATTTGTATGCAGGATGGTGTGAATCAATTAAGTATTTAGTATTACCGCTTCTCTGGGGAAGGAAAGCTAATTGTCAATCAAGTCGATGGACTGTGAAGCCCGACATAGCAGTATAGCACTTTGTTGGTGTGTACTCTATCCATCACTAACAAGAAACCAACCATTTTATCTCTGAACTTCTGGGGTTCTGCCATGGCCTGACACCATGCTGATAAGCCAAATAAGCATCTTCTCTATGAAGGAGATTTAATTTAATTTACTCTCCTTACGATGTATTTCTGTTTGATTTATCTGAAAATTAGAAATGCTACAGTTTACTTCCTTTACAGTATTTTCTGCCTGATTGAAAATGTACAATACTATATGAATATCGAATATCATTTGTATAACTTTAAAAGCTATTCTATCAAATATTGAACTTGTTTTTCAGGTTCATTTTTTGCAACTACCCACAGCTAATACTGATCTTCAGTTGAACTAGTAGTATGAGTTTTTTTGTCAACTCTTACTTCCCAGATCCAAGCTTCAACTCGTGGTATTCTACCAGCTAAGTTTCATGTTCACACAACAGAGACATAGAATTCGAGACTTTCCAACGCCCAACGGAAAGCCAGTGCCCTTCTACAGGCGGGGAAAACGTAGGTGGTAATTAAACAATTACATAATTTCACTATTTTTGCCCTGTAAGTAACAAAAACTGCTCTCTACAATCTACATTCAGACAAGATATTATCTAGATGGCCAGTTTTTGCAAGCCGTGGCAAAAAGAAAGTACGCATGCAGTAGATAGATGTGTGGTACTGTGTGGACCAGTTCTTTGTGCGTTTGTTTAGGTCTCTCTCTCTCTGGTTCTTGGTTTCGGTTTGTGTAGACAAATAGTATGAATAAGACAGAAAGAGACACCCACATGGAAAGATAAGAACAAACTTACAAATGCTCTGCACCTGCATAATAGAGAAGTACCTTATGGCTTGATCTCTGCTGGAATAACTAGGTCCTCTTTGTATTGGGATCCGATTTTTTGTTTTACCGAATGTAATTTGACCGATCTATATTTGCCTTTTTTCTATGTACATATTTTATCTCCCACTTTTCCAATTCAAAGTTCAAACTAAAGAACAAAAAATCAGAGCCATAGTTTTGTTCCAAAGAATCCAAACACTCCATTGTGTGCCAAAGAATAAAGTTGGGCTACCTTTTTTTAGTTTTACCCCAAAATGGTTGAACTATTCATTCACAACTGAACTCAATTATATTATATGTGCATATTGAGGATGATACTGTCATCCAAAATTGACAAGTATCTTTCACCATTGTTGCATCTTGGGGTAAATGTGATGCGTACACTGCTTAACAGAGACATGAGTGAGACGCACACGAATATAAGCTGGTAAACTTATCTGCAAACAATGAGCAAAGAACACCACCCAAAAATAGATAGCCATAACCAAAAATTAAGAGGATCATGGAGACGGAATAGTAAAATGTGGCCATCCTCGACTCAGAAACTTATTGTAGCCTGGCGAAAATTGAAAAAATAACTCCATATGTACACAGAAAGTTATACATTGCTCATGTTAGCAACGTCAAGATAGATACCACCCAAAACAGATTCATACTAGAACTAAATTAAATCAAAACGGCCACCCTAACTCATCTAAGTTTGCTACGAACCATCGTCCAAAACCTTCTACACGATATAAACACAGTATATATGGTGACCTTTCCTCTATTTCACCTCTTCCCATGCATATTTTTAACCATTTAGTCGCGTTCTTGAGCTTCGCCTGGGACTCTGGAACCAAGATTGCCAGCATATGACCAGAGCTTATCCAGATCAGAAGGAACCATTTTTTCAAACTTGCGGTTTGATATTCCTATGAGGCCACTCTCGTTTAGTGGAGTGACAGACCTTCTGGGGCTACAAGGCAATGGCGGTGATGAGCAAAATGGTGTAGCAAAAGGAGACGCATAAGGTGTGTGTTGGAGTGAAAAAGGACTTGGAGACATCTTTTTCTGAACTGGAAGGCCATTGAAACCACCACTCCTGTTGAAAATTGACATCGCCTCTGCCGCAGCACAGCGTTTGGTGGCATCGTCAACAAACAAAACATCATCTATCCTCGCAATGATGTTAAATGCTAAGCTCTCCATAACCCTTGAGTAGCTTTCTAGAATAGAATGCCCAACATCCTGTAATAGAAATGAGAAAGACCGATCAGCCTCGAAAAGTTATGGAAATGCAGCAAATCAATAACCAAATAGTATTAGTTTCTTTAACTAGCTTCTAAGACTTCCTAGACTAGAAACATTAATCATTCTAGTACTTGCAAAACAGTTTGCAGCTTTCCTTTCCATCATTAACCAGTTAGAAGTTCAACTCCTCCTAAACCAGCTCCGACGTTCAGTTCCATTAAACACGTGCAGATATGTTCTAGCATTCTCTAGTGCCCTCTGTAAATGATGTTCAGTTTCTCTCCTAAAAATTATGTAGCCCCCACTTTCCATAGTTTCAACATGTTTAAAAACTCAGTTGCAAACATCCAGCATAACCGGTAACCATTGTATAAAAAATTAAAGAAAGGAGAAACAAGATACTAAAAGAAAAGGCGAAAGCATACATACCTTGTTATACTGGATTTTGCTCATATCTAGAGCTGTTTGTGGAAGACCAGGAAACCGAAGCCTGAGACTCTGCAACAAAGTTTCTGCACGTTGAGACAGAAAATGATTCTTTCCACCATCTGCAACAAGCCCCATAACTTTACCACCCCAAGATTTCCGTTTAGGTTTTGAAAGGTTGGGTTGTTCTTTTCTATCTTTGAGCTTCCACACATGCACAGCTGCCTCAATTCTGTTTGCCACATCCAATGTGTGATGTTCAGATGACAAGTCGAGGCAGTCAAGGAGACATTCTGGTGCGAACTGATCAGCGGTTATGTAGCGGTATATGATATCACCCAGACAGTCTTTTCCATTCTGCAATGAAAGACTTGTCAAGGTTAATAGAAACTATGCAAATTTCAGTCGCAATCACCAAACAGGTGCTAACATTGTAAAGGTTTCACATGTTTTATTGTTTAAAGCACTGTGCAGATGATTATATTGTAGGATCATCTAGGAAGCTACAGTAGATACATCCAAACTTAGTTAAATTTCTAGTTTTAAGCAAACAGATACATATAAATGCATAACATTATGTTTTACTCATCCGTGGAAAACAAACAATAAAATTACCTTGGGTAATGTTTCAACATAGGCAGTTGGAATCTCCATCTCAGTAAGCACATTGCCGTTTATGGCCAAGGCCGCCTTCAAAATCTGATTAGTGCATTCCCGGCACTGCTGCAACCTCTTCCTTGAGTCTTCAGACAACCCCTTGGGAGGAACTTTGGGGCATGGAAGCCACCACTTCTCTTCCTGCCTAACCGAAGGCCTCCCCGACACACCACCAGAAGAAAACTTATCACAGTCATCCACGACTATCCCACGGTCAACATACCAAAACTCAGTTTCACGAAACCCATCCAGAATGCTGATTAACATGGCGTCGAGCTTCTTAAGTGCCGGTAAATTCATATACAAATCAGACCGCGGCCTCGTTGCCATCACCTCATACGTGCCACCACCGGGAAAATGCTGCATCGCAGGCACAAGCTCCACTATCGAATCACTCACAGACAAAAGCCACTCCATCTCTCTACACCACAAGGACTTCTTCTGCTGAGCCATTGGCTCCAATCTCCAAAGCTCCCCAAACACAGTAGCTATCAATGTCATAAATAAAATTCAGCTTCAAGACAAAATTCATACCAAAATTATCCATCACACAAATTCATGTTCAATATAAATCAGGATAAGGAATCTTACCAGACAAATTGGTAATAGCATTTGAAATGGCTAATGCAGTACAGACACCTTTACCCCCTCCAGACATGTCCTCACCAAGCAGCAACTTAGCAAATCTCTCTTTCATCAAATCAATCTCTAAACAAAATCAACAACAAACCAAATCCGCATCAAAACTAACAAATCCACAAACCAAAACATCTATCTACACACAATGCAAAGCCAAATTAAGCAAAAATCACAAACCAGACAAGTCATCAGTGAGTTTCTTCGGCTTGTCATCCCAAACGAGCACATCCTTGCCGCCGATCACCGGAAAACTGAACGCCGACGACGAACTTCCGGCGGCGAAAGGAGAAAACGCAGTAGAACTCGACGGACGCCCGCCGGTATCCTCCACATCGTAGCTAGAACTCTCAGACTCGCTGACGTCAGCGCTGAGGCTGTAACTCCCGCATCTCTCCTCACTCCCCTCCTCCGACGTGACGCTACCCATCGCCTGAACAGAAAAAAAGGTTAGAGGCGAAATGAAGAGATCTCAGAAGTGCATTTTGGTGACTTCACTAGTCGGTTTGGTTTGGCTGTGCAGTGAAGCAAAGCTTTGTTTGTTGTTGTTGTTGTTGTGAAGAAGAAGAAGAAGGAGAGAGAGAGTTAGAATTTAGAAAGAGAAAAAGTAAAAGCATATGAATACAATACAACACGAAATTATGAAAGCAAAGCAGCAGTTTTTTGTTGTTATTTTACTCTCTATGACTGTCACTGTAGGGTACTACTGTAACTGTACTATTCTTTTCACCTTCCTCTTTAGTCCTTTCTCTCTCTAAAATTAATGTAACGCCGTTAATTACTTCACGGTGTTCTTACTCATTGATGAGTACGTGTGTGATGACTGTGGAATGCGTTACTTAACGGCGTTAGTGAGTGTACTGTTTGTCTCTAGGTAAGGACTCGACGACGAGAGGTCACTATCATGTTACATTCCTCTGTGCAAAGTAGGAATGGGCCGTTGGTTTTCATTGCATTTCCTGATTTCCCCACCAAAAATTATGAAATTTGTGGGAAATATAATAAATTTGGTTCGGGATTTTTAAATGTAAAAATTAACGCCGAATATAAAATTTTGTAAAAGATGTAAACATAAACAATTAAATGGGATGGGAGAGAGGAAAATGGAAGAGTTGTATATGAAATTGAATGGGAATGAGTAATTATCATTCACCTCACTCTAAAGATTGATTTTGAGAAGTATGTGAAGTTTAAGGAATTAAAACTGACTAGTTTGATTTTGGGAACTATAAAAGTTGAAAATAATTGTTTTGACTTGACTAATGATTTTTGCAAGCATTTATGTGATTTAAAATTTAAATGACTAATATCAATTATTTTGAATAGAAAATAATATTATGGATTGTATACGTTGCGATTAGATATACGTTATCATCTTTCTTATTTATTACATATCTAATATATAGTTATTAATAGTTATTTTTTCAATAATGAATTGTTCAAGTAAACCCATGGTTAAGTTGTTCTATTGGTGAAGTAATACATATTTACAACTCTATCATATTTTATAAATTATTTATTCCTTTTGTAACTAATACTAACTCCACTTTCCTTCTTTATTACTTTTTTATTACAATAATCTAATTCAGTGTGCAGGGTTCGATCTCCGCCGGATATATAAGGTGGTATAGGTTGTTTGTATATGAGTAGTTATAATATTGTCGTTTAAAAAGATTAAATCTAATTCAATATCAATATATAACTCATTATGTGGGTAAGGGTTGACTCAATTGGTTAAATAGAGGAGTATCTTCCTCTTGGTCACATGTTTGAATCTGAGAGGAGAAGAATTTGTGATTATATCATCTTGGGTTAGTGCATTTCGCACTGGTGCGGTTTAATTGATTAGCGTCGTTTGCAAGCTACTCCCTCCAATTTAATTTAATTATCGTTTTAGGCTAAAGCACATAAATTAAGAAAGTCTATTGCATGATTATTTTCATCCTTATTTTAGTTTCTCTCTCACGCCTCTTTACTGTACTATGGAGTAGAATGAAAGGTTTTTGAATAAAAAATAGATGGAGAATAAAAAAGTAGATAAGGGGTTAGGCTGCAGAGATAAGGGGCTAGCCTGCAAGCCTAAACGTCAATTATAATACAAAAATAAGAAAAATGTAGAACGGCAATTAAACTGAATTGGAGTGAGTATTACATTAGTTTGCGGAATTTACCTAGTACGCACCCGAATCATAGATGGTGTGGATTTCCATGTTATTTAAAAAAATAAAATTATAACTCATTATTATATTATGTCTTTATTATTGGTGAAATAATGAAACGGTTCATTTGACGGACAGCGGAGTATTGTTGTAACGGAGAACGTAATTAGTGATGGAGTATAAATTAAAGGAAACACCAGCAATATTCGATCGTTCTATGATACTCCAATACAACGAATACAGAGAAATTGAGTGGTGCAGTTGTTTTGTATGCATGCTTCAATCATTCCATGAATTGGACCGTAGGATTTTGTTGGTGAGCCACATGGGAAGTGAGGTGAGCCCTGGTGACCTGATCCGAATTTCAAGACTGAACCTGTAGGTCTGCTGGCTAGTGTTTTTGTACAGTAATTATTGTTCCAATAATCGACTGGCTAGGCGGCTACTACTACTACTAGGCCCAGAATTTTACAAGTTGAGAATCATTTCCCAATTAATTGCAACTTTCTTAGTTCCTCGGTCCCAAAGAAATGAATGTTTTACCGGCCAAATTAGATATAGCATTGATGATTTGTTTATGAAGTTAATGAAATAAAAGTCTATACCAAATTCTTATAGTCTTTTTATAAGAGTTAGAAATAGCATTAATAATTTGTTCATGAAGTAATATAGTTTTTATCTAAAAAAAATACCGTGATAAAAAACATAGACAATATTTGAAATAGAATGCGAACACACACTAATGTGTATTGCTGTATTTTTGTGAATCCTTGTGCAAAATTTTACCATGTTGTTATCATTCTAAATTTCTAATTAACGAAGATACGTAAAATGCATGGTTACGCAAAATTCACGTGTGGTCCAGGCTATTTGATGAAGTACTTCAATCAGTCAGTGTGGTTCATTTTGTAGGAGTTGAATATGACCAATGTCGCGTATTAAAGTAGGAAAATTTTTTGCATTTCGAAACACCAAAAATGAATGTCACCCGGTAGAATGAGGTATCGATGATCTGCTAAAGAAGCAGCAATGTGGAAAAAACTGGGGTGGTTCAGCCAGCCCATTGGGCTCACATGAAACACCTAAGTGGTAGATGAATTGAACTTAGGCAAATGTTGCTCAATTGATCTCCGATTGAGGATGTTCCATCAGTTTAATTATATTCCACAATTTATCCATCTTTTTAGCATAAACTTAATTAATCCAATTCCAAATTGACAAGATTAATCTTTGTAAACCTTTGTTCATGATATTTTGGTGCTTCTCCTGTACCGAAATGTGGACAAGTCCTGTTTCAGAACTTTAAACCAAAACGTACATTTGAAACTTTTCAAACACTTAACTCATTAAAATTTTGTTTAATCTGTCTTAATTATTATAAATTGAACATAATGAATTTAAATTGAAATGAAACTATTTTTTAATTGAAAATAACGCCTAACTTATCCCTCAGCTCAACTTATATAACTCCACTTTACAAAATCTTTCTAGCTCACCAAACAATTGTTCTTATTGGTAATTACAACGTGTCATCACCAAAATCTTGATCGATACAAAGTCTCACCGTGAGTCAATCCATAGATTGCCGAACCTTTAGAATAGGGCTGTAACCGACTCGAGCATTTTTCGAGCTGTTCGAGTTTTGCTCGAAAAAAGCTCGGCTCGAAATTCGATTATTTGAGCTCGAGTTCGAGCAAAAATCTAGCTCGTTTAGTTTATCGAGTCGAGCTCGAATATTGAGTTCGAGCAAAAAATCTAGCTCGTTAGTTTATCGAGTCGAGCTCGAATATTGAAAAGCTCGGCTAGAAAGCTCGACGAGCCGCTCGAAAAATATTTATGTATTATTTATTTTATATATTTTAACTATTATATATTTATTATTTATTATATATGTATTATTTGCTTTATATATTTATTATATATATATATTATATATTTTTTATTTATTTATTTTATTTTTATTTTTTAAATTCTTTCTTATTCGAGCTCGCGAGCCGAGCTCGAATAAGAAAAATATGTATCGAGCTCGAACTCGAGTCCAAGAGCTGAAGCTCGATCGAACTCGAGCTCGAGCCGAATGTTTTATTTCGAGTTCGAGCCGAGCCAAAATTCAACTCGGCTCGGCTCGATTACAGCCCTACTTTAGAATGACAGTGTTATTCATTCACAAACAACACACCACAAAACTATTTCCACATATTTTCATATCACTCCTTATGGAGAATAAAAGGGTTACTACTAGCGACCATTTAAACCTCAAAATTTATAAAAAATATTGTTTAGTTACATTTTGTATTAGATAATACAATAATAAAATAACATGTGACATATGAGACAGAAAATACAATAATAAAATAACATGTGACATATGAGACCCGTATAGAAATTCCAATTAAGGCTCTGTTTAGCGTTAGATTATAATCTCTAGAAGTTTATAAGCTCGGTTCACGTAACGGACTTATTGCCAAGTAAAATAAGTCTGTTACGTGAACGCGAGCTTATAAGCTACTGGAGCTTATCACCTAGCTTATTTTTAAGCTAATAAAGTTAGCTTATTTTTATAATAAGCTATATTATCATCTTTTATATTTCAATTATACCCCTAATAATAATAATAATAATAATAATAATAATAATAATAATAATAATTATTATTATTATTATTATTATTATTATTATTATAAAATATGAAAAACATAACAATATAATATGAATGCCCTTTTACGTCATTTTATCAGTTAGCTTATAAGCTCATTCGCTAAACAAGTAAACCAAAATCAGCTAGCTTATTAGCTCATTCGCTAAACACGTACACTAAAATGAGTTAGCTTATCAGTTAACTTATGAGTTAGCTTATCAACTGCCTTATCAGCCACCAGCTTATGAGCTCCAGCTAGCTTACCATCTAGTTTTGCTAAATAGAGTCTAAGTCCCAAATCATTAGAATTTTCAATTTGGGAGATAACTTTTTTTATTATATTTTTAAGGAAGGCTCTTATATTGATTCAAAACAATAATATTTATTCTTAAATTCTTATAAATGAATTGAATTATTAAAAACAGAAGTGTACTTCGTTGGTATAAAAATCGTTATCAATTTATCAAAACTCCATTGAACTTTTCATAAGAACATTATTTTCTCTTGGTTGTAAAAAAAAAAAAAAAACGAAAATTAGAGAATGTATACAAAATTAAAGCATAAAGTCAGGCAGTTTCCGTAATTGTCGAAAGTAGTGGAGAGAGTTATGTAAATTGCGTTTCATGTAAATTACCTGGAAATTAGAAAAGCCCAAAAACCTCACACGCTTCCTTACCGATAGAGGAGAAGAAAACCAGATAGTAAACGTCAACAGTTGTTGAATCAATCTGATCGCTCAGAACTATCGATTGTTCATCTCCGTAGGCTCATTGATTTCCACGATTCGATTCGATTAACCTCTAGCTCTCGAAGGTCTCCATTGATTTGTCCAACCGGAAGGATCAGATCACCATGTTCAAGAGTTTCTGGTATGTCACAGACGATTCAGCTTCTCATTACCGTCGATTATTATTTTCCATGTCGATGCAATTGTATCATTCAACACTGTTACTCAATTTTACATATATTCCTGGAAAATTAGGGCACTCTGTTTTGTTACTCGGCAATTTCTGAATGATAATTAGGGTACTCCGTTTTGTTACTCGATTTTTTGGTAAATTAGTTTCGTCGATTTTAATTGTGAGATTTAATGCATGCAATAGGGGTTCTCAGGAGCAGCAGAACCAGCCACGTCCACAGGAGATTCCGACGGAATCGTCGTGGTATCCTCCTTCTGTCAGCTCTTCGCGCCCTGGAACACCTGGTGGGAGCGCATCTAGTACATTTGCTGGGCCGAGAGCTGGTGATCGACCGAGCTCTTTGTCTAATGTTTCGCCTACCGAGGCAGCTGGCATCATTGCTATGCTCAAAGATAAGAGGTGAGGTTTTATTAGATTAGGAATTTTTGCTATTTTTGAGTAGCTGGTTCATTTAGTATCTTGTTTATGTTTTACCTTCAGGTTTGAGTTCATCTTTATCGACCGAGTTGTACTTAACTACTTATGCTTGATTTCTAAATTGAGGGTATATAATTAGGGATGTGTTGATCAAATCAAATAATTGTTACCTATTGTCTTTAGCCCGTCGAATGATATGGTGTGTTCATTACGTTTTCATGTTTGAGTTGATACTTTAAGTGTTAGCCATTAGTACTATTACAATCTTTGGTGCCTAACAGGACGGCATTCGAATCATATCTGGCCTTTCTATGTTTGAACATACTCATTTATGCCTTTGCATGTCAGAATCCTCGAACCCAATAAGTTCTGGTATTTATAATTAAAACAATGCAGTTCCCCTGTGTTATAGCTGTCATCAATTTAACTTTCTATTCCAACTTTTGAGGCCTGATCTCTTTGATCAGAAGTGATGTTGACAAGGTAAAAGAAACTAACTTGAGCAACTGAGAGTTTGCTTATTAAAGAATATTAAGAAGATATAAGATATAGCTAAGTGAACGATGTCAAATTGTCAATCTGAATTGATGAAAATGAACCGAGTTTTGTTTTTAGGAAATGAGTGCTAAACTCTCGAAAATAGTTTTTTCTTTTTCTCTGCTTTAGATGTCTATTTTTTTTTTCATTTACTTTGAAGGTAAACTGTACTCTGATATGCTGTGTGTGTACATGTGATACTTTTGGTGTAACTAATATTTTATTGACCGATAGGGATGCACTCAATAAATATGTACAATCTCTTTTTCTCTATTTCGAATTGTGGATCTTCATTTGGACCTTAGTAGAGCCAAAAATAGGATAATTTAAAATACAGAAAGCCTTAGCTTCAGTTATTGTCTTCCAGAATTAAGTAAATAAAGAACAGTCTCCCTTTGTGATATAGGAGTTTTAACCTTGTTTGTTGCTCCTTTTCTCTGCTCATCTTGTTCTAAAAATTCAATAGGAAACTCAGTGGCTGTTATAGCATCAGTTTTCTAATCTCTACTTTTCATGCAAAACACAAATGTGAAATGTCCATATATTGTGTTGAAATGATTTAGTTTTGTTGGAATTTCTCATCACCTTACTTGATTCCCCCCCCCCCCCCCCCAGTGTTGATGAGCTGAGAAAGCTATTGACGGACAAGGATGCTTATCACAATTTCTTTCTCGCACTGGAGCCTGTGAAAACTCAGAACCGGGTATGTTTCTAGCAGTACTGGTTATTGTCTATGCATGCAAACTGACCCCGTTTATCGTTGTTCTAGGTCCCTTTAGCAACAAATTTTTATTAAAAGCATAAAACATGCTCACATTTTGTTTTCCATGTTCACAATCTGATGACCGACTGTTACTTTGTAGAAGCTGTGTTATGGTTCATTGAACTGGGTAAATGTTGTGCTTGATAGATTATTTTCCAATTAAAATGGAACTTTTCTCTTATTTAATCCATTCTTCACCAACTCTAGAGTTGGACAAGTATGCTCCTTCTTGTTGCCCAATTCCTGTGTATATTTGCTTTTTTGTCTATGGTCCAGCCTTCTGTCTATGCACATTCGGTGCATGTGCTATTTCTTTTCTAGACTTTATGATGTATTCCCTTATCCAGTGTTATGATTTTTCAAATCAGGTTAGAGATGAGCTTAAGAATGAAACCCTCCAGCTTGCTAGTAAGTATTTCACTCACATGTCTCAGTTACAATGCATTACTGGACAGCTACCAGAAAATATTAATTATTTGGAACAATAACAGGAGAAAATCTAGACAAGGAACCCCGAATAATGGAGCTAAGGAATCAGGTGAATCCTGAGGAATTTTTTTTTTTTTTTTTTTTTTTTGTGGCCTTAATACACCACAAGTTTGGTTGATAAACTTTCTGTGTAATGGTGATTGTGGCCTCAGTGTAGAATCATCCGAACAACGGAGTTGGCTACCGCACAAGAAAAATTGCATGACTTAGAGAGGAAAAAAGAAGAGACTCAGAAGAATTATTCACCCTCATCGCTGCTCAATCGACTTCAAGGTAAAAAGAAGTAGATCCATCTGGTATTGTTGAATATGATGATTGTTTACACCAAGGAGAATTTATGAGCATGATGGTTCCTGTAATTCAGTTCATGTCAGTTTCTCTCCATGCACAATGTTTTTTTTTTTAATGCACATTAGAGATAGACATTTGCATGCAGCCATGTGAACTGTTCTGGGGAATCCATCAGCTAAACTGCCGTAGGGTAATAAGCTAAATTTAGTTACTTCAATAAAAAATAATGTTCACTGCCCCTGCTTTTACTCTGCTGCTAGAGTCTCGAATGTCATTAAGAAGGAAATATTGAATTTCTCCCCTGAGACCGAATAGTAGTTTTATCGACTTCGAAGAATGTCTTAGATCTAAAAAAAACCTGTTGTGCCATTGCAGAATCAATGGATAGAACTGATGAGGAATCCGAGGCCCTGCATAGGCAGCTTCTTGACGGAGAGATTGATATTACTGCATTTGTGCAGAAATACAAGAAGATGCGCAGCACTTATCACAAGCGAGCACTTACTCATCTTGCTGCAAAAACCACTATCACTAGCTGAGGCTTGGTAGTTGCCCCCTGCCCTTCTATAACTATGTAAAATAGTATCTACCGTGCTTTTCGGTTTTTCCTTAAAGGTGCTACATAAATATATTTCCTCTCTGGCATTTTGATCATGGGATATCGGGATGTGATGTATCATCTGAAAGGGACAATGTTATGTACATGGAATTATGGAGCTATGGAAGTATAATGTGTGATATGCTCTGAACAGAATGATCTCTTGTTTTGTACTGATTCTATTTCTCAAACAAATCCAAAATGATCGAAATATTCATGGCTGTATTGTTGTATTAGTGATGATTTCAAAACTTTACACCATATTAGTATAACGTAAATATTTTCTTGCAGCTCAATTAATTTTAATTAATATACTTTACTTGCTTCGTAGTTTACTTGCCAAAGATTCACGAATGATTTTTTAAATGATTTTTTTAGCTCTGTTTATGCTATGTTTTTGCTGTTTTCAAGTTTTTCCCCAAATCGATTTGATTGAATTGAACTTAAATCGGGACTGTTTAATGTTACATGAGCTTCCACTGTTAATATTGGAGAAACCGGGCTTGATGCAGAATCAGTACATGGATATGATTTGGAAGCTAGGGAAGAAAAATCGCTGGACAATCCAGAAAACCAGGTTAAAAGTGCTAATGCTGACTGAATTGAAGAATGGACTGGTGATTTCTAATCCGTATGGATAATTACTTGATGAAAGTTGAGCTTGATGAATTCCCTGGTTAAGAAAGGAGTTGTTAGTCATGAACATAGGTGTTGGGCGAAACTGGAGATGTTAGTGTTGATCAGGCTTTAGGTGAAGCAGATGAATGCTGTGCTAGAGTAGAAGTTACGCTGGCTGATTACTTGTTCCATAAGATCTGAGATTCTTGTGTTCGTGCTAGATAAATTGACTGTGAGGAAAAAAGTAGTTCGAATGTGAGGCGTTTACGGAACCAGTTGCTATATATGATCATTCTTTTGCTCAACCTGGAATACTGCATGTTTGTTTTTAAAAATAATTTGTGTACTAGTCGATTTCTAATTTCGTGGAATATCTGAATATGTTGTATTGTTTTTTTCTTTTCCTTCTTATTATAAATATAGAGGCCAAATCTTATTATTCATATTCAATTCAGTTTAATCCTTCAACAAAACAAAATCAGAAGCACCCGGCCATCCATCATCCCATGGCGAGGTTCCTAGACAGATTGAAGCATCTGCTATTTACCATTGTGAACTGTTGTGCTTCAGAGCTACACAAGCAACCGTCCGGCCTGGAGAATCCAGAAATACTAGCAAGGGAGACATTATTTAGTGTTAGCGAGATCGAAGCTCTATACGAGCTGTTTAAGAAGATTAGCAGTACCGTAATCGACGATGGACTAATTAGCAAGGAAGAATTCCAGCTTGCACTGTTCAAGACAAGCAAAAAACAGAGTTTATTTGTCGACAGGGTATTCGACTTGTTCGACACGAAGCATAAAGGGATACTAGACTTTGACGAGTTTGCTCGTTCTCTTTCTGTTTTTCACCCGGATACTCCAACTGACGAAAAAATTAATTTTTGTTCCAGTTATATGATCTCAAGCAACAAGGATTCATCGAGAGAGAAGAGGTAAAACAGATGGTGGTGGCCACACTCGCTGAATCTGGCATCAGCCTTGCGGACGACATTGTAGAGAGTATCATTGACAAGACATTCGAGGAAGCAGAAACTAAAATTGACGGGAGGATCGACAAAAACGAGTGGCGGAACCTTGTGACGAGACATCCGCCCCTGTTGAAAAATATGACCCTTCCTTACCTCAAGGAGATTACCACAGCATTTCCGAGCTTTGTATTTCATTCGCAAGTTGATGATAGCTAGGCATGAAAACGGACTCTCGTTAATGTAGTCCTGGACTAAGAAGCACCCATACGAATGTGAATTTTATCCAATCACACTACTTTCTAACTTCTTGTATAGTGTAGTACCTTTGAATATGGGCATCAAAGTATAATGCTAATACATTAGGAGAATAGTTAACAAGATAAAGCTTAGATTTTTCTTGCACAACCCATTTTCTTCATTTGAAATTTGCGATGAGAATGCGATCCAAGTACTTAGATTTTATTCGATCTTATAAGAATGCGATCCAAGATTGCATTCGATCTTATCGCATTGTTTCCATGTCTTGATCAATTTTCAGATTATATATTGAATCAATGATCACATCAATAATTAGTGTTTTTAGTTTATCCGATAGAGTATGGTTAGTATATTATTCATGCCCAACCCTTAACGCCTATCGATTCTATGAATTTGGTGCCGTGTAAACAGACCGTGGTAATGCAGGGTTGCCAAGCGTTGGATAACGTTCTTAATGTTGAGGGAGAAGAGTGCGATTATTTTGTTGGAGGTTATTTGTTGTTTGCCTTCTTCTTTGAGAGGTGCAGTTAGGGCCCTGATCGGTAAAAAAACGCATACCGAATAAGGTCAAACTTTTCGAAACACATTCAAGGCTGACCGGACGAATTTTACATGTGAAAATCGAATTTGACCAAGGCAAAAACACTAAATCCCCTGCTTGCTAAAAATTGGACTTACATGTGAAGTCGCAAAATTAGAAGAGAAAACGTGTTTGGTAAATTCGCATTGTCACCGTAAAGAATATGTATTTTGGTTCTGTTTTGCTAAAACGTCTATTATGCCCTTGCTTTTGGGCATTTCTAAGTAGAAATGGGGACAAACTAGACTCTTTACAGGGGCCAAGAAATCGGGGTAGGCTGTAAAACCCAAAACGGTACCCCCGGTTTTGCCACCATGCCGCTGCTGTAAAATGTTGATTTCCAAAACACACTTGCACGATTTACGAAGCTGCCCCGGGAACAAAACGCATACACCCAAAATCTTACCAAGCGCCGTGAAATGGTCTGGTCAACGGTCAAAACACAGGGGAAACCCTTTACCAATCACGCGCTTAGGGTTTATCCTTGGGGTGTTTACTTAAAATCAACACAAAGATTAAAACTACTCCCTCCAATTTAGTTTAGTTGTCATTTTAAGCTAAAACACATTGGATTCTTTTTAGCCTTAGTTTTAGCTACTCTCTCACACCTCTTTACAGGAAGAAGAAAAGTTTCAGAATTAAAAAAAAAATGAAGAATATAAAAAGAGACCAGGGACTAGGCTGCAGGTCTAAACGACAATTATTATATATAAAAAAAAACTAGAACGAGAAGTCAACTAAATTGGAGGGAGTAGAAAACTACCGCCATGTGTAGCCACTAGCCACAGAAAGCCCCCTTTTGGGGGTAGTCTTCCGGGGGCCAATTTTCATCTTTCAAACTTCGTGATCTTTGAATGAGTTGTTCCACAATGTTTATCACCTTCAAAGAGCTTCATAATGGTACTTCATCATATTCTTTTAGCTCGGTGCATGAATTTACAATCGTCAAATACCAGACACCATGTCGTCAAATTCATCAACCATCAACTATCTTAAGAATAACACACATAAATGGCCTAATTCCTGCAAAAGCTAACAAGCTAGGAAATACAAAACTTCAAATGATTCGGCGTTTTCTTAGGAAACGTTTCCTCTGTGTTTCCTTGTCGGGAACTTATGGACTACCTTTCTGGTCATTTGATAACTTTTTATTTAATTATGTTTATCTATAATATGTGTTATATGGTGTATAATGCATGTGAGTAAGTGAATTTTGTTAATTAATCACATGTTGTCTTGAAAATACGTACATCGTACCTATTTCAACTTATTATGTTTTTTGTAGTTTGATTTGACTAATTTTTATCTATTCAACCATGTATTTATTTGGTTGTTTATTATTCATATATGTTCATTACAATTACAAGTTTGTTAATACTATTACTTTCCATATCAAATTCAAATTATTTAATTAAAAGTTATTTCCTTTTCGAGTATCGATCGATTAGTATAAATACTTATATCATACTCTTCTTCTGCAAGACTCGCAAGGTTCTCAGAAATCCAATTTTGTTTCAGCGCAACAGAAAAAAGACTTGAGCAAAACAAAAGAAATCAAGAATCAATCGAACATGAAGAAGAAAAACAATAACAAAGAATCTAACAACAAAGCCGAAGCGGCTAGGGTTCGGAAAATCGCCACTGTAGCCGAACGCAATGAGCGAGAATCCAAGTCCAAGGAAGACCAGTACTGGCGCGAAGCAGAGGGAGCCAAATCTCGCGCCGCTAAGAAACGCGAGGAAGAAGCCGAGAAGCGCGCCGAATTAGCCGCTAAGAAAGCAGAGGCGCGCCGATTGGCCGAGCTGGAGGAGAAGGAACTCTCCAGATACGTGAAGAAGCCGGATCTCACGGCTAGGGTTACGGAGGCGGAGTTGCTCCGGCGCAAGGAGGAGGAGCAGGCGGCGATTCGTCGGAAGGCGGAGGAGGATAAGAAGAAAACGAGTCGAATTGTGGATGAGACTGAGTATGAGAGGATTGTGAGCATGCCTAATGTGAATCGCGGTGGAGAGAGAATTGAGGCGACTACTGTGGATGATGCGATTGTGCAGATGACTCAGAGTGCTCTTGTTATGGAGAAGAATCCTGAAAAGAGGCGCAAAGCTCTGTTTATGGTATGTTTTTGCTTTTTTTCTTCTTAAAATTGTGTTTGTGTTAGATTCCATCTTAGAGTTTATGATTGGATGATATTTGGATGATTGAATTGTAATGTTACAGGCGTTTCAAGAAGCTGAGCTTCCAGTGTTGAAATTGGAGAAACCAGGCTTGACGCAGAATCAGTACAAGGATATGGTTTGGAAGATGTGGAAGAAATCGCTGGACAATCCCGAAAATCAGGCGAAAAGTACTAGTGCTAAATTGAGCAGTGGACCAGTGATTTCTGATCGTATGGATAATTTCTTGCTGATGAAAGTTGAGCTTAATGAAGCACTTGTTAAGAAAGGAGTAGTTGTTAGTCATGAAACTGATCAGGTGTCGGGCGAAACCGGAGATGTTGGTGTTGATCAGGCTTTGGATGAAGCAGACGAATGCTGTGCTAGAGCACAAGTTACTCTGGCTGATTACTTGTTCCGTAACAAGTGACATTCTTGTGTTTGTGCTAGATAAATTGACTGTGAGGAAAAGTAGTTTCAATGTGAGCCGTTTACTGAACCAGTTGCTAACTTGCTATGTATGATTATTCTTTTGCTCAACCTGGAATACTCATTGTTGTTATTCTTTTAATATCTTGCTGTTTAGCTACCTTTAATGGCTTACAAATGGAAGTCTTGTTTGAGTGAATTTTTTATTTTATGTCAACTGTCAAGTACTTTACGATGAATATATTGATTACTTCAAACAGCCAGATCATCTGCGTTTACAAAAGGAAACATACTATGCCCAACACAATCACTAATAGAGTCATTAGCAACCTGAGTGTTGCTAACGTGAGAAAATGAGATAGAAATGCTCCAACTGATTAATTGCCTTTATCTTCTGTACGATGCCTCCAATTGAAGAGAAAGATGGTTCATGCTGCTGCAACTGAGATATAACAGAGGCACAATTACCCTCCAACTGAACTATACTCGACCCCAATTGCATGATTCCGTCAACAGGCCAACAGTGCTGCTTGTGCCTCTGCCACCTCTGGAATGGTACAATGAGGGATAAATTTCGACTCCCAAGCAAGTATAGAGTCGCTGCAGTCTCTAATCACATATCCCAAATTACAGCCTGAGATAACTGAATGGAGTTGTCAAAATCCACTTTCATACAGCCTGCTGGAGGATGTTTCCATTGCTGTCAGGATTCTTGTGGACATGGACTAGAAAACATTGTCTGAGCCTCCTGGGACCGGCGTAAATAATCTTCAAGACTTGAACAAATTGGAAAGACTCCAGTGGGTCATACGCAGTGGCCATCATAAAACTGATTCATCAGCATATAAATACTTCTCATTACAAATCTTCACCCGCTCAAATTCTCTCCCAAAGTAAGCGTATAATCTACTCTCTACAGTCTTCTTACTTGATCGTAATCTTCTTCATCAGTGAATCAAATTGAATCCGTCATAAACCCTGATAGTCAATTACTTGAATTCTAAGGTTTTCCGGTTATACTTGATCGATTTTGGGATTATTACCTTCTTCTTGATTGATTTGCTCGTGTGAGTTTCAAGAATTGTACTAGTATATATTTTGATCATGGCTGCTGCAGCAACTCATATTGTTCCAAGGATTCAGAACATTGTTTCGACTGTTAACTTGGGCTGAAGTTAGACGACCTTCAAAAGACATCTTTGGCAGCACGCAATTCAGAATACAACCCCAAGAAGTTCGCCTCTGTGGCTCTGTCACTATGCGTATTACCAAACCCAGAACTGACAGGAAGGATTTTTGCTTCTGGGAAAATGGTCTGTATTGGGGCTAAGAGTGAGCATGACTCGAATTGGCCGCCGCACGCAAGTTCTTCAAGATACTGGACAAATTGGTTTCAACGTAAGTTTCAAGGATTTTAAGATTCAGAACATTGTGGCATCTTGAGTTCCTAGGGTCTAGCGATTGCACACGGAGCCTGTTCCAGATATGAACCAGAAGTGTTCCCAGGGTTGGCTTACAGGATGAAAGATCCTAAGATTGTCCTGCGAATATTTGCGTCTGGGAAGGTTGTTCTCACTGGTTCCAAGTCCAGAGATGATACTTATGCTGCGTTCCAGAAGATCTACCCGCTGCTCACCCAGTTTCAGTTTCAGAAAGTTCAACAATGAAATCCAAGTTCTCGTTGGCCCTAATTCGTCTATTGATTGAAATATTTTGTGCTCTGGAACCTTAATTTGTTACAGGTTTTAGTTTTAACATTGTCATTAAATTATATTTGACCTGTTATATATCTGATACATGAGCAGTGAATGACTCACCAAAAGTTTAATCTACTGTTCATGCAAAATCATGTACTTTCTATAAAACAACTGATACTGTCATTTTTGAAAGTTGAAGAACATATATCCATTCAAACGCAAGTAAAAGTTGGTGGGTGTAAAACCGTAAAAGTCATTGGAGCATTCGACATTCTCCGTAAAAGTTTTAACTGACCATGAGGTGGTTCATCATCACTTAAAAGACGTGAAGGATAAACTGATAATAATGGATCAATAGCCATCTCATATTGAAGTCGCAGATTCATCCTAAGTTCATACAGTACCTGTGAAACACCCAAACTGGTTTCATTATTTAGAAATATTTCCCAACTTCAGACTGGTAGATGGACTCGATTCAGAAGATTCTACGACTTCACCACTAGCTGCTTCCTTAAATTTGTTGAGTAGCATAATAGCGAGATCCAGTTCATCCTTTCTACTTGGTCCTAGTCCTTTGAAACCCTCTACCACCTTCTCTTGGCATTCTATTGCTTCAGCATGTCTATTAATATGAAACACAAAACAATTTCACAAAATTAAGGTGGTTATAACTTATAACAACGAAATATGGACAAACACGGTTAATTATAACTAACAAGGGGCAAATCACATCGTAAACTTTACCTTGTTGCACTTGAATGAAGTACAGAGATCGTCTGGCTTGTTTGTAGTGATACAATGTCATGAGGGCCAAGCGACACATCCAGTACACCTTTTGCATTTTCATGGTAATTCAGAGCTTGCAGTAGCTTGTTGAACTTCGAAGCAACAATTCCCAGCTTATTATAACCATAACCCACTAGCAAGTGTGTAGGACCTAGACTCTGTTTCAGCCTCTCCAAAGCCTCTTCCAAGTATTGAATTGCTTGCTCCCCCATGCTAGAAGATTCATTAATCAACTTGAAAAGTCTCTCAAAATATTGTGTAATGAAATTCTGAGGTAGAAGAGGCAATGCCAGCGATCTCCTTAACAAGGATATTGCAATTTCAATATCATTCATCTTTTCATGCAATAACGCCATTCTTCCCAACATCATAGCCATCTCATATGGATGATTCTCTAGCGTTTCAAGAGTCTGTTTCGCCCTTTCCATTGAAGCTCGTGCTTCTTCGAAATTCTCCTGGTAGCCATAAGCCGTTGCCATGTATATCAAAGTTAGAGCTAGCAACACTCCCACAGCCTTACCACTTGAGACCACTGCCTTGCAAATATTAATCGAATCCCCATATCTACCCAACTGAACAAGTATATGTGCTTTCCTCACTTCTGTTTGGAGAGCACCATTAGTGTCACCCACACTCAGAAAGAAACTCGATGCCAACTCATTCATGTCAAAGCCTTTCTGTATTAGCCCCATGTCATTGTCCATTTTCCCTAACGCAGTATAAATCCCTCCAAGAAAGCTCGTAATCGATGCCACCTCGACAGAACGACTCCCTAAATGCTTCTCATATATATCCAAGGCTTTAACAGCAAATGGCTCAGCTTCATGATAATTCAAAGCTACAACATAGGCTTGGCAGACATCCATATAGGCCTTGCCAATGTCAAGAGTGCCCACTATCGTTCTCTTTTTGGTAACCTCAAGAATCTTCATAAAATGCTGAACACAGTCATCTAGCCTACCCACAGTTTCCTTAACCCTAGATAGTAAATTCTGAATAGTATGTATACAGTACAAGAATTGATCATATTCATCAGATTCAGGGTCATAACCAGCATTATACATCTCAAGGATATTCTGATTGGCCTCAGCCCATTCAAGGTATGTCAAGCTCATATCATACCATTTCAACTTATAACAGGCAGAACCCAGCACAGATAAAACACAAGTAACAATACAAGCCCAACCAACGGGTGATGGAAGAGTAATGCCTTTATGTTGACGATCAAGAAAGATATTTAAAGCCCTATTAGCAAGAAACCGTACCTTTTCTGGGTCATGACCTTCAGAGTCAAGCTGCCGTGATACTACCACCAACGCTAATCCCAAGTCCTCCTCTTCAAGAAACTGTTCCATTATTTGGAAAACCTTCAGCCTTTCCATACCGGATTTAGCTGAAAAGAACGCATGCCTAAGCTTGGCTATTTCCATGGTGTATTGGTGATTCATGATTGTGGGTTCTGAGAGATTTTCTTAATTTCTTGCTGGAATTTTGATTTTCTTTTCTTTCTTCTCTGTTTTCAAATCTCTCTCAAAATAAACGACCAAGAGTAGAGTAGAGTAGAGTGTCCCTATACACCTGTCCTTTTACCAATGGTTGACGCGGAGAGAAAGAAAATATCTACCGTCTTCTTTTTTACTCTTAAAATTTTTCAATTTCAGAACATATAAAGACGTCATAATTCATAAACACATCAAATTATAGTATAATATTTTAAAATTAAAAATATTATTTTTATAAAAATTAACACACATCTATCAAATAGTAACATTTAATATTCTATTCATTGACAACTTTTTAAAACACTAATGACTTTCTAAGATTGATTTTTTTTCGAACTTTGAACTCAAATTATTACTGTATTGCACAATTAAACAATATAATCAAATTATATTATGAAAGAAAATTAAATATATTTTTCTATTATATACTGATCAAAGTTAAAAAAAAAAAAAGTTAACTTAATTAGGAAGTTTGATATGGAGCAAAGATATTATGTACTACTCAACCATTAACATAGCCTACTCCAGTCCTTCATGTGGTCCGCCGACTTGACTTGAAAGAAATGGGCAGAACACAATTCCTATGAGTAACGGTGCCACCGAAATTAATAGGGATTTTGGAGACGTTAGCGTTAACCAGGATAATGGTGGAAACCGTGGCTATTATGAATCTATGCCTGCGAGCATTAACCGAACAAATGGCTATGACGCCATATAATGTGTACATATGCCGAATCACTATTCTTAGTGATTCTAACGAAGAAATGGAAATTGAACCACATATGTCTTCCGGAATGGTATACCAAATCTGATGCTTGTGAAGTTTTACCTTTTGATCTAAAAGCTCAAAATTAATGAAGAGGCGTGGAATTAAACCACATATTCTTAATTCACCTAACATCCTCAAATTGTTCAAAAATTAGCTTCTACTAATTAATGTTATAAGTAGTTTTAGTAGTTTTCACACATATTAAGGAAATGATTAATTTTATTTATTTTATTCTTTTACTAATTAATGTTATAAAATTTATGTAACTTTTATTGTTTTAATAAGAAAGAGATAGAGAGAAAATGAAGAGATGCACTTTTAATACTACTAAAAGTAAGGAGAAATTACATGGAAAAGAGTAAAATAATCAAAAGCTAAAATTACTTATAATTAAGAAGGAAGAGTTCAAAATGCTAAAACTACTTATAAATAAAAACGGAGGAAATAGTAAATTATCTTAAGATTATAGTAATTCACAAAAACTAAACTCTAATTTTTATAGAAAAGTGCAGGTGTAAATGCTTATTATGATTTATCAGGGAAGCACAAAAATTAAGGTTGTTTTGCACAAGGTTTGAACTAAAACAGGAAACAATACGATAGGAATGCGGTTCTCATCCAAATGCCTAAGGGTGTTTTATTAATTTACTAGCCTAGCGCAATGGTTTTTCTTAGATTTGATCTCTCTCTTTGTTTTACAATTTTTCTCATTTTCATAAGAATTTTTTTCACATTTTTTTAAATTGATCATGTTATTTTTATTTTGAGTCAAAATGTTTTAAATTAATATTGAATTTAATTAGTTTGAGAATTATAAGAGTTTGGACATGATCATTATTTGGTCAAAAGAAGCAAATGAACTCTATAGGCCTATTAATCTAAATGGGTGCAACATGATTTATTCATTTGTGAATAGGTGTGGAATTAATCCATTCATATTAAATAGATAGTTGCAGTCTTGCAGATGACTTGGCTTCAACATCGCAAGGTGTTCAAGAGAGCACAAAGAAAAAGAAAAAGGAAGAAAGTGAAGATTCTTGCAAAATAGAGAAGATACGTTGTCTCTGTGGGAGTTCATTAGCAACTGATTCAATGATAATCTGTGAAGATGCTAGGTGTAGTATCCGGCAAGTGTGTGATAATAGTTGAGAAACCGCATGAGGGAGCTACACTATACCATCCATAGACTTTTTACTGTGAAATTTGCAGGCTAAGTAGGCTAATTGATCCTTTCTTGGTATCAATTGCACAACCCTTACACCAGCCACCAGTGAAGTTGAATGTCACTACAGATCGTTGGAGTTTCAACATCCAACTCTCGTCTTTTTTGCATTGGCAACTATGACGTTCCGGCGTAGTGGGTGCTTGTAAGGTACAATCAGAATTTTATGATACACTAGCCATAATATGCAGATCCACAGGTCAAGGGTATAAGAGCCCGTTTGGTTTTGGTAGGAAATGAAAATGTTTTGTTAAAATTTTGGAACATTTACTTGATTGGTTTGCTGGAAAGCAGTCAGACCGACATTTTCTAGTTGCTAACCGGAAATGTAGTTTTCATGAATTTGTGCTTCAAAAATTCAAACATTTCTTATTTCAAATTCATGGGAGGGGGCATGAAATCTATTTTAGAAATGTTTTCACATTTTTCCTTTTCCATTTTACCCTCCGAATTACACATGATTTTCTCCAAATTATCCTCAAGTTGCAATCAAATTTACATACAATTTTCTCCACACTTCTTTCTTTTCTTCTTTTTATTCATGTCATCTCATCAAATTAAATACAGTTTTTCTCCACACTTATTTCTTTTCGTCTTTTATTATTTCTTCTTTTTATTAATCTCATCTTATTTCTAATCTTCTTTTATTATTTTATTCTTTACATATAGTTTTGTCACACACTTCGTTCTTTTCTTCTTTTTATCCATCTCAACTCATCAAATTACGTACACTTTTTCCACACGTCTTTCTTTTTTATTCATTTATTCTTTTTATTATTTATTCTTTTTATTCATCTCATCTCATCAAATTACATACATTTTTTTCTCCATACTTTTTTTTTATATTCTTTTAATTCTTTTCTTCTTTTTATTAATTTAATCTCATCAAATTGCATACATTATTCTCCACACCTATTTCTTTTCCTTTTCTTTTTATTCTTTTCTTCTTTTTATTCATCTCTTCCCATCAATTTACATACAATTTTCTCCACACTTCTTTCTTTTCTTCTCTTTTTTATTCTTTTCTTCTTTTTATTCATCTCATCTCACCAAATTACATATAGTTTTCACCACACTTATTTCTTTCCTTCTTTTTATTCATCTCATCTCATCAAATTACATATAGTACTCATATGTTTTTTTAGATTCTTTAATTTATTTTGTTGTCTTTTTTAACCTCGTTTGACCTTTAATACATCTTATATTAAACCGTAAAAATAAAATGGGACGGAACAACTCCGTTTATGAAAAACACCGAGGGAGTATTATCGACAACATTAATTTCCGAAAATTAAGAATTGCATAACCAAACAAGAAAATGGAAATTTGGTCCAATAAATATTTCCTAGTCCATTTTAGCAAACCAATCATGAAAAAGTCCCACATTTCCTATTAACATTTCCTCCTTGTGGATTTGGACCAAATTTCCTAGGAAATGCTGGTTTTACTTTTCCTAGTCCAAATCAAACACCCTCTAAAGGTCATAAATAGACCTAGTTCTCACATGATTAGATCAAATGGACAAGATGATGACCTATTATTACCACATACACCAGAGACAATAATATCTTCTTATCGCGAAGTGATGCTTGCATATTCTGTGTTGGAGTTAGAATTGTAAAGCTTCGCACCCTTGAACAAGTTCTCAATTGATACCAAAAGAACCTGAAGGTGATCCCTTTAGAGTGCACTAGCGTTCGTAGATGTGATGGTGGTTGTGCTGCCACAAAAATGCTGACAGTGATAGTGATGTATATTGAAGTAGTTTCTAATCGTATTCTTATCAATCAACGTAGTGGCTCGAGAGTAAAGATGACTGGAAGATTTAAGCCCCGTGCATACATTAGTTGTTTAGATCTTCAATTTTTCGTGGAATGAATCGACTGCCCATTTTGTCTCGGGAACTATTCATATTGGAGAAGATCATCATACATCCATATTTCAATCACATCATATCTAAGTTGCAAATTTGTGTAGAAGACATTGTTGAGATTGAGGTGAAGTCTGATGGATCATGGCGTGCAAAATTGCACAGTCATCGTGGGGGTCCTGGAATTGGTAGAGCTTGGCTTATGGAATTTCCCTGAGGGTGTACGTCTACAGTTGCTGAATCAAAACTGAGGCTAGAACTTAGACCCGTCAAAGAGGAATGTGGTTTCGATAGCCATGTTGATCTGAAATTGTTAATGAGAAAGAACCAAAATGGTGGTTATGAATTACACTTATCAATATCACCTGCAAATAGACGAGAACCAAATTTTAAATAAATGGGAAACAATACGATATGAATGCGATTCTCATCCAAATGCCTAAGGGTGTTTTATTTACTAGCCTAGCGCAATATGATTTATCACGGTAGCGCAATATGGTTGTTTTGAACAAGTTTAGAACTAAAATTGGGAACAATACGGTTCTCATCCAAGTGCCTAAGGGTGTTTTATTACTAGCCTAGTGCAATGGTTTTCCTTAGATTTGATCTCTCTCTTTGCTTTACTAGAATATTTTTGATTTAAAATATCCAATAAACAATGAACCCAATCCAAATTGACATGATTTGAAATGTTTTGAAATTTATAATCCGAACAACATCTGAACTCGATCAAGATTCGAAATCCAAAACACATCCAATTAGAAATCACCGGATCGGAACAACATGTCTTCCATTTGAACAGTATATCCCTGACCCTGAGTTTTTTTTTCATTAATTTGTGTTGTTAAATTAAATTCTCCAACTACCACAACAACTGTAGATGCAAAAGTTGCTAAACAATCCATTCATTTCACTACTGAACCACTCACATACACCAAGCACACAAACCCCATGGCGATTCCCCACCTCCTTCTCCTTGTCCTCTTCCTCCTCCCACCACCTTCCACCGCCACACCATCACCGTACCTCTCCCCTCAACCCTTCCCCAAAACTACCAAACCATGCTCCAATCCTTCAAAATTTACATCCACACCCCACCAAAATCAACCAACTACCCAACCGCCCCATCTTCCATCTTCTACACCTCTCTCCTCCACAGCCAATTCATCACCCAAAACCCCTCCGAAGCCGATCTCTTCTTCATCCCCTTCTCCCCGGAAACTTCCACCCGCTCTTTGGCGCGAATCGTCAGAGAACTTCGCAGCAACTACCCCTACTGGAACCGATCTCTCGGAGCTGATCACTTCTTCCTTTCCCCTTCCGGTATCGATTTCTCCTCCGAGCGGAACCTTCTCGAGCTGAAGAAGAACTCAATCCAGATTTCAGTTTTCCCAGTCAATTCCGGTCACTTCATCCCTCACAAGGACATCACTTTGCCTCCATTTTCCAATTCGAAATCGAAACCCTGTGTGTTGTCAAACTCCGAAACGCCGTCGTTTTTGGGGTATTTGAGATGGAACGGAGGAGTAATCGAGTCAAAATTGGTCAACGAGCTGAAAGAGATGGATGATTTTATAGTCGATGAGGAGGACAATCAATCTGATCCTGAGGACTTTGGGAACAGCAAGTTCTGCTTGTTTTTCTACCGCGCCGGAGATGTGTCGTGGATGCCTCTGGCAATGGGGGTAATATTTTCGTATCAACAACAAGGAATCCTATACATTTGGTTTCGAATTGGTATTTTAATTTTATGAGGTTTTTTGTATGATATGTGTTGACTGTTTTAGTGAGATAGTACTATAATGTTTGTCAAGTAGTAGAAAACTTAAATAAATGAGTGTGACGTACTAAATTCTAACAATATTGCTTTTAATCTCTAATAGGTGGGGTGTGTGCCGGTGGTGATTGTGGAGGGTCCGATACAGGACTTGCCGTTGATGGATGTGTTGAGGTGGGGTGAGATGGCAATGGTGGTGAAGGTGGAGAGTGGTAGGAGGTTGAGGGAGCTGCTGAGTGGTGTGGGGGAGGAGAGGTATAGGGAGATGAGGGAGCTGAGTGTGGCGGCTAGTAAGCATTTGGTGTGGAACGAAAAAGAGGCAGCTCAGCAGTGTGATGCATTTCATATGGTGGTGTATCAGTTGTGGCTCAGGCGGCATGTTATCAGATATGGCCGCAGGGAGGAGGAGAATACCAACTTCTCTTAGGGGTGGTGAATCCTTGTGGTTGATAAGAATCTGGTATTTTTAGTACTGCATCTTTGAATAGAGTAGACTAGATTATCATGTGAAACTAATGGTAAATATTATACAAGTGATAATGGAGGCATGCTATGTTATTAAAAGTATTGTTATAGATTATCCAACTATTAGTCATCCCAAAGAATTCGACCAAACAGAAGTTTCAATATGATATTACCATATTCCGGTCAACTTCATCCATGGTTATCCAAATATATTCGGGACATATTTCTGTGTATAGTAACTTTGAGATTCTTGATAATGTTCAATGTCCGTAGCTTGGATTGGAGTTGCATTCTCAGAGCACAGTTCAATAGGCTTGACGCTGGACGTAGATCTTAATTCTGCAGATGGTACCATACACACACAAATACTACTCCGTCCGTCCCATTATGGATTGGATTGGATACCAGTGTTGCAGGGCTGTTTAGAATCCTGATGACGACTTGATAAGGGAAAGAATCCAATTTGGCAAATAGGAAAACTTAATTTAAAATCAAGGGTCCATTGATTTAGCGTCCCTAATAACGAAATGAACCACCTTAGTTTATCAATTACATTTTAGTACAAAGTCAACAAAAATTCACTATTCCAAAATTGGATTTTGATGAAACCAAACAAACCTTAATGTTTTCAAATAAAAAAGATAAAGAATTAAAAGAAAAACTAAGTAAAATACTAAAATAAATTTTAAAGAAAAAAATCTTAACTAAAGTAAAAATAAAAAAATCATCTTCATCATCCCAAAGCTTCGGTACCGGAACTCCAGCGCCGAAAACGGTGGCCATTAACGGTTCAGCAAGCAGCTTGCTCCACCACCAGATCGGTGGAGCAGCAGCTCCACCATTGCTCCACCGTTACCGGCAGCGGAGCTCCGATACCGGAATTATTCAGTACCGAAGCTTTAGCGAAGAAGAAGATGGATGGATCTTGTTAAATATTTAATTTTTATTTTATTTTATAATTCTATTTAGATTTTTTAAATCTTTAAATTAATATTTTGATTGAAAATATTTATTTTTTTAAGTCATGTTTGGTTGGAAGGTGTTTAAAGTGTTGGTCAACTCAAATGGACTAAAATGTAATTGAGTTTGAACTATAATGTAATTGATAACACAAGAGAGTCCTTTATGATACAGGCTTTCATAGTGAGCCTTTATAATCAATTTTCTCTAAAATCAAAATATCAAGAATAAGTTGGTCGCTAGAGGAAATAGATGTTAAAATACTAAAGATGATTGGAATTTAAGTTGACAAAATAGAGTAATACTTAAAATACAGGGAAGGCATGAAGTCGCTCGATCGGTAGATGTTACTTCACTAACTTTATGGGACCATCTCTGCATCTCATCTCATATGGTAGGACTAGTTCTTAAATTCAATAATTTATCATTATATTTATTTAGTCTTACTCATACACGTAATTAGGCAATTATTAGTACGACTAATAATTAATTAGGCCTTATCCAACAGTTGATCACAAAAGTGGAGCTTAACTGTGCCACGTCAGCATTCCACTAACTTAATCCCCAAATTTTCCAATATGCTCCAACCGTTGATCCCCATTGATCCCCTATTTTTCATTTATTTTATTATTTATTTTATTTCATCTTTTTTTTTTCATTAAGTTTTTTTAATCAATTATTCATTACATTTTAAAAAACATTGTATGATACTTCAAAATGCAGTATATATTTAGAAAAACTCGGTGTACAAGGAAATAAAATAATATAAACATAAAAAGGAAAAGAAGAAATAAAATAATAAACATAACAAAGAAAAGAAGAAAAAAAAACATAAAAAGAATATTAAAAAGATGATATAAGAAAAAACGGCAAGCTGGTAGTAGTATAAATTATCATCATCAACACAACAACACAACAACAAGATAAAGAAAAGAAAAAAAAAGACGAAAAGAAAAAAATAATAATATAGTTGAGCTTGGGCTCAACTGTTGAGCCCGGCCAAGCTCAACTACGTGGACACTTGCGTCCATCGGAGACGCAATTTCCATTGAAGACGGCTTTAGAAAGTGTTTGTAGTTTAGCTTTAACTTTAGAGTCGTTGTGTTCTCATCATTCTTGTATGCGTAATAGAACACATCAATTATTCAAATCAAAGAATAAAAACTCAATTATATTACTTTCGAAGTCGAAGGCTTTTGGCTCGAGATAATGAATATTCCAAACATAAGATCCTGCAAGAGGAGTCCAATTTAGTGCACATATACATAGCCAAAAGAGAACAATTAAACTAAGTTCGTAGCACATATTGTCTAGCAAAATATTTTTATAATTTTCATTCAATTGTAGGTCTAGGTTGCAGGGAGTTTAGAAGAGTTGTTGTGAGAATTTTTTTATGAAGAACTAAGAAGATCAAACAAATGCTCTCAGTCTCCAATCCATTGTGCACTTATGTATCAACATGTAACAGATCGAATAGGATTCCATCAAATATATGAAATTTGAACTTCTTCACTACATCTATTATTGTTCTTTTCCAGTCTCTAAAAATGGGAGTCATGCATCCTGGATAAACAGCTTACAGGATCATACATGATCACTAAATCCATGGTGAATGGCTCATTGTTAATAATGTATGTATCACAAGTACAGGATGTTAGTTTTCCATGGCCAACTGGGCAAAGTTAATCGGTGCAACGTAATAAGTAGGGCCACCATAGAGTGTTTGCGCAGCAAGAAGCGAGGCCTTGCTGGTAGGATGGTATAAATCCCAGAACAGATACTTGCGACGATCTGGACAAAGGGATGCTGAGCGGTTACAAGGGCCTTCAGCAGATAGGTATCCCATTCCACAACAAGCTGAATCCACACTCTCAAAGTCTACATAACAGTGGAAAAACATGTAAAACAGATCAATTTGGAAACATGTTCATTTTGTATACTACTAGTATGATAAAATAAGAGCTCAGTTGGAGTATTTTTCGTGAGTCTACAATGCAGAAATCTTATAGGGGAAATGCTTTTCTGGCTTCTGCAAACACTATAATATGCTTATCTAAGTTCTAAGGTCTTCGAAGTCAAAAGGTGGCGTAACAAAGTACATAAACATTAGAGTATGTGAGTTTCTTACTGAAAGCCTTCGGATTGTTTATGACATCAATCGTCATTTTGTATCCGTTTCCAAGTGAGTACTTGAATCCCGGGAGCTGAGAGCTAATGTTGACTAAAAGTGAATCCAAAGCTGAATGGAAGGATAAGGCAAAATCATTCTCCGGCTCAAAGCAACCGTCAACCCCGTTGACAATTTTTTGGACAAGCCTTTGAGATGGACAGCATCCTATCGGGGGCACACTTATGATTCCAAATTTACGCGCACCTAGCTTGTATAAATTCTAATTCCAATACAAAACCGATATAGGTGTAAGTACATAAATATCAAAGTTCCTCGAATATGTTTGAAACTTGTTCGAGTGATGTCTTACTGTAATGTGAGTTGCGTATGCTGAAATCAAAGCCCCGATGTATTCTTGTGGAGGAACTGTACTTTGGGTGGCGAAATAGCCAAAAATGTCATTGCTCCCAATGCTAATAAAGAACAAAGCTTTCGAAAGCAGATCATCTGTTGATGGTGAACCTATCAGGTCAGTCAGGTTATCCCTCACTGTTGAAAATTGATTGACCTGGTCTGATAGGGACACGACTGTCTGTTGCCAATTAAGCCCCAGAAGAGAATGTAAGCGCAACCATCAAAATGCACACTAGTGATATGGTAAACGCACAGGATAGTAACATTGATAAAAAGCCTAGTTACTTACACTGTTCACACCGGTTAGATCAAGAAGTCCAGAACCACCTGAGGCGAAGTTCACTCCCTTGACGAGATGCCTCTTGAAATGGTGAGGGGCGAGTGTACGAAGAAATAAGAAAGGAGGGGGGCTTCTCTTGAGCCCCAAAAACCTAGCTGACAATTGCAAAATGGCATAAAAACTATTAGCATGCATGTAGAATCTTGTGCACATTTTGTGAATTATACTGTTCACAGATGCTTTAGTCATTGTATTGCCGTGCTTTAAAATTGTATCCAATCTTAAATGTGCAACACTTTAAAGCACCAACACACAAATGACACAATATCCGTGAGGAGTTTTCTTCGATGTGCGAGTGAGTGCAGTACTGCACGTGCATTCTCCAGACACAAACACTATAGGCTCACATGCGGGGCCTAGCCTGTTTGTAATGTGTCTGATGAGTGCATTACACTAACCCATCGAATTCGATCCCTAAGGATAGTATATATCTCCCTTTACTTCATTAACTACTTACCAACAAAATCGGCACTATTGTAGCCATTGCTGAATCTTCCAGTGGGACGCTGGTTGGGAAAATCGATTCCATTGTATAGGAAGTCGGATCTGGCCTGACTAAGAGGAATGAGTGTATTGGTTCCAACATCTGCGGTTGAATCGCCAAGGATGAACACGGTGGGTGGCACTTGATCCGCAACGACAATGGCTAAGAAAAGGAATAGGCAGAGAGCTAGAGAAAAGAATATGTTGGCCATTGGAGGGTTTGATAAAGATTGAAGTATGCTCTGCTTTAGCTCTCTGTAACTATTCTGTTATAATTGATGATACCATGAACATATTTTATAGGGAAGTTTGTGCATAAGAGTTAAAATGGAGTTGTAATTTACAATTGAATTCCATAATGATTGGTAGCACAAGAACAGCATATCCTGATGAATAAATTATTTTGTGACTTTGTTCCAGTATGTTCATACGTTCTCTGCAGTCCTTAAACTAGTAAGGAGCAACCTAACAATTTTGTAACTTTGTATGAAATAAAACTAATTGTGAGTATATGAAAATACACATTAATTTGTCGCTTTATAGCTGAAGTTGTAAAGGCGAAAATGACGGTTTTAGTTTTGTGCACTAATTAACGAGTGGTCACGAAGAATGTCGGACCAATTCAAAAGTAGATCAATTAGCGTAATGTTTGGTACTAGTAGATGATAATAATTCGGAATTAGTTTTATGTTTTTTACCAATTCAACGATCGAGCAGAGCTGCCGTAAATGGTTAACTTAAGTTAGATAAATTGGGAAAATCAAAGAAGCGGGTTGGGCGGACAACCCAAACTAACTGCCGCTGATCTTGTCTCGTAGGATTCTGTTGCATGCAAATATTTGCTCAGTCCCGTAAAAAGGTGTAGACAAGTGAAGATCGAATTAGTCGAACTTCCCTAGCTAAAATTGTGACGGCAGTTTTACTTGGTGCTTGTGAAAGTAAGTCACACATTCGATGAGATAAATCCCAAATACGTATGTGACGGTTATACCGAAGATAATTGTCTCTTCGCTTCACTTGAGGCAAAAGTTCCATATTGAAAACACACTTTTATCAAGACAACTGATATTACTAATTTAATCCACTTCATATATATAAGTGTTGACTTCCATCAGTTGAATCTAACAATTCCTTTTATTCATACGATTAAAGCCCCAAGAGTAACAAGACATGAAAATTCCACCTTCTCCACTCTCATTTGCTTCTCGCCTTAGTCATGACGATATGCATAATCACTAGTTGCAGAATGTTACTATGCTAGTTTTCCTTGGCTAACTGAGCAAAATTTATGGGCGATACGTACTTCTTGGGACCGTTAAACAGCGTTTGTGCGACTTGAAGAGAGGCTTTTTTGGTTGGATGGAACAAATCCCAGAAGAGATAGTCACGACGTTCCGCACAAAGCGTTGCTGTTGAGTTACATTTACCAACAGCATTTAAGTATCCGCTCCCACAACATGCCTCGTCCACCACCGCAAAACCTACAACAACGTCAAAGTTCAAAACATATTACGATTGATTAAGAAGTGTGTGTTTGTTGCGTTCTTATAAATCTATTTTTTTCGATTTCTACTTGCCTTTTATACTTATCTGGCCCATTTTTAGGGGCAACTCTTCCTACAATGATTTTTTACATCCACAAGGCTCGAATCCGAGACCTTATTTAAGTGAACTCAAGTCTCTTACCACTTAAACCAACAACCGTTGGTGATGATAGATCAATTTGGTACATGCGAATAAAGTGATTTATTTAAAATTTTAGTTGGGCAAATTTTTGAGTGAATAAGGTAAATAATCACGTTAGCTCGTTTTGTCAAAATGGTGTCTATTTTAGAAAATTCATATTCATGTATCTATTGGAATTGCACTATATGTTATATAATTAATACTATAAATACTATAAAAGATAAATGATTATATTCCGTACCTCTTACACACCTCTTATACAGTTTGGTCTTTTCGAGGAGTTAAATTTCTATGGGAGACTGATATGGAGAAATTCAACTTTCCAAAAGTTTGACCTTTGCGAGGTATGAAATTTAATTAGCCATTAATCTACGTGTGATTCATATATATGTGTGACCTACTTAAGAAAATGCTCACCGAAAGAAATTGGATTTTGGATAACATCAATTGTCATTTGGAATCCATTTCCAAGTGAGTACTTGAATCCCGGAAGCTGTGAGCTCATGTTAATCAACAGGGAATTCAGACCAAAGTAGAAACTCTTAGCAAAATCGTTCTCCGGTTCGAAGCAACCATCAACACCATTGATCTTCTTTTGGATGACTCTTTGAGACGGACAACAGCCCACTGGTGGCACGCTTATGATGCCGAATTTTCTAGCCCCAACCTTGTACAAACTCTAGTATATTATAACAACAAAAAATTTTAAAGACCACTCATTGATTCATTATATCACACTATTTAATAACATGATGATGAAATGTAGTTCAGTTGGTAAGTTGTTTCACATCCAACCAATAGGTCGTGGGTTTGAGTCATCACGGGATAAATGAGGAACCATTATTAATCCTTGTTTTGCATGTTAAAAAAGAAAATCCAGGTAATTATCCATGTCATCACTTACTCGTTTGTTAACAAAAAGCGCTCTGTCTAGCTATATCAACACAAGATTAATATGCTGGAGTTATTTACCGTGATGTGGTTAGCGTAAGCTGAAATCAAGCTGGCAATGAAATCTGGTGGAGGCATTGAGCTATTGGTCGAGAAATAGTCAAAGATGTCATTGCTTCCAACGCTTATGAAGAACAAAGACTTGGATAAAACTTGGTCTGTAAGTGATGAATTTGTCAAGGCGGTGAGATTATCCCTTACGGTAGAAAATTGTTTGATCTGCTCTGACATCGGTAAAACAGTCTGTTGCAAGCAAATACTCTATAAGATATGCATTGGAAAAATTGCATAACAGGACTAAAATTTCATTCACACCCCCAAACCAAATCCAAACTTAAAAGTTCGAGTGTAAATCTTTTAAAATTGTACTCTCTCCATTCACTCAAGAGCTTCTCATTGTTCTTGGTGAGGTGGTATTATTCAGCCAAGCGTCAAATTAACCAACTGGGCCAGACCCGTCTTGAGAGCGGGTGGTAATATTCTAAATATAGTTATATGGTGATCAGAGTGCTGACTATAATAAATAATTTCATTTTTAAAAGTAACTTTTAGTGGAAGACCCAAAACAAAAATATGAGAAACTTTTAAGGTAATGGAGGAAGTAACTTGAGGCTTTCTATTTTCAGGTCGGCTTCGTACCGACCTGAGAACAGGTCTTCACTAGATTGCTGCCACGTGACATTTGATTTAATATAGACCTTTCTTTATGTTCAAAGCTATTTTACATATAATTTTCGGTACGATCTATTAAAATCATTTATTTAATAATAAAAAAATTCATATAAAATACAACTTGACTGTAATGCCCCTTTATATATATATATTCTTGGAAAATCAACGTGGCAATCATCTAGTGGAGACATGTTCGCAGATCGGTACGAAGTTGACCTGAGAATAGAAAGCTCCAAGTAACTTTCAGCTGTACCCGATACTTTTAAGTTTTAACCCTTAATTTTTCTTCTTCGTGATGTTTCTTGGCATTTGAATCCCCACTTGTGCGCTACAACTCATTTTTCTTCATTCAATTTCTTACTGGTGTTAGTGATCATGAAGCGCTGATCGACAACACATAACAAGTGTGCGAACTAGTGGGACGATGAAACTAGGCTTACCAGGTATTCTTCGGTTGCATCAAGAAGGCCAGAACCTGCGGAAGCAAAGTTTACTCCTCTAGCGAGATGCGCTTTAAAATGGTGCTCCTCCAGCGTAATAAGGTACAAGAAAGGTGGTGGACTTCTCTTCAGACCAAAGAACTTGGCTGCCAATTTCAAAATGTCAAGTGTTAGAACCTATACAGTACATATATAATTAGTACTTATTTAAAACCGTTTATATATGTACACTACGATGCATACATGTACATTATTCTATAAGTAGAGTAATATAGTTTTCGCGACAAATATATATATAGAAATATGACGAACCAACAAAGTCCGCACTATTGAAACCGTTGCTAAATCTTCCAGTCGCACGTTGGTTAGGGAAATCGACTCCATTATGGGGAAAATTAGCTGTCACTTGACTCCCTGGAATATACGTGTTTGTTCCAACATCTGCCGTCGAATCCCCAAATATGAAGGTTGTTGGCGACGGTTCATCATTTGTGGCTAGGGCAGGGATGATGACAATGGCAAAGACAATGAAGAGACAAAACAACCTCCATATTTTGGCCATTTAGAGACTTATTTAAGACTAGTTGTGGACTTATTTTAGACTATATAGTGAATTTATTTGAGTTCTTGGCTTCCCATAAGTGATATATTTATATAGGCCTATTGTCTATTGGGAGTCTGCTAGAGTTCAATGATTCTCCGACGCAGAGAAGATCCTTGTATACAAACTATGAATTCGTTTGTCGTCTTTGATTAGTCGAATATAGTTAAATTGATTCTTAATTGTCTCTCTTCGGTTTCACTAGCATTATGTTCGATTAGACTAAGTTAAATTCGTTGTGCTCATTTTATCTGGTCAAACAAATATTTTCACGTGAAGGTTAAACAAGTAATGTCAGCGCCCTATTGAGTTGGTGCCCGCCCTAGATAGATTAGATCAGCTAATTAAGATAATTTACCGAAAAAGAGAAATTTATTTTTAGAGTCTATATTTAACCAAAAAAAACAAAAAAAGTCAATTAATTTACTCAACACCGATCTTCATTAATGCCCCCTGAATGTTGTATATTTGTGCGATTTGTGCCTTATATTGTGCTCGGTTGGAACTTGCAGCCTCCTGAAATTTTATATGGGTTGCGGTATGCTCCTTCTAAATATTTTTCGACCATGTTTTAATCACACTCGGTTCGGGGGCACATCCAAAGCCACAAACGTTCAAGCGGCAAGTCGCAACCAACTAAAGCCAAGAGGGCAAATCGCAAGAACATGCAAACTTCCGGAGGCATAACACTATTCCCCCACCCCCGCACCCCTTTTTTTTTTTTTTTTAATTAATCAACATCGATTATGAGTGGTTCACACAATATAGTCTTTTATATCATTTAATTAAAGGTCAATTTCATCTAGACCCCCTTTTAGTTTTGCTCATTATTGGAGTTTTGACAAAAACAACTAAAATTCAGCTTAATTTAAGAAGAAGCTGCTGAAGTAGGTACAACCCAACTTCTCCAACTTCAACTTACCCACCTTAATTTAAGAGAATTAAGCAGTTTATAAGCTATTGCACACACTCAAAGAACTGTTTCTGCTTAAAATAAGCAATAAACCGGATAAGTTAAGTTGTTGCAAACACCCACTTACAAACTCGCGCCACTGTCAAAAATTTCCGGGAGCGGAGAGTCAGTAAAGAAGAAGAAGGAAAAAAAAATAAAAATGATAAAATTAAAAAAAAAAAAAAAGGAAGAGAAAGGAATTTGCGAAATGGGTTAAGGAGTTAAGGCATGTTCGGGGAGAACAATTTTTTGAAGGCTGAAAAATTGGTGATATGGGGAAATAGTGAAATTTGGAGCTACATGTAATTTTTAAACTATGAGTAATAAAAATGAAAAGTCGATCAGCAACAAGGGATGACAATGTAATTTTCCCTTGAATAATTAATGAAGTATGAGATGTTAACACATGACACAACGTTATCAAAACTAGTACTTTGTAGTGTGTGTGTCTATCTATCTATATATATATATATATATATATATATATATATATATATATATATATATATATATATATATATATATATATATATATATATATATATACTTAACCAATTAATCAAGGTTTGTGATGGAAATTTTTGTAGCATTTGTGAAAATTGTTCTGCCCAAACACGTCCTTGGAAGCTCCGATTGGAGCTGCAAAACAACTCCAGTCGGAGCTGTTCACAGCTCAACAACTCTGATTGACGTTGTAAATGCTCCGATTGGGATGGGCTGCTCCGATTACATGCTCCGACCGGAGCTCTGTCTCTTGTATTTTCTTTTCTTTTTTCTTTTTTTTTTTTTTTACTTTTTAATTTTTTTTTTTTACTTTTTAAAAAAAAATTAGTGGGATAGATTTTGAAATGTGAGTTTTGTAGGGACTTGTTTTGGATTAATTTTTAGATCATTTTGAAATTTATCTTAAGTTATGGAGTTGAAGTAATTTTTATGAGGGGGTTGAAGTAATTTTTATTATATGATGGATAAATCCGTAATAAAATAAATTTATGAGGGGGTCTGGATGCAATTGAAAGTTATAAAATGTTTAAAGTTTCAATTGACACACTACTACCTCCGTCCCAAAAAACTTTATCCATTCTGATTTTTTCTGGTAAACAGTTTTCGACTTTGACTATAAATTATTTTTAAATTGTAATGGTAAAATATAGAACAAAATTACATATAATGAATACTGTTGACCAGGAAAAGTCCCCCCCCCCCCCCCCCCCGGAACTCTGTTGGGCACCCCTTCAACTTTTCTATGAGTTAATGATTTGCCGTTAAATTTGCATGTGTTGCACAATTACTGCTGTCTGCTGGGTAAGGCTTCATGGAAAACAAACATATACATCAGGGGTACATCACAACCCATATAAAAGTTCAGGAGTCAAGTTGCAACGTAGCTAAATTCAGGGGGCAAAATGCTATTTACCTTAAAATTTACAAAAAGTAGTTTGTTCCTCATCAGCTCTGGCAGTCAACACAAATGATAAGTATAAGGACTGAATGAAAAATATAAATTGTGTTTAACCTTCAAGAATCGCGTCTCCACTACGTACAACAACTTCTTGAAATTAAACTTGTACGTTACGTATTACATTTTGTAGTCCCAATTTTTAGGGATGTGAGTTATTGGGGTACATGTTGTTTTCGCAAAATGCCCTTAGGCCTTAGCATTTGTTTCTTCTTTTTTAAAAATATACTGTATATAGATGAACAACCTGATGCATTTTCTTACCTTTGCAATTGTAATTCATTCTCTCGATCTCTTCATGAATAATAACCATTTAGTTTTCTTTCAATTTTCCTGTTCTCATTACTTATATTTACAACTTCACAGTGCATAAATTGTACGTACCCGTTCGAGTAAAATGAGTTTCAGAGCATAAGCAAACAGAATCTAGAATTAGATCGGCAAGAGTCAAGCCAATGCAAAGATACGAACACTTGAGAGGATTCTTTGCTCCCAAATGACGACGACAACTAGATTACTTTGGCAACAATACAGATAGGAATTTATTCATGTTTTTGTACTAAGATCTTCTTAAGACAAGAAACCGTTAACACCAGAACGTCAGCATTATCTTTGTTCAGATTCAGGCCAAGATTCTACCTTCTACTCTCAAAACAAGAACAGTAATCCATCTGCATGGAAATTATAGTCCAAGAGTTGTTTTATTCACAGCTGGTTAATTAATGTCATTTTCTTAAGTAGTACTAGTATTGTAACTCTTTGCCTTGAGAACGTTAATTTGCTGACAAAACATATTGCACTTTCAGCAGTTTAAATCAAAGTTTCCTTGTTCATATCTCACCGCGAGTAAGACATTAGACCTCAAGCATGTTTCCTCTTCCAGCTACAGGATGTAAACTAAAAACAAATCAACGTCATTGGCTCAAGTGTTCCAATAATTTTCTATAATCTGGAAGTCTCTTCGTTTATTTATAGGTAAATAACAGCTGGCTAAATTAGATCAAGAATTGATGTTCATTGTCTGTTCTTCAATCAATCTTTCTTTCTGGTGTTTCTTCTGAGAACTAATTGAATGTCAAATCAGTGATCGAATTCCTAAGCAGTTGCCAGCTCTTGCAGGCCCCTAGTATTCCAGTGAAACCATGATCAATAGATCATTTTTTTGTTTTGTATCATCAACAATGAACGAAAATTTCAACAGTGTAAAGCATAGTGTTTTGTTCTCTACTGAGTTAAGTTCAACAGAATATTCTGAATGTTACAAGAAATTAATGAGACCCTACTTTAGCTAATTTTGGGATTTTACAAATGGTACTATTAGTTATTGGAAGTAACTGAAGTCTTATGCTTTTCCAGTTCTGCGGCTTTTGCCCCTTGCTCTTCCACAGAGAAGAGCATTATTTGGAATCAGGTACTCGTCTCTTGTATCTTTAACAGGTGAATAAACGCGCAGATAAAACTGTTGTCCAAGGTATTGTCGGGCCCAGTACTCAGACCTTAGGTTCCACATGCCAACATTATCTAGACTCAAATACACTGCTGCCCAGGACTTGGGATATACCTGTAATATAAAAGGCGAGTAAGAACATGCAGTTGTTTAAGGCCAGCGTATGATAATTGTGCGAAATGCAATGCGTAATTGTATGATAAAATTGATTAACCTGTGTGTTGGATCGAAAAACAGCATCAGCAAGATTATACTGTTTCCGACTATTAGGTGACCATGAGCCTCTATCCATCCTGCACACAAATGTATAAGCGTTACAAACTTTAGCTGCTGTTCTTCTGTAAATGGAACACTGGGAAAAGACAGCAGTGTTCTAACAATCCGAATGAAAGAAATATACCCAACTACAAAGAAAGCATATCCATCAAGATGCCAGCTCTGCATGATATGTTCGCGGTTCTCAAAAACAATCTCTATGAATTCTTTGTAGTTCGCCCCCATGACCGATGTGTCAAGGTGTATTCCTCTACCTTCAGGAGGAGAGCTCGGGATGCTTCCAACACGGAAAACGCCTCCAATGTTGAAGTAATCTGCTAGCTTTAGTGGTGTGTCAGCAGGAACAAACGAGACTCCGTTTACTGCATACCGTTGTTTATTGTCAACAAGGCCAGGCGTATTTGATAGTCTTATGGTTCGGGTCACGTTCACCATTCCATAGTGGTACGAGCCTTGAGGGTTCGGCCTCGGACCACTAGCTGTGAGATTAGTCCTAGAAAGAGAGAAAAGTATATATGTCATTAGTCTGCAGTTTAGAGAGTTTACTGTTGGAGACGGTCTAAAGTCTAAACCACATATCCTTCAGTTGTTAACTTGTAGGCTCGAATCAAGGATAATGGAAAAGGCATACCTAATGGAACGAGCTTGGTTAAGTGAGGACTGAATGCCTGTTGTTGGTCCAGGTGGTGGAGATCCTGAGACTGGTGTTTTGGAGTTGCTGTAGTGAAGAATCGCGGTAGTTGTGAGGACTTTATCAGTAAGACGTGTGGAAACCGCGATGTAGTAGTCACGTGGAGATCTGTTTGCAGTGACTAGCACGGAGTAAGACTGGCCTACATGCACATCCAGAGAGGATAAGCTGGTCTGTATAGTATGTGCACCCTCGACTTCAACTAGCTTCATCGTGTGATCTTGAATACGAAAATTCAGGGAATTTTGCAGGCCAACGTTTGATATCCTCAGTCTGTACGTCTTCCCTGAAAACGAAATGTAACAAATGTTGTTGGAAGCTGTCTACATCCACATTCCACAATGTATCGTTGTAAATAGAAATTTAGCAAATTTTTACGAAACTAACTTGTCATAAATTCCCTGATTCACTTTACCTGGTTCCACTGTGAATGAGGCACCATTAGGTCCTTGTCCATTAATGAGAACACCATCTGGAAACATAAGCATTCTGCCTTGGTCCAGAACTGCTTTTAGAACCTGCAATGTAAGCACCACATTCGCTTATTTGATGCATTACCGAGTTTAGAATCTCAATTGTATCGTTTATATGTGACGTACTTTGTGATCTGTTTTGTACCAGTCTCCAATAAGTACATTGAAATCACCATCAGGTTCAGGAAAGGGTACTGGAATCTTAGGCCTGCTGAGAATACGAATCGCTCCATAGCCACCTGCGGCCTTGTGGAATGCTAGGGATGGGAAATAGTAAAAGCTTCCGATTTGATCTTTCATTTGCATTTTGTAAGTGAAGTTTTGGCCAGGAGGGATTGGACAAGTGGTGCCAAAAACTCCATCTTGAAATGAGTTCTTCCTCTGCTGAACCCCGTTCCTATTTTCAGACAACAAACTCGAAATTAGGCCAAAATAATGTCATGTTTTTCTCAGCCAAGAGCCCAAGACACTGGAAAATCAGTTGGCTCTGAAATGAACTCTGTTATATAACCTGACATTCTTCTCGAAACAATTGTTACTGGGAAACATGTTTGTAAATTCGTCATACTATGATCTCACTTTGGCCCAGTATTTTTTAGTTTCAAATTTGGGCCGCCCATTACACCTACGGCTCAAATAGTCATGCAATTGTCAGATTTGGGCCTTTTTAAGCCCGTTTACCTACAAATTAGTTTAAAATTACAACGAAAATATAATTTCAAAAAGTTTATAATGTAAGTGTAAATTTTTTACTTTAAAACAATATAAGTTTTGAATTTTTTTTAATATGATTTAAAATTAATTTGTAGGCACAAGTTCGAATCCCACGGATGAAAAATTTGTGATTATTCCATCATGGGCCAGAGCCTGTTGCACGACTCGCACTCGCACTTGTGCAGTTTAACTTGGTTCACAAGATAGCGACTCGGATTCCCCATATTATATAGGGACACAATTTAAAACAACACGTACGAATTAGGCAACTTATAATTCAGGGACAAAGGAAGTACTCGTAAGTCGTAACTAATGTAATTACCATGAGAGAAGGAATGGCTCAGGCAGATGATTAATGACATTGACTATGATATTGTCGTTGGTAACAGCATATAACTCAGGTCCAGGAAATTGTTCATTTATCAAAATTCCCTGTAAATATAAACGTACCAATTCACCAACAAAACAATGATTAAAAATATATATAAATTGATAAAGAGATACTAATCGGGTCGTACCAAACATACGGTTTATAATGGATCAATTGTGAAAGGAAAAAGAGTCGATCGTACCTGTTGACGAACACCTAGCGGATAAATGTCACCGTAAGTTGCGGTCCAAGTGTAGTACCTATAAGGATTTTCAGCACTTGCAATGGCCAATATACAAAGAAGATGTAGTAGTATAAAATGCCACATTTTTCAAAATTCTTGATGACGACTATTATTATCTATTTGTGTATTGAAATATGTAGAACTTGATGAATTTAAAGTTGTGATGTAAATTGCTGGTGTACACTACTTCTATATATTAAGGAAAAAGGCAAAGAAACATGAACTGGAAACAGAAAGGCATGCATGGAAATATTGTGTGTCTGAGAAAAGAAAAGACGTACTGAAATTCATTTGTATAGTTGGCAGGGTAGTTACGGGAATTTAGTTGTATGTGCTCTATGGAGAACTTTAATGCCATTTCGCGTCTATATATTGCGTATTGTCATATCATGGTCCATGGATCGTTCCAATATTCGAGTAACAATTTGGATTGGAGTTGATTGTGTTTTTTGGCTGGAAGTTTTGGGGATATCCGTGACCAGAGAGTATAGAGCTGAGTGTCCTTAATTAGTGGGCATGCTGAATTTTCATGTGCAACATTACGCCAATGGTTAATGCACTTGCCTTTAACAGTTAGTACTAGCTACTAGGCTAAAAGCATTTCACCTTAAATTAATTACTACCCTGTCTTTCTGTTTTCTTTCAATTTCCCTTTTCTTTTCCAAATAATTTCTTTTCCAAATAATATGATTTTTAGAATTACTTTTCCATAATTTCCGTAATGAATAACAATTAATTTAAAGTAAAATTGGATATAGGAAAACTTAACAAAATAAATAAGGCTATGTAAAGTTTTTCCGAGGAAGTACAAGTGTGAAGTATTTTTCCACCCTGAAATAACCAAGCAAAATAAGCATATGTGCACATTGACAAACGACCTGGCCCAAAGTAACACATAACAGAAAAATCTCACACTTAAGATCTCATCAAGAGATACTCAATTGAACTGAACTTCAAGATGAACAAGAACCAAAAATGGAACAAAAGTGTCCAACACTAGAGTCCTAATTAAACACCAGTTGCATTAGTCTTGTTCTGTGATCCTGAACCAGGCAACTTATCCAGGATCTTATCTATTATTCCTTTCTTATCGTTCCCCCTGGGGCTGTCTTCATCCCGACTGGACTTGTTCTGGCCCGGAAGCTTGTCTTTCATCTTCTCAATGAAACCTTTCTTTTCACAAAGTTGGGCTGCTTTGGCATGTTCATCTGCAATGTACTTCTCCATAGGGATACATGCTTCTATGTGCTCATCAATTTCATGATCATCATGAACAGATACTTCTTCATCATTTGGTACTTTCTCCTTCACTTCATTTTGCTGCTTCTTCCTTTCTCCCTCCTCTTCTTCACTAGACTACATTAAACCGTATAGACCAATTCAAACATTTGAATAAATTTGAGACAGATAGTGAAAACACAAAAGGAAATGTTGTTGGAGAATTAATATAAATGACTAGATTCCGTTCCTCCCAAACAATTTAAACTTTTGGAAGAGTTGAAATTCTATCAAATGTCACCACCCAGGCGAATTACATATGCATAATTATTTTGTGAATTCAGATCGGAGGAATTAAAATTTGAAAAATCATAAATATTACCGTTTCTAATTAAAACTTACAGAACTCGAATGGCTATGAGTACTGTGCCTAGAAAGATCTTCTTGAGGCTTATCTTCCTTCCTTCGAACAAGGAAGTCGAAACACCCGTGATCCGTCGTTTCCTCATCAGGTTCCATGGAAATGTCGTTCGGATGGACTTGTTGGTTTTGATCAGCCATTTGGGAACGAACTCAAACTCTGCAAATTAACTAGCTTACGTTCTTGCACCTTAAAATGTTTTTATCATGAGTATCTCTGGTCTAGGTAAATATAGGTGAAAAAAAAACATATGTAAAGATGTGTAATTATATCAAATTATTGTAAATTAATTGAGAACATGTGTCAAACATTCAGGGTGTGCTGCCATGGTGATATGATTTTTCTACGAATTTCACAGTATCGATGGTACTGCAAACATGTTTTTAATCCAGTATTTTAAGTTGGATATTGTAATTTTGTACCTTGGTGATTAGATTTCGTAGATTTCTTATACAGATTACACCTTGGATATGGGACTTTAGATGCTTCATGTCGGTAATTGCACAGGACTTGTTACCCTTTGTTAAATATAAAAGTCATGTTATGACGTTTTGCACAAATTTTAAAGAGGCTTTCCACGTGGCAGCCTAATAGTTTGTAGAGGTGGTATTGAAGTGTCTCTTCTACCCTAAACCACCCCTAATGGTATAACTCTTTCACGTCTGGGCCTGGGGCCATAGTGAAATAGTGAGATGAGATCATTAGGGGTGGTCTAGGATAGAAAAAATGAGTAAACGGGTGATAGAATGTGGACATGCGATATATTAGAAATGGTATGTAATTACGCGCTATATGTTGAGTGTTATAAGGAAATTATTATAAAAAAAACAAAGAAATAAGCTAAGTAAACTAAAATCTTCGATTCATATTTCGATGAAGTGCAACATTGTCTGCGCAATTAAGAAAATATTTGTATCTCATGGTACTCTATGTATGCCAATTGAAAAGCATCGGGCGACACAATAAATGTCAACTATATTTTTTTAAACGGCTAAATAAATTTTATTAATGAGAAAGAGCATACGAAATGCTCGAGTTACAAAAACTACCAATGTAAAAAAGTCTACAAAGACCTAAACACGACCAAACAAACAAAACTGAGAGGAAACTACGGTCTTCACCTTCACCTTCAAAGCAACAAGTTAAAAGCGAGCTCAACACTCCCATAACAATATGATTACTAGCAAGATTTACTCTTTCCATCGTCTTTAGAGTTAGTTTCTGGTTGTGTCTTACTAGTTCCCTCTCCAGCCCTTGACCATAAGATACATTGCCACACAAGTGCATCCTCCTCTCGCTCGTCATCGCTGACAAGTCCTCCATCTAGATCACTCTCATCAGAGTCATCACTGCTACTGGAGTAATCCGTACTTATTGAATCATATAAAGATTCATCGGAACTGTCTTCCTCCACCATTTTCCTCTTCCCTTTTACATCCTCCGCCAAAACTATATCTTCCCCTTCTCTGGAAGGCTCCTCTTCGTCTCCATCTTCTAATTTCTGTTTCTTATTGTTTGCAACATAATTGCAGGTGACATCTTCCTTCTTCTCCTCATCTATGATCACGAGGTTCTCCTCAACATTGATCACGGGGTTCTCCTCTTGCCTTTTGCGCTTTTCAGTGCAAACCTTACTCTTCTCCTGATCCGGGGTCTTCACATATGGCTTAAGGGAAGTTTCCCTAGCATTCCATCGCAAATCCAATAAGAAATTAAAGTTGCGATACAAACCATAGTTATTGTACATTCTGAGTGCAAATAATTGGATATGAATTCAAATAATCAGCAAAATAAGCACATCAATATTTCCTTTGTGCTCTCAAATGTCAATCACATAAATAAAAAGAGAAAGCACTTGTGTGAAAATGTTTCTCTAGAGGAAAGCAGCTACCGGAGACTATACAAATGTCATGAAAAAACCGTTATTAATGTGCATTCATAAGAATTTCCGACGCACATGTCGAAAAGACTTGTATACCACATATATAGTTATGAATATAAAACTAGCTATAACATGATCTGTGATAAGAACAAACAAGAAATGATTTATTACATAAACAATAGTATGAGGCATACTAAAGCCCGATTAAATTTAGCCCTGCTCGGGCGGGCTTGAACAACGTGGCTCGGATTGCCATCCCTAGTGCTGACCCATTTTCTACGTAAAGACAATATCGTAAATTCATGGTGTTGTAATTGGCCTAACCCATAAATACTGTGTATTTGACCGGGAATTAGAAAATAATGATAATGTTGTCATGAAACAAGATCTTCTTGAAACTAAAACAAATCTATCATCAAACAAATGGAAATAAGCAACAAGCTAGGTTTAATTAGCTAGTTTCAAAATATATTAATGTATACCTGACTTCATCATTTGTTGACATTGCCAAACTAGCCTGGAAAAGAAAAGTTATAATAATGAAAATGAAAGGATTAGAAAAGAACAAAAGAAAAATATATTAGAAAATTAGCAAAATGATTGATTTATATAGTTGAAGGTATTGAGTGATAGATTTGACCAAAATTAATAAATTGAGTAACATGTTATATGAGATTTACCATTAATCTATCGAATTATTAGTAACAATGAGTTGGCAGGTGTTCATTTTAAGTATATGTATTGGTGTTATTACCCTTTTTCTGAAATATTTCATAATCTCACATAACTTTTAGCTTATTTACTAAAGAAGAAATTACTGAAAATGAAAATCAAAGTTATGGAAATTTCTTTAGTTATCTTTAGCCTATTTACCTATATTTCAAAGACAAAAGTTTTTTTCCTACCCGATTGTTCATGCAACTTATGAAATGAAAACACAAATATAACGATTAGCATAATAGTAAAATATGGTTTTAGCTGAAATATTTATGCAAACGTTTACAATCAAAAGATATTTCGATAATTTTTAGATTTATATTCAGATTATCCCTTGCTAGTGCCATGCTCAGCCCTCGACGACACCAAATGCTACCACACGACAATCTTCTTCTTGGTCGTTGTCATTGGGAGTTCATCTAGATCACTTTCATCAGAATTATCATTGCTACTGACTAATAACTTGATCGTGATACACATGCATCTCCATTGGAGGAGGAATTGTCGTCCTCCATCACTTTCCCATTCGAAATTACATCCCCATTGTTAATTATTAGTGCAAGTAAAATGGTGTCACATGCCATTGACGCCTTAACCGACAGTTTACTTGACAACAGTCAGAAATTTCAATACATTTTGTCGTTTTCTTAACAATTAACTAATTCCAGTTTTATACGTTGTGCAAGATCTTGAGCTTAAAGAAATAAGTCGATTCGAAGAAAGTATGGCGACCATCAATATGGAGAAAGAATCTCTGAAAATCTTATATAAGGAAACAACCTAAAACACAACAAGAATACCTAAAGGAATGTCTTTATAGTTGCAAATTCAACAAGGAAATTACATACAGCTTTATGGCGGTGTAGAGGACGTACTTAAGTATAGTATTCAGTGGTATTAATTAATAGCAAGGGTTAAATTCTCTACAAGTATAGTTAAGTCCTCTACACTTGCTATTAATTAATATCACTGACTATCACCTGCAGTTATGTTGCAAACAATAAGAAGCAGAAATTAGAAGATGGAGACGAAGAGGAGCCTTCCAGAGAAGGGGAAGATATAGTTTTGGCGGAGGATGTAAAAGGGAAGAGGAAAATGGTGGAGGGAGACAGTTCCGATGAATCTTTATATGATTCAATAAGTACAAATTACTCCAGTAGCAGTGATGACTCTGATGAGAGTGATCTAGATGGAGGACTTGTCAGTGATGACGAGCGAGAGGAGGATGCACTTGTGTGGCAATGTATCTTATGGTCAAGGGCTAGAGAGGGAACTAGTAAGGCACAATCAGAAACTAACTCTAAAGACGATGAAAAGAGTAAATCTTGCTAGTAATCATATTGTTATGGGAGTGTTGAGCTCGCTTTTAACATGTTGCTTTGAAGGTGAAGGTGAAAACCGTAGGTTCCCTCTCGCTTTGTTTGTTTGGTCATGTTTAGATCTTTGTAGACTTTTTTACGTTGGTAGTTTTTGTAACTCGAGCATTTCTTATGCTCTTTCTCATTAATAAAATTTATTTAGCCATTTAAAAAAAACAATAATTGGCATTTATGGTGTCGTCCGACACTTTTCAATTCGTATACATAGTGCCATGATGAGATACAAATATTTTCTTAATTGCACAGACAATGTTGCACTTCACTGAAATATGAATCGAATATTTTAGTTTACTTAGATTATTTCTTTTTATAATAATTTCGTTATAACACTCAACATATAGCGCGTATTGGAAACTTCACAGCATTTCTAACATATCTTATGTCCACATTTTATCACCCGTTTACTCCTTTTTTTCTATCCTAGACCATCCCCTCTTTAATGATCTCATCTCACTCTTTCAATGTGGCCCCGAACCCAAATCCACTGCGATGAAAGACTTAGACCATTAGGAGGTGGTCTAGTGTAGAAGAGACCTGTTTACTCCAACATCACATCCACAAACTATTATATGAATGTATGTACCTTCGTATAACACATATTTATCGATCCTAGGTTATGTCGGTAGTTGTCCGATCCTTAGGTCTTAAACCCATCAAAATGCTACATTATAAATCATTTGCATGTTGATCGATCGACCCACAAAATCAATGAATCAATACCTTTCCATTCCATGGTATTTAGAGAAGCCAAAGTCTAGGGAGAGGCCAGCCTTTTCTAAATTAATGGAAAGGTCTGGTTTTTAGCTTACTTTGTCTGTCCGGCCGGTCAGACCATTCGCGGTATGATTTTAAGAGGTTATTGTGTGATTTTAAGTTGTTAGCTCTGAAATTTTTCGTTATGATTATAACTTCATTTAGTGTGGTTTTAAGAAACTACAATATGGTTTTAAGATGGTTTATTATAGTTTTAATCGACAATCTAAATTATTCACAAATATCACAAAATAAGATTAAACAAGTTAAAAAATCTGAGAATTGCCATTAAAATATCAATGAACAAGTTTACAATAAGCTAATATAAACATTTTAGTCATTACAATATATGTTGAAATATTCATTGCTTTTTTTTAATAAACTTGTTGGAGAAGTTCTGCTTCTTGCCTTTTCTTCGTCAAATTCGATTGACATCATCATCACCTGCTTAAAATCATAATAATTCCCATTAAACCGACAACAAATATACTTATAACCACACCATGTCCCCTTATAACCATACAATGGACAAACCCAACACAGTAGTAATGTATACTTTTGAAAACCACAACGTCAGATATTAAAACCACACCAACATTTATTAAAACCACAATAGTGGATCCATCAGAATACATTGCTTGAAAATATCCAATATTCAGACTCCTCCTCTTTCTCATCAACGAACACGTAATCAAAATACATTTCTCGAATATATTGATGTTCATAACTATTCCAATTACATTTACAAGTAAACAAATAGGTGAAAAATCGAATTTAAACACTATGAGCTGATCATTGCTCGAAAATATCAATTCAGAAAGAGTCTTAAAACGATATCATTTGGTCTTAATATCACACCAACCAGTCTTAAACCACACTAGAAAATAAGAGATGAGAGAGAAAGTAGATCTGAAGAGACACCAACCAGTCTTAAAACCACACCAAAATATATTAAAACCACAACATTGGATCCATCAGAATACATTGCTCGAAAATATTCAATATTCAGATTCCTCCTCTTTCTCATCAACGAACATGTAATCAAAATACATTGCTCGAAAATATTGTTATTCAGAATTATTCTGAATATTACATTTACAAGTAAACAAATAGGTGAAAAATCGAATCTAAACACTATGAGTTGAATTGCTCGAAAATATCAATATTCAGAAAGATTGTTAAAACCATATCATTCAGTCTTAAAACCACACGAATCAGTCTTAAAACCACACTATAAAACGACAGATGAGAGAGAAAGTAGATCTGAGGAGAGAGAAAGTAGATATGAAAATAGAGAAAGTAGATCTGACTTGGGTGGCGGCGGCGGTGGCATGGAGAGGCGGAGGTGGAGGTGTGTTGGTGGCGGTTGTGTGGTGATGGTGGTGGTGGTGGTGGTGGTGGGGCTGTGTGGTGGTGGCGACTATGTGGTGATGGTGGTGGTGGCGGCGGGGCTGTGTGGTGGTGGTGGAAGGAGGATGAGAGTTTTTAGAGAGAGAAATAGATGATTGTAGAGAGAGAAAGATGATTGTGAAATGAGTTTGATTTAGGGTTTTTTGTCCATTTATACTAAAATTAGCTGACCGGTTTCTATTGGTCTGACCGAAATCTTTATTTATTAGATGAAAATCACCTTTCCTACTATATAATAAAGTCTAGCCTCTCTATATAATTACTCTTTAGATAAAATCCCACGGGTTGGCAAGAAACTTAGCAACGTCCCGCCCGTTTGTCTTGACAAATCTGGAACATGGTCTACGGATAGAGGATTAGTAGAAGGCAAAGCTCACAAGGTTTCTAAATTATGTTCCACAGATGATGAAAGGTAACAAGTGGCGATGCATACTGTTTGTATATATTACTAAATACATGTGACTCCGGATGTTAGAAACTCTATATGCGGGCACGCTGATCACACATATCATAAACTCCGTTGCCTATTCCTTTTGTTTATTTAATCTCTTTTTTTTTTTTTCGTTTCAGCGGATCTACTCATGTCCTTGTGGGGGCACTTGCACCCACAAAGGTTTTTATTTTTACATTATACCCATTACCCTGTATAAACTTTCATTTCGCACCCACATAAGTTTATAAATTTTATTCTGCACCCCTTAAATTAGTTTGAAGCATATATATAATATGTATAGTTATATTATTAAGTATAAAAAGTCATGGGAGCACAATGAGAGTAAATATGTATAAGTATCAAATTAAACAATAATGAAAGTTAGAGTGGTGAAAAAGTATCAATTTTCATTAATATAATTTAAAAAATTCACTCATCTTGCTATTTTTAGGTTAAAAATAATTGTTTTAGTATATTATCGTAGATGTTATGTTAAGAAGTCCATAATGAAACTGTTAAATAATTATTCTAAAAACTATTAACCAATTCAACATTATAATTATTAATTATTTTTAAATAATTAATTATTAAATTTTAATTTTAATAATAATTAATATAACTTGCATGCATTTGTTCCCACTAACAAAAATTTCTGAATCCGCCACTTTCTAGTTTCAACCCTAGTTTGGCTAGTTACTCTAATTTGAAAGGATCTACGTACAAAAATATATTCTCACAAGTCGCATGAACAATAAGTGAGAAACATGGCCAACGAATATGACATATATGGCTGAAGCGGCTGAGCTATATACATAAATTGGGCGAGGCCTAAATTTGCCACAACATTCTCTATTCTAGACGTACAGCCACAGAAGCTTCCTGAAAGACTTGTCCCAGTCACGGGTCTATTCTCTGTTCTCCGGACCAAAAACATATTAGCACCAAAACCAAAACTTTTAACAACTTAATTATCCTTAAACCTAGTTTATTTAAAAAAAAATTCCAACCAAAATGGGAATTAAACAAGCCGCGCGAGTAGCGTCTTCTCCGGTGAAATCAGCAACCAAATGCTTCGTTATGATATAAAGTGCAGTGGGTGATCTACGTACGTAATGGTTTAAAAACAAACAATTTTGCGCTTGAGAATGACGAGTATGACTGTAGATTTATCATTCATGGGATCAAGGAATACTGGCGAAGCTGAAAGCTTCTTCTTATACTGATGAAATAATTCATCCATGATTTCGACTCCAAAATGATCTGTCAGCATTCTTTCATGAACAGCTCTGTAGAACATCGCACGAGCATCTACCGTGGGCAAGGTCTGTTTCCTTCCATGATCGCTCAACGTCTCTATTTTGACAACTGTGTAACTATTGCGACACTTTGGACGCATTAATATTTTCTTCAATTCTTCGGATGTCGGAAAGTAATACGGCACGTTAAACGTGTCTACTTGTGTCTCACTAACTTTTCCCTACATGAGAACAATATATGCTGTTATAATAATAATACTAATAATAATAATAATAAAAAAGAATATAACTGTATTATTAGACCACTACAAAAATAGTTACTCATCTGTTTTATTTTAATTGTTTACGTATTCCTTTTTCGTCCGTTTTTTAAATTGTTTACGTTTTCATTTTTAACAACTTTTCGTCTCATTGGATCCAACCATTAAATCAAATACCACACTCATCATACAAACCTCTTAAAACTCCACTTCAAAATCAAACGTAAACGATCTAAAAAAACAAATAACTAATTCCAAACATCATAAAGTTTCACAAGAAAGATTTGTCATGGGACGATTAATATAAATGATCTGTATTAGATTAGAGCTATACCCAAAAATTTCTACTTTTGACACTGGAAATATCGTGACAAATATACAATGGCCACCGTTATGATGTGGACAATTATAATACTAGAAAAAATAAAGTTGGGTAAATGTGCAAATGTAATCACCCAAATCTAATTTCGATTTTATATTAATTTAATAAGTAGCATGCACTCGAATAACCACTCGAATAACCTCACCAAAATTAAAGGTGGAAACTTACACAACGAGTATCATGTAGTATTATAAGAGTTACAACTTACAATATTACTAGGTTCAATACTTATGTTTTTAAACCCGGCGGGTGAATCCGGACTGGAGGTCTTGTGGGGCTTATATATAAAATTCGGAAAAATTTTGGATTCCGGGATTTTACCGATATAACACCGGTTGTCCCGGATTTTAGGCCAAAAATAAAAAGTTATTACAAAAAGTTTGTTTATTTGCATTATATTATTTTTTTATTTTTTTTTGGTCAAAACTATATTTTATTTATTTTTAATTTAAAAAAAATATTTATTACGTCATCCGGGTCAACCTGACCCCTCCGAGACGATTTTCCAGTTCAAGCCCGGTTCAATACCACTCTACTAGTCATACATTTAAATGAGCAATGAGATGAAAATTTTGAATCACGCACACTCATTATATATAACATCAAACATTTAGATCATGAGATGAAATTCAGTACTATGGCGCTTACCTGCTTGGCCATGTCTACGAGGCATGAACCGAGAAGATTGATATCGCAGGGTATGGTGTACTCCGTGGCAGCATCCCACGACGCAGGGACAGCGGGAATTAGAACTGCCATCATTCCTCCACCAACAAGCTCAACCGCTCTAGCCTCCAGGAATGATCCAATGTCGTTCGCGAACTGATTCAAATAAGCATTATGAACTTCCCTTTTATCTCTGGTCCAAATAATCGACCCTTTGTTCCATGCCGGAGACGTTGGGTCATTCACCTCTTTGGGCACCTGCTTCAGCCATTGGAGAGACCAGGACGAGTAGGCGAAGTGAAGTGAAGAACGAGGCAATAGGCGACTGTGGAAATCCCCTGGCAACCCCACTGCATGGTACTTTCTTTCCCGTGGAAGGGAACTGAAAAGAGTGTTGAAGTCGTTTGAATAGAGGTCGTTTAAGAACACAATAAGTTCCGGCTTGGCCTTTTCTTTCGGAATTTTTTCCAGGAGAGCTTCAGTGATCAGTTCCATTGCTGGGAATGAGTTGTGTCCTGTTGCGCATCCAAAATCCACCACGGACAGAAAGTCTGGAACTTGCTTGATTTCCAGATTCTTAGCGATTTCTTCTTTGATCTTTTGTTTCGCAATTTCGAGTGCTCCTCTCTGCAATTTTTTGTACATATAGACTGACTATAATTCATTTATACTGCAGCAATGAATATTAATTTGACGACATAATCAGCAAACTTTGATAGCTGGAAATGGAAATTACCTGATAAGAAGAGTTTTTGACATAGCTATTTGGTCCTTCTCCTCCATTCATGGAACGTATTTCCATTTGTACAAGTTGCAGAGCCATATTCTAATTATCTTCTTTTTCCCTATCATCAACTGATTTCTAGACAGTAAGATGATATGAGTCTTTAAATAGCTGATAAGAATTTCATTTCAAAAGGTGAAACTTTTAAATAATCCATTTATGTTAAATTTTCTAACATGCACTTATTAATCTGTTTTAAGAAGAAAAAAAAACACATTAATTTGTGATTGTGACCTGAAATTCGAAAAACATAATTTCGTAAAAATCCTGGCAGGCTGAAGTAATTGAAAGGGACCAGGACCCTAGATGGTTATGAGGCATCAGGGACGGAATCAAATGGGTTATTGTAGAGACGTTCAACTTCTCTATATTCTATACAAAATTTTAAAAAGAAAATTTATAGATAATGTTTTTCAATTTTTTAAGTCCGAGATTTCAAGTGGAAGACCCCCGAAAGCTATACGGAAACTACTAGAACTAGAATAGTGGTCTGAAATTGTATTAAACACTACTCCAAGTCCAAGAGTTACTTTTACTCACTTGTAAAGTGAAGGCTTGTATTGTTAGGATGCTGGTTGGTGGTAGTGAATACAAAAATGCATAGCATGACCGACATTTTGGTCGTAACATAAAAATCACGGCAGTGGAAAACAAAATCACGAATGTTTTTTCATTTCCTTTAAATTTTAGGGTAAATTACATAGTGCACCCTTGATTGAACTCATCTTTACGTTTTTATACCTCTTAGTTTAACAATCACGTCCAACTCCATTTTCACCAATGAACGTTGACCGAAGTATAAACCACTATTCACTACTTTGCTTCCAACACGCCCTTAGCAGTACTATATTCAATTTCATTTTCTTTTAACCTTTTCTTTTCCTTCTCAAATACTGGTATCGGAGTTGTCTGTTGGCAGCTCCGATCGGAGCTATATAGCAGCTCCAATTGGAGCTGCACCAGTTCCAATCGAAGCTGCCCAGCCCAATCGAGCTGGGTATAGCTCCAATTGGAGCTTGTCTGCCCCGATCAGAGTTGTTGAGCTCCGATCCGATTTATTCTTTTATTATTATTTTGACATGTGTTGAAATATAAATTTTGTAGGGACTTATTTTGCAATAACATTTAGATATGTTTTGTAGATTAATTATAAATAATTTATAGTCAATTTTGTAAAATAAAAAAATAAAATGGACAAAAGGTGTAATTTGATGGTGTTTGGCTATGGACAAAAGGTGAATTTTGAACTAAGGCAAATTTATAGTAATTTTCAGATTTTAATTAGCAGAGAGAGCAAAGTCGTGAAGTTGGATATAATTACATTTATCTTACGAAAGAATCAAATAAAAAGTGAAACCAATAAGGAATAAAACAAAATAAAAAATCTATAAGGTGTCCTAATAAAAAAATCCATAAGGGTCAGATGAAATTTAATTTTCCCCAAGTTTTATGTCATACTTTCATTCATAAAGAAGCTGATCATCTAAATAAATTGGAAGTATGATGAAGGCCTTTCAAAGTTAATTAATAAATAAATGGGTCAATTTTATTTGAAAACCTATCAATTACACTTGAATATTTGTTAGCCTAAATATTTTGGAACGTCAATGATTTTAACTTTAGCCGAATTAAAGTTAATTCGGAAAATAAGAATTTTGCCTCTTCAGGATTACGGAAGTATTGGATTTCAATTATGGCCAAGCAATTTAAAGTTTACATTATTACACATTTACCTCTAATATTTTCAATTTTACCAAATCAGTATAATTAAATAATTCAACATAACAAACATAACTTTTTCTAAATTTCTGTTCTCAAATTTAATTGTCAAATAAACCCAACAAACTTTATGTTAAAAAAAAATAAAAAAAATAAAAAAAAAAACTTTTTTTTTTTTAAATCTTCAAATCTCCAGTTCTGTAACCCTCCAGGTCGAAGCTGTATGTCTGTACACCTTCAGATCGGAGCTGTTCCGGTACCCGATGTAAACTAAAAATAAAAGATAAAAGAAAAGATGAAAGAAGAAAAAAAAGAAGAAGAGGAATACGAACAGTAACTTAGTTAAGGCCATGAAGCAAATAATGAACAAGGCCGCATTCCATAAGGTGTTTCATATAAACTTAGTGACCCAAAATGATTTTGAGTTGATAATTATCGAACGATCGAAAGTTGAAGATGAAGACAAAGGTGAATGGTAATAAAAACGTAAATTGTCACTTGTTCAAAGACTTCACTGTTTTTAACAATGACAAGTAAATATTCTTAAATTACACAATAAAAAAATATAACCAAATTATATTACGAAATTAGAATAATTATATATTTTTTTAATATAATTTTATTATATACAATATTCATCTTGTAGTATTAAGTTATACTTTCTCCGTCCATAATTAAGTTTTTCATTTACTTTCGTTGACTTTTTTTAGTCTCCGTTGACTCCGAATTAATCTTATATCGTACCTAAAAAAATATTTGAACTTATATTATGAAAATATAAGATTTCCACTTTCATAATATAAGTTCAAAATATTTTTTTCCCGCTGTAATTTAGAATTAATGTGAAGCCAAATGGAGTTTAGAAAAAGTCAACGAAATTAAATAGGATGCTTGATTGTGGACAGATGATGTAATTAATTTATGATTTAAGACTCAAAGTTGGTAAAAATGAAAATAAGTCTGAAGATATTTAAATGAAATGTAGTACTACGTTGGTTTAAATGAAAAAATAGGCCCATGTGTTTTTGGTTTGGGTCCGATCCTATTTCGACCTTACCTTATCACATCAATCACGTTTTGTTCATGGCTCACTCAAAAGCAAATTGTAGATTTGTATGGCACACGTTCTCTCTTTTTCTCGTACCGACGGTTTACCTTATCGGCAGGTGCTTCCATGGCCGTGGTTCATCGTAAGTGTGGCGGAGTTGATGGGTCAAATATCGTATACAATCAACTAGTTAATAGGACAACCCACTGGGCCCATCGAGTCCAAGGCCCAACCTACTAAGGTAATGGATCAAACCCATAAGGTTAAGTCCAACTAATGTGGCACGATTTGAAGCAAATAGTTGACGATTTGAAGCAAACACTTGACTAAGGAGGGGATTACTCTAAAGTCTAAATCGCAATCGACTCTACTATAAATATGACACACTTCCCTATAATAATGGTAAGTTATATATGACACTTATACACTTATCTTATACTTGTAGAGCTTAGCCTAAGAGTAGCTAACATACTCCAATTAGTAGTCTACCCACTAACTTGACTTAGGCACAACAATCTCATAGTACTAACCCACTCTCTTGAATATACAGGTCCTCGCAACCCATAATTAGAAGAATTTGGGGGTTCATTGAGAGCATCTTGAAATTTTATCCTACGCACTAGGTAGAAGAACGACCAAAAACACCCCACATGTTATTTTCTCCTTCACTTCCTTTTGCAACTTCTACATGTTGAGTTCATATCAACAATAGTCGATTTCTACCTGATCACAAGCTCACAATAACAATTGAGCCACCAAGAACCTGTTTCACCAAATCAAACACACAACCACGTACACACAACCAAACCACAAAACAGAGCAAGATCGAACGCAAACAAGAAAAGAACACAAGATTTAACGTGATTTGGTTCTGAATTACCTACGTCAATGGAGATCAATCAACTTCACTATATTATGTCAATCCAAATTACAAGTCCCTAACAGTATGCAAGAAACAAGAACCAATCTATCTCTCAAAGTTAGAACCTATATTACCCTTCAAAGTAGTCAAACCGGGCCTTCAATGTTGTGTTGTTATTCTACCAGATCTGCACTGAGCATGCAGTAATCATCCATTTATATAGCATATTAGCATCCAAGTCGCAACTATTTTCTAAGAGAATTCGTTAGGTATTGAATCCTAAATTAAGACAATTTCTTTTTCTTGATTGCTGTCGGTTATAGAAGTTGTCTCGAGAGTTGACTCAACTGTTAATCCAGCTACAGTCTCTGTGTCTGCTGTTGAGATAACATTAACTCCACACTACATTTCTCATTTAGGGTAATCTGTAAATGTTTCTAAAATTTAGGGTCATTTCACAATATTAGTTGGGGTAATCTTGATATTTATTAAACATTTAAACAAAATTAGTAATAAATGAATACTTGGAGGACCAAAAATACCAATACAAAGTCGTATATTAACTAGTGCCTAAACAGTATATAGGGCCAAATTAGTAAAAAAATGAGATCATTTGGAGTAAAAATGCAAAGAACTCCAATTAAGGTTAAGGACCAAAATACAATTTTCCCTTGGTTCTAAGTCAATGGAAAAGAGCGAAGAAGAGAGAAAGAGTGAGCAAATCCGTTCCATGGCTGTCTCGTAGATTTCAGTGACCTTGTGTGCGGCCGAAGCACTGACCTAATACTATAGTAAAAATAATTATTTAATAAAAATAAAAATTTATATATGAAAAGTAAAAAAAAAAAAAAAAAAAAAAAAACTAGTTACTAGCGACATGAATAGTATATAACATTCTTTTAAAAAATAATCATAATTTAAGAATTATATTATATTCTGTAAATGAAAAAATAAAGGATCCAAATGTGAATAAAAGTACATGTAATAAAAATTGTTAATCACAGGATTTGAGTCAAGAACCAGGTTGAAATTGGAGATTTTTGCTCAGCTTCGACACCAAAGCACGCTACCAACATCTCAATCCTTTTCTATGCACTCTTTCAAAAAAAAACATTTTCTCTGCAACAAATGGCTATATATACATGTTCTGAAAAAATTTTGGGCCCTATTCGGGCGGGCTGCCCGCGCATGGGCTTAGCCGGCTCTGATCCGTTCAGGGATGCAAGTTTCGCTAGCTAACTATGTACCGCACCTTCAAACGGGTATTAGGGATGAGGTCTGTTAATATAAGCTGATCAAGTTGAATCAAATCTTGCTACATGGAAAGAACAAGCCAAAGCACAATCATATTTTCATTGTTAACAATACCATCCATTTTATTTACTTCCATGTTCCGGTTTGCTCTCTGTTAAGGTCTCTGATTGAAGTCTTTCCTGATGTCGAACGCGCAACTCCAATATATATAATAAAACTATCTTGTGAGAAAATAAAGATGTAGTGCAGTTTCGATTCACAAAATAGCTGACACAACACGTTCGTACTTACAATCAACTATGATATATAAAATATAAGTTGGTTCAATAACACTTTATAAAAAAACCCTTGTTAAGATGATAATGTCAACTTATATATGTGCAAATTATAACTCATACAAGCAAGGACGGACTTGGGCAAAGACTGGGATAGGCTCCAACAGAAAATACTTATCTTGACCAGTTCTACATTTAATGTTGTAGACCATGTGGTTAGAAATGATCCACATCAACAATTATTGTGGTCACACTTAATTAATGTGTGTTGTGGATCAATGCTAACCACAGGGTCTATGAATGAGTCCTAGACCTGATTTAGGTAATAATCACTCGGCTACGGTCTACTCGAAGTTGATGTAATATAATAGTAGTAGTATGCATAAACTTATAATATATGCCGCTAGTCCAGTAGATTTGCCGAATGTGTTTGTTACTTTTGTCCATTTGGTCAGGGTTCGAACCCCTCTATGACAAAAATTTATAAGCTTTACTTGGTTTTTTTATCCTTCCTACCAGAGAATAACATTGCCAATTTTTTAAATACTCATATAAAAAATATATATTTATATGAAAACTAAAATTAGAATAATATTCTGATTTCTTTAGTATGATATTATTAACAAAAAAAATTAAAAATATTGTTACTTATGTCTATATTACTACATCAAATTAGCTTACCCAGAAATGAAATCCTGGATCTGCCCTTGCTCACAAGTAATGTGGGACATGATATTCGGTCACAAGCTTGGCAGGGTGATAATCTTGATATCATCAAAACTCAAATATTGTATGTATTTTCAATATAATCATCTACTCTAGACAAAGATTTAAGCTACTGTGGACTAATGAACTGCTGAAGAATCTTACTTGACATTCATCAGGGATTGAAAAAGTTTGCATGGAAATGGTTAACTATCAGATTCCAAACACCTCCAACAAATAGTACTATACTCAGCACTATGCCTAGTGCACCTAGACCAAGGTTAAGGCACCACATTCTGCTAAACCGGAGCGGTTTCTTGATCGAAAGCCACATGAAGCACGGATAAACCAATGTTAGAGGAAGGGCAATGGAGCCAATTAATGTAGCTAATCTTGGAATGAATGGTAAAGCCACTGCAGAGAAATATATCACAGCTCCAACCAAGACCTTGATTCCACTCCTGATCAATCTTGGACATGGTTTGTTATTCTTCGTGACATACAAGAGCCGCTCAAAGTTGTCGAAAGTGACCATGGAGTAGATCTGGAAGGCACATAGGTAGTTCATTATGACAATGAGGTGTATGGCGCCAATTATGTATTTCGAAATATGGTTCTGCTGAAATTTTGTGAACGCAGTTAGAATTCCTCCGTTTATGGTTACCTGATTCAAGCAAAGAAGTTTGAAAAATTCAGATAAGTCGTTTCATGATAGAATAGAATTAGACATCAGTAAAACAATGAGAAAACGCATCACCTCATTTCCATAAGCCCAATGTCCAACTATTGCGAGTGGAAACAAACAGGCTGCAATCAAAGCATATGAAATAGTCACGGCTTTCCACATAGGCTTAACTGACCGTACTTTGGGATTCATAGGCAGAGTACCCTGTATCTCCAGCACAAGATTGTGTCCTCTGAACGCGAGTGCCATAACTGCAACTCCAGTCATGACGTTGTAGAATCTGGCATGGTCCATTGTAGGGACCTCATTGGAAACCCTATCATTGTTGTCACTATACATAATTGAGACAACCCAGAGAATGGTGCAAAATGATATGGCAGTGATGGAACCGATAAACATAACCGGGGATAGTGAGTCAAGGTTTGGGAAAAACATAGCAATGAGAATGGCCAAGCATATGAAAACCAGAAACCATTCGACACCATTCAATGGATTTTGTTTGCAGTCTGAATCGTTGTCACACATTAACTGGTACAACATTCTCATTGTGGTGCCTCCTGCATTTGTATAGAAGATGCAAGCTCCGCTCGATAAGTACAACGTTGGAAATATTCCTACCAACATTCCTGTTTTTGGACCTGAAATTGACCATGTAAATACACACTTAGTTACTCAATATAAGTATATGAGTGCAGTTTTTATACTTGATGTGAATGCTGATATATACTAACCGAAGGCCACGATTGATAAGTGCAGAAATCTGCTGTAGCGGCTGTTTGTTTTTGGAGATGATTCGTGTAGATTCACAAGAAGCCAAATGGTGTAGAGTTGCCACAAATACAGAATGGAGAGACAGATGATGCCCCAAAGCCTGCACCAGATACATACACGCTTTTTTAAATTAATACGAAATTGTATAATGTTTCAAACATATATAGATCAGGCAAAGGGACTCACCATCCCAGAGATATGAAAGCAATTGGAAGGAGAAGCGCTTGAAGTCCAATCCCAGAACACAACAAATGAACTGTGGCGGAAAATGTGCTGCCTTTCCTCGACTCAGTGATGGGTAGCCATTTATCTTGCGGGTTCAGCTCCGCCTGATAGTCAACATCGCAACTTAACAAGCCTGGCTCATTTATTTCTATCACCTGTTCATGTTCATGAATCGTTCTTAAGAAATCGTCATCAACCGGAGCTACTCTTGATGATGATGAAGACGATGATGAATTTGTTCTGTTCATGGAAAAGCTAGCCATTTCAGCTGCCATGAAATTTATATATATATATATCACCTGCTTTAGCAAATTCTGTCAAGTATTTTCTAAAGAATGGGACTTGCTAGTGTTAGGAATATGTATTTATACTGCAATGATATATTTATGAGATCATAAAATCATGAGGAATGTGATTATATCAACGCGGTGACCAATTAAGCTATATTCAGTGATTATTAGCATGCAAAACGTGTATTATGTAATCAAATGCATATTAAAAAATTAAGTCAGTCATTTGTCCCAAGAACAGAGTTTAAAGAAAGTCATTCTTAATTAATAAAAATAATACCGTTCTAATTAACTTTTTTTTTTTAAGATATGAAAAATTAATTACAGAATTCTCTGTATAAGGACTAATCTATTTAATTGTAATTAATTGTAAAAGGAAAAAAAATAAGGATTTGAAATTGTAACCTTCGTCCTCTCGCTCATTTTCCTGGTGACTTGTGAGATCATAAAATTAGAGCATTTTTTATGGTTTGGGGCTTTAAACATATAAATCCAAAAAAATGTCCATCACATATTGATGACTCTAATAGTTTGGGACTTAATTGGAGCTTATATGTGGGCCCTATATGCCAACTATTACTCTATTAGAGCATTCCTTATGGTTATGGGTTAATTAGGGGGCTTTTAACATATAAGTACTAAAAAAGCCCCTTACAAATGAAGTCCATGGTTTGGGGGTTTAATTTGAGTTTTCTTATTTGTGGAACCCACATTAATCATTCTAATGTAGTTGTTTTTTCCTTGTAAGTCCCATATTTGGGGGTTAAAAAGGGGACAACTAATTAGTAGCCTATTTTCATGGGCTACTAATTAGTAGCCCCTTTCTAGTCCCCATTGGAAATATTTTTAGAATTAACTGGGGCTGTAAGCCTTAATTAAGCCCCAAAAAAGCCTTCACAAGGAATCATTTACTCTATTTTCTATTAAAAGATACATTAAACAATTAATTTTTACATTGTTGTGTGCTTAATTGAGGACTACTAATTAGTAAACTTAAAAAAGTCTCCATTAGAGACATTTTTGGACTTTATTGAAAATTTAAGCCCCAATTAAGTCCCAAAAAAGATTCCATAAGGAATGATCTTAGGGATGTGATTCTAACAACGCGTCAACAACTAATAGTTGATGGGTTATAGTTATTTCATGATTATTTTAGAAACATACTCCCTCTACTCTATTTTAAACTTTTTAAAATTGAAATAAATTAAAGTTTTTTTTTGACAGATAATTTCATTATATATTAGTCATGTCAAATTTAAATATAATTTTATTAAAGTTTGAAAAAATAATCAGTTTAGGCAGTTTAAATAAAATGGAACATAATCAATAACTACTGATTTAGCTTAGCTGTATGTAAATCAAATGAATACAAAATGTCAATTGGCGAGTGCTGCAGACAGCTCACTGGGGGTCTTACCATTTTTTGGTTGTTTGAGACTACTGGTATATTTGGTACAATACTAACTACTCCTGATTTAGCTTAGCTGTATGTCAGTCAAACTTGCAGGAAAAGAAATTTACTGTGTTATCAACTTATCAACAAGAGTCAAGTTGGTCAAGTGTTTTGACAGGTGGTTGAATAATCAATCTCTTTATTAGATCATGGTCATGTATTCACACTTCAGGCCTTTTCCTATTAACTTCACACCTTCACATCTCATTTGACCCAAAAAGAGAGTTTAAAAGTAAGCCATTGTAAGGTATAAATGTAAAAATTAAACTTAATAAAACTAAAAATGTTAAAATGGTAATTCTAGCTAATTGGTCATATAGAAATACTGTTTGAACATTCTCCTTTTAAAGTAAGTATAAATAAAGAATTTGAAATTATAGTCATCGTCATCTTATTTGTGAAAGCTCGAACAAAACAATATAGGTGAAATACACTATTACCGTATTATCAGACCGTGAACTTCTTTGGAGTAGAATTATCTAGAGATCGATCTTGAGAGATATTCCCTAATGTCATTACAATCTTTATTTTAGGTACTCTAGTTAGTTAATGGCAATTATAAAAATATGTAATTTTATTTAATTTAAAACTCTAGGTAGGTTTTTTTTTTCTTTTTTTTAATCCAAAAAAGTCATGCATTCATGCGGTTACGATGAAACATCTACTCTTTAACAACCCTAGTCCTAGTACGAAATATATGTGGATCCCAAATATAGAGCAAAAGAGTACTAGTACTAGTAGCACTGGAATTCCTTATATCGGACTGGTTCCTTCCATGATGGCTAGCTTCTCTGGCAAGGCGATCAGTTGCTACACCAGTTTCTTCCCGATACACAAAACGAAGTTGAACTTTCTTGATGCTTTGAACTTATGAAATTACTATTATTTAGAGGTCACAAGAGTTATTTATAGGATATCTTGTTGGTTGGATAGTTATTACGGATCCAAGATAATGCTTCTCTGAGTTCTCTCTACTATTTGGATATCAAATTAACAGCATCTAATTAGATGGGTCATTCTGCTGGTGCTACAATGATTCTTGTAACTTGTAAGCATATGCATGAACTTACTTATGAAATTTGTAACGCCCAACATTTTAGAGGCTTAAAGGGGTTGAGAACACTACTCATATCAACAAGATGCACCTTTCTTTTCGGGAATTCACCTAGAAGACTTCAGAGTTAAGCGTGTTTGCCCTGGAGCAATTCTAGGATGGTTGACCCACTAGGAAGTTCCCAGTGCGCGCACGAGTGAGGACAAAGTGCGTGGATTAGAACTCGTGTTGGTCTGTGGGGCCAGCATATCACCCCGGAGAGCGTTCAGGAGTAACCTCGCCGGCCCGTTGGGCTGGGTCTCGGTGCGTTAATTGGCCGGATCGTTACAAAATTACTATTATTTAGAGGTCACAAGAGTTATTTTTTGTAATAGTTTTTACAAATTTCGTAAATCTAATGTTGATACATGAATAAAAACCGGAAGTCCAGCCAGGTATTCTCATCTCCAAAACAAACAAGTAATATCATGTAATTGTAAAATAGTGTAACATACATGCTGTATAAACGTCTTCTAATCCTCAGTTTGAGAGGAAGCTATATACAGATGAAATAATCAAGATCTGAATTGATATATGAGATTCCATGCGTCAGGTACTCAGGTTAACTGCTAATCCAGTCTCTGTCATAATCCAGAACTATTGATAAATAAATGAATGATGATTAGCATCTATGGCTTTCATATCAAACCTAATAATATAATCAAGGATTGAAGAAATTAGCATGGAAATGGTTAACCACCAGATGCCAAACAGCAGCAATAAATATCACAATGCTTAATACTGTGCCTAGTGAACCAAGTCCAATGTTCAGGCACCATATCCCGCTATATCGGCTTGGTTTCTTGATTGAAAGCCACATGACGCACGGATAAACCAGAGTTAGAGGCAGAGCGATAGAGCCAATCAATGTAGCTATTCTTGGCATGAACGGTAAAGCCACTGCAACGAAATATATCAATCCTCCATAAAAGACCTTTATGACCGATCGAACCCATCTTGGACACGGTTCATTTTTCTTGCTTACATATATTCTCTCAAGGTTGTCAAAAGTGACCATCCCGTAGATTTGGAAGGTACACAGGTAGTTGATTATCACAATTACGTAAATTGCAGCCACTACGTATTTTGATATCTGATTCTGGTGAAACTGTGCGAATGAGGTGAGAACTCCTCCATTTATGGTAACCCCGTCTCCATAAGCCCAATGTCCAACTATTGCAACAGGATACATACATGCAGCAATAACAAGATATGAAATTGTTACAGCTTTCCACATCGGCTTAACTGATCGTTCTTTGACATTTATTGGTATTGTTCCCTGCAGCAAGCGAAAATGGATAAGTTTTAGCAAAGACAGAATGCAAAAGTCCTACTATAAGTTTCATCATTTGAATAAGGTAAAGTACCTGTATTTCAAGTATGAGATTGTGTCCTCTGAAAGCAGTGACAATAGCTGCAATTGCATTCATGACATCACGAAATCGAGCTTTCCCCGTTGTACTTGCTTGATCTGGAATTCTGGCATTGTTGTTATGGCTAATTGAAAGAATCCATATAAGGGTACAAAATGTGACGCCCGTGATAGAACCGAGGAGTGTAACAGGGGAAAGTGAGTTCAAATTTGGAAAGAACAGGGCTATGAAAATGGCTATACATATGAAAATCAAGAACCATTCGAAACCTTTCAACGTATTTCCTCTACATTCCAAATCATCGTCGCATATGACCCCGTATAATCCTTGCATGGCCCTGCCTCCTGCGTTGATGTAGAGAATGCATGCCCCGCTTGACAAGTACACAGTTGGGAATAGGGCTAGAAACTTTCCTAGTTTTGGACCTGAAATGTAGAGAATCCAATTTATCGTAGTCAGAGATTCGGTTGTTGCACTTACAAGTTAATTGATCACATTCATCATACAATCACATACTACTTCATATATCAAATGTAATTGTGATAGTAACAGTACTAACCGAATGCAATGATTGACAAATGGAGAAATCTACTGTATCGAATTCCAGGCAAGGGAGACGATTCATGTAGATTGACAAGAAGCCACATAGTGTAAAGTTGCCACACATAGGCCAATGTGAGAGAGATAATACCCCATGTCCTGTTTAAGATGAAATCCAAACTGAGTCACTTAGAAAAAAAAAGAACACACATTCTGTAAATCTGAAAAGCTGGAAAAATAAGTTGGACTAATGCGAAATTGATGTGAAAACGTACCATCCAAGTGAAATGAAAGCAATTGGAAGCAGAAGAACTTGAAATCCAATCCCAGAGCACAACAAGTGGAGCGTTGAAGTGAATGTGTTTCCTTTTCTTGATTCGGTAATGGGTAGCCATGCATCTTCCGGGATACGCTCGGTTGAAAATTCAAAGTTATCGATGTCTGGCAAGCCGGCAGGAGCATTATCTGAAATGTCAACGACTGTAGTAAGAGGTTCATCATTGGAAAGAACCGGAGTAACTCTTGATGAAGATCTGTTTCTTTCAACACGAACACTAATCATTTCTGCCATGATTTTGTTTTTGAAGGTCTGATGTGAATGTGATTATGTGAAAGTGATAATATTTGTTGGTTGTTGTTGATAGGATGCATGATGATCAGGTTGGGTTATATATTTTGTTGTGGTCAGTGACGAAACTGAGTGCGTCATGAGAAAATCGTGATGATCATCTGATTAGTTAATTACAAATTTAATTAGTTAATACTAGTTATACTAGGAACCACGTACGCGTGTGAAGCGTAATCTTGTAAAACATTATTGTTTTATTAAATAATATATTGAAATAAACGGAGTGAATATATAATTTTCACATAATGACTTCAAATGTAATAAAAAAAATAACTAATTGAGTAATTAAACTTAATATAAATGGTGTGCTATAAATGTATATAGTTTTTGTAGTTATGCAATTAATAGTTTTGAATTGAACTATATTAGACATACAAAAAGTATTATTCCGATGAGTTAAGAACCATCAGATACATATCTAAACTTTGGAAACATTCAACTTCAAAATTTGTAATGCATCTTTTTCGCATGTTAATTGGTATTTTTCATCAGTTGAATATATTGTCAAGTGTTTCATATAAGCATTCTAGTTTCATAATATGATGTTTTTAGTTATTTTTATCGTATGATTTAATAATAATTTAAGGTCAAAATGATCATCGAAAAAGTCAACAAAATCAAGTGTTACATTTATTATTGGACGAAGGAGGTATGTCTTTTTTTTTATAAGAACATATCATGGTTATATTTTAAAATTAAGTATAATACGTCATACAATTTTATGTTAAAAAAATAAAAATTTAAGAAGAGAATAAATAAAAAAGAAAAAAATTACGTCAATAAGATTCGAACCCAACACCTTCAACTAAAATAATGATACAAATAATATAGAAAAATCACGCCAACAAGATTTGAACCAAACACCTTCAATAAAAATAATAATAATAATAATGGAGAAAAATCACGCCAACAGAATTCGAACCCTACATCTTTTAATTAACTAATGACACATGTACGCACCAGATTAAAATTTGATAAGTAAGATCAACGTATTAAAATTGATTGGTAGGTTAATCAATTGATTGAATTAACAGGCTTATTATATTACTTTAATAATTATAATTAGGAACACGAGCTGTTATACTTGATAAAGTATACTTTGTACTACCTCAACTCTCTTCCAAACTAAGCTTTTTAAGGTTGACTTTTTTTCGAATTCTGACCGTAAATTGCTCCTATATTACACAGTAAAAAAATATAATAAAATTATATTATGAAAGAAAATCAAGTATATTTTTCTAATATATCTCTATTATATACTAATCATGTGTAATGTAAGAGTAATTTGCGGTCAAAGTTCGAAAAAAAATCAACCTTAAAAAACTTATTATGGAACGGGAAGAATACAAATTTAAGTTTAATACAGTTCAATTAAGAAGGGTCAAAGTTCAAAGGCAGAAAAGTCGAAATGAAACTGATATATATCTTGCGAGCCACAGTCAAATGCCAACAATGAGCTTGTCAAGCTTTAACCATACAGTATATCTACTGGGAAAAAAAAAAATATTATCTTAAGATTTAGCAATTATGGTACAAAATTAAACATATATAGCTAGTGCAGATTTAATACAATCAGAAAGGGAGATCTGATTAAATTTGAAAAATCATGTATTATTCTTGCATTCTTCAAAATTTAACATTTGGGCAATCTTATAATTAATTTATTCATGTCTCCACATCCCCCGAGTACAGTATTTGTTTGGACTTGTCGTGATATGAGTATGAGATGTTGTTTAATTTCGTCAGTTGGGTGATGATGTGCATGACATATTTGGGTACGTCAATCCGTTGACAAAAAAACTGGCCGATCAGTATGGAGGCTACATTACATTGAAGACTAAATTGGTGGTCTAAATTAGACAAACTACAATAGTAGTACCATACATGCATTGCATTATTATTCATCTCAATTCTCATCTCAATCTAATGGTATGAATGTTACCTGCTGAAAATTAAGGCACATGTATTACATATTCAATGATGTTATTATACCTTGCTCATAATCATCACCAGCTAAACTTATGCACTTTCTCACCACGAGTGTCAATTATTAGATTTAAAAACTGCATGAATAAAATCCATATTTTTTGTGAAATTACATGAGTTTCATCGAGTTTAGCTAGCAAGTACAATTAACAACCCATCATAGAAAATCCTACCTGTACTCTTTGTAACCATTCCAATAACCAGAAAGTCAGAAACACTCCACCATCTCCTATATATTTGCAATGTCCACCTTTCATAAACTTCAAAAATAGCCTTCACACTCATGAACAACCCAATTCCATTGACATGAACAGAATTTTGTATCACAGTACCAACAAAATTTATAATGCAACATTTTTTCTCTAACGTTTAATAATATAAAGTAATTAAATTTATTTATAATTGAATTTTAAAATTTTTATTTTATAAGTACTATAAAATCAATTTTTTTTATTTAAAGTAATATTATAAGCCGGTTGATTTATCCAATTGATTTACCTACCAATTAATTTTAATCCGTTGATCTTGCTTATCCAATTTCAATCTGGTGCGTACATGTGTCATTAGTTAATTAAAAGATGTAGAGTTCGAATCCCGTTGGCGTGATTTTTCTCCATTATTTTTATTATTATTTTATTGAAGGTGTTTGGTTCGAATCTTGTTGGCGTGACTTTTATTTATTATTTGTATCATTATTTTAGTTGAAGGTGTTAGGTTCGAATCTTATTGACGTAATTTTTTTCTTTTTTATTTATTCTCTTCTTAATTTTTATATTTTAACATAAAGTTGTATGACGTATTACTTAATTTTAAAAATAACCATGATATGTTCTTATAAAAAAAGACATACATCCTTCGTCCAATAATAAATGTAACACTTGATTTTGTTGACTTTTCGATGGTCATTTTGACTTTATATTATTCTTAAACCTTACGATAAAAATAACTAAAAACATCATATTATGAAACTAGAATGTTTATATGAAGCACTTGACAATATATTCAACTGATGAATAATACCAATTAACATGTAAAAAAGATACATTGCAGATTTTGAAGTTGAATGTTTCCAAAATCTAGAGATGTATATGATGGTTATTAACTCATCGGAAGAATACTTTTCGTATGTCTAATATAGTTCAATCCAAAACTATTAATTGCATAACTACAAAAACTATATATATTTATAACACACCATTTATATTAAGTTTAATTAATCAATTAGTTATTTTTTTTTATTACGTTTGAAGTCATTATGTGAAGATGATATATTTCAATATATTATTTAATAAAACAATAATGTTTTACAAGATTACGCTTCACACGCGTAGCGTGTGATGCGGTTCCTAGTACTTAATAAGTACTCAACGTTATATTTTTCACTTTCAAATGTATATGTTAAAAATGTAGAACTGCATATAAAACTCGCATATATGTTTCTTAAAAAGTAGTATACACATCGAGATAGAATCATAGATTAAGGAAGAAAAATGTAATGAAAGTAAAAGTGAACAAAAATAGAAAGTTAACAGAGGAAGGTTAAGTCATGGATTCAAAGTCAGCCGGCTGATTTCCACCCCTACTCCCTCCGCTCATCATTTGGATATCATATAGGATATCATTTTGGTTCTGTAGACGAGTGACTCCTCGAAGGTGTAGATATCTATTTGGCGTAAGAGAAAATGCCAGATTAGTACCTTGTTGTGAGGCTTAATTTCATTTTTATCTCTATTAGTTCATAAATTACACTTTAGTGACAAAATTAGGGTTTAGGCGTTGACTGCTCAATATTTACAAAATGTCATTGTCTCAATACTCGCAAACCAAAAACAAGCCTTACCCCTTAACTAATTTAATATTGTTTTCCTTTTTCTTTTCTTTTTTCCTTTTTTTTGTTTTCGATTTCAATTGTTCTTCTTCTCCGGTACCAATTGCGGTACCGAAGTCTTCTCCGGCGACTAGAGCTTGCTCCAGATCAGAGCAAGCTCCAAACCTCGCTCGACCTTGCTCCAGATCGGAGCTTGCTCCAAAACTGGAGTTAGCTCCATATCGGAGCTTTCTCCGTTGACTGTGTCGGTGGTACAGTCACCGGAGAAGAAGAAGAAATTATTTTATTTTGTTATTTTGTTTAAGGATTTTTCTTTTTTCTTTTTAATTTTTAAAAATAGTAAAGGTTGTTTGGCTGCCAGAAAATTCGAAAAAGGAACACTGCTTAGAGCGCCATTTGGTCAAATTCGTGTACCAAAATATAATTGATTGACTAGTAGGCACTAATCTGTAATTAGAGACGATAAGAGGTATATTTAAAAAATGGACCCTTTGCTTAATGTGGGTTATGCTTTGAAGTCTCGCTACGTAAAACGTTTCCACAAATGTATTATAATGTTAGTTATTTACGAAAGTGTTAAGGTGTTACATTTGGTGGAATACGTTATATAGAAAGAGGAAAACAGAAATATTACAATGAAAACAGGGAAAATGGAAAGGAGAAGGAAAATGTGAATGAATATGAGAAACCAGAATGAAGGAAAATGGATGAATGTAAAACAAGAATATTGAACGAATGTGTGTCAAACCCGTCATTTGGAGAAGAATAAGCCTATGACTCTGGCTACATATGACTAAAAGATGTACTCTTGCTTACTAATAATATAGAATAAATATTGTTGTTATAGTCACAGAAAAGGGTATAATGGTTCTTTTATGTAAACAACCCGGGGCAGCACGCAGAACATGTGGAACAATAGAAATGTAAAGATTTTTACTAATAAAAAGATCTCATACTTCAACTTTTACAGCACAACTCAACTACGTACTCAAGTCTACAAACACAGTGAATAAGTACCATATAAATGGAAAAAAAAAAAAACCATCACAAGGTTTTGTGACCTTAAACACAGATGGAACAACTCTACCAGACAAAAGGCACACGGTAATGGGATGTATTATAAGGGACCATAATGGGAAAATAATGAAGGCACCATCTCCTACGTACACTGGAAGAACTACAAACAAATTCTGTTGGAAAATTGAGTTAGAAGTTTAAATCTTTTACAGTATTCATATTTCATACCGTAATTCTGATAATATGAGCACATAAAAGATAAAAGGATAAGAAAACTTACGGGATTTCGACATCAAATCTGAATTCTGAACCTTGAAGTCCACACACTTAGCGTTATCGTCCAGTTTGTTTCCTTATTCGAATGCTAGGAATTTGAATGAAGAAAGTGAAAATTATACACCACTTTATTCAAATTTCTAGCATTCGCGAATAAGGATTTTACAGCTAGAAGTCAAAGCCCCTAAAAACGAATGTTGTTATATATTCAGATGTCGTCAAAACGCTCCAAGACGGTTTTGATATCTGAACAAATTAACAAACTCTGCTTGACTCGTCAGCTGACCATATCCCGTAATTAGTCGAGGTTTGTTGCTAATTAATTGCGACAAACTAAACTAAGTGGATGCAGCATGCTGGAACGTTTGTGCTCAGCTTTTGGGCCTGGCCCATTACTTCTTACTTTAGCCCTTTTTCATTTCTTTCGTAAATTTCGTTCAGGTGTATTTTAATTGTTAAATCAAATCACAATTAAATACATCTATCTAATAGAATACGTTTCTTTTGTAATTAAATAAATTGATCTCATCATTTTAATTAATTAATTAATTAATACCACCAATAATAATCGTGAACATAGATGTATAAAGTGTGATCCATAAACCCTTGCATGTTGAACACTAATCAAATTACGGTTCGACTAAAACTCCTACAGTACGATGCTTAATTCGAAAAACATCAACACCACGGTATATTTGACATGATGCAAACATTAACCTAAATATAGAGCTCATGATGATAAGGTTTTTTGATTGGCCAATAACTAACGATCCAACTAATTGTGAGAAGTAAAGTATTATCTCTAAAACAATTGAGGAATGAATCCTATCTTAGCTCAACTACCATCTCCATGTGTTTATACGCCCTATCTACCTCATATGGAGTGCAGGCATTGGTCTGGTCATGGTCAAGGTCCATCACTACACGCACAAGATGCACATATTAACTTCAAGTCTAAGAACTACTACATCACCTTAGAAAATTATCACGTAGACACAAAAATAAAATCTACTAAACGGTTTTTCAGCGGGTATACCAATACTCCTCTAAGAGTATCTATACATCCATCACGAGTCCAATACTTTAAATTCGTGATATTGATTATATCCTCAAGGAAGTGATGCAAACCGCATACCGAGCAATATATATTATCAATACCTTTTGCTGATAATCCTAAGTTCTCATTGGTTAGATTTGCTTATCGAACATGAAGGTCTCAAAATAGTCCCTTGAATGCACATTATACTAATTTGAATCAATAAAATGGTTCTCTTACAAAAGGAAAAATGAATTCAAATAGTATAACCTTATATAATTCACTATGGCTCATGGATCCGTGACCTGGTATGTCCGCAATAAATCGGATCACATATGTATTTTTTACGGAGTTATAATGGTGACCGAGTGGTAAGGATGCTGAAGTAGCAAGGAGAAGTCGGAGAAAGATTGGTCGTTTAAAAAAAATATACACTATGTATTTTTCAGTGATCCGTATGAACTATCCGTTAAAATTGATTGGGTCTGAATTTAGAGATGGTAATCGGGCTGGTCCGGGCTAGCCCGGTAAAGCCCGCTCCATTTATTGACCGGGCTGTGCCGGCCAGTTTTAAAAGCGGTCCGGGCCAGTCTTTTCTGTCAATATTCTGGCCCGGCACAGCCCGTAGCCCACTTGTATATGTGCCTGGCCAGCCCGCTATACTTTTTTTTTTTTTCTTTCTGTCCTGTTCTCTAAAATTTAAATATGCAGAAATGTCAAATTAGTAGATAGTAGAAGAAATGAAAATGAAAGAATGAAATTAGAAAACATGACTGGAGAAAGAAGTAGATAAACTAAAGAAAAAAAATGGACGAAGATACTCCATATTGTTTTACCAACCAAGAATTAACTCTATTTAAGTCTTAAATAAATAAATAGAGTTAATATAGAATCAAATTCAAGGCAGATTATAATATTATATGATGTCAGGAAATGAAACACGGAAGTAATAGTTATAGAATTTGAAATTTGAATTTTTAAGTGTTGAATGTGCAAGTTTGACATTTTGATTATGGTAAACTTAATTTAACTAATTAAATATAGTAACACAATCTTTTATTTTTATTACAAGAAAATTGAACTCTCGGATGACTACAGTCTAAGATAGTAAATATAGATGATGATTAACTATAATTAGAGGCGAATGTGGAGACAATGGAGAATAATTAGGGGTAAATTAAACGGAGAACACTTAGGTAACTATAAGTGAATGAAGACTGGAGTAATTAGTGTTAATGTAATTAGAGATGTTAGGAGTTAATATAGGAATTAATGTATAATTAACCTTTAAAGTGGATGGCTAAGGGCCTAAGGCTAACATTAGAACAAAATTTGGGCAAGATCGGTAAGATGCACATTAACAAAATTGGCCGCTATCCGGCTTAACCGTGCCGGGCTGGTCACACGGGTTTAAACGGTTCCGGGCCGGGCCACGGAAATCTTGACCCCTATAGCCCACATGGGTTATATGAACACGGGCTGGGCCGGGCTCTTTTATAAGCGGGGCATACCGGGCTGGTTTTTTGCGAGCCGGGCTGTTTTACGACCGGCCAGTTAACAACTCTAGCTGTAGGTCTGATATGTTGCGCAACATACCATCGATTATATAATTGGAAATCCAAATTCAACTTAACTAACAAATAATTAGGTTTAAAATGTAATGGCAAGAAAACAACCCTAGTACAATTGCAATCCAAAATTCAAAATTGGCATAGCTATGCTCTCAAATCGTGCCCTATATTTCGCCCTTTCCGTTTATCTTCTTCTCCTCTACTAGTGCAATTCAAACTGACTCGCCGCCACAGCTATAAAATCTACATTTCCTCTTTTTCTTTCCTCATCTCCCTCGCCTGTTTCCCAGAGCTTTCTCCACAACGGATTTGAAGGTAACTTTTAATTTTTAAAGCTTTTCTTCAATGTCTAATTTTACTGTTCGTGTGTGTAATTGTGGTTAGTTACTTTCATTTTATTAGGTTTAAACATGGAGACCTGAAAATGTGTTGATACTATGCAGTGAGCATTGATAGGGACAATAACTAACAGATTCATTGGAATGATTATATTTTATATATACTGTAAATCTGTTAATATTTTGACCTTTATAATTTAGATTTTCGAATACATTGCATCGGTTAAATGGAAAATGGAATTGTTAGTCTCATGTTCAATTTTGTGAAATTTTAGGTTGAGTTAGGAACTGTTGATGATGATGCCACAAGAGAAAGTCCCCAGGGGTTTTACCGAGGGAGATGAAGATCGCATCAGCCAGTTGACAGACGATCTTATAGGCAACATTTTGTCTCGTCTGCCCACTATCGAGGCCGTCAAAACATGTGTTTTATCTAAGGACTGGGAGCACAAGTGGACGTTTATTTCCAAAATTGAGATGAATAGTGAGAAAGAAGGCTGGGATTGTGAAGAGAGGGTGCCGAGCTTTGTTAACTTCGTGCAAAGGATGTTCCAACTTGTAGGAAACGTTACAACGCTCTACTTCAGATGTGTCTCAGATCTGTATGATGAGTCAGTATTGACATCAATTATCTCTGATTTTCTCAAGTACAAGGCTGATATGTTGCATATTGATGTTGGTTATAGACTAATAGTCATATCCGGCAGACTTTTCAGTTGGCAAACCCTTAGAGAAATGGAGTTGCACTTACTATGCATAGAATTTCCCTCAGAAAACTGCTTTCCCCACCTCACAACGCTGTGCCTAGATAGTCTTGAAATTTCAGTATGCGAACCTGTGATATCAAATGAGATTGAGGATGAACTGACATTGAGATTCACCTTCCCTGTGCTAAAAATATTACAGATTTTTAATTGCACGTGGCCAGACGTGAGATTAGTTGAGATCCATGCTCCTTCTTTGCAGAAATTAGAGTTATGTACCGACTTTGAAGATGGAGTTGGGTACTATTATATTAAAATATGTGGAGCCACTGGTCCCTTGTTTTATGATTCTTATGGTGATTATTTAGATGACATTTCGTTTATTGGATCGAACCTTGTTTCCGCAAACATTCAACACAGTGATTTTCTAGCATCACTTGACTCAACTGAAGAAATAGTTAGAGATCTAGTGAGAGGATCCATATCAACTTTAGTGGATTTAAAGTTATCACCCTACATTGCTCAGGTTAGCTACTCTCTTAACTCTATAATTATTTTACAGCACATTAATCCTTTATTTGTTGTTGCCTCCTAATTCTTAATCATGCTGAATATATACTGCACCTTGTACATATATCAGCCACAACTATTACACCTTGTGTTAATCTGATTTTTGTAAACTAGATAAGATGAAAAAGGAATGTATGGCCTGTTGAAAAAAAGAACCCATATTTCTGATTCCTTTTTATTTTAAATTCTTTTTGTTAATTTTGCTAATTTGTTTTTGTTTTAGTTCTTTGTCAAGGCCCTCTTGGAATCGAAACATGGATTTTCTCTGCTCGTCTTTGATAAGCTGGAACGATTTACCTTGTGTGTTGATAATTACACTTCTGCTGGTAGTACTGAGGCACTATTTGATTTGCTTCACGCTATGCCATGTCTGAAGTTTCTTGAGATCCAAAACTTGGTAAGCCACGGTATCATACTCCAATGTCCTTTTGATGATGGTGTTAGACTACGTTTTCTGATATAATTGATATTTCGTATTTCTGTTTTCAGCAAAGTGCCTGGGGTGACTATGATTATGACACTGTGGAGTCCATACCGTCCTGTCTTTTGTCTACCATGAAGGAAATTAAACTCAATATTTGGATGGGTGAGGACGATAAGTTCGCGGCTCAAATCCGTCTAGCGAAGTTTTTGCTGCAAACTGGTGAGAAAGCTAAACTCGAAAGTTTTGATTGCCAAATGCATGTGGTGGATTTGAACTATTTCCACAGTGATAGATTAATGGAGCAGATATCTTCATTTCCTAGAGCTCCACCCCACTTTACTCTTTGTGCTATGACATATGGTTGGCCATCGTGCGACGTGAAACATTTTTCTTACCGTGAGTCTGGTTGGGTGGAAGATGTCTAGTTGTTCAATGTTGATGCAGAATGTTCTTGTGTAGCAGATTTACCAGTACTTTCTTATTTTGTCATGTTTTTGTAAAACTCATTTTCGTTGCTCGTTAAATATCAACTGGTAGATGCTCATGATTTGAAAAGTAGCCAGTACTAGTAGTTTGAGGTATGTTAACCGAAACGTTTATTAACGATAACATTACTATCGTACCTATTCAGGATGATGTTCTTCCCTGTTTTATGGGTTAAAGAAGTTGGCATGAAAGTGCTCAACTACCAAACTCCACACAGCTGCAATAAACATAATCACACTTACCACTATCCCTAGCGAACCAAGCCCTATGTTAAGGCACCACATTCTACTGAAGCGTACTGGGATCTTGATCGAAAGCCACATAAAGCACGGGTAAACCAGAGTTAGAGGCAGGGCCATAGAGCCGATAAGTGTAGCTAGTTTTGGCAAGAACGGTAGAGACACTGCTATGAAATATATAAATCCTCCAAACACAACCTTGATAATGGACCGGACCAATCTTGGGCATGGTTTGTTTTTTTTGCTGACATAGATCCGTTCAAGGTTGTCGAAACTGGCCATCGCATAGATTTGAAAGGTACATAGGTAGTTTGCTATGATAATGAAGTATATCCCTCCGGTTATGTATCTTGACGTATGATTCTGGTGAGTTTTTGTGAATGCCAGTAGAATTCCTTCGTTTATGTTTACCTGTGTGATTTTGAAAGTAAACTGTCAACAAGTTGCATCAACTAGTAAATTATACTCCGCTATAAGCCCAGTGTCCAACTGTTTTGTGGGACGGAGGGAGTAGCATTTGACCTTGTTTCCGCTATAAGCCCAGTGCCCAACTATTGCGAGTGGAAATAAACACGAAGCAATCAGAAGGTTTGATATAACCACTCCTCCCCACATAGGCTTATACGATTTCACTTTACAGTTTGTAGGCATAGTCCCCTGCAACAAGCGCATCGAAACGAGGTTTAATACCTTCATTCGAACATTTTCAAATGGTCAGCTGTGTACATGTTTGATGGACATACATACCTGTATTTCAAGAATGAGATTGTGCCCTCTGAAAGCAAGCATGATCATTGAAATGCCATTCACAACATCACGAAACTTCGCACTTTCTGACATACCATCCTCCGTTCCACGGGTGTGGTTGCTATGGCTGATTGATAGAATCCATAGAAGGGTGCAAAATGCAATCCCCGTGACAGAACCGATGAATGTTACAGGTGCTAGTGAATTCAAGTTAGGGAAGAAATGGGATATCAAAATAGCTAAGCATATGAAAACCAAGAACCACTGGAAAGTTTTCAATGCATTTGCTTTGCATTCCACATTATTGTCACACATGATTTGTAGCAGTGCTTCCATGGCAGTTCCACCTGCGTTTAGGTAGAAGATACACGTCCCAGTCGAAAGGTACAGTGTTGGGAATATGGATAACAACTTGCCTAATTTTGGACCTGAAATATTAAGCCATAACAGACACTTTTTAAAACTTTTATCAATAATTCTCTAAATCTCTTTAGGGTTCATCGAATCCGTAATTTTGAGTAAGCACTATTCAAATGGATTAATTAGTGAGTTGAAACCAAGTTCCAACTTGACGTGACAATAATGAGGTCGACTTTTGTTGACTACAATATAGGAAAATAAATTATATACTTCTAGTATTCATTTTATTTTCTAGATTGTTTTCACACCTGCCTTGAGATTCACATCAAATTCACATGGTTTAGTTTTCTTTTTCTTCATGTTATTTATTTATGCTTCGACTAGACTAATACAGTATATCATGCGAAAGTCGAAACAACCTGTATTTGCATTAAAATATACCATCATTAAAGTACTTCTAGTTATCATTTCGTGAACTGATTCTATATGTATATAGCTGATATAATTTAGATACAAAGTGCACTACCAAGTAATAAAATATACTACTATGCAGTAACGTAACCAAATCATCAACTAGCTTATTTTCTATGCGCACACAGCCATCTCCAACGGTGCTCTGTTGAGTCATGAACAGAACCCCAACAGAGCTCCAACAGTGCTCTGTTGGGTTTAATGATAGAATGCGTACTGTTCTACAGAACCGGTTCTATTGAGTTTTGTTGTTTTTTTATTTTATTTTTCCATTTCTTTATCTTCTTTTTACAACTTTTTATTTTTTCATTTTGATTTATATCGTTCAATTTTATTTATTCTTTTGTTTTATTTCCTTTTATTTTATATTTGCATTGTATTTTTCCTATTTAAAAGTTGATCTTCAATTTTTAATTTTATATTTTAAAATTATATACGAATATTATTTCAAATTTAAACTTTGATACTTAGACGAAATATTCAAAACGGAATTTAAAATCGAAATAGATGATAACTTTATAAATAATAATACATGAGAATTTAAAACTCACTTTTCTAACAATTAAAATTATAAATCCCTAATAAAAAAAAAACCAATACACTTACTTTAAAACTAATTCTACCATCATTCAAGAGGGTGGATGAGTTGTGTGTTGAACGCATGTGCACGGACAAATCAAAGAGTATTTATCAAGTATTTTAATTTTTAAAATTAATGTGATGTTATTATTATTATTTAGTGGTGTTAAAATGAAATAAATAATGAGTTTAAAAAAGAAATGAAATAAAAAATGAGTTTAGAAAAGAAATGGAAAAAGAAATTAAATTGCGGGTTCTGTTGGGTTCTAACTGCTGGAGAGGGTTGATGGTGTTTGAGTTCTGTTTAGTGTAAAACTGATGTGACATGAGAGGGTTTATTTTGGGTTCTGTTAGGTTTTTCCAACTTATACTCCAAACACTAGACTAGAGAACCTAGGGTAAGAGAGTTCCAAGACGAGAGGACAATTTGAGTTTAGTATTTTTAAAATCTTCAACATTTTATAGGGAAATCCTTTACGTAACTACCTAGCTTATCTCGGAGAAATACTTCATCCATGACCTATTCTCCATTCTACCGTCCATAAAACTATCAATGTTTTACATTTTCATGCAATTTATGCTAGAGAAAAATGTACAGAAAATTGAATGGAGCATTAGTTTACTAACCAAAGGCTACGATGGAGAGGTGGAGATATCTGCTGTAACGAATTCCAGGTTGGGGAGCTGATTCGTGTAGGTCGACTAGAAGGCATGTAGTGTAGAGTTGCCACAGATATGCCATTGATAGACAAATGATACCCCATGTCCTGATTTACATTTAATTTACCAACTCTAATCAAGATCTTGAACAAAAAGAAACGTAACAAATAAACAGGAAAAATAGTCGTTAGCTGATATTAAATAGCTAAAAAAATTAGAACTTACCATCCTAGTGAAATGAAAGCAGTGGGAAGTAGAAGAGCTTGAAATCCAATCCCAGAGCACACCAAATGAGCCGTGGCAGTGAACGTATTTCCCTTTCTTGATTCTGTAATCGGTAGCCAGGCGTCTTCTGGGATTCGTTCTGCCTCCTCATTCCGGCCGGAAAACTCGACATCTCCAGTTCCTGAAGCTACTGATGAAGTTTCTGAAAAATCAAGAATTGAAACTGGAGCCACTCTAGATGATGTTGATGATATGCTTCTATCTAAATGCACATTACTAGTACTATTATTTACCATTTCTGTCATGGTTCTTTGCTTATGATCTGGAAAGATCCTTTTCTTTCACAGTTTGAATATTCTCTCTGTTTTGGTTCAAGTGGTTATAGTGCAAGAGAGAGATATATACTTATATAGAAATAGATAGAACTAGTCAACTTGAAGTAGCAACTACTAGGTAGCAAGTACTAGATGGCAAGCATAAGGCTGTTATTGTTTTGTTTTTCTATTTGGAAAAGTATAATATAATTATAACTTACTCCATCCAAAACTGTATAATTATCTTTTCGTGGTGTCCTACTAATAATTGCGCGATCAAAAACTGGTTAAGTTTAAGTATAATTTATTCATCTTTTTTTTTTTTTTTTGCTTTTATCAATATGTTATTCATTTATCTAAATAAACTCGCGCTCACACATCTTTATTATTTATTTATCTCTAGTTTAATCAATACCCCCACGGTATACATATGCCTCCATTTTTGTCGACTTTTCCAACTTTTTGATTAATTTCCGTGAGTATATAGTAGATGCAGGTTGATGATGTTGAGAGAATGACGGAAAAGCCTTGCGTGTGCAAAGCATCATCAGCTACATTAATTTGTTAATGACGTAACTGAGTCCTTCCATAATTGGAGGAGACTTATTAAAATTTGGCATTTTTAGTACTGAAATATCAGAGAGACATGGAATTATCTAATTTCTTATGATGGTTGTTACAATAGTGGTGTATAACTATTTTCTTGTGTATAACTTATACACAAGAATATATATGAACACCGATGCAAATACAGATACGGACTGACTGATTGAACCAATATTTAAGTACTGTATAGTATGTCTGATTCTACTTTTGATCCCGGTTTTTATACACTGAGATTTAGATAGTCTTTGGTGTGAGCTTCCCGCTACCTAATTACTAGTAGCTAATCAATTACCATGTCATTTTTACATAAAGACATCTAATTAATACCATTGCAAGCATAACAAGTGTAAGAACATATAGTACTCCACTTTCTTAATAATATAACAGGGCAAAAACAGAGAATTGTGAAGATAAAGAAGTATGTATAGTACGTGATTTAAGGCTAAGCCGTTCTCTTTACATATATTCCCTTTAATTTCATGTCATATTAGAAGGCTAGTCAATATACAAGCAAATGATGTTCAAAATACCCTGCAGCATATGATGAACAAGACAAAATGCAATCTTTCCTAGCTAAAGCTTTATCCATTTCTCCAGTTCTACCTTGCTGGATCAAGAACAGAACATTGTTCATGAATGAGGAATCACATGGCAACATTATCGGTCCATCTCTAGGTAACCCGTATTCGTCTTCAGACATCTTCAACAGCTCCCTAATCACCGAATTCCCAAGATAAGCCAATGGCATAATGAAACGCTTTCTGTCAGTTGAGTACGCTACGAAGTACCCTCCATTAGCACACCTTCTATGTTTCAGAGAAGCTAAACTTTTCCACTTTGCAGCCATCTGGATGAGCTTCTTCGCCTTGATCATTTTTTTGCGCAAGTTGGAAAGTTAAGACTTGACACTTAAGTTGTGTTTGGAAGCTGATGTCTGAGTAGTATGCGAACCGTGCATTCTAGCTTGAGATTTATATGAATGGTGGTGCAGACATAGTTTAGGTTGTATCTACAAGTTTGCTTGAAATCAAGAGCATTTGACAGATGGTTTAATGATGGATCTTAATGGTAATCTACTCAGTGTGCAATGTAATTTAGGCAGCAAATTTGGAACAGCTAAATGGCATTGAGTTTGATGTATGGTTTGAGAACAGGTGGTCCTATTAGTTTGGCTCTCTTATGTTACAGCCACATAGCAGGACGTGTGTGTTTTCCAGGACTCGCGCAGCAGACAATTAAACACATAGTCCAGTCAGGATACAAGTCTAATTGTCTCAACATTTCGAGTAACAATACTCTATAAAATCAACACCAACACTCCATAGGTAAATAATATGCTTAATTACAGATAGATATTATCTAAACCCGCCTAATTGTGATGCTTAGGTAGTTCCTACTTGTTTACCTGCCAATTAAATATGGGAAGGGTGGGGTTGAAATCTTTTAAACCTGTTTGCCATGAACAAATGGGTGTGGAATGTGGATAACTATAAATTAAGGGTAAGCGATGGGAAAAGTTGGCTAAATGTAATCAATACACACCTCATAAATGATTTCAGAACCAGGTTTCATAAGCAAATGACCCTTATTTGTTGATTTGTATCGTAACCATAAGGGTCATCGTTACATCAGTACTCGATAGTTGAAGTTGAATTTGTTCACGTCATGTTTAATTTATCTAAAAAAACATTGAATCGAATTAATCTGAACTGAATTTATTTATTTTTAATAAAAAAAATCAACTGAATTGGAAATTTATTTTTCTTGAGACCAATCAAACAAGACTTGGTCAATTCAGGGTAGGAGGTCATGACTCATAAAAGACATAAAACCTTGGACTTGGTGCATAAAATCACAAAATCGCCGCGAATTGCATGTGGATGGATTGAGAAAATGAGCGCTCCCGGTTTATGTTATTTTATTCTTTATTCTTTCGGACCGGAGAACCCGGTTCAACCAAAATGGGATGGATTGACAAAATGAGCGCAAAAAGTCACCTCTTGTTCACAGCCGTCGCATCGCCACCGTCATCCACCAACCTACGGAGGTTTTCGACTACAATGAGCGCCGATATGGATGCCGTTTTCAAGCAGAAAAAGCTCGTCCGGACCAAAGTCCGTAAAGATCTCAAGGCAATGGACCCGGAGCTTAGATCTCAACAAGGTGATTTGAATTTGTTTTTTTGCAGTTTTGATTTGATTTGATTTGTCTGTTTATTTCTGAAGAAATGATAAATTGGTATTTGTTGTGCCTGTCCTGTCAGATGAGGCAATTCAGAACATAGTGTTGGAAGCTCCATGGTTCAAGTCTTGTAAAAGACTGTGTGCTTATATTAGTTGCCCTGCTTTGAGAGAAGTTGATACTTGTAAGCTCTTGTCTCAGATCCTAAACTCACCTAAAGGTAACCACCTACTGTTTTCACTGTGTTATCTCACAATATGTATTGATAATAGCAGCTAATATTGATTCTGTTACAGAATTACTAATACAAATTGCTTCTATTTTTAAGTTGAGCTATTAGATGAGATGAGATGAGATTCGAGCGTGTTTCTTTCGTCTCGAATCTCGATGCTGCATTGTTAAGTTATACGTGTTGGAGGTGGCTGTATGCCTGTGTGTCTCTAGGCTGGGACACATTGTAAAGGCCAAAGGGTGTAGATTGTATCAGTTGTTGTTCTACTGATGCTTCTTGGGAGATGTAGTGGAGCCTTGGAAATTTGGGAACTACAACTAGTTTAGAGATCAAAGACCTGCGTATAAATAAGAACAATGTTTTCACGATTTTTTATGATTCCGTCAATGTCTTTTCAACTGCTATTTGATTGGCAATTCCTTCAGATGAACAACTTCTTGCAGCAAGCCTGTCATAAGTTCTATTCAGTCTTGCAACCGTGTTTATGCTATCCTCATCTTCAAAGTACAGGAGTAAGAGTAGTTATAAACAATCATGTTTAAACAAGTTCAACATTCGAGTTAGAAGCATACACATACTTGGGTTAAGGCACTTCATGATTCTCGGGCTGTTGCATACCTGTCTTTTGAAGCGAAAAAGAAGAAAGTGTTTGAAATGGCCTATTTAAAAGATTTTTACTAAATGAATCTGTTCAAGCCCACGTCTTTGTGGGACTGGCATCTTTTAGGTTCCACCTTCAAAGAAATTAAGATCCAGTCTCTTTGTCTTGGACAATTATTGTTCAGCTACCCTTTTCCATTTTATAAACACAGTCAGGATGCCATTTTTGAGATCAAGTCTTGGTTGTCAAGAATAAATATTGCACCTGCCACATGGGTCAGAGTTGTGGGATTTAGTGTATAATGAAGTCGCAGTTCTAAAAGCATCTATCCTGTGAAGGCATAGCAAAAGCAGCATCTTATTTTAATTCTAGACCTTGTTTGTAGTTGAGAAAGTGAAGATGTTTGGGTTTCATTGCACACATTCTCTTCATAATGTTTCTCATGAGAGTATTTCACATTGTCTCTCAATGTACTGCACCACCAATAAAGAACTTTTTGTCTTCTTTCTTGGGTATTATTTCTGGATTTCTAATAATTATTCACAAATTTGCAATGCTGTTACAAATTTGACTCAACTTTCCTTTCTGTGGTGCAAAGTGCAAAGCCTCATGGCTCAGGGCCAGGATACAATACTTTTTATCCTCTTGTTTTCATGCTTCAACCCAGAAACCGGTACATTAAATAGAATGTTATAAAGACCACCAAAAAGATGAAAATGTTTTCACTTGGAGTTTTTTACATGGTTGGACAATGAAGCATCGTCATCTTTTAAGCAAACAAGTGTGTATGAATTACAATAATTTTTGTTTCTTTGCCCATAAATGTTCTTACTTGCACATATTTCGTTAAGATGATCACTTGCTGGGTGGAAAAAAGCTTTACGTTCCACGAGTGGAAGACAAGAATAGTCACATGCGGATGCTAAACATATCTAGGGTGGATGATATGATTGCAAACTCAATGAGCATTTTGGAACCTAATCCTCATGACGCTGAAGGAAATGAACGTGAAGATGGTAAGCTTTATTTCTCTGTCAAGTTTTTCCATTGGTTGTAGAGTGTTGGGATGCTCTCCTAACTTATGCTCGTTTATTCTGCCTTAATAGTAGCATTTCATTGAAGATCATACTAGTGATTTTGTTGCAAAACCAGATAAAATATATTTTGAAAAAAGATGAATAGTAGTATATCACAAACCCGTTATGGAATTGGAACTCAGCAGAACGAGGATATAGCTTTCTAGTTTGCTAACGTCATCTAGAATTGCACTCGTTTGCATAGACCAAGCACTGCTTTGCATAATTTTGTTGATTACTTAATGATGATATTCACCCAACTGAGCGTAATTGTCTGTTCATTTCTGTTTGTAGTTATGCTCGCAAGTGAACCTGTTGATTTGTTTATCTTACCTGGTTAGTTCTTCACTTCCTCCAAGTCAGTATTTATATCCAAGTTAACATATTGAACTTCAAGACCTTAATTACACTTTGAATTACCACAACAGGGCTTGCTTTCGATAAATCTGGCAGGCGCTTGGGACGTGGAGGAGGGTTAGTTACACTTACACCTCTTGCACTCACACATAGAGATAGTAAACGCAGTATATGGATCCAGATGTAATTATTCCCTAAAATATCATCCAGTGTCTTTTATTTTCTTCCAAACACTGATGTTTTACTTGTCTCTCTGTGTCTCCTGTTGGGCAATGAATTAACTGAAGTTACTATGACACCCTACTCCTGAAATATCAAAAACTTGCTGAGGATCGCAAGTGGAAGAAACCTCTATTTGGTACTCTATTCTATCTTTACGCCTCGGTTTATTTTCATATATTTACTGGAAATATAATCACTTCAATGATTTTGCTTGCATGTGCATATTGTTTTTTGTGTGTAGTTGCTCTGTCATACTCAGTGCAGATATTGGAAGATGGTATGATACCAGTTACTCCACATGATGTACATGTTGATGCTCTTGTGTCACCCTCCGGGGTTATCCCCATTAGTCCAGCAGCAAATGAGATGTGTTCTTGATGAAGCAATGTGGTTTTTATCATCGCCTCTACTGTTTTCAAGAACATCAGAGAAATGTAACACGTGTAAAGAATTCGGAGAAGCTAACCCCTGCTCAAATGTACCTCCCTTCGAGGCCTGTCTTTGCAGAATTAAGCAGCTTATCTCTGAGGTTCCCAATTCTCTATTTCAATATGAGAGACATTTATCAACTTTACCAGCTATTGCCAACTATTGCATACTTGAGATTTAGATATTTGAGTGTGAAAGCTATGGCAGTTATGATTTGTTAAATATTACTATCTGATTACTTGTGACATTGATTATAGGTAAATTGAGACGCCATTTTGATTTGCTGTAACATTTTATTGATCATGTCAACTAAAATAGCAGATGGTTCTTATTCAACATATTTTTGTGTACCCATTCTTGGTAGATTGCAAATTTGCAAGTACTCTATTTGTACATTTTTCTTGATTGATAAGGACCAACTACCAAATTCGAAGTTTCTGTAATTTACTCATTACCAAGTCCACCCTCTTCATTTACCAAATTAGTTGAATCAAAAGCCAACCTGAAATGAAGAAATTGTCAAAAACCCCATAGTCAACTTTTACTGATCATTTTGTGTAGTTGAGCTTGAAAAATCAAGTTGCTAGTGATGTAATTATGCATTTTTTAACCATGAAAGTGGTTGATTTCATTGATTTTAACCAATGACTTGCTCATTATTCAATCTTTAATGAGACCTTTTCTACTTTAACATTGATCTATAAGTTACTGGAATCTGGAAAACTATTTTCATCAAACAACCTAGAACACTTGTCATCTATGGCTTTTACGATTGTTCGATCCTCATGGCCTTTCACTGCCATACTAGTTTTCTTTACAGTTTCATTACTCTTACCAGTTCCCTCGTGCTCTTCAGATGCTGATCCTTTACAGGACTTCTGTGTCGGTGATTTAAGAGGGAACTTCTCGGTGAATGGATTCCCCTGCAAACCGGCCTCAGATGTGACCTCAGATGATTTCTTCTTCGACGGACTCACCCAGGAGGGAAACACAAGCAATATCTTTGGAAGCAGTGTGATGCAGGCGAACGTTCTGGCGTTTCCAGGACTGAACACACAAGGCATATCCATGAACAAGGTTGATATTGCACCTGGTGGGATTAATCCCCCGCATTCACACCCTCGTGCAGCTGAGACAGGGATAGTCGTCAAGGGGACATTGCTCGTCGGGTTTATCACAACAGGGAACGTGTTTTACTCGAGAAACATGACAGCTGGTCAGATGTTTCTGATTCCAAGGGGGCTCGTGCATTTTCAGCTTAACATCGGTTCGGAGGCTGCGCAGATTTTCACTGCTTTTAACAGTCATTTGCCAGGTGCAGCTCTGGTTTCCCTCAATCTGTTTGGTTCGAGCCCTTCTATACCTGATAGTGTACTCAGCAAATCTTTCCTAGTTGAGAGAACTGTTATTGATGAGATCAGGTCCAAGTTTGGTGGTTAATTTAATTCAACTGTTGTTTTTTTATTTTTTGAATTTTGTTAAAATAAAGAGTCATGAGAGTAGTCATGATGCCCTTGTTATTATTAGTAATGTTGCATGTATTGTGATCCATTATTTTTTTAATTTGTGCCTTTCTATTGAGTATATAGTATATACTACTCCATCTATGTCTGTCCTGCACAATTATACCCATTAATAGATTTATTAGACCATGAAGAAGTTCATGGAATCACTGTCTCATCACTTCACCCTAGGATTTAGTTTCGATAACCCATTATAAACTAAGCAATGGGGGAGATGTTGAATGGTTTGAGTGAGAGTATCTGGTGCCCAGTTTTACCAAAAAAAATTATAATACGAAGATAATGGAAGCTCTCTAAGATTGTTCACTTAAGATATTTTAAAATATTTATTGGCACCTGAAATAAGTATTATAAGCTCTCAGCTGACTTACAAGCTAACTTATTTTATAAGTTAATAAAGTTAATTTTTTTTTATCTAATAAGCTAGCTTATCATCTTTCATATTTCAATTATATCTTAGTTTAAATGAAAAATGAACTTGCTTATAAACTTATTTGATAAACACCTATACTAAACTCAACTAGTTTATCATCTACCTTACCTTACCTTATAGGCTACAAAGTTTATCGGCTACTTTCACTGAACAGAGACTAAATATGCAAAACCATTAATCCTTCCATCCCACGAACAGGTCCAAGAGGATAAGGAATAAGAGGAATGATGTAGTGCAATATGGATAATGACCTACACCTTTATCTGAACTTTTTAAGATGTGTCACTTGAATAATATTTTTTTGGGAACGGCACTTGAATAATGCAAACGTGGATTGGTAATAAATGTTTCCAAGGAATGATGTGGTGCAATATTACTTCAACAAAATCCATGGAAAACATCGGCCCGTCACCATCACCCTACACAAATATGTAATGTATAGAGAGCGAATTCGGGAGCAAAAAATTAACAATTTGACAAAGAACTGAGAACGGGAATGTCGTACAAAATCTAAGGGGGATGAAAAATGCATTCAAGTTAATAAATCCACAAAAATCTAAGTTACAATGCAAGAAGTGAAATGTTTAATTTATTATTGAAGCAATTCTGAGATGAAAAGGTTCATCTGCCGAAAGTGTTTTGTGGGTGCTAACAAGGAAAGAATATTACAAATTTGCATGGAGAAGTTATCCTATTACAATTTGAAGTTGAGTACATGACAAATTAGAGATCATACATACTACTCTCATATACACACACTTATTCCATTTTCATCAGTTTCACTAACAAAATTTATCTCATACATCTATTGAATTACACCTATAAACCACCTAAACATATCGATAAAGAAAAACAAACGTATAAAATTAATCGGGAAGATTGAGTATTGCAATTTAATTTACTTGTGTAGGGAATAAATTCCGATTTTCCAAATATGACCAAACATATAAAAACAAAACAAGTGCAAGCATATATAAAATCTCCTCCATGCACTTTATTGTTTAACTGAGCGGATGATCCCATGTAGTTTGTTTGTCATCACCTCAAGTGATTGTCCTGTAGCATTGGTTATTACTTATTAATGACGACAGTGCTTCTCTATCATTATCATCTAGAGCTCACTCGTTCCATTTATACAAGCTTCTTTCACTGAACCTGCAGCACAAACCATCACCTATGGCGGTGAACGCTGGATTATTCACAGGTTCATACAAGCAGAACGAGTTCTTGTTCATCTCCTCCCACAGAAAAACCTTGGTAAGTATATTCAACTAAATATCAATTCTTGATACTAACAACAACTCAGACATGGTCAATTTAGTATGTGTGTTTGTCTTCAGGAAGATACGCGTGAGAAACTGCAGGCAATAGGCACCCGAGCATGTCAAATATGTGCAGATGAAGTTGGTTTGGGTGCGAATGGGGAAGTGTTTGTAGCATGTAACGAGTGTGGCTTCCCCGTGTGTAAAACTTGTTATGACTACGAACGTAGTGAGGGGAACCAGGTGTGTCCTCAGTGCAAAACTAGGTACAAACGGCTGAAGGGTTGCGCTAGGGTCCCTGGCGATGAAGATGAGGATAACGTGGATGACCTTGAATATGAGTTCAACCTCATGGTACTAGACTACTAGCAAAGCTCTCTGTTTTACCCTGTTTCAACTTCGTATTACTGATTGATATTGTTTTGGTTTCAATAAATCGTTACTGATCAGGTCAGTGAGCTTTCACTTGAACAGGAGGCCATACTCCCTGCGGATGACTTCAGCTCTCCGAACTCTCATCAGCTTGTTCCAAGTATGAGCTCAACCACTTGATACAGATCAATATTCCACACTTATGTTATTATATATGAAAAGAGTTTCTCTGATTGCTTAGAAAAAACATCATACTGTGGTTTAACCTATTATACTGTAGTGCCTACTACTACTACATAGACCATGGTAATTTGTAGTACACAACATCTGCGATTATCCGTAATTATTAGCTGATCAGGCATTATACAACTAGACCAGTGAGTGTTACATAGAATATATACTTAAGTTAAAATCATGGCTTTTCAAGAATCAGCTTAGTGTAGCAGACCATGTTGTTAGAAGAACTATGCAATTTACTCCGAAATCCCATATTGCAGGTCAACCTAGAGCGCTAGATCCATCAAAGGACCTGGCTGTGTATGGTTACGGAAGTGTAGCATGGAAACAAAGGATGGAACACTGGAAGAAGCAACAGAAATATATTAACACAGACCACGAAAATGGAGGTGATGATTTGGATGATGGCTATCAAGGGTCTGACAGCGATCTACTATTGTAAGAACTCTAGTCATGAAGTTTTATAATCCAGTTTTCTTGGTAATCCATTACCAACCACTAACGATCTGTATGTTAGTTTGTTTGAGTCTTTTCTATGCTGTAGTCTCCTAAGATAGTTAGTTTGTTTGAGTCTTTTCTATGCTGTAGTCTCCTAAGATACAAACTCAAAAGTGGCTAACATAATGTTTCCAATTATGTGGCCAGGATGGATGGAGCTAGACTGCCATTGTCAAGAAAAATACGAATTTCATCAAGGAAAATCAGCCCGTACCGAATGGTTGTAATAATCCGTCTAATAGTCACAGCATTTTTCTTCTATTACCGGGTCACGAATCCAGTAGAGGATGCATATGGACTATGGCTAGTTTCAGTCATCTGTGAGATTTGGTTTGCAGTCATGTGGCTTCTGCAAGAGCTCCCAAAATGGTTCCCAATTGAAAGGGAAACCTACTTAGACAGATTGTCATTAAGGTTTGACACCATTAACTAGACAATGATTTCCACATTAAATATTTCTAGTCTTACTTTTACTTTTCAGGTGTGAGAAGAGAGGTGAGGAATCTGAACTTCCAGGAGTTGATATATTTGTTAGTACAGTTGATACATCAAAAGAACCTCCAATAGTCACAGCAAACACAGTCCTGTCTGTTCTTGCATTGGACTATCCCTCCGAAAATGTGACGTGCTACGTGTCAGATGATGGAGCCGACATTTTGACATTTGAAACCTTGTCGGAAACATCTGAGTTTGCACGTACATGGGTACCGTTCTGTAAGAAATTCAACATCGAACCTAGAGCTCCTGAGCATTATTTCGCGCAGAAGGTGGATTACTTGAAGGACAAAATGATATTCACTGAGTTCATAAAAGAGAGGCGATTCGTCAAGGTGAGAATCACCGAATCATCCAGTATGATTATTGTTCTGCTTTGAAGTATTAATAGTGTTAGCATTTTATATTACCTGATTATATTCACGTAATCCTGCACACTCTGGATCATCTGCTAGAAAATCGCAGAGCTACTGTGGGATGTCCAACATGAATATCTGCTCCCATATCATGTTTAATCTAATGGAAAGCATTTAGAAGTTAGAGCACAACATCTGAACTAGAAAGTCCCAGATCGAATTTTGTGCTATAGACTTATAACTTAGTCCTCGTACCTGCCATGTTAATGTTCAAGTTTTTCAATGTTTCTTAGAGGGAGTACGAGGAATTCAAAGTTCGTATGAATGGATTGGTTGCCAAGGCAAAAAAAGTTCCGGAGGGAGGGTGGACAATGCAGGATGGAACCCCCTGGCCAGGTGACAATGTTAGAGATCACTCAGGAATGATTCAGGTTGATGATAAGTCAGATTTTCATATAACCTTAGTTCTAATGAACACTTCTACTAATGATTTATATTCAAGCAAGCATAATGGTGTTTTGTGATGTAAGGTGCTCCTAGGCCAATGGGCAGGAAGACAAGATAAAGATGGAAATGCATTACCACAGCTTGTTTATGTCTCTAGGGAAAGAAGGCCCGGTTTTCATCACCATAAAAAGGCCGGTGCCATGAATGCACTAGTACGCCCCCTGCTAACCTTACTTTATTAGTTAGAACATTGGTCAAATTACAACACTTCTTCACACTAGAGAATTTGAACAAAGCCCTCGTCGAGGGACCATAGACAACACAGATAATAGTTATGAATTTATTTTGACCAAAACAAGCAGTACACTATTTCACTTAATGATATACAGTTTGCTATATATATATATGTGCTTATACTGAGAGTTAAGTGCTTAACGTATGAACAGGTTCGTGTTTCTGCTGTTCTCACAAATGCTCCTTATTTGTTGAATGTGGATTGCAATATGTACATAAGCAACAGCAAGGCACTCAAAGAAGCTATGTGCTTCTTAATAGATTCGACAAGAAAGAAGGCTTGCTTTGTTCAGTTTTCACGGAGGTCATATGGGACTGATGAATACAATCCATGTGCAAACAAGAACGTTGATTTTCGTAATGTAAACATAATTACTCCCCTTTGCAAGGAACTTACTTTTACTTCGGGCTTTCTTTCCTTTACATATCTAAATTTCAAACATTATAATAGATGAACATGAAAGGCTTAGACGGAATTCAAGGACCAACTTACACGGGTTCTGGGTGTGTATTTAGAAGAAGCGCCTTGTATGGCTTTGTTGCACCAGAGTTGAAAGCATCCAGAAGAATATGGAGTTGCTGGCCTAAGTGGTGCAGGTTTGGGAGGTCTGCAAAAGAGGAATATAGGATTAAAAGTGATGACACAAGTGAAGATGCCGATGAAGGTCAGTGCCTTGATGTCAATTTAATGACACAGTGAAAGTCGATCTTATCACAGAAACGAAAAATAACATTACTACTATTAAAACACATCATGGCAAAAGAAAAGGGAAAACATGCGTAATTCTAATTTGTTGCTTTGCAGTGAACAGCAATGACAGGCCAACATTTGCAATGGAACAAAACTTAGAGAAAATATTCGGGATGTCCCAGGTTTTAGCTGCATCAATATTTGTTGGGGATGGTGGGAGGGTACTAGCAAATGGAGACCCTGCATCTCTCTTGCAGGAAGCCATTCATTTAATAAGCTGTGGGTATGAAGATAAAACGGACTGGGGAAAAGAGGTAGCAGCACTTAAATGGATTTCTACGTAATAAACTGATATCTAAATATATAAATCCCTTTTCAACATAGAGTTTGTTCATAAACCATATCTGGAAATGATGATTCTATGCAGGTCGGATGGATATATGGTCCTGATATCTTAACTAGCTTTAAACTGCATTGTCGCGGATGGAGATCTATATTTTATGATCCTCCAACTCCTGCGTTCAGATTTCCAGCACCAAAAAATCTATCTGATCACCTGCATCAAGTATTGCATTCTGCACTTGGATCAGTAGAAATTTCTTTAAGTGGACACTCCCCAATATGGTATGGCTATGGAAGGGGGCTCAAGTTGCTGGAGCGTTTGGCTTACATCAGTGCAGCCGTATACCCATTCACATCATTGCCTTTAGTGGCGTACTGTACTTTGCCTGCTATATGCCTCATCACAGGAAAATTTATAATCACCCAGGTAAGACTCTACAAGTTTATTTATCTATATCAAATGAAAATTGGTGAACATGCAGTGCATTTAGCATGGATAATTAATGCAGCTGAGCAATATTGGGAGTATGTGGTTTGTCTCCTTGTTCATATGCATATTCGCAACAAACATACTGGAAACGAAATGGAGTGGTCTTGGCATTGAAGACTGGTGGAAAAATGAGCGATACTGGGCCATTGAAGGTGTTTCTTCCCATGCTTTTGCAGTCTTTCAGGGGATTTTTCAGGTCATATCAGGTTTAGAAACAAAGTTCTTTGCTCTTCTGACGGCTGGTCTTCTCATTCCTCCAACAACGCTTTTGTTACTAAACATAATTGGAGTTGTTGCTGGTACTTCAAGTGTAATACAGAGTGGGGATGGATCCTGGGGACCACTAGTTGGTAAACTCTTTTTTGCCTTTATGGTGATAGTACACTTGTATCCTCTTCTCAAGGGTCTATTAGGACGGACTAACAGAACACCTACGATAGTTCTCGTCTGGTCAATTATGCTTGCATCAATCTTCTCCCTTTTGTGGGTTCGGGTTGATCCATTCTTGGCAAGACAAGATGGACCTCTGCTGGAAGAATGTGGGCTGGATTGCCCGTAGCTACACTATGGTAATTTGGTGGGATCGTTTGGTTTGATTCTAATGAAATAAAGGTGTTTCGAGAAATTTATGGTCATACATAGTTCATTTAGAAATAAGTACTAACAATAGTCCATGCATGCAGCATATATCTCTGATACTTAACTACACACTGCCTTTAGATCTCTCTAAGATTATTTCAAATGAGAATAATTCACCATCAGACTCTTGGCAGTAAAAAATCAGACATATAGATCAGGCAATGATGAATTTCACATAATACGTTATAGGTTATGAAAGACGGCCGGTCTCACATGAATAGTTTACTTACATGAAACGAAAGGCTGCACTGCTCCTTCAGAGTATTGTCAATGGTCTCCACAAAATTGAGCAAGAATCCATCCGAACCATGTTTTGCCAGCAAAGAAACAGCAATAGGGAGATTATCGTATGTCCCGAACGGTATGTTCACCTGGTAATCAGTTATCAGCTTATATCATATTATGCATGGAAAAAGTATGTATAAACAAAGAACAACTATTTTAGAAGAAAATGACAAAAGTGAGTGACTGATTAATTTGAACTGTAAAGAGTAAGACCTGACAAAGTCCAGATACACCAGCTACGGATAATAAACCAAAAGCTTTTGCACGAAAGCTCTCTAGAGTGGTTGGCTCTGTTTGCAGCTTTGGCGGAGGGCCTGGAACTGTAGGCATTGCTAGCATACCAAAGTCCTATCCATTATTAAGTTGAGAATTGGTCAAAGAGAAGGAAGGTAATGGAGAGAAAAAAGAATTACATATAAAATAAGAAATTTGTCAAGCTTACCCCCAATAGAGTGCTGAGAGCTGCACGTAGTTCAGTCTGTAAGGAAGAGCATGCATATATATTTTCATTTGACCTCACGGCTTCCCACACTCGTTCTGATATTCCAGGGCCGAGGTCAGGTTTTACTGAGCTTACCCACTCACCATGATTGTTCTTAAACTCATACCTGGTTTTAAAAACCAAGGTTAGTTTATGTTGTTAAGCATCCCTAAACCTATAATAGATTACCAAACTGCACCTTTGAAGTGATCGCATGGCACTTGAAAGAGCTACCAGTGAAGGTATATTATGCTCTTGGCCTTTCGCATCTTTGTCCATGAAAAGCCTTAAACTTGGAACATTCTCTTCAATAAAGCTCCCTAGATTTGTGTATGTTACCATCTGACCTATAAAATATAAGGCAAACAAGTGAAATGGTGTGTACTAAGCATCTTCATTTGCTTACGTTGTTTTCTTCTGTTACTCCTGAGGTTGTAGGGGTTTGCAAATCGCATAAATAGTCAGATTTTCCAAAATTAACAGAATGGTGATAAGGAACATACTTCCATACAATTTCTCCACAGTGTGAATCAGGACTTCCTTCACTCGGTCGCTATTGTTTAAAAGTTTGAAACAGTCTTCTGCAATAATAATTCGAGTAGGCTTGGTACTACTATCATCTCGCAATGGCAACAAAACTTTTCCCACTAGATTCAAAATCACAGGATCTCTTGCAAACCATCCTGGATAAAAATATCACGAGTCACGAAAAAGTAATGATAAACTATGGCATAGATCTTACTAGTATGAAAGAGTAGTATTCGAGACACGTGACAATGATTACCCAGGATGGATACATTAATAACAAAATACTCAGTAGTGGCAACTTACCCACTGTATCAAAACTTTGAGCCATTGGTATAACTCCAACTGTTGATACAGTTCCATGAGATGGTCGAATGCCAAATATTCCGCAATATGAAGAAGGAACTCTGACACTTCCTCCAGTGTCAGTCCCTGAAGTAAAGACACCAATTATTTATATACATTAAAGTTAATTGATAGCAGCAATAAGTTTGAACAGTGAGGATATGAACCTAATGAGAAATCTACAAGCCTTGCACCAACAGCAACAGCCGATCCGCTAGAAGATCCTCCTGGCACTCGATCTGCAGCACATGGATTAACTGGTGTACCGTAATGTATATTTTCTCCATTTATGCTGCCAATAAAGCATACTTTAGCCCGCAATACATTTCAAGACTAACACGCCTTTTCACTTCTGAGCCCAGAGGGCATAGGAAATGAAGACAGAAAGAAAGAAATTGGAAATAGCAAATAATAGCACCAGCAGAGAACTAAACAGTTAATGAAATATCCGTTGCAATTTAACCTATTGTACTGCATTACTATAGGAGACCGTGGTTCTAATGGTTGCCAAAGTCACTAAACTAGTCTGCCTCAGAACTGATAAAAGGTAGAATGGTTGATTCAGGACGAGATGTCAAACAAGCACTTCATATATATTGAACTATGGTTTTCATAGAACTGCAGTACAGGTTGCAATCCACAGATCAACTGCGTCAATAAAATTACTACCTTATGCTCATACACATAACAAGAAAATCATAATATTTCATAACATCACATCCATTTATCATATTTACAAGGTAAAAACTAGAAGCATTCTCCTTACTAATAGTGAGTCACTATATTCTCTTTACACCAAATCTTCATACTCCCAGTACACTCTCTAAGCTAACAATGCAAGTCACATTGTTTACAAACATGAGCTCAGTACAGACAAATGAAGCAATAATTATGGTCTATATTGTGTTAGCACAGTATTTCCTCCCATTTAAATATCACAATTTCTCCTATGTACTATCAGAATTCAGAACAAAATTCATCCAAATATTCAAGAATAATAAATTGAAGGATAAAATGTGAAACCTGTAAGCCATTTCATCCATGACAGTTTTACCCAAGCAAGTTGCGCCTGCTTTCAACACGGCCAACACAGTCGGAGCAGTTGAAGTTGCGGCGGAGTGTGTGGTGGACCATTGCGGATTCCCAAACCCAGTAACATAACCCTCCACATCAAATCTGCAATAAAAAAAAAAAAAAAACAAGCAAACGTTTTCTTGAATTGGAAAATGGACTTGTTAATGTTATTAGGTAGGCTATATTATAAAACAAGGAAAGGGAAATTTACATGTCCTTGACGGCGAAAGTAAGGCCAGTTAAGGGTTGTTGATGGGATGAAGTGTCAGGGAGCAGAGTGAATTTATCCATGAAAGCTCCATAATCTGGTAAGCTTACTGCCATTCTTGTCTCTGCTCTTTCAATGAGCTTCTGTTCAAGTGGGGGGATAAGGCTAGCAGCTAACTACGAAGTACTATTTTGGAAGTATGGAGTGAATTGCATAATACCCCTGCAATTATTTCACATTTTCAACAGATCCCTAAAATTAACAAAGTCATACCCAACTAGGCCTGGGCACGGGTCGGGGGTTCTGGGTAATCGGGTTTGGGTAGTCGGGTATTGGGTACCCGAAATCAGTACCCAATAATACCCGAACATTTCGGGTACCCGACTTCGGGTACCCGTTGTCGGGTAACGGGTACCCGATTTTTCTTTTCTTCTTTTTTTTTTTTTCCTTCTTTTCCATATTTCATACTGAAGTTAAATATGGCTACATGCCATTTAAGCACTGCTCGTTTGAATTACACGATCCACCACAGTCACTGGTGAAGCTTCAATCCCACCTTCCACGAACAAATCATCATCGATATCCACATCTTCTTCTATACTTATAGACCCAATCGATGATATATGATGCGAACGAGGACTTTCGGCCTTAAATTAGAAGGAAAAAAAAAAAAAATAAGCTACTCTATACTACTATAAATGAATTAGGCCCTGACAATCACTACTATACTGTATATTCTCCGAGGGTCTATAAGTAAATCATTTTAGAAACAAAAACAGCAGGAGTGTTATCTACTACTACTACTTTAGTAGCCTAGCTAGCTAACTAGGGAATTAGTATTAGTACGTAGTAGTTTATCAACACTAAAACTCAATCAATCTTTGCAAACTGATTATTCGATCGATAAGGCACAAAACCCATATATTAAATAGAACCAACGAGCATTAATAACTAATAGCCAACAAGCATTAACACGAAGAACCTCAGGTCAAGGCACAAAACCCATACAGTAAAAACAACCCAGAAAATACCCAATACCCAAACATTCAGGAATATAGTATAGAGACAATCAACTTACATTCTTTTTGCCGTTTTGGTGTTGGAGCTCTTTGTGGGCTATCAAGATCCGCCACGCTACGGCGACGACTAAGTGGAGACTTAGGATTCCGAGGATGATTTAGGGGAGACAAGGGGTTACGGGTCATAGTCGCCGGAGTTGGATGTCAGCAGCGAGGTGTGTGGCGGCGATTTTTTATCGTATAGTAGAGGCTAAATAAATCGACCACAGGAAAGAAAGAATAGGTTTAATTTGATCGGGTAGGATTCGGGTACCCGTTGGGTAATAAAGAAAACCCGAACCCGAACCCGAAATTTACCTTTAAAAATTCGGGTAACCGAACCCGAAAATAGCTATAAAACCCGACCCGTTCGGGTTCAGTTAATTCGGGTCGGGTCGGGTACCCGAAAACCCGGCCCAAACGCCCAGGCCTATACCCAACGCTTCCATGTGAAGTTAAGTTTATTTTCGTCGAGTTAAATTAATTTTCAATCCGCGGATTTCTAAGAGTTAGTTGTAACATTCAAACATTTCTATACAGTTACGTAGTTACATTCAAACATTTAGATTTTTTAAAATATATACATACGTGAAATATCGGATTGGATCGGATAATCTGCAGAATATCGGATCCTTTAACCGAAATTTTTGAATCACTAATACATCAATTCGTAATACAATTCGAAACCCTAGAATTGGAGTGGGCCGGATTATCATATTTTGGATTGGAGTGATTTTGAACACCCAAGTTCAAATGCTCCGAAGAGATTCTGTCGCGCAAGCTAGTGGTGACTCACAAAAATTATCTGGAAGGATTTAAACAAGACTACAAATTTACAAAATTACTCCCTCCGTCTAACAAAATTTTACACATTTTTCATTTGTAGGATTCCCAAAAACCTTTACTCTGTCTAAAAAAAAATTACAAATTATTATTTTATACTCTATGTTACAACTTTGTGATAAGAATAAAGATCGAGAATCGTATTACGCTTACGACAATACGCAAACCAAGGTGCCGAATGACAAAAACGAGCCGGAACTGTCGTATTATTACTTATTATTAATTTATTATAGTTATTCAATTATTATATCTTTTGTATTATAGATAATTTGTCATTAATTAATTAGTTAAGTGATTAGACGTCTAAGTAATTTAGTTGTATCCTTTCTTGATTATCTATGAGTCTAGCTCACGTTTGTAATGTAAGCCTTATAAATAAGGACGTTAGCCGTATAGCAATACAATCATATTATCAATCAATAATATTTTAAAGTTATTACTCTTCCATCGATTTTTAATACTTAGCATTTGTTTATGTTTTGATCATCAATCTTTTGGCGAAGGGTCTGAGCCTAGAATTAGAGGAGAATTTACGAGTGGCGCCTGAGCGAGCGAGTAAATTCGTATATCCAAAATCGTTGAGTCTATCATTCGTGCTTTCATTGAGAGTTAATTCTCTCTCTGGATTCTGTGATTTGAATAGAGGTCATCGTGTTCGATTTTGTTGATCATCACGATGAAGAAAATATCCAAAGAGCTTCAGAAGATTCAAAATTGCGTGGCCAACTCAAGAAGGTTGCTACAGAATTTAGAAAAAGATCAAGCTGATCGTGAGAATAAGCTGGTTGAATTGAAGAAAAGAGAAGAGGCGATTTGATATGAAAGACAATCTCGGCATAAATTTTCTATGGAGGAGTTCGACTGGAATTTAGAAGCCTTGTTCTTTGGGGAATTTTCAGAATCATCAAAAGAGGTAATCAATTCCAATTTGTCATATGATTTGAAGAATTTATTTGAATTAAATCATGTTTTTTTTTTCTTTGAAACGGCTAAAAATATATTAATTACGGAGCATAAGTAATGTTCGGGTAAATTACAGGCAAAATGTAGCTTCCAAACCTAACATCTAAACCGAAGAAATTAAGGAAAGGACAACAAGCCTAAAAGGCAATCGCCTAAACAAAGAAACACCTAACTTTAGGTCTAAAGAAAACGCCAAACAGGGAGGAGCATGCTTCCATAACCAGACCCAAACAAACTCCAGAGGCCTCAAAGAATGAAATGGCAAGGATTAACACCTCCAACCACCTTTGTCAACCAATAACGACCAACGCCTCCATCAACCTTTGACAAAATCATGTTTATGTTTATGAGAATGAATTTAATTCGAGGTGAACCTATTTGGAATGAAGAAGATTCTGATATTGTAGTTTGGGATGAAGAATATAGTGATGGTGAAAATAATTCTGTGATTTGGAATCAGTATTGATAGGTCCCGAAAAGTCCAAATACTATGAAGATAGCTAAAAGACCTATTGTTACTAAAACCCTACTCATATTCACAGTTGGTAAACGGATAGACATACAGTAAAGCACAAATAAACCACTAAGGCCTATTACAAAAGAGTAGCAATAACATGGCGTGGGCGAAGACAATCGCTGTAAAAACAACTATGGACCTCTGGTCGACATCCTCAGTGTAAAGACACCTCGTAGCCTTCGATCTTTTTACGTCTAATGAGACGGCCGTCTAAAGAGACAACTAGAGCCTAAGGAGGCCGGTTCCACCGAACACTTTAACTAACTACTTTTCCATTGTATGATTAAAAGTGAATGAATTACTATGCTAGCTTAAATAGTAAAAGACTGAATTGCTACCTAAGAAATAAACTTACGGTTTAAGAAAAGACTAACATGCCTTATTACTAACTATGAGCTAAGCCCAACTATTGAAGTGTTCTAAAAAACAGTCCATAAACTCTATTTTATTGGTCAAAACTCAACTAATTAAGTAAATAATATAATAAATAACAAAATAAAGAAGATGACGAACTCGGCTATTCATCAACTAAAACTAAAGTATATGGATGAAGATTCCGAGAAGAGAACAACACTCGTTCGGTAGTATGGGAATATGATGATGAGTTTGAAAATCAAGACAACAATAATATTGGGGATGCGTATGCTGTTGATGTGGAAGAAAAAGAAAAATTAAATATTCAGCATTCAGAATTTTCAGATACTATATGGATCTCATGTGCCGACGACGACAATTAATTTGGCTGCTCCCTTGGAGAAGCCTGATTTGAACATTAGTATAAGTATTTGTGTTGATTGGTTGGAAGAATTGCTTGAAGAAATTGCAAATTATTTTATTGTTCAAGATGATAATAGTACTAGCGGTATTAGTGTGCTTAATAGTGACGTATCACTTGTTAAGAAGATTGAATTGATTAATCAGGATACTACGGTATCAGAAAGCAATTCGTCAGGCCTTTTTACCTGCTTTTGCTTTAGTTTCAGCTCTGATGCCTCGTAGTGGTCTATTTCTTGGTAGTACTCGTGAGCATGATTATACTACGTTCTATTTGTTGAATCCGGAGTCAAGGCAATTTGTACGTGGGTTTATTATGGTCATGAGAATTCATCCCCGAGCTATACAATTAAGTACTTTAGGCGATTTGGTTCAATCGGAGAACAATAAAAATGGATATATGAGGTGGAAAAAAGTGAAGTTTAAAGAGAAAGAGTTTACGACTTTGAGGACAAGGTCTATTTTAAAGGGGTGATAAATGATAAGAATCAAGATTGAGAATCGTATTACGCTTGCGATAATATGCGAACCAAGATGCCAAAGGACGAAAACGAGCCGTAACTGCCGTATTATTACTTATTATTAATTTATTATAGTTATTCAATTATTATATTTTTGTATTATATATTATAGATAATTTGTGATTAAAATTAATGTATGTTTGAGTTTCTAAGAGAATTTACTATTACGGTGTTTTTGTCTATTTAACGTTGTTATTCATTCGATGTAGATTAACATACATATAGATGTCACAAATCCAAGTAACATCCGATCCAATGAGACCAATATTATAAATCCACATTGGATACACAATCCATGCAAATTATTGTTGATTGGGATCCAATCCATGCACATCCAATTTACAATGTGAACAAATATGGATGTGGACTAGATTCGACCATAATGCACGTAAGTAAGTAGATGTGGATTGGATATAGGTCTTAGTTTTAACACTCCCAAGGCATGTTGGCTCAAATTCTAATTTGAAAAAAAAAAAATGATAAAAAAAAAATACTACTCAAAGTTCTGTTAATTCGTTACTAAAGTTCTGTTAATTCGTTCTAATTCGAAAATTATTACATGTACACATCTTCAATTCTAGCAATTAAGAAGATACCTTGTCAAAAATGGAGATCCATCTCATTAATTAGATTTGTTCAATAATGCGAGATCGCAATCCATCGTACGATTCGTCTTGTATAAAATAAAGCTTCCTGTTGAACTGAACTTCAACATGAAGTTTCCATGTACAAACTCCAAGGACTAATTAATTAAAATACTCGTTGAGGGTAAGTAAGTTTTGATAATACTTCCTCAATTTTATTACAAATTTTATTACAAAGTTTTTAACGGACTACTCATCGCAACCTTTGACCACATATAATTTCTAAATTATATTAAATAAAAATATAATAAAATTATATTATAAAATTAAGTGGAGTATATTTTCATAATTAACTTTTAATTTATAATTAACTTTTAATTTATATTGATATAATTTAGTTTAAAGTTATATGTGGTCAAACGTATAATTCCCTTAATAACTTTCTAAATAAATGGAGTAACTATAAACTAATGTAAAACACGCGCCTAATTCGATCTGATTTTTCAGATCTGGCCTGTAGACCCCGGCCACCGTCACTCACTTGTATATATAGAAAACTCCATTACCCATTTGAAGAAAGTAAGCAGAAAAAAGAACAACAAAATGAAAGCTTTGATTCTTATTTGCTCACTCACTCTGCTCATAGTTGGCTCCTCTGCCGCCAGTGCTGACTGTTTTGTTTCTAATTGCACTCACCCATCCAAAGCTTCATTCTTTTCCAATGCAAGTGCTCTTCAGTGTATGAATATAATCAAGATTACATCCTTTTCTTTCTTTCTTTCTTTTTTACAATCTTTTCCAACTTGTTAAACTTTATCTCATGGTGGGTATTGTTTGTTTGAAAATGATACAGCGGGAGCGTGCGGCTATGGACCACTAGCTTCAGGGTTCAAAAATGGTCGTCTTGCAGCTATACCGCCTTCCATTTACAGGAACGGACTTGGCTGTGGTGCTTGTTTTAAGGTACTTAAGTGTCTGTTTGGTAAAATAAACTGATGAGACGCGACGGCCGATCAGCTGTTGCACCTTCCAGTTACATATATTTTTCTTATCCGAAACTGGGAAATTGCTTTAGTGGATAAATATATTAAAGATTTCAAATGTTTAAACGTTGCAGATAAGATGCACAAATCCAAGAGTTTGTAGCAAAGAAGGGACTGTGGTTATCGCAACTGATCAGAGTAATCACACAGGGACGGATTTTGTGCTGAGTAGCAGAGCTTTTAAGGCCATGGCTATCAAGGGAATGGCCAAAAATGTTGCCAGACTTGGTACTGTGGGCATAGAGTATAGACGGTTAGTACTCTATTTCCACAAAAGTTTAAATTGACATGTGTTACATACAATATACGGAGCGTTACATGTACATGGATGCACGTATGAATTAATACTTTTATTCAATGACCAGGGTACCATGTTACTACAAGGGCAACGTGACGATCAGGATCCATGAATCCAGCCGGAGGCCGAATCATTTGGCCATACAGATATTAAATCAGGGTGGCCAAACAGAGATCCTAGTAGTAGAAGTGGTAAGCTCAAGATACTAAAGTTTGATCTTGTTTACAACTTACAAGTAACAAAGCAAATCTGGAAAACTGATACTAAATGAAATATTGTTTTCAATGCTTTCATGAATTTGATAGGCATCAGAAACTGTATACTGGAACTCCATGAGTAAGATCAGGAACTACGGGGCAGTTTGGGAGACGGACACAGCCCCAAGTGGGCCGTTAATGTTCAGATTCGCGGTGCTTGGTGGTTATGACGCAATGTGGTTTACGACTCCACTTGGGGTGCCTGCAAATTGGTCTAATGGCGTGGTTTATGATGCGGGCATCAAGATTACTGCTGTTGCTCCAGATGGTTGTTCTCCGTGTAATGCATCATAGACATAAATAGTTAGGCATCAGATACAGATGATTCAAGTTCTATTTTCTTAGTTTCTTTACAAGTTCCACATAATAATTGTATAGGAAATCAATGTATTTTGGCAAAGATGCCTTTCCATTACAAGGATTACCCCTGGAAATGTCATACTGGTTAGAACGGCTTCTTATGTGCCTGTTGCGTTTATATTACTCTGGTGTTCCGTTAAATCTGCTTACAAATGTGGACCAAGTGTAATAAAGTTTCTAGTTTGACTTCCTCTAACAACTCATAGATCTACAAATTCAAACCAGTTTGAAGTCAATGAATGGTGATAGCTAGTAGCCAATAATCTAATCAGTTAACTATGCATCTAAGTTAATATTATCTTCATTAATAGCTAATCTGTATCCAAGTCCATCATATCATTCCTTTACCATTTTCAATCTGATCATGAACAAAATGAAAACTCTGTTTCTCCTCTGCTTATTCACTCTGTTTCTTGCCATCTCTGCCTCTCATAATTCAAGTTTCAAACGCTGTTCACCAATCGCAAGCTACATTCTTTTCCAACCCTCGGAAACTTCAGTGTATGTATGATTAATTCAAGATCAATCTTAAAATTTAAATACTGATCGATTACTTTCTGATTGAACATGCATACACTTTAGACAGATCAGTTTTGTTAACAGCAGAGCAAAAGTGTATCCAATTCTTTGACTAAATTATGGATTTATCTTCTTCTTAAAATTCTGATTGAACATGCATAATACCAGCGGGATCATGCGGCTATGGTGCACTGGCTCTGGGATTAAAAAACGGTCGGGTGGCAGCTGTTGCACCTTCAATTTATGCAGATGGACATCTTTGTGGTGCGTCTTATAAGGTACATTGTGATCGGATTTCCTTTGGTGTATAATTAACTTTTCCATGGAATTATTTGTAAATCTTGTACTTTCTGAAAAGATATGATCCATAAAACTAGTTTCACTCTATTGAACAATAGATAAGATGCAAGGATCAAGAACTTTGTTCTAAAGAAGGAACCGTGGTAATCGCGACTGACAAGAACCGTCAGAATGGAACAGATTTTGTGTTGAGTAGCAGAGCTTTCAAGGCCATGGCCAGAGCTTTCAAGGCCATGGCCAGAAATCTCTCCAGGCTCGGCACTGTTGATGTAGAATATACGAGGTTAGCCGTTAGTACTACTCAATAGTAGGCCTGATCTACCTAAAAAGTTTCCGGAAATGCTAATTTACTCTGATTAGTGAGCAGGATAGCATGTCACTACAGGGGTAGCTTGATGATGCGGGTGGAAGAGTCGAGCGTGCATCCACATCACTTGGCCGTACAATTCCTCAAGCAAGGTGGCCAAACAGAAATTCTTATGGTCTCATATGCTCAGGTAAGCTCAGCATCAAGAACATTGATCATCAACTGTCCAACTTATGAGCAAATAGGATACTAATGACAGATGAAATGCTCAAAAACAGGTAGGAGCTGTTCTAGCTAAGACACCTATGAGTACTTCAAAGAAAGCTGGAGCTGTTTGGCAATCCTACGCCCTTATTAACATTCCAACTGGTCCGTTGGTGTTCCAGTTAGGACTAGCTGGTACAAACCAGTTCGATGTGAGATGGCGTCCAACAAAAACTCCGCTGCCTGCAGACTGGTCTATTGGCAAGGTGTATGATACCGGTATCAAAATTTCTGACGTTTCTTCAAATGGTTGTCCTTAAGAGATCATTCATAATTGCAAAAAATAATGAGTATTGATTAATTTCATTTCATTGCCAGAATAAGCAACATGTACAATAAATTCTTCATTCATATTTGTGCCCTTTCATTATTGTACTTCTAGGCTCTAGCTAGATGTTTTGTGGGTCTCACTTACAGGTGTATGATACCAATAAGGCGTGAACTCGACTCGCTTGATAAGGTCTGAGTGTGAATTCGACTCATTGGTATTCAGGCACGTGTCCGACCTATCACATGTAAAAATGTTGGACTTGGACTTCTACCTTTCCTCAACAAGGGTTAGGAGGGAGTGAGGGACCGCTAACATGTAAAGGGCCGACCCCATAGTACGGACAAGTTATTAATGTTGCGCCAAACGTCTTAATCCTATGGCGAACCATGCAGGCGTGGACTCAGGATTGAAGGTGGGGGACAAAACCTGAAAAATCGCAAATATTACCTCTAAAAAATTTGAAATATCTTAAATACTAGTATCTATAAAAAAAAATTCAAAATCCCCAGGTCAGCCCATGGAACCATGTAACGTGGGTGTTGGAGCCTTATCGAACCTGCACCGTTAGAACTTAGACCAATTATATTATCCTTAGTTAGGCCATCTCCAATAGTGTTCTGTTGGGGTTCTGTTGGTCTAAACAGAACTCCAACAGTGTTCGGTTGGATTTTATGACAAAACTCATTCCGTTGTACAGAACCGCTTCTGTTCGGTTCTGTTGCTTTTTTATTTTCTTTTTTCCATTTTCTTTATCTTCTTTTTATAACTTTTTATTTTTTCATTTCGATTTATATCATTCAAATTCATTTATTCTTTTGTTTTATTTCCTTTTCTTTTATATTTGCATATTATTTTTCCTATTTAAAAGTTGATTTTCGACTTTATGTTTTAAAATTATATACCAATGTTGTTTCAAATTTAAACTTTAATACTTAAACAAAATATTCACAAAGAAATTTAAAATCGTAATAGATTATAACTTTATAAATAATAATACATGAGAATTTAAAACTCACTTTCCTAAAAGTTAAAATTACAAGTTCCTAATAAAAAAAATACACTTACTTTAAAACTAATTCTACCATCATTGGGATAGTCGCCTCTTTTGTATTGATGCACGTAGTTGTATTTTAATTTTTAAAATTAATTTAATGTTATTATTACTATTATTTAGTGGTGTTAAAATGAAATAAAGGATGAGTTTAAAAAAGAAATGAAAAAATAATGAAATAAAAAATGAGTTTAAAAAAGAAATGGAAAAGAAATTAAATTGTGGGTTATGTTGGGTTCTAACTGCCGGAGAGGATTGGTAGTGTTTGAGTTATGTTGAGTGGAAAGTTGATGTGACAGGAAAAAGAGTGTATTTTGAATTTTGTTGGGTTGTAACTTGTGGAGATGGACTTAGCTAATGCCCATCTCACAGATTGAATATTTTATCAACGTAATGTTTTATAGGCCTCGGTCTTCTTTGTATGTTTGTTTATTGAGGTCCTCTCCAACAGAGTAGCAACTAGGGTGTTGAGCTCTTAGTTGCTACTCCAAGAGAAGCTCATTGATCTCAACTGTTGAGCTTGAGCTCAAGTGTTGAGCTCAAGCTCAACTATTGTTTATTATTTTTTCATTTACTTACTTGTTTTATTTTTTCTTCTCTTCATTCAATATTGCAAAGTGATGCCTATTGTAAAATTCATATACTATTTTATTTGTACATGTCTTTTTTATTATTATTCTATATTTATATTAAATGCATAAATAAAAATATAAAATACAATTTGTAAAAGTAGACCTTTACGATAGCAAATTTATTATACTATTTTCTTTATTTAAGAATTTATCGTAGTATTTATTACATTTCGAAATATTTTATAATTAATATGATGTTTTAAAATGAATGAATAATGAATTTTGAAAAAAAAAATGAAAACAAAGGGGATGAAATAAAATAATAATAAAATAAATAAAAATAAGGGAATCAATGGGACCAACTGTTGGAGTATGTTAGAAGAGATAGGGATTAAATTAGTGGAATGCTGACGTGGCGCAGTTGAGCTCCACTTTTGGGATCAACTGTTGGAGAAGTCCTAATGTGATTCAATTGAATTGGGTTAGAACCTTAATAGCATTGGTTTTGGACTTACATATTTGGTTTGGTTATGTTTATCATTTGGGAGACGAGAGATGATGGATGACATATTTTTAATTTATTTGGGATATAATTCTCCATAACCATTTAGATATGATTTGTAATATTTAAAACTTCCTTCCTTTTTCATTGAACAAGTTCGAACAAGTGATTTCGATCCGAAGCCTTTTGAAGAGTTAATACACGAAGTAAATTAGTAAATTCCACTACATTTTCTCAATACTTCAAACTTTTTATGGGACATATACACCCCTTTATATTTATTAAAATATAATGTTGCAGAACAATTGGAGTACTATGGGAAATGGGGATACATAAATCATAAATGGAGTGGAACTAGAAAACAGGGGGTAATGGTGTCATGGGGTTGAAGTGTGTACATGATTGGTGGGGGTGTTGACCGATGAGCAAACGCAAAGAAGAGACCAAAAGTCAGTTGTTCTCACGACGCACGCACCTTGATTTTGCTGAAAAAGTCGGTTGCTCCATAGAGTTCAGTGCGTCTTACTTATGCCATCCATCTTCACATCACTCCCACCATTTACAGTACATACCCACAAAAAGAAAATACTGTACGAAAGAAGAAACAAAAAGTGTAACAAAGATTTATTGCATTAATTACACACAAAACCCCTGCATTTACAAGAAACTGCACATAACTAACTGTTTTGTTAAAACATCAATTTTTAACCCCATTGTTAATGAAAGTTAAACTTTTACTTGTCCAATAATCGAAAGCTTTTAATGTGGCTTAAGCAAAAATAACCTTCAAGGGGTGAGGAAGTAATATTTTTTACATTTATTTCGGAATTTACTGTTAGTGTGATATTCCGTATTTTCCCTTATGAAAACATCCTATTTTTCTGTTTCTTATACTGGTTGTCATGTTGCATGGGTAAAAAATCCATTCTCATAAGTCCCGATCAATTATTTATGCATATCATCGAAGCGGAAGGAGTATAATATTTAGAAAATGAGGGGGATTTATGTATGAATGTTACTACTACTGCGAAAAGCTTCAAGAACTTGTAAATTTTCAACTATATTACTTTCTAATCCCCTCCAATACAACATGGACATAAAGCAGAAAACTAGATAGTGCTGGATAAATAAATAAATTTATACTATGTGTCTGTTTGGCAATACGAATTGATAATGTGATTGAAAGCTGACAAAACGAATTGATCCTCTTTCAGACTAGATCTATGACTTGTTAAAGCCCACAAAGCTAAATACATTTTTGTTTTCAGCGCCAATGGAGCCTCAAAGTGAAGTATTAATAGAAATGTGGTTGACTAGAAATTTTAATAAACCCAGGGTCCTGTGTATAATTTTCCCAAGAATGGAACAAAAGTGTAATAATAAAAAATTCAAAAACAAAAAACAAAGTCGGGTACGATAATATTTGATTCATTTTGTGTAAATAGGAGCGCGTTTACGCAAGTGTCTGTCTTTTTCATTTCGTCTCAATCTGCTTACACACACACGTATTTATCATATCCTCTTTATAAACAGCTTGCAACCTGATTTTATCACTTTACAATACTTTGTGACCTGTTTCCCACATCACTCTCCAATCACTATATATATACACCTTCACCTCATCACATAAATTTCATTCTCAACATACACTCTCACATAGACATACTCATCAAAATTGTCAAAATCAAGATGAAAAATCTTTCGCTGTTACTAATTTGCTTATGCATGAGTACTCTGTTTCTTGAATCCCCTGTTTCTGCTTGTGATCGTTGCCTTCACCAATCCAAAGTCAAGTTCTTTTCCAATGCTAAGGCTCTTCAATGTAAGATTAAGATTATTTTACCTTTTTGTTTCTTGATTTTTTATTTTTTTCTTCAAAATATTAAGTTGTTGGTTGATATATATACACACAATACATACAGCTGGAGCATGTGGGTATGGTGCAATGGCTGTAGGATTCTATACTGGTCATCTTGCTGCTGCTATACCTTCCATTTACAAAAATGGGGCCGGGTGTGGTGCATGTTTTCAGGTACCTATCCTAATTCTAACTTAACATGTATTCCCTCCGTCCCAAAGTTGCACCGTTTTAATATATTTTTTTTTTTTTTGAAACAGCTAAACTTTTATTAATGAAGAGAGTACAATCAATGTTCGAAACAATTACAACAACTGGAAAAAGAAAACAAACTCCCAAAACTACAAAAGGAGTGAAAAGAAACGAGACCCTAAGGGCTTATGAGATGCTAGACTTAGTCTATTACACCACCAATACACATAATAGTGGACTCACTATTATATGTATTGGTGGCGTAATAGACTAAGTCTAGCATGAAATAAAGGACCGAAACCATTTAGAAGGTTTAATTTTTTGTAGTCAATAGTTTTTCATTTTGATTATCACGGTAAAATATTTATCAAAATTATATTATAGAAATTTAGGAGGTAAATTTTTCAGTATGTAGTTTGTTAACTATTTTACAGTTTAAGAATAATTTATAACTAAATTTAAAATTATTGAAATTAAAAAGTTAAAATGGTGGAACTCTTTTAATGTTTTAAAATGTAAAGAGTAAACTATAGCAAGATTACAACATGATATTCTATGACATGGTGTAACGTAGAATCAACTGAATAAACTTATGTTTTAACATTGAAACATTACAGATAAGATGCAAGAAGGAAGGAATGTGTAGCAAAGAAGGGACAGTTGTGTTGGTGAGTGACCTGAATAAAGACAACGGGACCGATTTCGTAGTGAGTAGCAGAGCTTTCATGGCCATGGCTAGCAAGGGGATGGGTCAATCACTTCTCAAACTTGGCATTGCTGATGTTGAATACAGAAGGTAAGTCACTAGTTTGACTTACTCCTATACAGTCCGTACATAAGATTCTTGACATGTGACAATTAGTAAACTGCCCTTGCATTTTTATTGGTTCAAAACTCAGTTTTATGTATAAAATGATAGTTCCAAAGAAGATAGGCTATATGAGTAAATTACACAATTCTCTAGGTTCGATCTTGTAAATGAATTAGAGCATTTGCGGTAAATCCCCTTAAAACTGATTAAATGTCTAAATATAAACTAAAAAGGGTAACTCTAAAATGGTACTCTTTATACAGTAACAATAGATAAAAGATAAAAAGACACTAAAAATAATTGGGAATTATAATATTTCCCTATAAATAATTAAATATGCAAGTATAAAATGGTTTTAGTAAGAAAGTAGAGATAATTTTTTTTTTTTTTTTTTTTTTTTTTTTTTTTTTTTTGTGTCCTCTAAACTTTACACTCTAAATATTTTTAGGTAAGCATCTAAAAGTTCTAACTAGACATTAAGGATAAAAATTATAGGTAATCGGGTAAAAATTATAGGTAGTCGGGTAGTCCTACTACGGATGCTCTAATTTTCTACAAATTCGACCTTAGAAATGATGAGATGTTAGTTTAATGATTAATGTAACCCCACGATAAGGAAAAAGATTAATTCAGTTAGGTTAGAGGTGGTGCCGTAGTGGATTTTGTTAAAAATTGGCACCTCATTAGTTGCCCAGCAATTAATGATATGGGCCCAATCTTACGTGGCTTGGGCCAAAGGTTGCCCGACATAAGATCATTTTCCAATTAAAGCGTATCATTTTAAATTTCATATACTAATCATCTGGTTTATGTCCTTGATTTGATCTATAATCATGCTCTAGTAATATTTTGAGGCAGGTGCTCATTAATATTGATTTCCATCATCAACTATAATATGTGTTAATTGTTATGGAAAGATGAACGATGTGCTTGATGGTCCACAAGACACGTACACAATTACAATATATATATATATATATATATATATATATATATATATATATATATATATATATACTCTCTCCGTCCCGATGATAAGCTTACGTTTGATTTTTGCACGGTTTTAATGAATGGTTTTGTTTGGTAATGTTATATTAATATTGTATGTAAATATGGAGTAGTGAATTAAAAGAGTGTGAGATATGAGTGGAATACGTAAAGAATTGATTGAGACAGATGAGTATAATATATATATATATATATATATATATATATATATATATATATATATATATATATATATATATATATATATGCGCTCAAGATAGTCGATGAGAAACTTTAAAAAAATTATTTCTAAAATATTTTGTTATGTGATGAAAAGCATGTGCCATACAAAATGGAAATTTATAATGTTGAGGAATAGTATAGTACTAATGTATTTTGAATTTTTGATTATTGAGCAGAGTGCCATGCCAATACAAGAAGAGGAATTTGGCAATTAGGGTCGAAGAATCAAGCAAGAATCCTAACTACTTGGCCATAAAATTCTTATATCAAGGTGGCCAAACTGAAATCGTCGCAGTAGACGTGGCTAAGGTAAATTTCAACGTCCCATCACCAATTTACATTTTCTAGTAATTTTTAATTACTCACTTGAAAATCCGACTTGTTACACGTTAAATACTGATGAATTATTGAAAGTTACAAGCCAATAAGAAGTGCCTAAGTTTCAATCAGAATACTACATGGTTATGTTCATGGTCATTTGGATGAAAATGCAATTTGCTTTTCGATTTCTTCAATTAAAATGGCATTTGGAACAAATTTCTCCTGATAACATTTTCCGATTGCATTACGAAATTCATAGGTGGCAGCGAGTCCAAATTGGAGCTACCTGAGCCGGGACTACGGTGCAGTTTGGTCTACGAGCCGGGTTCCATCCGGGCCATTACAGTTTCGATTCGTTGTGACTTCTGGATATGATGGGAAATGGTATTGGGCCAAAAGTGTGCTGCCTGCTAATTGGGCTACTGGTGGGGTATATGATATGGGCCTCCAAATTACAGATGTTGCTCAAGAGGGTTGTTCTCCATGTGATAATGGCAGCTGGAAAGTCAAAAATTAACATCAGATTGCAAAAGTATTTTTGACATGAACATTAGAATGTAACTTTTCAAATGATATAATACCAAAGGAAATAAATAATTGCTATATGCTCCCATATTGCTGCGGTTGAACAACTTCTTGTTGAAATAGAATACAAAATCATGTTACTCCGACATAGTCATATCTTTTCTTTGTCATGAAATACAATTAAATACAATTATATCAAATACCAAGATACAAGTTATGTACGTATAACCGCTATCCTAGTGGTGCATACCGAGTTAACGATCACGCCTACAGACTCTCACAGGTTAGGCCAGGGGCGGAACCATGGGGCCGGAGGGGGCCTCCGCCCCCCCCCCCCCCCCACCTTTTTTTTTTTTAAGGAATACACGATTTTTCAAAATTTGTAAAAGGATTTTTTTACGATTTTTCAACTTTTCGCCCCCCGAACTTTCAAAAAATGATGTTCGCCCCTCCTAACAGTAATTCCTGATTTCGCCCCTGGGTTAGGCATAGTACCCCGTTGTACCCTGAACACTTTAATTTCTTTATTCTTCATTCATTTTCAAATTCTATCCATTTCTATTCGGTTTTCTTCTTCTTATCCATCTTTATATGGTCGAATTACTATACTTTCAACAACCACTGAGACATTAAGGTAATATCTCTTACTTAGTTTCTCTCATTCGTAAAATTTGAGAGTAAATGCAGAGTACATCCCTATTAGAAAATTAATATAAATGACTAAATTCCGTTCCTCCCCAACAGGTTAATCTTTCGGGAGATTTGGATTTCTATCATGGTATCAGAGCTATCTGTATGGCTCACGCCCACATGTGTTCGAATCTCATCGGAGACAAACTCCGCCCCATATTAAATTTCCACTCGATTGGTCTCCCCAAAGAGGTTGAAATCGACCACGAGTGCGGGTGGTGTTAGAGAACTAATATAAATGATTAGATTCCGTTACTCACCAACAGCTTAAGTCTCCGGGAGAGTTGAATTTATATCACATCCTACCTAGTACCTACCTAACATCTTTTACCTATTTATTTATTAATTACATCTCATACTTTCATCACTCACTTAGAACTATATTATTACGATATCCACCAACCACTTAATTAATTTAAAGTACATCTCGGAAATATAAATTTCAAAAATCTTTTGAAACTACTTAGAAAGTTATAAGTATAAATGGAGTAGCATACTTCCAAATAAGGTCCTTGAAAAAGAGAAATTTGCAGAAAGAAGAAAATCGTATATCATCTTTCTCCTGATTTTCATAGAAATTTACAGTTTATCAGAATTTGTACTTATGACTAACTGTTCCACCCAGAAACATAAACCATTTATACCATATACACAATCATTTTTGACTTGCATCGTTTATGTTCATACTCCATTTATCCCCAGATAAGAAAGCTTAAGAATGAATGCATTTATGCATGAAATGAAAAATGTGACAAACTTGTTGCAGATTTACAAAACTTGCTTTTTTCTACCAATCACAACGTTAACACAGCACAGACGTATGTGTCTATATTTACCTGTTTACATTAAATTCTGACCTGTACTCCATTTCCATACCACTCCTCTTGTTTCCTAGCCCTATATATACAGCTTATTCCTCCTTCATTTCATATCACACAAGTTTCATTCTCAACAAACATTTTGATACAGTTCAAAATGAAGACTACTTTGATGTTTCTTTGCTTAGTCTGCATTCTGTTTCTTGCATCCTCAGCCTCTGCTGCTTGTCCGCGTCATGTTTTCCAATCGAAAGCTAGTTACTTCTCAAATGATCAGGCTCTTCCGTGTAAGAACTAATACAGGCTCTTCCTCTTCGTTTTCTTGAATTTATTTAAGTGATTTGGTTTTGATTGAAATGATCGATTGTTACAGCGGGAGCATGTGGCTATGGTGCTCTAGCTTTGGGATTCAACGATGGTTATCTTGCTGGTGCTGCACCTTCCATTTATAACAATGGACTTAACTGTGGTGCATGCTATAAGGTACTCAGTTTTTTGATATATTAACAACTTAGTTTTGCCATAACAACTTTCAAATAGAAAGAATTGATTCAAATATTGGTAATGCGAAAACATTGCAGATAAGATGCAAGCATCAAGGGATCTGCAATAAACAAGGAACAGTCGTGTTCGTGAGTGACCTGAGTACCGGCAATGGAACTGATTTCGTGCTGAGTAGAAAAGCTTTCATGGCCATGGCAAATAAGGGGAAGGATCAAGATGTTGTCAAACTTGGCATTGCTGATATCGAATATGAAAGGTTAGTACTGCAACAAGTTGTTACACTTGGCCAAATACAGATTGATATATCTATGATGGGAAATATACTAACTATTGCATTTGAATGAACTGAATGAGCAGAGTACCATGTGAGTACAAGAAAAACTTGGCCATTCGGGTGGAGGAATCGACCAAGAATCCGTACTACTTTGCAGTTAAGTTCCTATACGTAGGTGGCCAAACTCAAATTGTTACGGTAGAGGTGGCTCAGGTGAATACACTTTTGCTCTGCCTTTAACTGAATCTGCTGTCTCTATCATTTCCCAATGTTTTATGTTTCTGATACTGATAGAAAGTTATCATGCATTTGATAGGTGACAAAAGAACCGACATGGATCCCCATGAGTCATGATCACGGGGCGGTTTGGTCCATGAGCAATGTCCCAGCTGGGCCGTTACAGTTCGAGTTCAGGGTGGCTGCTGGGTTCGAGGCGAGTATGCATGGTGTTAAACGTTTGCTGCCTGCTAATTGGGCTAATGGTGGGATTTATGACTTGGGCATCCAGTTTACTGACATTGCTTGCGCTTAATGTGATGGATGGAGATATATGGAAGCCTAAGAACTAAAGCAGAAAATTATGATTTCATTATGACAAGGCATAAAGGAACATGCAAATGCAATGCTTCATATTTCTATTTTCTCTGTTATTAAATGCTTCTGATGTCTTATTGTTAATACTTAATTGTGATTCATATAAGTTAACAAACGAAACTGTATCTCCCAAATCATCAATCTCAAAAAACTGAAAAAGAGAAGTCATGGCTTCATAAAAATCGAAAGCCGTTCACCATGCTGCTCTTAGATAGAAATCTGAATCTTACCAACAACGACGATTCTCTTGTTGATTCTGGTTAGCTCACAAGACTTGCGACATATCAAGCACCGTTAATTTCAAAATTAAAAATTTATAACATTAGGATACATAGAATTTGACCTTGAATCTAGATTCTGGCATATTGAAAGCAGGTCTTAGTGTCTTATGACACACTACTAGCAGAAAGAGCTTGTAGAGAATCATGAAACTTAATACTCGTACTAAAAATTTTAAATCCCTTCACAAGCTGAAGAAAAAAGAAAATGCAAGATGATAAAACACTATAGTACACTCTAATTACCACTCTAAACTAAAATCATTAAATCATTTGTCGAAGGATCCATGGCAAAACCAATCTCTCTTTTGAAGGGCACCGGTGGAGGAGGAAGTGGCAGCAACATTCTTGTCACTGGGTTCCACAGAGCTAGAGTAAGATCCTTATGGAACACACAAAATATGCCGTTGCAAGGACCACGTAGGGTAATAATGCATCCAGGAAGATCAAACACCTCGTGTCTCTCCAGTGTAGCATCGAAGAAAAGTGAACAACCAGAGGCCTCCACTCAACTCAGATTCAGGGTTAAAAACACCTCCAAGCCAATAAACAAGATGACCGGTAGAAGAATTGCCCTCTCTATGAAAGTGCTTGTAAATGAAACTTTCGCTTTTAATGATGGTACGCCACTGATGACAAACTGAGGTAAAACGCAGCAGAGATTTGACAGGTAACCTCGACAAGATGTCAATTATAAGATCATCTGGACTGGAAGAGAAGAGTGGTTACTACTAACAGCATCATCCACCATATTAGTCCAGTACAGCAAATTAACCAAAACCTGATTCAACATAAACCAAAAGTAGTACATCCAAACAAGAAACAGTAACCAGTTGAAGAGAAGCTAATCAAGCAGTTCGTTCTAAATAATCACCAGTCCACCAGATACAAAACCACCACAGTTTCACAAACTCAATTTTGTTACATACAAACTCTGTATCTATGACTAAATCGTAAATAAGGAACTAGGAAGTAGTAGTATCGATGTAAAAGAGTAAGATGCCTATGAATTGAAGAAATGAACTCATGGAATGGAATAATAATAATCGACATGGACAGAGAGTACCTTTTTTGGTAATTAGCGAACAGATCGACGACAAGCGACTGTTGCCACCACGAACGGGAGTGAGAGAGCCTCGGCCGATGGAATAAATAGGTAATCTTGGGGAGGAACCTGATTCATTCGATTAGGGTTTCAATATTCAGATATTGCTCCTCAAACGAGTGTGTGGTAGTGATGACTGATGAGATTTGACTTGAGAGGAAATTCGACACTTTTATTTTACCTGCTTCTTTTTTCCTTCTTTCCTTTCCAATATTACAAGACGGACTTCTTGTAGTAGAACAAAAACGGATCCTATTTGACCCGCTTTTACTTTCCCACAAACTTGCTTCTTCATATTCATATGCTTCATATCGCTTGACTATCTTCAAACTAATGAAAGAAATTAACGTTAGCCGATGCTAAAACTGATAAAATTAACACTCATTGATTGATATTAATATTATTGATGTTAGAAACTAATAGTGTTGGTGAAACCAATTAAATTACATTGGAACTATTAATAGTTAGTGTTGATTCTTTATCGATTACGATATTGAATTCAACCAAAACTAATGAAACCAGTAGATGTCCGAATCTATAGTTAAAGTATTAGTATGAACGGGTGGGGTATCGACGACCTGCAAGGCAATAAGAGCACGCTACGGTGTGAGATTCAAAATTGGACACCAGCGTGGCGCCGAGGCTTCCAGTCAAAGATTAGAAGGTAGGAATGAGTAGCTAGCCGTGACGGAAAGCTGGTAGCTTTGGCGGAAATCTAGTGGCATTGATGGAGTAATAAGTCGACGTTAATCAACTACGTATTAAGGTTATCTGAGTGAGAATGAGATTGTTTGTCTCAACTCCTTTACTAGATTCAGGTCGACTGGGGCACTTTGCCATTAGTGGGTTAAGGTTAGACCACGTCTCAATCGCTTGGGATGACTTGGTAAATGGTACGATTGAGAAGGGAGATTAGCCATGTTAGCCAGATGAATTGGAGTTGTTGGATGGGTCGTCTCAGCCGGATGGTTTAGGGTAGTTGGACGAATTGTCTCAGCCAAATGGTTTAGAGTTGGACGGGTAGTCTCATCCGGATGGTTTAAAGTAGTTGAACGGGTCGTCCCCGCCAGATGGTTTAGATTTTAGACTCTCATCCAGGTGGTTAGCTTGGCCAATTCCATCAAAGCTACTCGGTTGGCTAGATGGCTACTTTTCTATTTGAGGCAATGCGCCTGCCGAGTTGGGCTTCCAGAGGCCCGGTCTAGGCTAGTAAAATTCCACCAGGCCCAAGATGCATGTTAGGCCCCTGCCTATGGGCCTAGCTATATACTCAAGCCCATCTCACCAGCTACTCAAGGGAGGGCCTATGACTAAGGTAGCGGGTCGGCCTCGAATTTGGGCTCGATAGCCCAAATTGTCATCCCTATCTGAGCCAACTAGTTGCTTGGTGGCTTATAGTCTCATTGAGCCAGCTGGGTGGCTTAGTCCACTAGGTGAATTAACATACTACCAAATGTGCTTAATTGATATGAGCAATATGGGTCATGGCCCATTAGACTTGAGAGCTAATATCATAAATAAAGTGAAGTATGAATTTTGAGCAATACAAAATCAACATTATTAATGCTGAATATCATTTTTAGAGTTAATGCAATTACTTCCTTGTTGGTTTCGACGCAAATAAAGTTGATTTCGGTAGAAAATGATAAATCAGTTTACGGATAAAAAATTGATTATTCAATTAAATTTTGGCCCTGATTTTGAACTACATTACTTAATGTAGGTGAATTTAATTAAAAAAATGGTATTAGATAAAGATGATCGTTTGAAATGAAATTAGAGTAACAATGTCACATGGGATCCTTGGAGGTGCCTCCTTACTGCTTAACCTTGGAAGTTCTCGGGGAATGCCTTTGTTTGCTTTCGTCCCATGGCTCAGTCCTGGGTATGTGGGTTTTGAACCAGCGTGGGTTGAAAGATGATGCATCATGGAATACAATGATCAGTATTCTTAATGATCCCTATGGATATAAATCTCTGAACAGATGGCGGTATGAACCCGTATGGATGTCAGGAGATGGTGAAATAAATTTAACTTGTGCCAGATTGAAGCACATGACCGGCCTGTGTTTATCAATTTACAATCCAAAAATCAGCTCTTTCAGGCCATCAAATATCGCCTATTTATTAGATATACTTCCAAAACCACATGTCTATGTCACAAGTTTAGTCTCACCATTTCCAGATGACTAATTGTGTGACCTGATGAAGCAAGGTGGCAAGAGCTTAGTTGCTCAATGAATTTTGAGAGTATGGTTTCTTGATATATATAGGATCTTTTGACTTAGAATGTTACTCCCAAAAACATTGTTTCAGTATTATCATTGAACATACATATTTGCAGTGTCTGAAGCAAGCAAGGTGACAAAGAGCTTCGTTATTCTGGTAATATCTTGACTTAGAATGTTACTCCTCCAGTAAACATAATATTTTCAGTAATGTCATATTGAATACATACATTAGTTTAATCAATCTTTATATACTGTTATGCTGTTTATCTTTCTTCATGCTGTTTACAATCACATATCATAATTGTGTATGTATGCAAGAACCAGTTAACAAGCTATAAATTATATCATCATCTCTCTAAGCGTGCGAACATTTTCATCATAAATTATCATATCCTTCAGAACAGATTGATGATTGGGTTTACAGACAGCATGAATATTAGCAGACCGAATACCAATAAGCTCTTATCACTACAAAAAAAAAGGTTTTAGGTGATTTTTATCATTTAAAGTCACCGAAACGTTTAGGTGGCAATTTATTTTTGTCATCGGGTTGTCACATTAGAGCCGTCATATTAGTATTGTGGTGATAAAATGTCCGTTTTGTCACCTAAAACCCTGGTGACAAATTTAAAATTTATCACCATAGATTTACTCTATGACAAAAAAATTGCCAAATTAGTTAAACCCTAATGTCACCTAAAGTCATTTTCATCACCTGAAGTCCATAAACTATGGAATACTCACTTGATTTTAAATGACAATGTGGTAAATTGCCACCTAAAGTCCTTCACTTCCTTTGATAAATACCAGGTTTATTTGACAAATATTTCATCACCAGAGCCTACTATACCCAATACAAAATATATACATTTTGAAAATGTCCTAATAATAGTAGATTTATTCAAAGAACTATTTTGTAAGCTACTAACAATACACATATAAAACTTGTTTGACAAGTGCAATAAGAGGGTGCTTATTCCCTGTATCTCAGCAAAACTCTAGAATCCAGATAAATGCCTATATAAAGAACTCCAGAAACTGAGACTTGAACACATCAAATGAAGTTAAACAGGGCATTACCTCCAATTGTGTGCAGGCAGGTACCACTGGAAAACTTCAGCAGCAGCTCATTCTCTGGAATATTTAAGCACAACCAATGTTTCATGTTCAAGCAGTGTTTCAATGTTTCCAGCATTATACTACCCCTGCAAAATGCAAAATGAGATGGTGTAAAATAATTGGTCCTCTCACATATTCCACAACGTAAATTAGTTTGATTTTTTAGACAAGAGCGTAGACCGCATGGGGTGTTGCGAGAATCGAACTCGCATCTCTTGCAAAAATCAAGAATTATACCACTAGACTAAACACCCAAATATATATCCAAAACATGAGTAAAAGCAATTGAGTTTTACTACATTAATAAAAAAACAAGAGAACAACACACCCCAAATATGTGCACAACTACAACCTGTTCTCCGTGTGTACAAAATAAAATGAGTCTTTGCACCAATTAAACATAGAACATACATATGACTTAAGATCTGGAAACAAAACAGAAGTCTATGATAAATAATGATACAGTAATAAATACTGATTAAGCAACAAAGTGGAAAACAATTACAAGAAGTTTGATGTACCTGTTTAGGTGCACCATTGCTGAATCTACATTCTAATAATTAATTAGAAGAAGTTCGATGCATCAGGCCGAACAATAAACAACAACATCTTACGAACCTTGGCTTTTGCTTTAGTATCTTCTCCAAAGTCTTAATCTCAACCTTGGCAAAGCCGGCAACTAATAGTTATTGTTTTAGCAAATAATAGTAGTTAGTTATTGGTTAATCATATAACTCATTATTGAGAATCGACCAGCAATCTGGTAATGCAGGATACCGACTTGCTCAGGAATAAATAAAAGCAGAGGTGAAATAAGAAATTTTTGTAAGAAAATAGTTACTTATTTGAAGGAAAAAAGTGTTACCTGTTTCGCCCAATCTAGTAAAGTGGCACTAAAAAGAAGTATCTAGACCTCGGCTGGACTTTCGACTTTTCCTTCATAAAACAGAATAGAACAAATTTAGCAAACAACAAACACGATTAATCATATCATTTTATGCAAATTAACGAACATTACAATCTGTGATTCTGTGTACACAAGGCTACTAAGACCCTCCAAACCCTATTATCAAAAACCCAAATTAACTTGCAGCATTTATACAGTGTAAACAAATTTGACCTATCTATGGCAATGATAACAATATTACAGAAAAATTCTTAATTCAAAACCACATTATTATTGTGGGAATATATCGAGTATTATTATCATGGGAATATACGAGCACCTAGTGCCATGCCAACTAACTCTTGTTTTGTGCAATTACATACACTAACATAAAGCACAACTAAAGAAGGAAAAGAAGAAGCTGCCTGATGGAGTCACAAAAGTCGGCAGAAATGTTCCAGATCAAGCACTCAAATCAGCAGCCAAAATAATTTCATGACCCGAGTCAGCGGAGTCCAATAGCCCTCCAAAGAAACACAAAGCCCTGTCATCAAAAACACAAATTACCGAACTGCATTCATCCAGAGTAAGTAGTAGACTTGTAACTGATGACGAAGAAGCTACTAGCATACTACTGTCTACTACTAGTTGATTTTATCTCAGATCAGTAAAAGTTCAGACAAAAGCAAAGACTAAAGATAGATCCAATTTAGTACCGTACCAATAGTTCCTTCACTCCATTTCAATGAAGTCAAATAACTATCCTGCACTCAAGTTTAACCTTTGCAACAATATATATGTTATTGAGTTATTAACAACAAGAATGACCTCTAATTCTTGTGGGGCTCCTTTGAAGAGGGTAGAGTTGATACTTGATACCAAAGTAGTGCGGATGTTGTGGCCAATTGGACCAAGACCTTCATATTCTTCAATATCATCCTGTTTCCAGCATAAACAAAAATTAGCAGAGCATAAGGAGTCACCCACAGATAAATGCGATAGCAAACACAGGAGAATCACAGAAATGATCATGCAGATACAAACTGCAATAAACAAGATGAGCTCAGAACAGTCCATGCAGATAGAAAAGGATGATCATGTTTTTAAGAACTACCTTTGGTTCAGACAGAACACGGCCTTCAACTTGTGTGAAGCTATTACTGATTTGAACACCACAAGAACAGAGCATTGGCTCTTCATCATACTATTTCATCTTTAAAGCCTGCAAAAAAAAAAGGTATTGGTTGAGAATAGACATCTTAACATTCAAGAATGCATCTAACAAAAAAACATTCCCCAAATCGAAGGTGAAACCTCAACAAAACGACCAATTACGATTATAAACACGCAGCATACACTTGTTACACACTTCAAATCAAGTAAACATAGCAACACATTCTTATCCTACAGTACAATCTCCTCATCTATCTCAACGGAACAACCAATGAGTTAAATAAAACTAGAAACAACTCAGTCACACAAACCCTAGATATATGACACAGATTTGCACACACAAACAACAACCAATTACGCCAAATTAAGCTCCAATAAGTGATAACAAATCAAAATCCACATTCCACAAACTCGAAAACTCCAAATCCAGAACAAAAACCATAGAAAAGGCACCATTTGAGTACCATAAACAGAACAACGAAAACTGCAAGGCACATTTGTAATCTGGCTTACATGTAACATATATGATATGAAAAAATTTACTAAACAAAACTGATGATCAGAAGATAGTTCCATGGGAGCTTACTGATGATCACCGCATAATGATTTCCTCCAAATGTCGGAAGTTTTTCCTTGTCAGTCGGATGAATTGCGGATTTGCGGTGTGGCGGTGACGTCTATCGTCAATCAGCGAGCAGATTCAATTCGATGACGCATAAAACACACCATTAGGAACTTCGATTGATTGGATTTTGTTTCTAGGGTTTCGGGCAACGGCCGCCATTGTCGAATATCCAGAGCTTTGAATTCTTCGAGACTCGAGTGATAAATGACCGGTCTATTACATTTACTTTATTTAATTTCAGGTCAGCCCCTAAAGTTATTCGTAATTACAAAATAGCCGCCGAATTTTTTCAGGGTGTCTGTGGACCTGTGGTGATATTTTTGCAAATAACATTGTCACCTAAAGTTCCCAGAGAAAAGAGCAAGACAAAATTGTCCATTCGTTCAGATTGAGAAATTGCTTCATGTTGACAAACATTCTAACTTTGTCAGCTAAACCACTTGGCTTCAGCTGACAAAATCCCATTATTATCATAATAAATAACTTTTCTTTGACAAAGTTCATATTTTATCATCCCAAAGTAATTTTCAGTGATAAAATTTATAATATAACCCTATTGTCACCTAAAACTTGTCATCTAAAATACATTTTTTTGTAGTATATATTCGTGTGGCCTTAATTGTCATACAACATCTTTGAATACATTATACATCTCTAATTTAGAAACATTGCACCTACGCTTATCCCTGGAAGTGCTTGGGAGTCGCCTTTCTCTGCTTTCCCATCGCGTAGCAAGGGTTTGTTCACAGATGAGTCAGGGAATAACATGATCAGTGTTGCCCGTGAGCCTTGTTCTGGTCCCGATTATTACACACAATGCATGTACCCACATGGATGACAGGAGAAGGTGAATCATTTTGTGAGATCATCTTGAATTACATACTGTCCTGGTCCTGTCATATACTGAAACAAGGCTTGAATTACATCTCCTGTTCTGTCATACTGAAACAAGGCTTTCTCTGTAAGGCCGAGGGAAGAAGTTATAGATACAAGCATTTTCTGTTCTCCCGGGTTAGAGAGCTATAGAATCACCAGAATCAATGTCATGAATTCCAATGGGAGAATAACAATTAAAAGGCACACACAGAAAGTTGTGAGCTTTGGCAAAATCCCCTGTTCCTTCATTAACCACACGTCAATCCAGCTACGAACTCTCGAATTTTGGCAAGTTACTATAGCAAGATTGCCATCGTATGAATCCAGCGTTGCTGTCAAATTTGATTCGAGGACCTCTGGCACCATTATATCTTTGAATAAATCATTACGCGTATCAAATGCAAGGATACAAACTTCATTATCCGTTTCGTTGACAATCAACCAATAACAATATGCATTAAAGTTTGGGATCCCGAAATCATTATCCATAGTTAACTTTTAACCAATAACAATTCGATATAAAGTTCGTGTAAAAATTGCTCTTAGATATTAGAAAATAAAGTTGTCAACTCTTAGACCGGGCAAACGATCTCCATCTGTACTACGGCCTTTGTGTGGAATTATTGTCCGGTTTGTCTTTCACCGGCCAAGCCCAAACAAAAGGAATCATGACCCAAGTTGCAAACCAAAACAACTCTACTTGCTTATATCTAGAATTATATTCTAGAGTAGAAAAAAAACCCTAATTCCGGCTATAACTAAACGAAGACCAATGGTGACCATGAAATCAATGTCCAGAAAGCTCAAAGCTGATTCTGCTGCTGGAGTTTACCAAATCCCCGAAGATTTGATTATTCATATATTGCTACGATTGCCGGTGAAATCCCTCTTGAAGTTCAGGTGCATTCCAAAATCATGGTGTTGTGTAATCTCCGGTAAACATTTCTTTCATTCCCAATTGGATATTGCAACAAAAGACACCGATCACGTACGCGTGATTGCCAGGAACGAGTGCCAGGAGTAGCTCCCAGTTGAAGCAATATTACTTGAATGCATTCCTGAACAAATTAGATGAGAATCCTGACCATGCAGCTCATGACTTTTACTGTCCCATTATTTGTGATGAAGCAAATTCTTTTCACTTTATTGGTTCCTGTAATGGACTCTGCTGTGCATTGATCGGAAAACGTGTGTTCGTGTGGAATCCATCCACCAGAATGTCCAGAGAATTGCCTAACATGGATGACATGACGAACTACTTTGGTTTTGGTTTTGATGGTGCTGATTACAAGGTTTTTTCTACTGGCCTTAACTGTATGTTAAATCCAACCAGGATAGTAGTAAAAGTATATAGTTTAAGAACGGATTCTTGGAAAAGCATAAATATCATGCCTATGATTAATTATAGTCCAAATAGATATAACAGTTCCGGGAAGTTTGCTAATGGGAAGCTGTACTGGATGAGTTACTCTTTTTCTGGAGATGAGAAGGATTTTATCTATTTTGATTTAGGAAGTGAGACTTGTGGAATGTTAGAGTCACCACCAGGTTCCTTGGAGGTGCCTCCTTCCTTCTTAACCTTGACAGTTTTTGGGGAATGCCTTTGTCTGCATACGCATTGCCAGATGGGATTCAACATATGCATGTGGATTTTGAACCACCATGGGTTGAAAGATGCATCCTGGAATAAAATGATCAGTATTCCATATAGACATTGTTACAGGGATGATTGTAGACAGAGGTCAAGTCCTGTTTTGGATGTCAGGAGATGGTGAAATAATTTTGACTCGGTACACTACTTGTTACAATTTTTTGACAAATGGCCCGCATTTCTTAATCTACAACTCGAAAAACAACTCTTTTAGGGAATCAAATATCGACAAATGTGTGAGGTCAAACACAAATGATTTCTATGTCACAAGTTTAGTCTCACCATTTCCAGATGACTAATTGTGACCTGACAAATACAGCTTAGTTGCTGAAGCAATTTTTAGTTTATGCTTTCTTGAGACAGTGAAGATATTTTCAGTTATTTCATTCACCATGTTTGCATTTTGAGTATATTATGAGTTTCTGAACAACATGTTGTCATTAGTTTAAACTTTATATATTGGTGTGCTACTGTAATACTGTTTACATTTCTTCAAATTCAGTCTGTGTCATAGAAATGCTAAACATGCTTAAACTTGTGAATTTTCATAAATTATCATATCCCTGTGAACTGATTGATGATTTGGTTAGTGACTGTTCTCTGTTTGCACAGAACAGGAGTCTTGGCACACCGAATGCCAATAACTCCAACGTTTGGCCTTAAATGGCAGCATAATACTCGTAGTCAAGTTTGGATTTCCTGCACATCTCTAAGAATATTACTCGTACGTGTAACCACCAGCATGGCCTCTCTAAATGTTGAAAATCCATAAAATAAGACAGATCATACACTTTATCTTGGATGAAAGCATGCAAGATCAAGGATTGAGGATACATATATATTCGATGTTATTAATGGAGTTGTTCAGTGATTGTTTTCCTCTAACTGACAATTGGAATCTTAAAAGATTATGATATCATTGAACTAAGCAAGTCCCTCATATGGCCTTAATTGCTGCATCACCCACTGTTTCCCTCTAGGGCTGGGTTCGGATCGGGTTCTTGGATCGTGACAACTAAAGCATGATTAGGCAATAACCGTTGAGTTTCTGCCTCATGAAAAATGCTAGTATGGATTGATAATGGATTTTATAGATGATGGTTTGGACTTTATCATTTCTGAAGCTGAACTCTGATTGGAAACTGATGCATTAAAATATTATCAACTCGAACGTTTTTCATTATAATCTGAATTAATTGAAGTAAAGAAGATTCTCAAAATCAAATAACTAGAAATGAACAAGTTCATATATGCTGAAGAATTTGTTTCTGATTAATTGTATCTGTGAATGTACATCAAGCTGGCTATATATATATATTTATATATATCCTGTACTACAAAATTTTTGGCTCTATTAACTATTAGTTGACAATGTTGAGGAGTGAAACTCTGGTTTTAATCAACTGCCTGAACAAGCTCTCCAGCTCGTCTTCAACAGCTTCGATGGTCGAGTCCATTTGACTCAACTGGCTCCTGAGCTCCTCTGTATCACTTTCTAGGCTTGACTGCAAAAGAGCATCGACCTTTGCGAATTCGTTCAGATCTGTTTCTTCGTCTTGATTCTTGGATTTCATCAGCTTTGATACAAAAGACCATCCACTGTGCTTCTTGGTTCCCATCACATGGGTCAACAAAGACTCGATCATGACAAAAGCAGCTGATTCTGTTTCTCTTAGCATGCATACAATTTCATTCTCATTCTCCAAAGATTTTCTTGAAGAACTCTTTAGATCTTTCAGTGACTTTAGGATCATCTTCTTTGACATCTTTCTTGAAGCCATGTAACTGCGAACACCATGCACATCTTTTCTTCTCAAGGCAGATAGAAGCTCTTCGACATTGAGCTTCACTTGTGAAAATAGATCTTTAGCTGTGCTACAAGCGTCCAAGAGACGGATATGACCATCCAATAATTGGTCAACCCATTTTTCTTGAGACTCTCGTGAAATGGTTTGTTGAATATGGGGCAGAAGAAGCAAATCGTCGAACTTTTTAAGGCTAGTAGAGGTGTCTTCAGAAGCATTTAGTGTGAATAAGGTTTGTTGGTGTGTTTTTGAGGGTAAGCTAAGGGAACGGCTGTGGCGACCGGATTTCAATCTTAAAGGTGAGAATGCCATTTCTGTTATGAGTTTTGTTTGTGGTGTAAACTGAATGCAAGAAAATAGTTGTGAGATGTAACAGATTGAGTTTTTACCTGGTATATATAGGCCTGGAGGAGAGACAGGGAGAATAATAATAGCCCTGTTCTCAATGAGAGTAATGTGATATTGATCTGGATTATTGCATTATATATATAATTCTGCAGGCATTGTTTGTGCTATGCTTCCCATCCCAGGAACCATATACATGAACTGCGGCATCACTGTGTACAGTTGCACGAGTGGCTCATTATTTCGCATCATTATTGTTGTTTTCTTTATATCACGATCCGATCTTAGCTCTAGCCTGGAAATTTTGAATTCTCTGTTACGCGTAACTAGAGTATATATCGATGCAGACAAGGAGATCGAAGACAGATCACACACACTTTTGCTATCTCTATCCGCGTGCGATTTTCAGGATTTTTATATAATTTGAATCAGTCTCTTTAATGTTTTGGCTGGCACTGCTCTCTCCTTGCAGACAATTGGAATCTTGACATAAACCATGTAAAACCTTCTTTCAATTATGCATATCCTACTTCCTGATTGTTTTCCCTCTTCCACAGCTAAAGATTGTTTTCCCTCTTCCACAGCTAAAGATTGTTTTCCCTCTTCCACAGCTAAAGATCACTCCCCTCCACATTTTCCTTATCACCAGAGGTTTTTAACACGGCGCCCTGGGCCATGTGTCACCCAAGAAATCACTGTAGCACGCCAACACATCGTGTACTACTACGACTTTCCAAAAACATAAGGACTTCTCAGCAATACTTATCATGTGCTACTCGTATCTAATTATCCACGTCACTGGCGACAAGCTACTGCTCTATACGACATGCGCAATTCTGCTTCATAAACACGATTGTATACTTCAAATTAGCTACCAGGGAACCCTCTGGTTGAATCATATAGATCTCCTCATCTTAATCACCATGGAGGAAGCCAGGAAGGTCATTTTATTTGTACACTAACATGAAGCCTTCTAGTGGTTAATTTGGCAACCATATCGCAGTAAAGAAGGTCAGTGTAACCATTCTGTAATCCTTCCCAAACCCCTTAAATAACCAGTCTCACCTTATCACACTTACCAAACAATAAGTCGAAGAAGAACAGAACAAGGAGCAAAAGGCCTAGTGTTGACTCAAAAGTGTATTTTCAAGTATTACGTTTTTTATGTAACTTGAGTGATTTAATGTTTTCGCTAGTTTTCAGTGTATTAGCTTGCTCAGATGTATATACATATCAGGTGTTGGTAATATAACTAGTCATCAGCTAGAAACAGAACAACACTAATGTTCTCTATGATTCAGTTCACTTTGATCAGTCAATTCAGTGAAATGGATGAAAATGAATGTTCTGAACAATGTAATTCCTTTTTTAGTCATTATTCATGGTATCTGATTCCAATCTTCTCTTTGTTGTTTTCGAATTCAGAATGATCGTTCATGCATATCCGAAGGAAACCACAGGAAAATAGGATGCTTAATTACAGCTCTTCTTTACCAGCCTCATTAGAGTTCATATCATGGAGGAAGCAGATGGAAAAACCAAGCGAACAACTTAAAACGTGACTGAGATGCGTATGAAAAACCACCATAATGCATGGTGCAATAGTCTTTTAGATTCGAAGGTGAGGTACTCGTGTCCTGGATAGTACCAGTACACATTTGGTTCTAAATGCTGGAAATATCGCACAAACATCAACATAAAATTTAACTCCAGATTTCTTCTATTTATATATACATTGATGTATTTTATAGTATGTTAAATGAAGATTAATGAAATTGAAAGGAAAACGTAAACAAACTTCGAGGAAATACATAGTTGCAATTCAACAATTAGGAGCTGCACGAGGGGTTTCCCTGGTTTAATGGAATATGAGATGTCAAGATTCCAATTGTCTGCAAGAAGAGAGCAGTGACTAACCAACTCATTAAAGAGATGGTTTTGAATGATAGTTTAATAGAATTTGGCACGCGTATATAGATGAGAAAAACTCTGTGTCTACATGGCTATGTACTCCAGTTACGCGCAAAAAATAATTCAAAACTTTCAGTCTAGAGGTAAGATTGGATCATGATATAAAAAAAAGAACAAACAACGATGCAAAATAATGAGCCACTCGTGCAGCTGTACGCAGTGATGCCGTAGTTGATGAATATGGTTCCAGGGATGGGAAGCATAGCACAGACAATGCCTGCAGAATACTATATAATGCAAGAATCCAGATCAATATCACATTAATTACTCTCATTGAGAACAGAGCTTCAAGTATTCTCCTTGTCTCCTCCAGGCCTATATATACCAGGTAAACGCTCAATCTGTTACATCTCACATTTCACAACTGTTCTCTTGCATTCAGTTTACAGCACAAACAAAAATCATAACAGAAATGGCATTCTCACCTTTGAGATTGAAATCCGGTCGCCACAGCCGTTCCCTTAGCTTACCCTCAAAAACACATCAAAAAACCTTATTCACACTAAATGCTTCTGAAGCCACCTCTTCTAGCCTTAAAAAGTTTGACGATTTGCTCCTTCTGCCAAATATTCAACAAACTATTTCACGAGACTCTCAAGAAAAGTGGGTTGACCAATTATTGGCTGGCCATATTCGTCTGCTGGATGCTTGCAGCACAACTAAAGATATCTTCTCACAATTGAAACTCAATGTAGAAGAGCTTCTATCAGCCTTGAGAAGAAAAGATGTGCATGGCGTTCGCAGTTATATGGATTCAAGAAAGATGTCAAAGAAGATGATCCTGAAGTCATTGAAAGATCTAAAGAGTTCTTCAAGAAAATCTTTGGAAAATGAGAATGAGATTGTGTGCATGCTAAGAGAAACAGAATCAGCTACTTTCATCATGCTCGAGTCTTTGTTGACCCATGTGATGGGAACCAAGAAGCACTGTGGATGGTCTTTGGTATCAAAGCTGATGAAATCCAAGAATCAAGACGAAGAAACAGATCTGAACGAATTCGCAAAGGTGGACTCTCTCTTGCAATCAGGCCTAGAATGTGATACAGAGGAGATCCTGAGCCACTTGAGCCAAATGGACTCAACCATTCAAGCTGTTGAAGAAGTGTTGCAAAGCTTGTTCAGGCAATTGATCAAAACCAGAGTTTCACTCCTCAACATTGTGAACTAGTAAATTTTTAACATGATGTATGTATATAGCTAGTTTAACATGATGATGTACATTCACAGATACAATTAATCAACAACAGATTCTTCTGGATATATTAACTTGTTCATTTCTAGTTATTTGGTAATCTTCCTTACTTCAATTAATTCAGATTACAATGAAAAAGATTCGAGTTGAGATTATAATGAATCCTCTCTTGGATAGGAAAAACCAACATAGTAGCTAGGCTTCAAACAAATTCGTGCGCGGATCTTACCATATTCCGACTCGCGGGTCAAAAGATCCAACTACAAGAAACCGGTTATAACAATATTATCGTATTTCGACGAAAACAGAGCGGCGATTCTCAGAGCTTCCTCAGCTAGCTATAGCTCTTGTGTGTTTTGCATGTTTCAATCACTTAGGTACGTTTTGGTGATTTCGGAGCTTGAACGCCGCATTTTGGATGCAATTTGATATTGTTGAAGCTTTAATTTATGGATTTCCGTAGATGTGATTGTGGGTGCCCAAGGCTCGAGAAAGGTGAAGTTTGGCATTTCTGAGGATTTGGAAAGCCTTGGAAGCAAGGATTAATGAAAAGACAGTAAGAATAGCTTGTACAGGTGAAAACAAGAGTAAATGCAGAGTTCGGATGAAGGTTTAATTTGAAGTCGTTTAAGTATGCAAGTTTGGCACAGTCTAGTCATATCAGCCATTAATCCTTCATGTGGTGTCCTATCACCTCAAACAAACTCCCACGCATAGCTAGCTCAAAGATCTATCCAACGATATATCATGTGCACCAATCCAACCATAGATGCACCCTCTAGCGCATTTTGGAGCAGTGAATTAGGTGGCCCGCCTGGTGGGTCACCTAAACTAGGCAGGGAGCCCAAGACACTATTCTGACGCGCAGATTCAGAATTTTCACTTAAAAAATCGACTCCTATTTAATTTTTTGATCATCCTTCACTTTTGTAAGAACCCTAGAGCTTGTTTTTAGCCTCTATTTAGATCCATATCATTGGAGATTTGATTATCATCAAGAAAGACGTACTTTGACATGCCTTGTGTACTTCATAATGTACTTTCATGACATAGGATATCCTCTATATTCATCCTCCCTATACCGAACAACATTCCTATCACTCGAATTTGTTTGAATATACCATCGAGATCGATACTTGAGGCTCTTCATGTTGACTGGGGTAGTTTTGAAACTACCCTTGTTTTTAAAAGAACGTTGATGTCCCGACATCTAACCCAGTTTAGAACCTGGAAAAAACTTTATACTGTTTGTTTATCACGGACGGCGCCAGAATGATGGGATGTGATTTCCCCTAGACTATTGACGTACTACAGGATGATGAAGTAAACGACCAACAAACTTGATCTCCAATCTTCTAGCTTCTTGCTTGGATCCCTTGAGACTTGAGCTGCCATGCTAAAATAAATATCTCCAAAAATATACTAATGTGGGAGGGGGGAGGTCCGAAGGTCTGGCCATCTCGAACTCCTTACTGTGATATCCAAGATCGTAATAGTTCATCTTAAAGCATACTAAGGCAGTATGCACATATTTGACATCATCACTAACTAATTTGTGATGTTCCCTAAAATTATTTTCTTAATTTTAGAGATATTTACATTTGGATCCCTTGGTAGAAACACAAGTCACATTTGAGAGACGACTTTATCATCAATTATATGTAGGTCCAAAATAAACTGAAGCTGTTGATCTAATTTTAAGCCCTTAACTCTAATTTTAGGATTTATTTTTCATTTTTTTAAGTTTGCTTTTACCTTTTTTTTTCTTTTCGTTTCTTTTTTTTTCTCTCTCTTGTCGGAGAGTTGCACACTCCAGCTCCAGTCGGAGCTTATTTGGACACCTGCTCCTCGTTTGAGTTGTCCAAGTGTTTGAGGCCGCACGTTTTAGTTATCTTTTCCCTGGATTACATACAATATTTGGCTCTTTAATAACTTCATTTTAACTATAAGCCTAAATTATGATATTAGCTATTTAAAATGAATTTTAACTCAAAACTCAAAAGCAACCATTAGCCTAACAATGACTAACATATTAACCTATAACACATTCTTCAATTCACCTAAAATTATAAGTTTAAAGTAAATATCTCTATCTTTTTCTACTCAAAAGTAAAGCTGGCATATAAATTCACCATTTTCTCCAAAAAATTAGCAAGATCACAACCCTAGCTACCACAAATTAGTTCTAAATTACACACGCTTAGTATATAATAAAGTTATGCTAGAAATATATTTGATTTTCTTTCATAATATAATTTTATTATGTTGTAATTTAAGAGTAATTTTTTATCAAAGCTCAATTCAATAACTTAAATAATCGCACTTATTTTACTTTCACTTTCAATTATGTATGGATAAATTTTTATTTTCCACGTGTGGAAAATTGGTTTGAGTGGAAATTAACATGGCATGGGTGTGTAAAAATATGACAATATAACAACAACAACAGTTTTTTTTATAAAACGGCAAATATTACAACTACTACACTACTTTTATACAAATATATTATAACTCCCAACAACAACATATTAATGATTAAATGTTCATATTGAATTTGATCAACATGAATTGAACTGAATGAATTTGAACTTAACAGAAAATATATAATCAATTTTAGACAAATAGAATATGGCCTAATTTTGGAATTTCTTGTAGTGCATTAAACTTATTCGCCAAACTATTCCATTAAATTCAACTAACTTATCATCTCATTCGCTAAACACATTCAATAAAATCAAGGGCGAATGAATTACATCTAGACCCCCTGTTAGATTCGTTTATTACACATGGATGACCACCTTAATTATTATAGATTACATATGGATCCCTTGTTAGATCAATTTAATTATATTTAGGTCCATGAATTTAACTTTTGGCAAATTAAAATATTGAAAGTACATTTTTGCCCCTCGTCCAATATAATTTGTATCTCACCCAAACAACTTCAATTTTTGTTTTGCAAATTTGACCCTGATATTAACTATTTTATGAAATCCACATATTTTAAAATATCTAAATTCCAAATTGAACTAAAAAATTGTAAATCAAACTCTAACAAAATTTATATTTCAAAATAGCCCAAAAAAATTATTTTTCTTTTATAATAGATATTCTATTTCTCTTTTTTCTATAGGAGCAAGCTCTGGTCGAAGCTTGCAAGGCTCTAACTGGAGCATACAAGCTCCGATCTGGAGTTTGCACGCTCCGGTACCAGAGCTTTGGAGAAGAAGAGAAGAAAAAAAGGAAAAGAGAGAAAGAAAAGAAAAAATATATAGGAAACAAATAAAAATTAGATAAGGGCATGTTTGGTTTGTAGAGAGAGAAAGTGAGCTTATAAGTTGGTTAATACTTTTGACTTATTTTGAACCTAGATGTAATTAAAGATAAAATGGTCATTCAAATGTTATATGTGTATCTAACCGGGGAGGTCAAGGTAATTAAATCTAAAATCAACTAGCTTATGAATTAACTTTTCATCTAGTTTTGCTAAAGATAAGCCTAGATGAGAAATGTGGTACACTTGCTTCAAATTACCATACTATTGAATTTGTTACTATATTTGCAAATGCTCAAAAGGAAATAACAAGAGAATAGAGCCTTTGGCCAAGAGTGCACTCCGTCAAACTAGGGACAAATGTTTGATCCTCCGTCACATTACAACTACCATGTTCATGCTATATATACCCATCAACTACCTACTCTACTTTCAACATTCAAAAATAAAATAAATAAATACATATATTTTTTTTAAACATAAATAATAAAATAATAAAATATGGCAGGTAATAAATCTATGTTGGTGCTCTTTGTGTGCCTTGCCGTTATGGTTTCAATGGAGTGGTGCCGCGTTGCGACAGCTGAAAAAGCGACAAAACACAAAGCTGAGGCAATGGGCATGGCCCCTGCCTCAAGTTAATTACAAATTCATACTTATTGCAAATAATTATTATTTAGAAACGCCACAAATTGTATATATATATATATATATGAGAGACGTTCAACAATGCCCCATTGATTCCATGCTATGTTTTAAAAAACGGGTTCGACCGTGAACCGGTGAAATGGGCGGCTCGATAATATTCTGGTCTGACCCCGACCTAAGTTGATCCAACACCGGTCCGATCTTTTTTTGGGGGTGTCCGGCTTGGGTTCCGGTTCCCGGTTTCAAAACATAGTGCCCAATTCCAATTTTCAAAGTTTAACAATCTTTTTGGTTAGGGGCCAGTTTTGTAAGTACCATATAGCATCCCTAATATTGTTTTAAATCCTACTAGTTAAACAATTACATTTTGATCTACGAATTTGACCAAAAGACGCCCTAAGCATTATTCCAAAATAGAATTTTGAAGGAGCCAAACCGCCTTAATATTCTTAACCAAAAAAAAAAAAAAAATGAGAATAACCGAACTAAAATAACCTAACCAACAGCTCCAGTAACGGATTTTTTTCCAGTACCGAGTCATTGGAGAAGAGTATGTTTAAAAAAAAAATAAAAATTAAGAATTAAAAAAATACTTTGGAAAAGATGAATTAGAAAATAGAATTTAGAAGCGACTAAGACAAAAAAAACTACAAATTAAGCCCTTGTTTTTTTTGGAACATTTAGAGCCAATGGCTTTCTATAATAATGCCCGGACAACCCCAAAAATAAGTTTTTAGACTAAAACATAATTGTTAAAATAGCGAGGTTTAAAATGAGAATTGTCTTCATGGTAGGGTATTAAAGTGCAATAATCTCTTTTGGTTTCCATTACTAAGACAGTGTTTGCAAATGTACATCAAAATCAATTATGGATTGATTTTGTCTGAACTTTTAAAAAGTTGATTTTAAGCAAATTTATGGGGTATTTGCTATACGCGCAAAAGTTGAAATCAAGCAACATGTTAACGTTTGGTAGAAATTAAAATAATCACTTAAATATTAATAAATTACTTTTTCAAACATGTAATTATCTTTCCATTTTATATGGTGCTTTAAGCACCTCATTTAATGCTTTTAACTTACAAGGTTAGTCTACTTAATTTTAGAAAAACAACCACATAAGCAACAAAACCAAATACTAAAAATTGTTTTAAGATGTAGAAAATCAGATAATCACTTTTCATAAGCATTTGCAAATACTACCTAAATATGAATTATTTATCGTACTAGCTATGGATTATTTATTGTACTGATTGAGATTCATTGTATTCATGAAACAAAAAAGTGGCTCTGTCAATTCTGCTTCTGAAAATGAATACCATGTCGAAAAAAAGTCCGAGGAAGACAAGTCCAAAAACCATAAGGTACACAAATCCGAGAAGTCCGGGAAACATAAGTCCGAGAAATCTGAGGAAGACAAGTCTGAGGAAAACAAGTCTGACAAACACAAGTCTAAGGAACACAAGTCCAAGAAGTCTGGGGAACACAAGTCCGAGAAGTCTGAGGAACACAAGTCCGGGAATTCTAAGGAACACAAATCAGGAAATTATGAGAAACACAAGTCCGAGAAGTCTGAGGAAAACAAGTCTGACAAACACAAGTCTAAGGACTCCAAGAAGTCTAGGGAACACAAGTCCGAGAAGTCTGAGGAACACAAGTCCGGGAATTCTAAGGAACACAAATCAGGAAATTTTGAGAAACACAAGTCCGAGAAGTCTAAGAAACACGATTCCGAGAAGTCTAAGGAAAAGTAGTTCAGGATTAACTGACGACATTTCTCCAACTATCAACTCTGTGTGGCCCACCTGGAAGAGACTAAATCGTCCTCCAGAAACTGGGTTTTGAATATTATATTTTCCATTTCTTGTTTTCTAATAAAATGGTAGAGTCGGGAGCTCGGCAAAGGATGCATGAACCCCAATATTAGAGTATTATTTGTGAATATAACCCAGCATAATAAATAGTCGATTTGTTGCATTGCTTTCTATCTAGCTAGTGCAATATCAATTTACGATTCCGTGGTTCCAATATCTATCCCGGACTAAGTTTGAAATCACAATGCAATAATGATATATAGATGACACATAAGTTTTCGTGGATTATAAAATGCCGCTTATGCGAATTGAATGAAGTATTATTGAATTCTCTTTTAGCGCAATCTAATTCTCTCAAATTTTGCAGGGATGAGCACAAAAGTGAGACTATAGGTTGGTACATTGAGTGATTCTCTACATTCGCCGCAACAAAATTTCATCTAAACAGTTTTCGTACCTCCTTAAAAGCCGCGATTAGGTGTTAGGGTTTGTTTGATCAATTGATTGAGGAAATTTTGGTTAATTGTTTATATGATCTTGTTGTATGGTCTTGTAACCGTTGTTGTAATGTAAAAAGGTGAACTAGACTTACATTGTATCCATTATATATAATCCATATACATGTATTCGTATAATAATAAAAACCAACATATATAATGGGTGTATTTAGCACAACGTGACATGTAAGATGGTGATGAAATGATTTACAGCGTCACTTGAAAATTATGTTCACGACGTTAGGAAATAAAGTAAGAGGGTGATGTGGACATGCCCCTGGCTCAGTTGGCTAGGCTAGGTGGAGTTTATCCACCAGGACCTGGGTTCAAACCCCTTGGGGCGCGAATTCCCGGGATTTATGACTTCTGAGTCAGCCTGTCGCAATTGCAGTTTAACTTGGCTTACATGGTATGAAGGCTTCAGTCTGGGGTTTTTCCAGTGCGCACCTGAAGGGTAAAAAAAAAAAAAAAAAGGGTGATGAACCTCAGTAGTCAATAGAACGTGTAGATTCGGCTTGAATTATCGAGTGGGTCGGATAACAATTGGGCCTCTTCATACTAGATGGCTAAATGAGATTATCTTCTGGATGGGTCAGGGCTATATTACATAGTAAATGCTTGAACGGATAAATGGAGCCAGGATATATATGAGATGAAATTTGAAGCTTTTAATTATCTGTTCGGAGAGATTTACAAGTATATTCTTTTTTTAAACAGTTTTCCTACAGAACATTCTACACTACACTAGGCTTAGTAATTGAGGCTGTTGAGGAGGAAAACTCTTGTCTTGATCAGTTGTCTGAACAAGAATTCTAGCTCTTCCTCTAGAACTAGAATGCTTGACTCCATTCCTTTCAAGTACTTCGCCATTTCCTTAACCTGATTATCCTCTTCTTGGATCGTCTGCATGAAAACATCAACCTTCGTGAACTCATTCAGATCTGTTTCTTGATCTTGATGTGATAGTTTCTTTGATTGCACCAGTTTAGATACCAAGGACCAACCGCTTGCTTGTTTCTTGGTCCCTGTGGCATAGGACAACAAAGACTCAAGCATGACAATAAGAGTTGCTTCAGCTTCTTTAAACAGGCACACCACTTCGTTGTCAGACGATTGGGCCTGTTTGCTTCTTGAACTCCTGAGATCCCTCAAGGACTTCTGGATCATCTTTCGTGAATTTTTTCTCGAGGTTAAATAAAATTGGACTCCATGAACGTCTTTCCTCCTAAGAGCAGAAAGAAGATCTTGTAGATTGTGCCTAATGTTTGAGAAGACATCCTTGGATGTGTTTGAAGCATCCAAGACCTTGATATGACCATCCAATACTTGGTCAACCAATTTCTCATCGAGTTCTGTTGAAATAATTTGTTTAGTGTGTGGCAATGACAGGTAATCATCAAGGCTGTGATACAACTTCTTGATTGCACTTATTCCTTCTTTGAATGATAATAAAGAAGAATCGGCTTGGAAAGCTTTTACTTGGGACAAGTTCTCATCAATCTGGACTATGACTTGGTTTGATGTGGAAGGAAAGCTAACAGAACGGCCATGGTGAAGGGCTTTTGATTTCAAAGGTGAGACTGCCATTTTTAACTCTTTCTTTCTGAAATGAGGATATATTTTGTTTATGAAAGTTTGATACGAGTATATCTTTATTGAGATTATCCCAGTGCTATATATATGCTGAAGAGAGTTGAAGGAATTCCTGTATGGTTCTCTACGATGAGTCATGTGCTATTGATCTGGACTCACTACGATTATTACATTGTCTGTCCAATGCTTCCCACCCTCTGGACCACAAAGAATGAATATAATTAGCACAAGTTGTGAATTCTATGAAACATATATATTATGTCATTGCGCACGAGTGCTTCATTTGTCTCTTCATGATGTTGACTAGTTGGTTTTATTTTTTTACATGTTTCCTCCATGAACTGAACTGTTAGACTGTACAAAATGATCTGTAAATATTCCATCGTGCTGGACCATAGTAAATCTCTAAGAACCTCGCGCTTACGTGTATCTCATTGAGGTTTTCTGCTGGACAGAGTGATCTGTAAATATTCATCTTCGTGGTGGTTGCAGACCAAGTATATCTATAAGAACCTCACACGTACGTGTATCTCAGTTAGGTGCTGCATTATATAGGCACTATCTTTCTGTATCTTAAGCAGGTACGTAGAAAATTCTGGAAACGTGTGCATTCAAGATTATAATAGTGAACTATAGATCTCAGTAATGATTCATCCAGTGTTTGCTTTCTCCTAACAGACAATTGGAATCAGGACAGCTTGGATATCTTAAACTAAGCAAACCCCTCGTGTGGCTTTAATTGCTTCTATCTAAGAGCAATTGGAATCTTGATAACTGGGATATTGTACGTTAAACTGCTCATGGAGCATGAGTCCCTTCCCCGCGTGGCCTTAATTGTTACACAACAATTTGTCTTGTCTGAAAGTTGGTCTTGTATTTTTCTCTTTATCTCCCTGATTATGTGTCACAATTAGAGTATTGACAATTATGAACATGGCTCTTATAATTAATTATATCTTTGCATTGAAAAAGTCTTGGTTAATGGAGATCAAATCATTTACCACCTAAGAGAAAACAGAGAAGGTAAACTTTTCATTCTAGGACTAATAATCAGAAGGTCGAGGATAGAAATTCTTGTCTTGATCAGTTGTCTGAACGAGCATTCTAATCCCTCCTCAATAATTTAAATGCTTGACTCCCATTCCTTTCAAGTGATTTATGATTTCCTTGAGTTGTTTATTATCTTCTTGGCTCTTTTTCAATACAGCATCAACTTGAATGAACTCGTTCAAATCTTTTTCTTCATCTCGATGAGCTTCTTTGTTGGATAGCATCAGCTTCGATACTAATGACCAGATGCTCTGCTTTGCTTGTGTCTTGGTCACTGTTGCATAGGACAGCAAACACTCGAGCATGGAGAATGTGACCGATTCTGCTTCTTCTAACAAACACAGAACTTTTTTATCTGTAGATTGGATGCCTTTATTTCTTGAACCCCTTGGATCTCTCAAGGACTTTTTTATCATCTTTTTGGGACTTTTTCTAGAGGATAGTTAACATTGAACTGCTTTAGCATCTTCCCTTCTAAGAGCAGAAAGATCTTGTACATCAAGCTTAATGTGTGAGAAGAGATCGTTGGCTGCGTTTGAAGCATCCAAGACTATGATATCACCATCAAATACTTGGTTAACCCATTTCTGTTGGGGTTCTTGTGAAATGATAATTTTCTTATGATATTTGAATTTGGGTAGTGGCTAGGCTTGAATTAGATTATTTTAAAAATTAAGGCCTTAAAGAACATTGAAATGCTTAAAGAGGATAACAGAGACCAGTATTGAATGTATTTTTTTTGCCTTGAATTTTTTTTTCAGAAAGAATTTACATGTATACATATTCTAAACATAATGTACAATTTTTTTCTACAAAAAACAAATTATCGAATCATCATAGGCCTAGCAATTGAGACTGTTGAGAAGTGAAACTCTTGTTTTGATCAATTGTCTGAAGAAGCATTCCAACTCTTCTTCAATCAGTTGAATTCTTGACTCCATTTCTTTCAAGTGATTTACGATCTCCTTGACTTGTGCATCATCTTCGTGGCTTGTTTTCAAGTAAGCATCGACCTTCATGAACGCATTTAGATCGGTTTGATCTTGGGGTGATGATACTTTGTTGGATTGCATCAGCTTCGATACCAATGACCAACCACTCTGCTTTGCCTGTGTCCCTGTAGTATAGGAGAACAATGACTCGAGCATGACAAAAGAAACCGATTCTGCTTCTTTAAACATGCACACTGTGTCATTGTTTGCAAATTGGGCTTGTTTGCTTCTTGAACTCCTCATATCTTTCAAGGACTTCGGGATCATCTTCCTTAAATTCTTTCTGGAGGTCAAATAAACATGAACGCCATGTACGTCTTTTCTTCTCAAAGCAGAAAGAAGATCTTGCACATCATGCTTAATGTGTGAGAATAAATCTTTGGCTGTGTTTGATGCATCCAAGAGCTTGATATGACCATCCAATACCTGGTCAACCCATTTCTCATGGGACTCTTTTGAAATGCTTTGTTGGATATGAGACAGTGATAGATAGCCATCAAGGTTGTTATACAACTTCTTGATTGCATTTACTCTTTTACTGAACAACAATAAAGATGACTGGGTTTGAGAAGCTTTTAAACAGGACAAGCTTTCTTCGATTTGGGTTGTGGCTTGGTTTGATTTGGAAGGAAAGCTAAGAGAGCGGCCATGCTGAAGGGCTTTTGATTTTAAAGATGAGGCTGCCATTTTTATCTATTTGTATCTTATTGTTGCTGCAAGTGAGGAGATATTTGTTTATGGAAGTTTGATATCTCTATTAAGGCTATCTATCAGTGCTATATATAGGCTGAAATATATGAGCCCAAGGAATTCTTATTTCATTCTCTGCGAAGAGTCATGTGCTCTTGATCTGGACTCACTACTATTATGGCATTGTCTGTGCAGTGCTTCCCATCTTCTGGACCACAAAGAATGAGTATAATATCTATAAGTTGTGAATTATGTATTGCATAGTATTTGCCATTGCACGAGTGCCTCACTTGTCTGTTCATGACAATGTTAGAGTTATGCTTGGTTTTATTTTTCTACATGTTTTCTCCCTGACATGAACTCTCAGCCTGGACAAAGTGATCTGGACATATTCCATCTTCCTGGTAGTTGCAGACCATATAGCTCTGAGAAACTCAAGCTTACGTGTATCTCAGTGACGTTCCCTGGACAATATGATCTGTAAATATTCCATCTTCCTGGTAGTTGCAGACCAAAGTATATCCCTAAGCACCTCACACGTACGTGTATATATCTCAGTTAGGTGCTGCATCATGTAGGCATAATCTTTCTGTATCGTAGCAGGTACGCAGAAAATTCTTAAAACGTGTGCATTTACCAGAATACTCATCTAGATCTCATTAATGATTCATCCAGTAAATGCTTTCTCCTAACAGACAATTGGAATCATGACAGCTTGGATATTGATCTTAAACTAAGCAAACCATTCGTGTGGCCTTTAATTGCTGTATTACATTATCATTTCCTTTGGATCTCATTAAAGGTGTGTTTAGTAGTTGTTCTCTACTTAAGAGGCAACTGGAATCTTGTTAACTAGGATATCGTTGAAATACACAAGCACGCCGCGTGCCCTTAATTGTAGGAGGGATCATTTTTGTTGATGCACACTTTCCTGGAACATAAAGGAACTGAACTTTCTGTCTTAGTTTAATCAGCTGTCAACTATGCATGATTATCTTAACATTGTTGTTTATGTTAAATTTTCCTGCATATAGTTAAAATTGATAATGAAGATATTTACGCGAAATGAAGATAATGAAGATATTTACCCGAAATATGTGTAATTATTTGTCGCAACATATTTTTCATATAATACAAGCTTGTTCTATGTACAAGGAACATCTCAAAATTTATCCTACAACTATAGACATTTATTGTACTTGTACTCATATATTACTGGCTTTGCATGTTAAGCAGTGACACCCTTGTTCTGATCAGACGCTTGAGCAAGCACTCGACTCGTTCTTCCACAACCTGGATGTTGGATTCCATCTCTCTTAACTGATGCTGTAAGTCATCGATTTGCATGCTAGTGTCGCTTTTCGACACAAGTTTGCTCACTGTCACGTCCAGGTCTTCGAATTCATTAATCGTTGAACTTTTTCTTGAGTGTATCAGCCGTGTAACAAGGGACCATCCTCTTGTCTTCTGGGAGTTTCCGGAGATATTCGCCAACAAGACCTCCATGATGTCCAGAGTGACTGACTCAGCCTCTTTCAACATGCTTATGATAGCAACTGTTTCTTGATTTTTATCCAAGGCCAAACAAGTAGACTTGTTCTTGAAACTACTGATGTTCTTCAAAGACTTCTGTATCATTTTCTTAGCCCTCTTTCTCGAGGCCAAGAACTCACGAAGATCATCTGCATCACGCCTTCGCCTCAAAACCGAAAGAAGCTCCTGCATGTCTTGCTTTGACTGCAAAACAAACTCTCTGGCTGTGCCGCAAGTGTCCACTAGACTGAGATATCCGTCTAATGTTTCCTCGACCCATTTTTCATGACTTTCTTGTGCGAAAACTTGGCACGTGTGAGGTAAAAGTAGCAAATCGTCGACACAATTGTAGACGTTTTCAAGGTCATATAGCTTCTTGGTGATTGAAGGCAAGGATGAAGAGGTGGTTATGCCATCTGAAGCTTTCAGCTTCTGTAAATGGTCATTGAATTGTGGGATTAGAGGGTGTGATCTGTTAGGCAAGCTGACAGAACGAGTATGGTTTAGGGCTTTAGACCTCAAAGGTGTGGAAATCATCATGTTCTGTTTGTTTGTTTTGTTGTGTGTTTTGGTTTGTTTGAGAGATGAAAAATGGCTTTGCAAATTGGTGTTGGCTTTATAGTATCATGGAATTGAAGGAGACAAATGAAGTTATCTTTGGTTTTTTAAAAATGCCATGAACTTAGGTGTATGATTGTTGATTGGATATTGTCGAGCATTGTCTACGGCATTGTCTTCTCCAAAGGTGTCAAGCTAGCTGCATAATACTATAATACTAGTTCCGTCCTAACGAATTCTCTACGTTCATTTTTATATATGTTTTTTTAAGAGTCCTTATATGGTTATCATATTGGTGTGAATCATGCTTAGAGTTTACTAACTAAACTAGTCCTATGCTATATGAAACATATTATTACTGGTGGATCCATTGATAAATAAAGATTGACAGTAAAAAGTTTAAAAAAGGAAATATAGATAACTTATTGAAATGGATAGAAATGGTATATATAGGTACATATTATCTCATTATCTCAGTTTCAGAACAGTTGCACCATTTTATCATTTTGGGTTGCACCATTTCATTTATTTGTCATATTTGTACATGTTAATAATAATTTTATATTTTATCAACACATTTGTGACCACAAATCATCAATAAAGTAAAATCAACCTCCACTATCAATATAACTCAATATTTAACTTTTCTTCTTTTTTTTTTTTACCTGAAAGTAAATGTTGGAGCTCTGGGACGGAGAGAGTATATATGAAGAAAACTTGTTGGAGACAGAGGAATACATATTTACCAGAGTGATTAACCATTAACTACAATTATTTGGAAACCTACACCAGATGGGATTAATTAGGCTCTAGATTTTGTCTTCATCTTGAGTGATTAAAGAATTTGATGCACGAGTGGCCTGAACCGACTTTCCTTGTACCGAGAAAGGACCACTTTGAGAGTCATAAATGGGCAATGGTAGTACATTATTGCCTTCTTTTTTTAGAAGCAAAATTTTTATTAATAATACTAGAGTAACAGAATACAAAAAATAAAAAATAAATAAATAAATGCATAAGTGATGCACAACTAAACAAAAACTCAACCCAAAACCCATTGGAGAATAAAAGCATGTTCGAACTTTCAACTCGTTATACCCGTTTCGAAACTTAACCACCTCCATCTTCTAGTATGGCAAACTCGTGAGAACCCAAGAATTAAGGGGTGACGAATTAAGAGAGCAATTCTAGTTAAGTCCAATGAAATGGAATAACTTTCGTTACAAGTTTAGAGAACTTAGCAAGAAAATGAAAGTTGATTTTTTCATAGGGAGACGAACCAATCACGAGCCAAAAGAAGATACATGATATTCCCCGCAAAGCCAAGGAAGAGGACAGAGATTGAGACACCATACAATCAAGACCCAACAAACATAAATAGCCACAGTAAGAGAATAACATCAGCGCCCAAGTAGACTACCAAAGTCAAACCCAATGTCACAGGAACAGCAACGCCTCAAGCACAGTAAACACGCAACCACACACAGCAACCAAGGCCAAATGCAGCTTAGAAGCAGAAATAAGATCATCACAGAACTTACGTCCAGCATTTCGTCGGGGCGCATAGCCAGTCGATGAGTTTGTACCCCTTCAAAATTCGTCCTTTTGAAACCAACCACTGCCACATATTAACCCAAAAGCCTACACCTAGCGCCAAGTGGCCAGTATAAGAAGAACAGAGAATCGGCAGGCAGTAAGGAACAGAAACTCAAGAACACATGGGCCAGAGAAACTCAAGTACATTATTGCCTTATTGGAACTAGGGATGGCAATGGGCTGGGCCGGGCCCTCAGAGGCCCGGTCATGGCCAGACACACTTGGCCCAGGCCTGGCCCAAGCCCGAGGACGGGACTAAATTTTTGGCCCAAGCCCAGCCCGTCATGGCCGGGCCGAGCTGGCCCATTTTTTTATTATTATTATTTTTTTAAATTCTAAAGTCACACATTGTAGTAGTTAATTTATTTTTAAAAATTAAAAATTAAAAGATTTAATAATTTAAAACAAAAAAGCTTCAAAAAGTTATAAATTGTTAGTTGTAATGTATATTAAAATATATAATTCAATAGAAAATATTATAAATACATAGAAAAGTATCAAAAATGTATATATTGCAACTTAATTTAATACTAATAATGTAAAATAACAAACAAAATAGTCATATTACATATATTATATATAAAATATAGAAAAAACATATATCCACTTGGGCCGGGCCGGGCTAGCGGGCTAGAAATTTTTGCCCAGGCCCGGCCCACGAGCCTATATAACAGCCCCAAGCCCAGTCCAATAGGATGATCGGGCGGGGCGGGCCTGGGGCGGGCTCGGGCTGCCCGGCCCAAATTGCCATCCCTAATTGGAACTTCTCCGGAAATAATTATTAGAACGAATTTATGAGTTTATTAATTTTATATTTTACTTTATTTTAATTTTATGGACGTTGCAGTTTAAAATGTCTCACATCAACCATTAAGAGCACTCCTTATGGAGTCATTTTTTGGCTTATTTGAGATTTAAAGTACCAATTAAGGCTTTGTTCTCTTCGTCTGAAAATTTTGAACTAAACTGAACTGAACTGATCTGATTTGATCTGAACTGAACTGATCTGATCTGAACTGAACTTATTCGTAGTACAAAATTATATTAGGCAAATCTGAACTGAACTGATCTGATCTGAACTGAACTGAACTTAATCAATTTTCAGATGAAAAGAACAGAGCCTAAGTCTCAAAGAAGCCAAAAAACAACTCCGATGGAGTCTTTTTGGAGCTAGTAGCCCTTGAAAAAGGGCTAGGGCTACTAACTATTATCCCTCAATTAATCCCTTCATATTAATATTTTTGTCAATTACAAATCAGTGATCATCCCAATAGTTTCTTACTTATTAGTGATAGGAACCGCGTCACACGCTTCGCGTGTGAAGCGTGATTTTGTAAAACATTATTATTTTATTAAATAATATATTAAAATAAATTGAGTGAATATATAATTTCACATAATGACTTCAAACGTAATAAAAAAATAACTAATTGAGTAATTAAACTTAATATAAATGGTATGCTATAAATGTATACTCCCTCCGTCCCAGAACAGTTGCACAATTTTGCCATTTTGGGCGTCCCGTTAGAGTTGCACCATTCCATTATATTTGCCATATTTGGACATGGTTATAATAATTTTATATTCCATCAACACATTTTTGTGGTCACAAATTCTCCATAAAGTAAAATCAACACCCACTATCAATATAACTCAATATTTAAATCTTCTCCTTATTTTCTGTGTCCAAAAGTAAATGATGCAACTGCTCTGGGACGGAGGGAGTATAGTTTTTATAGTTATTACAATTAATAGTTTTGAATTGAACTATATTAGACATACGAAAAGTATTCTTCCGATGAGTTAAGAACCATCAGATACATAGACTTTGGAAACATTCAACTTCAAAATCTGCAATGCATCTTTTTTGCATGTTAATTGGTATTCTTCATCAGTTGAATATATTGTCAAGTGCTTCATATAAACATTATAGTTTCATAATATGATGTTTTTAGTTATGTAACGACCCGACCAATCCGGCCGGCGTGATTACTCCTGGACGGTCCCACACACGTCTCCACAGTATGATATTGTCCGCTTTGGGCCTGAGCCCGCACGGATTTGCTTTTGGAATCACCCAAAAGGCCTCATACCATGTGAGAGTGGTGGTATAACATATATACCCTTTATTCCAATCACTCTTAAGCGATGTGGGATGCGGGGCATTACAAGTTATTTTTATCGTATGGTTTAAGAATAATTTAAAGTCAAAATGACCATCGAAAAAGTCAACAAAATCAAGTGTTACATTTATTATTGGACGGAGGAAGTATATTTTTTTTTATAAGAACATATCATGGTTATTTTTAAAATTAAGTATAATACGTCATACATACAACTTTATGTTAAAAAATAAAAATTTAAGAAGAGAATAAATAAAAAAGAAAAAAGTTACGTCAATAAGATTCGAACCCAACACCTTCAACTAAAATAATGATACAAATAATAGAGAAAAATGATGACAACAAGATTCGAACCAAACACCTTCAATAAAAATAATAATAAAAATAATGGAAAAAAATCACGCCAACAGAATTCGAACCCTACATCTTTTAATTAACTAATGACACATGTACGCACCAGATTGAAATTGGATAAGCAAGACCAACGGATTAAAATTGATTGGTCGGTCAATCAATTGGGTAAATCAACTGGCTTATTATATTAATTTAATTTAATACATGATATCTTTATTAGAAAATAGTGTTTAAATAGTGATTACCTATACTAGCCTTACTAAATTATAGCAACTAACATATTAACTAATTATATTTAATTTATTAAATATGGATTTCTCGATCAGCCAAGCAACTCTTCACCCTTTTTTCTAGTTGAAATTCTCCCTAAAATTTCTCAACCGTACCACAACAGCTTGAGTCAATTAACAAGACTAGCCAAGAATCACTTCGCTTGTTTGTATGGGTGGAGAGTATATTAACAAGAATCAGCGCGGAAGCATCCCAATTCAGCAAGAATCATGATTTCTGAGCCGACGGAAGCATCACAATCCAAGAATCACGAGTTTTTAGAATATCCTTATTATGTTGTTTTTAAATCTTTGGATTTTTTGGTTCGATCCCGCCCCGATTTTCCGGCATGCAACTCCTTTCTTTGTTTGATGTCCCTTTCAAGTTTATGCCCAATTCCAAAATATCCGGCAGTTTGTTTCTAGATTTAGGACTGAAGAAGCTGAAAGAAGAAGCTGAATGGCGACAACAAGAGCTTCTCGTACAAGCTTGAATAGTGGTGAGATTAAAGATGACAAGGTACGTATTCCCCATTAAGATGCTTGGGTTTGTAGTTGCTTGATTCTATGATGCAACTATATTATGTTATGTTCATCTATTTGTAGGTAGCTGCATCACCAACTGTTATGAAGTAAAGGTAGTATTGGTAGTGAATATGGTCTGGAGTTGCTTCATTTAATTAATTGCTCTCTTATTATTATGTGTATTTTATTAAATTTGCAGGCCATGAAACACATATGATGGGAAGAAGATGGAAAATTGATGGGTGACGAACTAAGAAAAGAAAAGGAGAAGATGGAAAATTTGGTAAATGAACGTGATAAAGGAACTAAAGAAGTTGGAGATGATGCTGGTTAGAATTAGTCTGAATTGACGGAAAGTTAATTAGGTTAGATATGGGGAGTTGTTGGAGAAAATATAGGAGTTTAGTTTACAGATTTTATACTAAAATTAGAATCTATAAAGAAGTATTAGAATTGGAGTACCGCGCCGCGCTAAACGCGAGGTCTATGTTGAAGATTGATAATATTTAATATGATCTTCCATGTCTATTTATTTGAGTAATTGAAAACCTTTGAAATAAAAACAAACAAATTTCTATGTGCATAAGGTTAATATCAATCAGATCACCACTTTCAAAATATGCTATGATACTCCACAAACCATGCTTTATAGATTGAAGAGAATGAATAGAAAGCTGATGAACGCTAGTTATACGATACTACCTCCATTTCATTAATAACTTCCTAAGTGGGTTATTCATTGCGACCTTTGACCACGTATAACTCCTAAATTACATTAGAGAAAAATATAATAAAATTATATTATGAAATTAAATGGAGTATATTTTCACAATTAACTTTTAATTTATATTGATACGGTTTAATTTAATAGTTATACGTGGTCAAAGGTCGCGATGAATAGTCCCCTTAGGAAGTTATTAATGAAATGGAGGAAGTATAATATATATCGCCATATAACTGCAATGTATTAATTTCACAACATCCAATAGTGAAATTTGAATTCCATTAGATTCGAATAGTATTGACAATATAATCTACTCTATACTCTATTTGATTATTGTTTATATCTTGGCTAAAAGACTGGTGTAGAACTTGGTCACGGAATGAAATTAGCTTCCTTGGTTAACATTAAGAAAACAAAATACTCTACACTGACCAAGTGACCAAGTATCAAGTAGAGAAAGAAGAAACTTTGAATTTTGTAGACATTGCAAAGACAATACCCGTACAGAAGCATAATATTATTAAGCAGAGTTTCTACAACACCATGATCATTGTTTAATGAAGCTCACAAGTAAGTAAATTTTCCAGGTAAGTATATGAATTAAGTTATATCAGAACAAACAATATTTAAAGCACAAGACTAATGTTTGTAAATATATTGGGTTGGTAAGATTACATTTTTGTTGCATACTTTGTGACCTTAAAAGATATATTGGCAATAGAACATACTGTTAGTGTTAGGTGGCGAGTCTATTTGGTAGTAGTGACAAAGCTCACAAACATATGTAGATGAATTTCTACTTCATAATATCCTGAAGAGTTGTACACTCTAGTTACGTCATTTTTAGTGCTCATGATCATTTTCGGTAAGATTATTAATATCAGACTACACGGATGATTTCATAGTTCAAGGTTATCAAGCATATGTTGAAGCGTTGCCTACGAACAGAAACAATACTAAAAACCAACATATAACGTAGGAACCGAAACAGTAATATCAATAAGAACACACACTCCACAGCCACTTTGCATACGACATTGTACGTGACATAAACATCTAATTTCACAGAGTGACCATTAACACAAAGGACATATTCCATGCTTTCTTGGATTTTCCAACACGCATCATCACAAACTCCATACTCTCTCCGTGCCAAAACAGTTGCACCGTTTTGACTTTTTTCAGTCAACGGAATTGAAGTTTGACTGCAAATTACTCTTAAACTATAATAGTAAAATATTTATCAAAATTATATTATGAAATTTTCCATCCTAAATTTTCAATATGTAATTTTGTTAAATATTTTAACATTATAATTTAAGAGTAATTTGGAGTCAAACTTCAATTCTGTTGACTGTAAAAAGTCAAAACGGTGCAACGGTTTTGGGACGGAGGGAGTATATAATTAATGAGACCTACATCTCCCAAAACTCATACTTAATTAATCGAGTGTAATTAATTATTAGATTCTAATTTAACGAACAAACAAATTGATTGATTATATATAACCATGACACATGCATACATACAGAAAGATTCAGAAAGAAGAAAAAGAAAAGGAAAATCACCAATATAATGAGTCAATGACTATCTGATGGTTGGTTGACGGGATAATAAGACAGCAGAAGAAAATCGTTCAAACTCAGAAGAGCATTCACGATTGAAGCAAAGGGAAGAACCGGCATGTGAACGATGATGTAACGGATGTTAATTAGAATAAACTTGCTGAGAAGAAACGCTTCGGATAGAAGAGGTGGCCAAATATATATGAAATAAGACTGAAGAAGAAAACGCTTTGTAACCAAGAGACACGAAGAAAACGCTTAGTAACCAAGAGACACTAAGAGACACAAAGCCAATGGATACCATACAGTCACCAGAACCGAACTAATAAAATTGGACATCACCTACCACCACCACCAAATTGAGATTTATATATTTGTTTAATTCACAAATTTATAATTAGATAACACTAATTTGACATAAACAATAGAAACTACCACTAATTTATAATTATCTCTTTTGTTTTTTATTGGTTAATGGAGTAATAATGTGGTACATGGGGTTCACAAAGAAGCCCTAATTAAGTCTCAAGCCATTGGAGTCTTCAATTTGGAAAAGACTTCTTTTGGATTTTTATGTTAATAACCCCCTTTAAGCCTCAAATCATAATGAATGATCTAAGTATTATGCAAGGCCACAATTGAATTCATATGTAGGATTTTATTTTTTTAATGGCAAAATTTTTATTACTTGCGAACAACGAATAAAAAGATATGTGCATAACCAATGCGCACTTACACCAACATGCAACACCACATCCAATTATCATAAGTTTATTGAACATCTAGACATCCATTAATCATTGTGGACACAACAAAATTTGATCACCCTCCTTTTCTAGTATATATCCTCACTAGCAAGAAGCTGAAATTTAGAAGGTGACGAGTTTAGAAAGCAAAACTCTAGTCAAGTTAGTTCATAGAAGAAGGAATATCACTCGCGCGAGGCATTTGGAAACTTAGCACTCTATGGGTTTCGAAACCGATCAAAGATATCACATGCAAAAAAAACACATCATAATCAAGTGCAGCAAGAAAACACTAATATTCTAATAACACATCATAATCTTTTGCAAGCGGTTGCCGTTTATGATATATGATGGATTTAGTGGTAGGATTTATAACTACAAAATTCTGTTGAAAAATGCTTTTTTAATTTATTCATACGAAAGTAAGACGGATTTTCAAATGCGTGCGGTATTTTAGTGTCTGAACTAAACTTGCATAGTTCAAACAGATATCAAAATATATATAAACACTAGTACACTACCAATATTCGTTTGTAAAAAAACAAACTGTGCCGACGTTAGACCATTCAAGAAAAGTACTTGTGTTATTGTCACCCGTAAGAGTCTATGCCGAATTCTATAACAAATAGTGGTCAGTTCCATCATAACGAAGATGGGTTAATTAACATCTGTATCAGGGCCGGCCCTGAGATTTAGGGTCAAGTGCGAAAATTTTAAACGGGCTCAAATCTTTAAGGAAAAATAAAAAATATATGAGAAAAATGACACAAAAGGAATTGAACCCGCAACCTAAAAAATACAAATAAGTTAACACAATCCAATAGGATACAAGATCTTTATTACATTTTTATGCATCTCAAATGTATATATACATAAAAGTCTCTAAATTTGGGACCTCAAATTTTCGGAGGCCCTAAGCGGTCGGACAGCACGCACTCTCAGGGCCGGGCCTGATCTGTATGTGATTCAATACGGATATGGTGATATAGCTGCTTGTTAGAAAGGTTCAAAACAAGTAAGGTAACTAAAAGTGAAAATGAAGATGGACTTAACTACAAACTACAAAGTAAGTGTAGTATTGAGGACCAAATATGATAAATAAAAAAACTGCAACTATGTTGAAGAAAAGGTGTCAAACTGCACCAACCAATCAGAAAGAACACATTAGACGCTTTGGGCACAAGAACTGGAAGCTTGGTCGAACTACAATAAGGCAGCACGAACTACATTATTGCGAACTGCGCTGCCACATTCGATCAAAATAGATGGAGTATATAGACCAGCAACATCAAATACCAAAAGTACCAAATAAGAACAATTAAGGATTCTTCTTACCGTCACATTCATTCAGCAAGCAAATTTGACCGACTTTCAGACATTTTCGTAGGTTTCATTAGCTCGACGGGTTTGACTAAAGATATGTTCCTAAATTGTAATACACACATAATATCTATGGCAATCCCTATCACTGAAATTTTGGTCTTCAAGTTCACAGGGTGAGAAACAACTCGTTGATTAATGGTCAGTGGATATATAGAAGACTGACTACTACTTAAAGCTGCACGATGTATTGTTGATCGAAACTGTGAAACTGCCAACTGATACTTCATAGATTCTGGAAAGGATAGTGAATGGTGAAGATTGATAAATCCGTAAGCTATTTGGCAATTAGGCAAGACCCAAAGCTCATGGAAACGAAATGAAATAATTGTTGATCAGGAGCTAGAACAGGGCAACTAGTAAAGACCCAAACCCAAGTTCCTTTACGGCTGGAATTCTATGGAACAACTGCACCAAAGACCGGCGGGTATAGCTCTAATTATGCACAAGTATTGTGAAGAACGTACAGCAAAATGAGATAGGTATGCTGTATGCACTAGATAATTAATCAGCATGTAAATATCATAGAAATGCAGTAACATTGACTCACAGGATAATATCCAATTAATTCTTCAATATATTTAGATTTATAAAAAAAAAAACAGATTACATCACACAAGGTAATCAAACTGTGAACAATTATAAACATTGTTTTAATGATTATAGAGGTAAATACGGGTAATGACGATTTAAGAATAGTAATGAAATATTCATGGTGGAGGGACAGGTGGCTTTCCAGTGTGGCTTGCAGTTGCAACTATTCTTGAGACGTGCTCAATCTGCACATAACATTAGAGCACAAACATATATAAGACCGGTCTGCTAATAAGTTAGCTATATATACTTTGAAGTTTGAAGTGGAAACAAAAGACATACTATATACAATCAAGTACTTAATTAGTACCTCTTTTCTTAGTGCAACATTTTCCATCTCGAGACGGAACTCATCATGTGACATTTCAGCAACATGGATCGAGTGACCACAAGAAGCACATACAGCATTGCACAGTGCTTCTCTGTATCTATTGTTCTCATTTTTAAGCTGTTCATTGATGCGACGGAGTTGAACATTCTCCGACTGGTCACGTTTAGTCTACAATAAATCCAACATATTGTGAACAAAAATCAGGTGCGGTTTTTCATGTATTTTCGCATGAGGATAAGAGACTAGAGTACCTATTATAACCTAAGTATATGGTTAGTTGAATATGACTTTAGATGAATATGACTAGTGTATAAATCAAGTATATGTGATTAAATTATCACCTTCATTTGGTTCCGCTTGTTCTGGAACCAGAACTTGACCTGTGATGGTTCCATCCCAAGAATGGCCGCAAGTTCCTTTCTTTCCTTGTCAGACGGGCGAGGGGACTCTTTGAATAATCTGTATTAGTCAAATATTCTATTAAAGTTTCTGAAACAATGTTAATTTGAATATATGAAAATGATATAATTAAATATGCGATATACAACTATAGATGTGTATATATCTGCAAATATATCAATTCTAGCCGAAGAATACTGACTTGTCCATTTCCTGGATCTGCTCTGGAGTATGCCTATGAGAATTCTTCCCCTTTTGTGCCCTGGGAATGGCATCTCCAGTATCCAATCCATTCTCCTGGTTGGTTTTTGCCTCCTCCATTCTTGGTCCTTCAGATCCACATGGGTTCAGGTTCATTTCATTTATGATGATCTTTTCCTGCAATACATTGATCGAGTAGTGTCATAGTTCATTATCATACATACCACAATGTCAAAAAGAAATAAAAGGACTTTACACTCTAAATTGAAAGCATAGAAATCAATCTTCTAGAAAATATACGGCCAACTAAATGATATGCCCATTTGATTGCATATAATCTAAAAACCATGTATTATTATTATTCACTGTCTCTTCAACAACAAGTACAAAAAAAAAAAAAAAAAGAAAAAGGATACACAGTCATATGTGCATACGTACACATCTGAAATTCGGTGCACATGTGGTGAAAATTTATCAAGATGAAAGTTATTTTGAGTTTTTGACATCTTTATAAGAAGAAGAGACAAGTATAAACATTGATATATACCTGCGCCATGATTCCTGAAGCTCACCTGAAAATCAATACAAAAATATATTAGTGAAGAAAATATAGAAAATATTTTTCCTCTAATGATCATGAAATTTGTACATGAGTGAAGGGTGAGTATGTGAACATACAAGAATGCAGATTAATTACTAGGCAATGTCAAATAATACACCAGGTTTTTTATCAACAATATGATAGGAATAAAAGAATCCACTCTCCACACACACACATATATAGATGAAGAAAAGCCTAAAAAATATTTGAGATGATTACATTAAATAAAACAGGCTAATTTTGACAGAAATGATCTGCCACGACTTGTTAAAGTTGCTGAAATTATATTATAAATTGATTCATTAACTTAAGTTTGCAAAAGATACATTACAATAGTTTTATGAATTATTACAATTAGTCACCTACATAAATTTTCGTACAATAAATTTGAACATCAAGCAGTGTACAAAAACCTGGACCGAAGGTAGAATCGGATATACTACAAAATACGGGTTCAATTAGTCAAATAACTGGTTGGGCCGGTATGTTGTCATAAAGAGTTAACACTTAAGAAAATAACATACGACATATTGAATAATCATAAAAGTTGTATAATGATTTGAAAATGTAAGAAATATATTCTCCATATGAACCTATATTAATATATATCGAATCTTAATAGAGATTAAATAAGAAAAGAAGTTACCGGTAATCGTTTGTTCAAGTGGTAAGGGAGTTCACTTTCGAGACTTTCGAGTCTTGTGGATGTAAAAAAGATAGCTGGAACTGGAAGAGCCGCCCGCTCAAAATATGACATTGCTTGGCTGAATTAGTAGCCAAAGCAGATATTAGTGAGAAATAAAAATGATAAGATGAAGAAGAAAAGAAGTTTGGCATATTATAAATTCATAACGATTCCATTATAAGAATACAAACATTTACACTCGTAACTTGTAATTGACAAATGAATGTAAAAAATATGAAGTCACATCACTCGTGCACTTCGATCGAATGTTATAGTGAGAGAAAATTATGTATTTGTCTTTCTTAAAAGGTAAAATTGTGATTGGATAATGTCCTTATGAGATTTTGTAATTTTTCATAGTTAGAACAACTCATATAGTTATAAGGGTGGCGGGGTGCTAGAGTAGCACATAATAGGTTGGGTTTCAACTTCAGATCAGGCATAATTGGAATTATAATGTTGATATAGGTGTATTTGGTATTATAAGGTGGTAAAGGAGTAATGTAAAAGTATGATATATTAGATTTGCCGTTTGAAAAAAAATAGTTAGAACAACTCAGGACTCACACAAATAACACACAAATAAGATGTGTCCAATTGGAAATGCATCCAACCTTTACTCTAAATTCTCATGTTTGATTATCTTGCTTCCATTTTAATTCTTAATTCAAATATAAATATAGCCGGTTGATTAGTGACTCATCAACGTGTTACCGGTCAGTTAATAAAACCATACGGTTATTCCAATTCTCCCCGGTTTGGTAAACAAACAGTTTCTATATCCTAACCGGCCTGTTTTCGCTATATCCTAACCGGCCCGTTTTCGCCCAAACATCCAATACAACCGGTCAGCCCGTGCAGTCGGATTTTCTATGCACCGACTTGAAGTGTCTCAGTAAATGTCCTTAATGTGACATTAAAAGATGTGTAAATCCTTGAAATCCAATATCTTCCACACTGATACAATATTATAGCATTATGTCATTAGATGCATTTTACCTTCAGAGATAAAACGGCTTGTTAGACGCGTACTATATTATTGCTAGGTGACCGTGTATCACAATAAGCTAGATTAGTTCAAATATAGATCAAAAGAGGTACTAACTCTTAATGTAAAATTATGTGCAATCTTCGAAGTACGGATTTGGACGTTCTAAAGGGCGCTCTACATTTAGGGTCGAGACGACCAAGTGCTCGATATGACTGTCTCCTAGCATTTTGGTCCTTCCCAAATGATTCACGAAGTAAAATAGATCGAGTCCAAGAAGAACAAAGTCTTGTATGTTGGCCCAAGTCCATCAAATGCTAAAAGACCTTTTATACATGTGGCTTCATCCTAGTCGGACACTTGACACGATCTTGGAGAAGACTACTTGAGTATGAGAGCTATAAATAACATCCTCACTCCATCATTTGAAAGTTTGAAGGTAATGTAGTTAGGGAAGCCTACAACTCCCTACACGTCAACTCGTACTACCGGTTTGATCCAAGTCAACTCGTACTACCAGTTTGATCCAAGACAAATCGGGTAGTCGTTACTAACCTCCCCTCTCCAAGTTTTATTTCAGATTTCTGAAGCTCATGAAAGTAACTTGAAAAGGACGCTCACGAACTAGCACGGGAGTTAGAAAGAGCTGATATTTTACCCATCAACACTAACAATCCGACAATCCGAGTAATATTGTTATTTGACCAATATACAATCGAGTTTGGAAGGAAAAAAAGTACTCACCGATTTGTTGTTCCGGCACAATTTCATGTAAGATGAAAACATCTCCAAATTGATCTAATATTACATCAGCGGCCATATCATCATTCTGTAACATTTATTAAACAAAAAAGTTTAATCTTACGAATCAAAACAAACTAAAAGCCAATCGAAGAAAATATGTTGAATCTGAGAAAATTGAACAAAAAACAAGCAAATCGAAGCAAAAAATTAAACGGAATACAAGAGAAACCAGTCAAATTGGAACAAATTGATGCAAATTAACAACAATCGATGCAAACTCGCACTAAATATCAGCGAATCGATTACTAGTTAGGTCATAAACAAATCGCTTACGTACGTTGATTTTTACGGTATAAACGGTTTTAATACCTCACCCATAGCAATTTTCCGATTGAAGTGCTTTGTCGGCAGCAGATCGGTGATATGGAAGCAAATCGCCGATATGGAAACAAATTTTCGATAATAAAGGAGAAAAACCAGAGATAAAATGTTATAATGTGTGTTTTGGGTATGTTTCTAATACTGTACTCACTCCGTCCCAAAATAGTTGCACCGTTTTGACTTTTTGCAGTCAGCGGAATTAAAGTTTGACTACAAATTACTCTTAAACTATAATAGTAAAATATTTATCAAAATTATATTATGAAACTTTCCATCCTAAATTTTCAATATGTAATTTTGTTAAATATTTTAACATTATAGTTTAAGAGTAATTTGGAATCAAACTTCAATCTTGTTGACTGTAAAATGTCAAAAGCGGTTAACTGTTTTGGGATGGAGGAAGTATATATTGTAAATCCATTTCTTTAATGAAAACACATCAAAAGCGGAACGCCATAAAATCACGCTCTTCTGAAAACCCGTTTTACTTTACCTTTACAAATTTTTTATTTGGGGCTTGAATAATCATCATAAAAATACAATTTTATATTATTTTTAATAGTAATTGATAGTGTCGATGTATCAAAATTATATTTTTAAAGTCAAATATCAACTTATTACTATACAAAAGATTTAGTTCAGTGGCAAGTTAACCTCGATTGTCATTGTCTTGTAACTAAACTAGGCTTAGGCTCAGTGTTACTCAAATACAAAAACAAGTTGTAAAATGAATATAACTAACTTATGCAAGCCAGAAAACTATCGCAGCGCAGGAGATAAATCATTAAGAGAAAGATGTTGGTGTCAGTTTAGTAGATTGACAAGGAAAAGGGGATTATGATTAGTCTTACAAATTTAGAGCGTAAAGTTTAACAAGTAGCTCTCGAACTAGTCTTGCCTCCATATCAGAGAACTTCCCATTCGTGAAGGATACGCTCACAAGGTTTCCACCCAAAATGCTCAACTACACAGAGCGCCCTAATCGAATTTAAGACACGTCTTTAAAGGAGTTAATCAATACTAATAGCGAGTAGCTTGTCAATCAGACTCACAAGTATGCTCTAAACCTTATATTCGTATCTAGACACGTAAAAGGGCCACAAAGACTGTCAACTTTGTTTTTGTAGATATCTTCATTTGCTACTACAGATCGGATATCAATGCCTACAAGGCTACAAGTCTACAACTACTTCATGTAAGTATAATTATAAATCCTAGCCATCAATTCTACATTCTACCACCAACAATTGTTAATTAACTACTCATAATGAATATTAAATCAATAGATATCATAAATGAAAGGAAATAATCATAAACACTAAGAATTGAAGAGTTGATACAAGTTATCACTGTCTCTAGAATCTCTAAACTCACAGTTCAACTGATAGAGATGATGAATATGAATGGAAATACGCCTCTAATGATCACAATTAGATCTCAAATTATCATAGAAATTGATAAGAACTTCAAAAACGAGCTCTAGGGTTTCAAAATAATGGATAAGAGAGCTCATTGTCTTAATTGTAAATTCAGGGATAAACTTCAATCATCAAACACTATAACTGAAAAAAAAAAACTAGTTTATCAGTGTCATCCCGTCTTGATACGGCTTGTTTGCACTTTGCACATTTGAGGTAGTATATGAGTATGACCTATGTGGCTCAAGACTATTTTAAGTTCAGAAATGTACTCTACGTACGGCCGCAAGGAGAACTTTAAAGTCTAAAGTTTAAACTATGCAATTCTTGTCAAGTGGTCTTATTTAAAAAAACAATAAAAATAATTGTTTTTAAAAAAAAAAGAAGAAGAAGACTCAAGTTTATATTTGATGTACAGTTTCTAATTAATCGAGGAACATTTAAAAACTTGGTCCCCTGACTAGCTTAGTGTACACTGTACACTAGTATCACTATACTACTATTGGCTTTGCATGTTGAGTAGTGAGACTCTAATCTTGATCAAACGCTTAAACAAGCAATCTATACCATTTTCCACTACTTGAATGCTTGATTCCATCTCCTTCAACTTGTTCTGTAACTCTTCAATTTCTATGCCTTTCAACGTTCCAAGACCAACAAACTTGCATATTATCTCATCCAGTTCTTCGAATTCAGACGTGTTATTCCCCCAACTTTTCCTTGTTTGAATCAGCTTCGAAACGATAGACCAGCCACTCGTCCTAGCATAACCTCTTGCTCCAGAAAAACTGGAAAACAAGACCTCAACAAGGTCTAGAGTCACTGACTCAGCTTCCTTAAGCATGCTAATAATAGCAATTGTTTCATGATTCTTTTCCAATGCTAACAAACTAGCATTGTTCTTAAAACTGTTGATGTTCCTCAAGAATTTATGTATCATCTTCTTGACCCGCTTTCTTGATGCTAAATACCCACAAATATCTTCTTTGGTTGCACATCTGACACGCCTAATGGCCGAAAGAAAATCTTGCACCTCTTGCTTTGATTGCAATACAAAATCTTTGGCCGTGGCAAAAGCATCCACGAGCCTAAGATACCCGTCCATTGTTTCCTCGACCCATTTCTCGCGGCATTCTTTAGCGAAAACTTGTTGCGTATGAGGTAAAAGCAATAATTCATCAACACAATTATGTAAATTTTCAAGGTTTTTCAACTTTTTTGCGATGGAAAACAAGGATGAAGATGTAGTGGAGTCACAAGGCTTTAGCCTTTGTAATTGTTCGTTGAAGTGTGGGATGAGAGGGTGTGATCTATTAGGTAAGCTAATGGAACGGGTATTGTTTAGAATTTTAGAACTCAAAGTGGAAATCATCTTTTGTTTTGTTTGGGGGTAACACTTTGAAATTCTAGTCTTGTCATTTCATGCTCTTATATAGATGAAGCTTTAGCAAGGAGACAAAATGGAATATCTTTTTGTTGTTTTAAAATTAGTTTCGGTAAGGTGAATGTGATCTTTATGAGATCTTGTCTATGATATGTATATGTTCGACGATGCAAGGAATAAGGTGCACCAAACAAGATTATGAATCATTGAGGCATTATGTTGTTTTTTGACAAGACTTGTGTATGTTTAAATCATTTTGTGCACAAGTTTCTAGCACCGCCTTCTCCTAGTACCAAGAAAGGACGACTCCATTAGTTTTTGTTTATAAGCTATCTTGTCTTAATTCTTTGGTATGCTCAAGATTTTGTGGGATTGTCTAGGTGCCACGTCACATACTCCCTACCAAATGTATACGTAGGTTATATTTAACCCACCATGTAGATTAAGAAATTACATGAAATTTCTCTCAATTACTACTTATAAACATCGTTTTAAACGAGAATGAGATAATGTTAAAAATATTTTTAATGTTAGAGCATTTCTTATGGAAACTTTTTTTAGGCTTAAAGTCCCAATTAAACCTAAAAATGACTTCAATGGGACTATAAAGAGGCTACTAATTAATAGTCTCAATTTAAGCCTTAAATATGAGACCCACAGGGAAAAACAACTAGTACATTAGAAGGATTAATGTGTGTCCCACAAATAAAAAAGCTCAAATTAAACCCCAAATCATTTGAGACTTCATTTGAAAGGGCTTTTTTGGGGATTATATGTTAAAAAATCTCTAATTAAGCCTCAACCATAACGAATGATATTAGGATAGATTAAGAGAATGAGCGTCGTGCAATATTGAGGACCAAAACAGATGGAGCATAAAGACCAGCAACATGAGATTCCAAAAGTGCGTACCAAATAAGAACAATAAGGGTTCTTACTGTCAGATTCATTCAACAAGCACACTGAACCGACTTTGAAATATTTTCGTAGGGCTTCATTAGCTCGTACAGTTTTGACTAAGGATATCTCTGTAATACACACATAAGATCTAGGACAATCCCTAGAGCACTAAAATTATTGGCTTCAAGTTCACAGGTCAAATGGTCAGGGGAAAGAAGACTACATAAAGCTTCATGATGTTGAAACTACCAACTGATACTTCACCTAATTACAAGTATATCGAGGATGCTGAAAGATATGCGCAGCCTGGATCAGTGGCCTTCTTCGAGGCTCATTACAAGAAAACGCAGTTATTCTGCAGCTTTGGTGAATGTTGTCTTTAGGAATGAGAAATCAGTATTATTGAGATTTCAACTTAAATCATATGAAGTTGTCACAGATTTGAGCTGATGCCTGAAATTCCATCTGTGAGTTTGTAAACTTTGAAGCTGGCGAACCGAGCTAAATTCAAGCTTTCAAGTTTTAATTAGTCAATTAAAAAAAAGACAAAATTGAAGCTCACATAGGAAAGGGTATATATTAAGTCCACGACATTAAACTCAATCGAGCTCAAACCAGGAAAATGCTAACAACCCGAGCTTTCACAAAAAGCTCAGCTTTACAACATTGAGAATTTCCTTTTGGGTTACTGTCCTTTGCTTGGCGCTCTGGCGTACTGAACAGTAATATCAAAGGAGCTTAGCCAAGAGCCGATACTCGGCCCAATCTGCCTCAATATTATCATTTCATATTGTGAAAGTCTATAGAAATACCACAAAAAGCAAATCCAGGATTGATTTTGAACAGTGGGCTAAACAAGGCAAGTTGGCCAAAATCCAGATCATCGTACTTGACTCTATTTTCACGATGACTTAAGGTCTTGCAAAACGCTAAATCAACTACAACAAAACGTGCACAATGAAACAAGCATCGAACTCAAGTAGAAAGTACATTATCCAATAATTAGTTTCACAGCACAACTAGAACAGCTAATTAAGAACACGAAATATCCATAGTAACACATGTTTGAAGATATTAAAAGGACTAAAATTCTATAAAACTTGGGGAAGCAAACAGGATAATCAGAAACATAGATCATAAGATAAGATACGAGCTCCTAGGCGCCGATGTTTGAAGATTTGTTCAAGATAACACCTTCATATTTCACCTGGAACCACTTCATTGAATCTTCCTTGGTGACCCTGTGCTGAATTCCAACACGAGACTTGCATCTACGGCGACGGCCCACACGATAACCAGGGCGCTCCAATACAACAAAGAAATCCATACCATAGATACCGGTTGAGGGGTCATACCTGAACATGCCAATGTATTATTAGAAAACTTTCTAAAAGAGTAATCCCACAAATACTCAAGTCAACAACAGATGATAACAAATTCAAATCAACCCACTACATTGCACTTTGCAAGAACTTATCTTCAAACAATGGTAATGGGAAGAATGCTATTTATCAATTTGTCAATATTCCTCTCAAGTAACAGACTTATGCTGCAAGAACTTGTAGTCTAGGACTGTTGCATGAAAAACAGTAACGCAGAAACAATTAATGGTACGAAAGGGATATTTACACGAGCATTACTTTTGTTGTCCAAGTGCACAACTGAACAAGTTTCTTTCAATTAGATAAGTGATATAAAAATAACTCCCTCAGTCCCTAATAGTTAGTCCCACGTTTCATTCAGTTATCATATTATGGATATATAGTAAAAGGGGGGTGGATCATCAAGGGCATTTTGTGGCACACGTCAGATTAACTGAATGGTGAAAAATTAAAGAAAATCTAAGCGCACGAAGAGCAAAATTTACAACCGATTCAGCAGAAAGATTTCATGGTATTATTGGATACACTTACTTGATTCCAAGATCGATGTGTTCCTGGATACCAAAACCAAAGCAGCCAGTGTCACTGAAATTCCTCCTGAGCAATTCATACTCCTTCACCTTTAAGCCACTCTCAAGGAGCTGCATTGCTTTCTCTCCTCTGACAGTGACATAACAAGCAATCTTTTCATTACGTCTGATCCCAAAAGAACGAACAGTGTATCTAGCTGTCAACCAGGAAAGAACAACTTAGAAGAATGAGCATTCTTCAACACCATGAAACTATATATCAACATATTAACAGACATAACAACGAAAATGTGGGTATAACCAGTTCCGTAGCAAACAAAATCATTGTGCAGATAGATTGTACATTACCTAATCATGAAAAATTCAAATCATTTCATCACAATCAATGCCGCTACTCTGTCCAGAGTAGTGTGTTATAGCAGCATTTTCTTATCCAATAGAGTGCTAATTAGTATTAAAGACCAAGGCAGTTTTATGGCTATTTCATTGCTACAGTTCTTGTGTTCATTTGTACAGCAAAATCTTACCACTGTTACAGCCCAATAATCAAGATACCTTGAAAACTCATACTGTTGATTTGGGGCGAAAGTAGAAGAGAGATAAGAAACTTAGGAAATTACTAAAGCTTCGAGGACTCTAATCAAAGAAGACTTGGAAGGCAAACAGAACCAAGAGATAAAAAGAATGAATACTTTTCCATATTTACACCTTCCTAGTCCTGTTTCCTACATTTGCACATAGCAGTTTATCAGAATGCACCTTGTCGCTTGATTTGAAAGCATGTGTGCAGATTGCAAATCAGCCTACTTCACATGAACAGAACCGAAAATCTTACCACTATTAAAACCCTCAGAACCTATGGAAGAGCTATATGGTCTCGCATACATTACAGTAAGCTTACACGCACACTTTTCTAATTGTCATAAATCTAACCAATCTACAGAGTTCTCCCAATAAGTGAATACATAGCCCAGACTTGGATGGCAAATAAGCTAAAGCAATAGATAACTTTGCAACTAGCCTTTATTAATCAGATTTCATGTCTATCTGGCTAAAGCCAAAAAATATATATACACACAAAGTAGCAGAATATAATGCAACTTAGAATTTATCACAGGGCTAACACAAAAAAGGATAAGTCCCTAAGAACAAAAAATTACCCTTAGAGAAGACAGGAGTTTGTCCACTGAGTTGCTCCAACACCTGCAAAAGTTAAGTCCAAAACACTGAGAAAACGAATGCAACTTGGGCAAGAGCGGTAGTCATACGATGTCGTATACCTTAGCAGCTCTGGTCAGACGATCTCCACTTTCACCAACGGAGATGTTCAGAACGAGCTTTTGAACCTTGATCTCTCTCATTGGATTCGCCAATTTCCTGTCTGAAGCCTAATCAACATATTTCACAAGTTAATAAGACTATTTGCAATAAAGAATAAACAAAATTTACCGGAATAACAGAGTACAAACCATGACGACGATTGCGGTGGTGGTTAACGAAGAGGAACGGCGGCGAAAATGTGAGCAGAGAGAAGAAGAGTATCGAAGAAATAGAGTATAATTAGGGTTTGGAGCTAGTTTATGGGCTGGACTTCATCTTGGGCCTTTTATTACTCAGTCCAGTCCAATAAGTGACCAATGATTTGTTTGCTGATCACCTAAACTCGCTTGTCCAGGTCTTTACAAATTACTACAATCGCTCAAATTCGCGCACAAAGCTTCATCAAGCGCCCTTTAAGAAATCTCAGAGCGTGCTATAAAATTTATTGAATCGCGCACTAAGAATTCCATAGAGCGCCATGTAGATAGGCCCATGAAATGAGAGGGGCAGTGGATATGAGAATTGTTAGAGCTCATATCAAGCTCACCATCCGTGAATCAGAAGTCAAAACTGAAAATGAGTCTAGCCTTGATTCGGAAGAGAACAATACACCCTTATAAGTTGAGATGAATTCGCAACAGTGAAGATGAAGATGATGCTAAGGAAGATGAAGCAGGGCAACACAATCGGAGCTTTTGTGGCCGGCAAAGGAGCTTCTGCATATCCCATCGTAAGTTGAACAAGAACAGAAGAATAGCGAAACTGCAGCCGATGCTTGTTGGGAAATCTCCATTAATGGAAGATATTTGTTGTTTTGAAACAATAAGAGAGGCTCGGCTTGACTCGTCAAGACTCGAGTTTGGCTCCCTCAATAAGATTTTCGAGTCGAGTTTGAGCCTGAATTTAGGCTCGTTTCATTAACAAGCCGAGCTCGGCTCGGGTCGATAAATACTCGACTACTCAACTCGTTAGGTGATGATGCTCAAATATTCACCGTCATCAGGGATTTTTAGATCATTTTTGCTATCTTTAAGTTGCATATTTCATTGCATTTTATTAGTTTACAGTTATTTTCGTATTTTTATGGTTTTTGGTTACTTTTGGAGCAAATTGGTGTTTTTGGTACAAAAGTGATGCTTTTGGATGCAATTGGATCACTCTTGGATGCCATGGATCTCCGACGATGTTCAATGTATGCCTCTTTGCTTTGGAGAGGTGAAATTTGCTATTTGGGAGTCATATGTCAAGGAAGATACTGAGAATAGCTTGTATGAGGTGAAGACGGAAGTGAATTCGGAGTTCGGATGAAGATTTTAAAGCCATCAAGTGTGCAATGTTCTGCGCGGACTTGCCATTTTGGCCATAACTCTTTCATACGATGTCCGATTCACCTGAAACCAACGAACATGTGTATCCAACTCAAAGATATTTCCAACTATGGGCCACACGTCCCAAACGGACACAAAAAAGTTTGCACAAACAAAGACCTATTTCGCTGCCACCGAAGTGGACCTCGTTGCCAGCGACCGCCTGAAGCACGAAATCGCGATTTCGGTCTTTTATCATTCATATTCAACCAATTCGAGAGACATAACTTCATTTTTTTATCAAACCCTAGCGGTAGGAAACACTTTTGGAGGCTATTCTAAGCCTTAGAACTTAGTTTCTTTTGATTATTGAAATTGATTGCTTGGATTTCATCTATTTTATTCTATTCATAGATTCGTATGCTATATTTGTATCGATCCGTAAGAATTGATATTTTCAGTATTGCATCTTTATATTCTGCGTTTATGATGTTTTCCACTATTGAAATCATGTATGCTTTTATATTTACGTTATGCTTAGATGGATTTAAAGCTTGATTATTGATTTGAACTATGTTTTATAGGTGTCCTTATTTTTAAATATAAAATATTTTAGGTTTTAAATTAGGATAATATTAGACTTCAAGTAAATTCTTTTTCTTGTATAATACTCCCTCCGTCTCAATCTTTTAATTACGTTTGTTTTGTTGAATATCAAACACAAGAAATGTCAATAAGACAAAGAAAAAAGGAATTATTTATGAGCAATATTAAATTATTGAGAGACAAAGTAAAGTAAATGTAGAGCTTATTTTGGTGGAGTAGATGATGACACAGAACAAGAGATTCTACAAGCTACTGGGTTCATGAAAGGAGAATTACCATTCAAGTACTTGGGAGTAGCGTTGTCTAGCAAGAAGCTTACATCAAACCAATGTCAACCACTTGTTGAAAGAATTGTAGAACGTATGAAACATTGGACTACAAAGATGTTGTCATATGCTGGAAAACTACAACTTATAAAAAGTGTCATTTTCTCCATGACATCATATTGGATACAGATCTTCCCTATGCCCAAAAAGATTTTGAAACGAATTGAAGCGCATTGCAGATCATTCTTGTGGAGTGGGGTGGAGACTATTACTCGTAAAGCTCCAGTGGCGTGGGAGAAGGTACGTGATACTAAAAATCATGGAGGTCTAAATATGATTGATTTGATTGCCTGGAACATAGCTACAATGGGGAAGTTACTCTGGAATTTATCCAAAAAGACAGATAAGCTATGGGTAAAATGGTTACACAGTTATTATCTAAAAGGTGCTGATCCAATGGATTATACAGTGGGGAATCAGTGCTCCTGAATTGTTAAAACCATTATGAAGTACAGAGGGACAATGGTGCAACTTGGAGCTTGGAATAAAGCTATAACCAGTGGCTCTAAATATTGCACTGCAGAGATTTACCATGAACTGAGGGGCCCTAAAGAGAAAATGAGCTGGAGAAAGTTATTCGTTGATAACTGTGCGAGACCACGTACACAGGTGACTCTTTGGATGGCTTGTCTGAATAGATTGTATACAAGCGATAGACTGGTTCAAATGGGGATTGCTGTAGAAGATGATTGTGTTTTCTGTGGTGAGCCTGAAAGTGTGGAACATATTTTCTTCCATTGTCAACACACTAGAAGAATCTGGCAACAGACACTGAGCTGGTTAAACATACAACATAAACCAAAAAGCTGGAAGGATGAAATGCCCTGGATACTTAAAGCAACAGCTGGTAAAACGGCGCGGGCAAAAGCTTTGAAGTGTGCATTTACTGAGACAGTTTATGCTATCTGGAGAGGCAGGAACCTGAAATTGTTTGTCTGTCAACCTTTGGGGCCGTATGTGAGTAAAGAAACACAAGAGATTGTAAAGATTCGAAGTCTTAGAAATCCTGTTTTAGCACGGTTTTGTTATGAGTTAGGATGAATTGTGATAGAATAGAACTAAAAAATCTCCTGGTTTACTAGATTTCTGACCCGATATGGCCACGTTTGGACCAAGTTTTATGATCAGTGTTAAAAGAGCTTTGGAATAAAAGAAGTAAAGATCTTGGTTCCAAAAAAATTATTGATGCAGTATTTTAAATTTTTAATTAGTTGTGGTTAACGGTTGATCAATCTTATAGAGTAGTTTACTTGTGCAAATTAATCATCGTGTTAAACTAATTTTTTTGTCTTCGCCGCCACTCTACCGTCCCTAATGGCGGCTCCAGCAGCTTCGGGCCCAACCTCCAGCGCTCTGTCAAATCGTCCTTCTCTCACCTCACCCAAAATTCTCCCCCGATTCAATTTCACCTTAACCCCCCAACGATACGCGGCCATTCGTCGATCACGAACACCATCTCTTCCTCCTCGTCCATAAAAACAATCCACCAATCCACCACCGAGCCTTTCAATTCCAGGTTCTCCCCCGACGAGCCACGCAAGGGCTGCGATGTCCTAGTCGAAGCCCTGGAACGTGAAGGCGTCACCCACGTATTCGCTTACCCCGGCGGCGCGTCGATGGAGATTCATCAAGCTCTCACGCGCTCTAAAATCATCCGTAACATCCTCCCGCGCCAGTCGCCACGAACAGGAAGGCGTTTTCGCTGCCGAAGGCTACGCGCGCGCGTCGGGTCTTCCAGGCGTCTGTATCGCCACCTCAGGTCCAGGTGCGACCAATTTGGTATCGGACTGGCTGATGCGATGATGGATAGTATTCCTCTCGTCGCCATTACTGGACAGGTTCCTAGAAGAATGATTGGTACTGATGCTTTTCAGGAGACTCCCATTGTTGAGGTAACTAGGTCGATTACGAAGCATAATTACTTGGTGTTTGATATTGAGGACATCCCTAGGGTTGTTAAGGAAGCTTTCTTTATAGCTAGGTCTGGTAGGCCTGGTCCTGTTTTGATTGATGTGCCTAAGGATATTCAGCAGCAAATGGTGGTTCCTAAGTGGGATCACCCATCAGGTTGGCTGGGTATGAGTCTAGGTTACCGAAACCCCCAAGTAAGTTGTTGTTGGAGCAGGTTGTTAGGTTGGTTTCCAAGGCGAAGAAGCCAGTTTTGTATGTTGGGGGTGGGTGTTTGAATTCGTGGGAGGAGTTGAGGCGGTTTGTGGAGTTGACGGGAATTCCGGTTGCTAGCACGTTAATGGGGCTTGGTTCGTACCCTGGTTCAGATCAGGAGATTTCGTTGCAGATGCTTGGTATGCATGGGACTGTTTATGCGAATTATGCGGTTGATAAGAGTGATTTGTTGCTTGCGTTTGGGGTTAGGTTTGATGATCGTGTGACTGGGAAGTTGGAGGCGTTTGCTAGCCGAGCGAAGATTGTGCACATTGATATTGATTCGGCGGAGCTTGGGAAGAATAAGCAGCCACATGTTTCTGTTTGCGCGGATATGAAGTTGGCTTTGGAGTGTTTGAATGTGATATTGGAGGAGAGACAGACTGGGGGTAAAGCTAGCAGCTTTGATTTTTCATCTTGGAGGGAAGAGCTCAACGAGCAGAAGAAGAAATTTCCGTTGAGTTTTAAGACATTTGGGGATGCAATTCCTCCACAGTACGCGATTCAGATGCTTGATGAACTGACAGGTGGGAATGCGATCATTACTACTGGTGTTGGCCAACATCAGATGTGGTCTGCTCAGTTTTACAAGTATAACAGGCCACGACAATGGTTGACTTCTGCAGGACTAGGGGCTATGGGATTTGGACTTCCTGCTGCAGTTGGAGCTGCTGTTGCAAGACCTGATGCAGTTGTGGTGGATATTGATGGCGACGGTAGTTTTCAAATGAATGTGCAGGAATTAGCTACCATACGAGTGGAGAACCTTCCTGTTAAAATTATGTTGTTGAATAATCAGCACTTGGGAATGGTTGTCCAGTGGGAAGATCGCTTCTACAAGGCTAACCGAGCTCATACTTATCTTGGTAATCCTGCAAAAGAGTCGGAAATCTTTCCCGACATGCTTAAGTTTGCAGAAGCTTGTGACATTCCTGCCGCTCGTGTAACAAAGAAACATGAACTCAAGGCAGCACTTCAAAAGATGTTGGATACGCCTGGTCCTTATTTATTAGATGTGATCGTCCCACATCAAGAGCACGTTTTGCCAATGATTCCTAGTGGCGGAGCGTTCAAAGATGTGATCACCGAAGGTGATGGAAGAACTAAATACTGATGGATTGAAGCAGAAGATTGCGTTTCCTGTGTAAGAATAGTTTATCTATCTGATTTGATATTTAGCTAATGTGTTTCTGCAGTGTTGTTTCCATTTGGATCAAGATTGCTGTTATCCATTAGACATAAGATTTTTTTGGTTTCTATACGAATTTTCGAGTTAGCAACTTTGTATTCCCTGGATTATAATCATTGATTGTGACGGAGTCTGAATGGATTTCAAGTTGAGATTGTTGTCCAGTTTCATGTTGTCTTGCTGCTGTTTGCATAGAATTCATGATCTCAACACAAACAATGCCTTCATTAATGCTAATATAAGAATATGTGCTTGTCAACAAGTATGAATGTATGATGCAATATTTTCTCAGAAATTATTTACACCAAGATTGTTTGCAAGTTGTAGTAACAAATTAATAGCTTGAGAGGGATGATGCCCTCCCAGATTTATGCCTTCTTTCCAGTGCAGAACCCTCTTTCAGCATGTCAGCAGCATCTTGCTCCATGTTCAGCTTAGCCAGCGCAACCGACTGCATGTAAAATGCTGTAGGCCAACGTGGATGCACATTTTGGGCTTGCATTGCATCTCGTAGCGCCTCATCTGGTTGGTCACACATCAAGTAGCATAAACTGCGTCGCGAATGAACAGTTGGTGAAACCATTGTTCCAACATCTATGAACTGCACACGAAACGAAATGTCATGAGAATGTTACATCTATCTGCCCTGAAACGTGGCCTAATTGTAGGTCATGAGAATGTTACATCTATCTGCCCTGAAACGCGGCCTAATTGTAGGAAAAATCGTACCTGAGAATAAGAAACTATAGCAGTCTTAAAGTCCTTATCCCGGAAGGCTGAGTCCCCAAGCTTTCTGGCATCTAACATGTCTTTCATCTGCTGAGTCCACTCATGGAATGACAACTGAAAACGAAACCAAAACTTACTGTAAAAAAATCCGATTAGGCCTTAACTTCCAAGAACTACCAGTAAGAATTACCTCATTGGTTCCTTCATCATCTTTGTAGTGCACAGTAAGTAAAAGTTGGTGCATTGCAGTTAGGTCCATACGTGAACAGGCCTCGCCCATTGGTGAAAGCGGACGCTCAGGTGTTGCAGGAGTATCTTCGTGCTTATATATTCCGAGCATCACATACGAAGGCACCTGAGGAAAGAAACAAGAAAGGAGTTACATCACATCTTATACAAGTACAACAAAGTTATGAACAAGTTTTGATAGTAACATATGAAAGAGAAGTCATACATCTGATTTTGGCTGGAATGGGGAAAGAGTTGAAATGAGATCTTTTACGCTAGGCCTCTCACGAGGTTCGTATTGCAAGCACTGGGAGGCAAGACCAACAATCACCGTTGCTTCTTCAGTGGAGAACTTCCCTTCCAGATGCGAATCCATCAGAAGAATAATATTCTTATCGCGTATCATATCAAGAGCCTGCAGATAATCGAAGTTCAAATCACTGTTCCTTGCAGTACACTTTAAGAGGGAAAAAAATTAGAGTCAGAAATGCTCTGAGGCCAATTACATGACTTGGAGGGATGTGCTTTCCACTTAGCAGATCTAGTAGGACAGTACCAAAGCTATATACCACACTCTCAGCTGTTACCCTCCCTAAATGCACATATATCAAGGAAGATCAGTTCAAGTATTCTGGAGTTCGCTCAAGATTTACAACAGAAAGGCAAGATAGTGAATATCACCATTTTTCAAGTACTCAGGTGGCGTGTAGGCAAGATTCGTGCTATTACTTTTGCCATCCTGACTATTTCTCATCAGGCCAAAACATGAAATCCGCGGATTACCATCCTGAAGATCCATTCATGTTCGAGATTTCAGGCTTGAATGATGTATAACGAGTACTACACGCTTGGTTAACGAATAAAAGAACAGAATGATTTACGGATTTACAACATTACCTCATCAAAGAGGACCCTGTAGGCATTGAGATCATGATACAATGAATGGCCTTCACTAGTACAATACTCTAAGGCTTCAGCTATATGGAGTGCAACTCTTAAGCGCATAGCCCATTCGATCGTCTGACTTTCCCCTATCAAACAAGATAAGAACAAGAACCAAGAAAATATCAGGCTTCTGTTGGCAAGATTCAATATTATATACATTAAACAACATAATGAACCAAATTCATAACCCAACTTATGAGGCAATGCAATGTACTTCATATAAGTTAATTTAACTGAACAAATAGCTGATAATCCATCAATTTAGAATATAGTTTCTGAGGACAAAAGGCTTCAAGAAGAGATAACATTTGAAAGTAGAAGACATACAATGAAACAAATGCTTGGCAAGTGTATCATTGGGCATGTACTCAGCCACCAACAACCTCTCATCACCATCACAGCAATAACCTATCAGGTTTGCCAACTTTGGATGCTTCAACTTCCCTACTACTCTTGCTTCTTCCTTCAAACACCACAAATTCCAAACAAAATCGCGAGAAATTAGTACTACTACATTTCAATGAAGCATCAGCAATTCAGCATAAGCTAAAAGTCATGCTGCAAACATAGCAAAATGGTTTATAAGCCAGTAACAGAAGCCAAAAGCCCTTTCATGTGAATACTTTTGCAAACACCATTATAACTGAAATAATTTTCTTGAGAACTGTCAGAGGAAATTATAAAATAGACGAATATGAAATGTTCTCTAGTTTCGAACCCTTTTTGCTAAAAATGGGTATCTTTATCTAACTCCACACATTTCACAAGTGATTAAAAAATTTGTTAATTTTCTATCTTCCAAAGCACAAACAAAAGAAAAATAAGTTGTGTGTTATTGCTTATAATTGTTTAGCTTCTATGATTAAGAAGGTTTCTGCATATATACAGTCATTTTGCGCTTCTACTAGAAAACAATAACCAGTTTTAGAAACGAATTCGAAACATTAATCAAAGATAACAAGCACAGTACCGCGAACTGTTCAGCATCAGGCCAAGAAACCTTGTGAAACTTCTTGACAGCGATCCACCTTCGATCCTTAAGCCGTCCCTTGTAAACAATATTCGACGCTCTCTCACCACTCTCTGAAACAATAAAATCTGTGCTAAAATTGTTGGTAGCAGCGTCCAGTTCCGAAACTGAAAACTCTTCAAAAAACGGAAGTTCAGCAGCCCTTTTCCCCTGTTTCACAGCTGCAACAGAAGGCGTTCGAACGACAACAACGTTTTGAGCCTTTGCCTTCTCCGGTTGCGTCTCATTTGGCGGAGTTTTGGACACAAAACACCCCATAACTCTGTTTTCTCCTCTGTTTCTTGTTTCTCTAAAGAATCTTTAATTAACATGCACAGTTTTAAGTAGTAGTAGTAGTAGTAGTAGTAGTACTAGTAGTAATATATACCATATGCCAGATGTAACAGTTACATGTACAAGATACTTATGAAAGTGCCTGTCTGTTGGTTTACTTTGTAGTAACAGTGGCTGATCATGCCTTCGCTTGTAAGAATGTGATTAGTGGTGGGATTAGCAATGATTTGGATGGGTTAATAAAGGGTTTTGAATGGTTAATAATGCAAATTAGTGGTTTGAATGGGAATAAATAAGAGCATCTTGATGCATTACATTAAGATTATTCTCCAATCACTATCAGACATGTGGTGGTATCTGGAAGGATTGGTATAATAAAGGTGATGGAGGTGGAGAAAAAGATGATGGAATGTTTTTTTATCTTGTGTCTTTTTTAAATCTATTGTGTACTCTTCCTTTTAGTCTCTCATTATATTGTATTTTTCCTAAAAGTTTTTTTGTCACTTGTCAAGTCTGCCATTTTCTACGCTACAAGATGGAGTTAGGAATCGATTACAAAGCTGTGGAATTTACTTTAAACGAGTGGAATCGTCAAAGTTTTGTACAATTAGTAATTCAATCATGTGATTTGCATTAAATTTGATCAAAATAAGATAGTTTGATGATTCAGGTTTGACACGAATTAATCTCTCACTTTATTTGACCAAAATAAAATTGTTTCGCAATACTAAATATATTTCTTAAAACATCAAAATGTTAGCTAATGTTTGAAAACCTTTTCAATATGTTTAACCAGCATTTTCAATTGGAACTGAATCTGTTATTTGACCTCATCATCTTGACAAAAAGATGAGACTTCATGGATAACTACACAACAAGAGCCTAACTAAATAGAGATTTATGGCCAAAATTTCCTGTACAAGAATTTGAATTAGCTAACACTAACTTTATCAAGCAGCCTGCCTCTACGTTTATACATAAACCTAATCTGCGCCATTTAACAAGTCTTTCTTTATATGCCCTGCAGATACACCAATCCACATTACCATGAATGATAATGATACAAACATTGGATTGATACATATGAGACGACACATCTCCCGACCAAGCCATCAAATATCCTTTTTCTCAGCTCAACTCACGTTGGTCCCCGGTTCGATCAGCTCCAAGTTAGCAGCTTCACACCGGTGTATACCGAATCAGGAAGCCCATACAAGAAATGCTTTCCATTATCTTGCCTAAATTCAGAAATGCTGCCATCCATCTCCTGTTACTCTAGTTTCCTGTTTCTAGAGCAGAGGCAGTTTTCCATCAGTTCCATGGCAATTCCACGGAGCAGCCATACAATAAAGAGTCCTTTACTGGAATGACATTAGTGCCCTCTGCAATATTATGAACCACTTTCATGCTCTTTAGTATCAAGATGGTCCTCTTCAATCCGTTGCAATAACTCCTCATATACTTTCAATGAGCTAGCCGTAAATCTCTCCAAAGCCTCAAGAACACGTTGCAAACTCGCCTGCAAACCTCCACTTGTATTAGTCTCGCTTTGATACACAACATGACCAGTTAAGGGCATGCCATTTTCATCTACCGAATTTAACACCACCCTTTTATCCAATGCCTGAATTTCTTTCTGTATCTTCTGGTCTTCTTTCTCCAGGCTCTTAACTCTCCTATCGTCCTTATTAGCCAACATCCTCTGCCTCATTTCTGCCTTATCCCGATCCCATAGCTGAAGTACGTTGGAGGCCAAGTCACGCATTGCATCCACCACTTCTTTTTCAGAGGTCCTTTCCAGTGATTGCCACCATTGGTTACAAACAACAAAAACAGGGGGAGCACCCATCCTACCAGGAGAAAATGGGACTATCCCATCAGGAGTTTCTTCAGGTTCATAGAGGAGACATTTCATAAGCCAGTTATTTAAGGCTCGGACATAACCCTTTTGTTCACCCACCCAGCAAGAGAACCTTAGTGTCCAGTTAATAAGGTCGTGTTCAAGCTGACGAGTGGCTTCAAAATGAGAGTCACTGAAGTGATTGCGGATTGCAATGGCATCCAATCGTTTGGCTTCTGCAATTGCCTGACACTGATTATGATGGCAATCGAGCATGCACTTCCACATTCTACTTAACCTATACATCAGATCAATTCCGATGAGATCTTGAAGATAAAACTAGTATGACTACAAAAATGTAAATCATCCTCAAATACAAAGTGCTAGTTGCATAGTAGTACCAATTAAGAAAGACTAAGTTTAGCCTTTGATTAAATCAATAAAAATAAACATTATATGCACTTATGTAAACGGGATACTAGAGATAACTAGTAGGAGCAAATACTAGGCTAATGGCTGGACCTAATGTAATGTAATTTCACACAAGTCCTTGGTTGCTGCTGCCAAATAGAAGTACTTTCTAATGTGATCTAATAAAGTCAGTCTCTCATTATCATGAAGTAATGCTGACAAATACGCTCCTCAGAGGAGAAGGAGAAGACACATGCCAATACCATGGACCTAATTCTGGTTAACTAATGTATAATAGCTTTTTCTGTTTCTCAAAGTGTAACCAAGCTGGTTTTTCTCATTTTGTTCTCGGTCCTCTTTTTCTTTAATAATCTATTTGTCTGATTCAGACAGTGATTGATGTTATGATGCAACGCTGCAAGATAATGGGTGCACCCAGGATGCAAATATCAGAAAGAAACAGGGTCAAACATTCAAGTATGTATGTTACAAAATTGTAAGTATGAAAAAAATGAACCCACAGTACATAACCACAGAATCTAGAATGAACACAGAGGAAAAAAAAAAGACAAGATAAAGATCAGATATTCAAGACAAGAAGATAAGAGAAGCATTTTCTGAGGATTTACGTACCCTTTAATGAATTCATTCAGCTGTGGCCATAACTCATCATCCCTCAAGGTATTTATCTTCACTGAGATTCTATCAACAACCTGGATTGCAATTCTAATTTTCGTGGACAAATTTCGGACATCCTTTCTAGTCTCATCGATTTTGGAACTCTCAGCACCCTTTTCATCCAAGCGCTTCAGTCTTCTAGACTTTTGCTCGTGCTCAATTCTCATTTTCTCCTCAACCTGCAAAAACCCAGGAGCATAATAAGTAGTTGAAAACCTTATTTCGTCAAAAGCATCTTTGAAGGGATTAATTATCATTAATTTGGTCATAGATAAAACATGTACTCCGTATAAAAAAAATTGCCAATGTCAAAACAGAACTGATAATCAGTGATGTCCACAAAGTTTTCATTGATCTGGCTACAACAGATGAGAGTGTTTTATACCAACCACATAATAAAATGCCATGAGAAAACTCCAAATCTTAAGTTAAACGTAGAATTCCTTTCACACAGCTCGAGTTAAACATAAAATTTCTTAAGTTAAACTCCAAATCTTAAGTTTACATAGAATTCAGGTTTTGGCCTTTAAAAGTCCAAATCTCAAGTTAAACATAGCACAGTTTGAGTTATATTCAGACAGCTTCATTCTTGTAAGTGACCGATTTCCTTTCTTTTCTTCGCCCTCAAAATCGTTATAGTCGAAACTCATTTCAAAGTGAAAATTACTGTATTTGCAAAACCTAATGGTAATCCAACGGGTGCCTAAAAAGCTTGCTAGTGTTCCGCAGATCATATGGAAGCAAATAGAATCGACTAAATATACGCAGGAACTCATACTAGTTTGTATGAGGGCTACAAACCACGATGACCAATCAACAAGCTCACTCATAATCCACACAAATTAGTGAGTATATAATGTCTTTGAGGTCATAAACATTCATGATTTATCAGGATATATGGATGAGACATTATGTGCAAAGGACAGTGCTGTGTGGGATGGAAACCATTAAATTCTATCTTGAAACACAGTACAAAGTGGGGGGCCACTTAAATGTCACTAGACATGCTCGATACAGACCAACTAAAAAAATAGTTCAGAGCAATTAAAAGCTTACAACAGGGGAAAAAATGGATGAATGAAAGAGGAAAGACTGAGTGACTGAAAGAAATTAAACGGCCTGGCCTACCTTGACTTCTTCGTACAGTTTCTTCTCCCACAGGTAGAGCTTATGCAATGTAGATGAAAGTTTTTTGGACCTCAATTCCAATTCTTGATCACCCTCCAAGGAAGCAAAATCACTACCATCGCTCCCTCTGGGCGTGGAGGACATGACCGGCAATCGCAATAACTTGGAAGCTGACACACAAGAAAGAAAACACAATTAGAACCTAAGTACCCTTCAACCGACAGAAATGAACAAAAATAGGCATAGGCAACACAAAAAAGTATATTCTCTTCAATGCCATAGACAAAGAAAGAGGACACCATTAAAAATCAAATCTTGAAGCTACTACCAACTCTCATGAAAAGTCGAGGAATTACCATTTTTGTGCTTATACGGAACCTTCCCCACCTCCAGAAACTTAGCAAGCTCACTTTCCGACTCTGCAGCACGCTCAAACTGTACCAAAATCTCCCTCACAACCTCTGCATCTCCTTTGAAACCACCATGAGGCTTAAATCCAGCAGCATTGTCCCGATCCTTGGACCTCTCCGCAGAATCAACAACCTTCTTATCAACCATATGCACCTCATACTCCACCGGATCACCCTCTCCCCCTCCAGCACTCGGCCTACCCGACCTATCCTCCGCCACTCCAGACCCCTCCCCAGACGCCCTCGGCTTCGAAAAACTACTCCTCCCACTATCCGGCGCATACTTCTGATCCCCATGTACCTCCTTCACAATAACCTCATCCTCATCTTCCAAATCAGGAATCCCCTCTTCTTCCCTCACATCCCTCGAATCTCGGCTAGACGGATAAGTAGGATAGAACTTCTCAAAGCTCTCAAACGGGTTCAGAAACTCCCAAGTGGAGCTACTCGCCGGAGGAGGCGGCGGAGGCGCTTCCGACCTCGGTTTAGGTACCTCCGCCTGCACCATAGGCTGAGAACTTGAACCACCACCACCACCAAAAAAACCACCTCCATAGCCGGAATAATTTGAATAACCACCATTGCTATTATAATTATTATTATTATAACCAGGATTATAAGGGTTGTTATAGTAGCCAGGACCAGGGTTGTTAAAATCTTGGTTATAGCCATAATTAGGAGGATAAGAAGAAGAAGAAGAAGCAGAGGAAGAGGATTCACCAATATGCATAGTTTCTAAGTTCATAGGTCTCTGAGTATACACAACAGACGGAGTGGCTTGCTTCTTCATGTAGCTTATATGGGTATTATACCCACCGGAAGGATATCCGGGAAAGTAACCTCCGGCGTACGGATGTTGAACCGGCGGTTCATCGATATCGTCATGGTGGAAATGATCATCACCATCATCATGGTGGTGGTGAAAATCCTCGGAAGCGGACTCGTCATCGGATTCGTCGTCATCGTCTGAGTGGAAATGGAGATGAGAACCGGAGTCGGAGTGGTGGCCGGAGTCGGCGAGATGGTGAGTGGTGGATTTTTTAGGTGAAGCGGCCGGTTGGGGAGGGTCAGGCTCGCCTTTACGGTTGGTAGGGAGATTGAGGACAGGGGAGTGAGGAACTAGAGTGGAGTCGGGATCTTGTGCGAAGAAGCGGTCGATAGAGACTCCGACCGATTTGAGGGAGTGGAGGTAGGCGGCGTGTGCTTCAGCAAAGGCGAAACGGTGGCGTATTGCTTGGTCGAGGAAGTTGCAGCGGTCACGGCATAGGGCGACCGCCGGCAAGTCGTCGAGCTTGGAGGTGGCGCAGCCCATGGAATGAGTGAGATTGTTGTTGATTGAGATTGGGGAATGATTGGATGAGTGTGTTTGATTTGATTAAACCATTGTGGGGGGTGAATTAGGGTTGGGAAAAAAGGGGGAAAAAAAGGATGAAAGAGAAGAGTATTCCGTCGGGTAGTAGCAGTAGAGAGAGAAAGTAAGAAGAGTATGGAGTGTGTGAAGAATTTTTTGGAATCAAATACCAGAACACAGAGAGAGAGAGAGGTACAGACAGAAAGAGAAAGAGAAAGAAACACTACTACTGTTCTGCTGTAAAAAAGAAAAAATCAAAATGGAATAGGCCAGGCAAGGCAACGAAGAATTGAAGGGGGTTTATTATAAATATATTTTTTATTTAATGGAATTTATTTGAATGCATGCAAATATGCATTTACTCCCTCCATTCTTAATTTAGAATACACATTTACAATATACTTTACCACCAAACTTGTCACCCAACTTAATATTTTCATATAATAATGTCACTTTGTTATAATATTATTACTGTTTCATTCTCATATTAATAAATTTGAATTGAATTCAATTGAATTTATTAATAATATAAAAAAAATTGAACATAAAACTTAATTTTTTTAGATGAATTATATAGGGATTAACTGATTGCACATAAAGTGGATGATCATGCATAATAAACGATTTGAAAATTAACAGTTCCAAGAATACAATTAAAAATGATGTGACGATGGATATAAGATATTAATTTCTTTTTATAAATTGAGTATGTGAGATTTAATAAATAAAAATTCAACTCAGTTATTAACTTTAATTTAATAAAGGGATGTAGAGTAAAGCAAATAATTGTGGGTGGGTTGGACTCGTGTAGGAGTGTTGTGTTGTGGAGGGCTATTTACGACTTTGACTCGTGTAGCCGTCACGCTACTAGTCTACCACAATCTACTCACGCAACGCAAGTATTTTTGCTTCTGGATTCTCTTTGATTAGGGAGTAGCGTTTATGTAAAGCGCGCACGTATTATCACTGGACAATGGACATTCTCTTTTAACCTGTTTTAGCAATTTCTTCAGGTTTCAGTTACGGCCTTTGGTAACAGCTCGGTTTGAATTTTTACTTGCACATTTAAGTCATCGTTGACTCTTTAGATTAATAAGGTACTCCTTGTTTGACCTGAGTGTGCTTTAGAAACTTTGGAATTTTCTAATGTTTTACACCTTTTTCTTGATTTTTCAAATATGTGCTACCAAAATAATAATTTTTACACCCAAGTGATATATGTTGGGATTTTTATTTTCACGAGGTGTTCATTTCATAGTTAAGTTGTGGACCGGGTTCATTAGTGAAAATTATTAGAATAGATCAATATCTCGGATTTCTAAAAGGTTCCTTGGATATAAGGTGTGTCAATTCTATTTTCTTATTACAGTTCTAGTTATCAAAATTTGTTATCCAGTAACTACTATATTGTGCCGCAAGACATAACCCAATACGGCGCCGCACTTCTCTCTGTCTGATGTCCCGCCTTCTTCCGTCATTGTTCCGTTCATGCAAGACATTATATCCCCGTCTAATGATTCCTAGTTTTTGTTTAAACAAACATAACATAAAAGTATGATAGTGTTACTACCAGTAATCTAGTACTTCCTCCGAAAATTTAATACAGTAGTTTTACACTTTGTTTTCGTTGACTTTGTCCAGTTTGATCTCAAATTAATCATAATTGATTACGAAAAAATTAATTTTAAAAGTTATATTATACAAATATAAGAAGTATATTTTCATAATATAATTTTTTAAATTATTTTTTCGCAACGAGTTATTATTAATTTGAGGTCAAACCGGACATCGAAAAGTCAACAAAAATAAAGTGTGAAATTATAAAGTTTCCGGAGGAAGTATAACAAGTTGTATTTTTATTTTTAGTAACTCATCTATAAATTTTCAATGTTAAATGTGCTTGTTGAAATACAATGTATATGGGTAGCCAACCACAAACAATACGAGGTCAAGCGTTTCAAATGATATCAAAGTATTAAAATCAATCGAAACCGTAGAGGTTACCTGTAGAGGTTACCTCTAGAATCATACAAAAATGGTTGAGCTTGTCAAAATTTATTCTCCGACGCCACCTCGTATTACACATATGATTGATTCTCTAAAAATTTGTCCCATAAAGACACCACTTATTTAGTGAGAAGTGATTGTAATGGTCAAAATATGTTATGAGCGTGTATATACGATATAAAATGCACATAAGATTCATTTTTCATTCCGATAAATCAAACATAACAACCTCAACACAAGCATTATTCCTCAACTGTAATCTCTTATTTTTGTAGAAAACCCCTACCATCAAATATGAGTAAAACAAAACTGTTTATGGATCAAACATTTTCGTCTGAAAATATCTTGACTGAATAATTTTGTTTTATTAGATTTTCCTTTATTGAAATACTTATCATGTAACCTCTCTTCTTCTTAGTTGAGCCTAATTGTGATGTAATATGAGACATTAAAAAAATAATGATAGATGTTTCTTCTTAACCAATTACAGGCTTATAATGTGAAGTAATACATGCAATAATTGAATACTAGTACTACATACTTTTAGAATGAAGAAAACAAAGAAAACTTTATGATGCACTAATAACTAGCACCACTAGCACTTGTTAAAAATTGAATCATACATAACAAGTGTATCTTCGTTATCATCCTTTTTTATGAAAGAAATGGACTGCCCCACCATCACCAGTGGATCAGAATGCAGAATAGCCTCTGGCCAACAAGTCTCACTATTATGAAATTTCACACTCCATTTACATCGAAAAGATTGCAAAAGTTTCAAGAAATGAAGGATTATTTGTCATTTAGTCTCAACTTGGGTACGTACGTAATTAACTGAAACGTGGATGATACACGAAAAAGGACCATCGTCTCAATTACATAGAAATTCTCTTATCGATGTTCTAGTGGTAGTTTATTATGTTAAGAGACAACATAAGAGTCAAATGTTGAGTCAATGCACCACGAAAGAGGAGTCAACGGCGACTGTATATATATATTCATTCCGGCACCCGGCCCGTCTTCTTGTAATTAAGCTATTTAACCATCATTTAGGACAAAATTAAATTGCTTTTAAAGACTGAAATGTTCTATATACAACTACTTCTACTTGGAACATGTATCATATACTTCCTCCGTTTTATTAGTTACTTCCTAAGGGAACTATTCATCGCGACCTTTGACCACGCATAACTTTTAAATTAAACTGTATCAATATAAATTAAAAGTTAATTATGAAAATATACTCCATTCAATTTCATAATATAATTTTATTATATTTTTCTCTAATGTAATTTAGGAGTTATACATGTTCAAAGGTCGCAATGAATAGTCCACTTAGGAAGTTATTAATGAAATGGAGGAAGTATATAACAATCAGTTTTGCCATTTTTAATAGTAAATTAAAATTAATTGATAAACAATATAGTGTACATGTTCTTAAAATTAGTTGATAAACTCTTGTTTGATTGGCTCCGTGTGGAATATCCTCTAGGTTCCAATGTTCTTGAAACCCTGGAGGCACACTTATTTGTAGCACCTAGATGGGAGAGTATGATTTGGCAAGTATTTTGCCATTGTACCTTGTGGACATTTGGATTGCAAGGAATAGTGTCATTTTTATCGGGAAAGTCCGACTCCATGGGAAGTGGTGGAGAAAATCAAGCTAAATTGTTAGTTTTGGCTAAAAGGAAAAGATAGATTGCAAGAGTATGATTCCTTAGGTTCGTGGTTTTTGGAACCGTGCTTATGCTTGAATGTGGGAAGGTAGAGATTGGGGGGAGGTGGAGGTTTGACATGGGATGACTTGGTGATCGAGGTGGATTCGGAGGAGGGGATCGTTTTTATAACGACTAGTGAGTATCTTTCCTTGTCTAGCTTGTTTTCTTGTGTAGGTCCCGGAGGGTGATTACTTTACGACTTCGCTTGGGTGGTGAGTAGATTCGGGGAGGAGATTTGTTCTTGTGGAACATAATCTTCACTTCGGATTTCAATCCGACGACTTGAGCTTCTTGAGTCAAGAGTAAAAAGCTCGGAGAGGTAAAAAGCTTGCCACTTGTTGGTTGTGTGAACTTGAGAGTAGGGATAGGGTAACATAAATCGTAGTCATCCCGCATTAACATTGATGGACCTTGACATTTGATGAAGCTTCAGATGTTCCTATCTTAAAGTTGCTCTTTTTAAGTTCACTTTCCGGCATAGGGTGTAAGAGCGTGACCGCATGGGACTTTCGAGTTGGGTTGGTGTGTGTGGTGTGGCGCCTTTCTTGGTGCAGCTTTGTATGGTTCCTAGATCGGAGTTGATCTCATTGTCTCTAGCCTATTTCTACATCGTTGTTCCATCTTGGGTGGCCTACTTCAAGGATGGTGTTGATCGCCTCTAAGGCATCCCGGGAAGCTAGTTAAGTAACCCATAGGGGCTTGTTGTTGCTTATTTGAAGCGTGTATACTACCTTTGGATTGCTTGTAAAAATGTTTACAACCCACCATCCAATTCCATGATTGTCCCGTGGCCTAAAGGGGAAAATCATCTCTCGTATCGTGCTAAATCCCCTAGACTTGCAACGAAAGATATGCTCACCCCCTTTTGACTTGACTAATAGTTCGTGGTACAAGTGTACAACTTGTAAACTCTCCGGATCTAGGCCTTTTGCAAGTAGGATGGACATACTAGACGGGGGGGTCAAGTAGAGCTACGGTCATAACGGATTTCAGATTGATTCGAGTCTAATACTTTTCGGTCCTTAGGTTTGGTTGGTGTTTGAGCCTTGTTCTACTTGTGCATGCCTTATGCACTTGTGTTTGTACTCTATTTGCTTGGTATTGAATAAAATTTGTAGCCGGTTCAAAAAAAAATAGTGTACATGTTCGGTAAAATTGAATGGCAAGACATTTAGTTAAAATTGGCGGTTAAAGATGAATTGCCGATTCAAATATTTTAAATGTTGGCTAATTTTTTTTTAATTAGACATACTTAGGCGATTGAACTCATACCTTTAACTTTTGAACATGTGGATTATCGATCTTTTAGGGTAAAGATTAGAGCTTAGTAAGTATGGACATGGTGTGGTTAAGATGTTATGAAGTTGAGTGTCCTTATTATGCCCTATCTATATGTTGTGATACATTGAAATTAAAAATCGTAAGCTTTGTAAGCAACATGAGGAAACCTTTACACATCTGTTTGATGTCTGTCTTGTGTTTGCACATTTAAGATTTTTGTTTACTCCTACTGAATGGGACTGGAGTAATATTAATGTTTCGCAAGTTTTTACTAGTCTATCTTTAATTGACATTCACATATTAATTAGGAAAATTTACATCAAGATCCCCTGCTAGTTTCATCAATTACACATTGACCCCTACTAGTTCAACAACTACGCATTACCGCCTGTTAGTGCAAATCAATTACATTTTAACCCACGACCTTGACTTTTAGCGAATTAAGGTCTGGAATGTACCATTTTACCCTCATTTAAGTTTTAGTTTTAAAAAAAAATCAAACAACTTCAATTCTATTTTATTACATATTTGACTCTAAATTTTTCTATTTTACAAAATTGACTATAAATTATTTAAGTTAACCCCCATTAGTTATCTAAATCTCAAAATGTTCTTAAATATTATAACAAAATGATCCATACACAATTATTGATTCATATTTAACTCCATATTATTTATAAAAGAAAAAAAACAAATTAAAAAAACAAAAAAGTTTAAAAAATATACAGCTCATCGAAGCTGTTTGAAAGCTCCGATCGAGCTTTTGACAGCTCCGATCTGAGCTTTTGAAAGCTCCAAATAGCTCCAAATCGGAGCTTTCAAAAGCTACGATCAGAGTTGTTTAAAGCTCCAAATCGGAGATTCCCATTGGGCAGCTCCGATTGGAGCTTTAAACAACTCCGATCGGAGCTTTTGAAAGCTCCAAATCGGAGCTTTCAACATCGGAGCTGTTATTACAGCTCCGATTGGAGCTGTAAAAGCACCAACTGGAGCTGTACTTTCCGGCAGCTCCGGAAAAAATTCCGGTGCCGGAGCTGGAGAAGAAGAGGGACTTAAAAAAAAGAATAAGAAAATAATAAAAGTAAAAAGAAAATAAAATTAAATGAAAGGAAAAAGGAAAAAGAAAATAAGATAAGTTAAGGGAGTGTTTGGCTAGCCACATTTTCAGAAAATTTTGGACTTGGTCAACTCGATTGGGGTAAAACGTAATAGTTGAACTAGTAGGGGGGGAAATGAAATGAGGTGCACTAACAGGGGTTCATTTTGAAAATTCCCTATTAATTATGTGTGCTGGCTTATGTTATTTGGTCTTGTAGGAATGATTTTCTATTTAGAACAACAGAAATAAATGTTAGACAAGTTTACTTTCAGGTTTTATGGTTTGTTTCCCTCTCTCACCTCCTAAGCGAGTTGAAACTGTGATGTATAAATGGAAGCCATGTACTAACAAGTCTATAATACTAAATTGTGATGGGTCTACTGTTGTAGATTTTGGTATTGTAGGTTGTGTTGGAGTTCTTCGAACTCAGCAAGGGTCCTTTATTCGAGCGTATGCATTGGGGTTGTGACAAACAGATAATAACTCTGCTGAATTGTTTGGGCTGTATTATCGATTGGGTTTTGCTTTACATCTGGATGTTAAATCCATGGAGATCCAGTCTGACTCGTTGTATATGGTTTCTTGTTTGAACAGGAGAACGTCGTCGGCGTCGAGGCACCGTTAGATGGTGGATCTGATTATACAAGGACTTCATCAGCTAGAGGATTGGCAGCTAATTTTGTAGTTCGACAATGTAATAATGTAGCATACATTTTGTCTAAACTAGGTAGCGGATTACTTAGTTTAGAACATTGCAGATTAGTTCAATCCCCATCATGTAAGTATCCTCGTAGGCCTAGTACATGGACCTGGGATGACTGTCCCCCATGGTTTAGTGTGTATCCGCTTGATGATCTCACAAATTGGCATCCTCGAGTCACGTTGTTTCGGGATGACCAATTAGCTGTAACTCCTCCGGTTTGAATGTATATAATTTTGGTGTGTGTTAAAAAAAAAAAAAAAATTGTTAGGCCTTCTTGAAACCGGGAACAACATGAAGGGACAAAAGAAACTCGCTTTATTCTCACAATCACAATAAGCCCTACTAGATCACACACTTTCCAGTAGATTTTAACTTTCCGTAACAAATATTGGTACAAATACTTTTTTGTATTCCAGAGTAAAATAAAATTAAATCTAACAAAATTTAACTAACATAGAGGAATTGGATAATTTGGATTCATGCATAGCATAGGCATCGTAAGAAATGTACTAAATCGGTTACCTATAATAAAAGAATTAGGACGTGGGCTGCATTACAAGATACTGGAGATTGTTGTCTTGTACTTTTGTCTGTAAAGACCAGAAGACCATACCATACTATACTACTTCTACTAATGAGTTTTCATAAATATTTCAATTGTTTTACTCCTTTTTGTATGTGACATGGAATATTCGATTTCGACTTGACTTCATTAACAAATAAACTTGGCTACTTAGCTTAGTTGTTCTCTTAGAGCATTTTGAAGCTTTGCCACAGCCCACATGCTTCCTGACAATAACCAAATTACATTAAATTACTTCCTTTTAGTGTGTGTTTTTATTTACAAAAATATTAATTAGTAATAATAATAATAAACCCAATGTTACATTTTTTTTTTTCATTTTATCAACTTTCTAACTAGAAATAATTCGATAATGACAAGCACATTCATAGTTTATATGCTCTAACATCTATGTTCGAACTTTGTATTTTGTTGATAAAGTTTGCATATTTACGGTTTTCGACTAATAATTTAAAGCTATTTATTTTATTTTTTAATCAAAACTTTTTAGCCACCATGAATGGAATTTTTAAAGCAAGCATTTGAAGAGAGAATTATGAATGGAATTTTTGATACTGTCAATCACATGGAAGTCAAATCCAAACTGACAGCAGTTTTAAATAAATTACTCCAATCGCAAGAATTGAATTTTGATCAGATCCCAATGCACAAATTCCCATCATTACTTTTAATTATTACTAGCAGCAAGTTATTGAGCCGCAACATATACTCCATTTCAATGTAACGGCGAAATGATGTGACCAATTATTCTACCACAGACATCAAATAATCGCCCGCTGGCTGGTAAGTGGGTTGCTGCAGGCTAGTAAGAAAAGCTTTTCATGCCTGCAGTTGAAAGTTTAAACAAACTATAAAACGGTTGCACCACCCGGTTAAAAACTTCAAATACACTTTTGTCACAAGAAGAATTTACTGGGGTAAAATTGCTAGTTTAAGGCATAGTAATATGAGTTTAAGTGTGTCCTATCAGAACGGATTTAGTTGATAAAACTTGTGATACTAGTTTATTTGTTTATTTTCCATTTTATTGTCATGGCTTAAACGCCCGAATTCGATCTTAACTCAGTTAAGTCAGATGAGTTGAGCAAATGTGACTCGAGCTTAAAGCTTTACTCATCTTCTAAACAAACTCGAGCATTATTAAGATGACTTCAATGATATCTGGCTTATCTCGAATAAAAAGAATAATAGTGAATGAACCCTGATACCTGGTCAATTCTTCAAACATTTTACTATCTACTTCACTTTAACTTTCCACAAAAGTAGATGATTTTTTTTGGACTTCGAATTCCAAATCTTGATTACCCGCAATCGCAGTCAAAAAAGCACACGACTTTCTTCAAAATGAGATGGAAAGAAAAGGAACTAAACAAATCTTGCAATCAGTTCATCTACGCATTGAACAACTTGTTTTCTCACAATGTTGTTTTTTCGTGTTATATTTTATTATTAGTTAGTGCAGCACATAACGTTTTTCTTTTATTATTCCTGTTAGCTAGGGAGTTTCAAAACAGCTTTACGCCCGGCCTATCGGACCTGCTTTTTCAATCATGTGTTTAAACTTCTCATACGAGATGCCATTTAATTGAATTGCGTGGCTCTTTCCCCGTGCAGAACGGGATAATTTAAATCAAAACTTATCTCCAAGCAATTAAGCTGTAACACTAATACACTATCAACTTCAAATTTGTATCAAGATGATGCAAGAAAAGGTTATCGTCCTAAACAATATTCCCAGGCTAGAGTCCAAGTAAACAGCTCCTATTAATGGTTGTAGAGTTGGAAAGAGAGAGAGACCCAGACCCACAAAGGCCAAACCTTAAGTGGACATTTACATATGTACCCTAAACAAGTCAAACATCACATGATCATATCATATGCATACAAGACTACCACGTAAGTATGTCCTATTTTGTTTATATTTTATACATTGTACCAATTTTTCTTTTTAGTATACAGGAGTACTATATTTAGAAAACTTAAGAGATGGAGAGTCCTTCAACAAGGGGTTTATCATTTTCTTGACAAAGATTCTCAGGTCATGTGGTCTAAACTAAAGGTGCAACATAGAGTCATACCTACAGTCAAAGGCATATCCTATTCTATGTTATGTAGTTACTTATGTAGAGTATATATAACATGAATACATGATCAACTAGTTGAAAGGTTTCTTTTTCCTTTTGCACATATATGTGTAAGAAAAAACTTGCACATATAAAGTTGAAAATATGTGTTAGGCTATGTACTCAATAGGAGGGTAAACTAGAGGTAAATAATTGAATTGGAGTAGCACAGATGTAGGAACGGAATCATATCAGGGACATACCCACCGAAGTCTCCAACTACTAGGAATCGAAGTAGTTTCAAATGACGCACATCGGTAGCTATGAATGATGCCTTACTGTTCAATTTGTTTGTTAGTCCGATTAATACATGAATAGTGTGTTACAAGTAATGGGAAAAAAGTGATCATGTGATATATATGCGATGAAGAAAACAATACATACATGGATGACTGTGTTTGACTTTTATATGTATTCTTTCGTAAAAACTACTCAAAATGTAGTGATACATTATGAGGTAGTGTATAAGCAGCCCAGGTGCAGTAAGTCCGTCCGAATAGGGCCACCCAAAACTAGGGGCCTAAAAAACATTTACAGTTATATATAGCTTTTTGTTGCAAAGAAGATAATGTAATCCGGATAGATTGTTTGGTTATGGAAGGTGGGCTATGATCTCCAACTTCAATCTGGTCTTTGTTCAAATCCTCCGATTAACATTATTTATTACATTTACTTTAATTCTTTCTCTATTGTCCTTTATTTTTTTCTTTTGATGTTCTTCGAATATAACTTCTTAATAATACTGTTGTTTTAGTTTGTAAATCATTTATATATTATCTATTTTCTTTTAGAACTCTAGTTTTTAATATATCCTGTTGTTTTTTTTTTCTGGAATCAGCAAAGCGAGGATCAATATATTCTTTTGTTTTCATTTACGGAATATAATTTAATATTTTTAAATATGATTATTCTTAAAAAGAATATGATATACTATTTGTGTCGTTAGTAACTTAGTTTTTTATTTTTTCATTTATAAATTTTTAATTTATTAAAAAAATATTTTTACTATATTATTAAGTCAAGACCTCGGTCTTAAATTGGCACCGGACCACCAAATCTACGAGGACCTGTGTATAAGCTTTCTACTCTAAGAAAACTGTTTTATGGTTTCACGGGCATTCTCGATGGTGTAAGTTATACTTCATGAAGTAATATTTTAAAGTGTGGTACTCGGGGGATAATTACGACTAACCAATGGGTGCATGGGTGTCACACCCTAGATAAACTGGAATTCATGCATGGTACATCTTCACTAATTCACCCCCCCCACCCCCCCCCCCCCCCCCCACCCCACACACACTTCCATTCTCTCTTAGTTTCGTATTGTTAATTTGACATAATTACGGGTTGAGCCAGTGACTTAGTGCCACCTGATTCTCATTTATCCTAAAATTTACAACTGGTTGATTAGTCGGAATTATCATAATAATATCAAAATTAGAAATTTTAATAACTTACAATACATAAATTGATTGTGAAAAATTTACGGTACCAGATCGAATGAGTAAAAACTATAATGTATCAAATATTAATATATAGTACGTACTACTATTACTATAGAAGTATATCTTTCTATAGTGTAGCATGAATACATGGATGATTAGATTCTTCTTTCATGTCTATCTTTGAAGCGTAGCATAAATAATTGAACAAGTTCTAATAGAAGCAATAGTTATAAGCAACTTTCTGAAACTTTAAATGCATGGGATGAAATAACAAGAAGAAACAGTAGGTAGATATAAATATGATGATCATGTCATTGGTCAATATTGGTTTATCTGCTGTTGGTGCCATGTGATTCAACTAGCTAGCTAGTACCAAAACCCAACCAATTACTTATTATTACTGGATCAAATTGAATCCATACAGATTTCATTTCATCTTTCATATGATGATAGATAGTATGAATCATATGATATGATATGATCTGATACTCTCAGACTCTCAGTAAGTTATGAAATCCTTTTCACTTTCTTGCTTCAGTACTATAAAAGCACCATTTTTTCATGTAATAAAAAGTAATACTTGTATGCTTTGAATGAGATGGAATCACTTGATAAGCTTTGAACACTTTAATTTTTCTCTTTTGTTCCTAGAATCATTTTTCCAAACTCCTGTCCCAGCTCCCATGATCCACCGATATTACTGGAGATTCTAAACATTAGTGTAATGCCATATTGTTCTTTGTGTAAATGTGTCATGGTGATGTTTGGTCACATTTTTACCATATCTTAAAACGAAATATATACCCCGTATTGAAACAAATTTACGTGCTATAACTAGGAGGAAATTAAATTGGTAGGTATTAACCTTGTCTAGAACCCGTTTGACAACAATGTTAGTGGTCTTAAATGTCCAATTGCCCAATTCACTTTGTTAAGGGCTTCAACACTCATTCATAAATCTAAAAGGTTGCTTGCTGATATACTATTAGCTTGAGAGTTGAGACTATATAAGTAGGATTCTAGTAATATACTATACGTATCAATACTTCTTTCTTTCTTTTTTTTTTTTGGGTGGGGGTGGGGGAACTCATGTGGATCCCAGTGGCATTTCACCCCTAACTGCAACTCATCCGTTGATTCTTAGACATAGTCGCTATGGGCGGAGTGGAATGAGTGGGGGGATTCTGGGATTAAAAACAAAGAAAAGGTTCCAATGTATTTGAAAGAATTGAAACGAAGAGATGTATGAGGTGTGAACGAACATTTCATGCCCGGTTCATAGAGTGGCAATGAGTGTGAATTTAAAATTGACACACTAATAGTTTAGATCTGGGTAGTTAAGTAGGTACTTTATGATTGTTATATATCCCTACCACCATGGGATAGATATAGTAGTCAGTAATATAATCACAATGCTCTCATTGGAATGTGGAAAAGTTGAGATTAGTATAAAGGTATACTATATACCTAATTTGTAATGTAAACATGAAACAGTATTAGCTAGACAGAGTTACTTCTGTTGTGAATGAAACAGCCTGAGAGTATCTATATATTCATTCATTCATTCAGTTTAAAATAAGTATAGTATATAATATTAGTGAATAAAAACTTTTAAAAGTTGAATGAAACAATATATACTGTATATAAATATTACTATAACTACATTGAGAACGAGATGATGAGATATATGGAAAGGATCAATGATTCCCATGCTAGTGCGATGCAACATGCAAGTCGGGTCCTCATTTGGCAAATCAGGTAGCATTCAATTCATACAGATTGGCAAATCCTCAACTTGGCCCAACTGGGCCCAATCCATTTGTATTAATTAAATTAATTAGCGCCAAATTATAATCATTCATTCATTTGTTCGACATATGTTCCGTGAATGTTTAAGTTTAACAGGTATTATAAAGTATAAAAAACTACTATACTACTTTATTTAAACTACTTTGCTATCCAACGCGGATCCAGATTCGGCTCGAACCAAAATCTATGAAATCTCAAATTTCCAAGACTACTAAACGAGTACGTTTTTATGAAGTTTTTCTTTCATATATGTTACCATCATTTATCACATGTGATCAATGTTACTACCAAGGGGCTATTTAATCAACTTTCATCTAGTTTTGGACTTTTGGTACATGGATGATGGAGGCATAATCTTCATGTCATGTTATCTAGTGTGAAATTTTAGAAAATTTACCATATAGTAACAACTAACAAGTGAAGTGAGGCAAGTGCATTTTCGTCTTTCTGAATTGAAAAAGTAGGTTACCACTTACCACAATGGGATAGGTTTTAAATAAAATTTACATGTAATGGCCCAGTAAGCTGTACAATTACTTCATGTGATGTACCATTATTCAGTTTAAAGTATTTCCAAATAATAATAATAATAAGTGTACCTTGTACTGTATGTACATGTACTTTTATAATTTATACTAAAGTTTTTAAACAAGTTGTCATTTATTTATTATTATTTTGTACATATAAATAGAAAAGTTCGGTCGCTTCTTTCTTACAACATTCCAAATCTCCTATGTCTCTTCCATTGTGCCATTCCACATTTCCACCTCTCATTCTTTTTGAAAACTACCATTACAATTACACTAATGATATATAAATTTGTTACGGATAATTATGAATGTAACAAGAGTTGACTGAGCTCTCTAGTTTGTTACGTATTTCTCTCCAGTTTGTTATTATTAGATAAACTTTAGAGAGACTTCCTACTTGTATATATACTCTCCATGCACTCTCATATTGATTAATGAAGAATATGCATTCTCTTCCCCATTATTATTTAACACCTTATCAGCACGACTCTATCACTACTGACTAAATTATTCCTCCTGACTAAATTATTCCTCCGCCGCTATTCTACACGCATATTCCTACGATACTAATCGGTCCCTCTCAACCCATCAACCAACAATTTCTTTACTAACACATGGAGTAATACTATATACTTCAACTTCCCTGATCTCGTACATATATATATCATATGATTCATATCTATATATGTGTAATTACTAGCCAAGTAATTAAGAAAAGAAAAAGGGAAAGGATGCATCTCAGGAAGAGAAAAAGGTGTATGTTTCATTTGCACCGCATGGAGACTAGAGGTTCATGTAAACAACAAACGGTGATGATGATTCAATTGACGAATCCAATTCCACTCAATCCTATCTCTCTTAATTGAAATTTCTCTACTTTATCTATCGATTATATATGTGTATAATTACTATTTAATTATGATTTTCTTTTTATTTGATGATGACATGTATGCGACAACCGATCAATTCCGAGAACACCTAGAACTTGTTTTCCCAACCAGTGGAGAAAGGAGGGCAGCCGCTGGTTTAGGAATATGCGAGAGTCGAACATGGAAGTTTGGTACTCCCAAAATCCGCTTAAACTTGTGGTGTTATACACACATCATGAAAAACTACGAAATTGAGGTTATATCTTTCCAGCCTGTTTTCATGTTTAAGTTTTTTTTTCCCATTGCTAAATTAATTCTGCCTTTTACTTGCGGAAGTTCAGAATACGGTATTGCTTATGCGTTTCTTATTTTCAAGGATTGATGGAATGCATGTTTTATGATTAATGTTTGTATAATTCTTGATATCAAATTGGATGGTACGTGTTTTAACTAGTAGCATCACTAAAACGTTTTTGACCAATTTAAAATTACTTGTGTAGTTGCCAGATACTTATAGAAAATAAATGTTCATATTTACTTGCCTTATTGTAATGTCATATATCACAGATGATATATTTGACTATTTGCCATCTTCTTTTATTCTTAATGGTACGTGGCTAGGTACAATTTATAAAGTTCATGCAGCTATGTTAATTAATCGTTATGGAGTATTGCTTATTAATTTTATGGTTGACCTTGGATGATTCATGGACTGGTCGAATGTCGATATGTGACATGAGTCAAATTTCGTTCTTGTTAGATTGTGGTTGACGATATTTGGTACGTTGAGTATGCACATCTTACGGAGTTCATTTTGATTAAGATATCGAGTAAACTCAAGATATATGATACTCCCTGAGGTGATTATGTTTTAGGTTTGTTGTGGATATTAATTACTCCTATTCACTAATTCTTTATATATTTTTGTGCACATGTACATGACGAGTTTCCATGGATTAATAAAAATAAGGTGTTTGATGAAATTTTAATCACATTACCGATACAATGGAGCCTGATTAGAGCCATGAATTTTTGTCCCGTGTGCATCATCGAAGCAATGAGAGATCATTCGCAGATGAATTTTATCAAAGGATAAGTTATATTACTCTATTATATTTTCATTTAAGCAATTCTATCAAATTCTTGATTCTCCTTCAATACCTAACCATTTGGGTTCCCTTGATTGTTAGCTACAAAGTTATGGTGCTCCAATCTCTGAAGTGATTGGATATACTTAACAATCAAAATGGTTGTAAGATACACTTTGTCCATTTCTTAAAATGAGACATCAAATAAATCTAGCACCTGAAGTTGCTACGCATGTGTATATATCACAAAAGATGTGTATCTCTGGAGCTTTAGACCAGCTTATGTCAAGTTGATTTGACAAATCAGACTCCTGAAATGATTGGACATACATTATGAATGGTTGTGACTTGTGATCATCGAAAAGATTTCACACCAACCATCATTGATCATTTGGCAAATATGTACTTTATGTACAACGATGATTTTAAATGTACCTCATGTACATCAACGATTTTTCAAATTGAGGCATCTGAATTGCTATTAGAGTTTATGCCAAAAGCCATGATCACTATATTATATCTCGAAAGAAAATGGTTGCTACATACTATGGACATTCCATGTACCATAAGTGATTTGAAAATATCATAGTGTTAATATGCACTTCATGTGATGAAGAAAATATTTGTGATTAGCCCCTGGATTGCATCACTGTGCGTAAACAATATTGTGAAGGCATGAAATGTGATGCCATGATGTGTGCACATCATAAACAATCTCGCCAACTTGAAGTTGGGAGAAAGTATTATTTTGGTGATACAAGAAATCAATTGATATGAGGCTACTTGAATATTGAGCATCTCTTATGAATGAAAATCCTTGAGTATCATATTCTCAAAATGAAAGAAAGATGACACACATATACTCTCGATACTGAGAAAGGAATTCACATAGTTATCATATTGGTTGATATCAAATTTATCCAATCTCCATTCCCTGAAGTGAATGTGAGTTTTTAGATTTTATACATGGTGCAACAAGTAATTCACCAGTGTGATTGATGCTATTTTCACCTCAAGTGAAAGAGAAATCAATGAGTATACTGATTTCAATATTCCTAAAGTTTGAAAGTATCCACTCATTCCAATATTCTTGTGAGAATAACTAAAGGTTCCAGGGGAGTAATCGTTGTGAAGAGCACAATAAATTACTTGGAAAAATTGTGCCAAGAAGATCACAAATTAGACCCACTTCCTGAAGAAGTTGGATATTGTCTTGCCAATATGTCATAGACAATGACTCGTATAATGTCACATCATTATGGTCAAATTCAAACAAACATATATTGTTTACGAGGAATGTATTGAAATTAACCGTTTGCAAATTGGAGCAAACTATAAGTTGGGCATGCATGCACAAGCGACTATATCACATATAAAGACATGAAAAATGACATAGATGTGACAAATATGGACATCCGGGTACAAAATTACCCGTTTATGAGAAACTTGAAGTTTTCCTTGTGTGAAATGTGCTGAAAGCTTTCTCGTATTGTAATAATATTATCTGAATGGCAAGACACAATATCGAGATTAAGCATGCTAATGGAGATCAAAATGAGCAATGTTGCACTCATGCATTTATGAGAATGAATATATATGGCTAGACGTCCACTAAATAATTTGAGAATTGAGTATATTACTCAAAAAATTTGATCTCTTATTTGGGGTAAATTTATGTTTCAGCACATCGAAAACCCAACTGCTAGAGTTATACACTCCATATGCATCTCCTGAAGAGAACTCATACCTGAAGCCTATTAGATACGAGTATGAGTATATTATTATCTAAGCTGGCATGATCAATATCCTTATGAGCCCCAATAATACTAATCCTTGAATTAGTTTTTCCCAGCTTAAGGGAGGGAGAACATGACAAGCTGATCAAAACAAATTCATCGTATGCATTGATCCCCACATATTTGAAAGTTCATACTTGAACTAAATTATAAAATGCATTCTTCAACTTCATGTATCATTTCAAGATTTCAATCATGAAATTCTATGATTTGACTGTGGATTTCGGGCTACAGATTGATTACAGATATAACATGAGTTGAGAATCGATATCTTGCCTATTGTAATTAATGCACCTGAAGTGCAATATGTATGTTGTGAATGGTTCCAGTATTACAAATAGAATGGCAAGAAAATGCGGTTGGTACTCTAGAAGAGTAAAGAAGGCACATCTTAATGATGCCACAATAGAATTGATATTTTATTTATAAATAGATGGCTTATATGAATGGAAAAGGTACCTCCATATAATATATTTAGATATCTATGATCAGTACTGAATCAAACAAGAATGATTTGATTATTATTGAAAAGCTATACCGGTATACATGGAACCGAGATAAGCATATGCAGTTTTTCAATGGATGTATACTATTGTACATGTAAAGGGGATCTTACATGTAAATCCATTTATGTCGACACAATGATGATAGAAAATGAGCTCATGGACTTGATGTCCATTTTATTGATGAATTCGAAGTTCCCTACGGTACCGTTGCATTATCGAGTCAAATTTCATGTGCATCTAGATACTAAGTCATGCATCATTCATATTATTGTTACATCATCTATGCTAGTTTTTAAGTTTCGTAATGCATGCATACATATTATTTATCATATGATCTTACTCTAAAGTGACCACCTTTGATTATTTGTGGTGCACATGAATTGTCATTTAATTGATACATTGAAATTTCTATATATATGATCTATGATGATCATTATCAATTGAGAACTCGTCCTAGAAGAGACTAGAGTTATCATGTTATAAAACATGAATATATGATGATCAATATCAATTGAGAACTCGTCCTGGAAGAGACTAGAGTTATCATGTTATAAAACATGAATATTCATTGAATTGACAATGAGATTTATATGTTCCAAGAACAATTATGAGAGATAATGATTTTACTCTCTACTGGAAATTAGTCCCGGAAGGACAAGTGGATAGAGATATCATGTTGACAAACATGAATCAATCGATGAGAAAAGTTCTTGAAGAACTCAATTTTGGTACTATTGAGTCTCTATACTTATCTATCCATACATGGCATCACAAAATTGATAAGTATATCGAGTGTATTCACTATCAAGTGAAACAAGAGAATTATGAATAATATTCTCGAGATTCCTACAAATATTATTGCCTAAGGAAATGTAAACTCAACCTAATGTTTGAGTATGGCAAAGTATGAATAACCATACATGAAGTTTGGTTATGTTATGAAAGAGATAAATGTTTTTGACCTCCTGAAGAAGGTATATGAATGGAGATGATGATCAAGCAACAGTGAGAATATTGCGCACCATACAAGTTGCTACACTCTTTTTCCCTTCGACTAGGTTTTTATCCCAATGGGTTTTTCCTAGCAAGGTTTTTAACAAGGTAGCATTATTAGCGCATATATGTGTATAACTATCTCCAAATCTCCATGGTGATAATATATTTGCAAAAGGGAAGTATTATATACCCTTGTTTGCTATTTTACAAATATGACGGAGATATATGAATATTGAACTCATTTCAATATTACGAGATTGTTATGTTGAATTGTCCAAGTGACATATTTTGTTGGATCAACATAAAAATACACATTGAAGAAATCAATGCTTCTAGTGTTCAAGAAGTTTTCACATGGAGTCAAAGCACATACCATTGAAGTTTTCAGCTATGGGCTACAAGATGAAGGTTCCATCCAAGTACACCATATTCACTCTATTGAAGATTTTGCATACTTGTTCAACATCACCAGTTCGGCGATTCATCGAGAAGATTGCACTATGAAGATTCAAAGATTTGAAGTGATGTTACAATCAGGGGAGACGGATACGCACTATACTCTTTTTCCCTTGACTAAGTTTTATCCCACTGGGTTTTTCTTAGCAAGGTTTTTAACGAGGCAGTACTCTCACAAGCGTATTCGAGATCTTCAACTCATGTTTCATTCAAGGGGAGTGTTACGGATAATTATGAATGTAACAAGAGTTGACTGAGCTCTCTAGTTTGTTACGTATTTCTCTCCAGTTTGTTATTATTAGATAAACTTTAAAGAGACTTCCTACTTGTATATATACTCCCCATGCACTCTCATATTGATTAATGAAGAATATGCATTCTCTTCCCATTATTATTCAACAAAATTTACGAAATCAACTTATTTATCCACACCTAAATCAACATTACAACTCCACCACCCTCGAAGATCGAACCCTGCACCTCTACTTCATTATCTCAACTCCTTACCGCTGCACCACCTCTTATGACTCCCTTTCCACCTCTAATTCTAATAATTCTAATAAGTAATAACCATGTCATATAAAAAAAATAAACTTTAAAACAGATCCTATTTAATTATTAAAATCATTTTATATTTTAAAATTAGTTTGTCTTTTATAACATGTGTCTGTGGTATTGTGAACCGAAAGGTGTACCGTGTGTGTACAAATATTAATATAAACATGACAAAATCTGAATTAAAAGTCAATTAATCTTGGTTAAACTGTCGAAATTCCGACACCCCAAGAACATCTTCCATTTCAAATGTTTACACTACATGTTCTCCTGTTTCTGTATTTTTTTTTGTTCTGTGTTCACTAAAATATATAGTTTTTGGTTCAATTTACAAATGATGTACTCTCTCTCCGTTCTCAATCAAATTTATTAACCTGATTTTTTCGAATTTTAACCGTAAATTACTCCTGCATTTAACATAAAAAAATGATAAAATTATGTTACAAAAAAATTCAAGTATATTTTTCTATTATAACTCTATTCATGTGTAACATAGTAATAATTTATGGTCAAAGTTTAGAAAGTTTGATTTGGAATAGAAGGAGTAATTATATTTTCCTTAATTTACGAATGTTACCTCTTATGCAACTATTATTGTTCACGACGTAAGAATGATCAATTGCTATTGGTCACGTTAACGTGGTGATTTGTGGGCCACAATCTTTGTCATCGCAAAATCAAGATTTTTTTTATAGTGACCCTAAAACTTACTTATATTTATATAACTCTAAAGTACTATTCCTTGATCCCCAGTCTAAGTATTAGATAGGGAAAAATATGGGGATATACATGTAACAACAAAGCACTAAATCAATTTACAAGGATAAGCATCACAAGAGACCTTGGTCTACGAACCTAATTGTTACTATCGATTGTACCCTTTTCTTGAGGAAGATGAACTATTTTCTTTGTTCGTCTGTCCTCCACTTCCTTCGTTCTTGACCGCTCCTTGCTCTTCTAGTTCGTGCTCCTCCTTGCTCTTAACTCGTCACTTTTTACATGTTTTATTTTGATTGGTTCCGCTATTTTCTTTTATTATGCCTCCATCCTCCCGCTTATTGGCGCCTTTTCTATTAATTTGACTCCAATACCTTCGAATACATTACAATTAGTCCTGTGAAATTGACTTCATTACTCACCAGTCCTTTTTCTTTTCTGTAAATTTCCAATAACAATTTCAAAGGCCACACGGACGGGTTCATGTTGACAAGAATAAGATAGTCCTCCGAAGCAAATGTAACGATGAATCAACAAATCATGGACTACGTACATGTACTAAGAGACAAACATAAACATAAAGAACTAATCATGTCGTTTTCCCTAAGCAAATACTTCCATGTTGATGCCACTACAAAAATTAGTCCATAGGAATCTGAGAGTAGTGAGGATATAATTCTTCTGGCAAAATGATGATTAATAATGGTTCCCCATTTACCACGTGGTGACTCAAACCCCCAACCTATTGATTAGAGGTGAAGCAGCTTACCAACTAAGCTACGCTTCGTTGTCAGCAGTGAGGATATAATGATCGACTTTAAACGGTAAAATGGTTAGTTTTGTTGATTATGTGTTGTTAAACAAGATTAGATTTAACATACTTAGATGGTCGTGTACTCATCAACGAATGACACCATGATTATATTTGAAGGAGTACGAACGCATAATCCCTTGGTAGTCTTGAACTAGGTCAACAGGGGCTATGTTAGACTTTTTTTTTTTTTTTTTTAAATAACAAAAAAGTTTTATTAATGAAAGAGCAGAATAGAGATAATTACAATAAGGTACAATACTAGCTAGCTAGCTAGCCATATAAAACAACACTTGTTATATATTTCACCCGACAATCATGCATAAATCTATCTCGAGATTTCTGAGTTACAAATGTACCTGCAGGAGTACACGCACATATATAACTATAATAATTTAATTTGTTGCGATAAATAAATCCAAGAAATAAAATAGTTTGCATGCAATTAGTATACATATCATATATCAGATTTATATAGATAATGAGACAGCAGATGGAAAATGACACGACTTTATGTTTTTCAATTTTGTCCATGGCAGATCTAGAGATTTTAATAATTGTCACACGCGCACTGTTGATTACTGCATTAATCTTCCATGTAATGTAATCATGCATATTCTAGAGTGTACGTATGTTTTTATTACGAAAATGACAAGTCATAAGTGTTGGATTTAGAAACTTTCATCCCAAAAGTGTTGGGCGATCTGCCGATCTCCTGCCGATCTCCAAATAGGCAAATAAGAGTTACTACATCAGATTTTAGGCTTTTAGCTGATCAGATAATTAAACTAATTAAACTGAAACCAAATGGCCTTCTATTTGACCACGGTTTAAGTACTAAAACCATTCCACTAGTGGAACTCACAGTTTTCACATCTTTTATCATTTTTTTTAAATATAAACAAACACAGAAATGAAAAAAATAAAAATAAATAAATATATATATATATATATATATATATATATATATATATATATATATATATATATATATATATATATATATATATATATATATATATATATATATATATATATATATATATATATATAAAAGAGAAAAGATAGATATAAAAGAGGAAATAGTTGTGGAGTTAGTTTCAAATTTTAGAACTGGTTCCACCGTTGGACCATTGCTGATTATTCCAAGAAGGTTATCGTAGAGTTCCACTAACTTGATAAAATACTACCGGCGCCGGAGATGGTTTAAGGAATTTCTTAGATTCAAAATAACATTCTATATAATTAGATCAAAAGTCAATATTTAAGTATTTGACATCTTGGTAATTAAGGATTATAGGTGTATAACTATCAAAACTTTGCTGAAGAATTGACAAAGGAGATCATACAAATCAAATCATGAATAGTAGTAAGGTACATGCGATTTAGTTGTGGAAATTGATATAGTATTTTTGTATAAAATTAGTGTAGAAATAGTTGTAATAATTGACGTTTAAAAAAAATTATAAATAGTAGATAAAACTACACCCTAATCCGATACTTCAGATATTATGATTTCATGCCAGTCTAAGCAAAATAATGTTAGCCTACTGTAAAACTCTGCAGAAATGTTTTAACTTTTAACTAAAATCAAATTGATATAATAATACAAACACATATCTTTCAAGCCAAGTATTTAATAATATATATTAATTAAGTGTTGCAATTAAATCCAAGCCAAGTAGCCTTTATTTTATTAGCTAATACATGCTTTTTAATTGATTTTTATACATATAATTAATTAAAAAAACATATACCAAATTTGGTGAGCATATATCATTCAATGAAGCATTATTATATTTATATGTCACTGGTAATTATATTTAGAAGATTAATGCCAAAGTGGAAAGCAGAGAAGTTATAGATCGATGGTTGGCCAGAAGTTCAAAATTGTGCCTCTTCGAGATCTTCTCTTCCACTCTTTGGCTCTTGGCGTTGCATTTGAACCATTACCAATTTACTGTACCATGCAGATTATTAATTATTTGCATCACATCAACAACATGCATGCTATGATAGACAGTAAATATATCTGTGGCTTTTCCCGCCAACTTTTCTTTCTTTCATCACCTCCAGAATCTTACAAGAATGGTAATATTATCTATTGGCTGATTGGCATTGCATATATATTAAAAATAACAAAAACCTATATCCCCAATAATCTACTAATAACAAAAACCGATGAGATGATTTGGTTTTGGTACATGATTACCACTCAAATTAAATTTGGGGTTGAGTTCAAATACCTTAAAAAAATATAAGAAGGCATGCAATCCAAGTATATCGATCTTCCACATTGTGAGTGTTGTTTTAGGCTAACTAAATCTCACTTTTATCGTCCAATCCAAACAAACAAATCTTAAAGCAACCTAACATTATAAGTTATAACCATTAAACTATATTATTATATGGGACCAAAATAAAGTAGTTGAATCAAATCACATACACACACACACACACCCGTATAGCATACTCGTACTGTATACTATAACAAAAAGGGGGTTGACGTCACATCCCATTCTTTCTTCGTGATAATTATGCATGGATTATTATTTATTTATCCCCCACATTACTGGTTGGTTATCTAATCCATGCACGTGACTATAAAGAATCACACAAACAATAAGTTCCCAGCGCAAATTTTATTAAATTATACGTGTAAGTAGTTTTTTCTTTAGCACTTGTTAATTGTAATCTTGTACCAACTTAATTTGGGTTTTAATGATGAGATTTTTATAGTAAATCATTCTTAGCGGGGATAAAGAGAATACCGTTTAATGAATCCAAACTCATAGGCACATTTACATCAATAAAAAAATAAATAAATAAATAAAATGAACTTATAGTTAAAATGTGACACTGTTTTATTATTATTATTATTATTATTATTATTATTATTATTATTATTATTATTATTATTATTATTATTATTATTATTATTATAATTATTATTATTATTATTATTATTATTATTTTTTTTTTTAAACTAGACTTTTATTATCACACAAAATTGGAAGGGAGTCGAGAGACAAATTATTATTATTATTATTATTATTATTATTATTATTATTATTATTATTATTTATAATAATAACAATTATTATTATTATTATTATTATTATTATTATTATTATTATTATTATTATTATTTATAATAATAACAATTATTATTATTATTATTATTTATTTATTTATTATAAACCTAAATTTTATTATCAATTAAAGTTAGATGGGAGTCTAGCAACCAGCTGTGCTCCCACCCCTTTCTGTATACAAAATCTATGGAAAAGAAAAACACCACTCTTAGCATTATTGGAGTGACTAACTGAAAGATGCTCGAGGCGATAAAGTATATTCAAAGCCTCTTGGCCACGTTCCCCAAACGTAGAGAAAGCAAAAGGAATGAACGAGTACCCGTGGTCTGCACATTTGGACGAATACTTCTCTTTCTTCTTCTCTACGACATTGTGCAATGCCATCCCATGTTACTACTACTGTTGTTGCGCGCTGCTACTACTACTACTACTACTATTATTATTATTATTATTATTATTATTATTATTATTATTATTATTATTATTATGCTTCTAACTCAGCCAAGGTCTCAGGAGTGTCATGGCAACTCCAGAAGAGGTGAGGACCTTAATAGCAGCGGTAAAGTGACCGTCCCCTAACTTACGCTTACACTGAGATAAGTTAGCCTCCTCAGAATCTTTAGGCTCCAGAAACCTGTGTGGAGGCGAATAAGCAGGGGATAAAAGGTCCCGCACTAGGCCCAATCTTTCCCCAGGATCTCTCCAGCGTGCAATGGCGCTAGAAATGCCCTCAAATTGGCGCCTCTCCCTCTCCCCAGACCGCCGTTGAGCCCTACTAGACGGCAAAAAAGTAGCCAGAGTGCAACCCGGCTGAATGAGAAGTTGCACCCACGTAGACAAATCTTCCGGACAAGCAAGAACCAGACCAAGTGCACTGAGAAAGATTCTGGCAAACCCAAGCCTCAACTTAGGAGGAATGCACTTGACCGTACGCGTTTGCAACGAAAATACACGGGAGATCCACATCAAAGCAAAGGGGGCACAAACCACCGTCATGTGCTAGAGGTGACTCAACCGGACACTCAGACGTCCCAACAACACCAATAGGAACCGGAATACCATAGACAGCTGAGTCAGCACGAACTGGCGCACGGACCACACCCCATCAGCATGTCTACTACTCTTACTAAACGTGTGGGTGCTGAAACAATCGCCACACAACCAAATACCAGCCTGATAGAGAGCAAGGTCCAAGGCAGTGAAAAAGGAGAGGTGACTAGCAATGCGATCCCTGTTAGAAGCCCTCGACTCGTCCGACTTGAAATGTTGAGCTTTCAAGTGATCAATAAAATACTTTTTGGAGAGCTCTTTAACTCCGCGATCACCGCAACCGTCATTCCCGGTAAAAGGACAAAAGATTTTACCCGCAAAATAGTTTGCCATAAAAACACCAAAACCACCACGTGCCACAAGCACACAAGGAAACATGACCAAGCAAACACAAAAAACTAAACTGTCCCACACAAATGCTGCCAACAAACCAAGTAGCTGCTAGAAAGGAAAAGAGAAGAACTAACTGGTGGAACGACAAAGCCACAAGATGCATATAGCAGCAGGCCGCAACAATAGAAAAAGAAAGCAGCCAACCGTAAACACAAAGCAGGCCAGAAACGCAGGGCAACCACATACCGGACCAGAGAAGCAGGCTGTGAATCCTTCAAAAAAAACCACCCAGACGAGGAAGCCAGGCACCCGATCGCCGGAGACCAACCAGATCCAGAGCCATATACGCACGATAACAGGACACCCAAAAAAAAAAGGCCAAAATTGGCTAAGGGAGAACGAAACAAACAGAGTCGAGAATCCGCAGACAAAACCTTGTGAAAGTCGAAACTCACAGCTACGTAACATACTCCAAAGGATCGAAACCTCAGACGAAAAACAGAGCAGATGGAAAAATGGACGCGGAGAAGAGCTACAAACGGAACAAAAACCCGATTTATTGAGAAGGAGAAGAGAAATCCTCTCTTACCTGGGTAGGTTCCAACCGATGGAGGCCAATTAACAGGCGGCGACGGCAGCTCCCATCGCGAAGAAACCGATCGTCCAAATCGCAAGAGTTATTATTATTAGTATTATTATTATTATTGTTAATGTTGTTGTTGCTATTATTATTATTATCATCATCATTATTATTATTATTATTATTATTATATATGATTATTATTATTTATATTATTATTATTTATTAGTAAAATAGTGATGTTATAGTGTCAGGTTTGGAGTCTCATGGAGGACTCAACTCCAATCGGTAATTCATTCAATAAGATATTGGAGTGAACCTCAAGCCTCACCTGGAGTTCATTTTATTATTGAACAAATCTAGATAATACATGTACATTATGTAATGTCGGGAGTTGGAGCCGACGGCATTGCACCAGGACCTGATATCAATAGTAGGAGTCAGCAAGACATCTTTTGTATACCAAGAAGCAAATAAGATTGTTGATCTGCTTGCAAGGAAGAAAGCAAGAATAAGTTTCATCTAGATGATCCCCCTTGCCAATTTTGTGTATCCCGAGCTTTATTTACCAAGAATGGAACTCATACCCTTCTTGGTTAATTTCTGATATAATTATGGACAAATGCAACACCTCTGTCACTAATTTTCCCCTAATCTGGATCATCTTAACGATACTTCTATAGTTCTACTCCTTGCTAATATATTATCTAGTTAATTGAAAAACAAACAGGCCCAACATATTTTCTGGCCCACATTGTGGCTCATTGGACGACCTAAAACACTGTACTATTAACAAAGGTCCAATATGATCCAAATTGGGGGTGGGGTGGATATCATGTCCAATAGAAAAACTTAGCTTTGGGGACCAGATATGATCTGGCCCAAAATTGACTTGGAGCAAATTAGCAATTTGTGGACCGAATCTGGTCTGGTTCAAATCAGGATGAAGTAAAGGGATCGAATTCAAATTGCCATGCCTAATTGAAACATGATTCTTTTTATTTTATTTATGTTTCTGGTGAAGCTTGTATGAGGTTATGTAAACCAGAGCAATTTAAGTACCAATGATTGATTGTTGACTCATGTGACAACCGACAAGGGACTTTAGTTCATTTAGACAAGGTCTCAATTTCAAGTCTTGTGGCGGTTAAAAACACCATCGGGAGAGCCACCTCCTGAAAAAGGGTCAAACAATGATCGGTTGGATTATTATTCACCAAAGCGAATACAGTGAGAAATGACAAAAAAAATAAAAAAAATAACACGTATTGGCTGATTTAAAACTCGCTCAAGTAGTAGTGGACGTACTCCCAAATCCACGGCCCATGAACCAGAGTATTTATGCAGTTATGCACTTATGCTACTTCAATTGATTGATTAGCCTTCATGCATTGAGTCATTCTGGTTTAGTAGTGGTTTTGCAGTTATAAAATCTTTGAGGTCCTTGGGCGTTGGGACTTGGTTTTCTGTGGATGGCCGGGTTGATGGAAGAGAAGAAATAGAATTCAGGAAACATAATGTTTGTTAAAATAAAATAAAATAAAAACCGTATTTTCCTTGCCCAAGTTAGAAATCACCCGTCAAAATTGGCCGCAGGAGTCTTTCATGACTTGGGCCAGAGTAATGTGCTTCTGGAAGCCCAATTTGGGCACAGATCAAAACTGGACTAATTCTATAACTACCAAGATTGCACTCCAATGTGGCAATTTCTAAATTCTTTTAAATTGCTAATCCTAGTTGAACTGATAAACTTTTCTGGGTGTTCTCTCCTCCTTTCTTGTCTAATCTAGTTAGTAGCCCGTCTTTTGTATAACTGGCAATTGCTAATCCTAGTTGGACTGATTAAACTTTTTTTATCCTTTTTTTGAGATACTATTATAATTACAATGTTTGGCCTACAAATTTGCATCAATAAATTACTAATCAACCTCATTTCAATAATCTCTATACAGAGCAGATAATCACCCATTTCGGGAATTGAACCTGTGACCACTTGGTTACGGGGTGTCTCAACTTCTTTTCTCCTCACATCTTACAAATCCGTATTCAACCCAGGACCAGATCTAGGAAAAATTATCACTCCGGACTAATTGAAAATAATAAAATATACTATACATTCACGGATGCATCAATTTTTTCAGAGAAAAAGGAACATTACTTTCATTTATCAAGAAACAAGTTAAATATTTTATGCCATAGAAAATAATAATATATTACATGTACAAGAAATAGTAAAATTATGAGATTATATTTTTAGATCGAACGTCTTTTGATATTTAATTTGTAATCACTCTGAAAAACGACAGAGATCCAATAATTACCTCCTTTGCATTTTCGCACTTTTTGTTTAGTGGTTATACTTATATCTGTTATATGTCTACTATACACTATGCGTCTTGTGAAAGGAGTAAAACACCATGCATCAACTTCCCTGAAACTGCAACTTATTAGAAACCAAAACTAAAGAATAAACTCTTATCTAGCAAAAAGGGTCATATATACAGTTACATATCTTTCTTTCTGAGTTCAACCAACATTAAGAAGAAGAAGTAAAAGAGAAGCGCTCAACAGCAAATGCGTTGAGCATAAGGAAGTTCAGCTGACTAAAGCGCCAAACCGCCACTATGATTATACTTATACCCCCTCCATCTAATCTATCCAGTTCTGGCTGATCATGTTATACTAAAGAACCAGAAAGTTCCTTTCTTATCGATATCATTCATCGAATTGCATTATCATCTTCAGCATATTCTGTTTCAGACAAATCCTGTTCATCTTCTGATAGCACCTCATCACCATTGTATCTCCCTGTACTAATATCATCATCATTTATACTGTCGATGGCAGCTGAGGAATCTCCTGTAGTTCTTTGGCATATGCAAGATGATGGGTTTTCATGGAACTCACCCCTGCCTGGCTTTACTTCATTAGGCTCTCCCATGAAACCAATTTGGGAAGTTCGCACTTGTGAGGCAAATTCTTCCCACGTTAGGTTGGATCTGTTGAGGAAGAGACGGTAGAGCTTTCTTGCATTAGGACGGATTGTTGGCTTGTGGCCAAAGTATCTCCTGCAATAGAGAAGAATTATAAGCCATGTTTACATGTTAACCACACTTTGTGGCTTCTGCTGAACTTTTTTTAAGCATAATACGCATAAGCACCTCGTAACTGAGCTATGTGAGGTACATGTATGAGCTGCTACTGATATCAAAACGTTCAAATGCACCATATACGACACCAAAATATTACTTGAAAAGACTATAAGTCTAGACAAAAACTATCACATACCTTCTTCCAGCAAGTATCTTGGCCATATTTCCATTGTTGTTGGTGACAAAAACATCACTCTCATCAGAAACAATGAAGTCCAGTGCTGCCATGCGAGCAGAATATGGTGCAAAAACCGCTAGCTCTTCCTTGCTGGCAATAGTCTCTTTTGTATGGAAGTTAGGGAAGAGAGCTTTCAATGGTGCCAGTGTTTCTTCACCGCCGTATATTTCCCCTGATGCAACATATATATGCACGTCATTCCCAAAACCCAATGCTCTCAACATTAGACCAACTTCTTCGGGACTTAGTGGGCATCGTCCATGCCTTCGTTCTTTGTCTGGATTTTTCGTCTGCGAATAATATAATGTCAGTTAGACTCACAAGGCTGCAATCCAATCCATTCACAGTTATACTGAAAGGTTGAACTTACATGTAAAGTTTTCCACCTCTTTCGTATTGCACCAAGTTCAGTTTTTTCCTTCTCACTCCCACCATAATAGCATCCAGAGAATGCTAGCATGTCTGGTTCAAATCTGTCAAGTTTGAAATATATTCTGAGTCCTCCTCCTTATATGTGTTATAATACTAGAGGAATCTACACGATGATGTCAATTTGCTTCGTACCTTAAGTGCAATGCCACAAAATGTTTGCTTTTCATTCTCATCCTTTCAACCAATTTCTGACCCATCTTGAGAATAGGATCAGTGAACCTCAGGGCATGATAATTAACTCTACATCTTAGCTTTTGTAAATCCATGCCAACTCTATTTGACAGCCTGTAATCATACTTCGTAAGCTGAACAGCCTGAACCTGATGACAAAAAAAGTTTCTAGCTTAGTGCTGAAGTTTACAATGTACCATCAGAGAACTGTATAAGTACTAAGCAACATTTATCTTCCGCATTACAAACAAACCCCGTTGGCATAAAAATGAATTTAAAGAAAAAAATATCCTTGCTTCAAAAGAAATACTTACACGCTTCTTGCTATAGATAGGCAGAATCCGAGTCTCATAGCATTTCTCATTGCATTTTCTTGGAGCACGGGTATTTATAACCTTCCCCACATTTTCAGGAAGTTGTTTTATAATTTTGACATCTTTCGCTAGATATGACCGAAACCAGTCTACATCAAAGATCTCCGAGAAGTTGCTGCACAGCAATGTTGTCAAGTTAATTTAAGTATGACATGATACGAGGCCATTAGAAGTTAGCCTGAGAAGCAACTAAAACCTGGAATCCTTCCAGAAAGAATTTTGGTCCAGCTTAGGAACAACCAGGGTAGCATTCAAGATATATGCGGCCACAACTGAATCTGTTATCTATGAACACAGCAAGGTCAAATTAGAGAACTGAACTGGTCATTTGAAAATAAACTTTCTGAATATTTATAGAGTAGGTGACTTATTTTAAAGATGCTAAAATTGTGTGATGATAGTACAGCTACATAAAACTATACTATTGTCACAGTTTGGGACATTCAGAAACAAACATGAGTGCATGTGTCCCAAGAAAATGTACATGATACTCCAATCTTTGAAGTATCAATTCAAAAGATGCTAAACTTGTGTGACAATAATATTTAGTTTTCTTGGGACCTTTAGAAACAAACATGAGTCCCCAAGAAAATGTCCCCATATGTCCACTGCTTATATAGTGTTTGCTCCAAATTCTTGGAGTGCATAGATTACATTAAAAGCTAATCAAATTAGTACTACATTTATTTATTTATACATAAGCAAAGCATACAGCACAGTAGAAAGATTTGCACTTTAGTCAAATCACTTTAGTACCCCATCTTAAATTTCAAGCTTCTGATTTCATGCTACAGAGTGTAAGTTATGTAACAAGTAACAGAGTCTCACTCACCCCAGTTCTCTGTTGATTCAAACCTCCACTAGTTGCAATCAGCAAGTACCTATTAGGTTCGGTTTTCGTTTCCTCTCCTGCAGATAGAGTTTTTTAAATAATAAATCAGATAAAAAGGCCTTAACATCAGATCAGTTAGCTTTCTATTTGAGTTGCCTATTTAAGCAAACTTGATAATGATAGCATGCCAAATCCAACCAAACTTAGCTATTAAAAAAAATACCATTTTGCTTAGTTTGAACATTTGGACCTTATCTGAACCAACCATCGCATTCAGCATTGTTTAGGCTGGTCCTCGAAAACACTTAAGAAAATTCCTCGAAAACATATTCGAAAATCGGAGATTTTTGATCGAGGGATAAAATCATACTCATAAATTGACTGCTAGCATTACTGCAAGCGTAAAAGTAAGTCGACCGCTTCGAGCTCCACAGGTCACGGCCTAATGCTCCTCCGCTCATCTGCAGGTTCAGTCAGAATATTCAAAATATGGAAACAATTTCATTACACAGAAGAAAGCGTGAATGAAAACGCGACATTAAAAAAAAAACTGACCGGAACCCGAAACACGCTTTCTCTATCGACATTCAGGTGACGAACTTTGCTCGCGTAATTAAACTTCATTAAAGCAAAAAAAAACAAAATCAAACACAAAATACAAAATGATAAAGAAAAGAAAAAGATAAACAAAAACTGAAATGTCAGCTGACCGAAGCGTCGAGGCGGCGGGGGTTAGGAGGAGAGAGAAACGACACGGCGGCGAAAAGGAGCAGAAAACAGCCTGAGACGGCGGAGATGAGCGGGAGGAGGTGGCTCAAGTACTGGCGCCGCCGGTTGGGGTGGCGGCGGAAGATTAAACCTTGGAGAATCTGCAAACCGATCAATTGGTCGCGGTTTTTCTTCTTCTTCATCATCGTCATCGTACTCATGGCAAGCGAGCTAGCTAGAGGAGAATAAGAGAGAGAGAAAATGAAATGATGGTGTAGAGAGAGAAAGTAAAGCTAGCAGGAGGAAATGGTCTAATGAGATGAACATGTCCACGGCTATGATTCTGTAATCTTGTATCTATACATTTTTATATGTATAACAAAAATATAAACTCTTTCAAATGTTTCTTTTTTCTCAAGAACTCAGAAACAAGTCAGCTCAAATATTTCCGTTTTCTTGCAGTTTGGACCCAAGTACCAACGAATTTTTGCAGTTTGGTCCCACATACGGATTCAAGATTTGCAAAACGGCCCCATTTTGGTTGGTGATCTGGAGGAATAGTTCAACGGGTAAATCTACCTCTTGCAAATAAAAAAATCTTATTCCCCCATAAATGCGGACTTTTAATTGTTTTTAGAAAGAATTCAGGTTTAGATACAACAAAAATTAATTGTGATTTATGGAAACAACTCGCTTGGTAAATTCTATTAAAAGATTTTAAACTCATCCTATAAAATCTAACGCATAACATATTTTTAATTTTTTTTCTAAAGGATTATGTAAACGCAGTATTTATGCACGAATCACCATCTCCGTGACAAGAGTACAACACTTTTTGTTGTGTTAGTAAAAACTAAAACGTGAAATTGACATTTAAAGGAGGAGTAACTGTTTCTGAAACAAGAGTATTTTATTTGAATCCGTGAGTTTTGTCACATGAACTATAATATTATATGTAGAAATACGTGTTAGTTCACATTTCACACATTTTCTATTTTGTGAAAGTTCATATCTTCAACGCACAATGTACATCACAATCTCTAGAACTAATTATGTGAATTACCAACAAAATTGTGAAGTAAAAATTTATTTAAGTTAAAATGCACAGTACATTTAAAAAATTGTATTCCATAGCTCCACAAATTTAATTCACAACCAAATCACTCGCCCTTGTGTGATTGCATATTTGATTAAAGCAAGAATTCTTAGCCAGACTGAGAAAACATAAAAACTTACGTCTTGGACTTTGGAGTGAGGAAAATTACAGTAGAAGACGAATAGGAGAAAGTAGGAGACAAATTTAAATTTCCTCTAGTATTTGGAAATTCATTCTCTTTTCCTCCATTTCTCTAGAAACATGCTTATGTTAAAAGTAGTTAAGTAAATACCAATGAGGTCTAGCTCAATTGGTTAGACTGAGGTGTCATGACACTAGAGGTCATAGGTTCAATTCTCACCAAGTGCGGGATTATTTATAGTTTATTACTAGCTTTGTAATGGTTCGATTATTAAAAAAAAGTAGTTAAGTAAATTAACTCAAAAATTTACACCAATCTTTCTCTTTTTCTTTTTCCTTCTAGATTAATTCTATAGTTATATAAGTTGATCTTACAAGTAAATGGAAAAATCGAAGTAAAAATCTATTCATCTGGGAGTTATTATATGGGGGACAAATAGTAATGGTAATGATCAGTACCACAAGATAATAAGTATACTTAGTAGACATAATTGAAATTTAGGGTAGTTATATTAAACGTATGTATGTATGTGTCTATATATATATATATATATATATATATATATATATATATATATATATATATATATATATATATATATATATATTCATCCGGCATGCATCGATCTCCATCTCATGTGTAACTCACGTGGCTCTCTGCCTGTTTTCTTGTTTTTCACTAATAACCAAACAATAATTTTGTCCTAATCCTCAACTAACAAACTTAATTAGTACTAAATTACTAAAATTGTGAAACTGGTTAACTAGGATTCATCGATCTATCATCTAACACAAACATCAAACAACATGACTGACATCTAAACAACTCTTCTTAAGCCAGTTTGCCTTGTCACATTTCTGTTTAAATTAAAGTGGTTAGGTAATGATTTAAATTACTACTAGTACTAGTTTAATATAATCTGAGTCAATGGAAATTAAGTAAGATGATTAGTACAGTAAGTAGTAACATTAAAGAAAGAAACAATAGTTACCGCCCATTTTTTGGCCCCTGTCAGTGTCACCTGACCTTATCTACTGGAGTTAGTAGTAATCTAATCCACCCCATACGGATTGGTGTGTATCTAAAAAATGCAAACAAATGCTTATCTCACTTTCAGATTTAGTTGTCTTTCTCCTCTTTTGTTTACGACATTTTTTTTTTAGTCATTCATTCTTACACACACCAAAAATATGTACATCCCTAAGACATCACTGCCTTGATGACCCTGGTGGTCGAAACTACTAAGTCCTACTCTACTACAGAGTTTACACCATAATTTCTTACAATAGAACTGATACTAGTATTTACACCGCTCCCTATACGAGCCAAAAAGTCTGCAGCTGCATTCCCTTCCTTGAACTGAAACTGGCATGAACACTGGCTAATCTGAGTCATCATCCGCCGCACCAGATGGACTTGCCTCCTGTATCTTTAAGCCGGCCTGATTCTCCTGTTAATAAATTCACCAAATACATAGAATCAGATTGAATAATAGAGAGGAAATATTTAATTGCAAAGCTAATCTAAGATCATGGACAAGTCTAATAATCTCAGCCATGTTTGTATCACTAACGCCTGTAAATCCTAAAGCTGCTCTTACAAAATTTCCATGCCTATTCCTTATAATTAAACAAACCCTGCTTCACCAGTTTTCTGCAGTACAGATCCATCTACACTTGGACAAAAATGAAATTGAGGATCTGGCTGCCATTTACAAACTACCTGCTTCAAAACTTTATGCACCTGAGGGAACAAGATTTGCATATTCTTCCTAGAAGCACAAAGAAGAGCCTGGAAATTACATGGTTTCCAAGCTATCTTTCTAAACACAAACTCATTTCTAGCTCTAAAAAACAACCACCATAAAATAGCAATATTTAACTGAGTCGCTTCATTTGTTTTAAAAGAGAAAAAGTCATAAATATTGCTTATTACTTGCCAACTAGAAGGACAATACTTAAATCTCTATCTCCTCATAATAAGGACAATGAAAAAATATATGTTCCAGAGACTCCTCTGCCTGTAAACGAACCTGACAAGAAGATGATTCCAAGATTTGCATTTTATGAAGTCTCTTAGCTGTAGGTAATTTTTTATAAAATACATTCCAAAGGAACAATTTAACTCTGGGGAAAACCAAATTAGAGTTTGCAAAATATTTTGACTTCATCACTAAAGCCCAAAGTGAATTTGGTTGTGAATATAGTCTCCAAATTAACTTAAATTAACTTAAAGTGATAAGCCACATTCATGGTCTGCAAGCCTCTTACCCCTAACACACACACAACCCCCCCCCCCCCCCCCCCCCAATAACTTTGGCATACACACAGTAGACCACCTAAACCTGGGGCTACATATATTTCTTGGTACAACATTCCAAAGAAACTTTCTATTAATTGTATTCATCTGATTAATAGTTTTAGCAGGGATCTGAGCTATGGACATTGCATGAGCTGGGATAGAAGAGCTAAAAGCTAGATTGGATAAGAATAGCTCTACCGGCTTGAGAAAGTAATCTATTATATCAAAAATATTGATTTTGGTTATCATTTTTTCCACAATATGCTTAAACAAATCAATCTTTTGCCTACCTAATAAAAATGGCATGCCTAAATACTTATCCTCTCTCTTATTTTTAGGCACTCTTAATTTATTACAAATAGACTGTCTTATAGGAGTCTTAGGGGAGAATAAAATCCGGGATTTCTCCCAACATACATTCTGGCCTGAGGCCTGAGCATACATATAGACACATTGCACTAAATCATCTATAGTTTTCCTATAGGCCTTACCAAAAACCATGCAGTCACATGCAAAACATAGAATAGGAATTGCAGGACTATTTCTAGCAACTTGTAAATTATCAAACAAACCATTTTGAACATGCTTTGTTAAAAGTTGTACTAACAAATCTTGACATAAAATAAACAGGTAAGGGGATATTGGATCCCCTTGCCTAATTCCTCTCCCTTACTCTCCCTGGATTCCAATGTTCAGACCGCACCCATTAACACTAACTGTAAAAGAAGCAGTCCTCAAGATCACTCTTTATACCACGAACAGAACTTTTTCTTTTCTTATGAGTAGCCATATTATGAAAATACTCTGTATTATGGTCCATCCCTTTAATCCATCTACTTTTTGCTCTCTGAACCCATAATTGATGCTTTTGCTTCAGAAGATTATTTATATGTTGTTTGACTTTTAACTCATCGAAAGCAAATAAAATAATGTAGGGTTATGAATTAACTTACCTTCAATTTCTTCTTGATGTCCATAAGCTATCTGAATATTTCTATTAATGTCATGCAAGTCTCCAGGTTCCCAACTTTTAATATGTTGTTACTACTGCTCCACATTTACATAGAAAAATTAGTTAACTTTAATTTAATTTTATACTCTTCAAATTCATTTAGTTGAATCCAATTCTGTTAATTCAAATTTAGATTTAAATGCAGTTCAACTTCATTAAATTCTATTCAATTCAATTCTATTCAAACGAAGTGAGTAAATTCTTAAAAGTGTGTTATGCAGATCGAAACTTAACGAGAATTTTGCTATGTAAAATTTAAGCTTGGCTCGCTCAAGCCTTTTCTCAACCTCGGTTTATTTGGTGATACTTGCTAAACTCGATAAAACTCGTAATAATAGCTTACTTATGTTTTTGACTTGATAAGGTTAGTGATACAAGATTTCTTTTTTCTTCTACATTTTTATCACAAAGTCGTGGCTCGAACTCTAACCTATCCGACCCACACGGGAGAAGCTCCATTATAAAAAAAATGACTTGAACAATCAAACTTGAGCCTAAATATTTACTCGTTTGTTAAACGAGCCGAGTGTAGTGCTATTCGAACAATCGAACAATGATACTGGACTCAGAATAATAATAGTTCTACTATGGATATATATGAATCGAATAAATTTTAACAAATCTATATTAGTCACTAATATTCATATTTAAAATGATTAATGATACAATAACAACATTTGATGGCGATACATGATACATTAGTGATACATTAGGAGGTGTTCGCAATAGTTTCAACTTAAAATAAGTGACTTAGTTTAAGGAGAAGTTGGTAAAGTTGACTTATTTTAGAATTTGATTGGAGTAGATAAGTTGTAGGAGTAGTGTTTGCAAACCTAATTTTTTGAAAAAACAACAAAACATCAGCTTAATTTAAAGGGGTGTTTGCAATAGTTTCAACGTAAAATAATTGACTTAATTTAAAGAGAAGTTGGTAAAGTTGGTTTAATGGGTGTTTGCAAAAAATTATTTAAAATTTAAATAAGTTGTAGGAGTAATGTTTCCAAACATAAATTTTTGGACAAAAATAACTAAAATCCAACTTAATTTAAGGAGAAGCTGTTGAAGGAGGTACAACCCAACTTCTCCGACTTCAACTTATCCAACTTAATTTAAGAAAATTAAACAGCTTATAAGCTATTGCAAACACTCAAAAAGTTACTTCTGTTTAAAATAATTGATAAATTAGATAAGTTAAAGTGTTTACAAACCCCACTAAACATTATCTATTCATTTAAACGTTACGAGAAGTTTTGCTTCAAACAATAAGGAGTTTCTTAACAAAATTCAGACTGTACCTCAAAGAAACCATTTTAATATAAAAATTAGCGGTGATGAGAATTGTACGGTGGTCGTCCATCGAAAACCTGATGTGCGTGTTTTGATAAAATTATTTCTGTTGACTCAAATGCACTTATGCATGTACCATTAATTAGTTTAACTATAAGCTGTCATTATAGGTTGGTTAGGTGATGATTAACGCATAATAATAAATTTATAAGCTTATGTTTATTTTATCTACTATTCTACTAAGCAAAAAACCGCAAATGGATAAAATAGTTGCCACTAGCAAGTACAATATGCCCGGTCTAGTTTGAATTTGATCGTCAAATGGTAAGACTGATTCGCTGTTGTTAGGACTGAATTGTCAGGCTCACATGTTCAAGAATCAAGATAAAATTAACTCCTCAATATGATTTACTATTCAATTTAATCCGAACAAATATTGTAACGAACCAGTCACAAATTAATCGGGACTTAAACATTTAGGTTGGACATGATCGTAATGGAAATGGAAGAATTTATTGATGCAATCACCATTAATTGTTGTGTTTTTTTAGTATTTGGAGATGGAGCGGGTTAACTTAATCCACTCCGGTAGGAAAAAAATAGAGAAGTACTACTAGATGTATCTTATCAACTAGAATAGGGTGAACTACTATTTGCCCAATATTTCTCGAAAAGTATTAAACGAATTTTTCCATTTTCTAATAGTAGTTCGTGATTAGTTGGGAACTAAGTTTATGTTTCAGCTGGCCCTGATTACAAAATATTCCAGAAACAATTTTGCATCAAACCCCTCAAATTTTCCAATTTATTTTATATATTCTGTTGTCCATATCATTTGTATACCGAATTTCAAAGATGTAAGACTGTAACTTTGTGTCATAAAATTCTGTGCTGAAAATTGCAATTTCAAAACTTTCGGGGTCCAGTATGCAACAGAAAATAGTTAAGCTTGCAATTTGCAAATATCTTGGTCCTATTATAGGACGGAGATTTGATTTCTTCAACTACAGTCCGGAAAAGATGGGAACAGTCCTTTTCTTATTTTCCTTGTTGGGTAACAAAATTAATTAAGATACCCTAAAGACAAAATGGACAAAAATTAATGCTTATGGGCGGGGGACAAACATAGATATGGGTGGACACCTTATTCATTTTACATTTTAAATTTATTTTGTGCTATATTTTGTATCACTAACAAAATAAATCGATAAAATGAGAGGTGTTGACATTTAATCGGTCAACTTATTTACAGTGATATAGAGAAACACAAATTATTAAATGCGAAAAATTAAACTTTTGATTATAGGATATGTCATCTCACTATTCGACCACAATCACTTTGATACATTTTGAGTATTTGAAAAGCAATATTTTGAGCACATGATATAGATCATATGATACATTTTGGAGTAGTACTTAGTAGCATTAGTTAAATAGCAAATTAAAAAAAAAAAACAACGAAAAAACTAAAAAAATGAGAGGGAGTAGTATATTTTCTGGGGTCAGACACTCATCGGAATAATTGCCCAGAATTAATGACTACTGACTTTGTGTAATATTTTTAATTAACACTTCTAGTTATTTAATTAAAATCCCAATTGGGAGTATTGTTTTGCTGCATCTATACGATATTCCTGAGAGAATCAAGGTAGACAATGGCCAGGCCTCAACGGTTTGTTGCATTTAATTTTGTCTTCCAATCCCTTTAAGTTTATGTACATTTGGACTGTTGCGATTATTAGGAGTTAAATACAATACTACCTTTACCTTGATTGATTTTATAATCCTTTAACTTTAACATCACCACGTGATCAATCCGATATCGGTCAATCGAGGAGGAGCGCAACGAATCGAGAATTTAAAAGAGAAGAAAACATGGCTGTTTAGACGAAGAAGGTATGAGAAGATGCAAAGTGTTACTCCCACATTCCAAATCAAAGTTGATTTTTTTTCGAACTTTGACCGTAAATAAATGCGGGAGGTAGAAGTTTCGGGTCCGGTTCACGGATTAATGACAATTTTAGGAGGTAACTTTCTCGTGTGTTTTTTCCGGTTAGGTACCTATATCGAAAAATCTGTCAAAAAACGGTCGTCTAAGTCAAATTACCATCATGCCCCCTTGCTGACTCTGGCTTAATTATCCGCTCCGATCGGCTTAATCCCGCTAGTTTGAAATTCAAAATTCTAACAACATCCATCCACCTTCATTATCACACGACATTTACATTTCAAATCATCTAAAGAAATAAAAATAAGAGTAGCAGTGATATTATCTATGCTAATATTTTCATGAGCATATTATAGTTGTCAAGTGTGTGAGAACTTGAGCAACGTAGCATAGCTCATAAACTTTCCCCGACTAAAGATTATCGAAAAAGGGATATCGATGATATACAATTAGTCGGTATGTGGTCTGCATCACTTCCTTAGAGAATATAGTCAATCTCACTGCTATAAAGTACTAGACTTGTGATGGACGCATAGGTACTCTTGGAGGAGTATTGGTATACCCACCGAGAAACCGTTTGGTAGATTCCATTTATGTGTCTGCGGGAGTATCGTTTTGTAGGGTGATGAAGTAGTCCTTCGAGTTGAGGTCAATGCACATCTCATGTGTGTAGTGGGTCTTGACCATGACCAACGCTTGCACTCCATATGGGGTAGATACGACATGTGTTGGGCACATCACAAAATACATGGAGATTGTAGTTGAGCCGAGATAAGATTCATTCCTCAAATAGATTTAGAGAGAATACTCTACTTCTCATATTTAGTTGGATTGTTAGTCATTGGCCAATGCAAGTGATATATTCGAAATGGTATTCGAATATGATCATCATCAAGGATCAACTAATAAGATTGAGAAACAGTGGTTAAGTTATTAGAACAACCACGAAGTCGAGTTCTAGATTTAATTGAGTATTCGTGATGAATGAAAAGACCGTATCATCATAAACTCTACATTTAGGTTAAAGTTTGCATTCTCGCAAATGTACCTTGGCGTTGACACTGTTTCGATTAAGCAGTCTAGAAGTTTTATCCAAACCGTAATTTGATTAGTGGTCAACACGCAAGGGCCTATGAGTTATATAAAAATACTACTTCTTTTCGTTAAGACCTAAAATTCACGTGCTACATTGTACTCGATCGTCTCAACTTCACTAATCGGTGCTCCTTCCTCCACCTTGCTTTGGTACTTCTTCACAACTTTGAACATTCTCGACCTCGCCATAGTTTGAATAGCTTTCATAGCTTCATTCTCTTCTCGTGGTGTGCTTTTTTGTTTGTTCTTTCTTTTCATTTGAAACTAGAATGAAACTATGGTCTTTAAAACTAGAATTAATTTTAAAGTAAGTGTATGAATTTTTTTTATTAGGGATTTGTAATTTTAATTTTTAGGAAAGTGAGTTTTAAATTCTCATGTATCATTATTTATAAAGTTATCATCTATTATGATTTTAAATTCGATTGTGAATATTTCGTTTAAGTATCAAAGTTTAAATTTGAAATAAAATTGGTATATAATTTTAAAACATAAAATCGAAGATCAACTTTTATATAGGAAAAATAAAATGCAAATATAAAAGAAAAGGAATAAAACAAAAGAATAAATGAAATTGAATGATATAAATCAAAATGAAAAAATAAAAAGTTATAAAAGAAGATTAAGAAAATGGAAAAATAAAAATAAAAAAGCAACAGAACCCAACAATAGGTTTTGTAGAATAGAATGGGTTCTGTCCCAACAAAATAGGTTTTGTAGAATAGAATGGGTTCTGTCATTAAACCCAACAGAACACGAGTACACGAGTTATGATGAGGCATTTCTTGGGCAAGTAGTCTCTCTAGTCCCTTATACTCGTCCCTAGTGCACTGCCCTGATCATTCAGGGACAGTTGGAGTGAAGAGGGGAACCCTATGTATTTAGTACTTTTTTCATACCATTACTATATAGCAATACAACTTGAATAGTACAGTGGGTTTGTGTTATATCTACGAGACTACGAATACTTTTCAATTGATTAGAGAGAGCCTATGTGATCATCTATTAGCCAGAGACTTAGGGTTATAAGGAAGCACGAAACCAAACGGAAAGATTAATGACCAGCAACAAGCAAATCTGGTGGGTAAATGCAAAAATTGACAAGGAGAAAAGACTCTTTCAAAACCATCCAGCAAGAAGATATTCAGATTCAGCTACAGTACAAGATGCTGAGAAACTTCGATGACTACTCGCAGATCATTCAGAATATGATTAATCTCTCATATGCCAATTCTCAGTGCAGAAAACTCTTAGCGATAAAATGAAATAGCCATGTACAAACATACTGATTAAAGACATAAGGTGACAATAATGACTGCATCTATTTCAAAGGAACGGAAAAAGAACATACTGATGTTTCAATGACTAAGAGCTAATTGTTTTGGTGATCAGATAAGAGCAAAAGGCTCGTATACAACTAGTAATACTAATACATGGATGATTTATTACAACAATAGATAACATAAGACCAAGGCAATTTTTGGTCCTATAAACTAGCATAATTAGACCACGTACGAGTTATAGTACAAAAATAACATTCACCTGATGTCCAAGTATATCAGTATGTATCACTTAACTTAGACGACAGCACAAGGATGGTAATGAAGTGTAGAGAAGTACCTTCCTTCCTCATTAGGTAAGAATAGCACAAGTAACCCCGTCACTAACTAACTTGTTTACAGCATCCCTTAAGCAATAGTAATCCTCAACTAGATTATACACCTGATGAGAAATCCTTGCGTACCCTGTAATGGGATCCACCTCTCCCTCAGACGGATCCCTGTAGTAAATCGGCACCTCCACATTGTAACGCTCTCTCAAATGCGTCCTCAACTTCAACGCATCCTCTTCACTCTGAATCCCCAACCTAGAAGGCATCCCCACCATAGCCATACTCGCACACATCTCCCCTGGCGCCCCCAACTCCGTCCCCCACGCCTTCACGAACATTTCCGCCATCTCCACCACCTTGTCATGATTTCTCTTCATTATCCCCTCAATCCCACCCGGAAACCTCCAAACAAACTCCATCACTTCCGGCAACACAAGTTGCGCACTATAATCCCTAGTCCCCACCCATGCACTCTCTTCTGCCAACCCATTCCCGTACTCATGCGACACTACCGGATGATGCAACTCCGTAAAATCCTCCTCCACAGCCTTACAATACAAAAAGGCAGCAGACGGAGGGCAAAACAACCACTTATGAAGATTACTAGTATAAAAATCAGCACCTATATCCTTCAAATCCACCTCCACATTCCCAATGGCATGAGCACCATCAACAAACACCTTCTCAACACCAGCATCCTTGCACATTCTAACTAATCTCTTAACAGGCATAACAACACAAGGCATAGAAGTAATATGATCAATCACAGCAAGCCTAATCCTAGTGCCATTCTCCTTGGCTAATCGAAGCGTATTTTCAAACTCAGCCATAATTTCATCACTAGATCTAACAGGAAAAGGTAAATTCACCTCGATAACATGCCCGCCGGCGCGTGACAGGTACACCTGAACGGATTTTTTGACCGCGCCGTACGCGTACTGGAGGATCAAAACGGCGTCGCCGGCGAGGAATTTGTTTGACAACAGAGACCAGGTCAGGTGCTGGAGTACGATTGCGATGGCGGTGGTGGCGTTATCTACAATGGAGATCTCGTCGACGCTATCGGCATTGGTGAGAGATTGGATAAGGCGGCGAGTGGTGAGGATTGAAGGTTTGAGGACGTTGTAGTAGAAATGGTCAGGTTGGCGGAGCCACTGGAGCTGGTAGCGTTGCTGGGCGGCGATGATGGAGGCGGGGCAGCAGCCGAAGCTGCCGTTGTTGAGGCGAGCAACGGTTGGGTCGTGGTGGGCGAATTCGGAGAGTATTTCGGATGGAGTGATGAGTGGTGGTGGTGGTACGTGATTGTCAGGGTTTGAGTTAATGAGATTGTCCGCCATGGATTGATTTTGGCAAACAAGCTATCACTTCACTAGTGAGAGGAACTGAGAAAGATGTATTGGACCCGAGGCAAGCTCGCATCACATGAGTGGGGTTTCTTAGTTTTGGTGTCATGTAATCATCAACATAGAATAGTGATGTTGAAATGACGATTAATTAATTTTAATTTTTAATTAATCTCTATTTTGTATACCTATCAGTATTATACACTGTATTATGTTTTGCCACAAACATCATCACCAAACCCAGCCATCATCGCAAAGAATCATAGCAGAACAAATAAAGTGAATTGAGTTTATTGAAAGTAAGAAAACTCTTGTATATTAACATAATTTACAATATTGTTTACCAATGAGGTCTAGCTCAATTGGTTAGACTGAGGTGTCATGACACTAGAGGTCATAGGTTCAATTCTCGCCAAGTGCGGGATTATTTATACTTTATTACTAGCATTGTAATGTTACTTATTAAAAAATTAAAAAAAACATAATTTACAAAGAAAAACATAGCTAGCTATTTATACTACTATAATCCTAATAAAACTATATGTACACGCCTGTGTCCAATCCTAAACTAACTCTTTTCTTCTTCTCAAACTCTTCCGGAGTTTCCTGATGAGATCTGGACTCTCTCAATATGGCGGTGTTGACCAAGGAGTTAACCTGCTCTGGTTCAACTCCTATGTTAACTCCTAAGTTGTCCGGCTCAACTCCTATGTTAACTCCTGTTCTCGTTCTTCTTTCTTTCATTTCTTGAGATTCCCCCTCAAGATGAGAGTAAATATTTATTACTCCCATCTTGCCCATGAAGAACTTAATCTTCTCTGATGGCAAAGCCTTAGTGAACATATCTGCCGGTTGTTGTGAAGTGTGGACATAAATCACCTCAATGATCTTATTTTGTACCTTTTCTCTAATGAAATGTTGATCGATCTCAATATGTTTAGTTTTCTCATGATAAACAGGATTCTTAGTCAGGCTAATTGCTGACTGATTGTCACAATACAACTTCGTGGGTTGCATTTGTTCAAAACCAAAATTTTTCATGATATAATGAATCCACATGATTTCACAAGTGGCATGAGCTATAGCTCTGTATTCTGATTATGTAGAGGACTTGCTAACAACATTTTGTTTCTTGGTTCTCCAATCAATGAGAAATTTCCCCAAGAAAATGCAGTACCCGGATAGAGATCTTCTAGTGTCAACACACCCATCAAAATCTGCATCTACAAATGCTGTCAACTCCAGGTTTCTTTGTGACGACAGTAGAATGCCCTGTCCTGGATTTCCTTTCAAGTATCTCACCACTTTCAGTGCAACCTCCATATGTTCCTTTGTGGGGTTTTCCATGTACTGACTGAGAATATTGACCGAGTAACTGATGTCTGGCCTCGTTAAGGTGAGATAAATTAATTTTCCAACTATCTTTCTATACTCAGTTGGATCGTTGAGTGGATCTCCATCCTTTTGGATATGGTGATTCTGCTCTATAGGAATGATCAGTGGTTTGCATCCTAGCAAGCCATGTTCTTGAATGATTTCCAGAGTGTATTTCCTGTGACATAAATATATACCTTCTCTTGATCTTGAAATTTCTATTCCTAAGAAATATATAGGTTCCCCTAAATCTCTGATCTTGAATTGTTGTCTTAAGTACTCTTTTGTTTTGTTCAGTTCATGAGAGTTAGTTCCTCCTAGCAAAATGTCATCAACATATACTAGGAGTACCAAGTAGCTTTTCTCTGTTCTTTTAGTGAAGAGTGAATAATCATGTTTGTACTGAACAAAACCATATTGAATGAGCGAATTAGTGAACTTCATGTTCCATTGTCTGGAGGCTTGCTTTAGCCCATAAATTGATTTGTTGAGTTTACACACTTTATTCTCTAAGGATTCCCCCTTAATGGTGTATCCAGGAGGTAATTTCATGTAAATGTCCTCATCGAGATCACCATTAAGAAAGGCATTATGAACATCTAGCTGGGAAAGCCTCCAATTGTGTTGTGCATCTAGAGCCAAAAAAATCTTAACTGTGGTGAGTTTAGCAACAGGACTAAATGTCTCACTGTAATCCAGTCCATGTTGTTGTGTAAATCCTTGTGCTACTAACCGAGCCTTGTATTTGTCAAGGCTACCATCGGATTTTAATTTAGTTTTGAAGACATACTTGCATCCTACTGCTTTGTGTCCTTGTGGAAGTGTAGTGATGCTCCAGGTATTGTTGTGGTGCACTGCATCCAGCTCTTCTTGAATGGCTTGTCTCCATTGGGGGTATTTGACTGCTTCCTGGAAACTTTTTGGTTCCTCAAGAATAGATAAGGAGATGGAGAAAGCCTTTTGATTTTTTGAAAGTCTATCATATGATAGATACATGGAAATGGGATATGCTGTGCTAGATTGAGTGGCTTGTCTTGTGCCTTTCTTCAATTCTGCACAGTGAAAATCTTTGAGCCAAACGCCCTTTTGTTTGTTTCTAGTAGATTTGCGAAGAGCTGTGATTGATTCTGGTTGTTCTTGCAACTCAGAAGGTTCATGATCATGATGATTATCGTCCATGTGTGGTGATGAAGAAAGAGAGGGTGAACTAGGAACAGGCGAAGGAGAGGGTACCTGATCACATGGCGAATTAGGAACAGGCGAAGGAGAGTGTGCCTGATCACGTGGCGAATTAGGAACAGAGTTCTCGGTAGAGTTGTTCTCGTGAACGGCCTGATCCTCAGAATGAGATATACTGTCATTATGTTTTAATGAAGTGCGTATATCAGGGATAAACAAATTATCTTGGAATGTTTCCGATCGTGTAGAGTCACATGAGTCAGAGAAAGAATGATCCTTTCGAAAAGGAAATATTTGCTCATGAAAAACTACATCTCTTGAGATGAAAGTGACCTTATTATCAAGATCATACAATTTATAACCCTTGATATTTGCCGGATAGCCAATAAAAATGGCTTTTCTTGATCTTGGACTGAATTTGTGGCGAAGTTGTAATATGGACGCCCCATATGTTAAGCACCCAAATGTGCGTATGTGTGAATACTCTGGTTTCTTTCCAGAGAACCTTTCATATGGTGTATCATTGTTGATAACAATAACAACGGATGGTATTCGATTAATCAAGTGTGTCGCTGTTAGAACAGCATCTCCCCAGAACTTAAGAGGAAGTTCTGTCTGAAACATCAATGCTCGGGCTACATTGAGGAGAGTTTGATGTTTTCTCTCAACTACTCCATTTTGTTGTGGGGTGTAAACACAAGTCTTTTGATGGAGAATACCAGTACTGTTATAGAAAGATTCTAATTGAAATTCGACTTCATTATCAGTTCTTATGATTTTGACTGTTTTATTGAATTGTGTAGCTATGAGATTAATGAAATTAGGTAAAATGGTAGCTACATCAGATTTGTATTTCATGAGATAAGTCCAAGTCAGTCGAGAATAATCATCAACAATAGTTAAGAAAATCCGTGACCATTCAATGCTGTTTGGGAAAAAGGACCCCAAATATTTATATGTAAAAGTTCAAGAATAGAACAACTAGAACAGTGTTCATTAACTAGAAAAGGAATTTTCTTGTGTTTAGCCTTCCTACAGACATCACAAGCTTGTATATCAATGCTTGTTACAATAGGAGAAAATTGCTCAATCAACTTGAGCTTTGTAACTGGAATGTGTCCTAATCTAGAATGTCACAATTCCTTATTTGGCCGATGACATTGATGTAGTTGTGAAAAAGTCAAGGGATGCAGGCTAACATAATAAAGACCATGTTCAATTTTGATCCTGCTAATTTCCTCCTTTGAAGAATTCATCTGCATTTTGCAATGATCTTTGTTAAATACAATAGAGATATCATTATCATCAGTCAATCGAGAAACAACAATTAAATTTACTTTGAATGATGGCACACATAGTACATTTTTGAGTATGACATTCTTTTCAATAAGAATGTCACCAATATGAGTTACCATTGTGAATTGTTGAGTTGGTAATTGTACTTTTGAAACAACATGTCTAATGTTGTGAGTGTATAATGATGGTGAATAAATAATGTGATCAGATGCTCTTGAATCAAGAATCCAAATAACATGATTAAAATTATTAAAAACATGATTAACAGTATTACCTGCCCACTCTTTATCAGTGAGATTCTGTGTGAAACTGTTGGATGAAACGGCATTGATCTGAGAAGTTGATGTCTTTGACTTGGAGAGATCATCCTCATCCTTCTTGTTGTTCAGGTTTGTGAATTTACTGATATCATCATCAGTAGCCATAGTGAACAGTGGATCTGTGATTCACGATCTCTGATTGATGATCGATGATTGTTGCTGATACCAACAACGTGATTTGGCTAATAACAATAGCTCAAGATTTAAAAACTAATAACAATAGCTTATGTAAAAGATAAGAAGGAAAGAAAAATAAAAAATAGAATGCGGAAGCTAGAAAACAGTGTTTACGGCTAATGAAGAAAAAAACAGAGTATGTTTTACGGCTAAAGGAAGAAAAAACAGAGTATGGCCGCTTGCTATGCGGCGGCTTATAAGAAGAAGAAGAAAAACCGTACTGCTATCTATGGTTCTGACCAGTAACCAGAAAGCCTTTGTTCTGGTACCATCTCAGAGTACGCAAAGAATCATAGCAGAACAAATAAAGTGAATTGAGTTTATTGAAAGTAAGAAAACTCTTGTATATTAACGTAATTTATAAAGGAAAACATAGCTAGCTATTTATACTACTATAACCCTAATAAAACTATATGTACACGCCTGTGTCCAACCCTAAACTAACTCTTTTCTTCTTCTCAAACTCTTCCGGAGTTTCCTGATGAGATCTGGACTCTCTCAATATGGCGGTGTTGACCAAGGAGTTAACCTGCTCTGGTTCAACTCCTATGTTAACTCCCAAGTTGTCCGGCTCAACTCCTATGTTAATTCCTGTTCTCGTTCTTCTTTCTTTCATTTCTTGAGAAATCATATTCGTATTTTCAAAATTTAAAAGGCTCGACAGTCGACAAGCGGATTTAGGAAAGATAGAGGTGTGGAACTGTGGATTCTTTATCTACCGGGTGTTTCGGAACTTACTCACCGGAATAATTTCGATTTTCATAATATAATTTCGTTAAACACTTCATCATTATAATTTAAGAGTAATCGGGAGTCAAAGCTGAAAGATGTCGACTGAAAAAAGTCAAACTGGGACACTTATGATGGAACGGAGGGAGTATTTGACAAACAAACAAGGACTAAAATGGTTTTAAAATAATTAAAATTAAAAATAGAGATTATATCACTCTAGGGGTCCCTTAGAACACCTAATAACAAAAATGTCCCATTAGATCAACAATTACATATTAGCCTAAATGTGGATTTTAAGTTGACGTAGAGCTATTTACAGAATTGCCATTCACTCAAAACAAACATGTCCTAAGTATTTTAACTTTTTGTAATAAAACAAAAAAGAAATTAAAAAAAAAAAAAGAAAAAAATTAAACAAGAAGGGTTGGGCAAAGCTCAGCCCCGCCATGGTAGGGCGGAGTCAGCTCCGCCCAGACAGCTCCAATCGGAGCAGTTGCTGCTCTTGCTCCGATTAGAGCAATTCTGCTCCGATTGGAGCAGAAACGCTCCGAACGGAGCCTTTCTGGCTCCGATCGGAACTGTAATGCTCTGATCGGAGCCGTTGTGCGTCTGACCGGAGCAGTCAAAGCTCCGGTGAAGCTCCGGTCAGAGCAACTTTTCTTTTTTTTTTTTTTAATTTTTAATTCTTTTTTTAGTTTTTTAATTTTAAATCGGCTTGTTTGGTTCTTGAAGAATCCAAAATTTCTACATTAATTTAGTTCTTCTTAATTCACCAAAAGTCAAATTCGTGACATAATATGTAATTGATAATCTAATGGGGCCTATTATGTTATTAAGAGGCCCCTAAAAAGATATCAACCCTTAAAAATAAAAAAGATATGCAGAGCACGAATCTCTGCCATAGTACCTGACAAGTAACTGGCTTTGGCGAGCACCTGGAGCAAATTTGATTTGTGATGATAAAATGAAATCATGTTTTTTCTCCGAGGGAAAAAAAGAAAAGAATTCCAGCACTTTTCTTCGTGTAATTTTTCTTTTTTATTCCTACTAGAACTTGTAACTATTTGGCTCATGTCTGGCTAAGACCTAAGGGTGCTCGGTTCTCTCGACATGGCTTTGACAACCCCCCAGTGTAACTTTGCTTTGTAATATGAAATGGAATCACGTTTTCTCTAAAGAAAAACAAAAACTAAAGGAGGTTTTCTTTATTAAAAAAAAAAAAAAAGGAAAGAAGGAAACAAAAAATTGCTAAAATATAGGTTGAAATGATTCAAACGTTTTGAACCAAAGCTACTCCACAAACATGCATCTACAACAGTGTTTGATGCAGAAACTTCAGCAACAAAAGTCTCATGAAAATTCTAGCTAACTGTCACTAGGAGAATGTTTCAGGCATTCTTCGGGAATAAACTTAACTTAACTTAACTGAGCAACCAACCTTGTGTACATGTTACAACTTACAAATAGCCCACCAAGAGTTGCTATCCAAAGAAGCAGAAGTAGTAAACCGATAGTCCAACTAAACATTTCCCAGCTCCCAAAGTGACTCAGCATCTTCAAGGCTCCCAGAGTTTTCCTGTTCTCCGTCACATGTCACCACTAACAGCAGCTGCCACTTCCGGCTTCTTTGCATCACAACCTGCAAGAATCACATCATCATAAGGAGACTCAACTGGACAATTTAACACCACACCACATAACATAAGACGCAATGGAGGACTATTCAAGATCCTGAAACACAAAAGGAAAATAGTGAAAATCATCACAAGCTACAATCACAGATAGGCCTCAAAGCCTTAGTCAATCTAACACAGAGAACTATAAAATATAAATGTATGGGATTGGAGCAGCTTTGCTTCAGTAATCGATAAGCATCAAAGTAACAGCCTCAAAGCATTAGTCAATCGAATGCAAAGTTTATCTTTAATATTTAGAGTTTTAGGTACTTATAGTTTTTCCTAGTGTAGGCTCCACCTTTTCATTTTCCAATCCAATATTTGATTTGAATATTGTATTTGGTATTCCATCAAAGTTAGCATCATACTTCCCATGACAATACTTAAAATCCTTAATATGTATGAAATGGGTTAAAACTTCAAATAAAAAAGATAGGACGAAGTATAAAGTACAAATATGTATATGGGATTGGAGTAGTTTTGCTTCAGTAATTGAGAAGCATCAATGTAACTGCAGGAGGGTGGAATATGGTCAAAGCAACACGCATAAAGTATGGTAGTAATAGGGTGATGTTTGTGGAGTGAACAAGTGAATGTACAGCAGAGTTGACTCTCTTTTGACGCATGAAACTGAAGCTGAAAAGATGCTAAAATCCGAGAAACTACTAAATGAAATGAATAGACTTCTAAAATAAGTTCTATATTCTAGTTCTAGTAAGTTATAAGAGTCTAGGGATAGGGGCAGCAGTGCACATACATACGTATGAACATGTTAGAAAACTACATTTCTGCACAAATCATGCAAACAAAACCCTGTGGATAGAAGATAAAACTTGTGAGAGCTAAATATAAAAACAAGTCCAACTTACTTGCTAGGACTCCAGCATAACCCCGTTACACTTCGACGTGCTGTGCCCAGTTACTTTGCATTTTTTGCATCTAGGAAGACGTTTCCTTATCTCATGTGGAGCTTTCTTAGTTGGGCGACCAGGGGGGCGTCGGGTGGCAGGAGGGGTCACAGTCACTGCTGCCTTTGTATTCACCTTTGGAAGTGAAACATCCAGATCTGAAATAGGATTTATCGACTCTGAATATGTTATTCTAAAGCTCTCGACAGTGAAGTATCTGGAGCAATAAGCATATAGGTCACGGCCCAGGCAATCAATCACTTGAATTGCATGGCGACAAGGCAGACCAGTAAACTGCCAAACTTTGCAGGAACATTGACAAGCATCCACATCAACAGTTTCAATGGTCTCCCCGCGAACCTCATATTTGCTGCCACTTTGCATTAGTACCTGAAGAGGTGCAACTTGAGTTTCCTTCCGCAACATCTCTTCCATCGAAGGGGTCAATCTCCTCATCCATTGGTCAGATTCTGCACGCCGGGCATAAAACAATTCCATAATCTTACCTCGTATGGCATCAACCAACTGGGTTATTGGCAATTCGTTTGCATCAGATACCCAGTTGTAAAATATCTCCCCGAAATTTGACGTCATGTGATTATACCTTGCGCCTTGGAAGAAAAAATTGGACCAATGGATAGGATCACTTTTAATGAGCCAGTTATAAGCATCTAGCGAAATATGTTTTATCCGATCCAGGCATCTTTGAAAGCCTTCAAGTGTGTGGGAAAGAGCCGCAGCATTGAAATCTTCAACCATAAGCCTTTTGACTTCATTCGAAAACTGCCCCTTCAGATCTCTGATCAGTTGCTCAGACAAATAGCGCAAGCAATATGCATGATAAACATCGTTACCTCGAAAAATTTGTTCGATTGATTCTTTCAGTCCTTTCTCTCTGTCCGCCACAAAAGTTAATCCCCGAGAGACTGAAACTGCAGCTTTAAGCTGCTGTAGGAACCAGTGCCAGTTGTCATCAGATTCTCTGTCAACAATGGCAAATGCAACAGGGAAAACTCCATCATTCCCATCGGCAGCTGTGGCTGTTAACAATGTTCCTTGATACTTTGCCTTCAAAAATATGCTATCAAGGAAAAGCAAAGGACGGCAGCCATGTTCAAAACCATATAAGGAAGCATGAAAAGCAACGAAGAGGCGATGAAAGCTCGAGTCTTCTTTAGTAGTGAATGTAGCTAGACTCCCCGGATTTGTTTCCATAATCTTGTCACAGAAATAAGGTAACATGCCATAGGCCTCTTTGTAAGACCCTTGAAGCTGCTCCTTAGCAATCTCTTTGCCCCGCCATGCTTGGAAGTAGTTTAATTGGATTCCATATTCCTCTTTAATGTCAGTAACAATATCCTTGGGCTTATAATTTGGAAAGATTTTAAGTTTGTCCTTGATGATACTAGCAATCCAACTTCTAGTTGCCTTATAGCTAGTTTTTACTACTGATCCTTCGCATGTATGTGTGGAATTCATCTTCTTAATACAAATCAATGGGGTAGTTGTCAACCTTGATGCGTGAATTCTCCAAGGGCAACCTTCTGCTTTGCATTTCACAGTCACACGATAACTATCATTCTTCTTGTATTTAAAGGCAAACTGATGTGCAATAGCATACTTTCTCAAAGCCTCACGAAATTCATGCACACTGTTGAATCTTTGGCCCACACCAGTAATATTGTTCGACCATTGCTGTGCAGCTTTAGCATTCTTTTCGTCGTACTCAATCATGGCAACTGGAATAGACATTTCAGTGGGTACAGGGATTTCAGTTGAAACATCAATTGTTTCGCTATCATGGTTAGTATCACCAAACAGATCAAAAGTCTGATCAAGCAGACGACTAGGCTCATTCATGTCATCTAAGACAGTGTTCATCATGGTCGCAGAAACATCAACTGGAACAACCTCAGGTTCTGACACTGTTGTCGTACTTGACCTGCAAAATAGAACGTCTCAACAAGGTCCATGTATTTTATACAAGAAAATACTAATCTTATAAACACGAAAAACAACTACCTGTTGGCGGGCAAGTTGGACACTTCCGATTCCAGTGGGACAATTTCTTCAGGCACAACATATATATCGGTTGTGTCAGAGTCGCCATGGAAATTGACCATGCGCTTAAAGTCCTTGTCATTGGTGATGCTGATCAGGGTTTTCCTGTTTCCTGGAAGAAAATATTTGATAGCCATGGAACTGAGATCGCTGCTAAACATCTCTGCTACTTCCACCTTGAAATCCTTGAACTTCATTTTACTGTCAATTTCCATTGCATGCGCATCACCACCTTTGTACTGTAGTACGCCATCGGCGTCAGTCTCAAATTCACCACCTGACTGACAGATGGCTATAACTTTCTTCCCAGCCATGGTGAAGTCACTGTGTCAGGGAACAGACGATGTTAGAGAACTTAGATAAGGAAAAGAAAAAAAATGCATTTCCATATGATTTACTACTAAGTTTGAAACATGCAACAAAGACTACAGTATGAGAAAAAATATACTACATTCAATTACTTGAACAGAGAAGTGCCTAAACCACACAGCCTTATTCAGAATTTCAGATTGATTTTGTATCGAGGTCTGTTCCATAGAGGATAAAGAAACCTCCCTGTCACTTAATTTGTAAAACCAGTTAATGCTGTGTTCTCCAAATTACAACTTCCTTATCACCAGGGGTGGAGTGGAGAAAAAAGAAAGATATGAAAGGAAATGGGATCTAGAAATAGCTAGCCTCAAACTAGTTACAAAATAATATATCCCAAAGAGGAAACATATACGATGAGCACACAAACAAATTAAAGAAAAATCCGATACAAATTGGAGCAACAACACAACAAATAGTATCAGCACAGCGACTTAACCGACAGATCCTAAAGGACCTAAACACATTTAGAAAACTAGGGAATAGGGATAAGAAAACTGCCGATACAATTTCAAAGAGAAACAAAAAGAGCTTAGGTTTATTTTACATTTATGCAGAACGGGTAATGTGGTAAGATATACTCCATTTCAAAAAAAAATAAAAAAAAATGATGTTTTTAAAATAAATGAAATTTTAAGCTTTTTTTCTTTCAAAATAAGTGAAGTTTAAGGTTCTTTAATAACATAAAAAATTTCACCTTAACAAGTTTCAAGGTGCAATATATATTAGAACATTTCTTATGGTTTGGGGCTTAAATGGGGCTACAAATATAGAAGCCCCAAAAGAAGCCTCTTCCAAATTGAAGACTCCAATGGTTTGGGGCTTAATTGGAGCTTCTTTGTGGGCCACATGTACTATATTGCTACTACTTTAACCAATCATATAAATAATAAATCATAAAATATTAATATTGGGGGCTTCTTTGAGGGCTACTAAATAGTAGCTCTTTTCCAAGGGCTACTATTTAGTAGCCTCAAAGAAGCCTCCATTGGAGGTGTGTTTAGGCTTCTTTGGGGCTTAAAGTACAAATTAAGCCCCAAAGAAGCCTCCATAAGGAGTGCTCTTACTATAATATTACACTCTATACTTTTTTAGAGTTAAAAAAATAATGGATATTAACTCTCTTTTTCATTTATCAATATAAAATTATAAAAGTTAAATTCTTCCTTAAAATGTGTGGGAAAACCTTAAAATTCGCTTACTTTGAAATGGGAGAAGTTAAAGAAAGTTTGCAACAATCAAATCGCGGAAATGAAAAATATGCCTGGTGGCATTAAATTTGAATCTTGAGTGACTATTTCTTCTAGAAGAGCCCATATAAATGCATTAAAGATCACAAAAGTGAGTAAATTAATCGACATTACTTCAGTGAGTGCACCACATAAACACGAGATCCTAAACAAACAATTTCAAACAATCGCAAGACTTACTCGATGGTTCAACAACTAACTATCAAATGTGAAGCTGGGGAAATTTATTCCATGGTTCACTCACACCCACGGGGCGTATACTAATGCATAATAAATGTGACTAATTCATCACGATTCCTTTAGTGCACCATATAAAGTTGAGATTCTGAACAACAACAACAAATTCTAACAATCCAGATACTTCATTGATGATTTAATAACTTACCTAATATTGAGCTGGGGAAATACATTCCAAGTTTATACACATAACACATCCACAGGAAAAGAAATGCAACTAACAGATCGTCATTCCTTTAATGTACCACAAGAAAAGGTAGACATTCCAGACAAAAGATTCGGAAAATCTCAAGAGTCCCTTCCTTGATGGATACAACAGCTTGTCTAATATCAAGCTGGGGTAATTTATTCCCCGGCTCATCCACATCCACGTGGCATTCACTAAAAGATAATAAATGCGACTAATTGATACAGTTCCTTCAGTCAACAAATAAAAGTTGAGATTCTAATCAACAAATTCGAACAATTCCGAGACATAATATCTTTAATAACCTGATCAAGTATCATGCACATCCATGTGAATGTACTCGATTTCACAGAAGTACATCCTAAATATTTAAGGTGTAACATTTTACCACACAAAAACATTCAGTCAGTCCAATGCCAACTTCACAAAATCAGAATCAGATAAGCAAAAAGGACCCCAAATGTTTGAATAAATCATGTTCTACAAAAACTTAATCCAAATAAAGCACATAATCTGGGAGAATCTGTTTCGTCCAATTCGACCAAACAAGTATCTATTCCACATCAAATTAAACAGAAAACACGAAAATACACACAATGTTCGGCTTAGCAGAGTGAAAGCACATCAAATCCTACCTTCACGGTGCCTCAATTCGAAAATTCCGTCAGGGACGAAGAAACCTGAACAAAGTTGACCACGGATTAGATGAAAGCCATCGAATTACAGAATTACAGTAACAGAAGGTCACAAAAACATGAAACAATTAACTAATTCAAATCCAGATAGGGTTAAACACTAAACACTAATAACAAGGGAGAATTAGAAAAACCCCATCGAGGAGTGAAGACAAAAAAATTAACAACGGGATAACAAAATTCTCACCGATACGCCACCGATAAGGAGAGATCTTCGGCTTGGAACGGAGTTGGTGGGAAGAATTGGAGTGTGAGAGAGACTGTGGAGAGGAAAGGTAGAGTTTCTAGGGCACTGGTTTGTTTGTTGTTTTCAGTTTCCAGCCTAGAATCGGAGTTCTGGAATTGGGGTAAATTTGTGATAATGTTTTTGTGAAGGGGCTATATTGGTAAGTCTCCTCTATCCAGGATTTCTTTGTGTGACAATGACCAAAATCCCACTCGAGAAACAGAATATTACAACTATGCCCCGCATGTTTAGAAACTCGAGGGTTGTTTAGTCCAAAATACACGAATAAGTTTGTGGATCATGAGGTTCAACTACGTCACTTAAAAAATGTGATATATGACTTAATTACAAATTAGAATTAGTTATGTATCGAATAGTTTTTTCTTATATACATGGTAATTTGTTTTGCAATTTAGTGTTTAAATACCTATGATTTTAAAAACTAATCCAATATATAATAATATAATATTATTATTATGTTAATTTGTTAATAACAATCATCTTGATTTCAATTTTGTATTATAAATAGCATCAAAGCAATCAGAGAAAATAAAGGACATCTTTCATTCAAGAAGTCGAAAAATTCTCAAGCAATTGTTCTCACTCCCTAAACAACGACTGAAACACATTGTCATAACTCATACGTTCTTAAGAAGTGAAGAGGTTGAAGTGAATAGAATGACAAATGTTTTTTGGGATAAAATTTGTGACACAAAGAAACAGGGCGGACAAAATGTTATATCTCTTTTTTAATAATCGAACCATTACAATTTCATAAATAGCATTACAAAGCTAGTAATAAACTATAAATAATCTCGCACTTTGCGAAAATTGAACCTATGACCTCTAGTGTCATGACACCTCAGTCTAACCAATTGAGCTAGACCTCATTGGTAAAATGTTATATCTCTTAAGGAGTGGAACTTGCTACTTGCTACTATTGTCAAACTGCTCTGCAGTGGCGTCTTTTAAAATTCAGAGGCCCTGTGCCAAATTGAAAATTTAGACCCAGGATAATAAAATAATTATTTTTATTCTTAAATAATTGGGCCTCTATAATTTATTAAATAAATTATTTAGAATATCGTAAAAATAGAAATGTTACGCAACACAATAATTTTTAATTAAATGTATTTTTCTTCTTTTATTTATTCACTTATGAATATGAGTTATGCTTGATCAAATTATTATTAATATAAATTTTAAAAATATTTACATTTTATTATATTAATGGACTAAAAAATTAGAGTCCCCGAAAATCAGAGGCCCTGTGCGGTCGACAAGCCCGCACATGAGCCGCGCCTGCTGCTTTGGCATCTTAGTATGAAGACGGTTAAACTTTAGGGGTGATGGATCCATACTTACTATCTTATCTTAAAAGTAATCCGTAGAGGATTTCATTGCAAATACTTCTTGCTCCTGGCTGTTTTGAAAGGTTTTGAAGGTCAGAGAATAGGTTATGAATTTGCAGGCTTGGAATCAGGCTATAGCTCCTGGACAGTTTGCGACAAACACAGTATACATATAAGGAGTTGCGAGGTGATCGACCTGATGCTCCATGGCAGAAACTATTTTATTGCAACAAAGCTCGGCCAAGAGCCACGTTTGTGGCCCGGACAACCAGTACTAACAAATTATATTCCCGTTTATTTTTCTGTTGCGATAATTTACGATCTCTGTGGCATCAATTATTGAACTGGATGCAGGTGACTCATGTGCCTAGTAACTCTACACATGAACTAGAATATATTCTGGAAAAAACAAAAGAGAAGTCGATGACTGCGCTATTGGTGAAGATGATTTTACAGCAACAGTCTATGCATTGTGGAAGGCCAGAAATGCAAAGCTATTTAGCCAAACACCTTTCAGTATAGATATTGTGAAAGGAATCAAACATATTGTCAAAGACTCGTATTGGAGATGAAAAATTACTTAGCTATTATTATAATCAACTATAATCTAGATTGAGATGCTGAGTAGTGCTCCGCTGTGAATTGTCTGAATCTACGGATCGACCGTCAACGTATTGTATTGATTGTTTTGAAATAAAAGTGATTAACAATTTTGGTTCAAATTAAAAAAAAAAAAAAATTCTCAAACACCCAAAATTGACAAGCATAATGCAACTGGGATGTTTGTATTTTTCTCAAGCTGAATGAGTAGTAAAACTGTAACAGAGAGACATAATTTAGCACACATTCCACATTACAAGTCTATGATGGTTGATTACATGAACCAGTAATAATTTACCGGAAACAAACAGTGACTGCAGCTAAACTGGCACTCTTCATCTGTTCGATAATATAACAAATTTAATTCTCATCACTCATCAGGCATCAGAATAAACCAACTTCTATAGTACATGTGCTGGAAAGGAAATTTAATACATAGGGGATATGACTTTGGCTTTTGTTACTAGACTTCAGAGCAAGTGAATACTTTCAGCTCATGGCATCCGAATTTCCCTATTCTTCATCACTGTCATTGTTAAAGGCTGCTGCAACGGCTACCTTCTGCTTCTTTGCAGTATTGCCAACAGAAACCTGTGAAAAATTGGTAGAAAAAGACTCGATGAGAAACAAATACATACAGAGTATGAAGCGCCAACATGCCATAATTTTGCTGAAGCATAGTACAGGTCAATGATGAACCTATTCATGAGATGCAAAAGTGAATTTCAAATGATTGCCAATACGCATCAGTTCTAGGCAGTTTTATGGGGTTGGAACACATCCACAAATATGAACAAAAAGAAGGGAATACTGGTGTCAGTTAAGAGGTAATAGGGGTGCTCTCTCTTTTTCTTGTAATACATGCATGTATGGCAAAGTTTAACCTTCCAGGTGCTAAATCAAGTAAAACTAATATAAAAGACTAATTCCAAATGGAGGCCAATGTTATTCACATGTAGTTGTAGTCCGAGACTCTGAGCTTACATATACAAAGTATTTCTCATCTCCTAGAGTCTTAGTAACTTGATGATCTAGTGTCTATCTAGTCCCTTCACTACCCTCTAGATTCTGGTAAAAACCTGATTTCACATCCAGCAATGATACAATATACATATGGCAAGGTGGCCAAGTATCTTACATACAGAAGCTTATCTTATGAGAGAACAAGACCAACCACCTCCAATATAAACCATACTTTTCAAAAGCATCATGAGCTATGGGATTGAATGAGCAATAAACTTGTGATAGCTCCTGGTAAGCTTTTTTTAAACAAAGTGATAACTACGCTGTATGTGTATAGCATCCACCCTTTGCCATTCATCACTTTCTATTTTTCTTATTTTGCGTTTATCTTAAAATAATACAGCGATATATTTTCTTCCTCTTCTTAATACTACTACCTTTCTTGGTTGAGAACTATCTGATTATGGAATATTAAAAGGGTCCGTAACTTTTTAATACCATGCAAGCGTCTCTAATATCATTTTCAGCCCTACTAGATAAACAATTACTACATTTTAGTACAAGGATTTGACTTTTAGGCGCTCTAAGCACTGTTCCATTATTGGATTTTGGCTGATCCAAACAACAACCCTTACTGTTTTCCAAAAAAAAAATAATAATAATGAAAATAAATAAATAAATAAGAAGAAAAAACCTTAAACAAAATAACATATTAAAAATTAACTTCTTCTTCTCCGGAGCAAGCTCCCCTCGATCTTGCTCCGATCTGGATCAAGCTCCATTAATGGAGCAAGTGGAGCTTGCTCCAGTTGTCAAACTCCGGAGCAAGCTCCCCTCGATCTTGCTCCGATCTGGATCAAGCTCCATTAATGGAGAAAGTGGAGCTTGCTCCAGTTGTCAAACTCCGGAGCAAGCTCCAGTACCGGAGAAGAAGAAGAAGAATTGAAAAAGAAAAGGAAAAAAAGAAAGAAAGAAAAAAGAAAAAGGAAAAAAATTAATAAATTAGTTAAGGGATAAGGTTTGTTTGGTTTGAGTTTTTAGTGCCTCTGGCATTCTGTAATTATTGCATAGTCAACACAATTTGGGCTGTTTTTGTACCAAAATGTAATTGTTAATCTAGTGAGTATGTTTTTGAGAAGCCACCCTCTAGCATGGTACTAAAGTGATAATAAGTGATACTGTATTAAAATGTTCATAAAATTATGTTGCACCTGTGAGTAGATATAAAACACAAAACACTACCTCTACTATTTATGAAATTTAAGAACTGTAGTTCTCTTTATCACCCACATTTAGTGAAAATGCAGACCGTTGTGGTAGTTTCATGCTGCATGTACTAAAAAGTACATACATCCACTTCTATCATCAAATACTTATGCTCCTAAGAGTGGTTCAAAGACTTCAAAGTGTGATATAAATCAGAGTAAGTTTGACGTCATTGTCTCAGGTTCATTGTTTTCTTTTCTTTTCGTAAAAACAACTTTTAAGGGAAGTTGGACTAATCTTTCACAGCATATTCCTCAGACCACGTAATAGTAATGCTTGTGTTTTATTTCCAGCATGTCTTTCCTCTATCCCTATTTTCCTACTTGTTCAAAGCATTTCGTTTACATTCTCTACCCTATACATGAAGACCTAGCACTTTGTATCTACTAAATAAAATACATGAAGGAAAGGGAGATTGAAGTACAACATGGAAATTACAGCTATGTATTCATGAATCATAATCGAGGCAAGGGTCCAGTAAATACCTTGGCAGTGCTGCCTTTTGCTGAAAATCCAAATTTTAGAGCTTTGCGCTGATCTTGGTCGGCAACTATAGTGGCACTCTTGGGTGCAGAAGGGGTAGAAACATTGTCGGATTCCTCCTGATTCTGTAGCAGTTTCTGCTGCTTCTGAACATCGGCCCTGATAGATTGGAAAGCGAAATTGTAAACAAGAAAGCATGAAGTTGCAGAACAAGAAGGATGGTTAAAGTTATGCATAGTTTGTAGTAAAGAATAAAAGTAGGTATATACATCTGCTTAAATTTCGCCATCTCCTTTTCTTGACGTTGCTGTTCTCTTTTCTGTCTATCATCACGGCTGCTACTTCCATGCATGTCTTTCATTTGCTTAAATCTCTGAAAAAGCCATATAAAATTTCAGATGATATGAAATAGCATTAAAATAGAACCCAAAGTGACAAGCTACACAGAAGGATGAAAATTAACCTTTCTGTGGTTGTGATCGTAAGAGCTGAGATGAGCTTCAAATTCCATCGCCAATTTATATTGCTTGTTGCAGAGCTCACAGAAAAACACCTTTCGTATTTCTTTCACATCAATCTGAATTTTCTGCTCACGTTCTGCTATAACCTGGATTTTAATAATGTGCAGGAAGCAGGCAGTAGAAGCCACCAGGTAATAAAAACAGCACGAAATTCTCAAGACCTTCCAAAGTTGATGTTCCCTTTATCATACCATTCCCTTCAAGACACACATATATGCTATGTGCTGCTTTTGCTATTAGATGTATGTTTCAGAAAAGTAAAGCATCAACCTCTTAATTCCCTATGTTTCGAAACATTTTCTTTTGAACATTATAGACAATCTGAAAGGCATACCTCTCTTTTCTTTGCGAGTTCCTCTGTCTCCTCAACCTCAATATCAAGCTTCCGCCGCTGTATATTTTCCTCTGCAGTGAAATAATCATCTTCTTCTTGCTTCCCCAGCCCTAATCTTGCATCTCTAATTCCTGATTTTATTGGCTCAATAATCCCTGAAGATATATGAAATTCACAATATCAGATATAACTAGAACTATAGCGATAGCTGATGCAGCATACAAGTCTGTAGGTTGATTCGGTTGACTCATCTTGCAGCACCTACTATTTAGCCTCCCCTCTATTTCCACTCGATTAACAAAAAAGGGCATACTAACCAACAACACATTGCAAAACAAAAACCAAATTCAACACCTAGCTTATGCCCTAAGGATTTCGCCAGCATGACAATATTGCCCAGGCAGAGAAAATAAAACTTGAAAAAATATTGCACGAAAGAGAAACGTGAACTAACATGAAATGAACTAGGAGACAAAATTGCATGCAGATAGTTCAAACAAAAGGTGGGATAATATACATTTATCATAATAATATCAGAAAGCAATGGAATAAGACGGTATTATGAGCTTCCCAGCTATATCCAAACTTTAGTATTCTACTTATGTGTGTCCAAAAGGTTTGAAGCAATCAAGCAAACAATACGGAATACATAAACAAGAACGTTACACATCAGCAACCAGACCTTGTTCATCCTTTCCAAGACCCTTCCCTTTCCATCCCATCTTTTGGAGAAGCCTAAATCCAACATTAGATGATGGCAGCTGCATATCTAATGATGCCTGATCCACATTCTCTGTTACTCTATGATTAATTGGTAGACGAAAGTCCTCTGCAAGCTCCTCAAGAACGGAAGCATTATGCTCCTACATTAGGTAACATTTGAAAAATATCATTACCAGTGGTTTGCAAAGACTACACCAAATTTAGTAAACTGTACAAATCAGGTACTCATATATCACTCAACAGCATAGAATGGAACTGAAAATAGCTGTATAGTGCAATGTTAAACTCTGTCAATACCTGGCACAAAGGCCAGACAACATGTCCTTATTGCGAGATATATGTATTTGGAACTTCTTTCTTCCTTAATCCTTATACTATCACCAACTAGACGTCTAAAGTCTAAACTAACTAGAAATGCGACAGAAATTTGTAAGCTCGATTGCTAGTTCGTATGTTTCCACCAAAAAATCTCACATTACAGTAATTAAACAAGCAACCATGATCATATATTCATAAGACGACGAATCCCAACAACGAGCAAGACCGGAAGATCCAATTTTAAGACAGAATACACAACCAATACATTCAATTATAGAAGAACCCAAAAATTGGTAGGTGCATGTGTGAAAACTGAACAAAACATGTACACTGAATCCACATAAGAATGAAAATTGTGAACCCTCACCTCTTCAGTTTTTTGAATCCTTTTATTGTGCATCTCCTGCTTACCACTGGACCATCTATTGTCCATAGCTTTGAGCTGAAAACCTAACAGCACAGAGAATCAAATATAAAACCAACAATCTCCTCAAAAATTGATAAAATCTAACGAACTTCAGCTGATATTACTACAAAAGCATCACCGGAGAATAAATTTTTCAACAGCTATTCACTAAGACACTATTGCATATATAATGAACTAAATCAACTGCAAAAGCAACTAAATTAGACATGGATTTGATCAAATAGCATAGATCAATAAATTTTACCTCGAAATTAGGATTTGTAGTTTTGAATTGAGATCGTAGATTCTGTACTGTATTCTGTATACGAGGAGCAAGAGGGTACAGATTATACCGAGAGTGATTGTTCTTGTTTTGTCTTGGCACAAACTACATAGGATAAGATAACAGAGATTACTGTAATCTCGATGGGCTGGATTAGTCCAATGGTTCTGTAATTGGGCTTCTTGAGATGTTGGTTAATGAAGCCCAATCTAAGTTGTTGGATTTGTTAATTAATCCAAGTATATACCGAAAGTTTGATAAGAAAATGTGTCTAAACTCTAAACACATAAGTCCACCTCAAAAGGAATACGGTGAGTTTAGAAATGTGTCCTAACTGGCTAACTCCTAACAAAATACGACTCGTATTAAAAAACATGTACTCAGCCACACCATAAAAGATACTGTATGTAGATAGAAAACTAAGAACGCTTCTTCTATAGTTTATTGGTTTAGAAAAAAAGAATATTCACTCCACAACAATTATATTTAGAGTTAGCACAATATGGTTTTGTTGAATTAAAAAAACCACATGCATATAAGTAAAGTGAAAACTACAAAAGTAAGTTCGGATAGAGTTGTTACATTTTTCAACGATTCATTTGTATTTAATTTTTTTTATTATTTCAAGTATTTTATAGATATTTGTAACTCGCATATGAGATTATAACGATGCTATTCAAATAAGATTGCAACAACACTACCTGTAAAGGGGAATATTTGAATGAGTGTCATAATCACGTTGTTGGATAAATAAGAGTAAATGTAAGAAATTTGGTGAATATTTACCAAATTTTTTTATTATTTGCCTATGAATGCAAAATATCAGGCTATACTTGCTAATTACACCTCTCTTCAGAAGGTTCCACTGCTTTCATAGTGGAAGTTCACTAGTAAAAAAGTAGTCAAAGTACTAATCCAACTTCTAAAATCTCTAAACTCAGCAATATAATACACCAATCTGGTCTGGATATTATTATTTCTATCACTCTCTTTTGGCTTTACTGCTTGCGAACTTATACACTACACGTATCTATATCGCATTGAGTCATTTTCTTTCACCGATTTAACACATACTATAATCACGTGCCCAAATGATAAAATTTTATCATTATACTCACGTGGTGATTTTTTTTTTTTTTTTTTTTTTGTTCTTTTTAATTAATCACCATCATATATATTAAGCAAATTAACCACTACACGCAGTTTTGCTTAGTACAGTGTAATTTGAGAACCTCTCAATTATTACACTAGTGTCCTTTTGGAGATAAGTTTGCCTTGAAACCAAATTACACTGTTTGCAGATGTTTAAAAATGTAATTATTTACTTTTGGAGTAGTAAGAGTAGTTCTTTCATTGTTTTCTTTCACCATTTATGATGCAACTTCTCTATTAAAAAAAAAAAAAAGTATAAACTGAAAAACAAATAAATGATTACTTCTGACTAATTTAAATATTTGTAATTCTTTTCTAACTAAAAACAAGTGTTTTAATTGAATTTACCAAACACTAGAACTTCTGGGTGCGGATCTTCTATCCCACTTTTTCGTGTCCCAATTCATGTCCCACTCTCCTAGATGTGACATGTGGCATTTTAATTTTACTTATCTAAATTAATTACTTACTTAACTACACATGAATTAATTTAAACATAAAATTCAACATATATATATATATATATATATATATATATATATATATATATATATATATATATATATATATATATATATATATATATATATATATATATATATATATATATTTGCTTTTGGTTTTTCTTTGTTGTTTCATAATATAATTTAAAATATTAATTTTCCGCGGTACGATTTAGGATTAATGTGGAGTCAAACATTTTTATGCTCTTTATTTTTTAATGAAATTTAACCAATTCAAAAACAAAACCAAAAAATATGTATAATTGATTCAATATTTAGTGCAATCGATTCTTTTTGCCAACTTGATGATGGAGATTAGAGAATGTAAATTTTGGAAAAAATGTGAAGCAGAACATGGAGAAATAATTGAGTAAACAATTTCCTAATTATTTATTAGTAGTGAGATGGTTTAGAAAATACTCAATTAGTACATAGTTAGAAAATAATAAAGTAAAATTTATAGGTAAAATTAATGAAGTAATAGTTTTCCTAATTATTTGGAGAAAGAGTTATGCTTTTTAGTTTTTAGTTGATAAATACTATTACCATAATTTAATTCATGTATATATGTATATATAGTTAAATAAAATATCATTGTAGTTAAATAAAAGTGGGACATGAAATGGGACACAAATAAGTGGGATAGAAGATCCACTCCCAGAACTTCTCATTATGTGATTTTAATTGTCCGTTTTGGATTTGAGCTCTCACGGATTTCTCACTGCATTCCATCAAAACATAAACAAACCCCCTTTATATTAATCCATCAGATGATCTGATAAGTGGATTGATAAATGTCATTTTCACCTAAACCATCTACCGCCCAAAAAAAAACTATGTACATTGCCAACTATACAAGCGAGTTTTAAACAACACCTTACACCGCCACAAAAAAAGCTATGCCTATCAATAGTTGTAGCCTGTAGGTACCACATGCATGCACCCAGATAATTGTATAGTTGCAAAAGTATTGCAATTCTTGAACAAACATAAACACATATTCGCACGTAAGTGAAAGTGCGAAACTTCACTCAAAACATAAAGCTCAGTGAACCATGGATCGAGTACAAAAACAAGTTGCAAGCTAAGCTGCAAAATTTGAATTTCCCAATAGGACAAAGCTGGTTGTGATAGCTTATCCCTCCAATATTACTAAACAAGGTAACAATGGAATATAACAACTTAGCTTTCAATATGATTGCCATTGTATAAGCACCATTATGCCATTTGCTCAGCATTATTTTGCCCCTAATATATATGTATGATTCTTGTGCTAAAACGAGTCGAAGCTAGTCTAGACTCTAGAAGGGAACATCACTCGCCAAAGCATATCGGACATCCACTACTTTGTAAATATCAAGATATCACAATCACAATCAGTATTATATATTATAGGTTTCAAAAACAGAATATGACTAATTAAGATTCACACTTATGGATCAATTTTCCTCTAAAAGGGTTTTTACTCTTTTAACACTTGTGTCCTTTTCTTTTTCTTTAGGGCACTGCACCATTGGCAAGCGATACATGGCGAAGGTAGCCAGTTAGTGGAAATATTGAGAAACTTTTAAATTGGTCAGCCGTCACTCATCTTAAAATTATTCCAAATATATCATTCATGTTTAATTTTGGAAATGTTTTAAGTTCTTATGGATGATGACTTTTTAAAAAAATTTAGAAAAAAGGTGGCGCACATTATGGTGTATAAGAGCGTTCTCAATCTTTCTAAATTAAACATATATGAATTGAAGATATTAATAGAACCCCACCCTTTTAAAAAAAAAAAGCTTAATACATGCAAGAATTTTCTCAAAATCAAATCAATTTAAATGTATCTACTTATTTTGACACTTGAGTAAACCTTATTCGATTAAAAAGAATTATCATTTCACAAATTTAAAAAAAAAAAAAAAAAAAAACAGCTTTGAAAACTGTCCACAAGAATAGAAATTAAAGGAGAGTACATACTTACGACGGGGAAAATATTTTTTATTTACAAAAGGCCCCACTTATTTAAAATGTGTCACGCCTGCCTTTAAATGTTTTAAATTACGCATAAATTAGCAATTCAACTGGTTATTCGTAAACGCCTTAGATTTACCGTTCATGATTCTTCACCTATCATGTAAGTTGACAATGGATGGCAAAATTCATGTAACTGGTCATATGGTTTTGCAAACTATTACGCCAACTCGTGAAATTTTTAAGGTCGCACTTAAAAAGGTAACCGGTTGTGAGTTCCAGGAGTTATAAGGGTCGCCCAGTGGTAAAGGTGCTGGAATAGCACATGATAGGTTAGTGGTTCGAACCCGATGGAGACATAAGGTGGTATAGGGTATTCGAAGTTAATCGTATAAGGTAGTAATGAAGTACTGTAGAGAAGTAGAAGTAAGATAGTTCTTTTTCTTAAAAAAAAAAAAAAAAAGGCTAAAAACTTTTATTAATAAAAATGGGAGCATAAGAAATGCTCGGAGTACAACGGAGATAAACAACAACCAAACGAAAACGGTGATGCTACACCAAAACAAAAATATAGACGAAAAATGTAGACGAAAAATATAGACCAAAAAATAAAAGAACAGAAATGGTTACGAGTTGCTAATGTTATTTAAAAAATAAATTATGTGTAACCTTCAATTATATGCTCACCTTAAAATTAATCGAACAAACTGGTGCTCCTGATATGGTATTATCGATGTTTTAAGCTTCCCAAGCTATTTAGTGAATACGAGCTAATATTCTTAACATCATTGGATACTCCAGTGAGACAGCCAAACACACTAAGAAATTTTAAATTGAGTGTTATCGATCGTCTACTAATAAAAGCTAGCAAATGAGTGTAGTATTTAAATGTCAAAGTACAAGTCGGAGGACAAAACCACCTACGGCTCTTGCTTGTGTCCTGGATTTTTGAAGAATCCTAAAAGCTAGACAGCTTGCAAGCAATGGTGGAACCTCATACAAATTTGAGGCTTTTTAGCTTTTCTACGTTTAGTTTTTTTCAATGCACAAAAGAGTTTCCTTTAAGAAATTAATTATATAATATGCATGTATTCATCATTTCAAAGAGTCCTAAAGGTTTTTTTTTCAAACTCTCGTTGGGTATAATTCCTCTTCCAAACTAGTTTTTAATTGCTTCTTTGTGACTGCCACACAAGTACATCATGGGTGAATGTAGAATGGATTACTGTGAAATAAAATCAAATTTACTTTTAAACATGAACAAAAGATCACCCGAATCTTTGGGTTAGGATGGACCACCCTCAAGTTTAACCGAATGAAACCCATTGAACCATTAACTCGTAGTACCTAGTCAATAGGTCACGGGTCATTCCAGTAAGTAATTAATTATCAATGTTTCTCCTTACAATATATAAGGAGAAATCGACATTGATGGACTGCACATTCGAGAACAAGGAGTTTATAACCTGAGCATCAATTTAAAGTCCTCATAGTTTAGTTGTTTGTCTTCGTGTCTTTACACTAGTTTCATATTCTAAATTTCTCTAACAACGTATTAATAATAGAATTGGTAGAGTGTTTCTCTGTATCATCGATCAGGTGACTAGTATTATTTTGAGCTAAGAGAGAATAGTGAGTATACAACGTTGCACGAACAAGATTTCTTTCTTAGTGATTTTCTTCTTTGAATGGGCATCGAGTAGTTTCCCGAGCTGCTTGAATATTTTGCAAACAAATATTCTTATTTACTTTCCGTTGTGCTTTAATTTTGATTTATATATATTATGTTTGTTTGAACTAATATGCAGGTTTATAGTTAGAAAGCTGCAGTTTTGACTTAGGTGTTGCACAACACCGTAGTCAACTCCTACCGATAGTATAACTTATTTCTAAAAGCAAGTTATATTGATCCTACATTCTTTCACTTAGTTTTCTATTGATAAATTTATCATATTTTTTTAAAAAAAAGTACATTGCTCGTAAAAGTTTTCAGCATCCATATTTTTTTTTATTTGAAATTTTAGCAAAGTTGAATCTATTCATGATCTTATTCTTATGTGGTAATTTAATTTACCGATTACATGCAATAGTATACATGACTCGATACCTATAATCAGAAATCAGAATAGAATAACAACTAGCATAACCTGATCAACTATTTACTCTTTACAATTACTTGTATATTTCATCATCATGTGCATATCAGCAGTACATGCATGGGAATATTGGAGACAAGTGTAATAGAACTATATGCTGATTAGACAAAATTATTATTACAGTGATAAAGTAAATGTAAAAAATGTCATGCGACTTAACCTCTTATAGAAATAAGAATTGATTTCGACGGTGCACTAAACAATATTTAATCCTAATTAACTAACAGTAACCAAGCATATGTTTTTCATTATATATTTTTTAAAGGGTAAATATTAAACTATTCTTACAAAAGGTTTGGCACTTTAACCTGATATGTTATTTTAAATAGACAAATACCCTCATGTATTATTTTTAAAGGCGGGGATTACCCCCTTGTATTATTAAACGGTGCAATTTGACTTCCACCACACCATTAGAAAGTGTATTACACTCTCCTTCACCGCAATTGAGATTGATTAATAAAGATTTTTTTTGGTATAATTCCTCTATTTAAATTAATTTTGTGATTAAAATAAAAATTATTATGAAATTCATGAGTTTCTACACGCCACTTCATTTATATATTTTTTTTAACTACTATTAAATATTATTTTGTTCAAAATTTAAAATATTTTCAATTATTTTAAATATAAGTTGTTACTTCAATTATGTTACAAATGAAAACTTTCAAAAGGTAAATGTTAATGTAGTTCAAAAAAATTAAAATTTCTCTTTGTAAAAGTTGGTCGGAAAATAAATTTATAAATTTCTAAAGTATCTCATTCTGAAAGAAATATTAAAAATAAATACTAAAGAAATATTAATTGGTAATATATATCATGTAAGAGACACTATATATATATTCTTATTATAATTTAAAAATATATAATATATTAGAAAATGGTTATCGAATAAAATGCGGATAAATACAAGCATCAAAATTTATTTATAAGGGATAAATTGTCAATAAATATAATATAATGGGAGTAATTCGACTTTTATATTAAATACGAGGGGGTAATCAGTCAACAACTAATGGGAAAAGTTAACGGTGTTAGTCTAATTAACGGAAGATTGAGGTAAGATGGCGAGTTGCATCTTTTAAAAAACACAGATGGTTAAATAGCCTATTAAATAATACAAGGGGTCAATCGGACTTTTATAAAGAATACAAGCGGGTAAATTGCAAAAAACTCACTCTTACAGTACTACTAGTATACAATATCATATACCACATTTTATCTCCACACCTAATCCACTTTATATCTCCGTTAAGAATCAAACCCGCACCTTTTCTTCACCAACTCATGTTCCATTCCACTGGACCACCTTATAACTGCTATATGTTTTTCATTATTAAAACTCCTTAATTAATTCAACAGGTCGATTAGTCCTGAGATTTGGATAATTTACTTGGTTTCCGATTGTGAAAACACAGGGAAATAGTAAAGATTTTTATTCTAGAAACGATATATCCCCAGTTAGATATTGTCCAAGTAAAATGTGAATGGACAAATTTTAAGCAGTGAATGATAGATCTTCCCGGTACCAAAGTAATATTCCTCTGACCTGGTCAATTATGCGTTTCTCAGTATCCAAATTTCACTGTGTTAAGTCCCATAAAAAGTTTGACATCCGTTATGAGTGAATATAATTAAGAAGGACAATATATATAGGTGTTCACTATAGTCTCTTTCCTTGAAAGAGAAGCTAATTAAGAAGGTCAGGAGAAAGTGAGAAATATATTGTATAACTTGAGCTAAACATTGTTTAATTATTTTATTTGTTTGAAGATATCTGGATTGAACTGAATTAATATGTGAAAATACTTGAACAAAGTTAAGGTAATGGTGTTAATTCACCTTTCTTGTCTTGTCTTGAATCTTGATCAATCAAAGTTACTTAGTGTGCTCAAATCGCAAAAAGATTTAGGGTGTAATGTCCACCATGAAATTGCTAAGCAACTTGCTTGCAATATGAACGGGTTAATTCAAAGAAATTTCTCTAGCAAAGGTTCTAACTAACGCAATCACATCCTCTCATGGAGAATTCGGAATCATTAATTCTATGATTGAGAATTCATTGAATTGAAGTAAGTTGTTTTATTAGTTGAAAAAATCGCATGAAAGAATAGGTACGTATAAGATTTGACCAACTAACAATTCTAACAGCCTTAATTAGCATGGCCGTAATATGGGACGCGTAGTATATGTACCAAACATACAAAGATCGAAACCCAAGGGGGGCATTTTATTGGGTCCTCAAACACTTGGGTCCTCGATCCTGTTCAAACAATTTATTAGATAATTAAAATCAATATTATTATAAATCAGTTCAGATTTTGTAAGTTGGTTTTTATATTATAAATAAGTTTAATTATTTTTATTCAGTCCAGTTCAAATATGTTTAGACGTAAAAGAGAATCGAACAAAACTCGCTACTCAGTACAGTAAGCATCCCATATCATTAGTATAACTCAACTTTTAGATACAGAGGTCCACAACAGATGTTCCCTTTGCCCAAGTAATCACTAGCACCAAACCAAACCAATTATGCAACTTCATTTCATGTAATCACAGCCGTCAACCCATCAATGGTCTCTAATTAATCCACCCTTGGGCCTTGGATCAACTCCACCCCCTCTATAAATACCAAAGAGCTTCACAACTATTGGAAGACAAGCTAGAAAGCAACAACTCACCAATTAAGGTTGTCCTTTCTCCTCAGATACATCTTACATCTAAACCTCACAGTTCACTCATCAAAACAACAGAGGTTATTATTAACATGGCAAGAAACAATGGACAGAAGAAATCTTCCTTCTCTCTCTTCAGTTTCTTCAAAGGTGGCAAAAGCTCAAGGCCGAGAAGAGACTGCTACGATGAGCATGTCAAGGCCTACAAGGTGTACCCGAGCGACGAGGACCGAGTGGGGTGGGTAGCCGAGCCGCGAATCGACGAGAAGGCTTCCATGTACATCTCTTCAAGAACTGATAAGTGGAAATTGGCTGGCGCTAGTTATTAGTCTACCTTCTTCTTCTTTAATTAAGTTGCTGCAGCTGCAAGTTCTACATTAATTCATTATGCCTTTTTATTGTATTTTTCAGCTTCTATGAAAAAAAAATTAGCAAGGTATGTTCACTTTATAAGGTTGTCAATTTATATATGCAAATAGTGTAGAATGTTGATGAAATAAAGATTATGATTGTCGAAAATCCATCTTCTTTGTATATATGAACAATAAATTTGTGCATCATTGAGTTTAAATTTCAGTTTTATTAGTGTGTATATGATCATTTGTTTAAACCTCATAACGCGTTCTACTTCTACACTTCTAGCCGTAGTTCTTTGGGTTTTTTTTTTAGGGAAATCAGGCATTATATTAATACTACTTAAGCTACATCATCATTGTTTTGTAGCTGCTTAACAGTACGCAGCTTTTGCTAGTACCAGATTGGACAGTCCTCAACCTGGTAGTGGTATATACTAGGTTCTAACATACTACGTACCTAGATGCATACTTCTAAAATTTGGTGTTAACACTTGGTTCTGAAAATGTGTTAGCCGATTTTTCCTTGAGCTGCTTCCTTTTTTAGCTAAGATATCTGCTATGCCATTTCCCTCTCGATAGACAAAATGAACTGCTATGTTGATGTCATTCTTTAGCATGTTAATTTCCTGGACCATTTCCTTGTGCTGCCATGCTGGTTGAAGCTCCCTGTTAATACATGCACAAGCTGACAAGCATAAGTAGAGTCAGATTGTAATATGGCATTTGTGATGTTCAAGTTTTCACACATAAGTAGAGCAACTTTAATGGCATAGAGTTCTGCAGTGTTATTTGACGTTTTTCCTATGTAAGCTGATAATCCTTGAATTAGTTCTCCCTTGTGATCCCTTATAATCACACCAATCCCTGCTTGTCCATAATCCAGAAAAGAAGATCCATCAGTGTTTACACAAAGAACTCCCTCCGGCAGTTTTTCCCGCTTACATGGTACTTGAATTTTAACTTTATTTTTCTTGCAGTTGTTTGTATATATTCATAGCAGCAGAGGAATCTTTTGAAAGGTCATTCAGTTCTTTCCGCAATAGATAGAAAGAAATATTTTGATTTCGAAATTTTTTCGCATTTCTTGCATTCCACATAATCCAAAGAGAATTCAACAAAATAAGTTGTTCAGGGGAATTAAGATCTGAGTGAAACACAATTTCTATCATAGAATTGGCATGTTCCAGACCAGTAATTGCCTAAAAGTATTAAAGACTTGGCAATTTAACAGAAAGTGATGCAAGGTTTCCTCTTCCTGTTCACATAGAGAGCAGAGTGGACTAGATATGACATTTTGTTTCCTTAATCTTTTAACAAGAGGAAGTTTATCATGTATAGTTAACCAAATAAAAAACTTTATTCTTGGCAAAAGTTTGAGTTTCCAGAATCTATACAGTGGTAAGTTAGAGGCCTCATACCGAGTCAAATCTTTATAAGCACTTTTAACTGTACGTGAACTTACCTGTAGAAGAACCTATCTAGACCATCTTATCTAGCCGTAGTTCTTGAAAGTACAAACATATAGAATCTTTTGTTCGAATAACGTATGTTTAAATGTGTGTATAGTTTGTACCAAAAAAATAAAATAAAATGTGTGTATAGTTGTCCTAAAACAAGATTACATAAAATAATTCTTTGGATTATGCTTTTTGTATGCGGTGAAAAATTGATTAATTAAAGAAAAGAGTTTTGGTATCCAGGGGCGGAACCGGGGGCCGGCGGGGCCTCTGCCCCCCAAAAGTTTTTTTTAGGAAGAATATATGATGTTCCAAACTTTTTAAACGGAATTTTCAATTGTTGCCCCCCGGAACTTTCAAAAAATTATGTATATGTAAGTTCGCCCGCTAACCATAATTCCTGGTTCCGCCCCTGTGGGTATCACGTGCATGGCATGGTTAATAGTTTATTGAGTAGGTTATTGTTTGAGACTATCTCGATCTCTCAAACTCTAATTACGTCACATCAGCAATTCCACCAATAATAAAGTCTAACATATTCTTTTTCTCCAACTTTCATACTCTATTTTACCCAAATTTTCTTTTTATTTTTCCATTTTTTACAACTACTTTATTCTTGTTGGGACTTGGGAAGAAAGACAATTAAAGAAAAGGAGAAAGAAAAGAAAATTAATAAAATATCTTACCCATTTGGTGGGAACAAACCCGATTAAACTTGGATGGGGGATATTGAGGGATGGAGTTGGTCTGAAGATGTAATACAGGTACGGGGATTAATTCCAAACTCATATAAATGAGATTAAATTTTATCATTGTATTAGAGCTAAAGGCTCGGCTCTCGTCCAGATTCAGATTTGAATCTCCACCGCTATACTATACGGGTATACCAATAATAACTTTCACTCAAATAACCTCTATAAAAGAAGTTAAAATAGTCCATATAAATAATATAAAATAGTTAATTTCATACCCCCTCTACAAGCTGCTGGTCGAGTTTGTACAAGTTTTGTTCAGATTTACTTATTTATTTTATACCAATAATAAGTTCAATTATATTCAAACGAAGAGAAAATAGCGTTAGAGCTAGTTAATAATACTAGTAGATTAACACATGACTTATACCTTAGAATAAGGTCAGATTTTTATATGATCGGGCGGTTCATTTGTTTAAACATAAATAACACAGGCCCAGCCCTGAGGGTGTGCGGGCTGCATGACCGCTCAGGGCCTCCGAAAAATTAGGGCCCCAAATTTATAGATTGTTCATATGTATATACATTTATTTATTTTTGAAACGACAAAAAATTTTATTAATCAGAGAGCATAAGAAATGCTCAGAAACAAACTACAACTGAAATACACAGAGACAGACCTCCGGAACACCATCATACTCGAAATTAAGCAAACCACAACCAATTACTACCTCCAATTACAATCTTTAACCAACTACCCCAAACCTAAACATAGCATCTCAACCCATACTCGATCCAAAAATCAGCCACTAAGGAATCACAAAGCTTTAACCGACCGCTCAACAAAAAAGCCAAAATAACCTCAGAATAGGGCCAAAACCAAGAGCCATACATCACAATCACTGAACCAACATCGCATGTACCTGTAGATAAATCAAGTATCAAAACAACCAACAATGCTAAACTTAACCCACTTTTTAGAATGAAAACCGTACTAACTTGGGTCCTACACCCGTACAGACACACCGTGACCGAGAGCATCCAACCCCTTAGAATGAAAAAGCAGAGGACAAGGTAGTTAGCCCCCATCGTACCAAGTCACCGTGATTGGAAATTAACCAAAAGGACTCTCAATCCGCTATATACATTTATGATGCATAAAAATTAAATAAAGATCTTGTAGCTTGTTGGATTTAGTTAACTTTTAAGGCCTGGATTTTTGACAGATCGCGGGTTCAATTCCTGTTGTGTCCTTTTTCACATATATTTCTTATTTTTTCTTAAATACTTGGGCACGTTTAAAATTTTCGCATAGGGCCGGCTTAATAACATCAGGGGAAAATTTTGAAAAATTATATTAAATTATGGGTTAATTATAAATTGGTGATGTTCCCAATACTTTCTTACATATTAGTGATACATACTAAATTTGTTATAAATTAGTGTTTAAATGTGTTCTGACCATATTAACCCTACATAATTTTAGCAACTAATCTAATAATAGTATAATCATACTAGATTGTTGATTTGTTATATATATACATCAAAATTTCAAATTTAACTAAAATTAGCAACAAATTTTCAGCTCCTTAAATGATTTATAGGCAATTAACGTGATCAAAACTTATAATAGTACAAGTCAATCAAGCATCTCACTCTAATTCTAATGTAATGGATACACCATTTGATTGTTGTGATTCAAATTTGAAAATATGGTTCGATATTTCAAAATCTCGACAAGCATCTGCTGATTTTTTTTTCATGATTTAATTCCCTCTATCAAGCATCTCAATTTTAATTTTGTACTATAATTAACATAACAGTAATCAATGAAAATCAACATCATCTTCCGTTCAAGTAGCCCAAAAAATTTCAAGCAACCAAAATTAACAAGTATGTAAATAAACTGAGATGCTTGTATTTTTCACAAGCATATAAATTTTGAATTTGTAATTTACAAGCATCACGATACATGGAAGAATGCTTGATTAAAATTAATTTGAATTTGAATGATACAAAAATACATAAGATAAGATGAAGAAGTTAGTTTGAGATAATTTTAAAAATGAGATGCTTGTATCTTTCTCAAACGTCCATTAAACGGCATCTTCCGTTCAAAAAATATTAAATTTTACAAGTACTCATCGTTAACAAGTATTTAAATTTTGAATATATAATCGACAAATATCACGATACAAGCAAGCATCTTTAATTATGCATTAATTTAATCGTGTATAAATACTACATCATCTCACAATGGAGCTAAAAATTTCACGTACGTATTGCACTCTCTTATCTTATGAAAGGATTTCTCTTATTTTTTTTAGTACACTAATTCAAAGAGGCGTTTTATACGTTGAGATGATGCTGCATTATCCTTTCATCATGCTTAAATGAATGGTTAGTTGGAGAGATCTTTGGAGTGAAGTTAATTATTTTAATACTAAAATTAGTATAATCACTAATTTATAAAAGCGTATTCACTAAATTGATAGAAAGTTTTTAGGTTATACTAATTTTGATAAAAAGTTTTAAAAGTATGACTAATTTAAAATTATTCCTTAAATTAATTATTATAATTCTTGTACGGTACTATTTTAATGCAGTATAATTTTTCTACTTTTTTCCAACAATATGAATGAGAAACATTTTATCGAACAAGGAGTAGAAAGAATTTTGAGTTGGGAGAGGGAAGACAAAAGCAATAATTGATGGTACGGCACGTTGGTAAATGTTGTACTCCTTTTTAAAATTCTTGTTGGATGGATGGATGGAAAAGGTTATACACTTGAACTTAAGAATGAATATTGGTTTGGTTGTCTTGAACGAAAGCTTCTTTAAATATATTTGATGGAATATATGGAATCATTAGAATGAATTCTATGGAGCGGGGTGATTTGGCTTCTTTAGTACTCCGTACTTGTTGCAGTATATTAGAAAAACTTAGAATACAATTAATACACATCGATCGATCAATCTCGAGATATTTGTTTTTCTGTTTTCTTTACTGCTGAATACTGATCTTTATTCCATATGGAATTTCATAGTTTAGAGTTAGACCAACTACAGTGGAGCTCACTTGTGGAGTTCACTAATTCTTAAGTTGGGGAGGTTGTTCCAATCACACCTAGCTATAGTAATTATTCCAAGTTTATTAACTTTAGTCACCATCCATCTTGTTCCATAATTGATCTTTAAGATTTTTATAGGTCAATAATACCAACAGTTCAACATCGGTCAACTGTATGGTGTAAATTACATTCTGTTAATTAGTTTGAGTGTACCATGTGAAATTTCAAAAAAAAAATTTAATGGAAATTTTTTGTTACTTTAAAAAATAATTACATGAGAGAAAGTTGTGAAATTTCACTAATGTTATTTGTTATGAGTAAATCTTAAAACCATATGCGCTCTAGGAGTACTTTTGAATGTACCTTTCACAATGGACAAAATGACACAACTAGTCAAAGTCGGAAATAAACGAATTATATTACAGGTAAGTTTGGCAATTTGGGCTCGATCCATGAACTCCATCCCAGTCCGATAATTATAAAATATTTCATTTGGTCGGTGTTCGATCTGAATGCAGCGGATCGGGCCGGACCAAATGGACGTCCTGGCACTAACAACTACAGAGTATACTTTTAGAATTTTTATTTTCTCCAACATCAAACCTGAACCCTATCCGATGCGGTCTGGATCAGATCCACCCATAAAAGGAAATAATAAAGTGGTGGACCGGTCGGATTCAAACCACGCCTAGTTACATACTAAGGATCTGTTCTCTGCGTTTGAAAAAGTTTGAACTGAACTGATCTGAACTTAACTTATTTGTAGTACAAAATAATATTTAGCAAATTTGAACTGAAATTAAAATAAATTAATTTTCAGATAAAAAAAACAGAGCCAATGAGTAGCATAAACTCATGTAAAGCTGGGCCTGCTAGACTGCAAGATGCATGAAAAATTGAAATTCTTACATGCATTAATATTTCTCCGCTAATACCTATAGCTAGTACTATATGATTCTTTTTTCATGCAGTACTACTAGTACACACACATTGATCGATTGAGATCATCATCGTAGTGATGAGAGTACTCGATTCTTCTTCATTTGGTTAGCCCATTTATACATGATTACATTACCATGCAAATTCTGCAAAGGCATGCCCTAGCTCAACCTTTCATATAACACCAAGAGATTCTCTACACAAAATGAAACATTGATCGATCGATCGATCACAAAATCTAAGAAGTGACAACTCTATTTTGGCTTCTAGCTACTTAATTGATTATTGATATTTGGAACCAATTTTGCACCACCCATAGAAATTAAAGGTAACAACAAACACCCCATGTTATATAATGCCTTTCAAACATCGCGAAAGCACAAAGAGAATGTAACATGATTAGACAGAATGCTAATATTGGCTTGAACTTGCAGATTCCCTTCACTCCTACTCCTGTACTCCACTTGATCCTGTAATTCCCTTACCTTACTAATTCAACATATGATTATTCACTTGAGCCTTGTTATTAATTATGCACATGGACAAAAAGGTTCAGGTCAGGTCAGGTCAGGTCATACATAGGTAAATTCTCTTCTTCTTTCTGTCCTAGCTCTAGACTAAACTTCAAGATACTTCAATTTTGTGCTCTTCTTTACACTCTCTCTCTACAGCTGTAGTAGCCTAAATGAAGGATAACCATCTAATTTTATTACCACTTTTCTTAACGTTGGATGCCTATACGTACAAGTGTACTACTACTATTCCTTTGATGTCGGTTTTCAATAATCCCACTTTCCATTTGGACTTTGCACTAGCAGTAGGGTTATTCTGTTCTTTCATGATTCACTTTCTCACTCATTTTATTAGTTTTTTTGTTAACATTCTTAAGCTCTCTGCTGTTTCATTGGCTGTGAGATTAACAACTTGTATAAACAATATAATCTTCCAGGTTAGACCACTTTCCCTTCCATTATCCAGAAGACCAGAACCTTTTTGAGTAATGTGTGAACCCAAATTCCAGGTTTAGGATTTCATCGTCTGTTAAAATCTTTCAAAAAGAAGAGATATTTTACAAGTTTTCAAAGAGTATTGATACTAAAATTAAGTATTATCGATAAATAATATCAAATTTCATATTCAGTTCGTTCCGGTGAGATAAAAACTCAAAATGTTTTGCTATTACGTGTGATGACTTCCTTGTAATTTAACATGGAAATTTAAGTTTTCCCTTTTAAAAGTGTGAAGTGATTTATAACTAGTATAAGTCTTTGATTACCAACCACATTTTGATCAAATATTTGAAAAGTAGTAGCTAGCCAAGGTGATTGATCCAAATCAAATCACTTTTATTCTTAACAATTGCTTGATACAAAGTACCCTTTGCATTTCTTGGTGGCAACAACGACAATGATAGGGGGGATAAAGGCAAGATTAACTACACTTATAGATTCTTGAACTGGAAACTTATCCCATAAGACATGTTTAGGTTGAATAATCGGGCATGATTTTCTTATAATTCTCTCAATGAAACTTCAAGAAACTTGCTCCAGGTGTAGTAGTGGTCCTGTTTGATTTGGTTAACCACCTAGTCTTACATTTGGATGCGCTCTTTTAGCATATATGGACTACTCATTAGCTTGCCTAGTTACATCCTAGAAGTAACTTTTGGATTTTGTTCTACAAAAAGAGGTTAAAAAGAGGTTTAAGCTCTGTTTTTTTCTCGTATGAAAACTCATTATCTCAAGTTCAGTTCAATTTTATTCAAAGTTATTCAGTTCAGTTATGTTCAAATTTGCCTAGTTGTAATTATACTACAAATAAATTCAGTTAAGTTCTGTTCGGTTCAACTTCATTCAATTCATTTCAATTCAATTATGTTCAGATGAAAATAACAGTTTATTAGTATTGATGGAGAATCAACAGTGCTAGTTAAACAAAGTTAGGCAGACACGTATATAAAGAACTTGTACATCCCTATTAATTTCTTACTTACGGTAAGAATTAGTCTTTATCGTATTTACAGGCGTTATGCGAGTTGGGTCTAACTAGTGCTCATTTAAACTAAATTCGTTAAATCTTGAACTCAATTCAACCCAATAATGACCTCAAATCGAGCTCGTGCTAATTCACCTTACTAGCCGAGTTAGTCTTAGCTCGATAGAACTCATTTAACTGCACGTAGTAGACTGGTAGATACCTTTTCAGATCTATAACAAGAACTAGTAGAAACATAGAGAAAAGAAGAAAGAAATGGCTAAGATCCATCATGAATCAGAGCTCTTATAGCACAATGACATGTTAGGACAAATGAGAATCGCCACGGAGCTTCGTCTACTGATACTATCTTCCATGTATCGAGCTGTATTATCAATTATTTGGAATTTTTACCAAATGATCAAATAATTGGATCTATTTACCATTTAATCACACCACAAAATATTTTACAATTTAGTCTTATTAATTATCATTTGGTCTCATTTTTAGATTGATTGGTAAAACAAAAGGTACCCGGATACTAAAATATAAGTATCAGGTATCAAAACTAATGGGATATTAAGTGTCGGGTACTAAAAATTTAGTACTTGGTACAAAAATTAGGGGATACTAAAGTGTTGGGTACCTAATTACAAGTATTTAGGTACTATAACTAGCGGGGTACAAAAATTGATGTACCCGGGTACTAAAACTAATGAGACCAAATTGTAAAAAAAATTGTGGTAGTATTTAAATGGTAAACTATGAAATCAAATGAGACTAAGGCTCTGTTCTTTTCATCTGAAAATTGATTAAGTTCAGTTCAGATCAGATCAAATCAGTTCAGTTCAGATCAGTTTAGTTCAGTTCAGATTTACCTAATAGTATTTGTACTACAAATAAGTTCAGTTAAATTCAGTTCAGTTCAGTTCAGACTTTTCCAGACGAAAAGAACATAACCTAAATGGTAGGTTGCCCTCAATTATTTATCCCTACCACAAGTATATTAATGATATGAAGCCCGCAATGGTATGCACTAAACAATATTCAACATGGAAAATATTAAAGTTTTAAAGTTTGTTCTCTTCGTCGTCTGAACTGAACTGAATGGATCTGAACTGAACTTATTTGTAGTATAAAATACAATAGGCAAATCTGAACTGAACTGAATTTAATGCATCTGAACTGAACTTAAAATAATCAATTTTCAGACGAAAAAATATAGCCTTGGTTCAATTCAATTCAGTTAAGATTTGTTTGAACAAATTTAAACTGAATTGATCTGCACTAGACTACACCAATATGAACTGAACTAATATGTAGTAAAAAAATAACTAAGCAAATCAGAAATGTATTGAACTGATTTGAATCGAACTGAACTAAAATTAATTGTTTTTTAAACGAAGAGACGTAGAAGCTGAAATTAGTTGTTATACTACAAATAAGTTCCGTTAAGTCCATTTAAGATCATGTCATTCTATTCAGACGAGAAATACATAGTCTTACAGATACTTAAATAATAGAGATACATCAACCAAGCATATGCATGCCCTTTAGAGATAAGACAGAATCCGGTTAAATTGTAGCATATATTTTTCTAACCTCCTCTCATCTTAACCATAAGGTTAACAATCCTAAAGCTTCTAGAAAGTTAATTTCGAATGAAAAATAAAATAATAATAGTACTAAAACAAGTCTCCTAGCCGCCTAAGCCACGTCCCGCGCGCCTGTCCATGTATTTGGGGTTCTGGGCGCACTACTCTCAGACTATGTGAATTTGAACCCGATCCAGATATTATATGCATCATATTAGTGACCGTCACACAAGTTGAACCACCACGGTCCACAGTGATATACCGAAAAATTATGCCTTGTTGGTCTTTCGACTAACTAATGTTATGTTGTAAGTTGTAACATATATATTCCATTCGCTTTTTAATTTTATAATAAAGTGGAAAAAAAAATTAAGAGAAAGCGGGTTTGGTCGAAAGGAAACATTTGAATAGTAGATATCTAGGGTCACTTGATTTGTCGCAATCACAAACCACTACGGCATATCAAACGCTATCTTTCTATATCATTGTTCACCAATATATTATTTACTCGTATTTATTATAGACTTATAGTAGGTTTCATGTAGCTAATAAGCCAAGAGATCTTTTTATAATTTCTTTAATCAAATTGGTTTCGTTGTATTTATCAACTTTAATACTACTGTACCCTGAATGGATATATACTTATGTTAATTAACGGTGCCAAAATAGAGACTAGACATGTAGCTTAATTGGAACAAATTCCGAGTATTATTTGTAGCTAGGTAATTAGGTAAATGAATGAATAATGTAGCATTAATACTGTTTGCGTAGGAAGGATGGATCGAGCAATTTCTAAGGCCAAACTTACTTGGAAAAATCCACTCACGAGAAGAACAAGAACAAGAAGAATCTAGTCAACAACCAGACTACTTATTTTAGTATTAATCCTCAGCATTATAATTACTTTTTTGTGTATTCTAAATCTAAACTTTAAAGTTGATTTACTTAATTGCTTTGAATCTTGTTATTTTAGTTTCAAACCAATGGTTGTTCTTTCGTGAGTGAAATGTCTCTTCTGGAATAATTAGTTTTTCACTCACTTCAAAAGGACCACCTTTCTCTTTTACTGAACTAAATATAGAGTTCTATTGAGTTGGTTGATTTATACAAGCAATGGTAAACAAAGGGAAACATCGACTAGTAGTTAGTTATCTAAACTCTTACTTTTTTTTTTTAATAAATTTTATTTATTTATAATACGGATGGTTGATCTTCAAATGATAAATAATAAAAATATTTTGAGGATTATAATTATGTGGCAGTAGTAGTACTTTATTTTAAGCTCATTAATCGAAAAGTTATACAAAATTTTATAATTACATATAATAAAAATAAAAACATAAAATTTTTATATATATGTTCCATTATAAATTCATTTATTAATTATTCAGCCTAATGATCATGGTAATGGTCCGATAGAGATGATGATGAGGATAAGGACTCGGAGGATAATCTTTTAATGTTCTTGGTGGCTTGTGATTTTGTTTTTTGAATTTAAATTAATGAAAGACCAATTAAGAAAGTGGAATTAGGATATTGAGTTATTTAAATAGGAGTTTTGTGTTGATTTTAGAAGTTCATGGTTAACTTTTTAATTATAAAATTCAAGAATCTTTTATTAATTTTACAAATAATTTTCAACATTTAATAAATTGCATGGTATTCCAACATTTAACATTTGCCTATTATAAAAGTCACAGGAAGGAGCTCAATGCTCAATGTACAGTAACAGATTACACAGATGCATATACTACACAGGCCTAACCACAACCAAACTAAGTAGGTTGTACATACTCAAAAGGCAAAGATAAATACGGAGCGTTTGAAGGTCCTTTGGAAAATTCTTTTAGGCATCTTAAAAAAGAGAATTACGTTTGGAGCTCTTTTTGCTCCAACACCCCGCCTTATTTTTTTTTCAATTTACTTTAGTTTTATTTTTCATTCATAAATAAAACTTCCACCACATATTCTCCTCAAATTCCGTATCTGGTACAAAACAAAAAAAATTACTTCTTACACCTCATTATTAGACCACTCGCATCACTGGTTTAAGGCTAAAGCCAGTTTAAGGGCTTAAAGGCTTAAACTGGCCTTAGCCGCGTTTAAGCAGTTTTCGCCCGCATCAGTCACTGCTTAAACGCGGTTAAGGCCAGTTTAAGGCGTGTCACGTCATTTTTTTTTCAATTTTTTAAATTTTTTTAAAAATTTTTTTAGTTAAGGTAATAAGGAAGATTTGTTGTAAAGAATTTCATACGAAATCAAGTTAATAGATGGAAATCACAAATATATTACATTAAGTTGTACCGAATTTGGAGTGTTGAGAGTGTTTTGATTTTAATTAAGAAGGAAAAACTGAGTTGGAGAATGCGTGAGCAAACATATCCAAGAGTGGTGTCTATTTATAGATCTCGAAAAGTTCTATCCGTTGGTAATTTTTATTTATTTTTAGCATTTTTATTTTAAAATTTATGACCGTTTGAAATTTAAACGTGAAAAAAAAATTAAAAACAGAAAAAAAAAAAAAAAAAAAAGGTGGAGTACGTGGTGGCTGGCGCCACTAAACTGGTCCGCGGTTAGTATAACCGCGGACCGCGGTTAAACCGCATAAAACGCGGCTTAACCGCATTTTTGAGCCATTGATGTGGCCCAAAAATACGGTTAAGCCGCATCGCATTTTACGCGGTTTAACCGCGTTTACCTCCTGCTGATGCAGGAGGTTTTACCCTACCCTATACATCTATTTTACTCCCAAAATTACTCCAAACACAATTGTTCTCAACCTCCTTAATGGATTTCACTATTCCACTTTCAAAGAGATATTCTTAAAAGAGTTTTTCAAAGGAGCTCCAAACATCTAGATAGCCTCACTCATCCATAGCAGAGTTCCTACTCAGACGATCAGCAAGGTTATTGGCTAAACTCAATTTAGACAAACACTCATTCCACTAGGATTATCATTTAGTTACCAAGAGACCTCTAATGAGACCATATCCTTAACAGTTAACACCACCACTAAGTTAAGGGTAAGTAAGCTTCATAACAAACATTCTAAGAACAAAATTATTTAAAGAATTAGAGCAAAAATAGAACAAAATAAGAACATATCTCTACAACACTGGTAAAAATAGGATTACCATGGTAATTTTCGGTTAGGTTTCGGTGTTGCATCACTGTTTGCTACTCTGACTTGTGTTATTTTGATAAACGTTGTACTACCGTTCAGACAAATCTTATGCTCGTTCTTATTTAATAAATAATGGTTGTTGTTCTACAACACTAGAACAACAACCATTATTCTAGGACATTAGGCCTAAGGTTCTTGGTCGTCTTTGTTCTTCATCAACCTCTTGTTGGCTAATGAAAGTCTTTTTACTGCCCAAAAACTAAATTACGCCTAATAACATGATGTTATTAGGCCTACACTTTAGGACCCATCCATGAAATTTGTCCCGATTCGTATTGAATTTGATCCAAGACTATCTGCATGTTTGGCTCTCAATTATAGAGGCCGATATGGGTCTGTACAAAATGCTAGTCACATTTGGCTCTCTATTATAGAAGCCCACATTACTATTCCTACTATTCATAAGCCGTTTCTATTATTTCTCTTTCACTTTCTCTGTCTAGGGACAAAGAATTCTTTGTCCACTCACTACCTTTCTCCGCCATTCGAAGCTACCGGCCTATTTTTCGGTCATCTCCGGCCTTATTTCATGAAACGGAATACATGGTCGCGATCGTCTCTCTCCGATCTACAACCCTATCGGAGCTGTTTTTCGATTTGGTGACGGAAAAAAAATCCGGCGATGCTCCGGCGGCGCTGAGTCGGTAAATTTTGGTAAGTCTGCTCATATGGATTGATCTTTCTAATTCGTGTTGTAATTGGTTGTGTTTATATGATTTCGAATTAGGGTTTCGATTTTTTCTGGATTTTTGTACTAGTTTGTCCCCGAATTTGCTTTTATTGTAGTGATGGTGTTCGAAATTTTCTTCAATGCACTATTTCAATTCCAGTTGGAGTTAGGGTTCTCTGCTTTTTTTTGGATTTCATGGACAGTTTGCTTATGTGATAGTGTTGATGTTAGAATTGATCTTTAATAAAGTCTGTTGTGAATCTTGTGATTTCTCCAGTGGACTTCCATTTTTTTTTTCTGACTTTAGAGTGAATTTTGTTTACTGTGATTTGGGTTTAATTTGATTACTGACTTTAGATTGGGTTTACTGTGAATTCGGTTTACGTTGAGTTGTCAGACAATTTAATTATTTTGAATGTGGCTAGTTTATGAGTGATAATTACAGTGAACGAAACTATGCAAGGAATTAAAATCGTTACTGTGAAAATAATTTTTCTTAATTGAGACAAAAATGCATATAGGAATTATATTGTTGGTTGGGATAGAATATCAGTTGGCAGTTGTTGAAATTTATTGTTCGAGAATGTAGTTGTCACTTGACTTATGGATATTCTGAATTGTCTCTTTTTTTTGCGATGAAATTGGTGCTGCCTAAACTACGTTAACTGAGTGTACGAGGACGATAGCTTTGAGTGGGCGAAATAATTTTCCCCTGTTTTGCCGGCGGTGAATGCTTTGGCGGCCAGGGTATTGTAGGGCAGTGGTGATATTCGACGTAAGTGAGTACTGCGTTTACATTGAAAAAATAATTTTTTCTTCAATTACTGTCAAAGTGTTTACATATGAACTTATGGGTATTTGCAGGAATGAAGACATTCGTAACTTGGCGTGGCTATTGGTGAAGTCATCAATACGCAGCCATGGCGCATGGCCCTTGCTTAGAAATTGATAGAGGCCTTTATAATCGAAATATAGTAGAGAGCCAAACATGTATGCTGTTAATGTGATTGATGTCGTTCCTTCATAAAAGTCGGTGTGCACTTCGATTGTATTGTGTTATACAATGTTCTAGTCATGTGACATCAAACACCGCAACTACTTTTCCATTTCATTTGAACATTCCTTACTTGTTGCAATAAAAAATAATTTTTTTATCCGCCCCTTCCCTACTTGTTGCAATTAATTTTTTTTCATTATACTAATTTCATAATATTAAATTAAATTATTTTTTTTAAAAAAAGGGAGAAACAAAATTACGAGACTACATTTCAAAATCAGATTGCAAAAAAAAAAAACAAAATACTTTCACAAATTTAATAATATTACATTTATTTACAAAACAAAAAATTATAAAAAAAAATTAAAAAAAAAAAACAAATTTAGGAGAGTACATTTCGAAATCAGATTTTTAATTCGCTCCAATATCCTCCATATTATTTCATCTAATATAAAAAATACAATTCTCAACCAAATCTACTCAATTTCCAATACAACTAACTTTAACTAACCGATCATTCAATCATCCAATCATCACCTATCATCATCACTCCTATTAATATTCCCCATATATCCTACTACATTTTACTAACTCAAACCTAAATCTAATTTTACAAAACACTCTCAACAGTAATTCCTATTCACATTTCTGGTTACTATTTAAAAGCCATCTCACTAATTGAGAGCCAAAATGATGTATTATTCTTGGCGGGGCCAGTCCGATTCGGTCTCGGTGTGGATCAAATAGGATTGTATCCGAACGGACCGAGCACAAAATAAAAATCCTATAATTTTAGAATTTTCAATTTTACATAACCGGACCGGATCCGATCCAAAATGAAATGGATCCACAACGGATCCAATGCAGTAACGTGTTTGGAATCTGGATAGTACGCAATTTCAATTGATTACTTACTTTGATGAGTCTTTACGCTCAATTGGAAAATACAAACTAAACTCGACCGAAACTCAAACAGCTACCAGTAGAGCTACGGCCGAAATGTAGATGTCACGTCTAAACAGGCCAACTTTATAGAATGGGCAAAAAAATTATAAAGCCCGTCAGAGGAATGGAATATGTCGGCACGAGTACACCAATTAATCAACATTTTGTAGATGAGTTTGAGTTCAGGGGACATAAATTCCTCGTAATTGAAAATCGAAACCAGGATCTTTTTCTTATATGCTTCCGAATTATTCATGGTATACCATGAGATAGACATGTAATTTCGTGCATATTTGTTTCATTCAGTGTCATTGTAAGAAGGATGAACATCAAAGCAACGAAGAAATCACAAAACCAATACTCTTACAATCATATCCATCATTAAGACTCTTAATAAATAATAACAAGTGTAATCCAATTGACAAATTAAGCTAAACTTATTATTCGTGGTGATGATATTATCATGACAATTGACTAATACACTTACCAATCTCTCAAGGAAAAAAAGCACTTGACCAAAGGGAACCGCCTGTTGCAACATGACCACCTTGATTACCAACAAGGCTATCACCAACATTATGATTAATATCAATATTATTGATATCAATATTATTACTATTATGATTTTGATTATTTTCACCACCATCATTAAAATGCATCATCTGCATCTCCTCCCCCACCACTCCCCCGCCATATGCGCCACCGCCCTCCACACTCCTCGTCCAGTCTGCAAACCACGACTGTTGATGTTGCACCTCACCTCCCAACTCGAGGTCCACCTTCGCCTTGGACACATGCACAACACCTTTCTTCAACCCATCAATCCTCTTATACACCTCCTTCAAATCCCTATCCACCAACCAACCCAAGTCATTCAACTCACCCACATTCAACCCTTCAACACCCTTCCCAGTCAGACACGTGTACATCAAGTGTGTCACCTCCTTCTCCCTATTATCCTTATGCAACTTCTTCAGCTGTTCAACCGCCTTTGCGATTCGATTACGTATAAACGAATCCTGGTTCACCATCTTCTTGCTTTGCTCCATCTCTGGCATGCGCTTGAACTGGGCTACCACCTGGTGGGCTCCACGCATGTCGGGGAACACGTCGGGTTGGGGCTCATAAGGGCTGTAGACGATGGCACATGCATCAATGCCGCATAGGGTGCTGAGCTCGCTAACCTTTTTCATGAGGCCTTTCTTGCGTTTCTTGAAGGTGGCTTTTCTAGAGGAGTCATTGGTGATGAAAGCAAGTTTCACTTTCTTTCTTGTCATGGCAATGGAAAGTTCGTGTGGTTTTGTTTTTGATTTGGAAGTGTTGTGAGTGGATAGAGAATGTAAAATGGGGTTTTTATAGGGGGTGGTGATTATTTGGAATTAATTGAGTGATTTGGTAATTAGAGTTTTTGGTAAAAAAATGATTAAATGTTTGATTTTGATATATGTGGAATTAATTACCGAAGATATGAACTCATGTTTCTTATTTTGTAGGCTATCAATTCTTGTGTGTAAATATTGCACACATTTCTTGTGTGTGTAACGTCAATATTGGGACAAAAATTAAATCTGTATATTTTTTTGTAAAAAAACTTAAACAACATAAGAGTTGAGGGAATTTTTTCTGCTAATTAACTCTTAAGCTTTAGAGTTTAGATATAGTAGTAGTACATAAGTAAAAATGAGAAGGATTTAGTATAGGTCACTTTGTTGATGGAAATAAGCTTAGATTGGAGTGTAATTTGGAAATGTGAGCATTTTTAGTTGGTATTGTTTACACATGAACTTAATTGATGGTTTCTTTATCTTGATTTGAGTTTGAAATTGGAAATGATCTGTACATGTATATGGCTTCCATTTGTTCAGTTCATAGCCATATGTAGCATGATAGTAAGTACATAATAGTAGAATCATAGTAGCTAGTCACTAGCTAGCTAATGGAGAAATTGACTATATGAGCTCAGTTTACCTAATATTTTTCTCTTAAACCATTATGACCAAGACAAAAAAGTATAAAATGAAAATCATAGAAAGTCTGCATTTGTAAAAGGGGGATAAATTTTACTTAGACACAGGTATTCAATTTCTAGGTAGATGATTTGCACTTTGCTTTTTTTTTTTTTTTTCAAAAGATAAAAGACAATAGCATAATAAAATAAGTAGTTTGATATAATGAATTATTATTTATTATTTTTAATGATAATAATAATAATAATAATAATAATAATAATAATAATAATAATAATAATAGTAATATTAATGCAACAACGTGCCTATGATTAAATTTTGTATTTAAATTTCATCTATTTATTTTACCCAATCAATTTTAATATGGTGCGTATATGTGTCCCTAAATTAAAACAAAAACTTTGCAGTTAAAATATTATAATTTTTTCTTATAATAATAAAATTTTGAATGTAGTGTATATTAGCACCCCGATCCGAATAGCCCAATCCAAAATGATCCGAATTTTCTAATCTGAATGGCAACCAAATTCAAAGAACATCTGACATGCGAACAACTTTCGATCCAATCCGAAATAAATAAACAAGTACGGTCTACCAATGACAATTTCGACAAGTCAAAATAAATTTTGGCGGCATATGTGAACAATTAAACATAACTCGTAGGACCGTTTTGCAAATTAAATTAACTAATGCAAAATAGCCTTAAAATTAGGTCGAAAATCTGAAAAACAAAATTAAAAAAAAAAAAAAATCAGCTCAAGCTCGAAGTCCTTTCTCCCATGGCGGCAATGAAGCTGTTGCCAACCAATTATGATAAATTCGCTTCAACTAAACCGCTCTAGGTAATGTTTTCCTTAATTTATAAGCTTATCGACTCCTCGCATCTGTTTGATTTCCCCTGATTCTGTCTATAGTTATGAACTTTGCTTTTTGTGATCTGTTCGTGAAACTCTTTATAGAGTAATATCATTGAGCTTGTGGATTTTATTTGAGTGATCTGTTCTCCTGTTAAATTTCACTCTGCAACCTTTATTGCATTTATGGTTAATTAACATGTGATAGTATATGCTGAAGAGAACTTACTCTACATTGGTAAATGTCAGAAGGTGAGCTATATCCTAATGAAGGTTTGAGAATTAAAACATGTGAACTTTGGTAGTTGACTTGTTGTTATTCTGTTACCTTGTATTGAAATCTTGCTTGTAAAATTTGCCCGTAAGAAATGAAAATTTGAATAGAACGAATTACTTCAATGCAGTATCAACAAAAACCTTATCAAGTAATGAGTCTCTTATCCTTCCGGCTTAGTGAAGTTGGGATAAACATGTGGATACTGGCAACTGATCGGTGTAGCCGTGTAGCTTTTACTTTTTATGCTGCATTAAACAATTCGGAGTAATTTGAAGTTTTTTTTCAGAAAGACACTTAAAGATCTGATGAACTTGCATTTCAGAACCTGCCTAAGAGTGTTGTGGCATCAATGTCACACATAATAACTTTCCTCACATCTTTGTCTTCGAGTATTTCTATTCTAGTAGACTAGAGCATTCACCTCCTCCAATGATGAAAATGGTTTTCGGACTGAAATTTGTACAATAAATTTGATTGATGTTTGAAGGTTTATTGAATTTACTGCCAGAAAGAAAACATGTCAAAGTTTTAGTAATGAAGTGATGATACTTTGGATGATTGAGCAGAGTTGGATGGACAGGGGAATCATGGTATATGAACTCATCTATCTCTGCACTTTGAATGCTGAGATTCCCTGTTTTCTAGAACTTGTGGTCATTAGTTTGATGTCCTCTTGTCATATTCCGGGGTACCCTTTCATTACTAAGTAAATGATCATGATGTTGATCTTGCAAAGGGGCCTCCGCTTCACTAGTGTGCAAGACCTATATATGTCACACTTCGATCAAGGTCTGTATTATTTTTTTAGATAAATGAAGGCCTGTATTGTGGAGGCTTAAGAATTAAGATTATTATTGTTTTATTGTGCCATTTTCATTAAGGACTAAGAGTCATTTGTCTATATCATGAGCAGGATATAGTGATATACTACTACCATTTATGTGTTAAGTCTCTAAAGAGATCACCTTTAAAAAAAAAAAAAACTCAAAGAAGGTGATAGGTGAATCAAATCCGTACTTGATCAACCTGTTAGCTTCTTTGAGTAGTTTTTTGTCTTTTTGAACTTATGGTTTTACTTTTATCTGATTCTTAGTTCATGGTCTGTTAATTTTCTTTATTTTTTGAATAATAAGTTGTCTTTGCAAAAATAATATATACATCGCGGATTTGGGTTGGGGGCAAATAGTTGTTGGCTCATCCAATTGGAGGTTTGTGAAACTTATGCTTTACATGAATTGCGGATATTTCTCAATCTTTTCCATTAAGATTGTTTTGTATCAAGCTTCGGTTATGGCTTGTAAGAATATTGATCAACTTTTTTTGGTATCGTTGACTTAGACTTTCTGAATATGGTTAATGTGGTTATTCACTGATTAGCATTGGATCTGTTGACATCTTTACCTATGTGTGTAATACCCTCACACAAGTTGGGTATTTCTTTTAGTTCTAACTTTCTTTGATATTTGTGGCAGGGTGGAGGATGGGGCAACACCGTCAGGTCTTGTGTATACCGCAAAACAACAACAACACGCCGTGGTTCATCAAAGTACTTTGAGAAGCAAATTCCATTTACGGGGATACTTAAGGCTGAGGATAATCCAGGTTCAGACTGCACAAACTTAAAGCATACTATTATCAACGTGCCAAGATGATTTGATTCGATATCTAATTTATCAATTTGCTTATTCCCATTTCAGATTTTTTGAACTGGGACAGAGTGAAGATACGTTACTGTGACGGGGCTTCCTTTGCTGGAGACAGTGAGAATAAGGTTCCCATGAGCTTTAAATATCTTTTTGCAAATCTTCTTTTTCTATGAAAGGAGGGGTTTATCTAACATTAAAAAATAATAATATACTTAATATGCTTAATGCTAGAAACTAGAAATGAATGTTTGAAAAACTAAGTATGGTACCTTGTTTGGAGCTCTTAGTCAGCTGTCCTAGATTCTGATAGACCAATTTCAAAGTTCTGGATATGAAAATGGTGACTGGATAGCGGTTTATTTTCCTGAAAGAAGGCTCCACTGGCATGATCAAGAATCATTAGGGTCGTAGAAGCTTTAAATGTACATGCAGAGACCACATATCTAATTCAATATGTTCTCATGAATTTCCTGCTGAAGGAAGCATAAAAGTTTGCTGCTAATAGTCTTTTTGTTTTCTGCTTCACCTCTGTAGGTTATATTTATTTTTCGCATGCATCACTATTCTAGGCTGCTGCGGGGCTGCAATTCAGAGGGCAAAAGATATATGAAGCTGCAATCGATGAACTGATGTCAAAGGACATGAATAAAGCTGACCAAGTAATCAGAACATCTTTTTCCAGCTGTTATATTCATTTTGTTTCTTGTTATCCTTTTGATGATATATATATATGATGTACTCCAGGCAATTCTTTCCGGTTGCTCTGCTGGTGGTCTAGTTTCCATCCTACACTGTGATGAATTTAGTACCTTATTTCCAGGAAGTACTAAAGTGAGGTATCTGAGTGATGCTGGACTATTTATGGACATGTAATTTCCTGAGATTGATGTGGTTATATCACTTCAAATATTAATTTTGCATGCTAAAGAAGCTACGGATTTTTCAGTGTTGTTTATTGCTATGCATTTTGTTTCTGCAGTGTGTATCTGGTGGGCGTGCACTTAGGAACTTCTTTGGTGGTGTTGTTACCGTACAGGTACTTTTTCTTACACCTAACCATTGTGTCAACATTTTGTGAAGTAATAGTTACATTGATGTTCATGATTGGATTTGGAATACACACTAATGCCAGTTACCAAAATCTGGAAAGTTAATGTCATAGATAGTGGAATGCAGAATATTTTGCAAGCAATGTTGTTTAACCTGATTTGATTTTAAATTTAACCAGAATCTTGGAAAGAACCTGCCAAACAGCTGCACGAGTCGCCTTGAATATACTTCCGTAAGTCAAGTACTTGAACAGTTTCCTTCATTTAGGCCTACAAATTGGCAAATTGCCCATTCAAGTTTCGTTTGACAATGGTTTCTTGATATATATATATATACCGTCTAAACTTCCTACGTCTCCGTTTGTAGTGCTTCTTCCCTCAAAATCTGATTCCCAACAACAAAACCCCAATGCTCATTCTGAACGCCTATGATTCATGGCAGGTAAACGGTAGTTTGGCATATAGTTAATAGTTTCCTTCACAGTGCATAGATTAAACAGTTACCATTCCGTTTTCTTCTACTACAAGAAATCACGTGTTCATTTTGACCACTTTCAATTCCAGGTCCAACAAAGCTTGGCTCCTCCAACCGTCCTCAGGGTAACTAGTACGATTGCAAAATGAACAACGAAAGATGCTCGTCAACGCAGATCGAGTTTTTGCAAGGTTGATAAATCTCATAAGACCTTTTTACCTAGTTTTTCATTAGGAACAAAAGAACATGTTTAGGCTATATACTGCCAGTGCAGTTACAAAGGCTTGCTTGAACCTATCCAAAAGACCGAAAGCATAGCTTTGGGTCAAGCTTGCACATATTTTTCTACGAATTAAAATAACATAGAGGATGATAAGGGTGTGAATGAAATATGTCCATAACATAATTGAAATATGAAGTATAGGAGTAGAATACGAAGTAATTTTATTTAACTCTGCAAATATGCAATATAATGCACTTAAAAATTTATAAAATCACTTTTCGGAAGCCAAAATAACCAAATTAAAACACTAGCCAATATTTATTTAGGCTGATAGCCTGATAGAACACGCCTTTCTATTATATCAGGATTGAAATTTGCTACCTATATATATATATATATATATATATATATATATATATATAGGCTGCACTGAATTATATTACGATCTCATAAACTTAAAAGAGTATGGCTCCGAAAGTTATGTTTGCTTTTGCTCTTGGTTTCTTCCTTTTGTTCAACTCCGCTCCACAATTGAGCAATGCCCGTATTTTGAAGTTCTGCGGATTCGAACAAATCTACAACTTTGGCGACTCCTTATCCGACACCGGAAACTTGATCCGTGAACCGGCCGGTGCCAACACACCGTTTGCTAGACTACCATATGGTGTATCGTCCAGGAGGCTTAAGGGCAGCGGACGTTGTTCTGATGGTAGTCTCGTGATCGATTATATAGGTAACTAATAGTACTAATTTTGTATTCTTTCTAGCAAAAATATAGAGATTATCATTCCGAAAAGGTCATAAAACTCCTAACTAACATATTACAATTATGCAGCTGGATATGCCGGTCTACCTCGTCTACCTCCATACAAAAACTCATCAGCTGATTTTAGTAAGGGCGTCAACTTTGCTGTAGCTGGTGCCACCGCGTTGGCATCTGACGTTTTGGCACGTAAAGGCATTGTGAATCCGGTCACACAGAGCTCCCTTGGTGTCCAATTGGATTGGATGACGGCACATCTTAATTCAACTTGTGGTAACAGCACAGGTAATTCATGATTATATATATAGAATATAATGTCCTTTAAACTTTGTCGTAAAAACTCGTACTTCACAATATATAGTATGCTAAACGTTTTGTTTTCACATAATATTATGATCAGATTGTGCAGAGAAACTTAGCCATGCTTTGGTGATGGTCGGAGAAATTGGTTGGAGCGACTACAACTATGCCCTTCTGCAGAATAAAACATTAGATGAAGTGAGAGACATGGTTCCTGAAGTTGTTGACACTATTATGGATGCTGTAAAGGTAATTAACTTATTTAATTAAATTCATAAGTTCAATAACATGAATTGATGAGATAACAATATAATTAGTGATGATGAGTATAATAATGTTTTCGACTTATGTTCAATGATTTACAGAAAGTACTGAATCTTGGAGCAACAAGAATCGTTGTGCCTGGAATTCTACCCATCGGTTGCCTTCCAATCTACAAAACCGTGTTCCAGACAAACGACTCAAGGGCATATGATTGGAACAAATGCTTGAAGGACTTGAATTCCTTTGCTGCACATCACAACAATGTTCTGAAAATTGCAATTGACAAGCTTAAACATGAAAACCCGAATGCTATCATTCTCTATGGCGATTACTACAATGCCTACCTGTATATCCTGAAATTCTCCCAACAGCGAGGTACATTGTGTGTCCAATTCCACGCTTTTTTTTTTTTCTATACAAATTTATATTTATGTGAAACTGTTTGGGATCGGTAGTAAACTAATGGTTATGTGCGTTGTTCTGCAGGTCGGGAAACAGAACAAGCATGCTGTGGAACTGGAGGGAAGTACAACTTCGACTTGATGAGGATGTGCGGACACCCTAACACTACAGCTTGTGAGGCTTTAGGATACATGAGTTCATTGAGTTGGGACGGAGTCCATTTGACAACACGTACATACTTATCCATGGCCACCTGGTTGGCGTACCACATCTACCCCCAGTTCCACTGCCCTCGTCATTTAACAAGCGAAAAATTCAAACGTCTATAGTAAACTTGGTCTATGACCAATTTTATAGACCTTGTAGCTATAGATGTGACATCAATGCAATCAAGGTAGACCACACATGATAGTCACTAATGTAGTGCTACTTAAACCACAAGGTCTACCAAAGTCTCATAGACCCGGTCCAATTAGAATTTTCCCTACCGAAACTTAGTTTATAGTAGTACATTACGAACTAGTACATGATTGATTGATCATCTAATTACTAGAATTTCTTCTTTTTTTTTTTTCTGTTTTTGTTTTGTTTTGTCATTTTTTTTAACAAACCTTATTTTTCACCATAGTTTCTTGATTAACGTCTTTATATTCGTTTGATGAATTTGAGCTAGCTTATGAGAAGTGAGAAATCTAACTCCTTCATATATATATGAACCAATAGTTATGCTTCATATATCGACGCGTTAATAATGGTGGCGGTCTTCCTCGTAAAGTGTGCCAATGAATCTCTAACATGTGGTTTTGCAGTTTTTGTATGAAGTAGAACCACCAACCCCAACAACCAACCATAATTATGGATTTGGGACGAACCACCTTAGTGGCTTTTGACATGCATACATCGTACTGTGTCTAAGTAAACGAGTACTATATTTTGTGCGTTTGAGTACTACTTTTTATAAAACGCGAAACCGCGAAGTAAAATTGCAAAGGTTTGAGGCGCGAATCAAAATTGCAAAGGTCGATCTTGAAATATTCGTCTTTTCAAAATAAAAGTTAGCGGCAACTTACATCAAACTGATACTAGTACCAAAGTACTGCAGTAACTTCAAAGTTCAAAACCTCAAATCTATGAATTCGATGGATTCTTCCTCATCCAATTCAATCCAAATCTCCACCAAAAATTCCACTGATTCAGGTAATGTTTTTGTTTTTCTATTTCGATTCTCTGAGAAGAGCTTTTTTTATCATCATGATTCCGTTTGTTTTACAGTGGGTCTCGAAAAAGATTGAGTAATCGGTTTGAGGCAAACTGTATTAGTGTAGCTGTTTCAGCTAAGTCTATTGAATTGATCGTTCGGTGAGGGTGAGAGTAGGATCGAGTAGACGTAGTTGCTATTTTAAGTACAGAGGTAGTTTGCAGGACAGGTGTTTGACAAAATGTCGAAAACAACAATAGTTCTGTAATGCCCTTCATACATACTTGTTCTCCTGGTTAGGAAGGGAAATGTTTGAACAATTACCAATGCATGCTCGTTAGCAAGTACACGGCAGTAGCTCAATCGTATTGTTCCTTGTTTGAATGTATCTGATTTTTATTGTTTTATAAAATGAGCTCAATTAGATAAATAGCTGGAGGTTATATTATTGTCTTTGACTCTATATGTGATATCTATGTGCAGGGAAGAAGAAGATGAAAGTCAAGATTCTACGTATCCTTCTTATGTTGTTTTGATGTGTGTGAATCATATGCGGTGACATTGTAGTAGTGCACTCCACCAGATCGCAAGTGTTTGGTTTCTGTCAACAAATTATTGTGCATTAGAAGCTCTTTCATGGTCGTTTGTATGATTTGGTTGCCTGGATGACTTGATCATCTTTATTGCTTAATGTCTAAACATTTGTGAAACTAGCTTTGGGACATTTCCTATTTCCTCAATGATACATAACACAACACTTGGGTTTGCATGCTAAAAGTATTGTGTGTTTGCTTGTTGAGGTTTTGCTAATTCATTTGAACCCAACCTTTTGTTTCCTGCTCATCTGAAACTTAAAACATATGCATCAATTTGTTCTAGATAGAAAAACAAAAAAAAAAGTGTTGTTTATGCTTGTTGGCCGTAAGTACTTTTAATTTATCTTGTCAAATGTACTGGTACTAGGTATGTTAGGATGATAGAAATGCTCGTCATGGTTCTCTTTAAAACACTCAGATCTATGATTATTTTTTTAATTTTATTTATTTTTTTTTTTTATTTTTTTTGGTATTTTGACTTATTTTAGGATTATGCATATCGTAGTGCTATGACCAAATAACTAGTGGATGTCTTGACGATTTTGAAAGTAACTTTTGATGCTTGCTAAAATTTGTGGTGCTTTCTGGATAAGATAATCAGATCATTTCTCAGGGAGCATCTAGGCACCCATTGTTTTTTTGTTTTTTAAATTAAGGCACCCATTATTGTTGCTTGTTGTATGCTGACATAACTTGGTGGATTGTTACCTCTGCTGTTATCATGTTAATATGTTATATAGCTGTGGTTTCTCACTTTACAACAGTTATTCCTTGACCCAGTCGCCTGTTAATACTATGGGTGTGATGAATAGAGTATGTACTTGATACACTTTAGTACTGCATTTGTTCCCAGATTCAACTTTTTTTTTTTTTTTTTATCCAAGAGCTCACTATAGTTAAATGTGTAAATTTTAGGTGGCATGCAGTGGCTTCTTGGACATGGGACAACACTCAAGATGAAACCTGTGGTATTTGTAGGATGGCTTTTGATGGTTGTTGCCCTGATTGTAAACTTCCTGGAGATGATTGCCCTCTGAGTAAGCACAATAGCTGTATCTGTTAATTTCTGTTATCCCTGAAGAAGTTTCAATTTAAACTTCATCTCTGTTGCCTACTTCCATGTTTCCTTTTCTTTTTATTTGTTTATTCTTTTAAAGATATTTTATGAACTACCATGAAAAATCTTCAAGCATGTCAATGAGTGGGCAGCAAATTTGTTTGTCTATCATCAGGCAGAGAAAACAAGACATAACTAATTGTTGCTGAAATGTTTGATTGTATCTTAAACCATAGAATTGCATGACAAAATGTAGAAATGATGCCTGCAAATCCCCAGCATTGAAAATTTGAAATGTATGCATTCCCTAAAATTCATTTTATCTGATTTTTCTCCTTGCCTATCCTCCGTTTTTAGTCCTGGTGAGCTTTTTTTCTTCTGACTTTGTACAGCTATATACTACTATGTTTTAGCTATCGACACTGTAATATATATTCATTGCATAAGTGGAACTAAAGTGACTGTGGTACCCTGATTATAACGCATTTTGATGAAATTTTGGATGATCTGAGGATGACACAGAAAAAAAAATGACATTTTTATTTTGAAACAGCTTGTATCCTGTATTGGAGCAATTACTTTTGGATATACTTGAAAAGACCATTCATATCATTAAACTACGTAAACTACAATCTCTTTGGAGATACAGAACCACTCGATGAGCTGAGAAACAAATCACCTGAATAGTTGGTCCCCCTGATTACCTAAATGTTTTCCCGTAGCTTTTTGAAATTTTGAGCAAGTAGATATCAAGTTTGCTTCTTGCATCTGCCAGTTTATATACGTTCATTGGTCCCTTTCATTTTCTATAACTGGAAAGACAGTACCTATCAGTTTCATGTATCTTTGTTCATTTAATAATGCAGTTTGGGGTTCCTGCAACCATTCCTTTCATCTTCATTGCATCTTGAAGTGGGTGAATTCGCAAACTGCTCAAGCGCAATGCCCGATTTGCCGTAGAGATTGGCAGTTCAAAGGATGATCTAAAGTTCTTGAATACTGATGGCCAGTTTACTTGTTACAGTGTAGTTGCAGAGAATTTGTATTTCCTCCGGTGGAGGTGGAGTGAAATTTTGTATTCGAGTGTAATGATGCTATCTTTTGCTACTTTATCCTTTTTTTCTTTTTATGCTTTCCTATGAATGAATCCAAGCTTATGATATTTTACCAAGGTAGATAAAGTTGCCGACAGAATGTGGTAAAGCAGGCAAGCAGCTTCATTAACAAGAACACAAATAAAATAAGTTCCCCAAAGACAGATCTCATGACCATCTTTAGATTAAAATATAATATTGACCAAAATACAATCAATAGTAGTACTAGTTCTCATCATCCATAGTTCCATACTCGACTATCATATAAACACCTATTTTAAATTTCAAACCAAAATCCAAGTCTGGCCTACCATATATCTCTGATTCAGTGATTAGTGATCCACGTACTCATTTTATCGAAAATTATCTTTGATTAGTTGTTGGTGATTAAGATAACCTTAATTGTAGAAGCATCCCAGTATGCGTATGAAGATGAATCATGAATCTTCTCTAGCTGGAGTCGCGTAACTGGTTTAAAAGATAAGAAAAGATATCTGGATTTCGTTGTCAATGTGATTTGGATCAAGAAAGTGACAATTAGAACTTTGATAAAATGGTACTGTATGAGATAATACGAATAAAATGATGTTCACATTGATAGTAAAATAGTAATACCCAGAAAAAGTAATAAATCAGTTGGTGACACATACACTAGTACAGTTTATAACAAAGCAATCCACATTCTAAACAAAGGAAAGGAAAAGGACTAGCAATAGAGCATCCTAATCTGCACTGTCCATTGAAATAGGAGAAACACAGGACTTCTTCACTCTTCACATCTTTTTACCTGTCCAAACAGAAACAATTGGATATCATTTAGTAATCTCTACAACTAACAGTTTCAATCAAAGGACTCTAATACCAGACTGCAGGTGTTGATATGAACAAGGCAGTTTATGCCGAAACATGAAAAGCAGGCGGTGCACAGTTTTACCAAATGCATATGGCATGTGACTTGAACGGCGTTTTAACTTAGCTAGTACACAGATTTCAGTGATCAAAACAAGAAGTTCGGCAACAGAACATGCGACTTGAACAACGTTTGAACTTAGCTAGCACACAAATTTCAGTGATCAAAACAAGAAATTTGGCAATAAAACAAAGTGTTGGGCCATCTTTTAGCGAACAATAATGATGCTTTGATCTCTAATTTGATGTATGGGCTACATGTTTCTTAAAGTCACCATCAATTTTAAAGTTCTTGGACCACAAATAAAAGTTAAACACGTTAAGATGATGCATTATTAAGCCAGGAAATCTAAGTCATATATCAAAAGGATGAACAGGCAGTGATCAGTTAAAACTTGAAATATAATTCCCCTCTTTCCATTTGGTTTGGAGAGTGAGCTAAAGCTAGCTGGTTAGAACTATTCAACACTACTATTCATAACTAACCAAAACCTTCTTTAACTCAAAACCTCCACTCAATGCCAAACAGACTGTAATACATTTGGTGGTTCAACTTCAACAAACCATATCTGTTTAAAGTTTATGATGACAGACATACAGTGAGATGGATAGCTGAAACTCAAAATCTTTCGGATTAGAGTGCGTATAAATTCACCCGACTACGTTAACTTAGTAGATTGAAAACCTCTACAAGTCTGATTGGGGATTATGGCTTCAAATTCATTTATAGTTAGAACCAAGATACTTTAGCAGGAACACAGATAAAGTGGACATGAATGCGCAGTATACTTCATCGTAAAATTCGTCTTAATTTCTTCGTTTTGATTTACTTTCACAAATCAGAGCACTAGATCATCAATGTTTACAAGTGCAGAGCAATCACTAAACTACTAGAGAAAATTAATCCAGACATGATTTGGCATCTAAAATATCCAAAAATAATCATTAAATCAGATTAGAACAAATCAGATGAAACAAATGAATGACTTACCACAGGAAATGGAATGAAATTGAATCTACTTGGTGATGACATAAACAGCATAGATGATTCCAGGCAGGTAACCGAACAACGTCAGGATCAAGCAGATCCAGAACTCAACCTGCAACAAACAAAATGATCAGAGAAAATTCAACAGATTGAACAACAAACAAACGGAATTCGATCGAAAGAGGGAAAAAAAAAATGGAAAACAGAGAGAGTGAGAGGACTGACCCCGCAGCCGAACTTGAGGAAGACACCAAGGGGTGGCAGGATGATGGCAAGGATGATGTCGATGAAAGTAGCAGTTGACATTTTCTGATGAGGAAATGGGGGTTAGGGTTTTGAATTTTGATTTTGCAACTGAATGAGAGTGATTTGGAACTGCTGCTGATGGATGGATACTAGAGAGAGGGGGGTTACGTATATATAGGAAGGAGCTAAATTCAGATGAGCGCGTAGACACGTGTTATGAGTAATTTAGATTACTTGATTTTGCTTATACTCGTTTACTATGCCCGTTGTCATTATTGTTATGGAAACCGACAAATCCTGTCATATTTCAATTTCAATTTTCCAATTTTCAATTTCCTTTTTTTTCTTCCTTTTTTCAATTCTCTATTTTATCCTTTTTAGCAAATCTTTTATCACATAAATTTAGTGGGAGTTCTACTACCAAAAAAGTAACACTACATGTAAGGCACACCCATGACATACAAAGCTATTTAAAAAGTAAAAAACTCATTCCAAAATCAAACATAAATAATTTAAAAAATGGGTGAATCAGTAACTTTTTAATTAAATATTTAAATATCAAATAATGTAAATACTTAAAATTCAGATTTCTAAATTTATCTTATACAAAAAAAAAAAAAAACAATGTTCACATGTTGTTCTATATGTACATACCTAAAAATGTATTAATGTATTAATAATTAATTTGAATATATATTTAGAAATGGTAGTTACCAATAATATAATTTATTTATAAATTAAGTTATGTAACATAGAATCTGATTTTAGTTAAACTTTAAATAATTAGTCAAATTGTAATCGAAAATGAGTAAAATTGTTTAGAATATTTTTTATAGTGAATGTGCCATCAATTTCTTATTTTCATCCATCTTTTTCTTCAATACAATCCCTTATAAATGAGGGGGGAAATCAAACATATATGAATTGTAATTACAAGATTTCCTAGTTTCACCACAACCATTTTTAATAACAAATTATTTGTGTTTTAAATGATGGAGGTAAGCATCGCAAAAAATCATATTACACCAATTGTTCATTTAAAATTTCAAATAATAGGTACAAGAATGAATTATGGGCTACCCGGAAGCCGTGGCAAATCCATGAGTGATTTTCACCGGGTTCGTAGTGGCAAGTTCGGGGGACACCCCAGTACATCTGCCACTGCCCGGAAGTATATAATAACGGTCTGAATCCCAAAATCTTTCAACATTCGATTATCTGAGGCTTTCTGCACAAAAATTTTTAGTGGACATTCATCCCCATATTGATCCCATTTTAAGTCTTTTTCGTATTGATGTGTTCTACGAATGGTGCCTCAACCACTAATTGATATGGACTTTACACTTTTTTTAAACGATAAATATTACAACTACCTCTACGCTATTGTTATAGCACATCATATACCATCTTATATTATATCTCCACACCTAAACCATCTTATGTCTCCCATAGGAATCGAACCATGCGCCTATCTTTCACCATCCCAACTCTCTTGCACTGAACCACCTTATAACTCGATCCATAGAAACTTGACACTTAAAACTGATACTTACCAATAATCTTTCATCGAATAACATAATAATACATATTGTCCCACAAACCAACATTTATAAATCATACTGGTATTTTTATCTTGCGAAAATATACGTATTGCATTAAAACCGATTCTCTAAATTCTTATGAAAGAAGGGTTTTTTTTTTTTTTTTGAACTAGATAAATATATTAGCAAATATTATGAGCATTAACATATGACTCTTAGTTCGTTACAAACTTAGAATACGATTTGATTTTGTCTATATTTACATCATTCATCAGCCTATGGATGAAGTTTTTTTTTTAAACTGAGAAAGTTTATGAAGAAAGTTATGAAGCTTGCCTTTTAAGTTATCAAGTAGAAATTTGTATTGATTTCGTAAGGAAATAGAAATCGCGTATCATCATCACAGCTCATCCCCCTTCATCCTTGTCCACGGCTTTTCCATCTATTCGCCATGTGGATCCAGGCAAGAGTACAGCAGGTCCAACTTATAAGTTATTATCAACTTATAAGTTGATCAGGTCAGGCCAGATCGGTTCGAATTCAAATGGATTTGAAATTAGAAGAAGTATATTTTTGGTAAAACTTCATATTTTTTTACCAGCCAATCCTAGTTTAGTCGGAAAAAAGATAAAATTAGACCGCTATGAATTTGATCCATACTGGTTCGGACTCATCGCCAAGCCAAATATTATGTTAATTTCATCCATCGAGTATTGACGAAGGATAAACTGAACCGACTTTAAGTATCTTGTGGTTGGGACTTGATTAAAAATATACACTACTCCTTAATTATATTCTATATTCCTTTGGACAAATGCAAAATTCACAAAACAGCAAGACAAATACAGTTGGTGATCAATCGAAGTCAGCCGACGAATTTACATTGACAAATCAATTTTATTTATTTAGGAAAAACTAATTACTTAATTTTACATGCTATATACGTACTGCTTTGATGGAGTATATTCGAAATTCGGAATTAAAGGCTCATGTTATATATTCCAACTTCACGTGTGCCAGTCTGCCAGATCGATATTTCGTTCCCTTAATTAATTATTTATTACTTCAATTTTATTTATTATACCAAGTATATTGTTGAAGAAACATTTAACAATATACAGTATGCATGTATGTAACTTAATTAATTTATCAGTTCAGTTCAGATTTGTCTAATTGTATTTTGTAAGTTCAGTTCAGACGAAGATAGCAGAGCCTAATTCCATAAACCATAATAATAATGACTCAGAACTTTGGGGGAAAACACCAGGTTATTTTCTAACTATAGTGTATATCTCATAAATTGTCATTATATGCAAAGCCAAAACAGATGTACATAACTCGGATTCCCAAGTGTGGGACTGATAATTGGTAAACATTCTATTGCTTGTTATGTTGGCATAGTTTGTTCATTACAGTTGGTACCTGCACAATGTCTAATGTTTTCCAAGAATTAATGGGTTAATGTTTTGTTTTACATGTTCTCCATGCATTGCGGAGTTGCACATCCCAATATAAGCCCGACTCTAGTATTTAAATTTCAGATAAGATTGTAGTCATTGGTTGTCTCCTTAGCTTGTCCATGTGCTTGTACATTGCACCTTCAACACCGACAATGCTACATGATTTATACCGACCAAATTTGTTTTGAGACTGATTTGTTACGATCGATCGATGATAAGACTCCTCTTTGGGTAATTTTTATTGGTGTTTATGCATCGAAAGACCTCCAATGCACCTTGATGGTAATTTTTCTGTCACCTTATTGTTGAATTATTATTTTTTGGAAGGTAAATTCATTCAACTAAATTAAAATAGAATCCGTACAAAAAGAGTTACAAATTACTGTCATCGTTATAAAACTCCATCAATGGAGGGAGAGGTCAAAGGAAGTGATACTATCCAATTGGTGCACTTGCACATTTAGTCAAATTGTGGGCTACCTTGTTTCGGAGTCTAGGGATTTTGCGGGATTTCTAATTAGTATTGGAGGTAAACCTTATGATAACTTTTAGATATTTTAAAGTGTTCAACGATGTAGATTCTGATGGTACATGAATGAGGTTGATAGTTTCCAAACATTCCGACTCAAAAAGCAAATTCAATCGACTAAAGATGCGAAAAGCTTATTGAGAGTTTACACTGAAGATTATATCCGTAAAATTTCTAAGACCACCAAACACACTTAAAAATTTGTTTTGGCAAGTTCTTGCATTGTACTATTCTAGGAATGCTATCAGTAGTAAACTGGTTCTCTTTTCTTTTTGGGCAGACTAAAGACGTTTTGGATTGGGCCAACCAACAAGTTCATTGAATTGGCGAAGTGGAGATGAAACAACCAAATAATTTTATGTCTTATAGGTTTATAGAATGCTAGACTTGATGACTTAAATTGAGAGATGATAATTGTAGATGCTCCTATGGGTTCACTCAACCCCTGTTTTCTAGAAACAGAGCACTTAGCCGCTTTATTTAGTTTTACCTATTCTAACACAATAACTATTTCACAGCTGTAATCGTTTGTCTTTTGCAATCAGTATACTTGTACGTGGAAATTGTCAGATTACAAGAAGACTTAAAGAAGGAAGAGACTTATTCAAGAAGGACTTTAAAATGAATTCTATTCAACGAAGAAAAAGAAGATCTTAAAAGAAGAAGTCAATTCCTGTTAGAAGATTGATACCAAATCATGTTCACATACATTAAGACGTGTTTCCTGATTGAAGTCGATGTAGTTTTCCACTGCTATATGAAGAGGGCATTGACATAAAGAAGAACACGACACAGAGACGAGAGCATGCAGCTTTTACAAAGAGTTTAGGTTCTTTTATTGTTTTAGTTATCATGTATTTCACACTAGTTTATATTCTAGACTTCTCTAACAGTGTATTGAAGGTAGAATAGATAGGGTGCGACTCTATATCATCTCATAGGTGACTAGTGTTGTTTTTCTAAGAGAGAGAGAGATTGAGAGTGCATGGTTCTTTGTATGAAACAAGATTGATCTCAGTGATTTTCTGCTTTGACTGGGCATCAAGCAAGCTTACAAAGCTGCTTGAAAAGTTTCAAACACATGTTCTTCTTATATCCCGTTGTGCTTTATCTTTGATATATTATCTGTGTTTGTGTTTACTAGTCTGCAGGTTTATGACGAGTATCTGTGGAGGTTGACCTAGGTGTTCATTAAACCCCGTAGTCAACGTGTTGCGTCTGGCGTGTAATTTGTACTTAAAGCAAGTTATATCGACCCTACATTCTCTCAGAAACCAATGCTCAAATCAGTTGATCGGTAAGGAGGAATTGATCGTATACAAAAATAAAGAAATATGAATGAATGTGAATCCACGTAGCCTAGTTCCTGTAAGTGGGAGATCGTGATAGAACTTGTTCTATCTCTCGAGAGCCTTGTTCTGAAGGAAGCTGAGCTTGATTGACCGAGCTTGAGTTTACTGCGCTGCTTGATTTGATTATCAACTCAAGGTTGTTGAGTCGTTTGAGAGCGTTGGAGAGGATGTAGTGCACAAGATGAGAAAGCTTGAGAGATGATAAATTATAGTTTAGTAGCTTTAGAGGGTATTCGAGTGTTAACCGTCTAATGCATGTTGGATGATATGTAAGTTGAGGATTTGACCGTTTTTATAGTGTTGAGTGAGTGTTCAGTAGAGAAAAGACTATGCCACTTTCCCATTATCTCCTCTCAATTGTCATTTGTTGGGGAGTGTCATAGTTTGTTGAGCGTTTGGCTTTCAAACTATGCGGTCGTTACTCAACCTCCGAGGGATACTCGAGAGTCATGAGTCGTTGAGATGAGGTGTACTTAGTTTTTTAGGGTTTCTTGTGGACTTGCTTGAAGTGGACTTTATTTGGATCGGCTAAAAAGAGTTGAGATTCCCCGACTAGGCCAGCTTATTTATGTGCATGGCCATGATGATGGGCTAAATAATTACAGTTTGGACTAGATTCTATATTGAGCCCAATTACTAAAATGTACCAATACAAGTAGTTGATATTAGGATAAACTAATTACAGTGTAGCTAACTGAATTAAAGTTATGGAATCATTTAGTTGATCAACTACAAGTCAAAATGTTCATGGAATATAGTACTTATTTTGATAAAAATTGGTGAAATAAGTTAATTGATGATGAGCTCGTTCTAAGTCCAGAAAGAAGTTCATTATCTATTGGGCTCTAAAATAAATGAGCCCATGTCAACACGATCCAATTACATTTTTCTAGTCTGTCTGTCTCTCCATGAGTTGATCGTCTTCAGTGTTCACCAATTACCAGCGCCACCCAACCCAATCCGCCCGCCCTCCTCTGTCTCTCCAACTCGTTGAAATTCAGTACCCATTGATTTATTACGTAGCATCTTATCAATTCTCAAAACCCTCACTCTCTTCACATTCCGCAGCTAATCAAACCAAAACAGCAATGGCTTGGCGTGGTTCCGTTTCCAGATCTCTCATGTCCACCGCACGATCCTCCGCCTTCCGCTCAACGCCGTCTCTCTCCGCCCATGGCCGCGTCCGTCCACCCCAATTCTCCCCCAGTCGCCCCCGCTTCTCCTTCTCGAACCCAAGGTAATATGATTACATATCCAACCATACCTATTATCAATCAGCAATTGTTCATCAAGTATAGTATAATGTCATTTTCTTCATCATTTCTAGTTTTACTGGAATTTAATTTGATTGTTTTCATCGATGGAACTTTTTATGCTGAAACAGAATGGTACTTCATTCATCACCAACTCAATGAACTTGATAATGTAATGCAGGACTTTGGGAGAACTCGGGTGCACTCAGTCGCTACTACTGCCGCTGCATAGTGTAGCAGTGGGGGGATTGCTGACTTGTCACCTAGCCGTCAGTGCACGAGCATGCTGTGAGCTGTACCATGGTATCTGCCGTTCTTGTCCGGATCGCTAATATTTTCTTAGTGAGTCTGGTTCTTGTTATTTAGGATACAAGGCCTGGTGGTATTGCTCCTAAATAAACTGCCTATATGTGTTCTTTCTTTTCTTTTGTTTATATTTCATCTGTCTTCTAAACTGCCTGGATACCTATATTGACGTAATATAAGTTGAAAGGAAGCAATAAAATACTTTATTTGATTTTTCAAAATTGGTTGAGAAAACGTTGGGGATGATAGCTGGAAAATATGGGTGGTGACGTGGTTCCGAACACACCTCATGCATTGTATGCTAAGTTTTTCCCCTTCAATCTGTAGTTACCACTCATCTTTCTAAATCATGGATGTTGCGTGAAGAAAATACAAAGTTTGATAATTTTGATGTTAAATTTTACAAACTAAAGTGGAAGTGTGGAACTATGCTGAAGAAGTTTGTTAGTTACTCAAGCTCTTTCTTGTTTTGTTTGCTCATAAGCAGAACTGAAATCTTTTGGGGATATTTAAACAAACCAGAAAATTGGGGACTTATTGAAATCTGTTTTGATTTCTCATGACAACCCAATACATCTGCACACCTATTTCTGTTCCTAGAAGTGATTTGTCATAGAAATTCCATGTCCTTCATATGAGTATTGGCGTCCAACATAATTGAATGTGCTCTCTTAATGTCACTTCTTTTGCATACCATCAACATCCTAGATAACTGCATGAATTTGGCCCTGTTGCAGGTACTTGAGCTTGCCGTGGTGTGCATGATATAGTGATCTTTGCTCAAGGGTTTTTCTTGGAGGAGCTTTTCCCATGTGGAAAAAACTGAGTGATAAGAAATAGTGCATGCTTTGTTTTTGTAGATGTGGCTTGGGATTGAACAAGTTCTACTTTTTCCCTGAAGTTATAAACATTCATTTGGCAGCTGCTTCTGTAATTTTGGTGGTTGCCATGTCTGACCTTGTATATTGAACTTAACATGACATCACCATTCACAGTTCACCAGTCGAATTAATCCTAATCTATGCTTTCATTCCGTCTACCTGGATTCGTGAATATGATATTTTGATTCATCTGCTGGGCAAATTAGATACAATATCATACAATGATTATTACTTGAAGGGAAAATTCGATGTTGGTTTCATGATCATTGCACTTACAAGACACTCTATGTGTGGGGCTAGCAATGTGCCTGGTAGGTGGACCTGATCATACAGCAAGCATCAAATAAACCTTATTGCTTAAGAGATTTAACAGGACTCTGTATATATTTGTGAGTGAAAGTAGAAATTTTCATAAGCATAAAAGTGCAGAAGAGTGCAGCCGCTGCTGTACTAACTAATATTCATCCGCGAAGAAAATTAGAGGTTATGGCTTTGTTTGAGAAAAGGTGAAGGTGTAGAAGTGGCTATGTGATTGAGGTATTGGTTTGTTTGATTGGGTTTGGGTTATACACAAGGTTTTGGTTGTAGGCTTGGGTTTAGGTTATCCCGTAAGGTTTGGATTAGGTTTTGGTTATGAAAACCGGTTTATATTCACAGTTTGGCTAGGTGAAGGTGCTGGCCTCGTTTGTCTTTGTATTTGTTTTCGAGCATTACTTATGCTCTATCTTTTATTTATAAAAATATTTTTAGCTGTTTCAAAAAATAAAATAAAATGCATATCTATTGTTAATGTATTTATAACACTATCAACTTCATTAATATCGATGTATGTTGTGATAGTTTATATTGTAAGCATTAAATTTTATGTTTGTAAGATTAAATTGCACGGTAGTACGTACAACTAATATACTAACACATTAAACGACTTTTATTTAAAAATTCAAACTTCAAATTAGTACGAATTAAGGGTTTTCATAGTACAGTTGAATCGGTTTGAATTAGAAGTATGAACTTCATTTGCATTGATATATGTTCTGATTTGTGATTGGAAAGTAGAATCTCACAGTACTACATACGTTGTACCAATTCGTATCTTAATCTCTTGTTGATGCACTTCAAACAATATCAGTTTCATTTGTATCAATGTTATGTTGTGATAGTATGAATGAAAAATAAATTTTACCTTCTAAGATTAAAGTGCACAACAGTACAGTTGATGTACTAATGCATCAGTCGACCTTTTATTTCTTTCATTTTACGTTTGTAACATTAAAGTGCACGACAGTACAACGGTTGCACTGACACATTAGGCGACATTTATCTAAAATTCAAACTTCATATTAGTACCATTCAAGGTTTTCCATAGTACAATTTGCACTTGAGAATTATGAACTTCATATGAACTTCAAGTTTGATCAAATTTGACGAGTCTTATAAGCTCATTCAGGCTACTTGGCTACTCCTGCAACTTGTTTGGTTAGAGTAGACACGAGAGAAGTGGTTAATTTGGGTTGGGCCTTGCATTAATGCTTCTCCTCGTACCAAATCTAATGAAAGTTTTGTTATAATTTGTAATGGACTTAAAGTTGATCTTCCATACAAGGACCATAACTTTGTAACAAGATTACAAAATTGCCAACTTTCCAAAGTTCCCATCTTGGTTTTCAGGTCTCTTTCATTCATCTTGGAATAGCAACGGACTGAATAAAATATCTTCTTGACTGTTATCTATTTTGTCTTCTTATTCCAGTTTGATAATAATGGAACAATAACAATCAGATACTCAGCTTGGTGAAATTGTGTGATGACAATTTAAGTGAAAATGACAATACGCAGCATTTTCTTCAGCCGCAAATGATGAATTCAAGTTCTCTCTCCCGTTATTATCCTGTGATGCATGGTAATTCGATACTGATTCATATTTGGATAAATTGATAACAGTGTTTTTCCAAATTTATGTGGTTAATACAATTTGCAGGCCGAGGGCGTTTGGGTGGAGACATAAGCTGGTTTTAGAAGTTCTTCATCTCACGGTGGAATGGAAAAATGCAAAAACCATTCATTCATTAAGTTAAGTTTGACTAATGGCACATGCAGTACAAAGTTTGTTGGTCATGACATTTTAGTTCAAAATTTTAAAATCGTGGTAAATTTTGTCTAAACTTGTGGAAAATTTAGTCATTTTTAAGAGTTTGAAAAACTATCCAGTCCTTGTCAGTACGAATCTATCCAAGCGGTGCTCTAATTCACAAATTAAGACGTATTACATATTATTCGTTAGTTTGCCGATACATCACTTTGAGATAAACGATAAAAGAGTGATAATAAAAATGAAAATGCAATGCCTATTAACAATTTAGAGTGTCACTTGGACCAATTCGTGTTGACGTGGATTACATAGTTCATAAAACTTGTAAGAAATGATTAAATTTTCCATTACGTTGAAAGTTTGGACTAAATTATCATAGTAACAAACGTTATACTACACACGTCATTAGGCAAACTTAGCGGACGGTTTTTGCCATTTTCCCGGGTGGAAGTACAGTTGTGTATTGCGAAAGCAATGAAGTAGCGGATGAGTTAGCTAATTAAGGAAGGAAGGGATTCGGGTTATTTTTCTTAGAGCCAACCCTTCATTTCCTTTGTGTCTAGTGTTGGCCGGTAGTCTGCGTATCTTTGATGTCTGCCCTTGTGCATCTTGTAAATATGGATTTAATTAGAAATGAAGTGTTATTTCCTAAGAAAGAAGAGCTTTTCCTTTTCTTTTTTTTAATTTCTAATGTTGCCGCATATTGGGACCCTTAATTCGCCATGATACAAATTACAAAACTATGAAATACAATAGTATATTTGACTGCATTAATATTACATGGTAGGTACACTTGCTCTCGTTCAGCTGGGATATTATCATGTAATGTCGGCAAATATCTTCCAAGATCATAGTAGTATACTGAAGTACATTATATGTTCATAGGTCCAGATAGACAACTAAGTTTACCTATCATTTATTGGCACATTTACTAATTAAGCACTTCATAGAAATTTAGATATATTGTTACCATGCATGATTCTTGAAAATGTGTATTAAGCAATAAGCCGTGATGTTCTTGTCAGTCTTAAGCACTGATTTCAGTTAGGGGTGACAAGGCTATGAATCACCTTATTGAATATGGTAGAGTAGTGATCGATCACAGGATAAGGTAGGCGCATAAAATATCTCTGCAGGTATGCATAGTTATAGTTGGTGATCATGTGCAGAGTAACAGGGCTTTACAGTTAGTCACTTATTATTGATGCTTTGCTGGTTCATATGAATCAGCATCAGCACCAAAGCCAAGAAGAAATATGGAAATTCTATAAGTTGTCAACTTGACATAATTAATTAGTTGACTATTTTACAATACGTTTTGATCCTTAATTAGTATTAAATCATAGTATCAGAGAAAATGAAAGTATATTATGATAATCAATTACTATGAAAGTATGCTTCACGTTCTAACTTTAAAAATTATTTTTCTATTAAAATTTAAAATTGATTTGTGGTCAAAATATACATAGAGAAAGTAAACGAAAAACAAAATTTCCAACTTATTTGTAGACGGAGAAAGTATCAATAGTGTATATTATTATATATATGTAGAGAAGCCCACCACAATGAAAGCTAGCATGAGGGCTCACAAAGAATAGTTTAGATTATCTGATGCTTCCCATATCTGTTCTCTGTGTGTATGTGTTAATATATATCAGGCGGGGTCGATACGATAATAATCTGTGTAATTATGCAGATGGAAATGGCATCTTCTATAATCTTCTCTTGTGTTTTGTTGCTCGTAAATTTTCTATTACTACTGCCACCTTTTGTCCAGTACACTAGTACAGGCGTGACTTTCCATGAAAACCATGGTTTTGTCTGCCGATATGGATATGTTTTATGGTGGTTTTCATGTTTGTTGCAGTATTCTACTACACTACACTACACTATACTAGACTGGTATAGTCTTCAATTTGGCCCATGTTGTTCCTTTTCTTTAATTATATTTGTGCTTACTCTTCAATCATTATTATGCTTGCTGGCCCTGGAAACTTGGATGGACGAAGGACGATCATGGTGTGCTATATTATTTTTAGAGACAATTTCGATTAGCAATTACTAAGTGTGTGTGTACTATGGCTTTGATTTCCCATATACAAGTCTAACAACATTAGGCTGATTAATTTGATGGTTTCTTATGCATTTTAATGCTTGGCCGGGGGATAGAACGTTGTTAATGTGGGTTTATTTCTTTGTTGGTCTGCAGGTGTTATTGGCCGGGTGAGATTCAGAAAATGTTAAACGTTGTGTTTCGAAAGAAATGGGGGGGGGGGGGGGGGGAGCTGTTGAAAAGTTAAAATTTGCTTGTTACACTTGGGGTGGAATAAGTTTAGAACAATTTCATTTGGGTCTAAACTGGACCTTGGCATTTTGTTATTTTGGCTTGTTGGAGTATTTGACTTTAAACTTGCCTTTGTTATTTAATAAAATACCAAAGTCCAGCTACAGTAATCGACATAAAAACACACCTATTCTCCTCTTTGGCCCATATGTTTCTTTATTATTCATATTACTTTAAAAAAAAACTCATCTTCCACTAATCCACCAATCAAAAAACCTCGTACAAATCAAAAGCAAACATTCTATTACAACACTAATCATTATATCTATAAAAATCCTACTACCCTATCCATCAAACCTCTTAATTCAAACCCAAATACAACAACAAAAACTAAACTAACAAAACTCATAATTTCGTTACTATTTCGGCTTTTGTTAAATTTAACAAAATACCAAAGTCCAGTTTAGAGCCAAACATGTTTAAGTCCATCAACATTTGCTGATCGAGAAAAAAAAATTGTCACCATGGTTTTAACCTCTTGTTCGTACACACTACCCCCGCAATTTGATAGACCATCCATTCAAATGTAGGACTGTTAGACCGTGGGAGGTTCATTGAACACTTCTCAGTTCTCACTATTCATCGCAGTCATGCTCCCCAGATTTTTTCTTTCGACCAAATTTCGAGAGAGCCCCTTAGGATCTAATTTTTCCAAATGAATGTGGAACTCACATGTGGTTGTGAAATCACTCTTATAGCAGTTTGAGTAAATTGGTATACTCAAATTAAATGAGCCAAAGATTCAAGTGTGTGTTTTCTATCCATATTATTAGTCCCGTGGAAGGGAGTTGGGGTTGGTAAAGGAGATGTGCATGGTTCGAGTCCTAACGAAAACATAAGTCGGTTTAGGTAGGTGCAAAGATATAAGGTGGTATGATGTTGTATATCATATTAGTGTAGGAGTAGTTGTAATATTTGTCGTTTAAAAAAAAATAGTTAACCTCGCCTCTCCGTTTAACTTGAAAAAAGCATATGTGAACATTATCCTAGGAAGAGATAATTGGATATGCATCAGGTTCAAATTTGGGAGTTTGTATTTAAGACGTTAAAAGTTGAGGGTTATGTAACAAATAAAAATATTGAGCATCGATCACAATGTTCTTATTAACATAAATTTAATTTAACATGTTTTAAATTTGTGATAAAATGAAATTTCTTCTTCAATTGAGGAAATATAAACTTGGAGTGTGACGGGGCTTTCAGCGCGGGTCTGTATCAGATAATTACTTGACATATATGGCCCGATTTAGAAGTTAGAACAACACTTTTTCATACATGAACATGCAGTCTGCAGAACATATAAAAGATCGGAAGAAATGAACCTTTTTATGCATTGATGGTCTGAAATATTAATTTATGTCACTAGCGTGAAGATCTTGTATATATACGTCAAACAAACAAATGTAGAGATGTAGAGAATCACAGAAATTCCATCTTCTTCATTTTAGTAATGTAATGTGAACATCAATACTGCATCCATCAATCATGTATTGTACTCCTAATGTAAATGAGAAATTGACTAGTACTAATGGGCAAGGAAAAGCCAAAAGTAAGCAAGGGCGCGTCACGTGATATTCACGCCTGCACGTGAAGCACAACACCTCGCCTTGTACAGTTGTACTATTCCGGTCCATCATACCCCATACCAACGGGGCCCAATTTAATTTACACCTAGCCCAAATAAATCTTCCGTGGCCCTTCGAACATCAGCACCCAACTATTTATACACATGCATGATCAAATCAAATATAATAATCAAACAAAACAAAACTAAAAACGAATAGTTCTAGAATAGAATAGAATCGATTCTGAATTTGGAATATATTTTTCTAGCTACAATAATGATTTATTCTGGCACAATAATGTATAAGAATTAAGAGCCAATATGAATTAGGAACTACTACACATGGCTATATATGTATAGATGGGTACTTCATTTGGAAACGGAAAAGTTGAGTTGGTAGTTTGAAATTGGTAGAAGAATGAACACCAACGGTGGAGGAGCAGGCCCGTCCAATGTTGAGTGAGACTTGAGAGGACGCGACACCTGGTACATTCATGTAGGAGATCACTATCTTGATAAATGGAGGGTCCGCGTGGAATAAGTGGGCCAATTCAATTAAATTAAATTATAGTACTACTTCTGTCCGGTTTGAGATTTTGATTTTGATCCGGCATAGATGGCACTCTTCTTGGCTGTGAACGAACGACTGGACTTGTGTACAAGAGACTAGAGATCGATCTTGTAAAATAATATACTGCTACTTAATAATTAATTAGTGCCATGTTAGAATATTGCAAATACGTACGTACGCAATCGATGTACACCACACATATTACCGATCATATGAACGTACGTATGAGACTGGGTATATATGGACATGTAGCCATGTGAATTCCAAAACAAACATACAAGAAACAACAAGAATCATCACAACAAGTCAACAACAACAAAACTGACGGTGCTTCTGCTTCATACTTCATCTCATACATGTTTTTTTAATGAAAAATGAAAATACAGACTGATACTTCACATTCCATACTAAGAATGTATATGGTAATGATATACTTAACATTTTTTCTAAAATAAATATCATTTTCTTGCTTGCCCCCTAACAATCGCCCGTGAAACTCGATGAGTTTTTTACGCAGAAAATGACGCATCTAAAAGATCATGTGAAAGTGTAATTTGACGAAAGTTTAGTATTTTTCATGTATTTTGAGTCAAAGTCATTGTTTCGCAATATTATATGGATATTTGCCATCGGAGATCATCTAGAGGGTTAAAACCGCAATTTATCAATTTTGACTTTTTGGGCACTTGCAAATTTTGAAATTTTTGAAAGTTGTTGAAATTTATTTGTAATTTATTTCCTTTCCAGAAGTTAAGATTTGAATTTATTGAAGTTGTAATTGATTAATAAAACATCATTTCCTCAATATGTTAATTTTCGATAATCTACAAATCAATGAACTTTAATTATTTCATGTATATCTATGTACGTTGCATCACACCCTTGATATTACGAAAGAAAATTAGATATATGAGAAAGATCGTTCACCCATGATATTACGATTACGATTAATAAAAGAAAAATGTGTGACCTTCTAGTATAGTTTATAACCGTAAAAGGATCAGGTTGGGTTAATAAATCAGTGGTCCACCATAGGACCATGGTGGTAGTGTTTTTTTTTTAAGAGCATAGGACCATGGTGTTCTAACTTTTCATAAAATATACTCAAGGGCCATGGGTTAAGTAGGGTCTTAATTATTAATTAATTATCTGTGACAATAATCCAATCAGCATACATTAATTAATTAACGTCGATGTTTAATCGCGCGTGCCTAACCCAATTATCTGCTGATAGTTCGGTTTCTGCAAGCCGGATTTTCTGTCTCACTCCCTATGCCACTTCCTGTGGCAGCAATTAGAAGATGGCACGTGTACATTCTAACTTACCATCAACTAGTCTATTTTTACTTCCAGTCATTATTTTTGATTTTTTTTTCTTGACATTAATTTGTTGGAACTCCGAGACATTAAAAATAATAATAATACTTTCTCCCTTTTTTTTCAATCATACTTCCTCCGTTTCATTAAAAACTTTCTAATGGGACATCTTTGACCACGTATAACTCCTAAATTACATTAAAGAAAAATATAATAAAATTATATACATATTATGAAATTAAATGGAGTATATTTTCATAAATCAACTTTTAGTTTATATTGATACAGTTTAATTTAAAAGCTATATGTGGTCAAAGGTCGCGATAAATAGTCACCTTAGGAAGTATTCCACTTCGGTCAACTGCGTTCATGTTTGATTATATATTACTCATAAATTATACCCTAAATTATATGGATATAATTTTTTTTTAAATATGATTAAAGTTTATAAATTCGTAGTATTTCTTGAATTGAAATTGAGATTTGAAACAACATTAGACAACACTTTGTTCAACTATAAAACATAAATAATAAAGAAAATACACCGAAAATGTGATAGGAACAGAATGTAAAAATTGTAATTTTAGTATTACTCATTTCAATCTGTTTTTTTTTTAAATTGATTTTAGTTTTTAGTTTTCGAGTTTCCCATTCGCTCTATATTGATTTCATGTGAGAGGGATAAGAAGATAAGTAATACTTCTTCCGTTTTTATGATCTTTCTCTTTGATAAATAATTGTATATATGTTTAATCGTATATTACATCTAAATTATTTTAAAAAAAATACATCAGTATAATTATGAGTAATTTATAATTAAACATGAACACAATTGATTAAAGATAAATATCGTAAAGAAAAGGAGAATTGTTATTACCCTTTTTAATTCTCAGAGTTACAACAAACAAATTAAGGTGAGGAAAAAAAAATAATGAACCAAAAATTAACAAAAAAGAAAGAAAAGATGACTGGTAAAAAATAGACATGGAATGGACACATGTCAGCTTCTAATTGCTGCCACAGGATGTGCCATAGGGCCTGGGACAGAAAATCCCGCTTGCTATTCCTGTGATCACATCATGGATTATATCTCCATTAACAGTAAAGTTTTGTTTGGTACTTGTATAACTCAATCTCTTTCACCCGCTTGCTTAAATGAATCTACAACTCCAATATAATAATCAAATTATGGAACAATCATTCCACAATGTTTTCTTTCTATATATCTCATAAAATAAATTACTCTAGTCAGTAAACCACCAATTGTAAGTAATTTCTTCTAATTAAGAAGGTCGTTAATTAATTTTGGTGACTTAATTATATTACGAAGTCAATATAGTATTAAAAAATTCAAATCAATCATTTGACTTCTAAATGAGAAGACATGACTTTACAATGAGGGACAGTAAGATGAGAATGGATCCCGCGAAATAATTTTAAATTCTCGTTCGTGATTGAATATGATTCATATGATAATTAAATAAATTAATTATACTTCTAAATATTTGTAACGTTCTTTGATCTTTTCTTTTTTCTCTTGGGATAACATATTCAAACATTTAAAGATAAGAATAATAATTATATTTATTATTATTATGAAACAAATTATTTAATAAAGAAAGCCAAGTAGAGATAGATAATTTGGTTGGAATGAATTTTCCCCAAAATACAGACAACTTGGACAAAATGCACCGCACCTTATCTAATCCCACTACTAGTGCAACCCAATTAAGCATCCCAAAAAAAATGCTCGATCTCATACCATCTTCATGAATCTTGATTTCCAAATCGACCCCTTATCATAATATCAGGTTAATATAGCTCATAATAGTGGTAAGGAGTTATAAGATGGTGGAGCGGAAGGAAATTTATTGTGAAGAAGTGAAAATATTTTTTTTAAAATAAAATATTGTTAACTCTATATTTCTCATACTCGAGATTTTTTCTATGGAATAAATTTTTAGCCGTTTAAAAAAAAAAAATGTAATGTGATATAGCACAACATTTTTCCTTTTTTTTTAAATAAAAAGCTAATAATAATCGGTAGTAAGAGTTTACTAGCATTAAATGTTAAAGGGCTGAGCATCAATCTCTAGCAGTATTTATCCATTTTTTAAAATTGTTTACGATTAATCTTGAAATGATATTTTTAGGAGATTTTTGTAATGTGTATGGTGTTTGGTTCAGTGATAGAACCTACGATTAAAATTGAATGTTGCACCCTTCACTACTGCAATTCCGTACCACTGCACCAACATATGACTCCATAAAGATGTGACATAATAATTCTTCAAAAAATATATAAATAATTTTAAAAATACAGATGAAAAAGTACTGCCTAAACGATATCAAAAGACATATCATTACTTGATTATTAATATTTCCCATGTGCAGATCAACTCGATCGATGTATCAATATGTTGAGCCTAAAAAAACTTACTATAAAAAAGGGTTTTTTCAATTTTACTCTTTATCATTTCAAAATTTTCAATAATCACACTTTAAGCAGTTTCAGAAATGTACCCGCAAATGATTATAAAGATAATGATTGTGCTAAGAAATTATTCTACATTATTGTTCGATTTGCAATGACTTCAATATGTTGGCATTACTGTGCATTTTTCTTGATAACAGTTATAACTAGTCCATGCATTATTGTAACAGTAAAATAAAGTTTTCCAGAGACAAGTAGATCACATCACATAGCTGCTAACAAGTGGTATGATTCGTATGTATTTAATTTCTTGAATAATGGGATCGACATTACGAGATATTTTTATCTGTTACCGACTGTTGCGGATTGATTTCACAGTAACTAGACAATTCTTTCCGTAGAAACTAAATTTATAACACGATGAAAAATATAAAAACTAAATTTTCATATTATAAATTCATTAAATATTTTAGGTCAATATTTTATCAATGTAGTAATTAAACGCAACAACTGTTGATTAAAAAGTGATGTTGCACAAATAGAGCTCAATATGCAGAAGGTGGACCATTAGAAAAACTTGAAAAACTGTCAAATTTTGATCAAGGCACAAAGTTTTTCATGCACAAATGGTCTTCTGATAATAAATCATCGCTTTGTAGCATGGTGGGATTATAGGCAATACCTTCGGTTGGAGGGTTGAATTCGCGATTTTTCAATTTTTTTATAATTTTCATTAAAAAATTTCAAATTTTTTACTCTTTCGTAGTTCTTTTCTTCATATATAGGCGGAGTATAATTTGTAGTAGGGCACGTTTATGTATAATTTACTTTCAATCAGTTCCAATTGTGATTGGAGTTTTCACCCACAATTGTGGTGATTCATGGCCTACAATATTCCAAAATATATGACACGTGTCACTTCACTTTTATTTCTGCTACTATTCACTATACTTTTTTTAGGGTGTGAAATCTCTACTTTTTAAAAGTAAAATAACTTGTTGAGCTTTCAAATACTCAATTAATCTTCTTACTAATTACTTAATTAGAGACCGGCTAGGTTCAACTGTTCAAGTGAAAGGGATTTAGTTTATGTTTCTAATCATCTTATCGATCACATTATAATTATAATTGAATTCATTTTAGGGACCCTTCATTTTATTATTCATTTGCTTAACTGTAATAATGTACATGAGTGTTTGGGTGGGAGTGATATTGAAATGAATTTTTAATTTTGGTGAATGTTGAATTTCTTAGTTGAAAGTTAAAGATTTTGGATCATAATTTTGAAAGTGTATTGGTTTATAATTTTTTATTTTAGTAGGTTAGCGTATAAGGATAATGTAAGGGGTTAGAGAATTAATAGTAGGGATGATATATAAAAATTGTAATTTTAAGTAGTGATAACGTAAGAAAATGTGATTTTGGTATAGCATAATTTTTAATTTCGGGATTAAAATCGTTTGTCAGAGCCAACATATAATCTTGGATTTCCAAAATAAAAAATTATGAATTATGCTCCAAAATTCAATGCCAAACACTCAGTTATTTAGTGAATGCCGAATTATATAAGTTAGACCAATCTGAAAACTATCACTCTAAGTAGCTTGTTTTTTTTTTTTCCAGAAAAAAAAGTACGATACATTACTACAACAACAACTACTACATAGAAGTTCATACAGACATGCTTCTGGTTTCGTTAGACGTAGCTAAACGAACCGAAGCAACCAGCAACTAGCAAGTCATTAATTACATATGATTGAAGCCATGTAGGACAAAGGTCCCAAATAACTAAACTAGAAACTGCATCCGTTGGTTTAAGTCGAACTAGAGATTTTGCGGGATTTTCTGGATGGCCACTGCCTACTTTCGATAAGATATCTGCTACTTGGTTGCACTCCCGGAACTGAAAAACTATATTGCATTTGGTGAAACGTCGAAGAAGCTGCCTAATTTCCTAAAGAACCTATTTGTGCATCCACATGATCTTCTGCATCCTGCAAACATAGTTGAAGACAAGAAGTGAATCATCAGTTTGGATTTCTAAAGTATGCAACTGTAATTGCAAAGCAAAAAATTAACCCGTTTTTAAGCCTAGTAATTCAGCAGGCCAAAAACGACTTCTAAACTCATTAAAAGCATCGCAGACAAAAAGGATATTCTATCACTCTAAGTAGCTTGTTAAACATAAAGTAATGATACCTTATAATTTTATCACTATCATTTCTAATTCACGTTATTTGTTCGTTTTGACAAACTGAAACTTAACCGTTTCGAACACCTAAACATATGATTATACATAAAGATAGTACAACTTATTAGCACCACTTATAAGTAAGTAGTTATAAATTATAAGGTGGTATGATTGTAATAGTATTAAAGTAGCAAGGAAGAGGTCGAATAAATTACTAAGGGAGTAGGGCAGTATTTGTGTTTTAATCGACAAAGTGAAAATTAATAATGATTCCCCATTTATTCGGTGATGAGAATTCCAACCTATTAGTTAGAGTTGATGGAGTATTAGTGGGTGTGTTATGTAGCATATTAATTGATCATAAAAGTTGACCCAAAATCAACAATTAGAATCATCCTTTTTCTTGAATTGTACTTGTTGTCATTGACAAGCTTATAGAAAAAGCAGAGCTTTGAGTTTTGAGCTTTCTTTCATAATTCTCATTGAAATGACAGCCTCTCTTATCTTTCACCACCATATTTATAAAAACTGCTAATTTGCACACTCACCGACTGTAAATCTACACTCTGTTTTCTATAAATATATTTCTCCCATTCCAAGAACTGCGTTTTCCCTTTTCCCCCCTTTCTACTGGAATAAGAGCTCAAGACCAAGTCAATCGTGCTCGCCATCCACCAAGAAAGGAAACAAAGCTTTTTGTTATACTACTATACTACTCACTTGCTCCAGTACATTTGGATTCACAAAATCTCCTTGATGGATTCAAGAAATCCATCATTTCTCACGTGAACTTCAAGGTTTAATAAAGCTTGCATCTTTGGGATGTGGAGTTGATTATTGAGCTGCTAATTCAGTTTATAGAGGTGGGTTTTTCTTGCTTTCACTTTCTAGCATCATTAATTATTGTGGGTTGTTGATTAAATTAAGAAATCTCAGGTGGATTTGATTAATTTTTTTCCCTTCTAATGATTGGATTTGCTACTGATTTTTTAATTAATCCCTCTTCTTAATTCTTGCTAGTACTATTAGTCTATTAGTATTAAATTACTCTGTGTTTTGACTTGAAATTTCTATTAGTTTTACTCCTGTTATGCTGATTAAGACGTTACTTAGCAGCTTAACCACTTGGTCAATAAAATATATGCTTGCTGATGACTCTGATGATGTCTCTTTATGCTATTTATGTACTTCACTTGCGTATAATCTGAGAACCTCAGCTGATAAGGAATTGTCTTCAACTCTTGGATTTTTGTCATTTATAGCCATAGATATTGTATGCTGTGTTTTATGATATGTACATGTATTGATCCTTTGCAATTTGGGTTCACACAGTTTAAGATTTGCAAGATTTACCATTAGCATCATCATGCCTTTGTCAGAGTTTTTGAGAATGGCTAGGGGGAAGCTTGACACAGCTCAGCCCAGACCGTCTCCTCTAGGCTTCTCCTCTAGGTAAGTGATTTCTGTTTTTAATGATTCATCGAATTCGATATGATTTAGTAGTATGTTGAATGTTTTTTTACATATGCAGAGGAGGTGAAGAAGATTTTCTTGAGCTTGTATGGGAAAATGGTCAGCTTACCAGTAGAGCTACAAGAAACCCTGCGTTTCCGCCAGATATGTCTAAATTTCGGGAAGCTGCAACTTCTTCGAGAATCGGGAAGCTCGGTGAAGTTGAGTCCATGTTAAATGACCTTTCGCCGGTGGTACCTTCAGGAGATTTGGAATACAACCAGGATGATGACATGGTTCCTTGGTTAAATTATGCGGACGATATGCTACCGAATTATTGCAGTGACCTTTTGCCAGAGATATCTGGTCTCACTGGTAATGGAGTGTCTAATCAGAATAGTTTTGTTTCTGCGAACAAGAAAAACAGCCGTGATGACAATGTTGCGTCGGGTTTGAAAGGTTCTTTGTCTAAAGCTCGTTTGGTGAGTCCGTGGCCGCAACAAGTGTCGGATCCTTCCCTTGTGTCGGGAGTTTCGGATATTGTTAGCAACAATTCGAGTAAACATATGTTAAATGGTTCTACGAATATGAAGATGTCTAGTGCTAATTCAAATGTATTTAACTTTTCACATTTCTCTAGACCGGCAGCCCTTGCGAAACCTGATATTCCGATCTCTGGTGCATTGCCTGCACCAGTTGTGTCGATTCCAGAAGGTAAAAGGAAAGGACTACCTTTTGGTGGCACTGATCCTGTGAGATCGAGGCTCGTCGATCAGGTGAATACTACACATAACGGATTTGACTTTCATGGTCCTTCTGCAGCATTGGTTGATTCATCGAAGGCATTACCTGCGGAGGCAAACGGGAATTTATGTAAAGAAAGTTCCGTCAAGGTTCATGCTGATGCGAGTAAAGTAGTTCCTGATGGTGAGAAAAGCACGGAGCCTTTGGTTGCATCATCTTCTGTTGGCTCGGGCAACAGTGGTGATAGAGCTTCCTGTGAACAAACGCATAACTCGAAAAGAAAGTTTCAGGATCTTGAGGAGTCCGAATTCAATGGCGATGTAAGCAGTCACTGCAAAACTAGCTAGCCTCATGATTTCTCTGTTTATTCTTGGCAATACATTGGTCTGAATTGTTTCATGGACAGGATGTTGATACGGAATCGGTCGGTGTAAAGAAACCCACTGGTGGTCGAGGAAGTGCTGGATCGAAGAGAAGCCGAGCAGCAGAAGTACATAATCTCTCAGAGAGAGTAAGTAAAAAAGATTGGAATCTTAATGTCATTCAGTTCCCTTTGACAGCTCTTGTGTTTCATTTTCCCCTTCATGTATATTAATTAATCTCTATTTTGACATATAAATAGAGGCGAAGGGACCGGATCAACGAGAAAATGCGTGCTTTACAGGAACTCATTCCCAATTGCAATAAGGTAAGCTGATATTCATCTTGTCGAACAATAATCGAGGTTATCAGCAGAAGTGAATGAACTTGTTCTATGCTTCTTATTGGTCCTTTCAGAAGCAGTATAGATGTTTCCCTTTTCACCTGAGTCTGTTTGGTTTTATCTTTGTTAATATAATGTCACCAAGTAGTGATTTTACAGTGTCTGTTTCTTTGATTACTAATCAGGCCGATAAAGCTTCAATGCTTGACGAAGCCATCGAATATCTAAAGACCCTTCAACTTCAAGTGCAGGTAAGTTGAAGCTTATAGTTATAGTCACTATAATGTGTACCTTTAATCTCATATGCACACCACAAGAAATTTTACTTGCTTATTAATTTAGGTGCCTGTCTTTAACACAGATGATGTCCATGGGGGCGGGGTTATGTATGCCACCGATGATGTTTCCTTCTGGAATTCACCCGGCTCATATGCAACACTATTCACCTATGGGCATTGGAATGGGTATGGGAATGGGAATGGGGTTTGGCATGGGCATGCCAGACATGAATGCTGGATCCTCCTCATATCCTATGTTCCCTGTACCTCAAATGCAAGGACCACACTTCCCTTCATCCATGTCAGGGCCCCTTAATTTCCAGAGAATTCCGGGTCCTAACCTTCCAATGTATGTGCATCCCAGTCAAGGACTTCCCAGTTCAGTCCCCCTAGCACCGTTGGCCCCTCGACCCACTGTGACTCCAACCATTGGTTTGAATTCCCCGAGAATAGGAAGTAACGCTGAACTTCCTGGTACTTCACAGACTCTGGATCAGGAGAATGCAGTGGCAAGCAAAAATTCTCAGTCAATGCCCAAAGCTGAAGCTAGTGGCTCGACCAACCAGAGCTCTAACCAGGTGTGTGCTCTTTCGTTGTAAACCTTTTCGAGATGATAGCCTTTTAGTAATGGTGCTGTTAATTGTGGGAAAATATGGAAGATGTTGGTTCTGTCTATTTGCATTCAGTGACTGGGAAAGCAATACAGATTTCTCGACTTAAACTGTAATATTTCCCTCTTCAGACCATATAGCAGTTTCTTGGCTACCTTTGATGTAGTATAAAACTTTTCATGGAGGATAAAACTATGTAGAGAAATATGGCTTGTCATAAATGTAATATTTTGTTCAATAAATGAAATGACCTTTCGTAGTAGTTTTGTTATCTTCACGGGGTTCTCTCAGTACATAGTTTGTAATTTTCTATAATGTTTAATCAAAGCTAAAAGAACTTCTGTTCATCTGTTAATTATTGCTGATGGTTTGCTATAACTTTAGAAATGTGAGAATTGGGTTTGAATTCTTGTCGATACCACCCATTTTTCTTGTGACTCTTAGTAAAGTTGTTGATACTTGACGCTTGTAGTAGCAATATGAATGGTATAGTGGAAATACATTATGTATCAATGCATACTATTACTTAGAGTTCTGTGCTAGCAAAATATACTTAGTACAATCAAACAATTGTTTATGGATTCGATTGTGAAGTAATACAAGACAGTTCTTTCTATAAGCATTTCCTCTTTATTTTGCTTGGGAGGATAGACATCCTGAATCTTCTTGTCATGATGCAGCTGCAACCTACTAATGAAGTTTTGGATAAATCTGACGCCACTCAAGAAAATAAACAAGCTACTGACGTTCCAGGAACTGCCACTGATGCTCCTACTACTACTGCAACTGGCGTGTGCAAAGTGACTGGTGAGCCTATTTAGATCTTTTTCCATTTGCAACACTATGCGTGAATGAATATCCATCCTTTTCGATACTAATCTAGATGGTCGTTGCTGCAGGTGCTGATTAAATGGAATCGACTGTCCTTCATGGCACGGAAGAGACTCTACATCACCTGGTTTCACAGATGAGGTGAAGTTTAGCTTTAACAATCGAGTACCAACTCAAATCAGTTCAAATGTAAGGATTTTGACTGTGACTTTCTACTGATTTTGCGGCTTCATGGAGGAGATGATCAAATCCGTTTCGGTTATGTATATTCACCTAGTTGACTCAATGATCCACCATCTATAGAGTAGGCCCTTACAAATTAATATGTGAAATATGGAATATATGTTAATTGTTAGCCATGTCAATTATTTCTGTTTCATAAACACATCACTGTAATTCACATACTTCTAGTAAAAAGTTTTGTCATATATTCTGTGTTATTCATGAAATTGAAACTGCACCCTCAAGATATACTATACGCAGATACATCTCCACACGGGGTTTGGTCGTTCTTATAGTATCAATAATGGTCCGCATTACTCTGTGGCGTGTTCAAAAATTACAGATTATTGGTTGGATGTGTACACAGGTCTCTTTATGTTTCTTTGAAGTTAGGTAGAATCTGGTAGCAATCTAATATTTGTGGGGTGGCCAAATATAACTATATTCTGGTTTGTTTGATTAAAATGATATAGTCATGTAGCAAACTTGGTGAATTTATTGCACATGATTCTGTACCTGCCCAAATAATTGCTCTCTCAGTCTTTCCCATGTGTTGACTGTCCTGAAGAAACACCTTTGTGTGACTCTTGTTTTTCTGCAAGTCCTTATTTGGAAAAGGTGGATTGCAAGCTGATCTTTCCCATGTTCTTTTAAAGTTCTTGGTTCTGTTCATTATCTTCAGTGCCAGGTTGCCTATACTTTACCTTAAGAAATCCAGGCTTTTCTGGGGTGGGTCTTTGTTTTAGTCGTAAAAAAATCGACTGTTGATCTGGTGGATTCTACTTGCTGGGGTTTCGGGGTTTCGCAGATGGAATTATCCGATCAGATATTTTATATTGTTTTGAGCCCTTTTTCTGAAAAGATGTTATGGGATGGAATGTGACTTGATGGCAACATAAAGAAGGGAATCAACTTTGTAATGATGACTTTAGGACTTAGCAGATTGTTCTGTTCTTGTTAATTTTGGGTGAATCATCATCTTTTGAGTGTCAAATTACTCATGCTACTGGGCAAACAATCTGATATACATGAGCCATTGTGCATGGTTGAATACAATCACACATATACAGGAGAAATGTATATACATCTTTCAGACAATAATTATAACATCATCTTTCAATACACAAGCAAGCCCCAAATGAACAAATACTGAGAAAAAAATGAGATCTTTACACATCTTGTGGACTAAAGCAAACACACTAGAGACTTGAGCACACAAATACAACACCAAACTATCTTCACAAATTTAAACAAAACCAATATACCAAACAAACAAAATCAAATCATACCACCATATTATATTCATCAAGAGCTTCTCAGCATGCTTTGGGAGCATCCTCCTTTGCTTCAGGTGCAGGAACCCGCGTTTTCGTGTTCTTTCCAATGATGGCCTTTTAGCCTTCACTAGTGATTGCTTCACCATCTTGACAAGCGACGTCTTCTTCACTGAAACTTCCTCTTTCGGTTTATCAAGTGGTGCTTCCTTTTCACATTCTTCGGTTTTAACAGGATCCTCTATTACTTTTACAGTTTCCTCCAACTTAGTTTCGGTGTCTTTTACAGTTTCGTCTATTTTCTCATCAACTTTCTTCGCTTCATCTATCTTCTCATCGACTTTTTTCTCTTCCTCACTGCACTTCTCTTCAGTAGCTTTTACAGCTTCCTCTATTTTCTCATCAACTTTCTTCACTTCCTCAATGACCTTATCTTCAGTAGCCTGTACAGCTTCCTCTACTTTTGCCACCACCATGTCTTTCTTGTCTCCGTTTTCTACCACTGGCTCAATATCCTTTGAAGTAACTTCTGCGGAAACTTCTGGTAGTGCCTTTTCAACAACTTCAACTACAGGTACCGGTTCAAGTGTTTCCTCTGGTTTACACTCAGCTTGGGTTTCCGCAGGTGTATCCTTCAGAGTTTCAGCCTCTGGAAGTGCCTTTTCAACTAGTTGAACAACTTCAGATTTCTCTGGCAATTTCTCTTCCACTACTAAAACCGGTACTGAAGTTTCCTCAGGTTTGCATTCGGATTCTGCTTCCTCTTTCGGGATTTCAGCTTCCGCCTTTTCTACTGCAACATCTGGAATTGCTTCCTCCACAACATGAACTGATGCAACTGGTTCATCTACCTTACATTCGGTTTCAACTTCCTTGGGTATATCTTTCGGGATTTCAGCCTCAACTACTGGAACTGCCTTCTCAACCTCTTCAACAACTTCAGATTTCTCAGGTAGCTTGTCAGGAATTGGTTCCACCTCTTTCGCAGCCAATTCTTCAACCTTTCCTTCGACAACTTCAGGAACATCAACTATCTTGGCCGGTTCCTCAGGCTTTATTTCGACTTTAGGTTCCTCCTCTGCCTTAGCTGGTTCAACGGCCACAGCTTCCGCTTTCTCCTCGATTTTCACTTCAGGTTCAGCCGTAGGGGCTGCTGCCTCACATGTTGGTTCCTCATGTTTCGGAGTCTCAACGTTATCCTTAGCCATAGGTCGAACAGCAATTACTGGTTCCATGCTTTTCACCTCTGATTGAGTTTCCTTCTCAACTTCCTACATACAATAATCATTTACTACTTCATTAAATCCATTTTTTTATTAGGTATAAGGATAAGATAGACATTATAACTTCAAGAATCTGGTAAAGTTTGAATTCCAAGAACAACATCTTTTATTCTAAAGGAAAGCCAGGAACATACATATAAGCAAGTAAAGAATACCAGGTTTATAACTTTCCTGTTTCCTGTGAGAATTTTCAGTATTTGTACTTTCAATCATTTAAACAGACTTCAATATAATTGTACTTCTGAATCATGAAAACAATCTTTACTTCAATCCACAAAAATACGGTGGCAAACATTTATAGCAATAAAATGATCACACAATTGTTCTGATCTCTAAAACTATACATGTAGCTAGCTCTCAAGATTGAAAACTTAAGAAACTATGGCCATGAAGTACTATAATATGGAGTACTAAGTTCAAACAACTTATAAACTTGCTAATACACAATAACATAGAAGTTTTCTTGCATAGAAAATACGAAAAGAACATGAAACATACATACCTCAGCAGGAGCAGGTGTAGGATGATCTGATGTAACAGTCTGAGTAGCCATGGATAAATGAGTGACTTGTTCAAGGAAAAAAGCAGCAGCGGAAAGAAAGTACAGAGAGAAAAGAAAGGAATGATATGGTTGGCAAAAGAAAAGAAATGAAAAAGAAGCACACTCAACTCAACTCAACCAAACTAGTAGTACTAGTACCACAAGACCATACTGGACTCATATATTCCACATGAATGATGACCTGTCACCACTCGCTACCAAATATATATATCCTTGAATATGGTAATGCTACATCAATAAATGGATTAATTGCACAAATGGTGCTGAATTTATTCAAAATTCACAACTCAGGGTTATTAACCTAGCACATAACCTGATGCATGGCAAATATAGTTAACTATAGGCAGAAGTTGGAGCATGTGCCAGATTTTTATCCAAGTAGAGTTTTCATGCAGAAATGGAGTTTGAGAAGAACTCAAACTTTCCCTGAGCCCGGACAGATTTTAGGCCAACTCCTTCACCGGAAATGTCAAATTCTCAATTTATTAGTTTTTATCACTTTTTGTTATTTTGAAAGTTTTGCACCTCCTCGTAATTTCGTTATCTTATAGGAGGTTAGGGTTTTTTATTTAATCACATGTTTGCTGGTTGTTTTTTTAGATAATTTTTTTATTAATGAATAAAAAGTCGAGATTTTTATTAAATTTGTCAATTTTTGGTATCTACGGAATCAATTAAGTTTTGAGTATAACTCTTGCTTATTTATCCATCAAAGTTGTATCATAAGGTGATCATGAACATTCTTTCTCGGAAAAAAAATAGGTGATAAAAACACTCATTATGTTGGGAAGTGGAAATAAATAGTACTAAAAGTGAGATGCAGAAAGTAGTCATCTATATTAGTGAAAATGTCCATTGTCACATGTTAATCTAAGTTGTGGACAAAGATTGCTTACGTTTTAACAATTTTCCGCGGTTCCAAACCTCAGTGTACACACTACACACCAGTCTTGTAATGTCTGGAAATAGTGAGCATTTTTTGCAATAAACTCTAGAGTAGAAAAAGGTACCCATTATTGGATATGAATAATAATAATATAGGGAGCCCATAATATTTGAAAATATATTTTGAAAGAATAAAAAAGATAGATGGTGGTGTGGATAGGAAAAGTGACAAGCTTTTATTGGGACCATTTGAACAGCCTAGCTTGGATTAATGTATTTTGGCAAACAGTTGTCTGATTTGTCGGCTTTGAACAGTCCAGTTTGGATTATGCGACATGCTTAATGACTTTTAGGCTTTTAGCCCATTAGTTGGATGCTTATTGTACACTAATGCCCAACTTTTTTCAGCCTAAGCATATTCTTAATATTGTATAAACGTTGAATTTTGGAACTAGATTATGGAACTAGTTAATGATCCACCTATAGGTTAAGACATGGATTAGGCGAACTTAGGCCCAGACTCTGTTTTCTTCGTCTGAACAAAACTGAACTGAACTGAATTGAATGGATTTGAACTGAATTGAACTGAATTTATTTGTAGTAGTACAAAATACTATATTAGGCAAATTTGAACTGAACTGAACTGATTTGAACTGAACTTAAAATAATCAATTTTCAAAAGAAACTTAGGTTCTGTTCTCTTCGTCTGAACAAAACTGATCTGAACTGAACTAAACTAAACTGAATGGATCTGAACTGAACTTATTTGCAATACAAAATAATATTAGGCAAATCTAAATTGAATCGAATTTAATGCATCTAAACTTATTTTAACTGAATTTAAAATAATCAATTTTCATAAAAAAATAACAGACCCTTAGCAGATTTTTTTGGAGTTGTGCTCTTTTCATCACTTGTAACACCATCCATGAGCAGTTTTCCATAGAAGCTTACAATTTAATTTAATAGAACCCTGCAACTTAAAATTTGGTGAATTATCTTAAATTCAATTGGAGAAGTTTGGGAAGTTGAATTGAAACCACTCAAATAACTCTAAGTTAAAATATATATATATATATATATATATATATATATATATATATATATATATATATATATATATATATATATATATATATTGCAAAATTTTATTGCATCGATTTAAGTTTTAAATAGATTATGAAATATACCCACAAATTCTCTGTGTTATCCACTCTCTTTTACTAACTTCAACTCTCCTTATATATAAATACATATATCTTATTACAATAAGTTGAAATTGTTGTAAACACGATTTTCAGCTCTACCAAAGAGTTGAGTTTAATGTTTTGCCCCTTAACAAATTTTCCAAAATTTTAATACAGGGTCCATAACTTTTTAATAACCTCTTAGCGGCCCTAATATCATAATAGACCCTACTAGATTAACAATTACATTCTAGTCCACAAATTTGATCAAGAGGTGAAATAAACACTGTTCCAAATTGAATTTTGTCTAAGCCATACAACTTTATTTTAAGTTTATTGCACAATGGACCCTAATATTTTATATTTTACAAAATTGACACTAAATATTTAATATCAAGCAACATAATTTATCCAAATTACAAATTAACCTATAAAATTATTATAAATCAACCTCAATAATTGTTTTAATTCAAAATATGACACAACTTATTTTTTACAAAAATAATTAACTGTTTTTTAATTCTTTTATGTCCAAGAGCTCCAGAAAAAAAATTAAAAACTAATAAAAAAAACAACCCCATCGGAGCTGTTAACAACTCCGACAGCTCCGATTGGAGCTGTTATTTCCGGCAGCTCCGAAACTGGAATTTTGCGGGTGCCGGAGCTTGTAGAAGAAGAAAACAGAAAACAAAAAAAAAAGGAAAAAAAAAAAAAAAGAAAAGAAAGAGTAAAACTTTTTTTTTTTTAACTAAGAGCATGTTTGTTTGGTGGAGTTTGAGCCCATGTCATTTCGGTAAACAAAGGAGAGTCAAATCAAAAATCAGATTTTGATAATCTATGAGGTTTTTTATAGAAGCCCCTCCACAAGAGGGTAGTATTATGTAATATCTCTTTTAATACATAAGAATTTACCTACAATGAGCTCTTGCTAAATATAGTTTGACAAAGTGAACTACTAAGATGATTGATAATTGTTAATGCAATATAAAACCCTTTTCTTCTTCTTCTTTTTTTTTAACCGGCAAATCTAACTATCTTTATCATATTTTTACACTACTCCTTTCCTACTTATACACTACTCATTTACCAATACGCCCAGACCAGCCTTATATCTCTCCTTCGGGGTTCGAACCTCCGATCTCACCGTGCTACTCCAGCACCCTTACCACCAGATCACCTTATGATTAATGCGATATAAAACTTATAAGGTAACTGTTATTTTTATAAACTAATGTAGAGTAGCTTTTCCAATCCATCACATGATCAATCACCTTATTCATGCATTGCTCACCAAAGAAACTTATTTATAGTTAGATTAGACCAGTATATTTTGACCAAAAAGGTAGAATCACCGATAAGTTTCCGCCAACCGCAAACAGAACCAATGTGTTTAATTGGGCTATATATTGGGTGTTCCGCTAATGGAGAGTTATGGAGGAGGTATTTGGGCTGGATCAAGAGATCGAAGGGTCAAACAAATGGGGAAAATTACGGGCCGGTGCCCGTTTTTCAAATTTTATTCAAAAAACGGCCCGGACCCATTTTTTGAATTAAATGGGTGGTTTTCGAGAATTTGAAAGTATAAATGGGGTCCAATGGGTCAAAAGCCCATCAAACATGACCATACCTATTTGGGCTGGAGGCTTGTTTAGTTTGTTTTCCATCATTGAAATATGGTTTATATTTTCTCGATTGGGGTTTAAGGCTTTAAGCACCTTGACAACTACAGTAATTAAGATCTCATATTTAGCTATTATGGAAAAACTGAAGCTCCACATGTGAGAAAGCCTGGTAGCTAATTCAGTCCATTCATGAAGTGGGCTGATCGACATCAATTAGTACGTAGTTCCATATTCAAATTGGGAAACAAGAATGGCCCAAAAAGAATAACCAATCCATTGGGCCAAAATTGTTGGACAACCCATGAAACTGGGTCTCAAGTCTCATTTCATGGGACAATTACAACTTACAAGCCGGTACCCCTTGGAACCGGCTATTTCATCACCCTCATAGGCCCAAAATTGCTCGACTTTTGGACTATGTGGATGTAGTCACCCCATCATGATGTAACAAAATTATAAAAATTGAAGACGAAAAGTCGAAAAGTGAAGGACCTCAAGATATTTAAGATAAATCATCTAAAAATATCGAACGTTATTCTACCACCCCGCTCCCCAAGTTGCTATTGTCATCTTCTTTAAACTTCAACCGTGACATTTACAACGAATGATTAAGGTTATATGCTTGTTTCACAATAAAATTTTCGGACTTAGGGGTATAAGTGGCTTAGAAATGTCATTATAAATGACTAAATTGCTGCCAAATTGTCACAGTATGTTTGGATCTAATTTAGTTATGGGCTTTTCCATCTCTAAATCAGTCCATCATATTTGTTGATTTACAGAGGAGTTGCAAAATAAATCGGCACAAAAAATACACTATAAACCCCCTCTCTAAACTCCTCAGACCTCAGTCTTCACCTTTCCATCTCCATCTCTAAATTACTTCTCCTTAAATTATCCAAACATACTGTTAATATTCTTAGCTTCCCCATTGGGCCCAAGTGCGGTTGATTAATCTGATGCAGCCCATTCAATTCTTGAATTAGCAGCCCACTTAATTCTTGAACTAATAATATCACTGGCCCAGTATTAGAAGAGACAAAAAAGAGAAAAAAAAAAAAGAGAAGGGAATTTTGCCTATTGACATGTGTGTTTACTCCAAAATAGTACTGTATAGAACTCTCAGAGTGGAACGAGAACGACTATATAAGGTGCAGGGATAAATATTAGGAGGGTTAAAATTCTGTTTTCTTGCTGATCCATGTGTTAGTTTATTTGAGCCGTTTTATGTTTTCTATGCTATGGTCTCATGTAAAACTTACTTGAAAAATAATCTAAACTACTGCACTCGGGAACTCAAACCATACACCTATTATTACAACTAAAGTTAATAAGTTATACTCCTATATCTTCTAGATCGAATTGAGTGAAACGACCTTCTTACTTTTAAGGCCAATATGGATTAAATTAATGGAATGTTTAAGAAAGTTTAGCCACTTTAGGCAGGCAAAATCCGTTTACTAATGATGCATGCTTTATTTTACTATAGTTATGTGTCACAATTAGCCAATTAGGTGCACTTAAACTGCTAATAATTTGTATTCATGAAAATGTAGATTAACCTTTTTTCATTTCAATTATATTCCCCACTAGTTATAAAATGCTACTAGTATAATAATGATTGCTTTGGGGCAAATTGGGAAGGCCAATCCAATAAAAATTCGACAAACACCATATTATTTTCAATCAACATTGATAAGACTCAACTGAAAGGGATTAGGGTCTCAACACAAAGAACCTATTTTGGGACCATAATTAAGCTCTCCAGCCTCAATAGGAAATCCCATCATGCATATATCGTCTCTTCCACAACAAAGCTAAAGCATGCATGTAATTATGCTTAAGTTTTAGAGGAGACGAACAATTCAACGACATTGCTTTTGCTAATTTGCGCAAGTCAAAAAGCAATGGATTGATTATTAATTTCATTGGGAAAAGATCGATGATAACGAAATATATTTTAAGATTTTACGTAACTATTTAATGCCGACATCGAGCTTACGGTATATGTACTACTAGTATGTACTATGTACTATGTAATATATACATGTGTAGTGTAGTACTATACTATACTGTGATGAGATGTATCCATAGGTCTTAGTTTGTTCATGGATATATAACTCGTTTTGATACGTTCATAGATATCGAAAATAAAAAGAAGAGAATGGACCGTCTCATATAAACAACGAACAACATCAGAAGAATCATTAAAGATAAGAACATCAGAATTAGAAAAACAGCGTCAGGGAATTATAGTTGAGCAAGCGTGTTGTAGTGCTTATGTATAGACTTTAGTAAGTAGACTTTTAAGCGGGACTAAATTGTGAAAAATTCTAATCTACTTACCTTCATCTTTGATGATAAGGTAGAACATCTCTATCTATCTTTATATAATCTTGATAACTTCAACTAATGTATATGATCCGTGAACTAACCATGACCGGACGGATCGTGCATGATGGGAACACTACATGTTGTGAGAACTAATTATACAAATGGTACTATGAAATGAAATGTAATATAGTCTAGTGATATAGCCAGAGCTAAATTACTAATGCCAGAGCAATTTGTGCAATTTTAGGAATGATTAGTGTTTTTAAAAGGTAAATTGCTCTGGCATTAGCAATTTTAGCTCTGGTTATATCACTAGCCTGTAATATAATATGTCATTATTTTTTCAAATACATGTTGTGACTTGTGAGAAGTAAGTATACAAATGGCACGGCTAAAATGTAATACTATATGCGATCTTTTTATTTCGAAATATGTGATCTTTTTATTTAGATTTTTATTTCGAAATGAAGTATTGTTAATTCCTATTGGAGCTATTGTACTATTGAGCCATTATTTCCTTTATGAAAGGAAAAAAGTTAATTTCATATGTTGATTTTTAGCTTCTTCTTAATGATATGTGATGAAGTTTCAACACCCTCTATATAATTACTTTTATTTCGAGTTGAGAATATTCTTGTGAGATATTCGAAACGTCTCCCCGACTGTGTAATGTAGAATTTTCGGCCCTAATTAATTTATATGGTTTGAAGAAGAAACATGTGAACCAAAGTTTTGGACATTTATCAACTGAGGTACTTATGGTTTGGAAGTGAATTTTAAATTATGGTGTTGTAGAGTTTTTGGATGATTTTCAATTGGATTTAAAGTGTCATTTTAGGCTCAGAAGCACTCATCAAAGTTGGAGTAAGTAATATATATTTACTACTTTAACTAAAAACTGCAGTTAGAAGTAAATTACTATTAGTTTAATTTGATAGAGATGATTATGAAGATAAGATGCACTTATTAAGGTATCCCATGTGGTTATGCTTGCTAGAGTTATAAAAAGCGGTCCAACTTCATGGGAATGGGATAGACTAGTAAAGCTAGCTAGGGTACTAAAAAGGTCATTTCATTCGGTCATCTAATCAAAATCTTTCAATATCAATGTTTCCCACGAGCAATGTGACAATGTTTCAATGTATTTAATTTAATCGATAATGATACCTAGTACATATAGTATTCAAATTAACGATGCAAGTTCACTTTCATTTATCGGCGTAGCTTATTTTTGGGTTATGATCCACAAGAATGAGATTCTTTTAGTTGTTCCCATAACATGAGCCTTTAGCTATAATAGTCAAACTTAAATTTAATGCATCATTTATTCTTTTCGTGACATATGCAACCCGCATCTATTGTAAAACCTCTATAAATTGATATTGTTGGGAGTGGGAAATTTTATTAATTTAGAAAGATATTATATAATTGATAAATTAATAATTTATTAATTTGAAGAGGTTTTAACGTGTATGTTCGTCGGTTGGATGAACAAATGTGTGGTCGAAAAATTATGTTGGTAGTTGATTATTGTCCGGACCATTCAAGCAATATCTGAAGGTTACAAAACATAGATTTCTATTGCTACCATCGAACATGACTTAAAAAATCCAACCATGTGATGTTGGGATCAGAAGAGTCATTAAGATGTATTACCATAAAAGATTTTACCGAAAGATTTTGGAAGACTATGAGTTGAACATTTCTCCCCCATGAAAGATTAATGTTTTAAATGTTATTAATTTGGTCGTCTCATTTTGGACAATGAATGTGCAACAAAAGGTCATAGCAAATTGCTTTCTACATTGCAAAGTTCATTTGGCATATCAAACTGGCTCAAGTGGTTTAAATTTTGGAGAAAACATTTGTGAGCTTGAGAACTTGATCACTGGTATGCATTACCGACACAAAATGGAACTGAATCACTTGCTAGATTTTCCTAGTGAAAACAATAAATATTATGAAGTTTTAAGCATTGAAGAAATAGCGGCGGATACCATTCAAAATCATGTAGACGATTAAGCCGAGAATGATTCAATTGCTTTGGAATCGGTCACTCGAAATGAAGCTTTGCAATTGACAACAACTCTTCAAAACTTTTTGTTGCGGCATGAGAAGAAAGACCACAATTCTTGAGTGCGATCGAGAGATTTAGAGATGAATTCAACATATATTTGAAGTTCAACAAAAAAAAGTGATTATAGATTCATTTCTTACTAAACAGTCTTAGAATTTTCAAGTGTATATATATGTAATATTTTAGTAATCATTAATTTATCGTTTCGTCGGGACTAAAAAGATTTCAAAAAATTTGTTATCTTAATATTTATTGATTGTGGTCCAAATTTGTACTGGTCCCAAGTTGGGACCGGACACATTATTAGTTTTATCGAGGTTATTAATTTATCGAGTAATAATTTACGGAGATTTTACTGTACTCCCTGTGCGCAAATTGGATATACCCTTCAACTGAACCGGGGAAAGGGTCGAACTTCGGTTATTTATTAGTGACTTGGCCTTATAGCAAACTTAATGTTTTAAATAAAAATAAGAGGTTATTACATATTACTACTCTGCTATGAAGGAACTTTTCATTTTAGATACTACAAGATTATCAATTATATTTTACTTCAAAAATTGATTTTGAGGGTTGACCGGCATTCATTACCAAAATGCAATAGGCTTTAAGGTTGCCGAACAAACATGCCCTTAACTTTTTTCTTTTCTTTTTTTCTTTTTTTTCTTTTTTGTTTTTTTTCTTTCCTCCGTATTCTTCTTCTTCAAGCTCCTACCGAATTTTGGTAACCAGAGCTGCAAGCTCCGGTCAAGGAGCTTGCAAGCTCCAATTGGAGCACAGCTCTAGTACCGGACATGATTTCGGTGACCGGAGCTGTGAGGAAGAAAGGAACTTTTTTTTTAATAAAAGGCAGTTAATTTTTGTTAAGAAAACACACTCCGTAAAAGAATTACAATTTTATTGGGGTTGTTTCATAATAATTTTTGTCAATTTGTAATTTGGATAAATTATGTGGCTTAATCTTAAATTATTTAGTGTATTTGGTAGTAAAATAAAGATATTAGGGTCCATTGTGCAATAAATTTAAAATGAAGATGTTTGGCTCAAACAAAATTAAATTTTGAAATAGTGCTTAATTCACCTCCCAGTCAACTTCGTGGACTATAATGTAATTGTTAATGTAGTAGGTTATAAAAAGATATTAGGAACGTTAGGAAGGTACTAAAAAGTTACGAACCCTAAAAACAATTGAAATTCAATTTAATTTAATAAAATTTGCTTTGTGTGTATTTGCAATAAATTTTAACTTATTCAATTTATCATTTAGTTTAAAAACAAACGGTCTATTTATTTTTTATTTTTATATTTAAAGTTTAAAATAACTTATAACCTGGTAAATTCTTTAAATTAAATTAGATAAGGTGGGTTTACCTTCTTAATATCTACCTTTGTAACTCGTCCTTAGGTACTTGGTACATTTTAATGCGTCTTTCACTTATCAACTGCGTTACACTAACACGAACACGAACATAACATTTTTGAAAATAAATAGGACATGACACTATTGAGATACACCTATACATTTTTATATAGTTTTCTTCTATATGTATTATACTAAATAGATAAAAAAACTTAGCATAAAAAAATTTACAAATAATTAAACGAACATAAATAACGTTAACAATGATAATATAATCTCCACAAAACACAAATAAATCAAAACCACGTCAAGTACATAACAAAATTTATATTGATTATTTAATGGGTCAATTTCATTTAGGTGGTAGATATAAATTCCCATTAATTAAGGAAAAGTTCACTCAAATTAAATAAATCAATCAGTGATCAAACGTTCTAATTTTAAGTTAAAACAAGTTTGAATACCAGGTTTAATGTAGAAAAGCAAAAATAATAGTGGAATGGTGAAATATTGTAACACATGATTTACAAATTAAGAGAGATTTTATATATATATATCTTTTTTTTGTTGCTTTTGTGTGTTAGATATTTTAAGAACTGCCTATAATTATAATTAATGTGGACACAATTTGTCAATCATAAATCAAAATTATTTTTAATGTATTTACTTTTTGACATGTCATGTGGCATGTCAAAACGTGTTTAAATCGTGTTCAAGTGTCCTTCTGTCCAACGCGGACATGCAGTGTCAGTGTGTATATGCACCTAGAACATACGGATACACCACGTTTTTACATGATGCAGTATTCGATACATGTTGAATACTATACCGATACACGGATACAAGATGCGATACGTATCCAATACGCCACATGGTGTGTCGGGTAATTTTGTAATTAGTTAAGACTTGGATATGCATATCGGATACATTGGTATGGCGTGTTGGACAATTCTGTAAATAGTTAAGACTTGGATACGTATATCAGAATTGACGTAAAAAAATAGTACAGATTTTTCAAATATATAACCATATTGTTTGTTTTATTTTTCAGTAAATTGAATTGTTTTAAATCTAAAATGTACATTTTAATGCGTATGAAGTAGTAAAATAAAATATATTTGGTTTTTTTAAAATAGCCATATCCACAACGTATCGTATGCTTAATTTTCTGAATAATCCGTATTCTCATATCCGATATCCGTAGATATGCATATTCTATATTATCAATTAGTCAAGTCCTATATCAATATTTCTAATTAATAAGTGTTTGTAAACGGACAAACTACGAAAAGATACCTTTACGTTCAAGCTTATATATAAATGAAAATTACTATAAAGTGTTGAGACACGCATAAAAGAATTTGATGTAACTAATGGTCCTTTTTTAATTTCTTGTGGTTTAAGCATATAGTTTTAAGAACTTCCTATAATTAATGTGGACACAATTTGTCTTAGTGTAGTCGTGGTAACTTTGTGTCAATTTTGTGGAAAAGTTTTGGATGATTAATTCTTCTCCAATACTACTACTACTACTCGGTTTAGGTAATGAATCGATCGACACGGATTATATTCCATTACATGCATTATTGACAAAGCATTATTGCTCTTTCTTGTCAATTAGTTGTCCAACTTAGCTTCAAATTAAATGAACTTAAAGCTAGAGAGATATAAAAACTGGCCTCGATAAAGTTGCATTTTTTGCTTTGTTCAAAGACATAGAGATTATGCCCCGAAGATAATTTCAAACAGCGAATCAATTGTTATCTTGTAATAATCTTTTGTTAATGATACACTTAATTGTCAGGTCATTTCGAACTTCTAGCTCATGACTTTAAGACTGTTTAATTGCAAGAGAGAATATAGATGTACTATATGTTCATTAGTAGTACTACTAATGAAGTTAGAAATGGTGAATCATGATCATACAATAGGAAACCTTTAACAATATGTCGATATGTTTATCTTCATTTCTTTTTTCTTTTTTTTTTTCCCTTTTTCTTTGCAGGCTTTAATTCTATAATAAATACATAGACAATATTGAAAAAGATCCTGCCGAAGAAAGAAAATGAAATCATATCTTATTCACCTTTTTTTTTTTTTTTTTTCACAAATCATATCATGGTTGACAGGTTGAGTCAAAGATAATGATAAGATTTTTTTTCCCTCTATAATATCTTTTCTCTATTTTTCTGTATTAGTGTATTGACCAAATATAGCTGAAACGATCATATTACACATTTTATTCGGGACTATTGAAGCATTGATATAATTAATGTCAGAACACAATTCATAATGCTATAGCAAATAATGAATTTTTTGATTTAATATTAGTAATTTTTACACTGCCTTTATGACTGAACTTTGTTAGGGGGGAAAGGCTTCTTTAATTCGACTATAAAAATAATCTAATGTCATATGTCCAATGAATTCAAAATAACTAAAAATAACTAAATAAATTAATTTGAACTAATTATGCCAACTTTCACAAATTAACTCATTTAATGGGTAAAACAAAATAAATTGTTTTAGGCTATATTCGTTTCACCTAAATTTCAATTTCATTAAGTTCAACTCAGTTCAATTCAATTTAGATTTATTAAGTTCAGTTCAATTCAGATAAATTATGTTCAGTTCAGGTTTATTTATTTAAAATTTATACTTAAAATAAGTTCAGTTCAGTTGAGTTTAGATTTATTAAATTCAATTCAACTTAGATAAATTCAGTTTAAGATAATTTCAGAGTTTGAAAGAAACATAGCCTTATTGGGTCAGAATGGAGCACATATAAACCCCATTCACACGGTTCATTCTCGACCAAATGTGAGGAGAATTCAATCACTTGATTTATGTGTGACGGTGGCCTTGCCTTTGTAGGAGCGATTATTTCCGTCAATATATTCGGCTTACTTTTAAGTTTTAATGCATGTACTGAATTTTATGCAATATTTGAAAGAATTGATGTTCCCAGTCTAATGTTTGACCGACTATCTTGCACACCAAAAACACCCGTATTTTTACTTTTATTTATTTATTTTTGAAATGGCAAAATTATATTTCACACAAAAAGGAATACGGATACAAATATTACAAAGTGCAGAAGGACTCAAGGACTGCACTGCACAAGGACTGCACGTCTGCACTACATACACAAACAATCAACACCTAATCACTAAACAACCTCGACGACGACAAAAAACTCAACCCCAATGAAAGCTATAAATGGGATAGAACTTGACCAACTTTATCATCTAGTAAACCGTGGAGCAAATAATCCAAAGGTGACGAATTCACCAAGAACTCTAGTCAAGTCCGAGTACTACTTAGAGAAAAAGAAACAAAATTTATTAATCTAAATCGTTAGCTATATTAAAATAATTCTCCTATTCTTTTCTTGTCATATTTATTGTGGAGTTTTTGGACCATTGCTCGGAAATATTTTCGATAGGTGCTCTTCTTATTGGAGAATTAATATAAATGACTAGATTCCATTGCTCACCTGGGTTCGAATATTCCCGGAGACAAACTCCGTCCCTTATTAAATTTCCACTCGATTTGGCCTCCCCAAAGAGGTTGAAATCGGCCACGAATGCGGAGGAGTATTGAAGAATTAATATAAATGACTAGATTCCGTTCCTCCCCAACAGTTTAAACTTTTGGAAGAGTTGAAATTCTATCAATTATGATATCTTAGTTTGCCTTCGGATAATTTATCTTGATACATGTGAAGTATACTTTAACAGAACCTGACACAAAAATGGTAGTTTGGGCGTCTACAACGACAAAAGATCTTAGATACTTCGTAATCAAACTGGGAAGGTCAGAACCATAATCGAGGTTGTGAGAAAATGTCTTTATTCATCAACGTAATGAATGGACACTCAAGTCCATATAGTATACTAAATACATGCGTTTACAACTAAAACTCTAACCGGAAAAGAACCATAAACACAAAGCAAAATCTACCCACCTTATTTTGAGTGATTTTTTAAAACGACAAATATTACAACTAAATTTACACTACTACAATATTATACAAATATCCTAAACCACCTTATTTCTCCACATATATACCAACTTTATAACTCCATCACCGTCATGGATCGTACCATGCACCTCTCGTTTTACAGCTCCACATCCTTACTGCTGCACCACCTGATGACTTCTAACTTATCTTGAGAAATATCTTAGAACATCCTCTATAATATTTGGATACCGCCTTATCCGTAATTAAATAGGTTTGTTAGCACTTTATGCTGCTTAACAGTCTAGAACTTAGCCATGGATCGTGCGTGATGGGATTGCAGGTCTCGAGCTTATAGGTAACTAAACTACAATTACAAGGTTAGATATTGTGTCCATGAAGGGTGTTATATTGCAAATTTGGAGTGGATTTTTTATTTAAGTGAAAGTTGAGTTTTTTTTATCAAAGTTGAGATTTTTAATTGAGTTTTTAAAAAAGGTGTTTGGTATTTGATTTTTTATTGTGGTAGGTTTAAAACATAGGGATGATGTAGCAAGATGTGAGATAGAGGCGTAGGGATGATGTTGAGATCTTGGAAAAGTTCTAAGATCGTTATGCGATAATTCGTCTTGGATCGTATGAACCAAACTTTTCCCATAGAATTTTGACACATAAAGGGAGGTTGGGCTGTGTTCTTGAGAGAATCGAACGACGACAGGAGACACCAGAGCACCATGGAAAGACATGATCTACGCATTAGTAAAAAGAAAGAGAGAGCAAATGTTTTCGGGAAGCTATTTTTATTAAAACAATGACTTTGATGAAACTTATATAGTAGCTCAGACCTAACTAGTGACGAATAAGAAAGACTGATGACGCAACTGGACGACTAGAAAACTGACATGTAGCATGCAATCCTTAAAAGTAAGGGATTTGATTTAATCAGATAAAATAAAAGATCTTATATATCCAACTTCAACTTTTTCTCATAATTTAACTGAATAACCTACATACTATATACTCATAATTTTTTGATTTTGGGAGAAAAGCAACCTGTCAAAACTTACACAATGATTTTATATTTCAAAATGAAAAATCATGTCCAAAGTACTTTTTAAAATCTCTCATATAAAAGCACATGAGTATTAATGACACGAAGGGCATCATGGCATAGAGAAAGTTGAGATAGGCACAAAATGAAAAAGGAAGGGACCATGTATGTAAATTAATGCATGAGATGGCCTGATAGAGATGGTGAGATAGATTATTATAGATATGATATGATAGTACAGTATACTACTAGACTCTAGTAGTACGTGGATAAAGTAGCACCTTTCTATCCTCTCCTCCGCCTCGTACGGACGGACAACTACATGATCCATTTGGACATGACGATACTGGAACTGGACACGACACGGACGCATTTTTTGCGCATGCATATTGCGTGCGACTACTAGTAAATGGACGAAATGAATTAAATTACCCCGTTGTCTGTAACTATAGTAAACCAGCCGCAACACAAATGATAGCCATAAATTATACTCATTAATTATATATATATATATATATATATATATATATATATATATATATATATATATATATATATATATATATATATATATATATATTAATAAAGACTTGATATCATATTTTGTACATCTTGTGAACGTGCATTACCAATTTACCATGGCAGCTAGTGAGTGTATTAAAGTTGACAACACTCCAACGAACGAGTGATCAACTCGATCAGCACTATTCCAAAGATACAAACGACTCTGATAGGGAGTTATACGTACGTAGGAAGGTAATGTTTTAACCAAAAGATCATACATCGTCATGAGGTTATTCATAGAATTCCAACTCTCACGAAATGTAATCATTTGTATTAATTATTCAATAATTATGACCAAAGAAAGTCATGACCAAGAAAAATCAGTTCTAAGGGAATAATACGGCCTGAATTCAAGAAAGTTATGAGCAATTAGAAACATACCTAACAAACTAAAGATCATGAAGTGACTTTTATGAGTCGAAGAGAATTGTTCCACAACACTGGTAAATGTATCAAGTTAAAAAAGACGATAGTGTCCGAAGGGTCTGGAACGACTAGAATTGAGTCCCCCGAGTAAGTCCCACGAAGGGATCCACCCTGAGTGTCTATAAATACTTCATGCTCTCAGCATTTGTGAGGTAAGTCAACCTTAAATATTCACTATGTAAGTCTTGAGAGGGTCGAATTGGATTGATTGTGTTTGTGGTCACCTCTTCGGTCAAGTGATCACTTAGTTACAAATCAGGCTATCTAAGGCAGGTTGGTGTAATATACTAACTATTTTCTTTCGTAAGCGAGTTAGAAGGGTAACTAATGGATTGTTTCCTAAGATTGTTTGTACATCATCACTCTGAAAAAACATGTTCAACTCATATAAACCGTAAGAACCGGTGCCAGTGTGGTTGATATGCCCTGCTTCAAAGATGGTAATGTTTCTATGGTGTCGTATCGAATGTTGCGTATACGAATCAAGAATAACACTCATCTCTGCGGCACATGAACGTTGACATATTTTTTTAATTATTTGGGCTCGAGTACCCCACACGATGACTATGGGCCATTGGTATGATGTAACTACCACTAGGTTTGGGCGAATGAGGGATGTTTAAAACCCCGGCCCATTGCGATTCCTAGGTAGAGGATTGATACACCTTATCTAGACTAGAAGGGCATTGAATCGTCAAAACTTAAAAGGATCGTACGTACACGCTTGCAGTTTAGGACCTACTGACAATTAATTTCATGTACATGTACCACAAGACACAAGTAGAGATCATCAGATGAAATTATACTATATATCAACTAAAAAAACTACTAAGAAATAGTTGAAATGTAGAAACAAATAATAGGGTGGCCCTGCCATAATATCACTAGCTCTTTCCTAAAACCCCACACATGCCTTTTCTTTATGGAGTACTACCCATATATATTTCTCGAATAAGTTTTCGTGATTCTGCTGTGTAATTGTTTCACTAATAAATACAGGGACCACTCTTCTTAATTTTATGTTTCTACACTTATTATTCATCACTCTTAATCTCATCTACATATATAGCTCACACTTAATGGATCAATCCAGCTCATTTTCTTTTTCTTTTTTAAATGAGTTGTATGTCGATAGATAGCAAGATTTACATCAAATTGAAATATCATTCATCTATCAACTGTCAATTAGTTACAAATAGCTCCATTTGAAGTAACAATACTCTGTTACGTGAAAATATCAGCACTTTGATCTGCCTTCGCCTTCAACCGAACCATACATCTTCTCCTTTCCAAAACCAGCTTCATTCCACTGCCTCATCTGTCATCTCTTAACCATGCTTTGTTATAATAATTAGATGAGAGAGACTTATCTTAACTGCTGGCTAATTCATGACCACATGCTTAATTTTTTCTTAAATGTCCAGTCAGCATCAAATTAGGGCATATAATGGCTAGACATTGACCAAGTCCGAACAATGAATGAACTTGTTAGCTAGCTATAACCGGCTATGTTAGCATACATCTACGACGACGTTCTCTGTTGTGTGGACTTTCTCAAAAATTCCACTCGAAGTGATGACTTTCTCTTTCTCCCGTGGAGGTATGTTATGTAGGATAATTAGTCGAACCAAGTAGTAATTCTTTGTGTTCTTCTGCGGCATGCATGTTTCGATCCCCATTATCAATTAATGAGAAATTAAAGGTAATGTAATACGTTTTGGTTGAGATTGATTAGCTAGCATGCACAGCGAAGCAAGAGTGTTTCATGAAGAATTTTATGGTTTGACTTGAAAAAACAGCTCACTTTATTTCACCAACTTTTTTTTCCAATAAATTAAATTATATATTGTAAGGATATAATTAAAGTATTTAATATACTAAGCCTGTTGATTCAATCAATTGATTGACCTACCAATCAATTTTAAACCGTTGATCTTACTTATTCAGTTTCAATCTGATGCGTACATGTGTCATTCTTTATTTTAAATTGTTTTCTTATTATAATTATTTGTTTAATATATTTTCATCATTATCTCTTCTCTATCTTCTTTCCCATTTTTTCTCCATCTATTTAATTAAACAATTATTTCTTAATTCTGCACTGCATGTTGATTCAATCAATTGATTGACCTACCAATCAATTTTAAACCGTTGATCTTACTTATTCAGTTTCAATCTGATGCGTACATGTGTCATTATTTATTTTATTTTTTATTTTAATTTACCTTTTTCTTTTTTAATATATTTTCATCATTGATCTTCTCTATCCTCTACCGTCTTTTTCCCCTTCACACAACGTCTTCCAACATTCAATATATACCAAATATCACCTCCAAAGTCCAAACCAAAGTTTCTAAACATGATAAAACATTGATGACATGCGTGTAATTGTTACTTCCTCCTAACCATACAAATTATCTGTAATCATTATTATTAGATTGTTCCAAATAAATTGATCTTTTATGGAGTATATGCAGTTGTTTTGAATTTATCAATTGTCTTTTACATTATAATTATATACGCTCACTTTTTCATTCTACTATGGAGAAAAAAAAATTACAAAATGTTTATATGTCGGTTTGTAAATCAATTTACCCTCCTTGCTCCCTTGAGGATGTGTATTTGTTCTCTTTTTTTTCCGGTTTGGATGTTGTATTCGGTGTAGGTTGTCGTTTTTTCACGAGTATTTCTTATGCTCAGATTATTGAATAAAATTTTTAGGCGTTTCAAAAAAATATATATATGTATGCAGAGATAATTTATTCTGAATGAGGAAATATACGATTTAATTTTTGTAATTATACACAGATTAGGATTAATAGTCTACAATATGTAACATTAGACTGTATATATCGCATGGTAGCTTAGAAATTAAGTAGCTGTTGTATTTCCGGAAGGGTGCATATATATAGTTTAAAATCGAAAATTAGATGTACTGTATTAAAGTAATTAAATTAAAGTAATATAATAAGCATGTTGATTTACCCAATTGATTGACCTACCAATCAATTTTAATCCGTTGATCTTGCTTATCCAATTTCAATTTGGTGCGTACATGTGTCATTATTTAATTATAAGGTGTAGGGTTCGAATCCTGTGGCGTGATTTTTCTCTATTATTTGTATCATTATTTTAGTTGAAGGTGTTAGGTTCGAATCTTATTGACGTAATTTTTTTCTGTTTTATTTATTCTCTTCTTAAATTTTTATTTTTTTAACATAAAGTTGTATGGTGTATTATACTTAATTTAAAAATAACCATAATATATTCTTATAAAAAAAGACATACTTCTACCGTCCAATAATAAATGTAACACTTGATTTTGTTGACTTTTTCCATGGTCAATTTGACCTTAAATTATTCTTAAATCATACGATAAAAATAATCAAAAACCTCATATTATGAAACTAGAATGTTTATGTTTTCATAATATAATTTTTTAATTATTTTACTTACTTGAATGATTTACAATTAATTTTGAGGTCAAACTAATCCTCGAAAAAGTCATTAAAACCAAATGTTACACTTGTTATTGGACGAAGGAAGTATTTTATTTACCAAAACTTCAATTTAACTCTGATGATAGAGAACCTGAGGATACTAGCTAAGCCATTTGAAATTTGAATATCGTCCATATTGCGGCATAAACATAACAAAAGACATCGACGAAATAAAAATGGCAAGAGATAATGACACACATGACAATATATTCAATTGATGAAGAACACCAATTAACATGCGAAAGATGCATTGCAGATTTTGAAGTTGAATGTTTTTAAAGTCTAGAGATGTATCTAATGGTTCTTAACTCATCGGAAGAATACTTTTCGTATGTATAATATAGTTGAATTCAAAACCATTAATTGCATAACTACAAAAACTATATACATTTATAGGACACCATTTATGTTAAGTTTGAAGTCATTATGTGAAGAATATATATTTACTCCATTCATTTCAATATATTATTTAGTAAAACAATAATGTTTTACAAGATTACGCTTCACACGACACGCGTAGCGTGTGACGCGATTCATAGTAATGTAATAATAGCCTCACGAATGAATTCATCCAGTTCATGATTGGAAGCATATAGCATGTAGCACATAAATGCTGAGAGAAGTTGAGGTTACACGTATCTTGTCATGGGTCCTTAAATAAAGATTTTTAACAATTAATATACTACCGTCGTGTCTAGTCAAGAATGATCGATCGATCAATGCCAGTGGATATACGTATCCTTGCACTCATTTGTATCTCATGTTACTTGGATATGTTTTGCTACTAAAGGAAACATATTTCGCATATGGAAAATTATGTGTAATTAATTAATTAATTAATTAATTTTCGCTACCATTAAATAATGAGGTTGTGGTGACGGAGTCATAATTTAAAGCCGGATAGTTATATACTCATTGATGGTAAATGGCAGTAGTAGTACATTGCGAGCTATCAGAACTGTGTCACAAGTGACAACAGAGCCTATTTAGAGAATTAAGACAACATTTAATTTGCAGATAGCATGCCTCTTCTGACTACCTAGGTAGCCTTTGAGAAATTAGATGAACCTGCTGCAGTTATGGTGTTTCTTCCTGATCAAACATATGAAGTCGCATGTTTCTGTCTTAATTCTCAACCACGATTCTCTTCAGGATTTAATTGTGTACTTATTCACTATTGTGGCATGTCTACCTAGCTAGACATGATGAGTGTCAAGTTTAAAAAGTACCACTACATGTACAAAAATCGTCGGGTCATACCCTTTCAACAGGGTATATACCATAACCGTAAAAATGTTACATATTCAGGTCGAGTGCATTCCTATTATTATTATATTTAAAAAAGGATCACAATTTGAAAAGTTTATGGATTATTCAAGATTTTGAGTTAAATAAAATGGGTACATGTTATGGGTTATTGTTCATGTTGCAAAATTTATATGATGGGTAAAATCAAGTTTTTTTTTTTTTTTTTTAACATCATAATATGGGTAGGTTCTAGATTATCATCAGGGTTCGTGGCTTCGTTTACATGCTATCTGTACAGGGGAACTAACAATTGTTGTTTGGATATTAAATTAAATGGATTTGGATCGGTTAGTTAGAATCCTAAATTTTTACTAGACTAGAACTCCATTCCCACGCACATGGTTCATTATAATCAATGATACACCTGAATTGACCTATGTTAAAAATAAACCTTTACGCCCTCCGACATTAAAGTTTATCTCGTTAAAAATACTACAGTACAATTTAATTGTTTTAGCCTCTATTTCAGCTTTTTAAACACTGATTAAAAGCTAATCCGGCAAGGGACAAACTTTGCTAGACATCCAAATCCACACAAAAGTATTCGTTAAAGTATATAGTACAGCAGTATTAGTATTATTAGTAATAGCTAAATCCAATGATTTAATAAATAAAAAAAGAATGTGCATAAATAATAATACAAGTAATGATGAGGCAATGGTTGTCTGATCCGAAGGTTGATACTGCGGCACCATACCATAAGCACTCCGATTCCATGCCTTTACTGACTGCGGTTATCTTAACGGCTAAACGCCATTCTATTACAACTGTCCTTGCTAGCTAGGCTACCTATCTGCTCACACAATGGATCAATTTACATCTACACCCCTTGTTAGTTTTTTTATTACAGATCTTACCTTCTTAGTTAAACAATTACTTGTAGTCCCCTGTTAGTTAAAATCAATTACAAATAGCCCCACGAACTTGACTTTTTGCGAACTAAGAGCTGGAAATGACAATTTTAGCCCTGTCGGAATCTCAATTTTTGACCTGAGCCAAACAACTTCAGTTTACTTTATTTACACATTTGACTCTAAACTATTTTATTTTACAAAATTAACTTTAATGTATTCCAAATTAACCATAAAAATTACATAAATTTCAAAATGAACTAATAATTATTTTAAAGGAATCCCAAATTAAAATTTTATTTCAAAACAACCCCAAATTCTTTTTTTATCATCATCTTCTTCTTACAGTTCCGGTACCGGAATTAATTTCGGTACCGGACCTTTAGAATAGTTCTGTGCCGTTCCTGATATCTTCGTGCAAATATGATAGGGATAACGAAGATATTTTGTACGGTATCGCGAAAAGACGACTTCATGGGTACAACAATATGTTGTTCTAATATGTTGTCCGTACAACAATATCTTCCTGTACATTATTTACATATTTGCCCGATTGTTGTTCTAATATTATAGGGCAGTCCAAGACGAATTGAACGGTGCAAGAATCGGTCGATTTGGTTGAAAAACGAAGTCCCACGAAGCTTTCGAATATCTTGAAGTCGTTAATGGCGGATCTGTGAACAGGCGATGGTTCGGGGCAAGGTGGCATGCATTTCGAAGAGGACGTCGCCACGAATCCAACGGTGCAAGAATCACTCGATTTCGTCGAGAAACGAAATTGTGGCGATCATCCGAAGTACAGCCGGAGCTTTTGGTAGGGATGTACTGTAGCAGCGTAAGAAGATGATGCTGAATAAAGAAGAAAAAAAAGGAAAAGATAAAAGAAAAGGAAATGGAAAAATAATTTTAAAAAGAAAGTAATAATTCCCTATTTTGGCACTAAGGCCTTGTTTGGCCGGAGTATTTTGAAAATTGAATAACGATGAGGTCAAAATTATTCCGGACAAAGGGGCTAAATGTAATTGTTAAACTAACGAGGGCAATTTTGTAGTTCGAGCTCGTAACAAGGTAGGTAGATGTAATTTTCCCTTAAATTTATGTTCTGGCTGGGTTTATCCAGTTTTCAGTATTTTATAACCCCATTCCAGTTGGCCGGTTATTCAAAAAGATGTCTTAATTCTTAAACGCCATACCAGATAGGACTGATTTCGTAATAATAATTTTATTCTTCGGTAGGAAAGAAAAAAAAAAAAAAAAAAACTGAAGCCAATTGGTTGTTACTGGATTTTTAATTGAAACTGTTTTTCATCATCATCTGTTTGACAAAACAAACTGATAAAATAATAATGATAAGGGACTGAAAGCCAGTGAGATGACTAGTAACTGATAACTGATAAGTCAGTTTATTTTTAATAAGTTCTATATATAAATTACATTCTCAAACTAGATCTTATAAGTCACTTTACTGACATTACAAACAAGAGAGGAGTTGGGAGTGGACATTGTGGTGTGTCCACCACCCTCTGAAATTAAAAAATGTAAAGGTAATATTATCGATTTTTCAGAATTTTTCCCCTTTCTCGAGCCTCCGAACTAACCCTATATATATATATATGTAATTCCTTCCTCCCACCCCACTTCAAATTCTGAATCCACTTCTATTTATGGAACAAATTTATCATAGTCAAACAGTTTTATTTGTTTATAAGTTAATTAATAAAGTAACAAAAACACACTCACAATGTGGTATTGAATTCAACTAGTTGAAACGATTTAGAGTGGCTGGAAACGTTTTTCGCAATAATCTTGCGAGGAAAAACAGTGGAAAGATCAGGAAAACGGACTAACGTTCGTTTGTCACTGTGCGATCATGTTCACGTACATTTTGACCAGTCCTTGTTACATTTGTCATTTGCGTGCTTAGATTAATTAATTACATTATTAAGCATTTGAATTTTCCTTTGTCCCTTTTAGAGGTTTGACACCAAAATATTCGAAAAATTATTACCTAGACCAGGTATAGGACTCATTTATATACCTTGTGGTTAGAATTGATCCACAACACATATTAATTAAGTGTGACCCACAATAATTGTTGATGTGGATTATTTCTAACCACATGATCTACAACATTAAATGTAGATCTAATCTCTCTTTATTGTGTGCTAATAAGGCCAACTCCATAAGAAGCGCAACATGAGAGTTGCTCCTCCTCATGTTGCGCCAAGAGTATAATGAAGCTCAAAGTTTGAACTCGTGTCGATAGTAGTATTTACTTTTTCTTTTTCCTTTTCTTCCACATACTTTTCATTTTTCATTTTTTCTTTTTCATTTTTATTATTATATGTTTATAATTAAGACATAAATATTAATATTAAAAAAAAATATATAAAATACACTTTGTAGATTAGACCATTACATTACATAAAATTTATTGTAATTTTTTTAAACATTTACTTTAATATTTTTTTTAATTTTAGAAATTCTAATACTATATTTACTTCGTCCAGAAGTATTTTAATTTTATAATTTACATGATATTTCTAAATGAAATAAATAATATTTTTTTTGAAAAAAATTATAAAATAATGAAAGATAGGGGATGAAAGGGGAGCAACTGTTCGATGGTTCAGAAAGTAAGTTAACGGAATGCTATGTGGCATAGTTGAAGCCCAGAGTGGGAACAATTGGAGAATTACTAAAATAAATACTCAGAGCACTTTTTACATGATACCTATAATATTTCTCTAAATATTTCTTCTAATTAGTTCCTTATAATTATTTAGGATATCAACACCATAATGATAATTAGAGATCTCCTATTATTTACTCCCTCCGCCCCGATGATAAGCCTACGTTTATTTTTTGCACGGTTTTAAATGAATGGTTTTGTTTGGTACTGTTATATTAATATTGTATGTAAATGTGGAGTTGTATATTAAAGGAGTGTGAGATATGAGTGTAGATAAAGAAGTGTAAAAGTGGGTCCATATTTAAAATAATATAGGTGGAATTGCGAAAATGGAAACCTAAAAAATTGATTGGAACGTCCAAAAAAGAAATACGTAAAGAATTGATCGGGACAAATGAGTATGTTTTAGTGATGAAAAAGGACAAATGGAGTATATATGTTGTGCCACATAAATAGGGAAGAAATATGGAGGGTCAAAAGAGAGCACTAGTTACAAAAGTCCTAAAACCTTCCCAAATCCTGAAATAGTGTTAAAAACCAACAATCTCAGAACTCCTAAATTTATTGAGATCCACAAAAATATAATCTTAAATTTGAAATTCCTAAGGCCCTCTCCAATTGAGCAGCAATTAGGGAGTTGCTCCTAGTTGCAACTCCCACCAGAGCTCATTGGAGCTCAACGTTGATATCAGGCTCAACTTTAGTTTATTAATTTTTTTTGTTTTTTCCCTCTTTGTCCTTTTATGCCATTTGTTTTGCATTTGTTTTCCTCTTTATCATTTTATTTTCACTACTTCCTTACCTTTCTAAACATTTCATCTTGTTTATTTTTTTCTTCACTTAATTTTTATTATTCTTTTTATAGTTAGTACATGAATTATAATCTGTACAAATATAGTTTCTATATAATATTTTATATTTATTGTTTAACTTCTAATTAATTACTGTAAGTGTGTTTTTATTTTAAAATTTATTGTGATATTTTTAATTTTTATAATTTATATGGTTTTTTAAATTAAATAAATAATGAAGTTTAAAAGAAATAAAAAAATAAAAAAAAGGGATGAAAGAGGATTGATGTTTTAAAATAAAATGAATGATGAATTTTAAAATAAAAACTAATGAGAAAAATGAGGATGAAATAAAATAAATAAAAAATAAGGGATCAATGGGGATCAACTGTTGGAGTATGTTAGAGGTGGTGGAGATTAAGTTATTGGAATGCTGACGTGGCGCAGTTGAGCTCTACTATTAGAGATCAACTGTTGGAGAAAGCCTAAAACACTTTATAAAAATGGGTACTCATTTGACCCTCCATATTTCTTCGCTATCTATGTGACACCATATATATTCTACATGTGTCCTTTTTCATCACTAAACATAAATAATAGGAGACCTCTAATTATCATCTATGGAGTTGATATCTTAAATAATTTCAAGGGACTACTTAGGAGCAATATTTGAAAAAATATTATAGGTATCATGTAAAGAGTGTTCTAAGTACTCATTTGCATGAAGTTTTTTTGGGAGTTCCAAATTTAAGATTGCATTTATGTGGGTCCTGATGAATTTAGAAATCATGAGGTTGTTAGTTTTTAACAAAAATTTCTCAATTTCATCCTAAATCTAAATATAATATAAATATAGGATGAGGATGGTTTTAGATTTCCTCTAACAATGGTCTACTTAACAATTTGCGGGTGACACATGCATAGTTGGGGGGGGGGGGGGTTGAGTGCGCTTGAAATTATTACATTTGTGAGTATTGCCACTTAAAAATTTATATTGTTACTCAAACTGCCCCATATTGCAAGTTTGTGACTTGACCCTTGAAGTTTCAAAATTTTACAATTCACCTCATGAAATTTTAATTTTAGTGCTTTCTCTAAGGGATATCTGCAACCTCCCGAGCTTTATCGGGCATTTTGCACAAATATACAAATTTTATGGAGAATTAACACTCGTGCAAAGTTTATAGTGCACCACTGAGCACAATTTGTCAAACATGAGGGGATAGGAGGGGGAGGAATGTTTTTTTTCATCTATATTTAGTGAAACTGTATTCTATATATGTGGGTAGTCAATAGCTAGTTAGATAGTTGATCCTATAAGTTAGTTGTTAGAATCACTTGATAAGAATATTGAACATGCTGCGCCAAACAATGTTGTAACTCCAATGTTGAATATTGCTTGACAAAGTACGAGTCGTAAACTTAGAATATACATTAGGCTGTTGGTTGTGGTGAACTGCATGAACTGTAGTTCACCACAGATAACCTTCTCCACTTAGCAATGTATCTTATTATGATGAAAATGAACCGATCAGACCTAAATCGATGATGGTTTGTTCGTCCATGATGAATTTGAGTTGATATAACTTGATGGTCCACTAATAGAGTAAAAGGTTACGCACTACACATGAAGGGGCATGTTAAAAATCCAACGTCCATATATTTAAAAAGATAAATACGTATTTAACTAGTTAACTCTCTGATAAGGATTGATAACCTCGTGTTAAACCCAGTCAAAGCCCTCTTGACCGCTTCAATGTCCAATTGCTTTCTTTGTACTCCTTGTCTCTTCATATCACATACACATCCAATACACTCCAAACTTTATCTCGTGCGAAAAGGATTTTTAAAAATAAATACCATACATTTATGGCATGTAAATTGAATGCATTATGCATCACTTTTTGCACTTTTATTTTCCTCAGAATTCAAGAAACTGGAGTTATCACATTATCACACCAAAATTTGTCTCACCACGAATAAATGAGGAATCATTATTGATCCTCGCTTTGTCGGTTAAAAAAAAAAAATCACACCGAAATTCTGTCACATGTAAACATAATTGACGTAAAAAAGATGAAAATTTAACCTCTAGGCTCTAGTGGATATCATCTAGCATACCTCATAAGATATGTGTACCAAAACCGGAAAATAAATAATTCAAAGTACATTCGTCTCTCAAATAATTAAATAAACAAATAACCGTATAAGACTTTTTGAGTTAAATAATTTATCCAAATTTGTCTGTATGCAAATTTCAGACAAATACATTATTGTTAGTGTCGGCTGTGCAGTACGATTATACACTACAAAAATAATAAAATTTAATTAACTTTATTTCATTTATTAATCTTATCAAGTTTCTTTAATGATTCGAGATTAGACGACTACGTATGTGTACAAATTACAGACAAGAGAAATTTTCTGCGTCGATGGAATAAAACGGGACAAGAATAGTTAAATGTTTAAAAACCAATGATGGATAACGAAACAAGTATCTTCATTTATTTTATTTCATCTGATTCCTTCAAATTGATCAAATGATTCGTGTAGTAGGTAGAGTTAAAGGAGGTGTTCATGTTCAACGCCCCCATCGGCTCTTCTTGTGAGCATAGTACTAACATATAACACCGAGCCCAGCTTTTCTGGAAGCCTGAACTCTGTTGTTCCGATATTTGACACTCAAGTCCAGCTTTTCTTGCCTCTTGGTTGCTGCGTATTCCACCAGCTGCTTTGGAGTTTTGATTGGATGAAGACTGTTTAGCAAGTTTTGGTCTTCTGGTTCTTTTGTATCACTAGCTAGAAGGCCTTTTCTGATTAATAGTTAGCGTATTCGGTTGTATCCATTTTCGACTCTCACTTTGTACTCTCTTTCGAGAATTTTTTATGCTCTTTATTTTATTATAATTTTAGGCGTTTCAAAAAATATATATATATAACACCGAGTCCGAGTCACACTAAGGGGTGCCAAATGATATTTTGAAATTCTAACGGAAATGAATATGGCGATGATAACATCTTAAAAGGTCCGAATGTATTGTCACTTTTGTACCTAGCTATAATACTAGTTATGTATGATGACATGAGAGTTATGTACCTATAATACTAGTTTTTTTTCAAATTCAATTAGGCCTGTATATGATCATGGTTGGACCAATTAAGTGAAAATGACCATTTTGCATGATAATGAATATACAACAAAGCAAGAAAACCAATAACTTCACTACCCTAACTTATACTAGTAGATATTAAAAGTAGCCAGGGTCTAGATCATTCATACAATACAACTGAGGCTAAGGAAATGGAGATTTTAATGTTTTAAGAACTGCAGAGAAGAATAGCAAATTTGCTCCAATGCTCTCCATATTTAGCATTTTGCGCGTATACCTTTTGATTCTTGCGTACCCGGGTGGGAAGATCTCTCGCTTGTCCAACTCGAACCCCCAAAGGAAACTCTCCACCCCGAATCGACGCAAACTTGGAATTGTGTGTCATACTCGTATCTTTCAACAATGTAGTCAGTTAGAACTTAGAAATAAGTATTTTATTCTCTCTTTTTTTGCCATCGAACTTATGTGTTGTCGAAACAACTAGATTACCAACGAGCGAGGAGAAATCCAACAAACCACACATTTTAAAAGGTACTCGTAGTTGTTTGATGGAAAATTAGACAGTAACTCCAACAAGGCACCTAGCTCAAAGTCACTAGGGGTACTTAAAAACTTAATATAATGTCCATGAGGAAAGACAAGGGAATGTCCAACTGGTAGATGATTTTATTATGATAAATTAAATGGTGTTACTATGATTGCAAAGCCATAGCTAATCATAGGAAAATTCTTATTCTTCAAAAATTCTGCCCAATTACAAATCTTCTGACTGTTTTGTATCATGGAATCTTCTTTCTGCAATGACTTTGCTTGCCCCAATTGTAATTCATCAATCTCATTAAACTACTACTACTAATCTTCTTTCTCAACTCTTAAAATTATTTTTAAACCTGTTTTAAATGTGTGGTCTTGCCTTCATCCTATTCTTTATCTCCTTAATTATTGATATTACCCTTCTTCTTCCCCTCTAATTAATTTCCAACAAATAAATATCTGTATCATGACCCACAAAACTTCTGTCAATCTCATTATCATTTTTTTCACAACTCAAAGCACACCCTTTTAGAGTTGAGACTTGAGAGTTTAGACAAGACATTTCAAGTCCTTTTTTATGTATTTTTTTTTTAAAAAAAGGTTTCAATCTATAAAAATATTAATTAAAATCCTTAATTATGATTAGGAACAATAATCATTAAGGTTAATTTACAATCTTCTTGAATGTGACCTGCTTTTTAAAGACTCCCCTGTTAACTTCATTCCCCTATTGCAATCTCATTTTCAACACTGCTCTTTCTTTCTCTTTCTCTCTCTTTTCTCTTTTCCATCCTGCCAAAAATTCTTTGGCCAAATTCTTGATTCTCCTCCTGCCAGCATTGTTATTACTATTGACACTCCACATGGGTAGACATTCTTGTTGCTATAAGCAGAAGCTCAGGAAGGGTCTCTGGTCTCCAGAAGAAGATGAGAAACTTATTAAGCACATAACCAAGTATGGCCATGGCTGCTGGAGCTCAGTCCCTAAACTTGCAGGTATTCAACTTTTCGCTATTTTCGCGACATTTAGCGAAGCAGGACATGATATCAGTGTCACCTTTTTCTTAGCTTCTCCTAACACATTCTGTAATCATGTAGGGCTACAAAGGTGCGGAAAGAGTTGCAGGCTTCGGTGGATCAATTATTTGAGGCCGGATTTGAAAAGAGGGACATTTTCGCAAGAGGAAGAGAATTTGATTATCGAACTTCATGCAGTGCTCGGGAACAGGTAATTTACATTCTATTATATATACAATACTATTCTCGTCCGAGTATGCTTTTAACTGTTGACTTTGTATTGACTTTTTCGTTTACGAAAATGATCATCAGATGGTCTCAAATTGCTGCTCAATTGCCTGGAAGAACCGACAATGAGATAAAGAATCTATGGAACTCTTCCATCAAGAAAAAGCTAAGGCAGAAGGGTATTGACCCCAACACTCACAAGCCTCTTTCAGAAGTGGAAAGCGAAGAGAAACTCGCCTCAACGAGCAGCAAAAATGAGAAAACTTCGTCTAGCGAACTGAGTTACCTCGAGGCAGAAAACTCCAACAATCAGCCACTTGGTCTAGAGAAATCGAAGCAGTCTAATTCCATCCCAATTGACAGATATATCGAAAACAGTCTAGCACCGAACTCGACACAAGAATTCTTCCTCAACAGATTCTCGGCCAGCCACGAAAGCTCAAGCTCCACAAGTTGCAAGCCTTGTGATTACTCAAGCCTCTTCTCCTTCCAACAACAGGTAAACAACTACAACCAGAACATCGCCCCAAACACAAATTTCCTCTTCAGCCCCAACACGAAATCATCTGAAATCGACCAGTTCCCTTCCAACATTCCTGTGATGGCTTCCATGTCAAGCCCAATAGTCACACCTTCGACCCGAATGAACAACTCCATTAGCCCTTTCATGATAAACAACAACAATGGCAACAACAGTTTCTACGAAAACAACAGTGCGTTCCAGTGGGAAGTAGTAACGACAGACAGCGTAAAACTGGAGAAACCGTCGCAAATTCAACCGGAAGACGAGATCAAATGGACAGAATATATGCAAACACCATTCTTGCTTGGAAACTCTGTTCATAACCATAACCAAAGTTCATCAGCACACCATCATCAGGGAATGTACAACGACGCTAAACAGGTGTCGAATTTCGGCCCTGAAGCGGTACTCAACGGTGGAAACTGGCTCACAAATCAACAACAGCAAGCAGCAGCAGCAGAACTGTACAACAAGCAGTTCCAGAGGATGCCTGCGACATTTGGACAGTTTTCTTAATTAGCTTGTGAACTGATCAACTTGATGATGCTGCTAATTCTTGAAACAAAAGGTACTGTGTGCTATAGAGCTTTATTCTTAATCTGTAAATAGGGGACCAATACTACACTAAAAATTTCTCATCAGCTTCTTGATACCGACATTTTTAGACTTGAAACAAAAAAACCCAAAAAAGTGAGGATTTTATGAATATGATGATCTTTTCTTTTTTTAATTAAATGTTTGGATTGGTAATGGATCAGTTATTATTATTATTATTATTATTATTATTATTATTTATTCTGTGAGTTGTAAATTACTTACTGTTAAAAGTATGTAACATGTGATTTTTTATTTTTTTTGTTGTTTAAGGTTACTTTTGATATTTAATTTATTTTACAGTAGCATCATTAGTAGTTTTGTGAAGTGATTTTCCTGTCAAGACAGTGACTATCTGATGATATTATTACTTTTGAACTCTGCTGCAAGAACCAATCTCTTTCAAGTACTAAGGTTCTGTCAACAAGGAAGTGTACAACTAAAAAGGATGAGCTACTAAAAGTATCGTGTAATGAATGATTCAAGGAACCATTTTCCCTTTGAATGGATGTCTATCCTTTTCACTTTCCCACACTTGTTTAATTCATGTCTAGTCCTCTTCTTCCCCTCTCACCTCCCCCCTTCCTTCTTCTTTATTATTGTGTGTCCTTTGAATTCTAAGGCGTGCTGTAGTTTAATTTCAATTTAGTATTATCTATGTAGATAATGAATTTGTAGATTCAGTATACAGTGAAGACTTAACTTTTACGAACCATTTAAAGATGCATGGTCCACTTCATCGAACAAATCTTGACGTTGATACTTAAATGGAAAAGGTGAAAATTAAAATCATTTTTTTTTATCTTGCAAGAATAGGAATTTAATTTGCTTGTGCAAACTAGATTAGTAGGGAAGGGCATTCTTTAGGGCTACACAGCTAGAAACATCTCCTCCCTTTTAAAAGGGCTACCAATTCATAGTTCTTTGTGGCTTTACTATTTCTTGCCCATAATGAACCAAAACAAGTTACTTCACAAAGAGTGAAACATGACATTGGGGTTTCTAGTCAATTGACCAAACCAACTTTTTGCATGTGACATCTCCATGTCAACCTTTCACACTCAATATCATTGTCAAAGAAGACATAGTTGAAAATGTGAAAATCCGTGACAAATTATTATCTCGGCATCTTCGACTATTTGATGTTACAAGTCTCAAATTACCCGCGGATAAATAGCCAACGTGTCATGAAATTGAAAAAGGTCTTCATCTCCATGTTCTCTACCATTGATGTTGAACTCTGAATTGTGTAGACATGGGCATTTTATCTTTTACATCAAGTCATCAACAGGTCACTTCACTACTTTAGACGTGGCGGACCAACCTACGGTTAGGTTGATCTTCTACATAGAGCGATGGTAAAAATTGAAATTTAACAGTGTAAATTTTTTTGATAAACGTATTGATAGTTCAAGATCAAACAATTTTTTTCGACCCGACAATGTATGAATTAGTATGAGGACTTTCTATTTTATTGTATATAGCTAAGGTTTCCAATAATGCAATGTGGAAAGGTAAGAGATAAAGAGGGAAGGGCCATGCAAAGGAACTAAACCACATGAGGCGTATATGGGTGGGGCATTGGGTCGGGCTGAGGATGCCCACGTGCACACGGGCAATGTAGACTTCTCAAATGAATTGAAGGATGTTTTAATTTTATGGGTCCGTTTGGCAATAAATTAGTCTAATCGATTTCAACTTTTATCTGAGGCATATAAAGACGCTATATACCATATAATATATACATGTGTAATATTTATAATTGTTGTCTGTATGGTTTGCATGTGAACCCAAATTATTGAGCCTTTTATTGGCCCTACTATTAAAATTTTGCCAATGCAATTGGCAGCCAGATAGAGAACAAAGAGGTCACACTACTATTCTTTTTCTTTCCATTTCTTCTCCCTTTTTTCTAAATGTAATCCAGAATAATGTTAAAATATGTTCGAAGCAGTAAGTTTGTAAGTTTGTTGAAGATTAACTTTTTTAAGAGGGTGATGATTGATGAATACTACTACTTCACTACTCGATTACCCTAGCCTTACCCTTCAAACTATTCATTACGAGTACAAAATAATATTTATCTCGATAAGGTCGGACCACTAATCAACTAGTAGCTTCTAGAATATGTACTCACTCCTATAACTTGTTTGGAGATGTAAGATTCTACAAGCTAACTGATGTAGTACTATAATATAAACCATAAATTAAAGTCAGAAATAATAATAGAAGTATGTAAACTTCCAGTAATCTTGTGTAAACTAGTGACAATTTGACATTACTTAATTCTAATCCCCATGCCAATGTCACACATTTTTTTTATTTTCATCTTCCTATGTACTCCATTTTGCTGCCTGTTACTTGTAAGAAGAATTATACAGTATTTTTAACCAGCTAGCCGATTATATCCTAAGATTAATTTCACATTCCTAATCGAGAAATTAATATGCATACATTAGGGTATCCATTTATGTATTTTATTTTTAATAAATTTTATTTTATAATAAGGTTGGAATAATACGAACAACAACGACAAGATAAAAGAATACAACACACAACACATACGGGATGATGATGTAAGAGATTATTACTAGTCCATTTATGGAGATGCAAATAAGTCGATCTCTATTTTCAATTTGAAAAACAATTTAGTTATTATTCTTACTTTGAAAGAGAATTTAGACGATTAATTATGCAGGCCACAAATGTTCTTGCTAAAAAACACCTTTCACTTTCATTTACCCGTTAAAATATAATTATATTTATCATAACAACTTAATTAATATTCAAGTCAAATGTCAGAAAAGAACTCTTATAGCCTCTTAATATATATATTTGTATTTTATTAACATGCCCTTGGTAGTGAAATTAAACAGTAATTATCATACTATATATTTTCTGGAGTCCATGAATTGTCGGTACGTAGAATTTGTTTTTCTTCCTTTATTTTATTTTTGTTTCTTTTTGTTCGTTATGCTTGCTGAATAACGAACTCATTAGATTATCTTTCGGAAGAAAAAAAAAAAAGGAAAAAACGAACTCATTAGATTCTTGTGCTGCTGCTGTTACGTTCATATATATTCCTCGTAAACACGCTTTTTCATGTAACCTACAAGGCTACAATGGTAAAATCAACTGTCTAGTTAAAAAATTTCATTGTAAAAATAGCTTAGCGTTGCCTAGTTAAAATTTTCTTCCCTAAAAATTGAGCATATTATAAGTCTAAAATTAAGAACAAATGAGGTCGGCTAAGTTTCATCAAGTGATTGTTATAATTATGTCAGGAGAACCCTTATGTCAGAGAATATATAAGTACGATTAATGCAGAATTTTCTAGTGTACTAAATTTCATTTCAAAGATAACAATGATCATTCGTGTCTGCCAGACAAAGGAAACTGAAAAGATGTCATTAGGAAACATAGAAAGTTGCCCAAATCATAAAGTAACAACTTTTTTAATTAGGTATAGAAATAGTACTAAAGTGCTATTTTCTTAATTAATTAATTAATTATTTTTCTTGTTATAACAGTTCAAATAAGTTCATGACCATGGAGTTATAGAGCTACATAAAGTTGTTGTGACCGTGATCGCGCTAATGCGCTATATTAGTAACTATACTTGGTAGAAGTACAAACTATACAAGCATGCGTGTGTGTACTGTTTCGGCATGGTAAAATTCGAGCTCAACGATCAAAATTGTTATTGAGATAATGTTTCAATTTATAATATTCCAACACCCTTACCACTCAATCTACTGCTCAAACAATACTATCATACGTAATGTAACTATATATACTAGCCGGCCAGAACACGTTTTTTCTATATGTGAAAATAATTTGAAATTAGGTCTATAATTGAGAAAAATATAGTAATAATTGTAGCGAATAAAAAAAATGGTGTGTGTTATTAGAAAAGATTCTCGTAATCTTTTTGTCTGATTTGCAAGCTTTTTCTTGAAGAGGTTTTTATGTACAAAGACATTGATTCCAAAAATGAGATTTGACTTTTATGGGGGACAATAGATAAACAATTTTGTAAGAAGCCATGATTGGCAAAAAAATAAAAGATTAAGTTTGATCTTTTGTCTGGGATTTAAATATAATTTACCCCTAATTAACATAACTTACAGCCGTCTAATGGCGCCCTTTGCCCTTACATAATCTGCCTTTGTGCCTGGAAAATCATTAACGACAGGAAAAGATCTTATTTCTGTGTCTTTTTAAAAGAAGCAAAAAGAATCCGTTATTGCAAGTCAATTTTTCTCATTGTGTTTCTTTGTGCCGATCGTTAATCACAAATTCTCATTGTGACAATTTAGATTTAATTTATAGACTTTATCTTAATTCAATTTGGATTGGAATTCGATCCACATAATAACTAATTTGATACATTTAAATATCTAATGGATTAAAGTCTGTGGATCAGAGCATACTCGAATTCCAAACAGATCTGGACTCCATGGCTAAGGATTTTGTTGTTGCATATGGGTCTGGATAGAATTTCAACTCTTCCAAAAGTTTAAACAGTTGGAGAGGAGGCATCGGGTGGAAAATTTAATATGGGACGGAGTTTTTGTCTCCGGGAAGATTCGAACCTAGGTGAGGTTGAGTCTGATGGCTCTGATACCATGATATAATTTCAACTCTCCCAAAAGTTTAAACTGTTGGAGAGAAATGAAATCTAATCATTTATATTAATTCTCCAACATGTATGTCTGATATGACCCGTCGCGGGTAGATTATAGTGAAGGTCCTCGTAGATCAATTTGAACAGTAGTACTGGACCGAGTTGGTCATTTTGCCCTTTAAAGTCTCATTCGTTACGTATGTCTTGAAGATACGTGAGGTTAAAACTTTAGTATGAAACCCTAGCATCTGTCGTTCTACGTTAGCTATCTATAGCGGTACATATTCCCATTCTCAAAATTCGAGTTCCGTTACTTTATCAAGCAAATCCAAACCACAAACAAACTTCATTAACAGTTGTCATTGTTAATGCCAACTAAATTACTATGTTAGGGAACCTACAGGCTACAGAGACTAAATCACTGCTTGATGGGCTCAATTAGGAGAACTGAACTGAGCTAAGACTAAGGCCATCGTTGTTGTCACCTTGCAAGGTCCTAACTAATAATGCCATAGCCAAAGCTGAAAAGCCTACAGAACAAGTATCACACTATCAGCCCCGGGAAATTGTAAAGTAAACCGGGTATACGATGATTATGATCAATGTCATAGATCTTGTGGCTAGAAATTGTACGCGTGTGCAATCCAATGAGGGCGATACATGATAATGACTAATGTTGTGATGTTTAAAGCCACAAGGTCTAAGAAAAACTCATATACATGTCCCCATAAAAATTTCCTCATCACCCTAATGCAAAAATGGAACCTGATGCAAGCTGCAAACTTCAAGAAACAAGGCCAAATCTTGAATTGCATTTCTCTTTTCTCTTCGAGAAGAATTACATTTCTTTTCTTTTTTCCCTTTTAGAATCATTACATAGAATGCAGAGAACATCAAGCCCTTGGTGACTTGGTGCATTGCCTTCATAACACTTACAATTATTACAACACCATCATAATATTAGTAACATAAATATCAATAAGACCTGAGATCATTAATCATAACATATGACCAATATGATCAACCTAATAGTAATAAATTTGCAAAATCCCCTGGTTTATTTGAATACCAGATTGTGGCATGTTTTGTCACAAGGGTACGCACAGTCGATCGACTTGACACTAGCCCGGTCAAAGTACCAGTCTCCAACCGCAATTGCAACAGCCTGCATATTGCAGAGAAGTTTATGAACTTTAACATGTCCGAAGGTCTAAGTAGCAAGCTAAAGAACTATTTGATCATTGCAAAAACCATCAATAATGGGGATTTTGGTTTGTACCTTGTTGCCAACTTGTGGAGAGTCATCAGCGAACCAGGTATCTTGCCTCTCTGACTGGCAATGAGCAAAACAAGAATTTATGAACAGTCCGTTTTGCCTTGATGCCGCAAAGCCCTTTACCGCGTTCAGCATATTAGTTCTAAAACCTGCTCAACAACAGATATACTCGGTGAGCCTCTGAAATATAGAAAGTGATGGCACAAAAAAGAAAGTAATTTTTGGATACCCCCAAATCCTCACATTTATTATTCCCAAGTGTGAAATTGGCTTATGGCAGGGTTGTATGTAATGCTTTCGGATAGGTTCAAGCAAGTCTTTTGTAACTGCAAGTATATAGCCTAAACATGTTCTTCCGTTCCTAATGAAAAACTAGTAAAACAGGTCTTAGGAGATTTATATCGACCTTGCAAAAACTCGATCTGTGTTGATGAGCATCTTTCATTGTTCATTTTGCAGTCGTGCCAGTTTCCCTGAGGATCAGCTGTTGGAGGAGCCAAGCTTTGTTGGACCTGGAATTGAAAGTGGTCAAAATGAATACATGTGATTTCTTGTAGAAGGAAACGAAGAGATAACTGTTTAACCTATGCATTATGAAGTAAACTGTATCCCAAACTATCACTTACCTGCCATGAGTCATAGGCGGCGTTCAGAATGAACATTGGGGTTTTGATGTTGGGAATCAGATTTTGTGGGAAGAAGCACTGCAAAGGGAGACGTAGGAAGTTTAGACGGTATATCAAGAAACCATGTCAAATGAAACTTGAATGGACAATATGTTGGCCAAAATGAAGGAAACCGATTAAGTACTAGACTTACTGAAGTATAATCAAGGCGACTCGTGCAGCTGGTTGGCAGGGTCTTTCCGAGATTCTGATTAAATTTAAAAACAGGTTATACAACATTGTTTGTAAAATATTCTGCATTCCCCTATCTATGACATTAACTTTCCAGATTTTGGCGAGGGTGTTCATTCCAATCTTGAACATCAATGATGTAACTATTACTTCACAAAATGTTGAAACAATGGATAGGTGTGAGAAAAAGTACCTGTACAGTAACAACACCACCAAAGAAGCTCCTGAGTGCACGTCCACCAGATACATCAACACTGCAGCAACAAAATGAGTAGCAATAAAACACTGAGAAATCCACAGTTTCTTTAACATGTAAAATTAATATTTGAAGTAATACAACCACAGAGGGCTCAGGAAATTACGCGTCCATAAACAGTCCAGCATCACTCAGACACCTCACTTTAGTACTTCCTCGAAATAAGGTACTAAACTCATCACAGTGTAGAATGGAAGCTAGGCCACCAGCAGAGCAACCGGAAAGAATTGCCTGGAGTACATTATATATATATATATATATATATATATATATATATCATCAAAAGGATAACAAGAAACAAAATGAATCTGGCAGCTGGAAAAAGATGTTCTGATTACTTGGTCAGCCTTATTCATGCCCTTTGACATCAGTTCATCGATTGCAGCTTCATATATCTTTTGCCCTCTGAATTGCAGCCCCGCAGCCTAGAATAGCAATGCATGCGAAAAGTAAATAAATATATATATATATATATATATATATATATATATATATATATATATATATATATATATATATTTCCAGATAAGGTGACATATTCAAACATTCATTTCTACCAACAAATGTTCAGTTCCTTCTAGTTTTTCATATTATTATTTTTAATGTTAGATAAACCCCTCCTTGCGTAAAAAGAAATTTGCAAACGCATATTTAAAGCTCATGGGAACCTTATTCTCACTGTCTCCAGCAAAGGAAGCCCCGTCACAGTAACGTATCTTCACTCTGTTCCAGTTGAAAAAATCTGGAAGTGGAATAAGCAAATGGATGAATTAGATATCTGAAGCAAAATAAGCAAACTATCATGACAAAGCTGATAATAGTATGCATTAAATTCGTGCAGTCTGGACCTGGATTATCCTCAGCCTTGTTGCTAAGTATCCCTGTAAATGGAATTTGTTTCTCAAAGAACTTTGATGAACCACGGCGTGTTGTTTTGCGGTAAACACAAGACCTAACGGTGTTGCACCATCCTCCACCCTGCCACAAGTTCCAAACAAAGTTAGAACTAAAACACATACCCAAATTTCTCTGAGAATATTGCACACGTGAGTAACAATGTTGACAGATCCAATACTGATCAGTGAATAACCGCACTAACCATATTCAGAAAGGCTCGGTCTAATGATACAAAAAAAGTTGATCAAACTTCTAACGAACCATAAGCAAAGCTTGAAACAAAGCAATCTTAATCGAAAAGATTGAAAATTATCTTCAATTCATGTAAATCATAAGTTTCACAAACCTCCAATTGAATGAGCCAACTATTTGCTCCCAATCCAAATCCACGATTTATATGGTAGCCAGGTAAAGTTCCATCCAAACATACTGCAAAATTTGCACAAATCACATTTCAGAAGAACTAGTAATAGCATGATTTTCAGTTAGACACATACAGAATTACCAACTACACGAATGAATCTTTGTGTGTCTTTATACACCACAAGAACTATTAAAGCTTCACTTTCTATATGCACCAACCAAAGTAATATTCAATCCATGACTCTGAATCTCAGTAACTTCCTGATATGCTTTGACCACAACAGCTTGGGGTTAATGAGGTACAATGGTTTTCAATTACTCAAAGCTTATGCTAATTGCCACTTGCATAGTAGTTCTTGAGCAAACCCATTGAGTAAATTACAGACTTTGTGAATAAGATTTCTCCACATCATTCAAGACAGTGCCATATTTGAAACAATGGAACCATAATGCCTACGAATAATTGAATCGAAACTACTCACAGATCTACAACTAAGCCAATGATACCCAACTGGCCTAATCACTCTCAAATGATTAACTACATGTATTTACAAACCACATTTAACACATCTTCCCCAAAACACATTTAACACATCTTCCCCAAAATTAATTTCTCAGCAATTCAAATCAATATAGCAACACTAAAAAAACCCAGAGATTCACAGTACGTTCAGAACAGATAAGATTCCAACAACTAAGCTAAAGGAACAAATCCAAAGAATAGAAGAAGACCCATAATAATAGTTGAAGATTTGAGATAAGAGATAGAAGAAGCAAGTACCAGCTCCTTTAGCAGCAGCTCCTTCAATGAGAGTGAGAGGAATCATAAGTGCATTGGGGGGAACAGCTTGAGCAGAAACTCCATAAACAGAGTCCAAATGCGACAGAGACTCCAAGACCGACAAATCTGTTGTTCTGTTCTTACCAAAAAGCTCACCAAACTCAAAACTGTTTACACCCCATTTGCTCAATAACAACATCCCAAAAAGAATCAAAAACCAAAACCCAAACCCTCTTGTTAACTTCTCCATATCCTAAATCTTGGGGGAAAAAAAAAATCTTTTAAAAAAGAATGTGTATGGCCGCAAGTTTAATGAGTGAGTTGAACTATGGTGCGGCCAAGGAGTAAAGGGAGAAGAGAAAGATGAAAACTTTGGCAAAGAATATATTAAAAAGGCAATGTTCTTGGATGGGCTAAAAAGGACTACTAGATATCTGGATTTCTTTTACTTTTTCAAGAAAAGAATTTGAGAGATCTAGTAGCTGCTAAGTGGAATGGTGTTGTTTGCCGGGCATTTTAAGGATGATTATTAGAAAGAGAATTTAATATCTGCTGCTGCTGCTGCATGCGGTGGTGGTGCTAAAAGACACGTTTGGAATCAAAGGAAAAGTCTCTGTGACATAGATAGATATAATTGACAATGGACTACTGTACTGTTGTGGTGTTATTGTGAATGAAGGAAACTTGCCATTTGCAAGGATTTGGGATATTGATTGATTTATGAAGAACAAGAAGAATGGATTAGAAGGAAATATGGCTAGGTTAATTACAGTTGATGATTGATTGTGTTTTTCAATGGAGCTGAAAAAAGAACATGCTTCAGATTTTATTTTGAGGTAAACATGGTTTGGTAATTGCCACTTCAAAATAATGTCATCATGTTTATTTTCACAAAATGCATACCATGTCAATATCATTCTTCATGCACGGTTGGGCTCGGGTTGGATTTTCGGATAGTCGGTTTCGGGTCTTTGGAGATTGTTGCATCAAGTACTCGAAAGCAAGTGCCGATTAATACCCGAAAAAACTTTGCATGCCCGAAATTGATCATGACTATCACCGGAATCCGTCAGGCACAGCAAAAAAATGTGGCTCTCACTGGTGGTTTGTTGAGGGCGCCACATAAGAGCCAGTGGGTTTCCATCCCGATTCTAACTAGGCGAAATAAGTGAGGTTTGGGCATGAGGGGAAAATACGTTTGGTTTTATCGGATAATCCATTAGTCTTTTAAGGAAGAACGAACTCGAACCTTAAATAATCGTGTAGAAGATTGGTTAACATTTACCCAAACATAACCATAATAACCGGCTCCAACCCGGTACCCCAGCCTATTCGCGCAACCTATTCATACACATAAAATGTTATCACAATGCAACTTGTCACGTTTTTCATATTATGTTTCATAATAAGAAAAAACTCTAACTGCTATTCTAAAACAAAGTTGTATCAAAGTTTTCTCAACACACAAACCTTTTTTTTGCATTCAACTAATCTAGCACAAGTCCTCTTGTCTCATTGCACATAGTTTATTTAAATTCAAACTCGAGTCGTTTCCTTGAGCAACATCAAAATGTTGTTATTCAAATGAAACTTTCATGCATCTTCTTAAGATTACGATTGTGTGTGTCAAACGTAAGCCCTAATTTACACGCTTGTTTTAAAACTTTTAAGTACCAAGATTAATGATTAGTTTAAACATTAAACATCGCTTAATTATTTTGAAAAAAGGAGCATCAACTAGTTGAAAAGTGTGGTACTAGTAGAGTCATTGAGTCCATCAAGTAAGCAATGAATTGCTTGATGTTGACATACAGCTTCAAATACAGATGGGCGCAATTCCAAAATTGCATTATTGGTCCCATGCATCCAACTAGAAAGCAACATGTGAAAAATAAAATCGATTAACGATTTAAAAAGACTACCGACAAGTTGTATTGTGATGATCGTAATTTGAGTGGTAAGTCTGGGCTTTTATCGAACCGTGTTTCTCGCTTGGTTTACATTATACGGTTATTATTATTTTGATGGAATCAATGATAAAAGCGTGTGTTACTAGTAACACTGCACCCACATGGACTTTCTTGGCTTTCTTATTAGTTCACGATTTAGGAGAACATCTTCAGTTTTGGTGAACTAATTCTCTTTAGAATGTAGTACCATAAATATCATTTCTCTTTCACAGTATCACAAAATTCATGGCTCAATTGAAATTCCTACGAAAAGATTGAAACTTCCCTCCCGACTAATTATCAGTATATAATAACAGACTAGAAAGCCGTGGAGCTCCACGCGACTTCAATTTACCCAATTTACCCGCATTCACTTATTTCTTGATTCCTTTCTTCATTTCTTTCTTCTTTCTTCTTTCAATCGCCGTTCCATCTCGTTCTGTGCAGGAATCTTCTCTGGCTGCGTCCAGCTCGGCCAATCCACTTGATATCCTCGTGATCGGCGGTGGCGCGACCGGATGCGGCGTGGCGCTTGATGCCGCGACCCGTGGGCTTCGGATCGGGCTTGTGGAGCGGGAGGATTTCTCGGCGGGAACGTCGTCTAGGTCGACTAAGCTCATCCATGGAGGTAAGTGGTTGTGAATTATGGTTATGTGCATTGTGTTGTACCTTGAGTTTGGTGGATTGTACATTGAGGCGGTATTGAATTCTGTTATTGGTGCTGTGACTGTTGTCACGTAGATGCTGTGAATGTTTGTGAATTTATTGCTACGTTATATGTTCATTCACACAGGCAAATTATCAAACAGTTGGTGCTCTTTCGGCTGTTGTTTTGTGAGATTTCATTCGTTTTTTAGTTTCTTTGAGTTTATATTGTGCGTTTATGGTGAAATTAGGTTGTAGTGTTTCGATAAGGATTCGATACTGTTCGTCCATTTTGATTGTAAGTTCTGCTGATTGTGCTGCTTTCTGGCTGTTGTTTGTGAAATTTTATTCGTCTTTTTAGTTCCTTTGAGTTTATTTTCTGGCGTTTATGGTGAAATTTAGGTTGTACTTTTTCGATATTGTGCGTCCATTTTGCGTGTAAGTTCTGCTGATTACTGCTTTCTGGCTGTTGTTTTGTGAGATTTCATTCATTTTTTAGTTCGTTTGAATTTATTTTTTGCGTTTATGGTGAAATTTAGGTTGTAGTGTGTCGTTATGGAGAGCGAAGAGGTTGTCTTGAACGCTGGGACTTCGAAGGGGGATTTTGTTTCTAATGGAATAGGATTGGAGAAATTTGAAGGTAGAAGAAGTGGATTTGAGGTAAGTAATGGTGTGGAGAATGGTAACGGTGAAGTGGAGAAGGTTAGTTTAGCGGATGAGGTTTTGGAAGGTTTGGAAGAGTATTGGGAGGACATTAATGATCGGCTGATGGTTTCGAGGATGGTTAGCGATTCTGTTATCAAGGGGATGGTCAACCAAGAAAAGAAGCTCTCCGACCAATCTTCATGGGAAGCCAAAGACTCAGCGGGCAAGGATTACTTGTACCGCCCCGGTGCTGAAGCAGAAAACATGAATATTGCTGTCGGAGCTAGGGCTGGCGTCATTGATGACCTCTTCACCGGCAATTTCCTCGGCAAAGACTGTAATGAGTTTGTTAAATCTTTTTGTGTACTATTTTTTTTTCAGAATTTGAGTTTAATTACTGTCTCTTGTTTTCGAATATTGATGATTGTTTATATATGAATTTGTAGCGCATATTGTGTTTGATTATCGGCAAAAAGTGACCAGGTCGTTTGAGTATCTTCAAGGGGATTACTACATTGCCCCCATTTTCATGGTACATTATATTGTCCGTTTGTTTGGTCTGATTGTAGTTCATTTAGGGATCTATCTGATGTATAATTTTATTTGTGTTTGGCTTTTCAGGATAAAGTTGGTAATGTCATTCAACCCACAGTCGGGACTGTACGCCTAAGAAAAAACCGAAATATGGGGCAGAACATAGTATCTTATATGTTTGTTTTGTTTCGATTGCAGTTGTTCACATTGTCAAGAATTACATGCATGGCCCATCTTCTCAGTGTTAAAATTCCGCTGATTTTAGATGTGTAGTGTGTGTTTTCATGCCGTTCAAATCAAGTCCTTTGATAAGATTGTGTCATGATTAAGTTCTACTGATAGCTCGGTTGTGGAACTCTTGTTGTTTTACTTAGAATGATTATCAGTGTGGTTGATTTCAGCTACATCTACCATTCTTGCTAATGGTTTTTTAGTGTATCGTGTTATACTGACCTAATAGTACTTTGAAAATGAAGATTTAGTTTTGAGTGTATACGATCTGCTCAATGGCATGACTGCAGATGAAGAGTCAGACTCCGGCTCAGACTCGGACTCTGACACCACTATGCACTTGGGGTATTTTGATTCTCTCTGTCTACTAAATTATCATATCTTCACATGGAGTATATACTTAAACCTATGCATGTGGACCTAATTAGACATAGGTCCCCCTGGGTTTCCAAAAAGTCGACAGTAATGGAGAGGGAGGGACATAGATCTAAAGTTTCGTTTTATCTGTAATTGTAAACAAAAGAAGGTACATGAAATTTCTTAAACAAAAAGATACCATGAAAAAGAAAAAGAAACAAAAAACTTATATGTTACGCGCCAAGTTCTAACCTAGAGTTCTTTCAGTAGATTGGCCATACTTGCTATATGTAAATCTACGAATTTAAGACAATCTTACTGCTTCTAGAGAATAGAGATTTCAATCATTTCATTAATTAATTGACATCCTCTCACATATTGTTCTCTTGTATATATAGGCCTCCATCCAGTGGTTGCCGGAAGAGAAAGTTGTCTGATGGAGAAACTCAGTCAGTCAACTCTGAGACTCAACTCGGTTGCAACAAGCCTTTCAGTGTCCTCCTCTCCACCTATGCCGTTGGAACAAGATAAGTGAAGAGAAGTGCACCCCAAATGACCAACTGAAACTGTAATGTTTCTTCTTCACTTGAGTCGACTCTCTAATATCTCTAGAACCTGAAGTGTTTTTCTATCCTGTTTTTTCTTATTGACATTTTCGAAGTTACTGTGTTCTGTGAGAAATGTGAAGTATTCTGTGTCTGAAAATGATGAAATCAAACAGTTAATCACCTTGCACACGATGTGAAATGCGAAATGGTTTTACATATCTATTTCTAACAAAGAATTATGCTGCAAATGAGTTTATGTTCATAACCCATATATGTAGTATAATGTATAAATAGACATGTAAACACCAAACTTCCGGAAACTCCAAATTAGGGGGTGTAAGGGATACAGATGTTGGCATCATTGCAGCTACAACAATCTCTACTGAGCCAGCACGTAACGAATTGCAAAATACAGGTAGTTTTCTCATTCACACATTTTTGTTTGCTTGCTTGATATGTTATGCTGCATTGAATTAGCATCCGTTATGCGTCTGCAAATTATCAAGAAAAACAAGCTCGCACACAACCTTTATCGAGACCAAAAACACCTTTTTATTTATCTGTTACTGCAGTGTTGTACTTGAGTTTGCTCCATATTTCTCCTTATGGATTTACTACGTTTACTCTGTATATTAGTTATAGTGATCTGTGTTTGTTGGTTCGGTTGTGAAGTAAGTATTTTAGGTAGGTGAAGAATACTTTACAATAAACATATTTTATTTTCTACATGTTCCAGATTCAGCATCATTTGTTGCAAGTGAAGACTTGTAGGTCAGCTGTTGCAATTTAAGGTTTTTTGTGGACCATGTATTTGGCTTCGTTAGTTCAATGTTCCTATGATGCTCCAATATTTCACTAGCATTTATTTAAAATTTGTTCAACAATTGCATTTCTGAATCTCTGTGAAATTGTGTTAATGTGTAGATTCCCAAGTAGTCTGCGTTCAATTTGACTTGTTCTCTACGCGAAAGTTATTATATTTTTCTAACAGTAGTAAATGCAGAAACTTACCGTTTAAACTGTTATATAAGGTGCCAGATATATATGGTATACTCTACTTGGTTAATGTATCTTCCAATTGCTCAAGCTGTCAATCTTGCTTTTCTCTTCGGTCCCTGGTAAATGTCATGTAGTTGATTAAAGAATATGGCTGATTGGATATCTAAATTAAATTTGTATTGAAGAAGACATTTCTACTTCCTAGCTTCTCTTGTGCGCGAGCTCTAATATCGGCTAAATTTATGTCTTGTGTTTGCTTTGAAGAACCCATTCTGCTCCTTTTGACTTGTTTTGTTTCTTTATCATACTGTTTTTGCTGTTTATTTCAATTGTATTTTATTGTGTGATGTAATACTCAGATTGGATACAGGTTGCATAGCCATAGACCAGTGGTTCACCATTGAGCAAGAATATATATTCTATCAGCTGAAGCTGCAGAAGTTGCTGCATTCCGACTTGTGGTATATTGCTCTGTTTGTGATTGCTGTCAGCAATTTGCTGAAATGTCAGATTCAGTATAGATTACTAGACCACAACATTGTGCTAGAAAATATTTCACCAAATGGCATTTGCGCCCGTTTTGGTTGATGCAAGACGACTCTTAAGCTATTTTGAGGAAACTATAACATGTTTGCTCATCTAAAAACTATACTGTTGTTCCCTTTTCTAATTTTTAGGAGTTTGTTTTTTGTTGTTTAGTGTAAATTTTGTCGCCTCTTTCATGGGATATATAAATATCATATATATATTTTTGACCTGGTTCATTTTCTTGCTTCTTGAAAATGTAAGGCTGGGGAGTGGAGTACACTACTAAAAACAAAAGGCTATGTAATTTGAAATAAAAGCTATGTAATTTGAAATGAACTTTAGAATAACATATGATATCATGTGGATGTGGTATTAATCACTATGCAAATTTATATGTGAAGATTGGACGAGATTTTAGGCTGGGTTGTAATCTAATAAGTGATCGATTATTATGTTGGATCGAGTAACGTAGGGTGCTCCAATTAAGAATTTATAAGGCGCCTACTAGAAATACTTGAGCGGCCTCGATCGATGTCATTTGCTAATGCTAATATATCGAAACTATGCAAATTTATATGTGAAGATTGGACGAGATTTTAGGCTGGGTTGTAATCTAATAAGTGATCGATTATTATGTTGGATCGAGTAACGTAGGGTGCTCCAATTAAGAATTTATAAGGCGCCTACTAGAAATACTTGAGCGGCCTCGATCGATGTCATTTGCTAATGCTAATATATCGAAACTAAAAGAAAGTATTATATATAATTAGGTTAACAATATAAAAACAGGGATTATAATGGATCCTTGTCAGAAAGTTGGACCCCACAAGGGGTCTTCGACAAGGAGATCCCTTATCTCCTTATCTCTTTATAATCTGCCAAGAATTATTTGTCCTTCTTCTTAATAAGTACGTTGAAAACAAAATTATTATGCCTCTCAAGTCTAGTAACAGTGGCCCCATCATCCTCATCCTTTGCTTTGCTGACGACTGCTTACTCTTTTTCAAAGCCAATAAGTGTTCCTTAAAAGGGGTTCAGCAGGTGCTTAAAACTTATGAACTAGCTTCTGGCCAAGCCATAAGCTGGACAAAATCTCGAGCTATCTTTTCGCCAAATACGCCGAGACATCTCCAAAGATCAATAACTAGGGATCTAGGAGTAACCTTAAATAAGAGAAAGGATAAGTACTTAGGTATTCCTTTCCTCTTAGGTCAATCGGATCTTTTCGATGATATGATCGAGAAAGTGCAAAATAGAATCAACAACTGGTACAACCGCTTTCTGTCTTGTGCAGGGAGGGTGACCCTTGTTAAAACAGTAACAAACACAATCCCGTCTTATATAATGTCTTTCGCCAAAATCCCTTCCAATGTCATTGATAGAGTAAATTCAATCCAAAACAAGTTCTTATGGAACCCTACCAAAGATACCCATAAAAAGGCAAAAGTCAATTGGAAAGTGGTTTGCCAGCCAAAGTCGTATTCTGGTCTTGGAATCCGTAACCTCCAGTCCCTTAATAAGGTTTACATGTTTAAATTAATTTGGAAAATCATCTTCCATCCAAATTCTATCTGGGCTCGCCTCTATAAAGCAAAGTATTTCCCTAAAAACTCCTTTTGGGAAGCCTCTTCTCAACCGTACCATAGTTGGTTCAGGAAAACTTTACTAAACCATAGAGACGAGTTCAAAGTTTTACTTGCCTGGAAAATCGGTGATGGAAACAACATAAGTTTCTGGTACGACCCTTGGTTAAATGGTAAAAGCTTAATTAACTATACCAATCAAGACAAAGACCCTAACATTAAAGTTTCCTACTTTATCACAAACAACACTTGGAACTTTGATCTTCTAACTCATGAGGTGCCAATGGAAATTGCCCTTGAGATCATGTGTATACCCCTAGAATCCCACCAAAACTCAATTAACGATACGATAATCTGGCCTCATGACCCCTCCGGTAGATTTACTCTAAAAAGCGCTTAGAATGCCTTGTCTAAACCAAACACCACGAATGTCTTATGGCCTTGGCACAGAATATGGAAAATCAAGCTCATTCCTAAAATGAAAATGCTTCTTTGGACGGCGCTGCATGACAGACTTCCAACGTCTGCCCGGCTCTGGCGCCACAATATTACCTCGTCCCCCCTTTGCTCTATTTGTCTCGAAGAAAATGAAACCCATGACCACCTTTTCTTTACTTGCAAAGATTTTCATCACTTTCGGTTAATCTTATGGCCCCCTTCCTGGAATAACATAAATCCTCAAATTGGAGACCTCATCTTTCAACTCCCCCTTAACTCGGAAAACCAACTGAACATGGCCATAGGCTGTTGGATAATCTGGAATGCAAGATGTAACTTTATCTTTAGACAAAAACCTATAATTTTCCATGAACTTATGGCTATCTTTAGGAAATGGAAAAAAGATTTGAAAATCTTAAACCCACCTAGGAACCAAAACATGTGCCCGAAGTTTTTTAGGTGGCAGAAACCGCCGCAGGGTTGCTATGCCCTAAACACGGACGGCTCCGTCCTAACTGACACTGCAACTGCAGGTATCGGCTTCGTAATAAGAGATTCGCATGGCTCGTTTAAACAAGCAGGGGCAGGTTTCATCGGCCACTGTGATATTAACTTGGCCGAACTTTGGGCCATAAAAACTGGACTTGCTACGAGCATACAAGGAAATTATGATCAAATTATTCTCCAAACTGACTCTCTTTATGCTTTCAATGTTATTTGCAGGTTCCAGGAGCCTACATGGGCGCACCGGGCCCTGCTAACTGATATCCACCGAATGGCACAACAACTGAAGTAGGTTAAAGTAGCTTTTGTTTTCCGTGAAATGAACAATGTAGCGGACACTCTAGCAAGAAAAGGAAGTGCACAAGACTTTTCTCAAGATCCCGTTTTTGATAACCAAGAGCTCAACAAGATAAAATTATGTATTTGGGATTCTTGCCCTTTTTGGTTGAAAAATGTAGTCTATGATGATGTAACTAAGACTATGATGCGTATGGTATCAGGAACATCAACATGTAGTACTCTACCCTCCTTTGGTTTAATATAATATAAGCAATGTTAGTATTTCAAAAAAAAAAAACAATATAAAAACAGATTTAACTAGAGAAAAACATACGCTGTGATATTTCAAATGGTTAACTTAATATTAAATTATGTGAAACAAATTAGATAAAATTGCATTCACGATACAATAATGATTTATGAGAAGATCGTAGCACACGCGTAGCGTGTGACTCGAATTCTAGTAATCTATATAAATAGTGTCTTATTTGAACCGACTCATATTAAAATAGGACTCGGAATATAAGATTTGGACCCAAATCATGTACCTAGTAGAATAAAATAAAAGTTAGACATGCATATGTCCCTAGTTAAATCCCAAAATCAATTATAAATTGGAATTCAAACTATTCAACAAATCAATAACAACAATATATCATCTTCATTTATTGAAATTCCAAGTGTTCAACAAAATGAAAGAGGGCAACATCTTGTTACAATCGCTAGACAATGCAAATCAAACTAGCTATTAGATAATTTGCATGGTGCTCCTAATTGACTTTACTACAAATCTCAAACTTCACTAAACATATTTAAATTTTCTTGTGAATCTTCTTCTCACGTTGAAGAACAGATGCATCTGTACAAACAATACCATCACTTCTATCGGATGAACATATCAAAGTACTCCTGCCATGGTCATAAGCATCCTAGCTACTGCACCAAATGCAATCTAATTTATGTTAGAATTGCAAGAAAAATTTGAAATATAAATAAATAAAAACGCTAGACAATGAAATTAGGACCTATATGGTAGGCTTTTCAATGGGTTGGGTACCCGATTAAGACCCGTTCCTCATTTATAAGTGACGGGTACGGGTTGGGTTAAAACCCGAACCCATATTATACCCGTAATTATAAGACCCGAACCCTAACCCAACCCAATAAATTGGCATGAACCCAACGCGATCCCAACCCGGACAAAACCTTAGACACTGGTGCACCCGTTTCCCGACCCGGCCCATCCGACCGGACTATGGCCCGACCCGGTCAGAAAAACCGCCCCAACCGGGGTTTTGACATGACCCGTTGCCCCGTGTGCACATGACTCATTCTTCTTCACCATGGCCAAATTTCAAAATGTCATTCCGACTTCATTTCTTAACGAAACTGTATGATTCTAACGGCATTGGGTTCGTATTGACGTCTTCTACATGTTCCAACTTACCGTTCGAAGTTTCATCGCCTTTTTGAGAATCCGCCATTGATGACTTGAAGCTTTTCGAAAGCTATATACAACTCCGTTTCTCAACCACAAACTTGAATTTGAATTTTCGTTCTAAATTGATGGTTTGTTGCCCATGGATGATAGAGGAGGACAAGACGGACTCAACGGCGAAAGAATCGTCGAATTTGGTTGAGAGATGGATCCGTACGGAGCTTTCGAAAAGTTTCAAGTCATCAATGGTGAATTCTCGAAAAGGGGATGAAACTTCAAACGCTAAGTTGGAACATGTAGAAGATGTCAATACGAATCCAATGCCGTTGGAATCATGCAATTTCATTAAGAAATGAAGTCGTAATGACATTTTGAAATTTGACCATTGTGAAGAAGGTGTGAAGAAAAAGGAGTCCGGGTTATTAGGGTTTTAGAAATCATAACCCGTACCCAACCCGTACCCGTTGATTATTAACGGGTTGGGTACGGGTCGGGTTTTAAGCACTTTCGGATTGGGTTCGGGTTTCAACCCGTTTCTTAAATTTTCGGGTTGGGTTGGGTTGAAACCCATTCAAAAGCCTACTATATGGGATTCCCATTTCCAAAATCCACCTAGAGCATCAAAGTAAGAACAGTACAAGAAGAAGTCCCAACCATCAGTAACCATATACCAAGACAGATTGGGTAGTACATCCTTGAGTAGTATTCCTCCTGTCTCAGATCAAGCTTCTCATTTATTTAGTTGACCTTTTTAAGGCTCATCAACCTCAAATCAAATAAAAATCATTTTAGAGAAAATAATTATTTGTAACTTAAATTATAAAAGTAGAGAAATATTATATTTTCACAATATATGTTTCGAATTTACTTTATCGATATGGTTTAAATTTAGTTTGAAGTCAAATGGAGCGTAAAAAAATCAACAAAACCAATGGGAAGCTTATTCCGGAGCGGCGTAAGTAGTAAATTGTATAGACAAGATTGGAAACAAAAGCCTTGAATCAATGAAGAAAATAACCATGCAAAGAATGGAGGTATTTCTAGAGCATCAAAGAATTGCATCTTTGGAATCAACTTATATGCACATGCAGAATCATGCAGTTATTTAACTTTTCTTGCTATGCATGTATCCACATTTGCTATTTATAAATGCAAGTGATAAACGTCAGGCCATTTGCCGAAAAAGTCAAATGCTTAGAGAATATTTTATTTGTTGGTTGTGTGGCAGACAAATCATGGTGCCGCCGGTAGTGTAAATATTCACCGGAGCGGTCAGGGCATGGTGGCAATTGACCCATAAATGTTTAACCCAACAAATAAAAAGGTAAAAACACAAAATTCAATCAACTTAAAACATCAACCCTAAAGGAAAATATCGATTCGAACCTGCAATTGGACTTGGATATTCGATTCTTCCAGCATATTTGCCGCCAATGGCCTACACCGATTCACTTGATGAATTACCAAGGTCCGAGGAGATGACGACCCCCGGAGTCCGGATAACAAAAGGCCAGACTGCCACTGAGAATCGAAAAAGATATGGATCTGTGAGACTGTGACCCGTCTTTGAGTTTATGATTTATGATCTCAGAACTCAGACGCATTTGTTCATATCTCATGTCAATCTGAGAAATTGAGAATTCAGTGAATGTCGATCCGCGGACTAGATAAATTAGAGTCCATGTGATTCGTTCCAGTGTTCCGCCTTTCTACATGGAGAATAAGAATACTCACGTTTTGATAAATGCCACCTCATTAATTATATACTAATAATTTCTTATTATTTTATTCTATTTTTTCAAAACTCTTAGCAGGCAACATTTTCTTAAAGCATTACAAAATTCTAATTTAGTAACATTACATTAAACATGTGACCAGCTCAAATGTTACTAAATGTTACATTGTTCGTAATGTCACTAATATAGACTATAGACTGTCCTCGCGTTTTGCTAAAAATGCCACAATATAAAATGTGAATAATACTCACTTTTCTTGTAGTGGTACTTGGGACGTAGCTGGGGGAGTTTACAACTGCTCGTGACACTTTGGTTGTGGATTCGCCTTCTTTGCGTCATGGGGGTCAGATCAAGATTTGGGTGAAGCCAATATTCGACAGTGTCTCAGGAAGGTCAGTGATGGGCATTATTTCCCAGCTGTTCGGGTTCTTTCTTCCTCTGGTGTTGCTCCTTACTCGGTTGATACACTGGAGTCTTTGAAGGAAAAGCACTCTTCTGCTCCTTCCCCTTTTTTGCCTCCTTTACCTGCTGGTCTTTGTCCCCTTTCTGCCTCCAGTTTTGCTGTTCGGGATATGATTCGTAGTTTCCCTCGTGGTACCTCTTGTGGTAGAGATGGTTTGCGTACTCAGCACTTATTGGATTGTCTGGGTGGTGATGCTATTGCTCTCTCTGATGATTTGATCACCTCTATCACTCGGGTGATTAATCTTTTCTTGGAGGGTAAGTGCCCTCATGTTTTGGGTGAGTATATTGCTAGTGCTCCCCTCACTCCGTTGGTTAAGCCGGGTGGTGGCATCCGTCCAATTGCTATGGGTACTGTTTGGCGTAGCCTGGTCTCTAAGATAGGTGTTGTTTTGGTTGGCCCCTCTTTATCTGGGTATTTTGACGATCTCCAGTTTGGTGTTGGGGTGCCCTGTGGAGTGAGTCTATTCTTCATGCCTTGAGTCGGTTCGTAGAGGCGAGAGGCCGAGAGGTGAGCTTGACCATGTTGTTGGTTGACTTTCAGAATGCTTTCAACATGGTTGATCGTGGGGTTCTATTGCTCGAGGTTCGTCGCTGTTGCCCCGTTCTTTCTCGTTGGGTTGAGTTCTGTTATTCCAGTCCGACCAGGTTATACTATGGGGAGCACATTGTATGGTTGGGTCAAGGGGTTCAGCAGGGCGATCCTTTGGGTCCTCTTCTCTTTGCTTTGGTTTTACACCCATTGGTTTGTAAGATCAGGGATTCTTTTGACTTGACAGGCTTGGTATTGAGATGATGGCACCATTGTCGGATATACCTTAGTTGTGGGAAACATCTTAGAGCTGATCTTGGAGGATGGTTCGCATTCTGGACTTCACCTCAATGTTCATAAGACTGAGATTTTTTGCCTGTGGAAGATCTGAGGAGTAGGATTCCTGAAGTTTTTTCTCCTTCTACCGCCAGGCCACTCCGTGGGATCAAAGTCCTTGGTGGCTCTGTCAGAGCGTGTCCTGATTTCAGTAGTGAGCTTGTGGTGAAGAGGGTGGACCATCGAGCTTATGTACTATGTCGCGAAGTTTAATGATCCGTTGTGTGAGCATGGCAGACTGAACATTAGCAGCATCATCGACATGCTTATGGCGGGTAGCCGGGTCATAGGTTTCTAGTGCAACACCATCAGTCAGTGCGACTGGGATAGGAGTATCCAACACATACTCAACCTTTTATTGCCTGAGAACCAAACGCACAATCGGGATCCAATCAAGATAGTTCGGTCCAGTCATAACATGCTTATCGAAGATGCTTTTTGATGGATAGATATGCTAGACATATCACTTGACCTAGAGAAGTAAATATAAAATTTAAATTAAAAACTAAGATAAATTTCATGATCATAATCAGTGACTATACATGAACTTAGCAATATTTAGCTCCCACAATTTTAACATGCTCAACGACCCCGCATAAAGAGTACGAATTTATATCAAATATAATCATATTGGCCAAAATTCGCATTCATTCAATTACAAGTTTACAACCCATTTTAGAGCTGAACTGTTTTGATTATTTTTTTAATTAATATATAGAATTAATAAGAGTATATTGGTTTCTGGAGTCCCAGACTCCATATGTCGGCCCAAATTGTATGAATCAACTGATGCTGAGTTTCTGGAGTTCTTCGATGCCGAGGGTCCTGAGAAAGAGGTTTATAGGAACCGACTTATCAACGAAAAGTTTCCTGTTCTCCGCAAGTATCTCAAACAACTTTATCATAACGGGGTATGTATGTATGTTGATTTGTTTTTATTTCTCTCCTGTTTTATGAATTTATGTACTACAGTATATGAAAAATAGTGGAATAGTTTAAATTGGAATGTTAAATTTTTAACTGAATATATATATATATATATATATATATATATTATCAGTATATAATAACAGGCTGAAAACGCGTTCCACGCGCCTTCAATTTATTAGCCGCATTGACCCCTTTTATCTTCATCTCTTTCTCTATCAAACAAACAACAGCATGTCTTCTTCTTCTTCTCTTCTCTGAAAACACTTTCTTCCTCTTTCAAATTTTCTAAATTCTCCAATCATTCAACAAAATTTTTGAATTTAATATGTGTATCAATTTTTTTCAATCGATTGAAGCTCCACATAGAGATCTCTTTCATCATTTTCTGGGTACTCATGAAGTGGCGGCGAGATTGGGGGTTTCTGGGCTGAGCTCGATTTCACGGCAATTTCAGGGTTTTAGTGGAGAATAAGATGCCTTCCATCGAGGGATGAATCTGAGTGGGTAATTTCGAGCAGGTGAGTACCCGACCTCTGGCTTGTTGGTGTTGCTGCTAGCGCTCTTTTGCTGCTTCTCTTTGAATAACTCTTTTGCTGGTTCTCTTTCTTCCCCATTTCTAGGCTCCAGTTTGTATCCCGACCGTCACTATTGCACGCCTTTTCAACCCATACCCAAACCATTCTTCAGACAACAAGACCTTGCTCAAGTTTACCCCAATCGCCGACCAGGAGCTCCTTGAATGAAAATGAGCATGAAGTTTTCATTGACCAACCTGCTGCTGCTGATGTGAAATTGGAAGGGTTCTAGAGGTTATACCTGAGAGTTTAATCTCCTGACAAGAGAATGTGCAATGTTTTGTAACTTGTCTCCTTTCTCCATCCACGCGTTCTGTCCTTCTGTTCGATGGTCTGAAGGATTTCTTTTCATGGTTATTTTCAAGTAGTTATTCTTAAGACCATCAAAAAGTACATAGTGGTGAAATATTTGGAAGCCTGCTCCAATTAGATGGCAGGCAGTACGTTCTTTACTTTTCCATCTGGCAATTTTGGTTGTCAAACTATGCAATTGCTGGGAGGCTTATATGCTGCTAATCTTCTTTTTTCCAATCACCCAGGGGTTGTATTCAAGTGAGTTCAATGAATCACTCAAATCATCATGGGCATAATTTGTTTTTTGACTGACTTGTTTGCTCAATGCTCTCAGTATAATGTTTTGTTTGAGTTAAGTTAACATTTGATTGATTGAATGCATTGAGACTCATGAAGCATTGGACTTTTGTTTTCGGCAGATTCGACGGTGCTGGCTTATGTTATGGCGGAATTAAACAGACAGCATGACTACGGGCTGGATCTTTTCTTGCTTTCGGTTGATGAAGGCATTACTGGTTACAGGGATGACTCACTTGAAACTGTTAAAAGAAATGAAATCCAGGTGTTCGATTAATCCGTTTGTTTGCTCGGTTGTTTTTATGTGTTTTTGTTGATTAAATTGATGTTCAGTCATGATAAGCCCATGGAACTTGTTAACTCACATCATTTCTGATTGTTGCATTACGAGAAATTGAGAAATCCTCTGGTCAAAGAATTTGCCACTTCCGATTCGTGTTTTTTTTATTGCAGTACAAGATACATATGTAGTCTTTTGGCTGTATTGCAAAGATATCCTTTAGTGTGTTTAGCAGTTACTATAAGTTTTCATTTCAAGGTTGGTTTTAGCAAGTATGGAAGTTTCATTTCAAGGTCGCATTTTGCTTCTGCGTGTATATTTTAAACGCAAATATGGATCACCACATATAGTGCTTATTTCATAGAATTTGAGTTCTAGAGAACATCGAACAACTTTTCTATTTCTTCATGCTTTAGCATATTGTCTCAATGGGTCTGTCAATTGCATATTTCCCTCACGGGGCTGTTTTGACACTTTTGCTGCTGGAGGAATTATGAAATTAAAGATGAATGATTTACCTTTTCTAATCATATTTTTGCTGCACAAGCATTTCATGGTACTTTAAATCTTTCTTTTTATTTTTTATTTTTTATATATCTTTAGTTTGTAACAATCTTTTGTTTCATTGCCCCCTCAGTATGGACTTCCTCTTAAAGTTGTTTCATACAAAGATTTATATGGATGGACAATGGATGAAATTGTGAAGCTAATAGGCTTGAAGAATAACTGCACATTTTGTGGTGTTTTCCGCCGCCAGGTAATGAAGTTTCATTTTGTTTCAGTGAGTCTCTGCATTATTACTTATTAGAACCATTGGTTTATGTTCTCTGTTTAGCAACTCATCGTTTATGTCATGGGTTGGGTACTTAAGTTGCTACACTGCTACTAATAGTTAGCAACAGAGCTCTAAAACATTTCTATCTGACACATCCCAGCTATGATACCTCCCTAAACACGCTGTAGTATTTTCTCATAACCAAGTTATTAAAAATGATAGATTTTATGGGTTTCTGTTAGTCAGGATATGCAAATTTTCAAATATACATATGTAAGATATGTTGAATTTTACCTCCGAATGATTATTATTATTATTATTATCATTAGTTTTTAATCATAATTAATAACACTGGTTTATCTGAAGGCCCTTGATCGTGGTGCTGCACTGCTGAAAGTGGATAAGTTGGTTACAGGGCATAATGCTGATGACATTGCTGAAACAGTCCTCTTAAACATATTAAGAGGTGACATTGCTAGGTGATGAAATCTTATTTGAGGTTTTGAATAAAAAGTCGAGCATATAGGATACTGCAATATGTATCTATGTGCTCTTTCTTTTCTCATGTTTTCTCTACGTTCTTCCATGCCATGATCAGTTAGTAACTAAAATTGTTAACACAACAGGCTAGGTAGATGCACATCGATAACGACTGGTGAAGATAGCCCTATACCAAGATGCAAGCCCTTCAAGTATACATACGAGAAGGAAATTGTTATATATCCTTTGTATTCAGATATTGGGGCACCTCCTATTTGTCCTGGTGTTTCCAGCAGTTTGTGTGTTTTTCTTTTATTCCATTTTCTTTTTGCTTGTGTGTGGCCCATCTATGTGTTGTGTGCTCACAGATAGGCGAATTCCTTAACCTACGCCATACGTATGCATATTTCAAAAAGCTGGATTATTTCTCTACAGAATGTAAGTTTTCATGCAAAGCATATGAGCTTCTGTTTACCCTATGTTAACAAGTAACTCGCTTTCTTTTTTTCTTTTTTTTTTAAAATCATCTCCTGTACAGCCAGTAAATTACTTCTTATTGGATATGCCTGTTCGGATTTTCCTTATTTTGTCTGCTTGCCATTAGTTAGTCATTTGCTGTATCGTGACTTGTTTCTTCCTTGCATCATCATTGCATAATCGTGGTATTCTCCCAACAAGTACATCCAAAACCATCCAAAGGTAGCACAAGCTTTTATTGTAGTTGATTTTTACTGTCTTGTGAATGGCATTAAGGTGAATTGTAGTTCAGTTTGATAAACTATGCAAAAATATTTAGGTTGCTCGAAATTGGAAATAAGAAATTGTTGATTTTGATCATTATGATATCTTTATCTGTCATATATAAGTATTGCGCTTGTGCAAGGGATTTCTTTACTCTTGAGTTGATTTTGCTGTCTGGTGAGTGGAAGGGAGCTGGATTCTTGTTTAGTTTGATAGAAAATGTAATTGCTTAGTTATGGACATGACAAATATGGTGACTTGTATAATTAGGATATCTTGAGTTGTGATGTTAGTGTTGCATATATAGTGAAATTACATGTAGTGGTCGAACTGATTTTTGTATTCAGAAAGATGATCAGTGGTTGATGATTCTTTTGTTTCCATACCTGCTCCGAAAACTAAAGCATTATTAGAGCTACTGTTGAGGTGATAATCATGGACTGTAGTTTCTTTCAATGGATTGCTTTTGCCTTTCTGTACTATGCTTAAAAAGAAAAAAAATTAAGTTAATAAATTTATTTATTCTCGTCAAGCACCTAGCTAGGCTATATTGAAAGCTTGAGCATTGGTTTATATAATGTAGGACTTGTATGTATTAGTGAGTTAATTCTTTGATCCATTGAAAGTTGCTAATAGATATGTAGTACGAATTTGATTTCGTAGGATTTGAAAGGTGTTTGTCTGAACTTGTTTACCTGATTTCTGGTCTTGTTTGTTCATATGTCATGTTCCTTGTTCAGAAAAAATAGGAAGACACATAACACTACTTTGAAAAACCGAGTAAGTGCTTGACAAGGTAACTGGGGAAAACTGGTTTTTGATTTTGATGGGTGACATCTATATAATATATAAAAGCAGAGTTCACATTCTAAAAATATCAACCAATCAGAATGCTCAATTCAAGTTCATGCTGACGTGTCAATTTCTCATTTAATTGGAATAAATTTATTTTAAAATTCACTTGGAAAACATTGACTAAAAATAGAATAAAATTAAAATTCAACTAAGCATATGGCAAAAAATAATTAATCTAACTCAAAATATAATCTCCTAAGCGTATTTTTGAAAATAAACGTGGTGAAAAAATAATCTCCCCAAATTCAATTAACACTAGAATTTCTATCTTATAATCAAAATTTTGATTCCTCTGTCGAAAATTTCATGTATACATTAAAAAATAAAAAAAATGACAGAAAAAGAAGGTATAATATTTTAATTACTTTGTATTTATGTCACTACTCATGAATTTATTCAACAATAATCTAGAATAATTGATATATTTGCCATGTGTATTACATAAAAAATTATAATAACACTCATATTTGGTGATACTATTTTGAATATGTCTATCAATGAAAATGAAAGAAAATATCATTATGTATTTTATTTGATATTTATTTAGCGTTTAGGTAATTTAGAACGAAATATATGTTTGATATGTATATTCCGCAATAAATAAGAACTACAATAACATTCGAATCAATGATGGTACTATCATATAAACTTTTTATCCATAAAAATTATTTTAGAAAATAGTTATTTATTTATTATTTAATACTATCACCGTCCCTGTATAAGTTTATCATTTGCTTTGTATAGGGTAAAACTCATTTCAGTTATTCCGGAGTGCCCTTGCCCAAATTAGGTAGTCTAGAGTGCGCCATGTTCAATTTAACACACTGACCAATTTAGATACTTCATTGCAAGTTTTTAACACACTGACCAATTTTGGTACTTTTCCAATTTAACATAAAAAATGTGAACAATACAAGCGTGTGATAGCCACTCACTTGAGGGATCAAAATTCTCAAGACAATAGGAAAATTGGCATGTCTTATACAATGCATTAAAATCCCAGTTTGGTACTCCAAAGTACCAAAAGTGTATATAGCACCCGTCCATTTTTCTTTTTTTTTTTTGCAATTTTTTAATTCTTATTTTATTCGCTATTTTTGATATGTCGGATGTGTTACCATGCTTGATTTATTCAAATTGAAAAAGTATCAAAATTGGCAACGTGTTACAATAAAGTAAATAAATTGGACACGGGCGCTCTCTGGATTATCAAAAATAGATTTATTCGAATATTACGAGTGGAAGCATGAGATGTTGATTATTGATTGGAAGATAGAAAGTTGAAAATAAGAGAGAAAGATGAAACTAGAGAGAGGGAAATGAGAGGAAAAAAGCGAGAGGTCTCTCAAAATGTGAACAGTACCTGGTGCCTCTTTAATTGAAACCCAAATGTGAGGTCAATTATAGACGTCGAGATGCCTCTATAGTCCAAATCCAAATATGTTGTAGGAGTTTGGTTGAAAGACTATTAACTCCAATATATGAACGCATTTGAGAAAAATAGAGTGAAGGTGATATAGAATCTATGGCAAGTTCATGGTCACGGGGTAAATGAAAGACATTCATGTGGATGACAATATACCCAGTCTTAATTATGCCGATATAATTTATAATAGTGGATGGGTTTGATTGTGTTCCATAATAATTAAACTAATAATTGCATTTGATGGGACTACCATGTAGCCTATCTATTCATATAAGTGTATACTGGCTTTATCCTATTTTGAATTCAAGAGACTAAGGGGTTTTGATGAATGAAAATTGAAATCCAATATTGGAACACATTTGATGAAAATAGGGTGAACGTGATATGGGATCTATGGCAAGTTCATGATCACGGGGGAAATGAAAGACATTCATGTGGATGACATTACACTCAGTCTTAATTATGCTGAAACACCGGATGTGTTCGAATGGTGTACTCATGTGATAATTTACAATAACAATCACAATAGATGGGACTACCATGTAGGCTTCTATCTATAATAAGTGTATTCTTACCTATCCTATTTTGAAGTTCAACATAATATTAGAGGTTTTGTTGAATGACTATTGATCAACTCCAATATTGGAACCCATTTAATTTGTGGAAAAAACAAAGCGAAGGTGATATAGGATCCATGACAAATTCATGGTCACGGGGAAAATGAAAGACATTCATGTGGATGACATTATACTTAGTCTTAATTATGCTGAAATAATTTATAATAGTGGATGGGTTTCATTGTGTTCCATAACAATTAAAATAATAATTGCATTTGATAGGACTACCATGTAGGCTATCTATCCATAATAAGTGTATACTAGCTTTATCCTATTTTGAAATTCAAAAGATTAAGGGTGTTCCTGAATGAGAACTGAAATCCAATATTGGAACGCATTTGAGGAAAATAGGGTGAACGTGATATGGGATCTATGGCAAGTTCATGATCACGGGGCAAATGAGATAAAATCATGTTGATGACATTATACTCCGTCTGAATTATGTTGAACCAGTGGATGTGTTCGATTGGTGTACTCATTTGATAATTTACAATAACAATCACAATAGATGGTACTACCATGTAGTCTTCTATCTATAATAAGTGTATTCTTACTTATCCTATTTTGAAGTTCAACATGATATTAGATGTTTTGTTGAATGACTATTGAACTCCAATATTGGAACCCATTTAATTTGAGGAAAAAACAGAGCGAAGGTGATATAGGATCCATGACAAATTCATGGTCACGGGGAAAATGAAAGACATTCATGTGGATGACATTATACTCAGTCTTAATTATGCCGAAATAATTTATAATAGTTGATGGGTTTCATTGTGTTCCATAACAATTAAAGTAATAATTGCATTTGATGGGACTACCATGTAGGCTATCTATCCATAATAAGTGTATACTGGATTTATCCTATTTTGAAATTCAAAAGATTAAGGGCTTTGCTGAATCTGAATGAGAATTGAAATCCAATATTGGAACGCATTTAAGGAAAATAGGGTGAACGTGATATGGGATCTATGGCAAGTTCATGATCACAGGGCAAATGAAAGACATTCATGTGGATGACTTTATACTCGGTCTTAATTATGCTGAAACAGTAGACGTGTTCGATTGGTGTACTCATGTGATAATTAACAATAACAATCACAATAGATGAGACTACTCTATAGGCTCTCTATCTATAATAAGTGTATTCTTGCTTATTCTATTTTGAAATTCAACATATTAGGGGTTTTGTTGAATGACTATTGAACTCCAATATTGGAACCCATTTAATTTGAGAAAAATAGAGCGAAGGTGATACATGATCCATGATAAGTTCATGGTCACGGGGAAAATAAAAGACATTCATGTGGATGACATTACACTCAGTCTTAATTATGACACATATGAATATTATGCATGTACGTGTTAAGTTTGAAAATGAAAAATACATCATGTTAAGTATTTTGTAAATTCAACATTTTTCCTTTGGTAAAAGTGGAGTATTATATGACCATGTTCATAGGGCAAAGGAAAGACATTCATATCGAAAATAGCATTGTACCGATGGTTGTTGGAGGTCGATAATAGTACCAATGCCAATGAAAATGATAATGGAGAGATATTAAATTGACATATGACATTCTAATTCAATGAAAAAATACATTCTATTAAGTTTTTGGATACTATAAGATGTTCCAGTTAAGAGTTGATGAGTGGTAATGCTTATGATAAACATAGACCGAGATGGAGAGATAAACAATTGTGTAACAATACACATATGAGCAATATCTTTCTTTATTTGTTATTCCACATAATCAAATTTATATAGTAACAAGTGTGCGCACAACTTTTTTATGCCCCGTCGAGTACTCGACGGGTTAATTAACTAGTTTCTATATATAGGTATTTGCAGATTGGTAAAACAAAAGTTATTTCTAAGATATGATGGCATAGCTGGATGCTCGTCGTTCAGAGGTTATTAGGAAGATGAGCGGCCATTATCCAGAGGAAAATCTGTTCATATATGGCATTATGGCTAAGAAGAATTTCACTATATGGCGTCGCTCTGCAATACTTCTCTAATTAGTGTGTAGAGGCAATTGATTTTTATTGGATTGGTTCCTTAATGACCGTCTTCTATTGTGGTTCTGGAGAAGTAGAATTTATTGGCTTTTGAGAAACAGTTTTATTTATCAAAATTCGACTTTTAAGCTTAATGTAGGATTTGGCAACCAAAGTGCATGCAAATATAAACTAAAAAGTGAAAGCTAAATTCCATCATTGTTTTTAGGTTGTTGACGTTTAATTTTTAATGGTACGACTTATGATAAAGTTCTGATACAAAAGTATGCCAAAACAAAACATAAACATTTTTTATAAATTGACAAAAAGGAATACGTAATTATTTTGAATTATATTACCATTTGGTCGAGCCTACTTTAATTATAGACTCTAAAGGGTATATTAAACTCTATTTATTTAGTTACCATATTTGAAGTTGATTGCACTAATAATAATAGTGACTCTTTAATAGTGAGACTCTTTGATACTCAAAAATATTAACTATTAAAAATGCTAACACACAATTATGATTTAAAAAAAAAAACGTAGCACACGCGTAGCGTGTGTCGTTAAATTCTAGTATATATAGAACCATATTAGCGTTATCTCTATAGCGTATGTGTTTAAGAACATTCTTCTTGTGGTATTTATTAAACCGATGGCAGAGTATTTTCTAATTTTTTAGGAGATTAAGAAACGCATTTTAAATTGATTGTAGCAATTAGAGTCCATATAAAATGACTTTATTCTTTGTTGGAGAAAGGGATTCCGGTCTGCTACATCTAATAAGTAGAGCATTTAGGGTGTGAGATTGGAGAATACGAATTAGAATTCTAACAACACGCACTAATTTATCAAGCAGGAAACTTTCTCAAGTAGGATAAAATATTACTAGCTTCTAAAATTGTTCCTTTTTTTTTAGTTATTATCATTAGTAGACCCAACTTCATGGTTTGTTGCTAGAAATGATGGTCAATCTCCATTTGTTGAGCGAAAAGGATGGTTTAAGAACATGTGGTTTGTTCATTAATTGAACTACTTTTTTAAAATCTAATTTTGCGTTTGGAGGTGAGTAAGTACTGCAGGTTTTTGCATTTTGTTCTAGTTTCACTTATTTATCCTCCTAAGATTTATAAGGAAAAGTTCAGTTTTGCATTTTTCTAAGGGAGCTTGGGTTGATTGTAGCCTTCTAGACTTTGATAAATACGTTTGCTTAGTTACGGTTAAGATTTGGCATTTGGTGTGGTCTGTTCTGGTAGTTTGTAAACCGGAAGCTGGGGGTTGATTGCATCTTACCTTGACTCAAGTTTAGTTGTTTGGAATGTTGTGCAAGATAATAGGCCTCTGAATTGATGTCAATGTTCATTCCCCTATTTGCTTATATACTAGTAATAATAATAATAATTTGTTTTTAGACTTTTAGTTTAAAAATCTTACCTAGACTTAAGTTTTTGTTAATTCAGTTACGGCTTTATTTACATCCAGGGATTTGATATCGATGAATTTCCTGGGTTTATGATGGGATTGACCCCTATAGCCCCACTTGAAGCCCATCAAAAATCAGCGGGTGGCACTTATCCTGATAGTCCAGAGTTCTACGAGGATCTGGCCAAGTTGGCTATCGACAAGTACAACAAAACTAATGTATGCATTTTATACTTGTTCACAAACTCAACACTACTTCTTAATTGTTTATCGTTCTAATTAGTATTGAATTGTAAATTTGTAACTATTTAAACCGTATTGTTTGCTTGTTTGTTTGTGCAGGGTAGGACTTATGGGGATGTCAAGTATGTTAAAGTGAACTTCTCCGCAAGTAATTACATGAATTACTATATCACCTTTACTGCGGTTGAGGACACTTCTTCTGGTGCTGCTCGTGATACCTTTCAAACGAGGATTGATCAATGCTTTGTGCCAAAGCGCCGGCCAAAAGTAAAGTTCTGCAATATTAAAACCTAACCGGTGTGTTAGGCTCATTGTTTTTTATACTATATGTCCGTTGTGTCATATCCAACATGAATTCTGTAACTAAAGTTACTCCGTAGAAGTTAGGGCGTAACAGTTGAGACTTTCCGTATTTCACAACTATTCTATGTCTTCTGCTCTCTGTTTATAATTTTGTCCCTAGAATTTAAAATCATTACTTTTGCTCCTAATTCCAAGCATTTTTTAAGGGTTATAGACTGATAGTAGGAGAGTTGAAGTAATATGATTATTTGTTAACTCTCCTCTGCGATTTTATGCCTGTTTGTGATTCTCCGATCCTCTCCATCTCCATTTCATCATAATGATCAGGTTGTAAATTTTAACAGCAACCAAAACAACAGCATCATTGAACAGCAGCATCGCCACAAATTAATTCTTGCCACGTCGGACAAGCTCACACACACAAAATCAACACCAATCTTCCATTGAATTTCGTACAGTTTGTGAGAGACAATTGTGTAGTACAGTTTGTGGGAGTCATAAAGGTGTGGTGAGGTGGTAAAGGATAGTTTGCCGTTTAAAAATAAAAAAATCGATAAAATTGTACTGTTTGTAATTTTGTCAATATCTTGACCCGACGAGGAGCGTTTTAGACATATGGTAAGAGCTAAGAACCATATGTTTAGTTGGACAGCCTGTTAATGTTCCTATCAACCAATTGAACAGAGTTTCAGTTTCTATTGCAGAATTTTATACAAATCGTAACTCGTTTTGACAGAACTCCACAAAAAGTCGATTGATTGTTTGCCCTGATGGCTCGTTAAAATCAAAACAGAAAGTTCCATTTATACCGCTTCGGGGCATCCCATAGTCTGCAAGTAGCATATTCAAAGCATTCAAGTTTGACATTATACCAAGCATGTAATGATTTGGTGAAATCGAAATGTTAAATCAATATATATCTACCTAAATAGGATAAAAAAAACAGGACTAAGTTCCCAGCAGAAACTCTAGTATCGTGGAACAACTATAGTTGTTCGAAATGGATAAGTGAAAAATCAAAACAACGACGGCGATGATAATTTAATTCGTGAGGAGGAAGGGGATATTGAGGATTATGTAGACAAATGTGCGAAAAATGAATGAGTTGTGCAATATGGCTAACAAGATAAATAAGTTTTACTCTTACCCCAAATACTATGTCATACCATAAATTGGAGGTGCCGTAATTTGGATGCCAATAGGGTGTGAGAAAAATTAGATGCGAGAGTTGAATGATCGTATACCTATAATATTTCCCTAAATATTGCTCCTAAGTAATCCCTTATAATTATTTAGGATATCAATTACATAGATGATAATTAGAGGTCGCTTATTATTTATGTTTTGGTGATGAAAAATGAAATATGGAGAATTTTATTGATGAAAAAGGACACATGGAGGATATATGTGGTGCCATATAGATAGGGAAGAAATAGAGAAGGACAAATGAGTACTCAAATGTGTGAAGTTTTTTTAGGGAGTTCCCAATTTAGGATTACATTTATTTGAGTCCCAATGAATTTAGGAGTCTTGAGATTGTTGTTTTTTGACACCATTATTTCAATTGCATCCTAAATATAGAATAGGGAGAGGTTTTAGTACCCTAAAACTAGTGCTCTTAGTACCTATGTTAATGCTCTATTGCTCTGTGGTTGTTTGTTGTAATTTGGAATTGGAACTTGATCATTTTCTATCTTCATCATGTCCTCTAACAAGTCCTTGTAATATCCTACCTGAGTTCAAAAGGAAGGTAAGACCTATCTGTTAAGAAACTAGTTTGATGTCAAAGAACCCTAGCATGTACTTAATGATGAAGCAAGCCAGCATATCTGAATCTTGAATGATACATAGTTCATGGATTCAACTTAAACTTAAACTGGCATCAAACATGAATTGCTAAAGGGAGAAGCTGGGGCTTGGGGACCTATTAAGTTTTTATTATTAATTATTACTAAAAGTTATTCATGACAAGCATGTTTGTTGAAACTGATCAGTGTGGCACCAATCCATATGCGTTGATTGTCACGGTGTATACTGCAACTATATATATAAACCCGCTTGAATTTTACCATTAAACTTTTATCAATCCGAACATTGTTCATATTTCCTTAAAATTGAAAGTTGGTTGTATATAATTCTCCCACATACAAAGCATTACAAAGTCCCTTTGTTTGAACTTTAGATTCAGATTACAAAGCCCCTTTGTTTTGAACTTTAGATTCAAACGTTGGCATGATTATCTTTAAATGTAGAACTTCATATTATTTTTTTGGTATAGTTTTAGGCAGTGGCGTCCGCCCACTGGACCCCCCCCTCGAAATTCTAAATTTCTATAAAAAAAATATATATATATATTTTAACCCTCTTTTGCATTTTGACCCACCTAAACAATTAAAATTTTATATTTTGACCCCCTGAATATTTCTCCTAGATTCGCCACTGATTTTAAGAATAATATCATGTCAAATATAAACTTTAAAAAAGTCAATATTTTCAAATAACCTAGTTTGGATAGATGGGGAAGTACTATTTTATACATAAAATATTAATTTAAAAAAAAAAATAATCGAGTCAATTAAATCTCGACTTGGTCAAGCTATTGGGTTAATTATGGAAACGTATACTCTCCTGTTAATACGGTGAAAATAGGGGGTAATTAATAACTCTAATACACACTGATCTGATCGTACTCACACAATTCAGAATCCCAGAAAACATAGAAGTATTTAGTTAAACTACAACACAAGATTCACATCACGCACTATCGTAAAATCACCGGCAAATATGGTGGGTATAAAGCGAAAAACTGATGATCCCGAGGATAATTCCCCAATTGATGATGAGGAATTAGAGGAAGAGGAGGAAGATGAGGAGAAGGTAGAAGAGTTAGGGGAGACCGAGGATGACGAATGAGGAGCTTTTGGATTTCTTTAATGCTGTGAAGGCCCAGAAAAGGCCGATTACAGTTACACAGATTCCCTAGGCTTCGCAAATACCTCGAGCAATTCATAACAGCGATGTACGTACGTTACACAATATAATAATAGCGAGTTTTGTGGGGTAGTCCGGTTCGGTTCAATTCTAAAAATCGATTCTCATAGAATCAGTTTTCATACTCAAGTTGTTTTGTTGATGGTGGTATAACCGATTTTATTTATAAGCACTTTTTCGATGCATTCATTTCTCACTTTCATCGACTTATGTCCTTTCGTCCGAAAACACCTTTCTTTCTTCACCGGCTGTGTCTCTTCATGAATCTACACGGGGGTTCCAATCGTATATATACATGGTGGCTCACCACTCATCCGATTCCATACTCTTCAATCTTCATTTGCGTCATAATTAAATCAGAAGTTGATTGTGTGTGCCATAAATATTTATCATTCTTTTTCTACCCTGCCTAATACCTTTTCTTATTCTGATTATTAGCCTCCTTGAATTCACCAGCGGTAAGAATGTCCCTGCAACGCAGCGCCTCTTCCAGCCCCAGTTTCATTTTCACCTTATGTTAAATTTGCCTGTTTTGGTACAACTTTTGAATTTTGGCAATTGTTATCATTTGTTCTGCTTTTGGAATTTTACAATCTGTTGGAATATTGCTAGGATTTTCATTGATGAATGATGCAAATTGTTGGGTTTATTATCAATGTCTATATAGATTGAATGTCTGGGACTAGGTTGTCTACTTTGGTTAGGTATTCTCCGAAAATATCAAATACTCAATGCAAATTGTGTGATAATTCAGAGTGATCTCATCACTTGTTTGTTCATTGTTCTTTGGCACGCGATGTCCGGAAAACAGTGGGTGATATACTTAGGAGTGAATGAAGCAAACTTGGCTTTAAGTATTTTACATAACTTAACCTTAACCTCCAATGTGCATTAAGGAAGCAGGCAGAAGCAATTTGTCAGGGAACATTAAGGTGTTCCAACATAAGTTACTTTGTAAACATAGGGGAATAATACTGAGGAGCAACATAGTTTTCGATAGTGTTGCATCTCTGCTCGTCTGGTGCGTGAGTGTTGATTTCATTGATGCAGAACTTGATTCATTTAATTTTGATCAATACCGCCATAATCCTGAATTAAAATTAATATTGATAATGTGTCAACTCTCTGGTTCTCATTCTGCAGACTTGGGGCTAGGGCACATAATCATTAGGGGGAGTTATTTGCATGGCTTCACTAGACTATTGTAAATGTCATCAAACTGGAGATAGCTGAGACATTGGCCCTACTGCAGCGGTTGTATTGGCAATTGAATCTGCCTGGACTGATGTTATAAGTAAGGGCAATAATGTGGCAGTGAGAGAGGCTCTCCAGAACAAGGCACCCATTTTAATTGGTATTGGAGTAGTTGGAGATGAAGCTCATAGTTTGTTGCATCATTTTTTACTAACATTAGGTTTCTACATTTTTTTTGTTTAACGATGCTTTCTATCAGTATTAATATGGTTATATATGCTATTATGCATGTTTATGTTTGGCATTTTTGAAGCACATGCATTACAGTTACACAGTGTGATTGGCATATCTACTAGCAAGAGATTTGCGCGGACAGGATCTGGCAAGTAAAAAGGGGAGCAGTAGTAGTACACATACATAAAACTTGGATAATTGGTTGTACAAAAATAAAATTCCACATAAAACAAAACTATTCTTTAGGCGCTCTATTGACTGCCCATTTTATAAAATTTGTCATGGCAGAGGGATTGATATTATTGCACACCTAACTGGTATTTGGATAGTAGAATTTATTGTTAACACTCACTCTCTATCTCTATGTGCATTTGTTTACTAGGCATGGTCTTTTGAATTCTACGTTGCTTATTCATTGTGAACGGTAAACTAAAAGCATCATGTTATGTCTGGGAGCGAAATGTCCCACTTACAATTTAACATCTTAATATATTATTATTTTGTTTTTTGTTAACTTTTTGCTGTTTCAAATTTCTCATTTTTTACATATATATATATATATATAGATAGGGATTTGATTTCGACGATTTTCCTGCATTTGTGATGGGATTGAGTCATTTCGCCCCACTTGAAGTCCATGAGCGAAATGGTTGTGGTTTTAATGAGCCCATACATGTATATGAGAAATTGGCAAAGCTGGCCATTAAGAGGTTCAATAGAGAACATGAATGTATATATGCCTCAATCCTTCCTAATTGTTTATCTTGTATTCTTGTATTACGATTGAAGTCTTAAATCTAATTATATATGACTACACCTTATGCTTCTGCAGGGGAACTATGTACGGGGGTGTCGAATTTGTCAAGTTTAATTAGAACCCTGCTGTTTCCAATTCTATTGATGCTGATGATGACAGTTCGGATGCTCGCACAACCTTTCAGACTTCCATTAGGCATAACATTATTGATGACCGCAGACCACAAGTCGTGTTTTGCAGGAACCAATCATGAATGGGGGAGGATCAAGTCATCAAGATGATTAGAATTGTTTTTCTGCCGGTACTTCCTTTTGGACCAGTTATGTTTTAATGTTTAGTAGTTGTACTTTTTTTTTTTTTTTTAAAATCTTATGTGATCAGTGTGCTATATATTTTGACAGATTGCTGTTTCCTAAGTCTTAGATTTCTATTTGCTCTCTTGCTCTAATTACTTCATACTACTAGATTTCATTATGGTGATCAATTGTTCATGCATTCTGTCCAAGATGCTGGTTGAGAAATTAGAGGAAACTGGTATCTAAGACCATCTCCAGCAGGGGCTGGAGATGAGTCTCAAGTCTGATGGCCAGACTGGCCATCAGCTCCAGGAGCTGATGGCCGGTCTGGCCATATTCTGCCCAGACTGGCCATCAGCTCCAGGAGCTGATGGCCGGTCTGGCCATATTCTGCCCAGACTGGTCTGGGCGGTATTTTTTTTTTTTTTTTCCTTTCTTTGTTTTAGAATGTACACCCATCTTTTTTTCACTTTTCTTTTTTTTTTTTTTAACTTTCCTTCTTCTTTTTCCTTCTTTTTGTTGGGTTTGGTAGTTTTATTGTTGGAGATGAAGAGAGTTTGAGTGGGTTTGAGAGAATAAAAAAGATTAAAATGTTAGTGGAATGCTGACGTGGCAGGAGAGAGAGGGTTTGGGAGGGTTTGATGTGTTGGAGATGGTCTAATGTATGTGGGGGTGGGACTATTGTCTATTGATAGGAAATCTGCTTAGACAACATTACATAAAGCTTATAGTACATTTATGGGTCTTGCAAGAACAAAGCTTCATTCTCTCTCTCAAGCTCTTTTTACAGTCATACTACCAAGGACTAGATCTAAGTATAGAGTCCAGCAACCATCTTGATGATAAACTATTCTCAAGGTAACAAAAAAATCACACAAACTCCAGTTCAAACCAGAAAAAAGGAGGGAGGGAAACAAGACCAAAAAACAGTGGTTTCTTTACTTAAATACAGAGTTTCCAATAAGAGTTTTCACCAAATTAAAACTCATCAGTCTTTCAAATCTGTTTCCCCCATAGGAGAACTACCATTTGCGTCGGCCTTCAGAAAAGGCACGCCACTGATAGATGGCGGTGCTGGGGAGCTTGGGATCTTGTCAACAACATCTGTGTCGTCGTTTTTGTACTTATACCACAATGCCCAGTAGAGATAATTGATGAAGTTAATGCCACTCAAAATAGCCAAAAACCAATAGAACAGATTCAGATTGTTCTTGTCCAAGTCCTGTCCCTGCAACCACCCTTGCTTGCTAGGCGCAATATGCTTTGTCACTCCATTTATGGAGTCCACGAAAACGCTACTCAAGAAGTACCCAAACGAGAGCGAAATCCATGTGAAAGAAGTCGAAAGTGACTTCATTCCCTCAGGGGCTTCTTTGTAGAAGAACTCCAATAATCCCACAAGAGTAAACATATCAGCAATTCCAAAGATGCCATACTGAAAAGATAACCAGAAGAGGCTAATGGGCATCAATGGATTCTTTATCGACTGGTTTCTTCTCTTCACTTCTACTAATGCTGCAATCGACATAGATACAGTCGACAACACTAGGCCGACACCGACTCTTTGAAGTGGAGTGACACCTGATGGATGCTTGGTGAACTTACGAATAAAGGGTACGAAAATCCTGTCGTAAATTGGGATGAGGACGATCATGAAGAGCAGAGGGATGACGGGGATAGAAGCTGCAGGGACTTTGAATGATCCTAGATAAGGGTTCATCCGGTAGCCTTGCTGAACTGAGAAGGTTTGTAGCTGTGCCAAGCAAGTGTTCATTATGATGGTGCTAGCTATAATAGGTAACATTCTTGCCAAGATCTTAACCTCTTCCACTTGCGTGACCGTGCAAACTTTCCAAGTTGAGGGCTCTGTATTCGGGGTGAGTATCGCCGCTTTGTCTAGCCATCTGTAATTCAAGAAAGTTCAATAAACATGGCTGTTTTTTGCAACTTGACATCTTAGAGTCATATAAGGAGAGAACTTACTGAAATTGGGCAGAATGAGATATTTTCACTGCTGCTGTAGCATCCAAATCTTTCTCGTTGAGCTCGTAGAATTCGCTTACGCTCTCTGGATGCGACAAACTCCGGTTTTTTATGGCCACAACTATAACCTGTGGAGAAAGAACATTGAACTTCACTTCTGAACTATTTCTTGAAAATCACTTCACAGAACCAAAGTAATTTTTTCAAACAGACACTTAATTCAGAAGTCAGAAGCTACTACTTACCGCGGTTACTCTTAAAAGAGGACTATCTTTCGGGGCTTGAATTCGATAAAATGGCTTTCCAAGCGCTAGAAAGAAGAAACCTACGAACGCTCCAGCCGTAGTAATGAGAAATCCCTTCCACCAGTTCTCGTTGTTCTTATTCGTAGCAACCCAAACAATGACAGTAACTCCTATCGAAGCGCCACTAATACTACTTAATAACATCCAGTTGAAGTAGCTTGCAAGGCCTTTGGCTTCCTTGGGATCCTTCTCGTCGAACTGATCAGCACCGAAAGCTGGCAGAGCTCCCTTCACTCCCCCAACTCCCAATGCTAGTAAGCACAGCGTCGCATAGAAATACACTGCCACACCGCCTTCTAGACAATTCGACTTGCCACAAGGCTTTGGCAGCAAATCTTCACTGTGAGCTTGGATTGTCATCATTGCTAGTGCCTAATACAGAACACAAGTAAATTAACCAGAACAAGAAAGAAAATTTGACTATGTGGGAATACTACTTAGTCCCAGTTTGACCTTGCGGACTTTTTATTTGACCGTGAAAATTCGAAATGGTATCTTATAATTGGTCTATAATACTAATATCTATAATTCTATATGCAGTATGTTCAACATCTACAATCAAGTTTCTGCCGAACTGACAGAATTCAAACTCTACTAAAAGTTCGAGCTAACTGACCGCACTTACCAAGATTTCAAGTGTACCAAAAATGAGACACGTCTGGAACCTATTGATGAAAGTGTCTGAAATGAATCCGCCAACAACGGTTAGCAGGAACGTGGATCCCATCAAGTTCGTAAGTGTGTTGGCCGCGGTAGACAGATCAAAGTACATTTTGTAACCGAAATACAGAACCAAGCTCACCATGTTGGCAACAAATCCCATGTTATCCAATGCCACCAAAGCTACATATACAAATTGATCTCAGAATCAATTTCCACATAATGCAATATTGTTACAGAAACAAATTAATGAAGATTGATTTCTCACCGTAAATGAAAGAAGTGGCTCTGAATCCACCTTTGGCTTTGTTCTTCGACGGGTTTAGAACGTTGTAACCGGGTTCTGCATCTTCTCCCTGTTCCATTACAAGATGTGTTAATGCTGCAAAATTGACTCAACGAAAAGAACGAGTTAAGTGTTTGGGAGTTAAGCAGATTATGCTCACCATTGTTTGAGAGCAGAGAATTATTGGATGAGTTGAGAAGTGATGAAATGCAGTGTCAAACTATTATTGTTATGTATATGGAAGAAGAGTGAAGATTTAGACATAGACAAGAAGTTAAGTTGTATTTATAGTACCAATTTATTCACAAGTGACATGATATATGTTTTTGTTACATATTACTTATTTGTTATTTTCATCTAAAAATATATATTCAGTTCGGTCTAAATTTATTGAACCAATTCATTTTTTTTTTAATTTTCTGAATTACAAATAAATTCAATTTATTGGGATTCAAATTTATCAAATTCAGATCGGTTGAGTTAAAATAGTAGCCTCGATTCATTCTTCATGGTTCTGGGACAATAGTGGGATATGGTAGCTCTGTTTTGTACTATCGCTTTCACACCGGCATTATTAGTGAGAAGCCACATGACCGTGTGTGTTCTTTTTCCCATAAATTAAATACTAGTACTAGTAATAATTTTCTTTTTACCTTTTTGAAACTATTAAATAAAAAATATTGTCATGCACGTTACATTCTTTTTTCCGTGTGATAGGGGTTCAAATCTAGAGATAAGTTTACATACTGTATGTCTGTCATACGCAAAGACATAACTAAATAATTTCTTTTTTCTAATTCTACTCCTTTATTGTACAGTATGCTACATTAATTTGGCATACTATATTATTTCGTATTGATGATAGATGCAAGACACACTACTGAAAGAGAAACTTTGACCCATACATATAGCAATCAATGAACATTGAACATAGTACAATAATTGAATATATCCTGACATACTTGAACAGAGAATGAAGTATGAATGACCTTATCAATCGGGAATGTAACTGTACCAAAACTTAGAACATGTAGTACGTATTTCATACGGAGATAAAAGGTGACCAGTCCACTGTGAGCCCAAATTCTTGTATTGAGTATCCACATTTGTTTGCTATGCAAAATACTACAAGCTACTGGCTGACATCCTTTACTATCTCTCTTCTATCTTCTTCCTTCTTCTCATCACTCTAAAACCACATTAATCTTCTCATCGCCTCCAACCACCACCGATCTGCGGCTTCCACCACCACCGACCACCGCCTTCCACCACCACCGACCACCGTCGTCCACCACCAAGATTCGAGATCTACTCTGTCATCACCGATTTCGCCTCCAACCACCACCGATCTGCGGCTCCCACCACCACCGACCACTGCCTTCCACCACCACCGACCACTGTCGTCCACCACCAAGATTCGAGATCTACTCTGTCATCACCGATTTCGCCTCCAACCACCACCGATCTGCGGCTTCCACCACCAAAATCTTCTCTCCCATCACCGATTTCGTCTCCAACCACCACCGATCTGCCGCCTTCACCATCCCAAAAGTTGTTGACCACCACCATCACGTCCGACGCAAATCTGCTTCCCTTCATTTGCACCGCCCCAGAACCACCGCCACCCACCACGGCCCTATGGGCAACATGTTTTTTCTTGCTAATTATAATTGTATAAATGCTAATAACTCCGTTAACTTTATTTTTTTAGGATATTTAATAGTTTAATGAGTTAATTATATTATAACATTTGTATTAATTACCTTATTTAATGAGTTAATTATCGGTTGCCCATTCATCATTGCCCACTGGGTTCTACCGGGGCCCATATCTGCAAATGTCTGGCTGGTCTGTTGTGAATTATGATCATTGTCAGAGTAGGTTTTGGACCCCTTGTGCCTAAAATTAACTCTATTTTAGCCTATTTGTGGACTGTTTAGAGTATGAGAACAAATCTGGGTTCTTTATTTAAAAACATGGGCCAATACTGGACTGTGGGTAAATAAACTCATATTTCATATGAGTGATATATTAAAAGTTAATTAACTTCTTGGATTCAATTCTTATGGGTGTAAAAAACTGTCAGGAAAGTCGCCCACTAAAAAAGAATCTGAGTGTGATAGTAGTTGACTGGATTAGTTGAACGTAATAGATACAGTAGAAAGAAGCACCTAATTAACATTCCCTAACTTGGCTAATGTATCATCATAAGATGAAAAGAATCCATTATCCTCTCTATATACTCCCATGCTACTTTGATTTGAGATACAATCTTCTCTTCTTCTTTTGGATTGAGCTTGAGTAAATCTACTACATTACATAATTCAATAATTCAACTCGAGCAGTCAAGCTCACACTGAGCTCGATTCATTAAGAAAATAGCCTAATACCGAATCCGAGTAACTTAATGAGTTTTAGATATTGAGGGGGCTTAACTCGGTTTGTTAGGTGAACGATCACAAAGTTGAACAAACTGAATCGAGTGGAGTTGTGCTTGTGTACATACGTGCTCGTTGAGTTCCAACTCGCATAACATCACTAGTGTAGTGATAATCATGATATATGAGTACTCGCTATTGATGAGTTCCAAAAGTTATCGCTTTTATTTATAAATAAAAGTTCTCATTGCCTAAAATAGCAAGTACTCATATGTCATGATTATCAGTACATGAAACCTCATCAATAGTATAATACTCATCTGTCTCAATCAATTATTTACGTATTCCTTTTTTGGACGTCCCAATCAATTATTTACGTTTCCATTTTTGGAAAGTACCCCACATCCCATCTATATTATTTTAAATATGGACCCCACATTTACACTTCTTTATCTCCACTCATATCTCACACTTTTTTAATCAACTACCCCACATTGACATACAATATTAATATAACACTACCAAACAAAATTATTCATTAAAAACCATGCAAAAAGCAAACGTAGACTTATCATTGGGACGGAGGGAGTAGTATGGAAGATGTTGCTCCATTATCCTCAAGATTGTAGGATGCATATAAGTAAATTGATCATGAGTTCATGAGTCATGACCTTTTAAATCCACAAAAACACCTCTCCAAGATTGGAGTAACATTTAAGGGCATATTGCCCGAAACTAACCCTGCACATGATTTAGAGAGACTTTGGAGTAGTTTGAAATAAGTGTGTGGTTTAGAGTGTAGGAAAGTTATGTTGTGGGTTATGGGCAGTGGGTCTTAGACTCTTATGACTCTTATCTTAAGGGGTGGCCCCTAAAACAGGATGCCATTTGATTCTCTTTTTGCTGTTTCTTTTTCTTACTTCAAAATTTTCCTAGTTTGAAAATTTCTCATCCACTGCCCTATTTAATTCATATTGCTATGTCCATCCATTGACATATATAGTATATAGGCAAATGACTGACAGAGCAGTTATACCAACTAAAAACCTAAAAACCAATTGTTGGTGTCAGTAATTAGATATAGCCATGTCAATGCTACATACTACTCGTAGTACTACTGTTAATGACATAATGATCCAATCATTTAATTCCCCATTTGTGCTTTTATCATTGTTTGATTGGTATTTAAAAAATCAAATTTTAAATTCAGTTCACTTCAAATTTACTTAATTATATTATCAAACATTTACTTAATCCGCTGCCAAACAAAATGATACGATGTAATGATACGATGTTTCTTCCAAATTCCAATTTCACTTTAGTGTATTATGAAAGAGTTAGAATATAATGATGGCAAGTTGGCAACTTATGTAGCTAGCAGACCTGTTCAGTGTTAAACCGGACTTATCATTGAAAGCGTGCAACATCCGGTACTAGCTAGTTTTGTGTATCTCTCAATCCCTGTACATTTTGTCGATCCAGTCTTACATGTTAAAGTTTATAGTTTGTCCAAATGTTTTGCCTATTCTTTGGTAAATTATCTATTGATGAAATCCGTTTAAAGAAGATATCATTGGGAGTCAATAAATAATCGTAAATAAAGTTCAATAGCGATAGTGAAATTGAATGTTAATTTAGAAATGTTTTTAATATTTAACAAGGAAACAAAGTCATGATATCAAAATGAAACAATCTGAGTAGCTAGAGAATATTTAAAACTGAGAGCTAGCGAGTTAGTAAAGAGACTTCGTTTCTTTGTACATGGACTACGGTACACAACTACACATATACCTTACGAGAACCACAACTCGGGGAGTATCTGTTGCACATGTTAATCAATCAAATGCTTTGAAATCAATTTCGCGAATCCCTTCGATCAGATTAATCATTGAATTTTTCTAAAATCGATCATGTGCCTACATATTATCTTGAATTTATGGTGTCACTTTCAAGTCCAGAAAAGTTTAAGTCCTTACAACAATAAATCACAAAAACATTATTATAAAATTAATACACGCGTGCTGCATATATAAAAACTCATTCATATATATATATATAAACTTTCAAGTCCAGAAAAGTTCAAGTCCTTACAACAATAAATCACAAAAACATTATTATAAAATTAATACACGCGTGCTGCATATATAAAAACTCATTCATATATATATATATATATATATATATATATATATATATATATATATATATATATATATATATATATATAAAAGAATTTTGAAAAAAAAGAAAAGGTTGATGCTTTTAACAATTGATCGCTCCTTATCATGTGATCATATATTTCGATTGAAATCGACATAACATAATATATAAGTATTTTATTTCTATATAATGTTTTGGTATGGTCTTGTTATTGGTATTGGCATGTGGTTCGCCAATCCCCACCATTCTAAAGCTTATAACAAAGCTAAAGGACACTGCTTCGTGTTGGAACCTCGTGCGCATGTCTTCTTTTTTTAACATCTTATTACATTACTACGAAGTACATTATTATTAACTTCTAAATCTTCTCCGATTATTTCAGTTAACACGGGCGTCATTCGATAATGACTAATCACAAATCCATCTTGATCATGCCTAAATTGAGTTGCCACATGGCATGCATCGTTAGAGTATGCATCCAAGTTGCGTTGGATGCATAACGATGACAATTTGGTTTTCGAAAAGTAGGTTGGGGGAGTATTCATTTCAAAATGATTATGTACATTATTGTTTTTAACTTTATGTGGTATGAGGTTGCAAAGTTAAATGAAATTGGAAGTCACAATTTAGAAAATAGTACAGAAATGTGACAACTAGTTATGAATGGTACAGAAGTTAGGAAGGAGCTTCTAGCCTCCTATAATTGAAATGAAATTCATGCACCTCTCTTGTTGTGTCCACAGAACATGACCCAACCCCCAATGGCTTCATTCTTTAGGTTAGCAGTGACAACTCACAAAAATATATTTGATTCTCTAAGTTGCTTTCGAAACAATAAAGTAGCAAATGGATCACAATCATGAAATGTATTCATCATCCACTCAAGTTTGTAGTAATTGATTAGAGGGCGGAATCAGGACTCGAAGTTCGGCATCGATTTACATAGAACTATTTGAAAGTTTAGGGGCCAAACATGAAACATCAATAATATTACCTATAATCTTTTTTTTCCTGAATTTTTTGCTGGGAGACATCACACATGTCCTATAGGTCTGCCCCTGCTTGCGGATAAAACCCCAGTATATATCGGTGTCACTTGTCTTCAAAATTGCCAATCTTTCTTATTATTTTAACAAACCTACTTGGTTTAAGTTTCACTGTTCCTCCGGGGCTCCATACCATCACAGATCATCAAATCTTTCCTTGCAGTAGTGGAAAATCCCAAAAAGCTGCAAAAGATGAGTTTAAGTTTTGTCCAAAAACTTAGCTCAACAAGACAAGATCATTTACTCCCCTGCATAAACCTGCAGGGAGTCTTTTGCAGGGTGAATCATTTTACTCATAAACAAAGTGCAAATCTTGGTAAGGGTCTGTGTCCAAAACATTGTAGGACATAGATATAGTTGCTTAGAGGACTAACATGTCTATATATGTAACTTAAAACCAGATGAACCTACAGAGAACAGTTCTCTGTAAAGCTTAAAAGTTTCTGGACCCATAAAACACAAGTGGCTCATCTTCTTATCTGACCACTAATATGTCATGTTCCATGTACAAGACCTTCATTTTGTGACTTTTAAAAGTTCTAAAATCTCAAAAATCAAGATTTTTTTTCTCAATGATAACATGCACAAGTCCCTACACTTTTCATATGAGTTAAGTTAGGTCTAATCCTTACTATCTGGAATTCACTAACCTTTTGCATATGTAATTCCAAGAACCTTTTTTCCATCAGTGCATAATGTTTGTTCTTTCTTCCTGAATTGTGATGAATATAGCAAAGGACAGTACTGATGGAAGTTATACCTAAACTAATGATAATGCTGGATTTTCAATCATTCCACAAGCAGAAGCGCAACAAGGAATAAAATTTGACTAATCTCGAAATACAACAAGATTCGGTGTTAAGCGAGCTCCTGCAGTGTCTCTGAGAATCTACGCAACGTTATGGATCCATTGGCATTTGAACAAATGCCAAGAAAATTAGGAGAAAGTTCAAAATCATCCAGCGTTATCACTGTATTCCTTACCGATCAACGTCCCCTCACACGTATGTATTCGTAATTTCGTATGATAACAACAAAGATCAGACAATGCCAATAGTATTATTCCATGGTGTTCAATTAATCATAGTCCTTTCCAATGGAAGTATATGTAACCTCTAGCTGTTTCTGACTGATATATGCTTGGCATCTAGCCTTGGTGGCATAACATAGAACAAATTCGAAACAAAAGAAGTATCCAATGGAAATATCTCCTTGTTTTCAAGTATTTCATGTTAATTATGTCCATGGATATCTCCGAACCATGTCACTTCACGTTGCTTATTTTGGGTTGAAAATTTTGGTTGGCCCTCATAAGGACAGAACAAAAGCAATGGTCCAAAATTTTGAATGTGAAGTTTTACCTTACTGAGGTATTATTGTTATCCACAATCAGCAGAGCCAGGAACCTTTTTGCTGATAAAAACAGTTCACCAAGGCGAATTATTACCATGAAATCATGAAAGAGCATATAAATGGTCACTACTGTTAGTCCTTTTCAGTTTACACTAGCTACTTGAAAATAACAAAATGCATGTAATGAGAATAATTCACGAATTTGAACTTCTATATAGATTGTTGGCGGACAGTTCTTCTATATCGACTATCTTGCAGCGACAATACAACTGTGAAAAATGAAAATACCAAATTTGTCCTGATCAAGTGATGAATACACATGAACATCGGTTCTTTGTCTTAAGTTCCCACCTCCTTAATTTTCGACTCTTCAAGGTCCCCATTCCATGCATGTTCGCCTTAATCATGTCATTCCCACTCAAGCAGTCAGTCAGTGTCCTCTAACCGAAAATAAGGCAGGACCAGGTTTAGCCCCATGAGAATGTTGCTTCACATTGTCAATCTCTCGGACCACTCCTCAGGGTTGGTGTATGCCAAGTACGAGTTCCATTTTCTGCACTGGTATCGAATGTGTGTTAGGAAGGAAGTTCTTGTTGAGACAAAGTTCCCAACTTTCCTGATCAGCAACAAACTTATCCATACTCAAGTACTCGATAGAACTTGAGAGCAACAAAGCTATGATAAAGGCTTAAAGCACTCATTCATGGACCACTGGCCTTATACACACAGCCTTATACATCTCACATACATAACATGCAATATGTTATATGTGCAATTCCTATAATCATTGACCTTTATACTTGATATAGAACTTAAAAGCTACACGCTATATAAATTAAAGCAATAATTCTTGTTCCACTGGCTTTATGTAATTTCTACAAGCATTGAACTTCAACATACATTCCCAACAAAAGTTATATATATAGATAGTATATGACTTCACTTGGTATGATTCATTATACACCAATTTATAATAATTCAACTTTACTCCATAACACTTGGTCATATAAAGCTTTTTTAGGACAATATATATAGGATAACTTGCTTCAAATCTGAAAATGTCCACTTAACTGATTGTTCTGCCTTATACTTTTGAAAATAATAAACATGCACCGAATGAATCAGGCTATTTCATTTTCATCCGAAAAATAATTCAATTAAATTAGATTTGTTCGGTTCAAATTTGTTTAGTTATACTCGCTCCGTCCCACAACAGTTGCACCATTTTGCCATTTTGGGCGTCCCGTTAGAGTTGTATCATTTTATTTTCTTGCCATATTTAGACATGTTAATAATAATTTTTATATTCCGTCAACACATGATTGGCTAAAAATCACCCATAAAGTAAAAACAACCTCCACTATCAATATAATTCAATATTGAACTATTTTCCTTATTTTATGTGCCCAAAATCAATTAGTGCAACTGCTTTGAGACGAACGGAGTATATCTTTTATATACAAATAACTTCAATTCATATTAATATCAGTTAAATTGAGATCAATCAATTCAATTCATTTGTATCTGGACGAAGAGAATAGCCTGACTCTAACTGTAAAAGAAGGGTTGAAGAAAAGAAATACGAAAATATAATATAATGAAAAGTGGTAATAAAAACATTAATAGTCAAAGGTAAACATTAGAAGAATCGCATCCATGTAATTTAATGAGTAATGTAAGGGCCTGATTGGTAAAAAAATGCATGCCGAATATGGCCGAAGTTTTGAAATGCATTCGAAGTTGATCGGAAGAATTTTACATGTAAAATTGAGTTTTTTTTTAATAATTGAACCATTACAATTTCACAAGCAGCATTACAAAGCTAGGAATAAACTATAAATAATCCCGCACTTGACGAGAATTGAACCTATGACCTCTAGTGTCATGACACCTCAGTCTAATCAATTGAGCTAGACCTCATTGGTATCATGTAAAATTGAGTTTGACCAAGGAAAAAACTCAAAATCACCTGCTTGCTAAAAATTGGAGTTATAGGTGAAATCACAAAATTAGAAGAGAAAACGTGTTTGGTGTTTGGTAAATTCTCATTGTCACTGTAAAGAATATGTATTTAGGTTCTAGTTTGCTAGTAATTAAAGTCTATTGCCCTTGCTTTTGGGACATTTCTGAGTAGAAATGGGGTTAGAAAAGACTTTTTACAGGGGCCAAGAAATCGGGGTTGGTTGTAAAACCAAAAACGGTGCCCCCGGTTTTGCCACCATGCCGCTGCTGTAAAATGTTGGTTTCCAAAACACACTTGCACGATTTACGAAGCTGCCCGGACATAAAACGCATGCAGGCAAAATCTTACCAAGCGCTGTAAAATAGCTTGGTGAACGCCATTTTCGCATGTAAAATGGCAAACCAATCACGCGCTATGGTGAAATAACACACACATACGAGTATGACCAAAAAGGAAGATGGTAAAAAATGAAGGAAAAAAAGCAAGTATATAGGGCATAGGACTAGGAGTACATAGGTAAAAAAGTTTGAATTTGTAACCTGTTTGTAATAATCAGACGTAAATGTGTACCAATTTAAAATAAATGGTTCTGGGAGGGCTTGTTATAAGTAATTTTCCCTGTTATTTTTATTTTTGTTTTATCCGATTTATGTAGTTACTACTCGTGAGTTCTTCTCCAAAGGCTCCCTAAAAGAGGCGGGAAAGGGGCATGAAATTGGAAAAACCCTACTAATCGTGTCTATCCGTCTGTCTGCGCGCAACTGAGCCAATCTTCAATCCTCTGCAAATTTCAAATGGGAATTAAGGTACAGATCCAATTCTCTATTCGTATTTCAGCTTTCGAGTAATTTAATCTCAAATTAGTGATTGCTGCTGCGATTTTCTAGGGTTTAACGAAGCTATTGGCGGACAATGCCCCAAACGCAATGAAAGAGCAGAAGTTCGAGAGCTACTTCGGCAGAAAAATCGCCATTGACGCCAGCATGAGTATCTACCAGTTCCTTGTACGTATTCTTTGTACACAGAACTTGTTAATGTCATTGATTGACAAAGTTATCTATCTGAAATTTTAGTTAGGGACTAGTGAGGTAGCTTTTGCTTATTTTATCTATACTTAGAACTAGTTGTTTACACTAGCATATGCTGCATTTGATGTCATATGTTATGTTTTCGAGCCTCGATCTCCTTCAAATGTGGGCAGGCAGGGGTAGGTAGCTTCAAAACCTTGTTATATGTTATGAACAAGTGCTCCTATTTACGAGTCGTCATTGCCTGAGCTTAGGAAGTGTGACATATCCTATCCTTGTTTCACAATTATGAATTGGCAAACTCTCTTGCCTTTGATCAGGGCTTTTAACGAAATGAAGGCTGTGTAACATGTTTGTTTTGTAGAGTATTAAGATGTGATAAACTTGTTAACTAAGGGAGTTGGTTAAAACTTGTTCAACAAATGAGTTAAGTTTGCAGTGCGTGATATTTGCAGATTGTCATTGGAAGAAGTGGTACTGAAATGCTTACTAATGAGGCAGGTGAAGTGACAAGGTATGTGCTCTTTCTGCTTGCAAGCAAATGTTTTTCTTGAGTAGTTGACAATAGGTTTGCAGTTAAAGGCTTAGTAATATCAGTGTCTTCAGGATTTGGTTCCATGTGAGTTCATTTTCAATCTAACACTGGCCCTTCTTCCAAGCTTTTTCACGTTTCACTTCTGCATATCTTTGCTACTATAGTGAGAAGTATATAAGTGATGTTTTCTTTGTGCTTCTCATTGAATTATAGTAAGATACAAATTGAATTGATTTTATTAACTAGAGTATAAAGTAAATACTATGAAAGTTTGTTGTGGAGTAGTATGGGAAATATTTTGTATAATGTGAATAAAATCCTAAAATCAAGAAGAAAAGTAGATATAGATGTAAAAATTATAGCAGTTCTATGATAATCTGTTCTGTTTGATTTATGTACAAACCATAATTTATTCTAATAAAAGAAAAAGCGGATAACATATTTTAGCAAATAACCAAAATAATTATAAGTGTCTTACTTTCCGACCTATTTAAATTTTATGGTGGCTCGGTCCCTGTACATGGCTTCAGATTGACATCCCCATATCCATCCAAGGCCATTAACACACACATACTATTGCCGTAGAAGTTCTAAGTAAATACATGCGGTGTCATTTGTGTGCAGAAGCACAGCCGCACACTTTAAAACATTTATTTCTAAGTATACCTTTCAAGTTGCTAGTTTGATTAGCTTAGACGAGTTATGCTATTTTACCAAGCAATGTTCTATCTTTTCCGGTTCCTTCTATTGCTGAATGGTTTCTCTGTCTAACTGGTGCCTCTTTAGTCATTTGCAAGGGATGTTCACGAGGACAATCAGACTTTTGGAAGCAGGAATCAAGCCTGTGTAACTTACTTTCACCAAAACTTGTACCCTTAATTCACAGTTTCTTCGTCTTGTGACTTTATTTATTTATTTTACTTTCTTTAATACTTTGTGTTAATTTAGATATGTCTTTGACGGGAAGCCTCCTGATATGAAGGGTCAAGAGCTTACCAAACGGTATTTGGTTTCCATTTCTGATCATCGTTGGTCTGCTTAATGTTTAGTATTATGGTAGGGTTGCTAATTGAGATTTGATTCTCTAATGCAGACTTTCTAGAAGAGCTGAAGCCACTGAAGGCCTAACTGATGCTTTAGAGGTCAAATATATTAACTCACTATCCTTGCAAATGACTTTAAAATAAAATAAAATATAAGAAATTGTATCATATTCTATCCTGTGGTGGCAGATCATTGATCAACCCTCATTTCCCTTTTCTTTTTTTTTTTTTCATGTTTCTCTGCTACATGAATAATTGCTCACTTCATAATTCATTTGTTTCTGCAGAAAGGAAACAAGGAGGATATTGAAAAATTCAGTAAACGAACAGTAAAGGTGAGCTTCTAGGACTTATCTCCACCAAAAAAAAAAAAGACGGAAAAGTTGTATCGAGATAACATTTTGTTTTTAATAGTGTATTAAGGTAAGGTCAACCCTAGCCCTATAGTGAAATGCTTATTCTTCGATGATTTGAATTTAGGTATATAGTTTCTGTATGTAACAAACCTCATGGATGCAGATAGAACTGTGGGTTAAATGTGGCCTTATGCTGTAAGAAAGAGGTCTCTGTTAGTCATACAACTTTTTGATCATTGACATTTTTGGTTTTAAACCATCTAATTGGAAATATTTGCTTTTGATGTATTGCACGTAGTCTAGACTTGTTTGCTCTTCAGAGCTCATTACTTGTCAATGACTTAATGCTATTCAAACTATTAAACACGAGGAATTTGTTTAATGTTAAAGAATAAAACCACAATAACTCTTTTAAGTTTATGAAATAAATTCACTCTTGCAGTGTAAAGTTCCATCTGTCTATAATGTATAACACCATAACGGAACTGCAATATGCGAGGCTTGTTTTTTTCCATGATGTATTTACTTTTCTTTCACCCCTGCTCTTTCTTTTCTGCTTGCCAAGTAGTATGATATAAATTTTTATTTGATTACAATATAAATTTAATGAAGATGCATTATTGTAATTAACTTTGGGATGTTTTAACTTTTGTTAAACAGGTTACAAAGCAACATAATGAAGACTGCAAAAAGCTTCTTAGACTAATGGGAGTACCTGTCATTGAGGTGATAGCTTCTTCAGTTTGCGTGGTGCCAGATATGGTCCTTACGATTTATCCAGGAACAGTGTTTTAGCTTCCTTTTAATAATATTTTCCTATGTAACTTGTGTAGGCTCCATCTGAAGCAGAAGCACAGTGTGCTGCACTTTGTAAAGCAGATAAGGTAAGTCAGACTTGTTCTGATTATGCCGATAAGATATAGTGGTACCTTACACACCATAATTGTAGATAATACTTTTGGAATTTCCTGCTTATCCATTTCTTTAAAAGAAAAGAAAAGAAACGAAAAAATGCTCCTCTTCTTTGGAACAAAGCAATTATTACTTGATCCACCTTATTTGCTTATGCACTAAGTTGCAATATAAACTAAGCATTTGAAGTATTTTTTTAACCTTTTTTTGTGTCAGGTTTATGCTGTGGCTTCAGAAGACATGGATTCTCTTACTTTCGGAACTCCTAGGTTTCTTCGTCATTTAATGGATCCTAGCTCCAAAAAGATCCCGGTGATGGAATTTGACGTTGCCAAGGTACTAAGAAATCCCAACCCCCTCCCGCTTTAATTAGATGACATTCTAGTGTTTTTGAACCTTCGTTAAATAGTTGACATTCTGGCTATTTCACACCTTTTAATTCCAGTTGTATCTAATCATTTCGTTGAAAATCCACTATTGTACACTTTTCACTAATTTTCATTTTTGTAATCATAACCACTAGGAGCAATTTTGGAAAGAAAAAGTTTCCTTCATTAATTTGCACAATGCTAGAATGTCATTTATTTAAAATTTGAGGGCATATCATATTTCAATTCTGCTATTTCTGATTCAATGTTATGTATCAGGTTTTGGAGGGATTGGACCTAACTATGGATCAATTCATAGACTTGTGCATTCTTTCTGGCTGTGATTATTGTGAAAGCATTAGAGGTAATGGTGCTTGCTGTCAATTTTTTTTTTCTTTTCTAAATTTTAATTTCAACACATCTCCTGTGTTTCATTGGGGGTTGGCAGTGGAAGTGTATTTCTCAACTTAAAGTACAAACAAACCTGTTTATATGAAAGATCCTTCTTAATTTACAAACCTCCTTGGGCGCCTTGGAGTCCTGCATCTCTACGATTAAATGAACATGAGACCAGGATTTTTTTTAAGATTACAATATCATTACATTGACTCGTACGTTACAAATGATTTCTATTCAAATTCAACTAATTATACAAGGGCTCCATATGGAGATAAATTACCACTTCAATGGGGTTCGATCGCACGACCTCTTCTTTGATCTTCCAGCTCTCATACAACTCGGCCACCCTTAAAACTTCTGGAATATTATGTTTTTTGCTCTACCTTTTTTTATCTGGTTCACCCCTGTCCATCTCGTTTGGTGGGGTTAAATCATCTGTTTAGTTTATCCTAGGATAGAATTCACTAATACATAGTCTATTCTCAGGTATTGGTGGACTAACGGCTTTGAAGCTGATTCGCCAGCATGGATCGATTGAGAACATTTTAGAGAACCTCAATAAAGAAAGGTGCTTCATTTATGTTACCAATTCACAGTAAATTTACTCGAAGGATGCTCTATTTTTCAGCATCCAAGTTTGCAATTAAGAAAAGCTAGCTTGGGAATTTGGGACTGGTTGATTTAACAATCAACAGCAGTGGTTTCTGGGCATGTTTCTTGTTCCCTTTAGTTTCGATACTCAGTAATAACTCTAGTATGATATTCACTACCTAATCTTCAATGGAAGTTTTGCAGTAAAAGCATGTCTCACCCTATAAACAATCTGAGTTAGTTTTTGCCTTTAAGCTTGAGATGGCCAGATGGTGGCTAGCTCTTTGTAAGTTGCCGTCAGATTTTTTTTCAAGTGTTCAGTGTCCGTTTCAAGTTATTGGAAGTATATAGGTCATCTGGTAAAAGTTCTATATTAGAATTTGATATAATGGTGAATTTAGCTTTATAGAATTTGTCATGCAAAAGTTAAAAGTGTCTATGTTGTTCGTGATCTGCATGGATATGTCTATCTGATGTCTCATATTCCTAGATATCTTCGTATTAATTATACGGTTCCTAAGTTATATTGTTTGTACAGATACCAAGTACCAGAAGATTGGCCATATCAAGAGGCTCGGAGGCTCTTTAAAGAACCTGAAGTTTTTGCCGATAATGAAATTGAGCTTAAGTGGACTGCTCCCGATGAAGAGGTGTTTAAATTTCCGTAATTGTGTAACCTCAAATGGTCATTTCCTCTCAGCAAATGTTTGGTCAATGAGCAATTTAGTCTAATGTTACTCATTTTTAGGGGATAATGAACCTTTTGGTGAAAGAGAATGGATTTAACAGCGAAAGAATAGCCAAGGTATGTCTGTCTTTTTATTTCGTTGTACTCACCCTAACCTCATAGTAATGAAACAATAAGCATCACCTGGTTGGCTAACTTCATATTTTGGCTATTTAGGCTATAGAGAAGATCAAGGCTGCCAAAAACAAGTCGTCCCAGGGCCGGTATGTATTGATATAACAATAAGTCAACTTAGACTTTAATGCTTGTATGGGGAACCACTTTCTAACCCTTTAATCATATGGGAACAGGTTAGAATCATTCTTCAAGCCAACTGCTAGTGCGTCAGTTCCCCTAAAACGCAAGGTATGTCTCGTTAATAATCACACACACATAACCTTGACATTAGCGTTTTGAATAGCTTCTCTTTGGTATTATATGGTATTCTGTGTGAATTTTGCTACTCTTCTATTAACATTTATTGCTAGTGAAGTGCTACTAAATAAAATTAGCTCATCACACGACTTAATAAATTGGCTTCAACGTACATGTGATGCTAATTAGTCAAGAACTTCCACACGAATGCTTTTTAGACTGCAGCTGTGTAGGGTGCTAAAAGATTGACTTATTTTCCAAAAATTCACGTTTCTTCATACTATCTCTTCATATGTACATTGATCCACTTGCTATTCGAAAAGTTACATCAAAATGTAATGTTCGTTCGGTTCTTGAAAGTTTCTGGAACTCATTTTTTGTTTGGGTCAATGACCATACATGCTTGAAGAAGCTTACCTTGCAAAAATTACAATATTTTCAATTAATGGAGCAGGGTGTTTTATCTCAGCAAGAACCTCTTACGCTTCATATTAAGTCCTTTAGTTGCCATTTAGAGCTGTTGTCTAGACCATTCCCAAAAGTATTGCATCATATGGGATCATACTCCAAATCTTTCCCGAGCCAATCCTTTCATTTAAAATGCAGAAACCTCCATAACTGATTGTCTCACATGGGATGCTTTCTCGAATTGCACAAAATTATACTCTAATTGGTAACAATTTTGGTAATGGACGGCAGGGGGCTACTTGTACTCTTGCAATTTCAAAACCTGTAATCAAGCCTAAGCTGTTTTCCACGGAAGCATCCTTGCATTCCAGGCCCAAGTCTAATCTCGGCTTAGGCATGCCATCTGTTGATCAGAGGTCAAAGCAGACCATGCTGTTCTGCAAAAGCTTATGCTGTGCCATATGAAGTTGACAGCCATGGTGAACCTGGATCTCATATTACTTTTGTGCTTTAGTTAAACCCTTTCAATACCATTACCAGCGTCGTTAAAAACTACAAATTGATGTTTAGGAGTTACTTGTAAATGTAGCTGCAGGAACTTCACTTATAAAATAAACTCAACTTCAGGATCTTGATTGATAATAGGATACACGGAGAATTGTTAGGTGAAATTAAGGATTAAGGATAAACCTTCCTAGTTGATTGGTGATTGATCTTTGAAGAAGTAATAGATGCATGAAGCCTTTAATAAGAGATTGTAAGCTTTCACTTTAAGGACTGAATCATGCCCGTCTTTCATGTTTATTTTGATTATGGGATAAGTCTCATACATATCATCACCATGATAACTCTGAGTGATGGTTTGGCAGTTCACTTTTGAAATTATTTTCCCTTAGTGTAGCATATCTCATCAACCTTTCTAACTCTGGTTGGTAACTCAATTACAGGAAACAACCGAGAAGGCTGATAAGGGAGCTGTAAACAAAAAGGCGAAAGCTGGTGGGAGTAAGAAGAAGAAGTAAATCCAAGTCCGGATATGTATTGGAGTTTGTTTGTTTCAACTGTAAAACCCAAGTTACTTTATCTAGATCCTTAAGAACATTTGACATCTGAGATACTGTACTAGTTCTACTTGTAACTTCTACTCGTAGTATTTAACTTCTAGGGGTATTTGCAAGCTAAACATCGTTCCACCTCTAACTACTCAATGTTGGAACCTTGTGTTCTCTGGTGGGGGGGGATAGGCACTGGAATTGGACACTTGGACTCTATCTAGGTTTCAAGTTTCTTATATCAAATGCATGTATTTGCCCGTGTAGAAAAAGTCTTCCTATTTGCCCCGTACTATAATTTAAAATCTCACCGAAACAACGGAATAAAAGGTACTGAAATGATTTGTTTTTTCAACTCACCAAATAAATAGCATGAAATCCATAACTATTTAAAACACTTTAAATTTTGTCCTTATTTGTAAATTTTCATTTTTATTTTTGAAACACTAAAACACATAGTATCGTATTTTAAGAGTTCGACATATCTTTTAAAGCAATACATGTTACCAAGTTGCTATGAAACTCTGAGAAAAAAACGACAGGAAGTTAGTTTTTTTTGTGAAATTTAGTTGCTAAGCTTAAATATGTCGTTGCTTCCGGGAATATAACCGACTCGCAGAGTGTGAATATCTAAGCATCTATGCCGAAATCCGGGACTTATAAAAGCCTTCTTGTAATTGTTTGGAAAAGACTACAAAAGCCAAGTCTTCTCTTAATAAAAGAAGTCTTCAAACTTATTCCAACACACAAAAGTACAAACAGACTCTTGCTTTCAATTTTCAATGTAAACAATACTCCATGAACATTTCACAGAAACTTTCCTCCCATTTATTTAGCTAATATTTGCAGCCTATTTAAGCAACAACAATGTATCAACTAAGTATCATAAACTCTGTTGTATAGGGAGATAATTAGAACTACACTTCACAAGCTAAAAATGGGTTCAAAGTCGCAAGCAGTAAGTCTCTTTTCCTTCCTTTCTGCCATCTTATGGTGCATGTATTACAGCTGCATTATCACACTGCAAGATTTCCACTCGTGCTTTAGTCGCGTGTTCCAACTGGTGTCCTTCCTCCTCTTCTATTCATCGTCATGGGACTCCTGTTACACTCACGTGGAGGATGATGTCTCAAACCCCAGACCAATGCTCACAAAAGACGACGTTGAACTGGTGATGGAACGTTTAGGACTATCGTTCTGTGATCAAGAGCCATTGGAAGGGTTGGTAAATTTTACTAACATGTTTGATGTTAACGAGCCTAGTTTAGAAGAAGTAAGAGAAGCATTCGACGTGTTTGATCAAAACCATGACGGATACGTAGATGCAGCAGAGTTGAAGAAAGTCGTGGATTCAATTGGTGTGAGGAAGTATTCCGAACAAGAGTGTAGTACGATGATTGTGGCTTATGATGAGTATGGAGATGGGAGGATCGATTTCTGTGATTTCGTTAAACTGATGGAGAAAAGTTTCTCGTAACCATCTATTTATAACAATCTCAATTCTAGTATTCAATCAAGTAAAGTTGTCATTTTTTATACTTTCGGCTATCAGAGTATCATGTATAATACAAGTTCAATTTATAATTACGGTTTACGATCAAATGCATGTATTCCCAAATTTCAATATCACGGACATATAAATAAGCAGAACTAACTTGTCAAATTGAACTCCAAATAAATTTAACCACTTCCAAATGCCAAAAGTTCCTCAAAGTCTCTATCTTTTAAACAAATGCAAGAATATTCAAACCCTACACAAAATCCACGCGCAAATAAAAATTACCGGCCATTTCAAGTTTCCCTCCATTTCAAACCAACTTCTAAAATCATACACTCAAACCAACTCTGTCCTCCATTGCCAACTTCTCTTCAACGAAATCAAGAACCCACTAACCCAACACTGGAACTCAATCATCAAAGCCTTTTCTCAAACCCAGAATGCCCAGCAATCCATCCACTACTACAACCTCATGGTTTCCGGTTACTCTTCGCGTCCCAACGGCGTCACTTTCTCAAACTTGCTCAAGGCATGTGACAAGATTAAGGCCGGAAGGAAGTCCAAGGAGGTTCACGGGTCGGTGATTCGCTCCGGGTTTGCACAGGATGTGATTGTGTGTACCAGTTTGATCAAGTCCTATGCTGCACTAGGGGAACTGGACTGTGTGCGGAAGGTGTTTGATGAAATGCCTGAGAGGGATGTGGTGGCGTGGAACTCGTTGATTTCGGGGTATACCCAGATGGGTCTTTATCACGAAGCGTTGGGGTTGTATGAGGAGATGAAGGGTGCTAATGTGGGTGTTGATGGTTTTAGTCTTGTGAGCTTGTTGTCTGCTTGTGCTCATGTTGGCGCGTTGAGTGTTGGTGTGAAGTTGCATGAGTTGGGGAGTGAAAAGGGGTTGTTGGGTAATGTTTTCGTCGGTAATGCGCTTATTGATATGTATGTGAAATGTGGTAGTTTGAAGAAGGCTGTTTGTGTATTTGAGGGGATGAAAGTGAGAGATGTGTTCTCGTGGAACTCGATCATAGTTGGTTATGGAGTGCATGGTTTTGGGGATAGAGCTGTTTTGTGTTTCGACAAAATGTTGGCTGCTGGAATGAGGCCTGATTCAGTTACGTTTCTCGGTCTGTTGTCTGGGTGTAGCCACCAAGGTTTGGTAGACGAGGGGGTTGAGTACTTCAGTCTGATGAGCTCAAAATTTGGACTAAAACCGGAAGTCAAGCATTATGGCTGCATGATTGATCTGTATGGGCGAGCTGGGAAGCTTGATAAAGTGCTTCAGGTCATCGAGGAATCTGAATTCTCGAACAGCACAGTCCTGTGGCGAACCTTGTTAGGCTCGTGTAAGATTCATAAAGACGTTGATAATGCAGAGGAGGCGTTGAAAAAGTTAACTGAACTTGGCACATTGAGTGCTGGTGATTGTGTACTTTTAACTGGAATTTACACCGACGTGAAAGACCTGCAGGGAGTTGCGAATATGAGGAGGTTAATGAAATACAAAGGCTTAGAAACTACACCAAGTTGGAGTTGGATAGAAATCAGTGGGCAGAACCATAGATTTGTTGTTAATGATCCGTCTCATCCAGATTCAAATGAAATTTATCGAAAGTTAGAGGAAATGGTGTATGAAGCTACCGTTGTTGGTTATGCTGGAAATGCTAGGCGTAAGTCTGGGTTCGAACAATTTGAGGATGGAAAGGGGTCGTGTCACAGCGAAAAGCTAGCGTTAGCTTTAGGATTGATGCGAACGGATGAAGGGACCAGTCTTCGGATTATGAAGAACCTTAGAGTGTGTAAAGATTGTCATTCTTTCATCAAGTTTGTTTCAAAGGCTTATAAGAGGGAAGTTATTGTTAGAGATCGAGTTCGGTTTCATCATTTTAAGGATGGTTTGTGTTCATGTAAGGATTATTGGTGACACACCAAGAGTTAGTCTTTTATCTTAAACACTCGCAACATGATTGGTGTTTTTTGTGTTATTTACTTATTTATAGCATCATCTAGATGAGATGCTACTCCTACTCTTATAGTCATTTAAACTTAGGCTGCACACTTATAAGTTTGGTCCGAAAAGGCATTTTTTCTCTTGAAATTAATTTTTTATGCGGAATTTGTAAGGGTAACATAAAGAATAAAATTATAGGAGTCAAGCCCACTCAACCACAAAAAATCAAACCTATTACACACACTGTTAAGTGTTAATCTCTCTGATTTTCTCTCTTGTTTGTGATACATTGAACCTCAATATTGAGAATGGTACAATTAGAACAGATTTGTTAATCTTGGGGTGGGAGAACGATTTTTAGAACAAAATCTACTCACGACTCACGAACTTAAGAGATGATCATCTGCGATTTTAAAAATATTAATTCACATTGGATCGCCTCACCAGAACTCAGGCAGTCCAGTCCATTTGCGATTGGATTTGGTAAAAGCTCGCGAATAGAATAATGTAATCCATCTGCAAAGTTGAAGCCCGACCCGGAAGAGCATCGGCGACTACATACAGTTTTTCGCTGCTGCAAAATTCGCTGCAATTTATGCTTCCAAAAACAATACAGCTCCAACTATCTCTGAACTGCCAATCTCGCAAATCGCAATATTGCCCAAAACACAAATGAAGACCAGCTCCTGGCGACAGAAAGAGCTCTGGTTTCTCGTCCTGTACGCCGTTGTTTTCTACGCCATTGTCATCCGTCGCTCTCTTCAGCTCGCCCACGGTAAAACTATAACGATTTCGTCTATCTCAATATATCCATTCCTGCGTTTAATCATTCTAATTTCGTTGGTATCCGCTGTTTGTATTTGCAGATCATGGTGCAAAGCTTTACGGTTTACGCTCTGGTTGGATCCCAGGCCACTTCAACGTACGCTATTATACAACTATGTGTTTATGTGTACTTCTCATGAGTTTAGGTCAAGTGAATTTTTGTTGTTTACATTTTGGTTTGTTTGTTAGACCTAGAGGCTAATCTGGACAAGTTTCTAGTTCAACATAGGAAAATGGAGATTGCTTAACTCATACATTTAGAACTACTTTGACCTAGAATCCTTAACGTACTAACGTTAGTATACTGAAGTTAATACTATGTAACTGTGGGAGTAGCTACAATTGCTTCTATGTTGGATGTTGGGATCAAAATGTATTGTAGTCTGTGTTTAATTTCTATTGAATTGTGAATTTATTTTGTGTCTGATTCATGTTAGGATCTCTCTGATGCTCAATGGAGAAACTTCCGAGGGAACTTACCTATCCTCACCGTGGTTTTTGGAATTTTTACTCTGATTGCCAGCATGTTCAGGACACTATTCAGTTTGAAGGCGAATGGAATGTCTGTTATTTGGCTACTGATTTCTCTGGCTTATTTGTCATATCTGCATGGTGCTTGGTATGTAATATCAATATGCTGCAACCGTAGTCATTTCGAACTGCTTTATTCATTGCAGTGATGTTTCTTTTTCTTTTCTTGCAGTATCTTATTCATTATTGCTATTGCTTCGGTTAATTTTCTACTGGTGAAGGTGAGTACTCTTCGAATTCGCTTCTTGTTTCCTCATTGCCATTCTATGGTTCATGGATGTTGTAATAATGTGAAGAAGTTACAGTTGTCGTGTTTTCATAGGGTATCTGTGTGGTAACTGGTTTATTAGTAGCCCAACCAGGATTATCATTTGAACATTGATTTTGTGATCTGAAAAATAATAAGAACATTGGTTTTATGATCTTAATAAGATACTATTATAGTAATGAAGGATGTAGCACACACAATTTCTTCATCTAAGTCGTGCATGTTAATTGGAATTAAAAAGTTTCGATTTCTATCACTGTTTGTCTGCAGGGTTGTAGTATACATACATATTGAACTATGATTTGCAAGGTTTCTTTATTTATGTTTGACTAATTTCACTAGCTGTGTTCTTGTCAACTATGTGTGAATTTAATCTTCTTTAAATTTTGTGGTTGTATGGTGATCAAGCTTATAAGAGCAATCTTAATAAGTACTTCAAACTGAAATTGTTATAATCCTTCACTTAAATTAAATGAAGTTTCTAATACTCTCATGTTTACCAGATGCTTGTTTCTGCAGATTTTTGCAAGGACAAAGTATTTTCATCTCTGTTGTGGATTGTAAACTTATCATTCCTCGTATGCAATCGTATTTACGAGGGATACCACTTCTCCAGCTTTGGGTAAATTTTATCGTGACCAGATTGCAAATGTGTAGTTAGTTCTGAATCTGTGCTCATAATATATTTTTCTATTTAACCTGGTGTAGGGACCGCTGGGCTTACTTGGATCAATTTCGTGGCACTTTCAGATGGCATATCTGCTTTAACTTTGGTATATTATCAACATCTTTTTGGTTTGTAGTAGCTAGCTCCACTAAATCTTGTTGCTGTTACTATTTGATATTCCGTACCGAATCCCTGAATGTTGCTTCGTTGTCATGCTGGCCTGTTTTCATTAATAAAGGCTTTCAAAAGTCAAAGAAATTTGCTAAAACAAACACTCAGCACTGGCAAATCAAAATGGTTTCTGGTAACACTACTCCTTCCCCTGGAATTCTTATTTTAGCATGTGATATGATCCTTTAGCTTAGAGCTCTGTGGGTGTCAGTTAAAACTTTTTTGGGAGATAACGAACACTGTTCAAAAGTTGAAATAGTTCTAAAACCATGTATAGGATCATCAATTACCTAGTTTTATGCTAACGTAATTGCAAGTTCGTAATTTGTTTCCGTAGTTTTTCATGTATCTATCAATGTGTTTCCTAATCCTAATACTTCAATACCCTGGTAAATTTCATACTAATACTTCAAGATTATTATCAAACGTACTAAAACTAATAGCCCACACATTAAATACTTCATCAAGTGCATATGCTGTATTCATATTGCATATCACGTATCGGATTAGTGCAATTTAGGTAGGCCTGGTTTATTCAATTACCGTAGGTTTTCCCACTCTTCAGATGTATGCATCTATGCTAAGTGAAACAGAATTGACAAAGGCATTCAGCCACAAAAATTTCTCCTCTTGAGCCTCAACAGCATCAAATTGATAGATTGGAAACGTGAATATTTGAGTTAGACAACTCTTAAAGTAATGGGTGCATGTCAATTTTCCTTTGAACATGGTAGAAGGTGGATGATCTTGATAGACTTTGAAGAAACAAAAGCATAAACGAAAATTAGAGACTACTCCATACTATGTGCGATATATATGTTTAGAGACTTTTGTTTTCTTTCTGGCTCAACGATACAGATAATAATGGCACTGATAATGTTATCCTCTCACAATTTGCCCCTGTCCCAGTGTACAGGCTTTTGTTTTCTCTTTTCTCCATGCAATAGCTTCTGCTAGAGCCGGAGATACTATGTATTCATCATATGATTCATAAAATATTTGGATTTCGTAGAAGTGAGATTGAGATAATTTGACATGTTTTCCTCCACCTTATTTCTTCACTGAGATAAAATTGCTTTAACATTATATTGTTTTTAATATATTTATGCACACACATTGCTTTTTGCACTGACAATGAATCTTCTATATATGATAATCTTATCTTCTGTGTTTATGTACCTTTTGCAGTTGTTCTGCGTATGATAAGCTTTGGGTATGACTACCACTGGGCCGATCAGCATAATCGTTTTGATCAAAAGGTATATGGGGTGTACTGTCATTTTCTGTCAAGCTCATTCCTTCACTAACTATTGATTGTTCACCCTTCCCACCTGAGTCTAACCTAGTTATCACTAAGAGGTGTAGCCGTGTAGGTGTATGTTACTTTGCATTTGCTTCACTCTTTACCCCAAGCTTGTTTCTTTTAGATCTTATATAATGGGTATAAATAGCATTTCAATCTTTAAAATGAAATGGATGTAAAACTTACTACATAGTTTTGACTGTGATTCAACTTTCAACGCCATATATTGTAGTTTAACGTTTCAACAAGTCTGACTATTGTCAGAGCTGTAGAATCATCACACTTTTAGAAACATTAGAATTTTGTTTATATGTTACATTCTTTGTACCTATAATTGGCCTACAGCTTGGCTTTGTCATGTTGATCATTTTTCTTTGTTTTCCTTTTTCGGGGGTTGAGGAGTGAGAGAGGCCTGTCTTCAGCCTAAGGATAGATACTCTCTAGATCTGGCTGTCTCAGAAATTACAACACAATGTTGCTTTCCAATTTTACCATGGCTACACAATAAACGTTTAATATCTATTTTCATCATGACAGAAACATATTCAGCGTTGTGACTACTGTTCATCAGGCAAGACATGCTACCATCTCTTACAGGTGATCCTTCCATTTGTTTTAGTTAAAGGGTCTGTCATTTTGAAGTTAATTCAACATGTTTTGACATATTGTCATTTCGCCAACTTTGTGTTGATTCATATTCCAGGAGAAAAGGCCTACGAACGACAAGTTCTCATTTCCAATATACTTGTGCTATTTGGTGTATGCCCCTCTTTACATTGCTGGACCGATCATTAGCTTCAATGCTTTTGTTTCACAGGTTTGTTATGGTGGTTATGGTCACTGTTGTTTCTCTTCTTGAAATCATGAATTCCCTTCTCTGAATCTTACACTGACAAGGTTAATCTTGCACCAAGTAAAACCTCATCTACATGCAAGTATGTTGATGAATGCTTGTCTACATCTTTGCATATGTTGTATGGTAGAGCTGAGCTATGTATGAATGCCTTATTATGTGGTGTAAAACGTATGTCTGCTGTATGCAATATTCCAAGTGGTTATATTTCTCTTCCTGTTTGTAAAGCATTAATCATATCCGCTCAAATGCAAAGTAAACAAGTGAAAGTAAACTATGAAGAACACCCTAAAAAGCTGCCTCTTGCCCCATCTGACTTTGAAGAAATGAAACAAAACTAAATCCACCAAAAAAACTCTAATGCAATTTAACCTACAAAATAACAATTGTTATTCCACCAATAAATCTTATGACTCTGTCACTATGTTTGCGGCAGTTAGATCTTCCCCATAAAATCTACTCATCTGGAGAAGTGGCTTGGTATGGACTCCGTTGGGGTTTTAGCCTTCTTCTAATGGAGTTGATGTCACATCTGTTCTACTACAATGCCTTTGCTACTAGGTGCGTATCTTGATATCAGCTGATATCAACAGTTTTCCGCAGATGAAAATTAAATTTATTGATTTCTCCTTTTGTTTCATAATCTTGATTGTAGTGGTTCGTGGAAGCATCTATCTCCCATGGACATTTTTATAATTGGATATGGTGTAAGTGCTGAAATCCTATTCTTGATAAATCGATTTGAGTTTGTAGTTTATTTAGTTCAGAGTGAACTTGTCATCATCGTGTAGGTGATGAAACTTTAACCTTGGGGGGGGGGGGGGGGGGGGGGGGGCGCTCCAAAGCTGTAACGAAGAAAGATTTTCTGTCTTCTGATATGTGAACACTCCCCCAAATTTCTAATATTGCAAGTTGCATTCCACCACCCCCACTCCCTGGGCACCCCCCAATTATAAAAAAAAGAAAGAGAAGAATAAATTCTGTCATACAATCTAATGATGTATGTAGAATTATACATCATAATTTTATGCTCATAACATGGTGCTACACTGATGAAAACAGGTTCTGAATTTCATGTGGCTAAAATTTTTCTTGATCTGGCGCTACTTCAGATTTTGGTCTATGGTATGTTCGTAACAATTTTCTTCTTTCTCTGTGTTAAGCTTGCAGCCTGAAAAAAATTTGACATTAGATAGTTGATTTAGTACTTTATGTTGTAGTTCAATGGCATTGTAGCTCCTGAAAATATGCCAAGGTGTGTAAACAATTGTCACAACCTTGAAAGCTTTTGGAAAAATTGGCATGCTTCGTTCAACAGATGGCTCGTTAGGTAGCTTTCTCTTATCTCTACTTGTTTGGTTTCAATTAGTCTTACAATATGAGGCTGACAACTGCCTGTTCTGTCTTTAAGGTATGTTTATATACCTCTTGGAGGTTCTCAGAAGAAGCTGCTAAATGTTTGGGTCATCTTCACATTTGTTGCTGTGTGGCACGATTTAGAGTGGTACTGTCAGATTCCTAGAATATCAAGAGTGTTGAAATCATGCTTAATATTGCCTACCTATTTGCTAATTGAAAATTCGTCATTTTGATTTCAGGAAGCTTCTTTCTTGGGCATGGTTGACATGTATATTTTTTGTCCCAGAAATGCTTGTGAAGTCGATGTCTAGTGCTGTTAAGGTATCTCTATAGTTTCAGCATCTCCAGCCTTGCATTACGTATCAATTGAAAATCCAGAAACACCTTTTTAGCTTCTAATTCCAGAATAGAAGAGAGTTCAGGATTTCCATTGGAAATATCTACCTAATCAAGTTTGCAATTAATAAGCCAATAGAACTGAATGACGTACATAGTCGATTGGTCTGCTGATTTATCACAATTTAATCATGTAAATCTCATATATTTCAGGTGGAAGGTCCTCTCAGAGAATTTGTTTTTCGAGAACTTAGTGTTGTTGCTGGTGCAGTTACTATCACTTGTCTCATGGTTTGTCTTCTAACTATATGTCATTAATCCGAAAAGTGTCTTGTTAAGACAATTTAATCGTGGACATATAAGTCTCAAGTCCAACTGCCTAACCTTTTTCTCTTTGAAGTAGCTAGTTAACATTTACGAGGTCTATTTACTTTATCTGAAAAGAAAAAAATAATAATTGGAGAATCTTCATTTCATTGTTGAAGCTGAAACTACATTTTATCACAAGTTTCTGCACAAGTTACCTCTAAAAATGAGTTGCTGGTTTATTAGTTTAACTTAATTAATAGGACAGTTGGTATAGTCATGTGAGATCATGTACAGAGGGCTGGGGAAAAAAAAAAATCTGCACTGAGTCTCTTATTAGTTCAACAAATTTGCAGGAAGCGAGTTTAAAGATCTGAGAATCAGGATAATTTAAAAAATTAATAAAAAAAAAATTGAAGTAGTTTGGCAGTGTGACACTGTTTGAAGAGAGTAATGTTTCCATGTTGTGAAGTTACTGCATCCACTGTTAAGTTTTCTGTTATAATCTTATCCATCACCTTCCATCATGGATTGTGTTCAGATTTGAAGAGTATAACTTGAGAATGGTGTTATGCAGGTAGCCAATCTTGTTGGATTTGTAATCGGGCCCTCGGGCATCAATTGGCTGGTTTCTGGATTCCTCCAAGCAGAAGGTTTGCTTCCCGTCATCTTATCCTTGATCGATAATGTTGCAGAATAATTACATTACCGACTATTGCAGGTTGGCCTACACTCGGTTGGTTGCTAGTTTCATTTTATGTTGGAACAAAGGTATAAAGCACATAATACACTTGACGAACTTTTTGTTTGTTGTTGCAACTTGATTTAATTAACCAATATAACAACTATATTGCAGCTTATGTTTCACATTGCTGATGCTAAGCAAAGGAAAGAAAGGACTCAATGATGTGAAGGTGTGTTTCTTGCTTCTTTTTCTTTTGACAAAGCACACAATCTAAGCTAGGTACCAATGGGACTCTAGTGTGACAGACAGCTGTTAGACAATCTTAGAAAATCAGCCAAGGTTCCCATAGGATTTATGTTTCAGCTGCCGGTTGTATAGGTTCAACTACACTAGCTGAGCCATGGAAGTTTGATGGATGTCTTATTGTTCTCTATTGATGAAATCGTGATATGAGATGAGATCTACTCTATAGAAGCATATGGATATATTTTATTTATGTCCATAACTGCTGTTTTCTTTTTTTTTCTATCTATCTACTCAAACGTTGACATTCCTAGGTATGCTGCGAGTCTGCCACTGTAGAACTGCGTAGGATATTGGCTTTAGGGTGATCTGAACATGGACACAAATTCTACGCCCTTTCACAGGACTTGGGAATTAAGAGATTGGTTGCTTCATCACTCTTAGAATGCTAAAATGTTGAGTCTATCAGAAGTTCAGAACCATTTTGTAATCTGGTCACCTGAAGTGCAAAAGAAAAACGTAACCGTCATATGTACACGATGACTTGACACCGAAGGGTCCTAATATTATTCAATGCTGCAGTGTTCATCATTTGCAGCATACGCACACAGGGGTGATTGAAAACCAAACAACATTAACAGGATACTAATACAGATATTAATAATAACTCGATAAGACCGGCTGGGTGAGTCAAAATAATACCACACCAACTCTGAAGTACAACTTGAACATATAAACTTATTTCGAAAAAACACCACCGGAGTTGAATCACAAGTAATTAAGTATGGACTCTGTTGCCACACACATTTATTTGTAGGTTAAAAGATAAAAAGAGTCTGTTGCCCTGGTGCCGCTTCTTCTCCCCTCACTACTCCGGATGATCATGACAAAATCACGAATATAGTTGCTGGAACTGAGTTCATGGTGCTTTAGATAAAGGGGCTTGCAAGTAATCTTGTCCTCCTTGCGTGTGGCAGTGAACTTGAGGAAATAGAGATCGTACAACATCCATATTTTCAGCACCCTCGATCACCGTTGATGTCCAAACAACATCCAAGGGCTTCGATATCCATGTGGAAAGATCATAGGCATTTAGTACAACACATACACGTCCAGTTGCTCCTCTGTTAACATGACGAACGTAAGTAAAGAGTGTCAAGCATATATATCGAGAATGTTCTCAACTAATATTGGAAGACTTAGAATTGATAGTACTCCAGAATCTTGAAAGAAAGAAATCTGGTCCTTTACTCCACGTTTCTAGCAATACATATCTGTATGTATATCCTCATTATTCCATAGATAGGAGATATGTTTAAATCTTTTCCATGTAATCTTGTACCTTTGCTTGTATTTATAAGTAACCAACAGTAATGAAAATTTATTCAACACCAATATATAGTTTTCTTCATGGTATCGGAGCAGTTACGATCCAAAAACCCAAACACATACCACCCAGCTACCGCCTAACTCTGCACACAAACACAGGGAACAAAACAATTAAAGAGCCAAAATCATGTCGAAACCTGGTGATGCTAAGACCACCGGAATCTCATTTGCCATAGAACCAATATCACCATACTTCCTCAAAGCCTCTGCCAGCACCAACCAAACTCAATGGACGCTGCCGCAAACTCAAATAGTAGGAGATAGAGATGATATTGAAATAGGCAAAAAAGGAGTTGATATGAGCCCAATACCTGGGCTAAGTCCTGAACAGTATGCCATGGCTGCGAATTTTTTTGGCTTCTCCAAAGAGCAAATCAATTCCTCAGCTAATATGGCTGTTGGTAAGATGTCAATTGACAGGCCCTGGGTGATAGACTCAGGAGCTACAAAGCACATTACATGCAACAAAATGTTGCTGGATAAAATTACCAGTAACAAATCAATGGTTCCCGTGAAAATTCCGAATGGAGACCTCATACCGGTGAAAGGAGTTGGGGACATTAAGCTATCAAATGGATTAAATATCCGAGATGTGTTACATATTCCAGAATTTCAGTGTAATTTACTCTCAGTTAGTAGATTAACGCGAGATTTTAACTGTGTTGTGACATTTTTCCCTGATTTTTGCATCATGCAGGACTTGAAGTCTGAGGAATCTGACTGGTGCGGGCAGATGTTGCAATGGTCTTTATTTCTTGGAGCCTATGAGAAAAGAAGCTTCAGTTATGAAGGTAACCATCGACTCAAGCATTTGGCATAAGAGACTTGGTCATGCCTCTAAGGGTAAACTACAACAAATCCATTCTCTTCGTGATGATATATGTGCTTTTGATGAGTCTTTTGATACATGTTTTCGTGCGAAACAAACAAGAACCCCCTTTCCCTTGAGTACAATAAAAACAACTTCATGCTTTGAGCTTGTACATTGCGACATTTGGGGCCCATACAAAACTCCCTCATTTTCAAGAGCACATTACTTTTTATCTATTGTTGATGATCACAGTAGAGGAGTGTGGGTTTTCTTAATGAAGCAAAATCTGAGGTTGCACAATATTTAACCACATTCTGCAATATGGTGAAAAATCAGTTTGACAAAAGGGTGAAAAGAATCCGTAGTGACAATGGAGTCGAATTCCAGTCTAGCTGCATGTTAGATTTTTATTCCCAACATGGTATTATTCTAGAAACCTCATGCACCGACACACCACAACAAAATGGTGCAGTTGAAATAAAACATCGTCACATTCTAGAAGTTGCAAGGGCATTAAGGTTTCAGGCTAATCTACCTATCACGTTTTGGGGAGAGTGTGTCTTAACAGCAACATACATAATAAACAGACTTCCTTCTAGAGCAATCGACAACAGAACACCCTATGAGATATTGCTTGGTCGGGAACCGACATATGATCATTTACGAGCGTTTGGCTGTCTTGTTTATGCACACGACAATCACAAGGGAAGGGATAAATTTGCCGAGAGGGGGAGGCCATGCATCTTTGTGGGATATCCTAATGCACAGAAGGGGTACCGAGTTTATGATATGGAAACACACAAAATATACACCTCTAGGGATGTAAAGTTTGTCGAAGAAAATTTCCCCTTCAATGAATTAAGTGACAAACCCAATCGTCGGCCGGAACGTCATATTGGCAGCTTCGATATGGAGTCCAATGCAGGTCAACAACATTCCTCTAGGCCCATTGAGACACATTTTGATGAATCTGGGTCACTTGAGAGTAACCACTCACAACAGGAGCCTGGTAATGATGAACATAGTAATATGGACTCAGGGGGAGCTAGCCCAACAAATGGACAAGTTTTGCAACCTCAACACGAAAACCTTGGGCGTGGGCATCGACATAAATCCAGGACGAAGAATATGGATATCTATGAAACTGAATATGTGGGCACTTTAGACCAATCGCAACTCGCATCAGATTCAGAGACCTCGACGGTACATCCTATTTCAAACTTTGTTTCATATGACCGTTTCTCTAACTCACACAAAGTTTTTCTTGCGGCCATCACTTCAAATGATGAGCCAAAGTATTTCTCTCAGGCCGTAAAATATCATGAGTGGAGAGAAGCCATGAAAAATGAAGTTCAAGCTCTCGAAAGTAATGGCACTTGGACTTTGGAAAAATTACCTCCTGGAAAAGTGGCTATTGATTCAAAATGGGTGTACAAAATTAAGTACAAGCCCAATGGTGAAATTGAGAGATATAAGGCTCGGCTTGTTGCGAAGGGCTTCACACAAGTTGAAGGGATTGATTTCCACAAAACGTTCGCACCCGTTGCGAAACTTGTCACAGTTCGTACAATGCTCGCAGTAGCAGCGAAAAGAAAGTGGATTATCCATCAGTTGGATGTAAACAATGCATTCCTACATGGGGACTTGGAAGAAGAGGTATACATGAAAATTCCTCAAGGATTTAGAAAAGAAGGAGACACGAGAGTTTGCAAATTGCAGAAATCATTGTATGGGCTCCGCCAAGCCTCACGCAATTGGTATCAAAAATTCACTAGTGCACTTGTTCAGATTGGTTTTCAGCAATCCAAGGCGGACCATTCACTGTTCATTTTGCGGAGAGGTACTATTTATGTCTCTGCATTAATTTATGTTGACGATGTTATTATTGCAGGAAATCATGAGAAAACCATTGCTGATACTAAAACATTTCTTGATGAGAAATTTAGTATTAAAGATTTGGGTCCATTGAAGTATTTTCTCGGAATAGAAGTCGCACGTTCATCCGAGGGAATTGTTCTAAGTCAACGAAATTACACACTAGATATTCTGGAAGAAACTGGTTTGCTGGGAGCCCGGCCTAGTAACTTTCCAATGGAGCAAAACCTCAGACTAGACAAAGATGATGATAGTGAGGTTGTCGATAATACACAATATCGTCGCTTGATTGGCAAACTTTTATATCTCACGGTTACAAGGCCTGACATTGTGTTTGCTGTTAATGCTCTTAGTCAATTTGTCTCGAGTCCTCGTCAATCGCACATGGATGCCCTCATTCGCATACTTCGTTACTTGAAGTCGACACCGGGTCAAGGTGTTCTCCTGCCAACTGAAGGCGTCTTGAGCCTTAAGGCATATTGCGACTCTGATTGGGGCGGTTGTGTTATGACTCGGCGTTCTAGAACGGGTTACTTCATCTCTCTTGGTGGTGCACCAATATCTTGGAAAACAAAGAAACAATCTGTTGTGTCACGTTCTTCCGCTGAAGCAGAATATCGAGCTATGGCAAGTACATTAAGTGAAGTTTTATGGCTGCGCTGGCTATTGAAAGATTTCGACGCGCCACAACTATCAGCTACACCCATGTTTTGTGATAATCAAGCCGCTCGACATATTGCCAACAATCTCGTATTTCATGAGCGGACAAAACATGTTGAAATGGATTGTTACTTTGTGCGTGAAAGGGTGGAGTCCAAAGAAATCATACCCTGCTCAATTTCTACAGCTAATCAAATTGCTGATATTTTTACCAAGGCATTGGGTGCTGATCAGTTGAGATATCTACTTGGCAAGTTGGGTGTTCGGGACCTTCACACACCAACTTGAGGGGGAGTAAAGAGTGTCAAGCATATATATCGAGAATGTTCTCAAGTAATATTGGAAGACTTAGGATTGATAGTACTCCAGAATCTTGAAAGAAAGAAATCTGGTCCTTTACTCCACGTTTCTAGCAATACATATCTGTATGTATATCCTCATTATTCCATAGATAGGAGATATGTTTAAATCTTTTCCATGTAATCTTGTACCTTGCTGGTATTTATAAGTAACCAGTAATGAAAATTTATTCAACACCAATATATAGTTTTCTTCGGTAAGCTACATCCTTTGCTACTACCACAATATGGGACCGAGGGATATATTAAAACAAGTTAGTGTTTTGTGCAGTTCTAGCTGTGTTCTATTCAGTTCCATTCTAGGCTAGCTAATAATGATGACTTCATTAGTACACAGTCTGATTACCAAATTGAAAAGAAGCCATGGAGAAATTAAGAAGAAACTCTTCTTCTTCCACTCCTAATAATCCACCGTCTCCCATCTTTCAACCTCCCTTTCTTCGCCTTGCTCCGCACCAAATACACCCTCCTCGACCAACACGACGACCCGCTCCATTTCCGCCAGGGTCCTTCTCTGTACGGGTCGCGCTCCCCTATCAGCCGCCGACCTCGATCGTTACCCTGCACTTGAATGGTGTCAATCACGTTGACCTAGAAGCCTGCCGCCGCCGTGGAATCCGTGTTGACGTGACGTGTTCTCTGATTATGCCGTCGGGCTCGCGATTGACGTCCTCCGCCGTGTATCGGTTTGTGCAGGACGGTTATTCTCTCGGATCAAAGGTGATTAATTATTTTTGTTAATTTATCTATACGCAAATGCTTGATTTAATAATATTCAATTGAATTTTTTTTACGGATTTGCATTTTTCTAATGAAAACTGATTGGCAATGTATGATCATTTGGAGCAGATAAGATAGCCTATAATTTTAAATCTTCGCTAAATAATTTTACACTTTATTAGATAACACAAAATCAGTGTACCTATTTTATTTTCATCTCTAATTTTATACTAAAACCATTCTAGCATGCATAATAATAATAATAATAGGGAATTATATCGTCATTTCCTATTTAGTTTTAGCCACATCCTACATTTATTAAGATTTCTATGGTACTGTTGCTGTGTTGCATGTCAAGTTATTATTTATCATCTTTTTGTTTTATAGCCATTGTATAAATCTTGTGGTTCAAAAGAATCTTGACTTTAAATATAAACAATATGTGTTGTCAATTATTACAGGTAAGTGGGAATTAAGCGAGTAGGGATATTGGGAGTTGGGACTGGGGGGCATTGGAAGCAAGGTTGCTAAGAGGTTCGACGGATTTGGCTGCAAAATCACCTATTACTCGAGAAAGATGAAATCTCACGTTCCATACACTTATTATTATGACACCATTATTGACCTTGCATCAAACAGTGATATTTTGATAGTTTGCTGTGCATATACAGCTGAGACACACCATATTGTTAATAATTAAGGATGTTATGGCTGCTTTGGGTCGGACGGGTTTTATAGGAGTTGGTCCGGTTCTTGATGAGGAGCTGTTGACACTGGATAATGTTGTCCTACTCCGGATTCTTTTGCAGCTGTACGGGATGTGGTTTTTAGCAACCTAGAGGCTTTCTTCTCTGATAAACCTTTGCTGTCAGAAATTCAGTTAGATTCATGACTTGGCCTGCATTACGCATGGAGCTGCCACAGACTGGCAATAAAGTCTAATTGTAAATGGCAGTATTGAGGCGTAAACTAATTGTATGTTGCGTGAGGTTAAACTTTTGCCCATGTGTTGTAATACTAAAACAGTAATTAGAACTAGCGTGTTAGCATAAATACTACTACTACTCTGAGTAAAATATATACAATGTGCATGTCTCAATCATACACGCTAGCTCGATTGAACTGAATTTTCAAGTCACTACTATTTCATTGGGTTTTAATTTTACTACTACTATCTAGTATATAGTTGCAATTTGTTGGGTTAGGACACTATATAACTATATTTTGTAGTATTAGAAAGGACACTAATCCTTTATCAACTACTATTTCTTAACCAAGATTAAAGATTTTTATGTTTCCTGCAGGCTGCAACTTTTTCTAAGCTACGACTAAAGTAATAGAAGTACTGTGCTCTAATTATTATCTATGATAATCAAACTGCAACATGCCTACGCTTTAGCATACGCTTTCCTAGTATTGGAAAGCTTGTCGACCTAGTTAAAACATCACATTGTATTTTTGTGGGAAGTTTCTATGAAATTGAATCTCATATCTTCATGAAACAAAAAGTAGCAAAATTCATCATCATACATAATTTAGAAAAAAAAAAAAAAAAAAAAAAAAGAGAAAGAAAAATTAAAATGAATCACACCATACATGATACATAACATGACAAGTACATAAGAAATAGACGTAGTATATCGTATAGATACAATAAGAATAATGTATGATTCTCGGGCCTTAATTATAGATAAATACAAGAGAATGGTGTTCATCTTTGCATAATCGAACAACCTCCGGTATCTAGCTAACACCGACAAGCTAACATTAGCTGCAACATGGCGGGAGTACTGCTTGGACATCGGGTTCGGGGCTTTCAAGTTCTTCAGGTTCAGGTACCTGGTTCGGTCCATTGCTTATAACTTCTGCATGCTTTTTGGCTTTCCGTAGTTGACGAACTATACACACAGGATCAGCCGTCCCCACAATAACCAACATTCCCTTCTCATGATTTACAGTTATCTCATTGATTCCTATTTAACATCACAAAAAATATATAAATGAAACTCTAAGTAAATCGAATAAATTACTAAATATGCACAAGCTAGTTTAGAATAAACATATATGTACGTACCTTGTAGCTTAGCGACTACTTTCATATACTCAATCTTGCATTTATCGCAGTCGATGGTCACCTTGAGTTCAATCTTCTGCAATAGCGAGACAAGAAATTGAAAAACAAATGTGATTCTTGAAATTATCTAATCATGTGAATAAAAATATACAATGTACATGCAAAAATTGAGCATTCATTACCTTCATTTCCATAATTACAATAAAGAAGCTAAGCAAAGAGTTGATCAGTTAGGGATTGAGAGAGTAATGAAAATGAAGTTTGGTTCAAATCTTGTGATGATTTAGTACGTGTCTCTTGAATATAAGTGACACGGAGAGTAAAATACAAGCAACGTATACATGTTTCAATGAAATTTTCAAGATATGTACTGTACAATATTTTCGTTGGCTTTAGTGGTTGCAAATGGAATTGTTAGACGACTAATTGATATTAAAATTTATTGTTAAAGACTTAAAAAGGACTCTAATTCTTGATCATCAAGTTAATTATATATTAATTAACCAAATTGAATCACTGTTTCCGTAATAACTTGCCTAAGCTAAGACTCGGTATCATGTTCTAATCTATGATATACTCAACTATAGTCAACTGCAGATGCATCATATATACACACAAAATTTAGTGGAGATTACATACACAAACAATATATACTTACCAAACTATTTAATTTTTTTACAACTAAAATACTATAGTATGTAACTGTGATTTTTGGATTTTGAATGGGAAGAAAATAATAAATGGTACTAAAAGATATCAACGTGTAGTAGTGTTGTGCTATTTGAGTCAAGTTGAAGTATCGTCGGAGTTGAACCGAGCTCGACTCGTTTGAAAAACGAGTAAAAACGTAGCCTCAGGCTCGAACGAGCTTGAACATGAACTCGCGATAATAAAATTAAATTTAAAAAAAACTATAAGAAACCTAATATTAGGAATCTTACCAAGCTTACTCGTTATCCCCGAATCAAGCAAGTTCAACTTATTATTAACTATTAAGAGACACCGAGAGGAGCCCGGTTTGTTTTTTTAACCAAAAACAACCTTGTGGCAATTTTGTAATTAATATGGTGTGGTAGTATTACCAATATACCCCAGTTAAATTTTCAAATATGAGCCCTCTCTCTCATCGTCCCTAATTTTCCCAGATTTGACGGCGTTGTTGTGGCTGGTGCGTGATTGTGTTGGTCGTGGCTTCGTGAGTGGTGTAGGGGTTATGGTGGAATTCAGCGGCTACGACGGTGAGTGGTGCAAGAATTGTGCAGGTTGTGATGGATGACGTGCACGGGTCGGTGGTGGTCAAAGGTGATGGGTGGTGGACTCTAGTGGTGGTCAACGGTGTTGGGGGCGACGAATTTCTTTTATCAACTTCAGTGATTAATATCGGAAATCTTTATGCACTTCCACCCTCATCTCTGGCGAATAAATCTGCAAGTAGCCGATCGAGTTCGAAACGTCGATCATTATGATCCTAACATAAAAAGGTCAGATTTCCTTTTTCGATTCAATATTTTCCATAATCATGAACTCGAGTTGGTGTTGAATCGATTTGCGTTTAATATAGACTAAGCCTAAAGGTTGTATATACACTGGAAAATCACATATATAGAAGCAAATCGATCAAATGATACGGCATGTGTGAAACTCGTTACATTTTGGGGGATTAGGTTTTATGAATTGGGATTTTCATCTGTCTTATTTCATGAATTTGAAATTTGGGATTTCATTGTAGCTCAAATGCAACTTCGATCTGGGGTTAGGGTTTATCAAATTAGGTGTTTTCAGTTGAGCTGCGACTAGTACGGTAATCCATTACTTTTACACGCAAATTGTACTTCTATTCTCTTTTCAGCATCATACAGTTGCAGTGCAATGTTTAATTCGTTATATACAAATACTTTTCCTAAAATATAGCTGCAAATTTTCAACCAGTAAAGATTGTGACCCATACATATGCATACACATCAAGTCTCATTACACACACACACACACACACCTGTTGCATATACACATATACATTTTGTCTTTTCAATGTAAATCAAAAGCAGTTAGCCAAATTTTACATACCAACTTCTCACATTCTGTTGGTGGTTGCTCTAATCACTTGGCTAATGTCTCATAGTTTAAGTACAAACCAATATGATTCAAACAGCTATTCTAGGTACTCCCACCTTAGTGTAAATGTAATTTGTCTAGACCATTATAGTTAATCTATGTTCTATTGAATTCAATCTCATTGTCATTTAACTACCTTCTTTTACTTGTACTCATATTTCATTTTATTTTACTGAAAGCACATTGATTACATCTCAAACACTTTAATGGAGCTGACCTATAAAAATTGGGAACTCAATTCACCACACAAGCATTTCATCCATGGATGGGACAGCATACATCTGCACCCAATCATACCAAGCACAATACAAATGTTCCATAAATTCACCCGCCTTGTTGACCTGCACAATTAGGCAACTAATTGTAGAAATTTAGTTATATAGTGATCAAGATAAAGCAGTGCAATGTATGTCTGCATCACATACTCTGATGTTGATGTATGTAAGTTGTATAGCTAACAATACATTCAATATTAGGTGAAGCTATCATTACAATATTCATGACAAACTTGAAGCATATATGGTCGATATATATGTTATTTCCTATTGAGACAGAATGTGGTATTGTATAGTCCAAAAATATTGTTTACAGTGAACCCTAGAATATCCTCATGACACCACAGGTATGTGTACCGTACACTTACTACTGCTACATATCTATCTACTACGGTGAACTACCTGCCTGCCACGGTTTAAATTGTAAATGCGCTCTTAATCTTAAGCATGCAACTCACTCGGGGCACCAAACACACAACTTACTAATCTGAACAATAAGACAGCTGATGGTAGGGAGATAGAGTAAAAACAAATTAAAAGCAGGAAATTAATATTAGCGGATCACCATGTTAGTTTTTGTTGCCATACATATATTCTTGTCTTTACTGTCTAGATCAGAAGAAGTAATCTAATTTTTTCTATCTATCTACTCTAACTATTTCACTGATACTTCAGTCCTTTCAAGTATAGATGAATCTAAAGTTGATAATATTCTGGACTCCATATCTCCCATAGGTAGCAATCCTGCATTAATACTGACTGTTTTGGTCTCAACATACAACATATATTGCATATATAATTGTATTTACATTGTACGTCAGAAGTATGCAAATTTCTTCTACATGCTAACCTTTTCATATTGTCTATTTTTTTTTGCAAGAATCGGTGTTAATTTTCCACACTTTCAAGAATGAATGGATATGGAACTGATAAGGATCTGCTTTCAACCCACCACAAAGGTACAAATACTGTATAAAATGATTACATTGATATATTATAGAGTTAAAACATCCATTATTCATAATACTTGATTCTTTTAATTATACTCCTACCTTTAGACTGTATCACCATCACTTGTAGCATGACCAGAGTTGGAGCTACTGAAACTGGGGACTAAACCTACCACACAAGTATAAAAACAGTATAACCTTTCTTTCATACACTGAAACTGAACTCACCCCTGCAATCATGAGCAAACCTACATTATTGACTGTTTTGGACTCATACTATACCATATAGCATGTAGGTTTGTATTTTACAACATATCTCATAATCAATAAACGGAAATTCTCCCACACACTTAACATTTCCGTTATGTATTTAATGCAAGCATCAATGATACCTCCACACTTGAAAGTATAGCTGATTACGGAGCTGAAAATAATCTACTTTTAACCTTTCACACAAATAGCAATACTGTACTGTTTACATAGTTATATTACATGGTTACATCATCTGCTTGTTAAAAGTACTGCATCGTTTTGCTTATACTCACAGTTTCATATAGGTTTACTTATTCTACTTAATTTCATATGATCATGCTCTAATTTTTTGCAAGCATCAAGTCCATCAACTATATCACAATAAATTTAAACATAGATTTTCAGTTAATTTGAAATATGTGTCATTTAAGTTACCCTCATGGTACAATGATAGGAAATGGAAGAATGCCAAACAATATAATCATAGAAGTATAGAACTGTTAAATTGGACAATATGTGTTGAGCAGCATGATGTTATAATAATATGTATCAAATAAATGCTTACCTGGATGATGTGATGGGGCTATGAATGTATTATGACTGTATCACTGCATTCATGTATAGGGCCACATGTATGTAAATATCACCATTTATATGCTGCTAAACATTGAATAAAAAAAAGATAGACAAAACTTACACATATATGAGCATAACCGTACCAACATTGGTAGCACTGATAGCCACGCTAAACATGATAATGATGTTCTATTGCAGCTCATGAGAAATGTCACTCCACTACGTTAGACCTGTGAGGCTGCGGGGACCAACAAAGTTCGAAGGCAACATGTATTTAACTCGATCAGACATGGTGGCTTAGCATTTTTTCTATGCCTTTACACAGGGAAGTGATAGATAAAAATGCACATCAGAAAGCTCCAATTTATATGCTGTTGTATGTACAGTTTTGGAAATGATACAGTATCAACAAAATCGACCTATTACACTAATTGTCTGGATGGAAAAGATATAAAAAATAAGTCACGATCACCATTTAATAAGCCTATCAAGGAATGTAGAAGTGGTTGCTTTTCTATTTTCTGACATTTTGGCATAACTTTCTGGTGAAACTTAGGTACATATGATATCTTACATTTGATTGATATGGCTTTTTGTATATTTGTTCATTCATAATCTTATTTCTTTTTGTATGAGTATGGTTGTATGCATTCATTGTGTTCTTTGAATATGCATGTTACATAGGAGGAAGACAAATGCTTATTGTGCTTTAATATGGAGATTGTTTATTAATGAAAGACCAAATTTTGATGTAGATATGTAAAAATAGTAGTGAGATTAGAACTTTTTGTGGCGACTTCTTTCTCATTCTTTACCAGTTATGGACGCTTTGCGTTGCAGGGGATTGGATGTAGACGACCAGCCGAGTTTGTCATTGTGATCCAGCATGTTTGCAGCTGATACAGTTGAGTGTATGTTATTGGATATTGCAGGTTAAACATGCGACCAGCTCTGATGAGTCTGAAGTTCTAATTACTATTTCTTCTTGTTGCTTATGGTGCAACAGAACAAGCTTCTTGTACATGATAATACATACTATGATGCCATGGAAGCTGTTCCACGTGTGAAGCATTATGGCAACCACCAACGAGTAGCGCGTTCAAGATGATTTTGATGACTCCATTTTTGCTGTAAGAAAGTCCAAAGATTTCGAAGCCTTTGATGTTGTCTCCAAGGCTTTTAGGAATTGTAGCAGCTGCAGCTGCAACCTTCACATTCAAATGCTGAAACACGGTGAATTATTGAAAGATACCGAGCCTCTACCCATTTCGTTAAATTAAATTATGTTCCTTTAATATTGTTACTAGACATTTCAGTAAGCTGGCTTAGTTTTTTGCCAGAGACTTGGAGGTTTTGTTGCTGCTTCGGTGTTCCTGCAAGTCAAACACAATAAGAGAAAGGGTGCCTTAGATTGTGTAAATTGTTTAAACCTCTGTCTCCTCGATGATTATTTTTCACGTGGTCTAGCAACTCATAAACCCTGTCACGTTTAGAATGGTTTTGACTTTTCATCTACTCATCACCATCTCATAAACCCTGTCACATTTATAATGGTTTTGAATTTTCATCTACTCATCATTCTATGAATTTTTTAAGGTAATTTTACATCCACTACCCCTACTAGACACTCTAATTACGTCTAACTCCCTCTTAGTCAATCTATTACGTATGAGTCCAAAATCAGTTTCTTCCGTTGACCAAACTAAATGGAAATTTAGATCAAACATGGCCTTTGCATTTTTATTGCAACTAGGCCCTTTGTTTCTCCTTTTAATTTCATTCCTCTTCATTCCTTGTTCTTTCTTCTTCCTTCCTTTTTTTTTCTTTCCTCTTCCCTTCTTCAGAATAGTGGCCAGAGGTGTACAACTCCGAGTGATCGGAGTTGTGACTTGCTCCGATCAATCGGAGCAGTGCTGCTCCGATTTGATAGGAGCTTTACATCTCCGATCGATCGGAGCTGTGACTAGCTCCGATCAGATCGGAGCTGTAACTAGCTCCGATCAGATCGGAGTTGCACAACTTTGATTTGATCGGTGTTGTTACCTGCTCCAATCACATCGGAGCTGTGGCGGCAGAGCAAATCGGAGTTGTGCAGCTCCGATTTGCTGTTTTTATTTTTTATTTTTAATATATTTTTTTAGTGATATTTTAAAATAAAAAATTTATTAGGACTTAGTTGCAATAAAATTTGGGACAAATTTGGAATTTAAAGAAGTTATATGCTTTACGTTGAATTATTAAGTGCCAAATTGCTAATGTGTAATTAATGAAAATTGGAGTTGTTTGGTCAAAGTCAGAATTCAATATTTGACCGGGTAAAAATATATTTACATTGATTTAATTCGCCAAAAGTCAAATTCGTGGGTTTGAGTGTTGGATGTAATTGTTTGGCTAACGAGGGTCTATCTGTAATAAAATGAACTAACAAGGGTGGTATATGCTATGTTTAAGATCTCGTCTCGGAGGCCATCTCAGACGACCTCCTGTGAAGGGTCGACCCGGGTCATCTCGGACATTTGTTTCGGAGTTGTCTCGGAACAAATAAAAAATATGTAAAATTATATATAATAAATACTATACATGTTTAATTATTTATCAACAAACTACATTGAAAATTCAAACATAAATGTCATATAAACTCATAGAAACCAAAATAAAGTCATAGACTCATAGTAGTACATCATTAGAATATTACAATGATCCAAGCAAACAAGTTCAAGGTTCAAATTCTCATATATAAATAATCTTAATTTTAAAATAAATGTCACTCGATGTGAATGTAATATACTCGTATATCATTAACAAAAAAATTACACATCTTTATTCATCCTAGTTATCTTTATTCATCCTAGTTATTGGATTGTTTTACAAATATACACATTATTGGAAGAGTGAAAATTAGGTCAGAAGACAAATTTGTCATCCACTCTCGTCTCTCATCTCTCACACTCACTTTCCCTTTTCATCATCTTATCTTCTTCTTGTGAAACAAATTCTCTTTGAAATTCACTTTCCCATTCATATACTAATCTTCACAGCACAATAAAGATCAAGTGATGTGCACCTTGTGACCGAGACTGCAAATCAAAATCACTGTGTTTGATGTTGTTGTTTCTGCTAAAACTATCTGCTGCTGCTATTGTCGTACTTGTTGTTAATGCTGATGATGTACCCTCGTTCGATCTAAGGTGTACCAAGCTGTATCCACCACATCAGATCTCTCATCATCGGAAACAACTCGATCGAAGCCGCAGCTGTTTGTTCCTCCTTTTCTTTTATCTTTTCTTCTTTTTTTCCTTCCAAATACCCGAGTCAACCCGAGTTGACCTGAAAAATCTGGATTCCGAGTTTTTATTTTTTATTTACGTATTCTTTTTCGTCCATTTATTATATTGTTGCTAAAGTCTTGTGAGAGGCCATATCTTTTAGCTTACCTGGTCTGACCGGCCGGGTAGAACATTCGGGTATGGTTTTAATAGGTTATGTTGTGATTTTATGTTATTAGCATCGAAATATATTCTTAATACTGTTACGTTTTAAAACCCTAAAAGGAAAACGGAGGTATTACTACTATTTAAAGGATGGGTATGTGGAGATCGAGGAAGGTAAAACATTATTAATAATCCATCGTACCATCATCAAATCAAAGCAAATTAGGTTTCTATTTGTCTCTGCCAAATATGTCAATTGTTTCCGCAAAGCTGATTGATACGGTGGTTGAGGAAGAGCATGAGAAGTTGGTCGACGAAGCCGAGAAGTTATTGAGTTCAAAGCTCAATCTGGTTGACGAAGAAGAAGAAGAGCAGGGCACATCGACTAAGGTTGAGGAAGAAGAAGAAGATGAGGAGGAGGAGGAGGAGGAGACATCTTGGGTAGATGATTTTGTATTAGATACTAGGCCATTCTATGAACGAACTGACGAAGAGATGTTGGACCGTTTAATGGATCACCCGGAGATGCCCCTAGACAGGGCTAAAACAGCCCGGGATATCTTGCCTACTCTCCGCCTATACTTAAAGGAGGTCGAAGAAAGGGAGGTACGTATATACTATATGTGATCGATCATATTGGTACTGTGTTATTTTTGTTACATATATATGTGGTTAATGTATAAGTATGTTATGGTGGCAATTGAACGTAAACTTAAATTATATAATCTCGTGCATGTTGTTTGTAGGGATTTGATATTGAGCACTATCCTGGTTCTATATGGGGATATACTTCTATAAAGCCATTACACAAAATTAATGATGATTACAAGCGCCCTATGGAGCATTACGAGAATTGTGCATATTGGGCCATTGATGTCTACAATGATGAACATGTATGTATGCCTTCCTACCTTCAATCTCTCTCGACCTACCCTTTTCAAAATTGCATGTTTCTTAATTTTTTTTTTTTTTAAACGGAATTGCATGTTTCTTAATTAGCCAGCTACTAATTGGTGTATGAAAAGAATTAGACAATAGTGTCGTATATGCTTTAATTAAATCTTTTATATATACGTGTGAATTGTAATATTGTAAAACATTATTATTTTATTAAATAATATATTGAAATAAATGGAGTGAATATATATATGTGACTTGTTTAATTAATTTGTGTACATACATACGTATGCTGCAGGACACTGACTATGACGATCTGCAAGTGGAGAACGTGAACGTGACCATCTCAGGTCCTGGTTACCAATCGTACTATATCACGTTCACGGGGGTTGACAAAAAGCCTGGTGGAACTGGCGAACGAAAGACCTTTCAAGCTCTCGTGGCTCTTAACACGATCAATGAAGAAGATAATGATCCAGAGGTTGAGTTTTGCAGACTTAAGAAGGCTAATAACTGTTGATATTATTAATTAATTAATGTTATTATATACTAGAGTTGTCGCGCTTAGCGCGGTGTCACGTATTCTTTAAAATAATGATATATTACTCATGTTCAAATTTCAATTTCTTGTGTGTGGATTACCTTAAACAATTATTCTTAAAAAAAATGGAGGAAATATAAAACAAAACTTTGGACAGGGCCAAAACATGAAAATTGAGATGGAATTGGAGGGAGTCTTAACAAATATTTGTTTGGCATTTGAACTAAACTTACTGCTGATTCTAATCAATTGGTAGGGAAGAAAAACAGCACGAAGAAAAAGAGTGTTCTTAGGTGTGCTAACATGCATAAGTATGCATAAGTGAACACTTACGAAATCTATTGCTAGTAGGCTGGGAACAGCTCCAAGTAATCCTGGCTACATTGAGTAGTCTTTTTTAAATATAAAACCAAGCTTCTTATGCCAGAGGTCTATGATCTCATCTTAAGAAAGAATTATGGGTCTAGTTCACCTAACCCATTTTCATCATGCATGCACCATGTAAGCTTGAAGCCATAAATAGAAAACTCATGTGGGGCAACTCATCAACCTCGATCTCTCACGATTTATTACCCATGGCCATATGGTTCAAGAAGCAATCTTAAAGTCCAATACTTGACTCATAAATATTAAACTCTGAATTCTTCTCCATAGATGCACGTTTGGATGTAGACAGTACCAATCATCTTCACATTTGTATAGGTTTTTCTTCATACTGATTTCATAGCAATGATCATGCAAAACTTGAGCATCAGGGTTGCACACTCGCACCTCTGGCTACGTAGAGGTATTGGATACAGCAAAAAAAAAAACAATGTGTAAGTGTGGCTTTTTCTGGTCAAAGTTGAAACAACGGTTGAGCTAGAAGTTGTTTGATCTTTTAGTCAACTTCTACTTGTTGTCAACTGTCACACTTATTTATTTATTGATTTTATCTTTTCTAACACAATAATTAGTTCCACAACTGTACGTTTCTATGTGTGCAGGACGTTTTACTTGATTAGGAGTTGTCATAGCTAAGGAAAGACGTGAAGTAAAAGGAAAATACGGATTCAATGAAGAAGCCGACTTTGAAGAGAACTTTTAAAAGGAAAAGGATTCTAATTGAAGATGTGATTACCTTGTGAAGATTGAAGTGTACAAGTTCAAGTCAGAAACGTATTGAAGACCTAGCTAGTAGTATTCCAACATAGTTTTCCAACACTATAAATACTACAGGATCGACAGATAGAAGATAGAAGGCTTACACCTCGAAGCAATATTTTACCAACTCAAGAGCTTTCTGTAGCGTTTTAGTTTAGTTGATGTACATCAGATTGATTAATTCTTTCAAAACATGTACATCAGATTGATCAATTTCAAATAAACACTCCCTATTTTTGTAAACTAACGAATTGTTTATAGACCATAGTTTTATTAATCATCTAGTACCTTGGTAAAAGGTTTGATTTTGATTCAAAACTGAAATCGTCAGTAAGGTAGTGTACTATATAATCTAATAATACTAGACATGAATATACATGAAATACCAATAGAATCAGGGGCGAGCACAGTAAGGCGCAAGGGGCCTCAAGTGCTGCCCCTGGATTTTTTACATGGATGTACTATTATACTATCATTTTTTAAGTCAAGTAAATAAATTTTCAATATAGTTATTTGTACACAAAATGATGTTTGGCCTGACCGCTTTGTTATGGTGCCAAAAGCTTACTCTTCTGCATGGGGTCTCAAGTTCGAGACCCAGCCATACATTTTTATATTGTTTCCATTGTTTATTTTTACATCACTCATTTTCCTTTCCATTTTGTCTCCTTTTAGTTTCTAGTGTTATTTTTTTTACTTTTTAATTCTAACTTTCTATATTCTATATTGTTCACTTTTCAAGTTTTCATTTCCTTACAATATATTTTCCATCTAGTGAATTTTATTTTGTTTTAGTATTGGTTCTTGTTTTCCATTCTTTCATTTTTACTTCTCTCATATTCTTCATTTTAACTTTTCCTTTTCATTTCCATTTTTCCTCTTTTTACTTTCTAGTGTTATATTTTATTTTCCTCTTTAATTCTAATTTTTTATATTGTTCACTTTTCAAGTTTTCATTTCCTTACAACTTTTTTTTTTCCATCTAGTAAATTTATTATTTTAGAAACATATGTAACTTTTTATATTCAAATTCTACAATTTTGGAATATTTTTGTTTAATATAAAGTACATTTGAAAGTGAAAAATATGATGTTGAATAATTGGTAAATTTGGAAAAGACTGAGTTTACATAATAGTTATATTTTTCTTATTAAATTTTAGAAAAATATTATGTTACATTTTTTTGCTCCCCCTGACATAAAATCCTGCGTTCACCCCTGAATAGAATAGACGTTAAGTTGGAGAAGAATACTAACCAACATGGAATTATGACTAATTAAGCAAAACCACGTTATATGCACACTTTATGAGTGATTAATTAACGATCTCCGAATAGTCCATGGAGTATAAAAACCGTGCACAAGCATGTTTACAGGAAAAAGTGTAACCTTGATTCTGAATTTAGAAAGGGACAAAATTTACCGGAGTCTTTTGGAGGGTACTTCCTATTTTCCAAGAGATTTGAATGGCAGAGATGAAGGGAAGATTGAGCATTCCGTAAAACAGAAAATCACTACGCAGATACATTGGCAAAGAACGGCAGAAAGTCAATAGGGCATGCAGACTCAAACAGAACGTTTACAAAACAAAAGACACCGTAAGAGAACATCGATCGTGTCACATGGCAAAAATAAATAAATAAATTATCCCAGCTCAACCCATTCAACGTGGATGATGACTGAATTCATTGGAATTCATTCACGTATCTAACAAAAATTTCAAAATAAAATTAACGAAATGGAGAACAGAAAACTATGAATTGAATTCATGGTGCATGCACGGTTCGTAAATATATCACCCAAAACAAGTTGAAAGGGACAAATAGACTGAAATCAATAACTGAAATAATGAAATTCTAATCGAACAGAGTTATGTGGAAACCTGGAGGAGGAGGATTTTAAAATTACACAACCAATCCTGGAGATCCACCCGGCACCCATGCACCACAATCGAAACCTCTACGAAGAAACCCAATGGTACGTGTGTTGTACGTATCTGATACCATTCTTACAGAAAGATTGACAGATGTTTCTTATGTAAAAGAGGCGCGTTTAAATGTTGAAGAAGCAAAAACCGGTTACATGAGACTTTAATTGGAGTGAACACACCCATCAGTTGAGAACAAAAATTGGACCTCACCTAGTCACCTACCACAAGTTGAGATTTATAATATTTGTTTAATTTATATTTATGCATTAATACAGCTTGGCACTTTTTAGTTCATCTCTTATTAATAAGTACAAACGTAGGTCTTGCTGGAACCTCCTCACACATTTTGATCGATCATACAAATGTGTGAGGAGGTTCCAGCAAGACCAACGTTTGTATTTGCTTATCTAAATGGAATTGAAGTCATTTTCCTTTCACTGAGCAATTGTTGTTAATTAATAAACTAGCTAGCTAGTTTGTTGGCGTAAATCCCATTATATATTATAAAGCCAGGGTTGACATCTGTTAATTTGTGCTGGAGGCTTGTTTAGTTATAGTTTTCCTGATCAGCGTTTTATGTTAATTTGTTTGTTAATTAAGATCACATAGTATATATTCAGGAGTTTTTAACCCGCTGGGATGTGATGTAAATACGTACTGCATCATGTAGTAAAACAACATTATATGTCTCTTCGTTTCGAAAAAAAAAACATTATACTATGTCTCTTCAAATATATATTACACCAGAAAGAAGCCCAAGTATAGATATAATGCCGGTTTAATTTACTATCGAGCAAAGCTAATTAAGAACTTAAAGTCTGTGATATGATCAAATGAACATCTATCTGGGGAATGCAACTACAACAACGTAACCTTCCTTGGTGTGTGAAATACACTCGATCGACAGTGGCTTATCCTTAAAAACACACAGCCGGCCGGCTCAAGGCTTATGAGGTCCTATTCGAAACTTTACGATTTCAAAACTGATATTCGAAAAAAATGAAAAAATTAAAATACATTATAATTTTCAAAACTCGTTACATTCAATGAAAATGCATTATTATTTGAGTCAAACTAAAAATAAACCATCAACATAGAAGAATGCAAATCAATACATAAATAAAAATTAAAATGTTAAAAAAAATGACACAAAATAATTGTAACACCAAGAATCTAACACCCCGACTTTTTAAATAATATTTTAATTTACTATTACTTATTTCTAGCTTTCTCAAGAAAATAATTTTTAAATGTTAGCTTTCGTTAGACGTCTTGGTGTAAATTTTATATTTTAAACATTTTTCATTTGGAATGAAACTTTATTCGAACTGAACCATTAGACCGTGTAAAAATGATTTTGTCCGTAATAAGATTTAATTTTAATCGAGTCATTTCTTGGCCTTGAGTGTATTTTCTAAACAACCCAAGACATCCCTTCGCAATTTATTTCCATGGGTCAATATGCAAAATGGCAAGTCTAGACTAGTGACTTTCCCTCCTAGTTAATTACGTGTGATTGTTATGTTAAAATCTGATCCAATTCATCTTGCCAAAAGCCGAGACGTATCTTTAGCTGGTTGATCACTCCATGTTTTACCTTTACCTCATAGATGTAGATTTCATTCTATATTTCCACATGAACAAATTAGGTCTCTGCTCCAAATCTAAGAAAGGTAATATGAGTCTATTGCCTTCTTTTAACATACTACTCCTTTATTTGAGTTAGATTAAATGTTATATTAGTATATATATCGGCCCATGTTTAGCTAATGATATAGATATTATATATATATATATATATATATATATATATATATATATATATATATATATATATATATATAATATATATATATATATATATATATATATATATATATATATATATATATATATATATATATATATATATATATATATATATATATATATATATATATATATATTATCTGTCCAATTACTGTTCATGTATGTTTCTCATTGCATAGGATTGAGAAGCTTCTTTAACACCCTGAATTTGATTCTCTTATATTGCTAACAGCCTTTTGGACCATTAATTGAGTAGTTGCATGTAAAGTATATGAATTGATGGTGTAATTATCTATACAGTGTATGTGCGCAAGATGGCTAAACTTTAGTACTAATTAATTGTTGATTAAGAACCCTGCTAGTTAGTTACATGTGTATGTATGTGTTATATTAAGAGGGACGACAATTAATATTTGCTTGATTTACTTCAACGTGACAACCCTGCCTAGCTATGTTATAATGGACATGTCATTTGATCTCTTTCAGTATAAAGAAATGTTAGTATCGATCACTAATGATCAAGTTAATTTATATGATAGCGAATTGCATGTATGCCTACTAATTTAGTTGCTTTCTGAGATCATTAGTTGGTCACTTTAAGATGAATTAATTAGTTGTTCATTTGTTTGGACAGGGCACGGCAGAGCAGGTATATTAGCAACCATTCAGTAATAGTATCTTGTTCTGTAATTATGTTGCATCATTTCCTGGTTAGACTGAGTTGTCATGACACAAGAGGTCATAGATTCAATTCTCGCCAAGTGCGAGGTTATTTATAATTTATTACTAGATTTGTAATGCTACTTGTGAAATTGTAATGGTTCGATTATTAAAAAGAATTTCTTGTCAATTTCCACTTATAAATTCAGAGCACAATGCAAAAGTATATTAGACATATAGGATTTACTTTCAAGTGCATGTATAAGTAGAGGTATGTTCTGTAAATTGGCATGAGTAGTGTTAATTAGTTATTCTTTGCTTAGTTTGATTTTGACTTGTCAATTTGATGTATTTGATTAGTAAACAGAAATCTATTGGTCAATGTTAAACTGAAGTTTCGGTTGAAGTTACTAACAATTAAGTTGATGTGATGAAGAATGCATGTTGGCACTATGTTTTAGCTTAATGAGATAACTAGAAAAGCATATGTGATATTCCATTTGATGTATATATATACTTGATTAGTACTGTAATATCCATGCTAGCTTAATTTAGTTCCCAAGCAGCAACTAGATGTTTAGTTGTCATGTACATTGATCACATATATCCGGTCTTGCATGGAAACTAGTAAATTACATTTGTCATATGTTCAACCTGATTAGTGTATCTCTGCTTATATAATCAATATTGTTAGATATAGTTAAAGTATCATACTTTATAGTACTTAATTCTTGTGCTCGTTTCCTGAGCTTAGGTGTTGGAATACAGTCGTGGCCTTCTAGTTCCTTGTGTATCGGTTGGTTTGTAGTAGCAAGGTGAGGTTTCGGCATCCGGCCCTAAGAAAACTTGTTATCTTTCTTGTCCTACCATTCCGCATCACTCACATTGTCACATTGTCATTTCATATATCATTCATCTCATTCGATCATTTACGTTATTTCTTTACCGATTATGGGGATTGATGCTACCGGCTAGTATCCTGGATTATTCTCATTATTATCGTCGTCACTAGCGTGGAACACTATCGGTCATTATCGTTGATTGTTATCGGTTACTATCGGAATCGATCTGGGCCCGGGACAATAATGGGTGGCAGTCGGGCGGACTGGACCGACGGTGTATGTCACCATGTACTGATCCCATTATTCAGACGTTGAGTGCAGTCGGAGATTGGCTGCTCGACACGATCTGAATCGTCATGCATCCGGACATGCTATTTAATCGTTACGAGGGACGCCTCCATCGGGAGCAATAAGGTCGTTTGTTACTATCGGGGAGGTTTATGGTTGGTATTTATATTGGTGTAACGACATCGGCTTATCTACGTTGGTTTGTCTACATTCGTCTATCCACATCGGTTTATCTATAAACGGACAATCTTCATAGTTTCCTAAGATCATATTATATTCTGCATTTGCACTTATCTGTTCATCTATTATCTGGAAACTTACATTGCGTATTTATCCTCACTAAGTCCTTTGTGACTTACCCCCTTTCTCCTTTTGTTTTGTTTCCTCAGATGCCACAGATTGTGGTCAAGTTGTACAGTCTATAGATATGGATGTCTTCGTAAGGAGGAGTATATTTTGGATACGTGTAAAGCTGTGAGTAGCATACGTACGTAACTGATGCATTGCCTATGCCTAGCTAGAGAAGGGGCTGAAGTAGAGATCGTTGTTGTGAACAAAGAAGGTTGTCATCTCGGAGATAATCGAGCTGTCTAATCCTTTGTTGTAAAGTTAGAGATTTCTGTACTAGTTTGTACTTATTATGGTTCCAGTTGGTTTTAAAATATATTTTGGAATTTTCCAACTAGCTATCTATTTTCGTGTTCTCGAAATAAAATTTTCTTTTCTCACTATTTCGCGTGGCAGCCGCTTTGGAGCAGTGTGCTCGGGGCGGGGCGTCACAAAGAAGGATCGAACACTGACAAGCTATGACACAGCCTCAGCCTCTGAACAAAACAACTAGGAGACACAGTCAATTGTTAGGTTTAATTTTCCATCGATATATACATCTACACAAAAGTTTGAAATTTTTGAGCCCTAAATTTTCGAGGCCCTATGCGGTTGAACATACCGCATAGGGTCAGAACCGGGCCTGCAGCCTATATGTTCAAAGCCAGTTCATGGTATATGATCATATATAACACCTCACATCATACTTCTCAAAGAATATATATATATATATATATATATATATATATATATATATATATATATATATATATATATATATATATATATATATATATATATATATATATGATTGAATTGTTCACTTTTTGATATATGCGTTTCTTAATTATCAGACAGACGTAACGAGGACATGTCTACTAGACACATGCACCAGTAAAACAATGTGCAAGCCAGTTATTAATTAGTCCTTTGAAGAGATGATGGATAAAATACCTGAGAGGCTGATGAGATGAAGGACATATATATATGTGTGTGTATATATATTATCTCGGTAACACAGTTGGTGCATTTATAAGTATATATTTGCCACTGATCACCGCTTGGGCTGAGCTGATCAGCTGAATGAAAGAACATTCAATATCTGGAAAATTTAATCTTAACACCCCGTATGCAAATCAAAATAGTATCTGGCAACGGACAAGTAAGAAGAGATCGACCTGATGATTTATCTGGTTTCCTGAGTCCAGGTGACATGAATTCCATTAATTGTAGAGATACCATGTACACCGGCCCTCCAAATTAACCTTAAGTTAAGCAATCCATCAATCATCATTCCTTATAGAAATTCCAGCTAGCACCAACTAATTGCAGAGGTTTATTCGAACCAGCAATGGAGAATATATCAAAATCGGATAGAATCTGGAACAATAATGGATGAATTACAGGAAAACAGATAATATAACAGTCTAGAAACAAGATTTTTTTTTAATTTTTTTTTTTTTTTTTTTTAAAGCACAGTAATGGTGGGTGGGGCTTGCCTATTACTATTGATCATCTTGCACAAGAACATTTAACACTAGCATTCCTTTGGGCTGTTAATGTTGATGTTTTCTGCAAAATGAAGATCAATGGGGTAATCTCGAGGGAGGATATATATTCTCAGTGTCACAGTGAAAGTTCCACATATATTCTTGCTGATATCGATTAATTTATAGACGCCAACAATATCCTCTGAACCAATTATAAACAACATTATATCAATTCAAACTCGATAATTTCACTATTGTTATCAATTTGTCAATTAGTAAAAACAACGACATGAAGTTTGCATTACAAGCTCAAACAGCTTATGAAAAATATATATAGCTAGATGGGCAATGTTGGATTCGTATTCACCGCATACCTGGACAATCAGACAAATGACCTGAAACTGTGCATAAATGATAAATGGTTGCAAGAAGCAATCCTCTACTCAGTTGCCTCGTCTACGATTTCAAAATATCTCCGAATTGCTTAATCTCGATTACCAAAAACTGAGGTGTTGTATGAGGTGTTCTTAATTAAGTTATCTCTCGGCTGAATAACTTAGGATACATCTGGACTGGACTATTATGGCTGGGTCTGCCCCTGATTACACTCGGGATATCAGAAATGTTCAGTGCAGTTGGCCTAATTGAATTCTTCTACAAACAGTCCAGAGTCCTTGAAACTTGAAAGGCATGCAGTCATTTTTAACAGCCATAACAACAATCTGCACTTCTGCAGGCAGAGTAAAATCCATTCACTTCACAACACCAATCACCAATTAATTAATCCCCTTGGCTAGCTAGGAACTAGGAAGCTATATAATTAATCAGGGTGACAACAATCTGCAGGCAGAAACTCGAAATATCACTAAACAGAACACAAACATAAACAAGTGTTGTAGAAGAATTTAACTTGAGATGACAGAGAATCTTAGATTATTCATCCATGAGCAAAAGATGAATCCCCTGGATTTGAAGTGATTTTACTGTTACTTAGTAGAAACACGTACACATAAAACTGGTGGATATCTGGAGGGAATAAGCTCCGAAGATAGAGATGGGTATTGGATTAATTAAGAAAGAATGTGGCAAGGGCGTTTGCTTAAGTTGAAGAAGAAGATGTGATTTGATGTCATGGAAGTCATTAATAACATGTCATCATGTGTCATGCTCCTAAATCCTAATGATGCCATAAAAGGATAAATTAAAGGAAAAAATTGATCTACTTTATATCTTGGTCTAAAATGTTCTTTCAACTCAAGTAGTAAGTAATTAGCTATGGAAGTTCGAATGGTGAATCGAAGCTGGCCAGCTGTCAAGGTATATAAGATGATCAATTTTTCAAATAAGATGATGATGATGGATACATTAACTAGGTAGGGGCCATAGTTTAAATATGAAAAACATATATGAGGGACCATATTATAATTGTTTTAAAGTTGGGGGCCCTTTTATATAATTAGGGGTCTTAAGTCAAAATGCCTTCCCCCGGCTCTCTGTCTGTTGTTTCTTATCCTCAAATCCCTAAATTTCTCTCTCTCTCTCTCTTTAATTGATTGATTTTTTGTTCTGAATTTCCTTGTAAACATTGAATTTTTGCTCTGATGAGAAAAAGATTCTTTACAGGTTCTGTTATGGGTTGGCTACCCGAGTTTTGTTTGATTTGCCGGAAAAATGCAATTGCCGTAAAGACTGTACTATCTGAAATTTGCAGCTGTCATTGCTGTACGACTATTGTGAAATTTGTAACCGATTTCGATATTTCCTTCACAATGCAAATGAATTTCAATTTATCATTTCCTACTTTTTTTTGTTATTGTTTTTTACTTGGTGTTTTGGAAGATTTGGTTTTGATTTGGGAGAAAAGGAAAATCAGCTATTGCTACCAGCTCTTGTTTGTGAATCAGAACATCACTCGCTCTGACAGAGCGAGTGGAGCGAGTGGTCTTCTGATCCTCTTAACAGCATTTGGTACTTGCTTGATGATTCACAAAATTACCACATCATACATAATAAAGGTATCATTTCAAAACATTTGCATGGGGATGGATATCCAGGTAATTTTGCTTTATTTTATTAGTTTAGTCATCATTATATCTGTTTCATCCTTTCAGTAGTAGTGACAGTAATACCTCTAGTTGTACACTTGTACTAGTAGTAAGGTTATGAAAAACCTTTTTTGCTTTTTTTTTTTTTTTTTGTCCTTTTCTTATATCAGTACGAACAAATCATACAAGTTTACACTAGCCTAAATTAGGGGATTGTGTGTGCATAAAATGTAGTACACGACCCATGAAATTTGAACTAATAAACTTTGTTGGAGCATGTATGGAATTTGCATTGGTAACAAGTCTCATTTGATCTTTACTTATGTATTGTAATTCCAATAAATTGCGGTACTATATATTCTGATTTAAATTTCAACTGATTGTTTCATTTTAAAATGAATAAATAGAAATTGAAAATGCTGAAAATGACTGGGAATCATTTACTAGAAACCTAAGTGTAAGGCAGTAAGTTGCACTCCACTCCTTAGGCCAACATACACATAAAATGCCCCATGATGTACTTTAAGATGCAAGTGTTGTTATTTGTAGCTCCGGAGGGGCATTCACCTCATCTGAAACTATTATCTATAATGAAGTAAGAAACATAGAATGTACTATGATTTTTGTTTTCTTTTTTAAATACAGGCTGAGAATTGAATTATAGTTTGTATGTATATTTGACATGATTCTTGCCTATAAAAAATTACAGTTAATAGATATTGAATATTTACTTATTTACTTTTTGTAGTTTACTTGAGTCATTATGCTATAATGATGCAAGGTGCCACCACCCTTGCATGTATTCCATTTTCTAATACTTCAGGACCATCATTTGTTTGTTATTTTACTGTCATTTTATGTTATTATTTTTATATTTTAGTTTTAATCATAGTTTCATATTTTTCAAAAATATTTAGTAGAATGAAAAACTGAAATAGAATGATTAAAACTGCCCCAATTTCACATAAAATGCCCCAAGCCACATAGAATGATCCAGCTTACAACTTGCAACTTCATATGCTATTACAGAAATAAACTTATAATTATATTATACTTCTATTATATATATATATATATATATATATATATATATCCTATTTGCAGCCCTTCAGTTGGTATAAACTGTAAAATCTCTAATGTTTTGAACTCTTATAATTAACAGGCAGGTTGCATATTTTATTTTAATTCGATTGTTCACTTGATAACCTGTCTCTTCTTAACTGTATTTTACACTCACCCTCTCAACTAAGCACTCTAGACTGGCTCTGTTTATTTTGAGCCATAGACCATTCAAAAAATCAAAATAAAATAAAATAAGGAGGGGGATAGTAAATTAGATTCTCTGAAGAAGGAAGGGAAAATTGAAATAGAAAACCAACCAATTCACCTGACGCCAAACCCTTTCCCCAAGTAAGTGCACACTGCAGTTGCTTTCTGGAAACAACAGAGTTCCTTCATCAAGGTAAATTTTCCAGTTCTTCCTCCTCTTTTCAGATCGGAGAATTGTGTTTACATAGATGCTCACTGTGATTTTATTGTGTAATGAGCCTGGACCAATTCCTTGTATGTCATCCAATTGATTGTGGTTTTTCCACATTTTCTGAGTGCTCAGCTGTCAAATACAGCAATGGCTAAAGGAAGAAACGCAAAGGCTCTAAAGACGGCTAAAAAAGGATCTAAGGAGCCTCCAGCTAAACCATTGCACACTCACGAATTTTTCACAAAGGTATGTGCTCCTGTATTTTAGGATAGGAAATTGCTTGACAGTGTTTGTTTGAGAAGCTCTGTAATTCATCTGTTCTGAGTTTCTGAACTGAGATGGTTTGATAGTTAAGATGCTTGCTCTTGATATGTTTGTTTATTCTTTTGAAGGGGACTAAGGTACGCTGGCTGGAGAAAGGAGCTCTTCACCCTGTTGCAAAGCAGGGAGAATGTCGTAAGTAACTTAATAATAATGTTTTTTAGTTTTAATTTGTGTTATCAGTGCTGTATGTATATCTTTATCATGATGACATTTTGATCATGCTTTGCTGAACCAATTTACCGTGATAATTATAGTTATACGTGTGATCGGAAGAAGTTCAAGGGTTATACATTTTGATGCATGTAGGAGGAATCCTTTGCTTATGCAGACGTTTCTGTCTTTTGTCCAATGTAGATGTCTTATATGATGATTTTCTGTTTTGTCTTTCCATCTTAATAATTTCAGACTGAGAGAGTGTTGTTTGTATTGACTAGCTTCAGTGGTCCTCAATTTAGCATATACTTTCCTCTGTTAGCTTGTAGTTACGGCTTTCAAATGGTCAGGTATATCGTATATCTGTTGCAGCATAGTTATTCTATGTTGACTTGTTTATTTTTGGCCATTGTGGGAAATGTAATATGCTGGTGTTCTGTTATAACCGCGCCCATAAGATAGGAAGTCAAATCAGGAACCCGGAGATGATAAGGCTCCTCAAATATATACAAACTCACATCCAATGACAACCAATAGTATGATGTTAATTTCGTTGCCAGATAAGTAGGCGTTCCTCATTACTCTCATGCGTATAATGGCGGTTAATGAAACCTGGACTTTCAGTGAGAGCGTACCAGAAAATTCCAAACGGGTGTTTGTTGGTGAGTCCCCCTGGTAATGAAAAGATGCTATTGGCGAGGGCAGTGGCTGGTGAGGCCGGTACACTGTGCTTCTCGTGTGCTGCTTCGGAGTTTGTGAAGTTGTCTGCGGGTGTTGGAGCTTCGGGGTGAGGCATTTGTTTGAGAAGGTGAAATCGAAGGCACCCTGCATTAAGCACACATTGTTTCAAAGGTTTTGGTTTGTAGTAGATTCGCATCTTTTAGTTTGCCAATTCTTTTGTAGTTCATCCATCACATTTGAGTTAATGCCGTTTATATGATATCAATCTCCACCCCGTGAATGAGATGCATTTAGATTATCCATATTCTCTCTTTATAACTTCCAGCAATGTGAGAATTACATGAACTGAAAAAACTTAATTTCATCAAATTGATCTTAATTAAGTTCGCATTATGAGTGTAATTTATGTACAAATGTACCACTGCATATATCATTTTATTTTCATCGGACCAGTCGAGTTCACCAAAACAAAAGTGAGGTAGAGGCCAAGGTCTACATAAGTAAAGATAATCTATATCTTCAAAATTTACTATTTCGTTGCTTGATTGGATATTTTTGTGAATTTTCTATATTTTATTGTGTAATGCAATCATGTGAACATATAATGGGGTGTGATACTCCTGAGTCTAAAATCCATGGCTTATTTAACCAATTAAAACATATCATACATCCAGAAGTGGATGCAGTTCCATTTGCAATAGTGGCACCAGCATGAACATTGTTGTTTGCTTCATGGTTTTTGTTCTTCTGTTGCTCTGCAAGTGCTAGCAGCTGGCTGATCTGTTCATTAGTGAGCTGCAGCTGACTGGCACCACCTCCATTTGCATTGAACCCAGTGTTCACCTGATTGTTGAAGGCACCATGAGTGTTGCTTCTGCCTCCAAAACCTCCTCTATTTCCAGCTGAGAACCTCCCACCTCTATTCTGGTAACCTCCTCTCAAGTTGTTATCAAAGTGGGGTTTTGTGGCGTAGGAAGGACCAGCTTGAGTAGGGTAGTTTTGGTTGGGCAGAGTAGTGTTTGGATAACCATGAATTTTGAAACAGGTTTCAATAGAGTGGTTGTTCATCCTACACTTAGGACAATACATCTCTCTCATCTTTCCTTTTTGTGCCAATTGTTGCAAGAGCAGATGCATCCATGGCTTCATTGTCCATGTTTCTTGTTTGTTTCTGTCTTTCCTCTTAAAGGACAAGACCATAAGCTTTGTCAACAGATGGAAGAGGCTCCATACTGATGATAGTTCCTTTCACAACTTCATAAACGTTAGACAGGCCCATTAGGAATTTGAACAACTTTCTAGTTCAACCATTTTCTCAAACTTTTCACTGAGTTTGCACTTGCAATAAGCCACAAGAGCATGTGGGTATTGGCTGGTAATTACTCAGCTCTTCCCATATGGCTGAAAGTTTGCCAAAGAAAACAGAAACAGCATTGGAGCCTTGCTTAAGAGCATTCAAGTTTTGCTCAAGCTGAAACACTCTCACTTCACTTGGTTCTGCAAATCTCACTTTGAGTTTGTCCCAAGCTTCTTTAGCAGTATCACAGTATTGCACAGTGGCTTTAAGCTCCTCTGAAACAGAGTGAATGAGCCATGACATGATGAGAGTATTGCACTTGATCCAAGACTTAAGAGTTCTTGTCTTTGGCATCTGTTTTTTCCAGAGTGCCATCAATGAACCCTTCTTTATTTCTCAGAGCCAGAGTCATGATAAAGGCACGGCTCCAAGTATGATAGTTTGAAGAGGTGAGTACTGGAGAAACGGCACCAGAAGTGGTGTTGTCTGAGTGATGCAAGTAGTATTGGCTAAAGGGATCATCATGGACAGGGGGTGAAGCACCACTGTCTAGTCCTTTGACTGTTTCACCAGTTTCTCCAGTCATGTTCAAATCTTAAAAGTGACAAAGCTTTTCAAACAAACAAGTAAAGAAGGTGACCTTCTATAGAATAGAAAAATAAAAATAAAAACAGCAAAGAGATTCTAGCAAAGGTAACCTGGCTGTGGTACCATAACAGAAAATGAAGAAGAAAGTAGGAGAAATTCTAAAACTCCATTAAAATAGCTCAAAGGCTGAGAAGATTGTTGTGTGTTTACAATGTCCTAACTGGCCTATATTTATAGCCTCAATTCTACTGCTAGGGTTGGTAATTTTAAAAACTTTACAGAGGGGAAATACACATAAGGACACAATAATAAACCCGTAACTTATCTTGTAGATAACAAATCGATCCTTCCAGTATTGAGATGGTGGAAGATGACGAACCCTATTTAACGTTTCTTGGACTGAATTGGGGCTGCAGACTGGTTCTCTGTTATGCTTCATGTGCACCATTGATCTGGACTGTTGAGCACGAATCCTTCTTTACGTTTGTGTTTCCCGCTCTGTACTTTACATTCTTTTATTCTGCTCCACGAATTGGCTGGATTCTAATTCGCCTGAAGCTTTCTTCTTCTTTTGTTCTGTTTCGCTCCATTTGTTCTCCTTCTCTTCTTGCTTGTTACTTGATGAATTCTAACAGGCACCCTGCATTAAGCACACGTTCCAAACGTTGTGGTTTGTAGTAGATTCACATCTTTTAGTTTGCCAATTCTTTTGTAGTTCATCCATCACATTTGAGTTAATGCCGTTTATATGATATTAATCTCCACCCCATGAATGAGATGCATTTAGATTATCCATATTCTCTCTTTATAACTTCCAGCAATGTGAGAATTACATGAACTGAAAAAACTTAAATTCATCAAATTGATCTTAATTAAGTTCGCATTATGAGTGTAATTTATGTACAAATGTACCACTGCATATATCATTTTAGTTTCATCGGACCAGTCGAGTTCACCAAAACAAAACTGGGGTAGAGGCCAAGGTCTACATAAGTAAAGATAATCTATATCTTCAAAATTTACTATTTCGTTGCTAAATTGGATATTTTTGTGAATTTTCTATATTTTTTTGCTTACGCTCTGATTCATTATTTGATTTTCCTCAGTTGTTACTTGTTTTTTTCTCAGTTGTTACTTGTTAGCTTGAATTTGCCAGTTCGTAGCAGTCCGAGGGGTTGGTTTACTTTTGGGCTTTCTCTCTCCTGTTTACTAGAGCTTTGTTTGTTTATTGTTGTATTTTAGGGGTTTGACATGGAGTCAAATTCATGTCTTTTACATCCTTCTAAAAGAAAAATAAAATTAAAATTACTATATTTTACAGTAAACTTTTAGGCCAACTGAAAATCAGGGTGGAATTTAACATAAACAGTATTTCTAATTTAAGTTATTTTAATCCATTCATGAGTAATTTAATTGACTTTTAGCTAATGGAATTTTCTAAATTGGGGGATTGTAGAAATCAATTATGGGATCAAAATTCTAACTTGGTTTGCATCTTCCTGTTAACATTCTAATTTGTATGATTTATTTATTTTCATTGTTTTGATTTGTAGAGAGTTGTATCGGCCATTGTGTATGTGGTGTTGTAGCAGCAGTGCATTTTTTAGAATACCAAGATGAGGAGGAACTACTTGAATTTGCTACCCAAGAAATGGTCGATTGCGCCACCAATAATAGTGCAAAACCAGACAAAAGAGGGTGTAGAGAGTCAAGTTTCAAGGAAGCATATGGCTATATCAAGGAATATGGAATTTCCTTGGCTAAAGAATATGGAAAATATAAAGAGAAGAAAGAGGATTGTCTTCGTCACCGGCTCAAAGTTAGTATAATTAATTTCTATACAATTTCATTTATATATTTATCGAAAGAAAGAATTGAAATTTAGTGTTGATTAATCATTTGTCAATTTGTTTATTATTTGGTTATCAAGTATAAAACCATGTTCCTGTTTCCATGCATATATCATAGCCAGTAAGTTGCCTCAAGAACGTTTAATTGAGGAATTAAACCATGTTCCTGTTTCCATGCATAATTACTTGAGAGAATATTGATCCCTGATTTGAGCTGCTGTGCATACTTGATCATGTCTGATTATTTCTTGCACTTTAGTTTACTGTGGCTTGATGGACTTGATACGTAGCTTTAAACCTTCAATTCACTAATTGGAGATTATTTAGCAGAAATGATGCTATCTCTTGATATGTTTGTTTATTAATTTTAGACCAAGCATGTACATTACGCCTGTCACCTGTTGTGTTAGAGATTGTTGTACTCAAGCTACCAAGAAGTAATTAATGGTTGTTAATTTTGTTTAGCGAGCGAGTCTTCTCCTAATTTTTGGTGTAACCTTTAAACATTAAACTGGAAATTTAAAGCCCTGACACTTGACCTTTAGCAAGTACTAGTATTAAGTGGTATTTTGTTTTAATGCGTTTAAAATTAGGCTCTTTATTGTATGCTTGCTGCTAGACACTGCAGTAGTTTTGGTATGATAAATTATGGGTCAAGTTTCATGTACCAATTATGGTGTGTAAATTAATTCAGCCCTGTTCTGTTCTTTTTCTGATCTTTTACACGAATCATCCTGGTTAATTAGTTCTCCTGTAGCCAATTGATCTGTTAACAATGGAAACATTGGAACCAAAACTCTTTTTTTTTAATACCTAAATATCCTGACTGGTAATTCAATCAGACTGTAGATTAGACTTGCTATATGTGCTTAAGTGTTTAGGCAATTTAATTGTAAGAGCTGGACCTGTTTAAAAGGGGGTATGACAGCGGTAATTAATTAGTGATTGTTGTACTCAAGCCACCAAGAAATAATTAATGGTTATTTAATTTTGTTTAGCGAGCGAGTCTTCTTCCAGTTTTTTGGTGTAACAACCTGTATAAACTTGAAATTTAAGTATATTGAGTGGTTTTTTACTTTAATGGGTTTAGAATTAGGCTCTTTATTGTAAGCTCGAGGTGCTAGTTAGTTGTCTGCAGTAGTTTCGTATTATAAATAAGGGGTCAAGTTTCATGTGCCAATTTATGGTGTGTAAATTTATTCAGCCCTGATTTATTCTCTTCCTGATCTTTTACATTATCCATCTTGGTTGATTAGTTATCACTTAACCAAATTGCTCTGTTAACAATGGAAACATTGGAACCAAAACTCTTTTTTTTTTTTTTTAATACCTAAATATCCTGACTGGTAATTCAATCAGACTGTAGGTTAGACTTGCTATATGTGCTTAAGTGTTTAGGCAATTTAATTGTAAGAGCTGGACCTGTTTATAAGGGGGTATGATTTAGTGATTGTTGTACTCAAGCCACCAAGAAATAATTAATGGTTATTAATTTTGTTTAGCGAGCGAGTCTTCTTCCAGTTTTTTGGTGTAACAACCTGTATAAACTTGAAATTTTAGTATATTGAGTGGTTTTTTACTTTAATGGGTTTAGAATTAGGCTCTTTATTGTAAGCTTGAGGTGCTAGTTAGTTGTCTGCAGTAGTTTCGGTATTATAAATAAGGGGTCAAGTTTCATGTGCCAATTTATCAATTTATGGTGTGTAAATTAATTCAGCCCTGCTCTTTTACATTATCCATCTTGGTTGATTAGTTATCACTTAACCAAATTGTTCTGTTAACAATGGAAGCATTGGAACGAAAACTCATTTTTTATACCTAAATATCCTGACTGGTAATTCAATCAGAGTGTAGGTTGGACTTGCTATATGTGCTCAAGTGTTTAGGCAATTTAATTATAAGAGCTGGACCTGTTTAAAAGGTGATTGAGTAATTAAATGAGAATATTTCAATTATGGCTTCTCATTATCTGAAATATATTTATTTTGAAGGGGAAGAGACTTCAAATTGCTGGATATAAAGAGATACCCCCTGGTGGAGACGTTATACCTTTTCTTTCAAAACATCCATTATCAGCTGCAGTGGTAGTTACACCTAAATTTAAAGGTCTTGTGAAGGAAACAGCAGTTGAGGTAATTATTATTTATGTTTTATCTACTTTCTTTATTTTTATAAGATTGTATTATTGTCATTTAATTAATGTTATTTAATTAATTATTTTGCCTTTTGTAGGGGATTTATGAACCCCCAGCGGATAAAAAATATGTCTTCAGGACTCTGGAGGAGGCGAAAGCTAAAGAGGTTGACTTACATGCCGTCATCATTGTCGATTGGGGAGTAGATGAGTCGGGGAAGCGCTTCTATATCATCCAAAACAGCTGGGGTGTGGACTGGGGATATTATGGTTTTGCCCGGGTGTCAATAGACAGTGTCCACTTCGTTGGGTACCCTTATGGTACCAAATTTGTAGGACGTTAGGTAAGTAATAGTCATTGTTTTTAGCTTTTTCTTGTCTTGTGGTTTTTTCTTTAATTGGATTAATTGTATTGAATTTGTGCAGTCTTTCTCTATTAGCTTATGGATTTTCTTTCTCTATTAGCTTTCTAGTTTTCTAGCTTTCTGTTGTCAGATGTGCATGCGAGAAATTTCTTGATGCAGTGTTGTCTAGTGTTGCAAAATTTGACAGTCCTATATGTCATAATGTACACGTGAGCGAAAGTTATTAAAGCATGGATAAAGTGGACCCTGGTCAACTTCTGACTTATACCCCCAATTTAACTATTTATGATTCTTGAATTTGATTTCTTGTGTTGTACTAGTTGAAAACAAAAAAATTCTTGTTAATTGTGTGGTTGAAGGACACGTGGTGTTTTACTGGTTTTGAGCTTGTTAACTGTTTTGAGCTTTTACATGTTGTTTTACTGGTTTGTAGTAAGGAGTCAGTACACAATTTACCTTCAATGTGTTCCCGTTCTGTTTATTATTTATCGACTGCTAACAATGATAGCCCTTTCCTTTTGATCCAGCTGGGTGGTCTGATGGTAGCTGTGTAATATGGGATTTTGGAATCAGAAGCATTGCAGAAGAACTAAGGTGGTCTGATGGTAGCTGTGTAATATGGGGTTTTGGAACCAGAAGCATTACAGAAGAAGTAAGGTGGTCTGATGGTAGCTAGCTGTGTAATATGGGATTTCAAAACCAGAAGCATTGCGGAAGAACTAATATGGCCTGATGGTAGTTGTGTAGCATCACAACTCGACTTCCAGAACTAATATGGTCTGAATGTCTGATGGTAGTTGTGTAGTCCAAGAACTAATATGGTCTGATGGTAGTTGTGTAGCATCATACCTTTACTTTTTCAATCCATCTTTTTAACAGATTTCTAGTAGTCAGTTGTGTGTCAATCGGCCTCACTAAATACTCCATTTCTTTTTACTGTGGTTAATGTGATTATTACATGTGTTACTTATTGCCAAGAAAGAACCTTTGTTCTGTGTTATTAGGTGGAGAAAATTCTTCACTGGTAACAAAATTAAAAGTATGTAGTACTTGCAACCCGAATTGGTATGGACTTAGATAAGGTTTTGGGTTTGAGATCCCCAAAACACAATTGCTGGAAGCTGGTGCTGGCCGTTAATTTACTACTTCCTCCCTTACAGTCAAAGCAAGCTTTCGGTTTATCATTCGGTTAAAAGCATATAGGACTGTATTAAAAGCATAACTTTATTTGAAAATGGTCAATGTGATACAAGTACTACGTTTATCATTCGGAAAGGTAAATGCATGAGACATCAACATTCTACAGTGACTAGCTACACAATTTGGAAGCTTAATTCATTATCAACGTCTTTTCTTAGAGAATGGAACAAATTGGAGGATCCTGATCATAGACAATGTAACTCACACCCACAAGCCGGCACTGCTTGCAACACGGAGGAAGCGGCTCACAGGGCTTCTCGTCCAGTTTCTTCTTGTCAACAGGCTTCTCCTCGGGCTTCTTCTCCTCAGGCTTCTTAGGCGGACCAACACTTATAATGTCCACACATTTCTTAGCCTTCCTGATCTGAGTAGCCAGACAAACCGGGTCAACCGTTCCAATCACTGTCAATATCCCCTTCTCGGTGTCCACCGTTAACTCGTCTATTCCTGCAGCAATATATTCAATCCACACTCATCAAATGTAGCAACATTCTATCTAAGCCACAAAAATGTGACTATTTAGGAAACATATTACTACCTTGTAGTTTGGCAACTGTTGTTAGCAACTTGACCTTGCATTTCTCGCAACTAATTGTCACTTTCAGCTCAATTTTCTGCGTATACACCAAGAGAGTTAATTAAATTTACAATGGAACTTTATTATATTTGAATAGTCAAGATCTAAGTATGAAATTTAGCATGAGAATTGAAGGATTGAAAGTAGTAGAGTAGTATTGGTTACCTTCACGGTCATGCCGAATTGAATTGAATTGAAAAAACTGATGTTGAATTGAATTGGAAAAACTGATGAGGTGATGAAGAGCTGATCGATCTTTACTTTGTTGATTAACCCACTAAAACGTAACGCAAATGAGTCGATCTTATAAGACCAAGTGACTTTATATATACTATGATGATGGACAACTGGACAAGTAGACTGTCACAATCAAATAGTACTACTACGTACTACGCATGGCCTAATAATACATGTACATAAATTGATACGAGTCATTAATTAACAATAATCATTTATTTTTCTTTATAGAAAACATTTGATTTTCTAGCTAACACCTTGCCTAATCTCAAACTTAGCATACATACTGTGGCCAGTCAATATCAACTACAAACATATACTTACAACTTTATTATTCGGATCAAAACAAGCTGTTAGATTTAAAAATATTAATGGCGTGTGGCGAATAACTTTTCGCAATGTACAACCACTTTGAAGTTGATTTCTTTTTCAAACGCAACTCATCTTTTTTTATAACTAATCCATTCTATTTTAAACTTTCTAAACTAATTTTTTTTTGAACTTTAACATCGAATTATTTCTCTATTATACTTCCTCCATTTCTTTACAAAGTTTATAATGGAACTATTCATCGCGACCTTTGACCATGTATAACTTTTAAATTAAACTGTATCAATATAAATTAAAAGTTGATTATAAAAATATAGTCAATTTAATTTCATAATATAATTTTATTATATTTTTCTCTAATGTAATTTAGGAGTTATACGTGGTCAATGGTCGCGATGAATAGTCCACCTTAGGAACTTTGTAATGAAATGGATGAAGTACATGATTAGTATATAATTTATATTAGAAAAATATACTTCATTTTATTTCATAATAAAATTTTATTGTGTTTTTAAATGTATGATTTAGGAAAAAATTGCAGTCAAAATATACTAGTTAGGCCGTGTTCTTTTCGTATGAACAGATTGAGTTGAATTGAATTAAACTGAACTTATTTGTAGTATAAAACACCATTAAGTAAATCTAAACTGAACTGAAATGAACTTAATGCAAAAATAATTAATTTTCAGACGAAGAGAACAGAACCAACAAGTTGTGAGAATAGGCAATGCTAATTAATTGCATTCACAATATCATGAAATGCATCGATCGATATTGTTACGTATAACGTTTTAATTGTATCGCATCATTAAATTGGATAGAAACTTGTCATTTGCAAATTTTATTAGTGTAGTAGGATATATAGGAAAAACAATTGTATATATGTTGCTTTCTGACTCAGACAAGACTTGGAGAAAGTCAAAGTCATTTTTGGGAACCATTGTGTACGCAATATGTTTCCCAGGAATATCAATGGTTTGATTTCTCTTCTGTCACGCGCCTCAAGTTAACATCAACAACTTAGACTTAGCAATCAAAAATGTAATTCCACTCATTTTTCGACGTTTCTGATCTTTTTCATCCATCCTATTCACTTTTCTACATTTTCTTTCTTGTTCACATCTTTCTTTAATACTCACACACATAATATAACACTTTATCATGGTATTTTGTTTCCAGTTTTATGTGTTCCAAGCTATGTTTAAGATCTCGCCGGGTCAACCCGGATTGACCCGGTTCAACCGGTATTCGGTGGTCTTCGCGGGACGATACGATGAAAATTCGAAAAAATCTCGGAACTCGGAATTTTTTCGAATTTTTTGATGGTTAAACCGGGTCGACCCGGATTTAAAAAAAGGGGCAATCGTGGACTGAGAAGGAAATAAGTGAGAAAAAAAAGCAGAGAGATGGGAAAATCCAACAGAATCGACTAAAATCCTTTTTGTATCTTCGTTACTACTTCCGCTTTTTGATTGTCGTTCCGGTTGAGCTCCATTGTCGATCGGATTGAGCTGTGATTGTTTATTTTTATACTTCATTTTCGATGTTTGTTACTTTGTGTGGAAAAATACATATCGTTTGAAATTGATTCCCTGAGCGTAGTGGTGTAGGGAGGAGCATGGTGGTGGACTGGTGGGTGGAGAGGGATTAAAGATAGGAATTTGAATTTCTAATTTTTGGAGATGAATGGGGCGGAGAAGATGAATGAGTGAGGCGGAGAAGAAAGGTACTAGGGTTTGAGGGTTTGGTGCGTGAAATGGAGTATCACGTGGACAAGTGTAACACCGGTAGTAGTATTAGTACTACACTATTTGGTATGTAGTCAACAATACTCATTAGTCATTACTTGGAATTATATGCCTCTACTTCTAATTGGAGTAATAATCAAAAATTTATTTTAAGACTACTTATACTTTGAGTTTATATGAAGAAATTGTTGTATAATATTTTTTTACTCATAATATATTGATTTATATAACATTTAAAATAATTATATAATTTTATATATTTATGACGTCATCCGAGTCAACCCTCCGAGATAACCCGGGTTGACCCGGGTTAACTCGTCTCAGGAAGTCGTCCGAGACGAGATCTCAAACATAGGTTGCAAGTACATACCGGTCACTTTAAAAGATTAGAATTTAGAAAAATCATTTTATAACATGCAACACACATCCTGATATACGGAGAACCGAATGTGTGTGGAAACTTAGTGTGATGGTCCAGATTGCCTTGACTATAGTAGTGGACGGTCATGCCCGTAAGCCCCTACCCTAGCTGCACTGCAAGAAAACCCTTAACAAACCATGCGACAAGGACAAATTAAATGCCGGCCATATATTAATTTGCTTCCCATTCATAAAGTTTGTTTTGTCTCAAACTTAGGTTTCTCACTCAAGAATACTCAATCTGTTCCACACTCAATCTGTTCCACTCTGATTTACACTTCCATTTTAACTACAAGCTATTTACTTTTAATTAAACAATAATGATAAAATATTTACCAAAATTTTATTATAAAATTTTAAAGTATGTATTTTTTTTTTCTAACTGCTCAATTGGTTAGACTGAGGTGTCATGACACTAGAGGTCATAGGTTCAATTCTCGCCAAGTGCGGGATTATTTATAGTTTATTACTAGCTTTGTAATGCTACTTGTGAAATTGTAATGGTTCGATTATTAAAAAAAAATACTAGTTATTTGTAGTACAAGTCAAAAGTTGTTAATTGAAAAAAAGTTCAAATGGAGAATTTAGTGAGTGTTTGACGTCACATTATATGGTGATTTCACCTTATTTGGCCGTTTGACCATAATAGGTATGTTTATGGTGTCACTGGGATGACTGACTTTATAAGTTACTTTTTGTAGCTTATACCCCGTTCTCCTTTTAGGGTTTTAGAACGTAACAGGATTAAGAATATATTTACGTATATTGTTATATTTATTCAATTATTATTATTATACATACATATGTAAATGTAAAAGATAGAATATTATATCATCAAACATAATTATTGATTACACATTGAAAAATTGTAGTAATATTTAATAATTTGTAAATTAAATTCATTTAAAAAAATCAGATTAAAAATCTAATACTAAAATTAAATTATTAAAAAACGAACGATATTAATAATAAACAAGTCCGAAACAGAAAAGGAAAGGAGAGAAGACAACCGGAACGTTTGGCTATATTTCATGTTTCATTTTTAGAATGGGTGGTTAGGGAGATGAATAGGAAAAAAATTTGAGAGTGAGATAAAATTAGTGTTTTGTATTATTTGAAGAGTTTAGTAACTAAAGAAAAGTAATATGATGATGTGTAAAAATGAGTTATATAAAGAGAAAAAGGAGATAATGGGTCATAAAGAGAGAAATAATATAGAGAGATAAATTCTGTAGAAAAATAAATAAGAAAAGCCTAAAAATCAAAAAATGTGAATAGTGTTGAGGGGTGGCTAAAAAAGATAGGCAAAACTAATTTATATTTTTAGAACGGAACTTCCCAAAATGAAAAGAGCACTTATTATGCATTTTGCCCTTTCTCTAAAAAATAAATAAATAAATAAAACTACTTGTAACGTAATATTAACTCCCTCAATTCCACCAGAAGTGTCCTAATTTGACTTTGTTCGGTCAACGGATTTCAACTTTGACTTTCGATTACTCTTAAATTATAATGATAAAGTATCTAACGAAATTATATGGAACAAATTATATTATGAAAATATAGTACCTAAATTTTTTATAATATAATTTTGTTAAATACTATATCATTATAGTTAGAGTTGGACACAGGGACTAATTGATTACTTAAAAGTTTCGAAACTCTAACTAGGTTTTTTAGCTTTTCTAAAATAATATCTACATAATTTTGATTTTTGATACGGTTTGATTTTATTTATTTTACTTTTTTTTTTATAAATTTACCGCCAGACCGCACCACGGCTTGGAAAAGAGAAAAAGTGGACAACCAAGAAGGTATTAATCTTCATGGTTCAATAAAATAAGTGGAAAGTGTTACCTGAAATATAAAAAGTACGTTGTTGCATGTCTCTTGGAAACAAACATTTCAATACTCTTTTACTACTTTATATTTCCAGTTAAGTCTAAACCAAATTTTTTTTTTTTTTAACATGTTACATCTTGCTACTCCAACACTCTTATATTTATGATCGATAAAATATTTTTAATGATCTATTTTAATAAATCTTTATATAAATCAAATATTCCAACATTTAGGGATCGATAATCACTACTATTGCAATCAGTCCTAAAAGCCAACGAAATATATTGATCGATCAGTTGAAAAATTCAATGCACCGTATGTGTACGATTGAGACTCGTTTTTACTTCTTCGGTCACACTATATAATTAAGAAGCACCAACTCATCACAAAATTGAACCAGTTGTCTCCTTTTCTTCTCATTTTCTCTCAAGAACAAAGAAGCTCTTTTCATTTCTTAGCTTCTTCTCTTCATGGAAACTAAGGTAATACGAAGTATCACATTTTTAACTAATTTAATTACTGCATGTTTCTCAATTTCATCAAATTCATTTTGCAAAATTGTGATCTGGGATTCTGGATACTACAGAAGATTGAACTCAAGGTGACTCTCAAGTGTGAGAAATGCAAGACTGAATACATGAAAGTAGTTGCCAAGCTACAAGGTACTACTATGTTATATTTACTATTATAATTTTACCACTTGCATCAATGATTACTTGATTAGTGTCTTAATCTATCACATTGGACATGTAGGGGTAAATGAGATAACTGTGAACGCTGACAAGGGAATGATAGTCGTTGTGGGGACCGTTGACCCAGTATGTGTAGTTAGCCAACTCCGGAAAGCCAAAAAATATGCAGAAGTTATAAGCTTCGGACCTAACAAGAAGCCGGAAGCTCCAACACCCAAGAAACCCCTGGCGTCCCTGCCAATACCACTCCCACCGTGTTGCAAACAGTGCCAGCTTGTCGGTGTTAGCTATTCTTATGATAACGGAGGTTGTTCGATTATGTGAAGATAAATTTCGTACTCTTGTATTTCTCTTCTAATATATTAAGATCTGAGAATTATATTTTTATTCAAAAAAAATTACGTAGTTGTATTCTAAATTGATGTTGAAATATGAATATGATGATAAATGCAGGGGCGGAGGTAGTGCTCGTGCTAGGTGTGTCTTTAGCCACACCCTGCATTTGGCTAAGTAGTATTATAGTACTAACAAAACCTTACAAATTACTTTCTCCGAGTGGAGAGTACTCTGGTCTTCTATCCTCTGAGCCCAGGTTCGAGCTTCGCTTTTGACAATTTATTACTTGTTTTTCTATCTTTTTTATCCTCTGAGCCCAGGTAGCGTTGTTTTTGACAATTTATTACTTGTTTTTCCATCTTTTTACTCCTATCCAGTTTCGTTTCCATCAGTTTGAATAAGAAAACTAATCTTAATTCTCACTAATAACATATGGAATTTGTTTAGTTTTAAGCAAAAGTTAAGTAATTTAAAATAAATTTTGTTGAATTCTTTTTACGCACGCATTGTTTTCTAATATAATCGTTATTATGGAGATTTCCCCAATAAAATTAGCCACACGTTATTTTGAATTCTAGCTCCGCCCCTGAATAAATGTGAATATCTCTGGTCTAGTTTGTTTGACCATGTGTGTCGTGCCCAAACTTCAATCTATAGGCGTCGCATCAGACTTGGGACTTGGAAGTGTAGTATTGTAGACCATTCAAATCAAGTAGAGTTAATTCGAAATTTGGAACTGCTTGTTTGGAATATTGTGCAATAACTCACAAGTTACTCACAATCGAATTGATTTGTATCTTATTCAGTTACTAGGAACCATGTACGCGTATGAAGCGTAATCTTGTAAAATATTATTATTTTATTAAATAATATATTGAAATAAATGGAGTGAATATATAATTTTCACATAATGACTTCAAACGTAATAAAAAATAACTAATTGGGTAATTAAACTTAATATAAATGTATATAGTTTTTGTAGTTATGCAATTAATAGTTTTGAATTGAACTATATTAGACATACAAAAAGTATTCTTTCGATGAGTTAAGAACCATCAGATACATCTCTAAACTTTGGAAACATTCAACTTCAAAAGGTGCAATGCATCTTTTTCGCATGTTAATTGGTATTTTTCATCAGTTGAATATATTATCAAGTGCTTCATATAAACATTCTAGTTTCATAATATGATGTTTTTAGTTATTTTTATCGTATGATTTAAGAATAATTTAAGGTCAAAATGATCATCGAAAAAGTCAACAAAATCAAGTGTTACATTTATTATTGGACGGAGGAAGTATGTTTTTTTTATAAGAACATATCATGGTTATATTTTAAAATTAAGTATAATACGTCATACAACTTTATGTTAAAAAATAAAAATTTAAGAAGAGAATAAATAAAAAAGAAAAAAATTACGTCAATAAGATTCGAACCCAACACCTTCAACTAAAATAATGATACAAATAATAGAGATAAATCACGCCAACAAGATTCGAACCAAACACCTTCAATAAAATAATAATAAAAATAATGGAGAAATATCACGCCAACAGGATTCGAACCCTACATATTTTAATTAACTAATGACACATGTACGCACCAGATTAAAATTGGATAAGCAAGATCAACGGATTAAAATTGATTGGTAGGTCAATCAATTGATTGAATCAACAGGCTTATTATATTACTTTAATTAGTCATCCGTCAAATTTTAAATTATGTGAAGAGTGAAACTGGATGATTGATTTTATATTTTTGAGTTTTTCTTGATTGTGTTGTAAATTTAAAATCATACAATTACAAAATAAATTAATTTTTGAATCATTGTCATGGAGAGGGGGGGCTCTAGGCTCTAGCTCAAAAATTCCTTTTCAATTAAGAACTATTCCCTCCGTTCTCTCAGAATCTTCCTAGTTTGATTTTTTTCGGTCAATAGCTTTCAACTTTGATCCCCAATTACTCTTAAATTGTAATGATAAAGTATTTAACAAAAATATATTATGAAAATATAAAACTTAATTTTCATAATATAATTTCGTTACGTATTTTATCATTATAGTTTAAGAGTAATCGGGAGTCAAAGTTAAAAGTTATTGACCGAAAAAAGTCAAACCAGAAAGCTTCTGAGAGAACGGAGAGAGTATTAAGTCAACTTGGGCGATGCCCAAACTAAACTCAAAGAAAATCAATTTATGAGCTAACCTTGGGCTCAACAAGTCCAAAGCCTACTCAATTGGGCTCTCTTAAGCTTCTTGCCCCCGCCTAAGACCCACCAGCTCAGAGTCTCACGGACTCGAATTGCCGGATTGAATGACAAACGAACTTCAACTGCAATATGAAAGCGTATATTGTCCCAGTTTCCATAGCTCAAGAAGTATGATAAATTGAAAAACAATACGCAGCATGGAGTAACAAATTTTGGGAAATTTTGTGCCCGACAAGGTATGACTCTAATAGTAGCATGTTAATTAACTACTAGGAACACTAAATAAATAATGGTTGTTAGCTCAAGTGATAAGAGAGACGTGAATTTACTAAAGTAAGACCTCGAATTCGAACTTTGTGCATTTAGATAACGTCACTGGGAGAGCTGTCCCTAGATTAGGATATGACAGTGCTCGACCGAATCAGTGCATGTAGCGTGTAGCAGATACCCATGGAAGAGAAAAAATACACATGTACCCAAACAATAAAAGATCTCAGACACCTACGAAAAGTTAGGTTGCGCTAAACACTCATTTTTTCTAGATGAATGTTTTGGTGCTGAGCTGATTATAAAGCTGGTAGGAATTTATAATTATTGTAGGGTCTATCATAAATTTAAAATGAGGGGGAAGGGGATATTCATTGTAAGATCACTAGTTACAGGAGTGCTAAAACCTCCCCCTATCTTATATTTAGGATGAAATTGAAAGAATGATGTCAAAAACCAACAATCTGAGGACTCCTAAATTCATTTGGGCCCACAGAAATGTAATCCTAAATTTAGAACTCACTAAAAAACTTCCTACATTTGAGTACTCATTTGTCCCTCCCTATTTCTTCCCTATATATGTGGCACCACATATATCCTTCATGAGTCCTTTTTCATCACTAAAATTTCTCACGTGTCCTTTTTCATCACTAAAACATAAATAATAGGAGATCTCTAATTATGATATATGTAGTTGATATCTTAAATAATTATAAGGGATTACTTATTATAGGTCTCATGTAAAGAGTGATCTAATATTGCATTCCATTTCCACCTAAATTTTTGCGTAGGTTTCGGCCATGTTAAATTTCATTTTTGGCTACGAAACTAGTGTTGAGTAGGTTGAGTATTTTAGTTTCAGGTAGCTGAATTCAATGATTGTTTTCCGCGTACAAAAGTTGGGGACACATTTGTTGATTAAGGCTAGCTCATGTCTTGGACACTTAGGAAGCTTTGTGAATGAGTTTAATTAGAGAGGCTAATAAAAGGTAATTAAGGGGGGTTGTAGTGTAGGTAATACTAGTAATAGGTTTAAGGTACAAGACAAGATAAAAGTGTCTGTCCACCCAACATTGACAATGTCCAATAGTTGTTGGTGAGAATGGATTATGGATTAGCTTTGCTCACAATTTGATGTGAACATTATTATTAGCAAATTAATTAACTGCTTCACTTTCATTCCACCAACGAAATTAGAACACAATTGCAAATTAATTTGCTTCTTTGCTAATCATATCAAACAACATTCCATTCGGTCTGAAAGCAACCTGCGAACTACTTTATTTCTATGCATTATTAGGAGATTAGACATTTTCATCTTTATGTCCATTTCACAAAACAAAACTTACGCTTGAATTTGTAAAAATCTTCTACTCCAATTCACAATCCAATTCCATGAATTTATAGTAGTAAATTAGGCAAGGCCTCGTATCATTGGGTGGAACGGCACTTCTAGTCTACCACAAATTAGACGAGCTTCGTTGCCATTCCCCTAAACTTGGTGAACAAAAACTAATGTTCTATTTCATGGATACCAACTATGATGATATATAATATCACCACACATTAATTTATTCTCATATCTTATCAATGTGGTACATTAGAATTTTTATCGTCCATCTAAAACATATTTACATTATGTTACATCAAAGTATCAAACCACTAATAGTTTGTTTATTTCAACTTAAATTCGATTAAATCAATCAGATTTATTCATTTTTTTCCAACTTTATTAAGATAGTTCAATTAATTTCATTTTTCTTCAAACCAATCAAACATACCCTATAACTTGTAACGAAAGTTGGCTAGGATTGATTTGTCAATCCGTCACCCTCTAACTCTTGACTTCTTGCTAGTAAGATGACATACTAGACGACGAAGTTGGCTAAGTTGTGGTACGGACATAACCGGATTGTGGTTTGGATATGTTTTTATACTCTTGGTGCTTGGAGATTAAACATGGCCTTTGTATGCATCACTTATGCATCTCACTATCTTGTATCCTTTGTTTTTGTTGATGAATAAAAAATTTTGTTGTTTAAAAAAAAAACCCTATCGCTTGTAATCTGTCTATGATCAACGCATTAAAGTAAGTAGTCCTTAACATAGCTTAAGCAATAGATCTAGTGAGAGATAATGATGATCCAATAATGGTGAACTTGTACTTCAAGTTCAAATAAAGACAGGAGGAGGATACAGAATTCGAAAAACATTTAAAAAAATACATATTGAATCTGGACTGGTTCGATCACGTTCACTCCACGAAGGTCCGTCAAGTTCTTGATAGTAAAAAAACATGAAAAATAGAAGAATAACAGGACCAAAATAAAGGCCAGAAATGTACTCCAAAGTAATGTAGAGATCGTGTACACCTCATGTGTCATGTATGATGTAACTAGTGTATCTATCTCTTTACTTTGGGATTACGAAGGCATCTGGGTCTCTGCTATGTTTCGTCCAAAAGTAGAAAACGTGGTTTATAATTCTGAGGGACCGCTACTTCAACTTTTTACTAATAATACTACCATACCCAGCTAGTCTTATTGTCTTTGGTTGGTACTTGCTATAAATAGTTTCCCTCATTTCCATTCCACTCACCAATTAAAAATACAAATACCAATCCATCTTCTCTTTCTTTTCTCCTCGATCTCCACCTGTACTCCCTCACTAACTTATTGTACACATCAAATTTCAAGGCATGGCTGCTCTTGTTGAGAGATTGACTTCACTAGTAATGGTGGGAGTAGTGGTGATGATGATGAGCAGAGTGTATGCGGATCCAGATTTGCTCCAAGATATTTGTGTTGCTGATCTCACTTCAGGTAAATTAATACTACTACTAACTTGCTTGCTTCAACTCCTATCTAATAATCTAAATAAATTCACTCCCAAAACTACTACTCCTATATAGAACAATTGCTCCTTCTTTACAAGTAGAACAAAACTGAGAAATCCCGGTCAAATTGTTTTCAAAATTTTAATCCATATTCTCTCAACTTTATCTTTTTTCTCTTTCTTTTTTGGCACCCCACATTTCATTTAATACTTGACTGCTACTTGTTTACATATCTTCAAATGGTTTCATACTGATGAATGATGATACTTATCGTCTTTGCATATATCCTCATGGACCTCATCGTTTTAATTTCAATTTCATGTTTTGTTGAATATTCCATATATATAAATTGACCAATTTATTAGTGGCCGTCTACAAATTTATTACACTATCATCAAATCAAATCAATGCAACTGGCTAGTTTCTCACCCACTTTGACTGTCAACTCTCTTCACTCTGCTGCTTTTATTTCATCCCCCGCCTTACAGTAGTAATAGTATTCATCAATAATAGTACTATGGTCTATCAAGTACCTATAATTTACTCACTCGCATGTCGTCAAAAAAAATATTTTTTTATTTCAATATCTCACTCCTACCCGCTTTAACGATTTAAATCCAATACTCTCAGTCTCTTACCTTTTCAAGGTCAATTCTCCTAACTGCCTTTTTTTACATTCACACAACATGAGAACTTCACATGCTTGTCTGTAGCAATAATTAGATTCAATTCATTAAAAATAAGAGGGAATACTTCAACTTTGGCCTTAAGCAATCTTCCAATTCTAATAACAGATTAGGTACAATTTGATTATTGCTTACTAATAATCACACTCAAAACTTCAATAATACTACTACACCTGTGTAAGTACACAAGTCACAATGTCACGTTCATAGGCTGTTAGCAGTTTACCACTTATGATTGTTTTAAGTTATGCATAAGAAATTTCAAATGTTTTAACATGCAATTATGTTTGAAAGATGGCACCTTGCCCACTGTCCGTCTCAACACAATTTCTGTCTGTTTTGTTAACCCAGCCGTGAAGATCAATGGATACCCATGCAAGTCCAACGTCTCAGCTGATGATTTCTTCTTCACTGGCATATCCAAACCCGGCCCCACCAACACCACCACGGGATCAGTAGTCACCGGGGCCAACGTCCAAAAAATCCCCGGCCTCAACACCCTTGGTGTGTCCATGGCCCGTGTTGACTACGCCCCTGGCGGAATTAACCCACCACACACCCACCCACGCGCCACTGAGATCGTATTTATCCTTGAAGGCGAGCTAGACGTTGGATTCATCACCACTGCCAACGTGCTCATCTCCAAGACAATCAAGATGGGAGAGGTTTTCGTCTTCCCTAAAGGCCTTGTCCATTACCAGAAAAACAACGGAAAACATCCTGCATCAGCACTTGCCGCTTTCAACAGCCAGTTGCCAGGTACACAGTCGATTGCTGCCACATTGTTCGCAGCAACGCCTCCTGTGCCAGACAATGTTCTGACAAAGGCTTTCCAAGTTGGGACCAAGGAGATTGAGAAGATCAAGTCTAAATTCGCACCAAAGAAATGAGAATGATATTGAGTGATTATATTGTTTGGATTAGGTGGATATTGATTCTATTTCTTCTGTGAACATTGCTGAATAATATCATAAGTTTGTAACATGTTAATTAAGGTCATTCATTCTCTTGATATTTTATAAAATAAAGAGTTCATTTCTTGGAATTGTAATGCAATCTACATTCTCCGCTACATCAGCCTCTATATAAGGTATACATACATTGATGTAAAGTTAATAGTGATGAAAATGAACTGTGCACACATCACACAGAAGATTCGGACTTATGATACCTTAAAACAGTGATAATGAAAGCATAATTATGCTGGGAGACTTCAAAATGACTTGTTTTTAAAGCAATTACATAATGCAATGAGATATAGACATGCCAACTAGACTGTTTATCAAATGAAAAGATTGACATGAGATCTAATTCGACCAAAAAGCAGTTCATTTAGTTTGAATTATGGAATCATTAAGCCAACAACAGCTCGTTTATTGAACTGTTAAGCTAAGCTAAGTACAGTAACTACTAGTCTACTACTATGTCACTAGTTCACTACCAACTCAAATTATCATCTTAAGTTCTATCTCAGGATATCAAACCGTTACAGACTTCATTGAAATACAGAGAATTGTATAAATCATAAACTTTGATGGAATAGGTCAGCAAAACATTTAAATACTCAGGAAGCAGGAAACAGAAATGCAGAACTAAGAATGTCTGATACAAAAAAAAACAAGAAAACAAGGAATCTCAATGATGTCAATTACTTTCCCGGAGTTTGCTTGCCATCTGGGATGGCAAACAGAACTATAGGTTTTGATGATCGGACGAGAGGAACATCACATCGGTAATAACCCTTCCTCTCCAGCTGAATCACATCGCCACGGTTCAAGTTCCGCATATCAGATTCCCCAAGAGCTGGTGTCTCCTTTCTCGTACACGGATTGACCACATCAACAAAATCTTCATCTTCCTCGAGCTGTAATTATACAAAATCTAAATAAATAACGACATGAAAAATAAACAACTTGTAATAGATACTATAACCGTAATATTCCATTCGAGGGAGTTACCTTCTTCTTTGTAATTAGATAATCGAAGTCCACCAGGGTCAGTTTGATTAGCTCATTGGTATCTGCCAACCAAGTGAGCTTCAACTTTGTATTCTTAACACTTCCTTCAAGGTGCAAAACTCCTACTAGCTGAGTAACAATTCCATTCTCATCCTTCTTGATTTCTTTCACAATTGCATTGCCCCAATCTTTCAAGGTTACCTCTTCATTGACCGAGATGGATTCAGCATCAGCATAATCTATCCATATCCTATTTGAATATGTAACAGATTTCTCTCCAGCACCCTCATACTTTTTGTGTTTCGGCACAATGCGAACAAAGTGCTCTTTAGGGCCATCAGTTAAAATTAACAACACGCGTTTTTCCTCAACAACAGCTGTATGCCTCGGGCAAACAGGATCAATGATCTTCTTGTTGATTGCCCAGAGTTTGTCCCACTCCATAAGATTGAGGTTCTTAGATGCACCCTGATAATTAAGAAATTTTTTAGGTCTTTTATCAAGGTAAGAGTGAACACAGCAGATTTCAAATATCATGCAAGAGAATAGACAGAAAAACACTAATACTTGGTTCCCCTGTATCAACAAGCCCTAGGAGGTCAGTGTAATATTTCAAACCATCTGTGGAGGAGGGAGAGGAAGCGTGCGGTGATGATACTTGACATTTAAATATTACAGTTGGTTTTAACAAAGACTGCTATATGCATACATTAATTAACAAATCATTGAACATCATACCTGTTCCAGAATGAACTGAATCAATGCCTCAATCTTCAGGCCCCTGCGGACAATACCCTGAACAGTGGGAAAACGAGGATCATCCCAACTTTCAACTTTCCCGTTCTGAACAAACCAGAGCAGCTTCCGCTTGCTGAGAAGTGTATACACCATGTTTAGCCGACTAAATTCATATATGTGTACTTTTCTGAACCCCATATCAGTTTGAATTCTGTAATATTGATCATTACGGTCATGGTACTCACTGGATCGCAGTGCATGGGTAATACCTTCCACAGCATCAACAAATGGGCAGCAGAAGTCATATGTTGGATACACTTTATATTTAGATCCAATCCTATGGTGAGGGGTCAAATTGCAACGGTAGTATACTGGATCCCTTAAGGACTTATTTGGATCCTGCATGTCAAGTTTTCCCCTCAGACAACACATTAAACCCCTCTCAGAACCAGCTATCATTTCATTCCACAATTTCAAGTTTTCGTCTACACTATTGTTCCGACACTTTGATTCTATGCCATCCATTCTCTCTTGCTGCATTTTTTCACGTGGGGTATCATCAACATAGGCCTTACCCTCGCGAATCAACTTCTCAGCCATTTCCATGAGCTGGGGGAAGTGATCTGAGGTATAGGTAATCGTACTATACTTGATTCCAAGAGTTTCAATATCTTTCAGAAGATTATCCACAAACTCACTGCTCTCCTTGTCCGGATTCGTATCATCAAACCGTACAATCACCTGCCCTTTGTATCGATCAGCAAAATACTGGTTCAACAATGCGGCTTTTGAATGGCCTATGTGAAGATAACCACTAGGTTCTGGTGCAAAACGTAACTTGACTTTTCCAACCTCAGCATATGGGAGATCTACCTCAAATGTGGCTCGACTGCCAGTTTTTTCAACTGTGTGGGACCCATTCTCAGTAACAGTTGACCTTGCATTAGAAGCCTGAGACTCTTTTGACTTTGACGATACTGCCTTTGTTGACGAGCCTCTTTTACCAGTATATGTGGCAACAAAGTCACTCAAGACTGCATCATGTTCTGAATATATCGAGTTGAACCACCTAACCAGGTTCGGGTACTTTTTGGACTTCCTCAAACTTTCCCATCTCAAACCAGCACCTAAAAGCAAGCAAGAGACACTTATTTGACAAAAACATATACAATAACGATGTTTCAACTCCAATCCAAAAACAGATATTTATCAAAAATTGAAATAGAGTATCAACTTTCACCCAACTATAAAAGAGATAAATGAGTTGTGTAACTTTACCAGCAAGACGGGCCCATATTGCAACATCTGCAATCGAAAGGCCATCACCAACTAGGAAAGTATTGTGTAGTAAATACGCATCCACGAAGCTGCATGCTCCCTCAAATTTAGACCCAATATCAAATTCAGGCGCATAATCAAGCCATTCGTCAATCTAGAAGAGATACACAAGTAATGTAGTAAGAAAACTGCAGAAAGAAAACAACGAACGAACTGAATGATACAAAAGTTGGAGAAAAGGTACCTCGCCCGCCTGGTCTGCATCGGGTCCATAGAAATTGGGAAGATTGGCTTTCCTTCCAATATATCTGAGAAGGACAAAATCACCAGGCAGCTTCTTCCTGGTATTATAAATGGAAAAATAATTGTTCGTCAAATCAGACAAGAACTTCTACCCAAAAGTGTATAGGCCACATGCTCTAATTAGAACTAGCAACTAAAAATCCTAGAGAAGTTGATGAAGCAAGTTGCCAGTGTCTCCCATTCCAAAACGCAGCTCCACAAACTAAACCATGTAACAGCAAATTGAGCCTAATTCATTATTCAATAATTGACACTATACTATATGGATAATCGAGAAGAGCAATTGGAATAATGCTATACTCTCACTGAGCATATACTTTAACTTAAATTACTTAAGCAAACACGCAAAAATACTGTATCGTCAGGCCAGAGTTTCTAAATCTATATACCACATGTTAAACCCTAAGGCAAATAAAACGAAAGCAGCTAGGAATAGAGAGACGAAAATAGTACCCGTTCGATAAGAGAATACAGGGAGGAGATCCAGGTGCAAGAGTTGGGTTCGTCGATAAAGAAAGGTCGGCTATCTTAGCGGCGGCGATGGCGGCGAGGGGCGGAGCATCGGTAGCATATTGGAGCTCCATCTGAAACGAATAGAGGGATGAAACTGGAATAATAATAATAATAGGGTTTATAAATTATAGGTAGCTTAGTACGAGTATATGTTTTCTTATTCTTATCTAATCGACTAATTTTTTTTATTTTTTTTAGCAGTAATCGACTCATCTAATTTTTGAAACGGAATCGACTAATCTAATAAGGCCAATGATATGATATGTACAGTGCTCAAATCTTCCTTCCAGAATAATTTTAACTCATTTTACTATTTTAGTAAATTTATACTATCCCAATCTAAAAAAACCTTATTTATCCACACCTAAACCAACCTTATAAAGTTATAACTCCGCTACCGTCAAAAATTGAACCCGGCACGTCTACTTCACTGTCTCAACTCCTTACCGCTATACCACCTTATAACTCATCTAATTTATTCATATATATTTTGTGATCATATCCTGTTGTTTTCTATATATGAATCTATATGAAAAGAAAATAAAAAATATTTGTATAAATTTCCACCATTAAAATAATTTGTTTTAATCTTCAATTATGTTCTAATTAATTTATACATTCAGATATTTACAAAATAATATTACATCCTTTTTATTAGTGATTTTCTCATTAGTATTTAATGAACTTTTATTAAAAATTATTTTTAAATTACTTTTTTTAAACGACACTTTTTAATTATATTTATATTAACAAAATATAATGAAAATATATAAATTCCACTTTCCCTAATATAACTACTCTAGAAATTATTCACGGTCGAGTTCGTAAAAAAATTCAAAATGTTACTCATGAAATCGATGACCTAATTATAGATTTTTTATTTATCAACTTTTAGTTTCTAATCTCTAAATTAATCTTTAAAATCTCACAGTAATGAGTGTGTTATATAGTTTTATTTTCTTTAATTAGAATTAAAAGGAAAAAAAATTATATATATTACACATTTAAAGAGGATAAAGTTGACGGCCTTGTTATTAATTTCGATGATATCGATCACGAGGTATGAAGAGAGTAGATTATTTTTAAGAAGACAAAGATAAATGTAATTAAGGAAGCAATTTAAGTTTACTAAATTTCACTAAAATCACTCTGGAATTAAAATACGAGCTTGTACGTATGAATGGCCATCTAATAAGGCTCTGTTCTTTTAGTTTGAAAACTGATTATTTTAAGTTCAATTCAGTTCACATGCATTAAGTTCAGTTCAGTCCAGTTCAGATTTGCCTAATAATAGCTTGTACTACAAATAAGTTTAGTTCAAATCCATTTAGTTCAGATCAAACGAAGAGAACACTGCCTAAGGCTCTGTTCTCTTCGTCTGAAAAAGTCTGAACTGAACTGAACCGAATGGATCTAAATTGAACTGAACTTATTTGTAGTACAAAATACTATTAGCCAAATCTGAACTGAACTGAACTTAATGCATCTGAACTGAACTGAACTGATCTTGACTAAATTTATTTTCATTAATTTTCAGATGAAAACAACAGAGCCTAACTGTATTTCTTAGTATTTCTTATCTAATCCAACACAAGGCTTTCTATCGTCAGTCAAGTGTCGCTCTGACTAACATCAGTCAATTATTTTGAGCCACTAGATGATCATTGAGTCACCAATGTCAACATAATTAATGGTGATCTGTAACGCCCCGGCCCAACGGATCGAGGAGTTACGCATGGGTGACCACATACATCTCGATGGTATGATATTGTCCGCTTTGGGCCTAAACCCTCACGGTTTTACATTTGGTTTTACCCAAAATGCCTCATACCAAGGAGATTGTGGTCTACACATATATACCATTAGTCCCTTTCACATTTAAGTGATATGGGATATAGGGTACTACAATCTACCCCCTTTAAATTTTCGATGTCCTCGTCGAGACTTAGGAGGGTACAAGTCGTCCCGGGACCAATCATTCGTGCAAAATTCTAGAGGTGGTCCCTCCTGGCTCAAGAGGTGGCTCCCAGCGTCGATACGGTGAAGCACTTTGCTCCGAATGGCACTTAGTTCCTGAAATTCCGGATGATCCCGCTCTGATACCACTTGTAACGCCCCAAGCAAACGGACCGAGGAGTTACGCATGGGTGACCACGTACATCTCGATGGTATGATATTGTCCGCTTTAGGCGTAAACCCTCACGGTTTTGCATTTGGTTTTACCAAAAAACCCTCATACCAAGGAGATTGTGGTCTACACATATATACCCTTAGTCCCTTTCACATTTAAGTGATGTGGGATATAGGGTACTACAAGATCTATTGACCAAGCAAGTGTTGCACTAAATGTTGCAATCAAGTATCGCCTTTGTCGCTCTCTATCGCCCTAAAATTCATTTTAAATAAGTAATATATAATTATATACTATATATATAGAAAATATGATTATAGAATTCATTTTAAATAAAAAAATTAATTATATACTATATATAGGAAATATGATTATAAAATTCATATAAATTAATAAATCAAAATACTTTAAAGCATAAACATAATATATATAGACCCCTATCAGATTACACAACAATCAGCTTTTTTTTTCCTTATGAAACATCGATCCATCAGCTCTATGAACAAGGACATGCTCTAGGAAACATAATTTATGGTAACAGTAATCCCATATGAAAGAATGAGAATTTAAAAAAAGGGGCGAATTGATTGTTTCAAAACAAATTAAGGTTCATCAAGATTTTAGGTTTCTAAATATTGATTTGGTGTTGAAACGATGTTTTTGATTTTATTATACACTATATTATTATTTATCATAATTATAAAAAGTTGTTTTTTATTTTTTCATATAAAAATAAATTCCATATTTTCTAAATATAGTAAAATGTATGAAATTTTATATTTTCTAATTAGAGTAAAAAAAAAAAAAAAAAGGTTATGGCGATAGAGTGAGTCACGGCGACACCTGACTGACGGTAGAAAATCCGACCTAACACTTCAAACTTCCGTTTTTTTTCATATACAAGCCTAAAATTTCTTAGTATTGGCGAAAGGCGGTAGGCAGGTACCAAGGGAATAGGATAGTTTTTAATTAATACTGTGTGGTACTGCCACTCTTAAATCAATTGTATATTTACTTTTAAATATAAATTACTCTTAAATTATAATAATGAAATAATTATTAACATTACATATTAACATTTTGAAATGCTAAAAAAAATATAATATAATTTTAATAAATATGTTACTATAATAAATTATAATTAAATTTAAAACAAATTAACAGCAAAAAGTTGAAATGGTGCAAATTATTTAGGACCAAGGGAGAATTATTTTTTATAAATCCAAAATCACATGTGTGCGAATCATATTCCATTCCATTAATTCCATTAGTACTATATATTTATTCCATTTAACTTTAAACATTTTCAATTTTCATATATTCTTTTTCTAGAAACTTAATCACAAACTTTTGGAAGACCAACTGAACCTTAATTACATAGCACAAACCTTTGCAAAATTAATTCAAAATCCATATATTTCACCTAAGTCATTCTAGTAGACCGTTAAAAACTTGGCATGATTGTCAAACGTCAAATACAATTGGCTATTTCTGGGTACTAATTAACAGATTTTGGTAGTCATATTATACAGCTTTAGAAAACAATGAAAGTTGCGCCCTAAACTACTGGCAAAGACAAAGCAATCTAAAACCAACAACTCTGATATTCTGACTGGAAGAAGCAAAAGTTCCATCCCAAAGTGTAGTTTGAAACTCAAAGCACCAGATTTGACCTATGTTACAGTAACCAAAAAAAACACAAGACTTTCATCTAAATGCTCCAAAACAAAGTTCTGCAACATGCCAAACAGCTTACATAATTTACAACACCAAAGTGGATTGAAACCGAAAAGGAAACCAACGTGGAAAACGCGTACAAGATTTACATGTTGGGTTTATTAGATGAGATTGCTAGTTCAACGCTTATGATGAAAGTCGAGCGTGCTGCCTCCCTCAAATACTGAACCTCTCCGTTCATAAGCTTCACCAGTTTTCGGCTGATTAGGAGGCCAATGCCATCTTCTGATGCTTCCGACTCGTTGCCAAACATCTGGTTCAGTAATGTTTGTGGCACTCCTCCACCGCTATGTGTTATCCTGTACAGCGAATGGTAACGCCAAATGTAAGAGACAAGCCATTTTTGAACATCAGGAACCAAAGCAAACTTCTATAGTTCTATAAAATGATGATGTCGATTCATGGATGTTGAAACACACAACAAATCAATCAATTAAATGTTTCTGAAATTCTACGGAACCTATTTAGCTTGTATTTTTGGTCAAGGCACAATTTTTAACGTTGAATCATATATGAAAACAGAATGCGCAAGTTTACATTTAACTGTACCTCAATTCCAAATGGCCAAGTTGGACAGATTGGCCTATAGCATCTCTAGTCAAAGTCGCTGCAACGCCAAGCTGGCCTCCTCTTGGTGCAAAAGTAACTGAAGTCAGCATGAAAGTAGCCAGGACTTGTTGAAGCCTTAAACTGTCACCATACAGCGTTTCGTTTCCAAGAGCAGGATCCAAATCGTCAACTATCATGATACCCTTTCCGTTGCTTTTCAGCATCACTTGACTAATGGAAGCAATCAAGACATCGTGCAGCTTGAACTCCATCATCTCTAGTTCCAAGTAACTGAATAAGAGACGAAAGAAAGGTTCCAGGATGTTAATTATATGCAAGAAAACAGTATTCGTATTCACTCTTAACACAAATGAACTCATTTTACCCTTCAATAATACGATCAAGATCCGTGTCATCAAGAATTTTGTTCAGTTGGCGCTGACAGTGAGCACTAGTCTGCAAAAGTTTCCTCTGCTCGTCATTCAGCTGAGTTCCTTCCAAAAGCTTCCGCGAAAATATTATCCCAGAAAGAGGATTTCTAATCTCCCTTCTAATATAAGACAACACCCTCAATCTCTTCAACGCGGTTTGCTCTGAAAGCCTTTGAACATGAAGTGCTTGCTGGAGCTCTTGACTTGCCAACTGCAAGAAACAGAATACTCCAGTAACCGAACCCTCGGAATCCAGCTTTTTGCTCACGCTTAACAAACAATCTACATACTTCCCGCTCCTTGAGAAAAAACCAAATTGTATCTTTTCGGAATCCTGACCAGTTACTGCATTGTTAAATACAATTCCAAGTTTCACATAAGCCTCTTGATTCTTGAGACGGCAGCAAGCTGTGTGTGTGCCAAATACCTCTCCGATGAGCATTTTATTTATCACGTTTTCTTTTTTACACCCAGATATCTTTTCCATGGCTGGATTCCACTCAGAACACCAGCCAAACTCATCTGTGCCAAATATAGGTGGAATCAAGGGGTTAGGATTCTGTACTATGGCTCTGTAATCACCTTCAATTTTTGTGAACTTGTCCAACATAAACTTCTGTTCTGTTATATCCTGTGCTATAAAACATACTCCTATGACACTTTCCTTCACATCCTTGCTTGCACACGCGTTAACAACTAAGGTAACTGGGCCAGACTCGCTCTTCGACCCATGTGTTTTGATCTCAAAGTGAACATTTTGTTCTTCTTGACCTGATCATGAAGGACAGTCGATGAGTATCTCTAGAAAAGGTCAGACATACTAAGTATTAATCAAACATATGTGAACAGCTTAAGTAAAGTGCACATAATAACTGATAAGTGTTGATAAATTAGAAAACCTGAAAAAAAAAGAGTTTGCAAGTGCAGACTGTAAAAGTAGCTAGAGCCTACACCCAAATTGAAAAAAATCAGTTTCTGTAACCTAAGGTTTAAGGGGAATCAGAATCTCCAATTCTGTCGATGCTCTTTCTCACACTTCTACTTTAAACAGGGCAACTCTCAGTAATTTCAGATCAAGTTCAAAGACAAATTATGCATTATACTTATCAAACATGCAAAAAGAACTACATGCAAAGCAAGTACTGTGTTATGTGCTTTTGATGCATAGTTGCATACCTTGAAGCGCCAACGTCAACATCTTACTAACTGCATCAGTCGAAGATTCTTCAACGAGTTCAAGAAATTGCCTGCCGATTGCTTCATCAACTGGCAGACCAGTCAAATCTGCAATTTTTGAATTCCATCCATTTACAAGTCCATCTACATCAACAGCCAAGATGGGAACGGAGGCAGTTTCGATCAAACGAACCATTTCAGAAGTTACTGCTTCAAGCTCCTGCATACCATCAAGTCTCATATCATTAAGCCTTGTATGAATCACCTTGGTGTCCACCAATTCCATGCCTTGAGCCTCTTTAAACGAGTTTCTTAAGATGAGCTGCAGAGAGTGAATTGCATCCATCTCAAAGTCCCTCCACGGTAAACTGCGATGCTTCACGACTTCCAAAAATGCCTTGAATGATGATCGTGGATGCATTTTACTGCCATCATCCTTTTCACCTGGTTCATGTTTTGCTCCTCCCCAGCGAACTTCTGCGGCTGTATGTGATCTAAACCATAATAACCAGTCATTCTCACTTATTTTCACTGCTGCCATTCCTGAAATAGCACCACCAAGTGAAAGAGCCCCAGGAAAACCTGCATCATATAAGCTATCCGTACTCAAACCAGTAGAATCTCTGTGGTACTCATCGAGCCAAGAAACTATGTCCCGGATCTGATAATCCGTTGGAGTTAATCCCAACTTATATTTAGTTTCTTTGTACAGTAACACAGCCCCGTCACATTTCACGAGATCCATCACGTTGGGGCTCTGGGAGACAATGCCTAAGGGTGCGTCTCGTAAAAGCATATCACACAAGAGAGTTTGAGTCCGAAGAATATTCTTTTCCAGCATCTGATTCTCTAACTCCAGCTCCTTGTTGACATGAATGGCGAACACTTGTGCAAGAAACTCACATGCGTATCTTAGAGGAAACGGGACAAACCTTGGAGTTGTGTTATGGCAAACAACTAAGCCCCAAAGCCTCTTCCTATTTGGTGACTGCACCGGTTCAGACCCCTCTTCATCCCCATCATTAATTACAATCGACATGACCAGAGACGCAATTGACTTCATGTTCTCCATGTACTGAAGATGGCAACTGTGTGGGGCCCGAAGCGTCGAGCCACATAACGTAAGATCAAAAGGAAGCTTCTCATCTTGAACAACCTTAACATGTTTAGCCCGGCAATCACATATCATTCTAACCTTATTCTTCATAAACAAAAACCGTGCAGCTTGTGGAATATCTGTTGCCGGATAATGCAAGCCTAGGTAAGGCTCAAGGCCTGGCTTCACTATCTCCGTAAAAACCTCACCATGATCATCTTCGTGAAACTTATAAACCATCACCCTATCATAACCAGTAAGTTCGAAAACTTCTTGCACCATTGTATCACAAAGCCTTTCCATGCTCCCACTAGGTAAAGACTGTAAACGGGTGATAGCTTTCGCAGCAAGCTTATAAGACTGCAGAGCCCCGGCAGCGGTCATCGGGACCTCATGTGGCTTCACAGGCTCAAAGTCAATGATCAAACTACCAGTAACTCTATGGATTATGGCGTAAAATGGCTTTCCAGAAGTTTTGCAGTGAACCAGTATTGGGTTCAGTAAAGAAACCTCACCAAATCCCAAAGCCTTCTGCAAAGCTGCGGCACTAGGAGCGGTGAAAATTGTTCGAATATCAGATCCAATGCCCAGAACCGGGTGATCACCTACACTTGGCACTGCATGACTTACCATCGTAAGCATTTCGGGTGCATTTTCACTGTAGGCAATCACACGGAATGTTTTCTCATCGAGGGCTAATAGACACCCGAATGGCTGGATTGCCTTGCCTTTCTGTATCTGATGAAGGTAAGCTGTAGTAACTTTATCAGGTCTAGGCCTCTGCTCTCCAGGGGTAGAATTTGTTGCTCGTATTGAACTAGAGTAATCGAACGAGCTACCCGATTCCTCAAAGTCTGCGTGGAGCTTTGCATCTATGGACGTCTGTGCAATTACCCTCGCACTGTGCCTTGATCTTGCAGAATTGGTAGAAGACTGAACGGGCTGTGAAGCTGACATTTTAACTCAAATCTGGACGAGAGAATCAAAATGGTGATACCGAAATTTAGTCAAAAAATTGATGAGGAGAAAGAAACAGCAGCTAATTGAACTTCATTCACAACAAACCAAAACAAAAATAAAATGTAACTTCAAGATTCTGTCTATAAAAATTCAAACCTACTCCCACCCATATACAATCTATAACACCAGAAAAGACCATTTCATAATTCCAGTCATTCACTTCCATGGAAAAGAAAACAAAACGTGGTTGGTTTTGAAACTGATTTACATTTTGAGTACCAACCAAATATGTCAGGATAACTATCAAGCATTTACATGAAAAATGAAACAGGCTTTCAGTTTTACACATAACAAACAGGAGATTACATTTAGCAAAACAACGCAAACAGATGAACGAAAACATTCCTCAGAATACCTCATTTGATCAAAAAAACTGAATTATAGTTGATTGAAACATAACCAATAAAGAGAAGTTCTAAAGCCTAAACAAAATAATAAAGCAATTTGATCCCATAAGTTCAGTATCCTATTCAAGTTATTGCATCAAGATTCAAGAACCCAATTTGTGCCAAGATTACAAGGGTGCTGAGTTTCATAGAGTATACCTCAGAAACAGTACATTCAATAATTTCACAACTGCTACTATATTCTGAATAATAGTATCACTTATCATACTGAATCAAGAACTGACTCAACAAGCAAACTCACATCATGTACCAACTTTACTACTACAACCCATCAAAAAATTAAACATTTACATTCAACGCCAGAACTTGCAACAGCTAACCAAACCCTTAAAATCCCAACACCACAAACTGAAACCAAAACCTCAAAACAAAGCAATATAAAAGCTTAGCCTTTTCCGTATTTCACCTTCCACAGCACAAAAGGCAACCGATGAAAGTAACAAACAAAAAGGCAAGAAAGACTAACCCTTTCAATCAGCTGGCAGATTCCAAGAAACAGAGCTACCACAGAAAACATGAAGACAATTTCACCATGGGAGTGCTTGCTTGATCGCCGTATCTATAAGTCTATAACAGAAACCCAAAACTACAGGTAGTGTGGGGACCAATCTCTGCTACTATATCAGAATGCCCACCATTTCTTGGTACTATTAAACAAACAATTTCCTTGGACAAATATAATACAGATGTCCAAGTTCATTTCCTTAATTTAGTAAGAATTGATTTTAGTTGGTGGGGTTTGAGAGTAGCTATTAGCTAAGCATAAACTACAACACTTCCCAAAGTGGGAAATTACTGGAGCATCTGTGTGTGTTGACTGTTTGTGTATCGAAAGAGATGGTTTTCTTGGTTCTGGATTAGTTTAGTTTAGAGTTTATTATTAACAGGGGAAAGCTTGAATATTTTAAGGAAAGAAAGGTTGATAACAGTGGGCTTGAAGTTTCCATATATAGTTAATTGAAGGACAATTTGTGGTGTTTGGGGACCACCTTCTTCGCTGTTAAAAATGATGAGTTTTTACTACTTTTTCCCCTCTGAAAAAGTTTTTGTCTAAATAATGTGATGTTTGTTTGTTTGTTAGTTGGGATTTTGAAGAAGCATTGTAAAATTGCCCAATGGATGCAAACTTATGTTTTTAATTAATCACAACTAGGAGTGGAGTGGAGTGGAGTAATGTTTTTTAGCACAGAGATGGACCATCTATCTCTGGTAAATTCAGCACATGAAGTACTCCATGGGCGAGTGTTTTGAGATCCTCAATAATAAGATCACTTGGTTTCGATCTTTAAACTTATTTCATTATAATCATCAAATAAATATATTTCATTTTGAGTTTACAATAATTTGAGCTTATTTGAGTTTTTTCGTGGGCTCCACATGACACATACACAACCACCTATTTCTTCATTATTTTTAAATTCAATTTTTACATTATTTATTAATATTGAGGCTTATTTTTTGTATGGGCTACATAAATGTAACGAGGTCTTTTTAGGCTTAAGCCCCCAAATAAACCCAAAATAGGTCACCCATTGCTAGTGCTATCAGACGCCTAGAGTAGTAAAGAAAAAGTCGTCGTATGAAATCAATTGAGGATGAAGTAGTGATTTGTTTCCAATGAAGTTCTTTATATGATTAATTGATAGAATGTGATGATGATAAGATTTCGGATTATATCCAATGTGTGTTGTACCAACCGACATTGGCAGCTCCATGGTTGGAGGACATTGGATTTGTCCGATTTGGACGGCGCTAAGCAACCTTAATGGGTTCCATTCAAGGCGAAATTGACATGACGGGAAACTTTTAGAGAGATATGACTCACATTCATAACTTAACTTGATGAAAAAGATGTAAAGTGGTGTATATTTATACTAGATTATAATATTTTAAGGGATATGTCATATTCTACCTCATCCTAGCTGACCACTAAATATATGACAACATCCTATAAAAGATTCTATAATATTTATTATCTAATTTAACCTAATTATCGAATATACATTTGGATTTAGGTCGTTAACAAACGGGGCGAGTCCTAAGGTCTATCAGATGATGTATAATATGAGTACATATGATGATAATACAATGTAATCAAAATGGAGTTTTTTTTTCCTTTTAAGACTATATTATTCAAAGATTATATTATTCAAGTAACTTTGGACTATATTGGCATGATTGACAATAATATTGGGGAATGGGTCATTAGGAAAAGGTCTATTCGTTGCAGCTTGCAAGTAATAAAAAATAATGTCACATCTTATAATACAAAGTAGATTCATTTTATTGAGAAACTCATTTTGATTTACTATATATTATTCACGAGGAACATAAATATAACTTATCTTAAAAGGTCGGGTGATACAATGTATAACTATTTAAAACAATTTAAGGATGTATTACTAAAACCAGTGGACAAGTCTAAAAGACGGGATGGTGTGGTCAATAACTCAATATAAGCATGGTTTTTCCTTAGTTAAGTTTGAAATCTTTTAAGTTTAAGTTTAGTTCAATTAATTTCTTGATTTTTCATACAAATCAAACTTAATATAATGATGAAGTCAATAGCGACCGACACCAAAGTTTGATTCATACATACTACTCTTCTATGTTATTGCTTATTTAGATGTTAGATTCATTCACCTCTGATCGTCAAACATTTACAAAATACAGTGGTACCAAAACCAAATGAAACCTCACAAGATCACATGGTGGCATCGTCCAAAATCTTGTTTCTAAGTGGGGGATTTGACAAGGATGATAATGGAGTTATGGCACAAAGGTTGAGTTGAAGTTGCATGGAGAAAAAGTACAAAGAGAAATAATGTTGGTTAAAGGGGGGGAGGCCATACCTCAACGGTAATTTGTCGATGGGATTAACAAGTGGCCAAACTGTCATGGGCTTCACGTGGTATCCTCATCAGGCCCATAAGTTTATGTATAATACTCATCCAACAATGAAGATTGAAGAATAAAATAAAAAATGATTCATCATATCAATTTTGATATACATATCATGTCGGCCAATCGATATACTACTATACTATATGTTAGTATGTTATGTTATCCGCATTTTAGTATTATTCCGATTCATCGTTATCATTTCGCTTTGTCACTTGAACAAATATTTTTGAGATGTCCAATCTCGGAAGTAAAATCTGGGCATCACATTTAAAGATCATTTGTACACTACTTTATGGTCAACTAGGCACGTCACATTGACTCTAATTGTGATCGAGACTTGAGGGAACTCAATAATTGATTTGAAAATGCAAATTCATATTCATAGGAACGGAATATAATGGGACGTGGGGAGTTTGTTTGTAGTATTTTTGCTCTTTTGTGGGATACTTTGGTAATTTTTATGGGTACTTTTATATGTTTCATAAAAAAATTAAAACATATGTTACGATTGTGTTGTGGTAATCTGTCAAATATAGTAGGGGTTTTAAGGTGGTATAATGGAATGGAACTGGAAGTGTGGTTTACGATGTACATGGTTCGATTTTAAAAATGATAAGATGCTAGACGTAAATATTTATAAATATTTATAAAAGGCAAATATATAGATGCCATTTATAGGAATTATGTGCTATTATCACTTATGTACTTGTAATCACCTTCTTCCTATGAAATGAAATCACTATTATAATCGAAGGAAAAAAGACGGTATGGATTGCACTTGTTGTCATGTGTAAATTGACCTATATAAGGTTACGTTTGAAGTTTGAACCACTACTTACTTTTAACTCTCATTCCTCCATAGTATTTGGATTTGGTGGCATTAGTCAATAAGATTCACTTTCACACACCAATAGCATAAAATAACTTGAACTAGTGTCATTGACTCATTATGAGGGTTAGCCTGAAAAATACGTTTATTCAAAATTGATGTTGAAATGTACTGGAGTTCGTGTTTAAAAAGTTTGTAGTTCAAGTGTTATTTTCTTTTAAACGACAAATATTACAACTACTATTACACTATTGTTATATAAACATATTAAACCACCGTATTTCTAACTTATGGATCGAATCATGCACCTCCCCTTTCACTATTCTAACTCCTTATCACTACACCACCTTATAACTCCCGTTCGAGTGCTATTAGATCATCCTTGGTAGTATGCTATAGTGACTCGTATAATCATCCACCTTTGGAATTCAATTTTTGTCATAGTCGTGAAATCAATCAAAGTGTGACGACCTTGGAACAATAGTTTGCCTAGAAATTATCAAATTTGCACAATTTCCCTGTAAGTTTGACACTTAGACGTCTCTTTTCCAAATTAGCCTCTTCTAACATTATCACTTATCTTGAATTTTATTCCTAATTTCGCCCTGCCTTGCTCAGTTGCTCTGCTATATGTTTATAAAAGAAGGTATGGGGCTTCTGCGATTTTCATGAATGACCTGATCCTGCAGCCATGAATGATGAAACCCGGGACTTGTACTACCAAGGTAACTCTAACATTGATGCAAATTGGTAGCCCCCAATTCACATGAAGTGATCATCTACCTTGCTTGGGAGACGGAATATTACGGAATTATCCCTCTTTTTTGTACTACACTATTATTATTTCCTTCATTTGAGTGGGCTCTCTCTCAAACCTTCTTTTATCTGTTTGATTTTTAAATTATTTTTCAGGATTTTGGGACATGGGAGTTTCAAAATTGTCTGATGAATCTTCACTTTCGAAGTTCCATCCTAATTTCATCTCAGTGTATTGAAAAACCAACTCGTATCATTATTTTTCAGTTTGTGTGATCGGGATCATAAACAGTTGTTAAAGAAATGGGCTGAGAGCCTTCACTTCTGTTGTGGTGGAGTGACACTCAGTCATGTTTGTCAAAAGCTGCTCAGTCAAGAGTTGAAAGCTGTCCAATTTGCATGCAACAAGCTTGAAGATCAACGTACCACTAAGGATACAAGAAAGGCATCAAGAATCACTTCAACCAACACTTCTGTGAAAACTCTCAGAAGGAACATATCATTATCACATGATACAATTGTACTATATGCCAATCTGGTACCATGAGAATACATTCTTATACACAATTGACTAATTTTCAGGCACCATGACAATACATTCTCATACACCATGTATCCATGTCTAAGAATATCTTCATTTAGCAACATGCGGTATTACCTAATCCAACATGGAAGACTGGAACACAGAGTTCGGTTACGTGAAGTCCGTTGTTTGCCAATCCATCCTCAGGAGGAGAAAAAAAGATGAGAGAGCAAAGGTTAATTACAGACCATCAACATGACAACAACAATGTGTAATGTTCTCTAGATCTCAATTAACTGGAAGGGACAATGCTGCATACATGATAGACCTGAAAAACAAAAATCAGTGCTACCAAACTCCCGAAGAATGCTCATGCATATAGTACATACAGACAATTGTTTTTCGTAACCATTACAGCAGACTCACAAGCAGAAAATAAGTCAATATACCCTTATAATGAAACTATCTAGCAAGGTGACAATGATCCTTCATCTTTTTTCAACATGGAAATAGGAACTCTTATGTCCACATACTAAGACGCACATTGATAATACTCGTCACGAATACTGAATATTCACCATAAGCACATAAAAAAAAAAAAAAAGAAAAAAAAAAAGAAAAAAAGAAGCAGAGGGGACCAAGTTTATTATAGATTCAAAATTACAAGAAATCAACACTTCGAAATCAACTGTTCGACTAACCATCTAGTTCCCTTGTTTATCATCTCTGTCAGCACATATAATATTCACAATTGGGCTGTATTTCATTACAATTTAATCACACCAAGCAAAGAGTTTCTACATTTTATCTTTTTTCCTGTAAAAGATGACTGTCTTACTTGGAATTTGGACATAGTGAAACACCATCTCTCATGCAGTTCTCTCTTCCTTTTTGGGCTATGAGGAATTAACAATATCTTCCCAGTCTGCTTCAAAGCCCAATTTGAACCAGAGCGGAAAATAAAGAGAAGCAATAGCACACTGAGGTAGCCAAACAAAAGTTTATCCTTGACTTCACAGTAAATTGCCTATAAGAAACACATTCGATGGATATATGTACTCAAAAAATATCAAATGGCAAAAGCAGATTCCCCTATTAAGGAACTCAGTCTTCTGGAGGAAAATTAGATGTCCATCGTGTTAACTACACAAATTTCTAATATAGATGTTAATGAATTGAACAACAAGGCAATCCCATTAAAATCAAAGACCTTTAACAGAAAGTCAGAAGTCAAATTTCATATATCTCAAGACCTGTTTTTATTTGCTAGACCAGCAAAATAATTGAGCCCTTCATACTTTTTTTTTTTTTTTTTTAAATTTTTATTCGTCTACCTATAAATGTAGAACGGTGAGAAATGTCCTAAAATTAACAGATGATCATACTTGAACAGGTAAAGTCAATCTTCATCTGTTGATGAATATACTCTTGTTAGCACAGTGAAACGCAGCTTCATGCTTTTGATTCAACATAGAAGTAAAGAACAAATAAGAGAAGCTCTCTACACTTTACTATCTAGAGGAATGCTACTTGAAATATGCCATCTTGAGAGATGAGCAATACTAGTATATAAAACAGATGAGTAATACAATTGGGAGATGATTCATAGTTTCATAATATAGTGCAATCGAAGAAGGATCAAATAATATAATGAAATATGATTCGATTTCAGAAGGAACAAAAAGTAACAATGTTAGTCACACCAGAGAACTCAATTTCCATACTTGTGGTTCTGGACAAGGGGCATTACCTAGCATAATGTGCATTACGAAACATCAATGCGTCTTTATACTCACACATGGATACATGAGTCCAGATGCAACCTAAGTATTATGCAAGAATAGATTCATATGAGTTAATTCATCAAACCTTATACTTACCTATATCATTCCCTATTCCTCTCATTGCACAACTCAGAATCGCCCTAGTCGGTATATATATCCCATGTTATCCTCATTTATAACCCAACAAAACATTAGCACACTCTACAATCTACAAAAGCGAAAAACGCAACCAACATGCTCCAGAAAGAAGAAATTCAAGAGTTTTCCATAAAACCAACTCGAAATCCATCTATACAATTCAACAGCAACAACAAAAGTGCAAAAACCACCAATGCCATTCAACATCATGATCCTCTGATCGAAAACCGACTACTAGTCTAAGAATCCAAATGGGGATTGCATTCCTTGGAATAAAAATCATTCTTTTCAATAAGACTTCTGAGCATACTAAAACCAAAAGCCGGGCTGTTAGGGTCACTGGTAGGTGACTCACCAACAACCGAGGAGGAATCCAACGTAAGCGGTTGCTTCAAACACAGGCAGACACCTGAATTCACCAAATTGCCCCCCTTTTGCTTCTTTCTTTTGTTGCCCTTTCTTCTCCGAAACAAAGACGACAACCCTTTGCCCTTTTTCCGACACCCGTCGCAATTTTTCGGTTCCGGGTCATCTTCATCTTCGTCTCCTCCTCCACCCTTATCCTTATGGACGGTGCTAGGCCTAGCAACATTTGTGGGTCGTTCCCTGACAGACATCAATTGAAATGGAACCGATCAGAGAATCAGAGTAACATGGCACGATGTACGGCGGCATATAAGTAGGACGGGGAAAGAAAGGGAGACTTTTATTGTGTTTGATGACAACCAGGTCTTTTTAAAAAGTTTTAGAAATTGAATTGAGAAAGTAGGATTTATTGTTGATGTCTTCTTGTGGAATTTATCGCCATACTTGTAGTAACTTGTAATCTTTGTTAGTTAGTGTGTGAATGAATGGCAGCAACTTCCTTTTGCAGTTTCCTTTCAATCTTCTACTACTTCAATTTTGTAATTCTCTACTTACAGAATTAATTTCAACCTCTAAAAATAAAAATAATTAATTCCCATCCTTGTCATTGGTTGGATTTTTTTGTTTCTATAATAATAATAATAACAATAGCAACTAAATAAATAAAAATCCAACCGTGGTGTCTAATCTATCGTTCGTGACTTTATCTTAATCATAAATATATGACATGCAATTTTTCTTTTTCTATAGACAGACAGACCACTATGGTGGTACTTAAAAGTTGAAGGATGACATACAAATTTACATAAAATAATGTAACTCATGATCACTAAGGCTCTGTTCTTTTCATCTGAAAATTGATAAAAATAAATTCAGTTCAGATCAATTCAGATACATTAAGTTCAGTTGAGTTCGGATTTGACTAATAATATTTTGTACTACAAATAAGTTCAGTTCAGATCCATTCAGTTCAATTCAGACTTTTCCAGACGAAGATAACAGAGCCTAATAGGTCAAAGTCCCTATCTTTTGGACGTCAAGGTTATTCCTAGGCTAGCATGCACCGATAACATTCCACTAGGTCACTCATGCTAAACTTGCTCTAGCGATTCTACATGTTCTAGAAAGAAATGTGTGAATTGGTATAAATAGCGTTCTCAATTCATTGTAATCCCTCTAAATTTATGGGGTGTTACATACGAGTTTGACTTTGGTGCAATTTTAGGATTGGTATCTACTGAGAAATACCCGATGAGTGAGGACAAAGTGTAGGGAAAATAACATGTGTTGATCTGTGGGACCAACATATCATCTCATAGAGCTACCAGGAGTAACCGCGCCGGCCCAAAAGTTCTATAAAATTACAAAGACTAACCGATGTAAGATAAAAGCATTAAATGCGGTGAATTTGGTACTTAAATTACCATATAAATAGGAAATATTATTAAGTTGTTAATATTTAAGTGATTATTTTATATTTCAATCAAACATAAACATGTTGCCAACTTTCTGCATTTACCAAACATCCACTATTTTCATTACGATTAATTTTTTAAATTTAAGCAAAATTAACTCATACTGTTTTTTAAACGGAAAATATTACGATTACTAGTACGAATAATGCTAGGTAGTCCATTTGCAAATGCTAGGTTAGCACTTTGCACACTAGACTTGTCATCTGTTACACTAGCCTTACTAGACTTTGAGAACTATATTTGCCGGCCAAAAAAGAGAAAAAAACACTGCTCCTCCCACTTTAAATTATCCATTTTGACATTTATGGCGTTTCATTAGAAATTACCCAGTCCATAAATAGAAAGTTTTATTACTATTTTATTATACTAATAACTCCTATATATAATTAAATATTCACTTACTCCCACTACCTAACATACTTACAATTAAATATTCAATTAATCACAATCTCTCTTCCCACCCTTATATATAATATATATGCAAAAATAATGTTTTTCTTAAAAACTATATTTTTACTCAAATGGGTAAATTCAAATGGGACGGAGTGAGTAGACTTTGAAGTTTTGACCAATTTGAGCCGTCATTAAATGAGGCCCAATATTTGGGGAGTACTACTCACTAGCAGAGAGCCCAATTCATTCACTTTATTCTTGTATAGATAATTTCCCTCCAAAACAAAGGCGAAAACAGAGCAGAAGGCCGCCGTAACACCACTAATCTTCTTCATCAATCACCATCTCTGCAACTGAATTGCTTGGCTGAGCTCTCAGTCTCTCATCAATCAGACAATCAATGGCATTAACAAATCTCGTTACTCGACGTTTTATCCTCTCCAAATTCAAACCCACTTCTTTTCTTCATTTCACTCGCCTCTTACCTCAATCCACCACCGCCGCATCACCGCCGTCTATCCGCTCCACCAAAACCTACAATACCTTCTCTCTAACCAGACCATTCTGCACGCGAAATCCCAACAAACCCAACCCCAAATTGGTAAACTTCTCGCTCCCCTCCGACTCCGAATCCGATTCCGAAACCACCCAACAAGCCGACAAACCGAAGCTCCCACCACCATACGACCCGTTCAACAAAAAACCCGCTATAGAACAACCAGACGACCCGAAAAACCTCCAGGAAGTGTTTGCGAAATTACGAGAAGATGGGCTCATGAACAGTGCAGCCAAGATGTTCGACGGATTGTCTCAAGACGGACTAACCCACGAGGCGCTTGAACTCTTCTCGCAGATCAAAGATAAAGGCGAAATGCCGGATGTGGTCGCTCATACCGCGGTTATAGAGGCGTATGTCAATGCCGGGCAGGGGAAAGAAGCGCATAAGGTGTACTTGAGAATGCTGGCCAGTGGAGTGTTGCCTAATGCGTACACTTATCGAGCGGTGATCAAGGGTTTGGCGGAGTCACGGGAGGTGAAGATGGTTAAGGACGCGAGGAAGTATGTGGTGGAGATGGTTGGGAGGGGAATGAAGCCGAATGCGAGGACATGTGTTGAGGTTTTTGAGGGGTTGGTGGGGGTTGGGTTGGAAGACCAAGGGAGGGAAATGCTCCAGATGTTGAAGGAGAAAAGTGTGGTGCCGGAGGAGAGTAAGGTGAGGGAGGTTTTCAAGAGTAAGCGAGGGGTTGTTTATCGCAGTGTGATGAGTGTTCTGTATGGAAAATAGGCTGTGTGATGATTCTTTTTGGGTTACCATTAGCAGATCAATGTTTAACCAGTGAGTTACTTGTAATTCTAAACCTGACTGTTATGTTATCTATGGTTTGGTTCAATGTGTCACATGTTTTGCGTATAGTTTGCACCTTTATTCCAGAGTCTTGTAGTACCGTGATTTGAGATTGGCGACTGAATGAACTTGCACGATTTTGTGGTATTGGCAGTAAGTTCAATTGTTAGGTATTTTTTTTGTTTTGTTGAGGCCTTGGAAGTAAGTAGCTGGGCTCGGCTCGAGCTCGTTAACAAAGCAAGCCTGATTTCAGGCTCGAGCTTGTTAACGAAGTCTTGGCTCGTTTAACGAAACGAGATTAATTTCAGGATAAAACTCGGTTCATTTGGCTCAATTCGTTTGTTGAAACACCATGAAAAACATGTTGAGATATTAAATAAAAGATAAAGTCTCACGGAAGGGTGATTTTTCCTAAACTAATGGAAAATCCATTCTTTTTAGAAAACCGGTACCGATCGGGCACACCACTTGCATTATGGTTTTAAGAGATTAAGTTATGGTTTAAAATTTTTAAAATTAAAAGTTTCCATTCTGATTTTAAGAGATCATGTTATGGTTTTAAGGAACTCTGTTATGGTTTTATGTCTCAATTACAATTTTTGACATCTTCTGTTAATGTGTTAAAAGATGATGTGATGGTTTTAAGGAGCTAAGATATAATTTTAAAATGGTATGTTATAGTTTTAATAGATAATATAAAAATTATTCACAAATATAATTAAACAAGTCCAAGAATTTCATACATGTCAATAATACATCAATGAACAATTCCAAAATAAGCTTCTTCAAATATTTACTCATTACAAAATTGAAACATTCAATCATCCAAGTGTTTTTGTTGCAAACGCCAACTAAGTTGTTGAAATAAATATTTTTCGATTAAACTTGTTGGTGAACTTCGACTTCCTTCTTTTTGCTGCTTCAATAATGCACGGACAACTTTGAGACCTACCATCAAATTAACCATAGGTCCATCCCGCCCGGTAGCCAACCACTTATAGTCCAGGGTCCGATTTCACAAACAGATAAGTGACTATATTCATAATTGAGAATGCTATGTATTTGTTTATAATTGGAACGAACACGAACTTTGTTTACAATAAATTTATTATACCAAAAACTAAAATGCTTTGTTTATAATAAATTATTTTCATAAATATCAATAAATTATGAGCTTGCTAGTTTAATAAAAAAAAATAAAACCAAATTTCGATCATCATCAAAATTCAAAATTATACACAATTTATAATTTTATTCTTGTTTCCATTTCAAATTTGAAGTTGTGACGGTGGAAATTGCAAACTTAGGGCGACTTTTGGTAATTATTTACTAACGAGGTGTTTAATGCAAAATTAATGACAATTACATGATGTCATGTTCGTAATTTAGAAGAAAAATAAATATTAAGATGTAATCATGAAGCAGTTATCAAATTTTATCCATTTTAGAACAAAACAACAAGACGAAGCAATCTGAGAAGAAGAAAAAAAACCAGCGCAGCAAAACCTGTAAACCCAAAAATAAAAGCCGCCATTATTGCCTTCTTGTCCTTCACCAACTCAACAATCATTCTCCCAGCTCAATTTTGTTGCTTCTTCTAATTCTTCTCTCAACAGATCTACTCAGGTTTTTGGGTTTTTACCTTACGCGTATCGATCTCGCCGTTCCGGCAAGGTTAGTCTGTTCAATTCAATTGCATTGGATCCTTTGCTATTCGTGTTCAATGTTAACTCCAGTTGTAGTTTCTCAGCTTTCTAGACATTATTTGATCCATTACTGCTTGTATCGCCCTAATAATTTGAATGTCGTTCAATTCAATGTAGTATTAGGTATTTTGCTGTGTTGTAAACTTCGTCTTTGATTGATTGTGTTTTTTTGCAGTATTTGCTGTGTAATTCCCCTCGTGTTGGGGGGTTAGGTTTTTTTTTATGAGCTCCCGTGGAAATTGAGGTGTAGTCTGTAGTTGCACTTGGAGTTTTACCCAAAACTCAGTGAGGATACGAGATACTGATCTTCTAGAATCTGAGGTTGGTGTACATATTTAGTTTTGATTTGTTTCGTTTCGTTTGATATCTAATAGTGGTTACGATGTGTTTGATGTGTTCATAGGTTGTGTTATCAGTGTGGATTTTTGCTTAGCTGCCTCTTTCAGTTGCGCTGCCAATGGGGCCGATATTCTACATTCTGATAGCATTGCCTTGCACGGCTGGAGCAATGGCGTTGGCTATCATTCACATATACAGGCATCTATTGAACTATACGGAACCCGTGTTTCAGAGATACATTGTCCGGATTGTCTTCATGGTTCCCGTGAGTATTTGACTCTCAGTTGTGGACGTTCTTTAATTGTTTCCACTACTTGTTTATTTAAACTGTGTAAACATTTCTGCATGATTCATTCTTATAGCCCCTTTCACAATCTCCTATAGTTTGGCAGACTGTGTCGTGCAAAACTTACTCATGTACCTGCTACATGGATTATACCCAAAAACACACACTTAAGTATTACTGGACAATCCTTATATAATTGCACTTCACTTGCACACATTCTTTCTCACACAATCACACTTAAGTAAATGTTAAGGAAAAAAAAAAAAAGCAAAAAGAAATAAAGAAAAAAGTAAAAGAGAAAGAAAGAAAAAACACATTCAACTTCAATCAAAATGGGGCCTTACTGTGCTAATATCATTTGCGTACGTTTCGTAATGCAAAAATGTAAATAGTGCTCTGAGATGAAACTGATGACATCCAAAACTTGTACAAATATTTATTATATTTCAGAGTCTCTTGCTCGCATATTATTAAATATGGCTCATGTTCTCACTAGGATCTTATGCTTGTTCCTGTTTCTGAGTGAAAATGTTTGCTGACATTCTCTAGATTGTTTATTTTACAGGTGTATGCGTTGATGTCTTTCTTGTCCCTGGTCATTAACAAAAAGGCAATCTACTTCAATTCAATTAGAGATATGTAAGTGTGGCTATAAGTTATAAATACTCTTTTCTATTGCCATTGTGTGGAAAATTTTTAACATTGTATGGAAATCTCGTAATGTAATTTCAGAGAATATCATTAGAGAAAGCTGGTAACTTATTATCTAACAATTTCATTGAAAATGCTTCATAGTGTTGGAAAGCTGGCATAATGTTCTTTGCATGTGATTGAAATAGGACACCATTAATCTTCAATGCTTTGCATTTTGCTCATCCCTTACTGTGGGCCATATAAACCAGCATCACGAACCATTTCAAACTTGTTTTTTATTGTTAATGAATTTTATCCGTTTATTTTGCATATCATTCTTCCCGATGGCATGATTAGCAGTTTCCTATGCAGTTAACTTGTTTGGTGCATGCATTTGGGCAATTATTGTTGCTTCCCTTTGACTGATTCCATTGTTGAGCTGAGATGTAATGCCTTTTACCAATTTAAATTTACAGACAATGAGTCAATTGTTTCTCAACAAATTTGACGGTTTGATCTACTTATCTTTGTAGATATGAAGCTTGGGTCATTTATAATTTCCTATCATTGTGCTTAGCATGGGTTGGTGGTCCTGGAGCTGTTGTTTTAAGTCTGTCTGGCAAAGTTATGAAGCCAAATTGGTGTTTGATGACATGTTGCTTTCCCCCAATGCCATTAGATGGGTGAGTCTCCTATATAATCATTACTTCTATATTACAGAATGTATCCCAAGCGTGGTACTTAGTCAAGCCTTCCATTTTTTCTAGCAAAATTGTCATATCAAAATGTTCAACTTGGTTTGTCATTAATTTAGAACTTAAAAGCAATCTTGATTGTACTGTTGGAGTGTGATGGATGGTTTCCTAAGTCTTCTACCATGTTTGTTTTATAATGGGGTAAATTTGTCCATATTTACAGCAAGGCAACTGAGACTTTTATAGTGAATGTGTATTGGAATGTATTGAAGCATTTTCATTCTTTACATATCATGTCAAAGTAAAGGAAGTCTGGTACTTAATGTTCTGTCTTGCAATTTGATTACTTTTTGCTGCACACGATGAATATGTTGCTTAAGTCGCTTGGATGATCGTGTCATACCATTCTCATGAGCAATTATGGATTCTGTTGACTCTGTACACGTGTCCTATGCATCCCACTTATCTAAGTTTCTCCCCATTTTGTGGAAACTTTGTTTTGATGCTGTATATCTGCCGACTTAGATGTTTATCGATCTATTTATTGCTGCATTATATTAAATAACTGCAATATTTTCTGACAAATACTCTCATCACCTAAATGTTGTTGATTCTATGCAGGCGTTTTATCCGTTGGTGCAAGCAGGGGTGCTTGCAGTTTGTTATCCTCAAGCCTATTCTAGCTGTAGTTACTATTATACTTTACGCAAAGGGAAAATATGAAGATGGGAATTTCAACCCAATGCAATCTTATCTGTACCTCACCATTATATACACTATCTCCTACTCAGTGGCACTTTATTCCCTGGCGTTGTTTTATGTGGCTTGCCGAGATCTGCTTCAACCATTTAATCCAGTCCCGAAGTTTATTATAATCAAATCTGTAGTTTTTCTTACATACTGGCAGGTATGATACTGGTAAATCAAATTTACTTAAATCACTCGCACTGAAAACTCTCTGGGTACCATAACAATTGAAGCGCCGTTGATTTTTCATATTATTGGCCTCTGAATCTGTCGAAAATACGATTATGATGTTTCTTGTGTCATGTGTCACCAGTAATGTGTTTCTAGTTAAAAATAATATTAGGCTCCGTAACACTAGGCACTTCCAATAGTTTCTTATTTCTAGAATCTAGATTATATATTGTTGCGTTTTTACTAGCCTTCTGTTTGTTTAATTTCTCTTTCAGTACTGTATGTAACCAGAATCTTATAAATTGTGGTTATGAGTTTTATTTTTATTTTTAAACTTTGATCTGTCTCATATAATGCATCCAAGAACGGGCCTGTAATAAGGCGTAACTTATATTTTCAAATTCAATATTTCTTTCTTAATACGTCGTGTTTTTTATTCCACTTCCTTGCCATCATCTTGAGAGTTCATAGCTATATTCTTATCAATAAATGAATTGAACATGGTCCTAGCTATAGATGTGTGACCTCTGTTATATGAGCTGTACTGCACAAGAACTAAGTGCTGGTATTGTAACACTCGGTCTCATTATCATGCCTTTGTTGCGCTGTTTCTTTTTCCACTGCCTAGCTTTGCACTGTGTTTTCATTGAATATACCTTGGGCTTTGTTTGCAAGCTTGTAGTCTACTGGAACCCCAACGTCATTTGTTCATCAAATATTATCTGCTTTATGCAACATTTGATATTTCCCCTATCTAAGCTAAATTCAACTTTCCATTTATTAAGTCTTCATTCAACAAATAGAAATTGGACAAAGAATTCGTGCATCTTAGGATTTCTTATATGTCTGCACTTTTGAGAATGCTTTATTACTTTTCTCTTGAAGGGTGTTTTGGTGTTCCTTGCTGCTAAGTCTGGATTTATAAGAGACACGGAGCAGGCAGCTGAATTCCAAAATTTCATAATCTGTGTTGAGATGCTTATTGCTGCTGCTGGCCATTTCTATGCTTTTCCTTACAAGGAGTATGCTGGTGCAAATATTGGTACAACTCGCGGCTTTACTGCAAGCCTTGCTCATGCTCTCAAGTTGAATGATTTCTACCATGATACTGTTCACCAGGTAAAGAGTGTAGTATGAACATTATTTCTCTGAGTTCGTTCGTCTCATAGCGCTTTGGTAAAGTTTCACCGTGGACCCCTATTGTTCAGTTCAGTGAACTATCCTGGAAACCCACTAGTTTGAAGATACATTCAACTATTTAAGCAGTTTGTGTGTTAAGTGCCACCCACCCTACCTGGTAGGGGGTTGGATATATTTTTGAACTCGTGGTTTTCTGGGATATTGGGGCAAGCTACAAGACTAGGGGTCTGGAATATTATTTCTTCTATTCTCAAAATGTGTATTCTCATTATCTACATGAAAAAACTTAATGCAGTTTGCACCGACCTATCATGATTATGTTCTGTACAACCACAGCGAGAGTGAAGATGGGGGAGCAACTAAGTACAGAACACGCACTTTTGTCCCAACTGGCCCTGAAATGGATACAGTTAGAAGAAACAAGCACATGTTTGGTCACAAGTTGGAAGACATACAATTATCCAGCCTATCGTCTTCAGCCAGTAACTCTCCTTCGAATTCAGGTCTTATTCAAGATCATGCAAAATCAGAGGCTATGAACTCATCGTTGCTCATGAATGCAGCCAATACTGCTGCTTTGCCATATGACCTCTCTCTGATCGACATAGACATGTCTAATGTTCCAGCAGCAGTTCCTCCAGCTAGTCAAACCGGAACAAGGTGACGGTGCTTAAGCTGTAGATAAACTGGACGTCATGTTTGTTTGTTTTCTTTAAACATCAGATCCTTCTTCATGCTGCTAGAGCTGCTGAGAGAAGATTTGTACATTTAGGTGGCTGTGTTGCACATATTCATATTACCGATGAAGAAAAACTAACTGGTATGCGCTTAATTTGGTTCAAGAAAGCAAATGGCAAACATGTTGGTGTTAAATGTGTTACTACTACAGGTTCATGTTGGAATTATTTTGAAGTAGTCAAGAGATGCGCATGAACCATGAGTCCATGACACAGATATGCATCGGATTTATATTGCATACTGCAACAAATTTTACTCGATCCAAAATTCATAATTAAATTTAATTTGAGATCAAACCAAGTCTTATATTGATACAATTGAGAAGTTTATTGCGGTATACACGTGGATGCAGTAATATTTGAGGAATAGTAGTAGTAATATTTGAGGAATAGTAGTAATGTTACAACCTAAAATCAATGAAAGTATAATAAATCTTTTACATAATACGTATACGACATGTGCAATGGTATTATACTATATGCAACTCGCGATATCAAATCAAATTGCATTGGTAAATCTAATTATTTAATTAACCTACTACTACAATGTCACTATACCAAAATCAATTCGCCTTCATGGATCACCACCACCCCAAGAAAATCGAATCCACAACTTAGAGCAACAACCTTGATTGTAAGTGTTCAATTTACTGGTTGAATTCTTACTACTGAACCTTTCAAAAGTTTAACTGGAACGCTGATAGTTTTCTTTAGACTAAAGGAAACTGATTTCTTCATTTTTCTTAGCAAGCCCTTCTTCTTCTTGTCGTCGTATTCCCTTGTGAATTGGTAGCTGTTCAAGAAAATCTGACGTTTTTCCAAATCTACATATTTTCCAGATACGCTTCTTCTGTAACTACTGCTATACCTTAGTGGTTGTGCCGTTGCTGTTTTTGTGTAGCTCAAATCCATTGCTAAGCTTCAACTTTTCTACTACGTTTAATTTCTAGAAGATTTAACTTTATAGTATATATATGAATTGGAGAGACGAAAGAAATAATATGTATTTGTAGGTATTTTGTTGACGCTTTTATATATAGGTTTCGGTCCAAGAAACATTGAACTTAACTAATTAATCACCAAACGGTATAGGAAAAGGAAACCTAAGAAAATTATGAATTTCATTAAGCTTAGAAATTGATACACCGGTTGGTTTCAAGTTCTAACCTGGAATGTTTTGATACTTTTCCTTGTTACAACTTTACATTCAAAGTATTTGATCTCTATGGGAATTTTATTTCGTTTAAAATATTGGATGTTTTGGTAAATCTGAGTTTTTTCTCAAAATCTCAGTATTGAATGTTTATAGTGTTTTGAGCTATAATTTTTCTATGCAAGTGCTTTTTATTTAATAATATAATAACTAAATTTCCCATAATGCGGGGATGTTTTTGGAAAAATAAATTCATAATTTGTGTGAAATTGACTAATACATTGAATATTTTCAATTGGAGGTAGTGACATTTTTATTTAAGGTATACCTTAAATAAAAATGTCACTACCTCCAAGTTGCACGTTTGCTTCTACTTTCTTTTTTTTTTCTTTTTTTTTTTTATTTTTTAAACAAGATTTGAAAACATAAAAACTAAAAAAATCTAATGAGTGCTTCTATGATAATAATTAGATAAGACAATGATCATTTAAATTGTTTGGGTGACTAGTATATGTTCATCATTTTCAATTATTTTGAAAATTTCAAAATAATTTAAAAATAGATTAAGGTCAAATACTATATAGTAGGCAAATTAATAAATCCCTCTCGCGAACATGATGTACTTCGTGTTAGATGGTGAGCAACGTCATATCGTTAAAAGCGCGAGAAAAGAGAGGAGTTTAAAATGTCTAACAACATAAGTCGAACAAAAGAAAAGAATACTAACTACCATTGCAAATCATATTTATGATAACTAGACAACCACTCTCAATTATTATCTCATCTCAACTAAGATCCAAAGCAATACTTAGAGCACTCCTTATGGAGGCTTTATTGGGGCTTATTTGAGACTAAAAGCCTCCAATTGGGACTATAAAGGGGATACTAATTAGTAGATCATGCCAATGGGGTACTAATTAGTAGCACCAAATATGAGACCTACAACAAAATTTTAATAATATGGATGAATATGGGCATATGGACCCACATAGAATCCTCATATAAGCCTCAAACCATTAGATATATCATTTGGGATGATCTTTTTTGGAACTTTTATGTTAAAATATCACCAATTAATCCCAATCATAAGGAATGCTCTTATTCATTTCCTAATTGCATACGCCTATGCTATAAATGCGACCTGATACAAATTGAATTGATATGAAATAGTATGCAAACTCAAAATTCGAAATTGGATAATCTTATATATATGGAACAACATGAAGCACTGTATATATATTGAATCCAACCAACATCCGTACTTGAATGTATCCAAATATGAATTAATCCAATCCAGAATGGCTGGAAGAATACAATTGGAACAAGATTTGAATAAAAAAACACACTCGAACCTAAATTGAATCGGTCCAACTAGGCCCAATCCTAACAGACCCAATGCCCAATACTAACAGACCCAATTCAAAATGACAAAAAGTTTTAATGCAACTAAATTCCAAAACAAGACCCGAAATCCAAACGTTATCTAATCTGAACTAATCTCATTCCAAAATAATTTTACAGACTTCATTCGCTGCAATCACGAATCCGATCCAAACGATCCGTTTGCTTATGTTGTTATGTGAGTCGAGTCTTACCGAATACTCGACTCGTTAAGACTTGAACTCGATCGGCATCACTTGATATGGTTTTCGAGCCGAGTTCAAGCAACATTTATACTTGTCTCATTAACAAGCCGAGCTCAACTCAACTCGATAAATACACGGCTCGATTTGTTAAGCTCAGATATTAGTATAATTTTACCTTTTAAACTATATATAAACTATTTTGCTAATGAAGGGGGTAGACAAACTCTTTAGTGGCTAGGTTGGTGTTGATTATCTTGTTCTTTGATTATGTTACAATCCTAATATTTCTAGATTGACAACTATCTTCCATATAATTACCGGCCCTTGATAAATCTCTACATTTTGCATCAATGAAAGCATTATTCTTGCATTCTGAAGCTACCTTTTTTACAGATGACTTTATCATTTTTGTAATGCTGATATGTAATTTTTAATATTTCACATGTTCTATTTAGTTATTATTTATTTTCTAATCACAAGCTCGGCTCGGCTCGTTCAAGTCGACCTGAGACCTTACTTTTTACTTTTTTTTCAACTAGCCAAGTATAGGTTCAAATGTTTTTCGAGCCGAGCCAAGCTAACTTGATACTCGTGCGGCTCGGCTCCTATATCTTCTAATTCTAGCATTAGAGCATGAATAAGTTTTTTTTTTTTTTTTTTAGAGCATGAATAAGTTGGTAAGAAATAAATGAGATAATTTGTGAAATATATAGACCAACAAAGAGGCAACATAATTCTTTTATTTATCCACCAATTTTGTACTTCAGAAATTATAATTTGATTCACACATCAGATAAAGTATTTTTTTTTAAACGATAAATATTGCAACTATTATTATACAGTACTATTATACAATATCCTAAACCCCCTTATATCTCCACATCTATCTAATCTATCTAAACGATCAGAGAACATTAGAGAAATTAGAGAAAGTGAATAATTAAGTGAATAAGAAGCTAGTATAAGAATTTCTTGAGACAGCCTTAACATTGATTTGGTTCTTTGATTCAAAGCTCCAAACGTTTTAGAAAGTAAAACTTCTACTATATAATAACGTATTTAAATTAACCTACTAGCATTAGTACAATGTCACTATACCAAAATCAATTCCCCTTCACCGATCACCAGTTCACCACCACCCCAAGAAAATCGAACCATGTCTTAATTAGAGCAACAACCTTGATTGTTAAGTGTTCAATTTACTTTACTGGCTAACCGGAACGCTTATAGTTTTCTTTAGACCGAAGGAAACTGATTTCTTGATTTTCTTAGCAAGCCCTTCTTCTCCTTGTCGTTGTCTTCCATTGTGAATTGGTAGCTGTTCAAGAAAATTTGGCGTTTTTTCAAATCTACATATTTCCAGATACGCTTCTTCTGTAACTACTACTATACCTTCGTGGCTGTACCGTTGCTGTTTTTGTGTAGCTCAAGTCCATTGCTAAGCTAAAAACTTTTCTACTACGTATAATTTATAGAAGATTTAACTTTATAGTATATAGACGTAGTATATATGATGAATTGGAGAGACGAAGAAATTATGTATTTGTAGGTGTTTTGTTGGCGCTTTTATATATAGGTTACGGTCCAAGAAACATTGAACTTAACTAATTAATCGCCAAACGGTAGGAGAAAAGGAAATATAAACAAATTAGGAAATTTCATTAAGCTTAGAAATTGATACACTGGTGGGTTTCAAGTTCTAATCTGGAATGGTTTGATTCTTTACTTGTCACAACTTTATATTCAAATATTCAAAGTATTTGATGTTTTGGCGAATTTTATTTCTTTCAAAATATTGGTTTTTTTGTAAATTTGAGTTTTTTCTCATAAGTGTTTTGAGATATAATTTTTCTACCCAATTGTTTTGTAATGTAATAATATAATTATTAACTAATTTCCCATAATGCAGGGATATTTTTGGAAAAAAAGTCTTAATTTGTGTGAAATCGACTAATACATTGAGTATTTTCAATTGGAGATAGTGTTATTTTTATTTAGGCTAATTTACATATAGACCCCCTCTTATGCTAGCTTATTACGGATTTGTCCCTCTTATGAAAAGAATTACGTGACTTCCCCTTTTATGAACATTTAAGTACAAATAGCCCCACGAATTTGACTTTTCGTGAATTAAACCGTTGAAAGTACATTTTTGTCTCTGAACAATTATCGGATTTTAAATTTCACCAAACAATCTAAATTTTAAGTTATTGCAAAACAAACCCACATATCTTATAAATTGCCCCCAAATATATATATATTTTTTACTTCTTTTTCTTCTTTATGTAATCTACCGGAATCCAGTAGCCGGCAACAGCTCCGATCTGGAGCTGCAACAGAGCTCCGATGAGCTCTGTGAGATTCCGGTCACCATCACCAGAATCCGGTGAAGAAGAAGTAAAAGAAAGAACAGAAAGGAAAAGAAAAGGAAAATAAAGGAAGAAGGGCTAATTTACAAAATTGATTAAGACCATGTTTGACAAGTGAATAAGCTACAATGCCTAGAATGATGGTCAACAAAAATTGATTATTTTGGGGTTATATGTAATTCTTTTCATAACGAGGAAACATTCGTAAAGAGGGCTCATATGGAGGGTGGTGGATGTAATTTTCCCTTTTATTTAAGGTAAAAATGAGACAAAGTTGGTAGAATACCCGGCCCGAAGTTGCACGTTTGCTTCTACTTTTTTTTCTTCTTTTATTTTTCTCAAAATCAATTAGTTGGTAGGACACTTAGTGGCTTGCTTGCTTGGTGTTGGTTCTCACATCATAATAATCTTTAATTTCCCTTCTTCCTATGTTTCTTATTTGATGTTATAATTCTAAAAATTGACAACTACCAATTATTGTCCCTCAATGAATCTATGCAGTATTGCATTTAAAAATATTGTTTTGCAAGATGACTTTATCATTTGGATGTCACTCTATAATTTGTAATATTGCATTTCTTAATTTTAATATTTTGTTTCATATTTCACATGTTCTATTTATTTATATTTTAATTATGAGCCCCGCCCGGCTCATTCGAGCCAAAAGAGCCTATCTCAAACCTTACTTTTTACTTATTTTTTCAATGATTCAAACCTAAATTCGAATGTTTTCTAGTCGAGCCAAGTCGATACTCACACGGCTCGGCTCGACTCATACAACATCACCAGTCATTGGTTGGCAAGAATTTCTTTGATCTTTAAAGGGGAGAAATTGCCTCCGTAGCAAGTGATGGAAAAAGTGAAGTTGAATTGTTGATTTAAGAGAATAGATAGATTGAAAGAGTATGATATGATAGTGTCGTGGTTCTTGGAATCGCCATTGTGTTTAAATTTGAAAGATTGATGATCGGGTGAGAGGAAGAGAGTCAAGTGTACAACCTTGGTGAAGTGGTTAATGTGGTATGGGTGCACGGTGGTGGGGTGTTTGATTATCTAATGTTTGTTACTGTGTAGGTACATTGACCTTCTCGGATGGCTCGTGGTCCGTAAGTGTTTAAGGGTGGAGAAAATGGTTTTGTCTCGTTTTTCTACCTTCCAGGACTTATATCAATTTGATTGGGGCATTCGATCATGGCCGCGTCTTAAAATTCATTTTCCAAGTAATAACCGGGCCTTGAAAGTCCTTGGGGGTATTTTCTCTCGTTTTTTGGTTTTGATTTTGACTCGATTAGGGGATCCGGTCGATTGTGGTCGGGTCTTAAACTTCATTTCAAGATATGTTTTTACCTCGAGGGCTTAAGTCAACTTAATTAGGGGATCTGATTGTGGTCGGATCTTAAACTTCATTTTCTAAGTAAAAATTCAACTTTAAAAGTTCTTGGGTCTCTTTTTATTCATTCGGTTTTGGTTCTCCCTTGCCCGGTTACTCTTTGTGCTCACTTGTTGTTTTGAGAGTGTTGGGGGCGTCTTGGCTACTCTAGCACTATGGTTGTCATGATGTTGCTTTGTCTTGTCACCGCTTTGGTTTTGATGTTTGAGGAGTGGAGAGGTTGATTTAGACTTTGGTTTGGATTTGGTATAGGCTTTCCCATATATTAGGTGAAAGTCCTTTTTACTTGTTTCTTACTGCCTTAATATTTATGACCATTACTTGTACTCTTTAATTAATAAAATCTTTAACTGTTAAAAAAAAATTCAATGCCAACCATTTCAATTCTAGTAAAAAATGATATAATTTGTGAAATAGACCAACCATGAGGCAACATAAACTTTTTTATTTATCCACCAATACTATACTCAGGGGTGGAACCAGGAATTATGGTTAGGGGGACGAACTTACATATACACCATTTTTCAAAAGTTCGGAGGAGGGCAAAATTTTAAAAACCGTGAAAATTCCCTTTAAAAATTTGAAAAATATATATATTCTTCTTAACAAAAATTTTTTTTGAGGGGGGCGGAGGCCCCGCCGGCCCCTGACTATACTTTACAAATTATAATTTGATTCACATGAGATCAAATAAATAAATAAAATATTTAGTGACGAAGATAGTGGAATGTTGTGGGTTAAAATTTGTGCAAAGTGGATAAGAAGTAAGAATTGCTGGAGACAGCCTTCTCATTGGTTCTTTGATTCCAAAGATCCCAAACATTTTAGAAAGTAGTAATCCAGTACTAATTATGACATTTTACCCGTGGCCGGTCAACAAAAAGTAGCTGGGGGTGTGAATGTGATTATTCAATTCGGCAGTAAACTTATAGTTCGCCAATTGGTACTATTAGTTGGTACTATTAGTACTATTATGACATAGTATCCCATAACAACCCCATAACAATCCGGTCTTGTTTCGCTCCATTTACTTATCTCATTATGTTAGTTAATTTACAAATGTATCAACTAAAATGAGATGGAGAGTTTTATTTATTTATTTTTATATAATATTTATTTATAAATGTATAAACTGAAATGAGAGGAAGGGAACACGTGTTAATTATAATTTTGGGTCCATCCAATAGGCCAGGAAATAGTATTGCGTTGACTCTAGTACATTTTTTAAGTAGTCTGCATAGCATATTGGAACTCACTCTATATATTTATACTCCACTTCACCTTTCATTCTTCTTACTCCAAACAAGCATACAAAAGTACCAACCCTTCTCTCTCTGAACTCCAAACCTTGTGTACGTTGGTATAGCCAGCCATGGATCTGAGCTATACGCTAACGGCGTCGACGAGGCCAACATACATATACAGAAGCCAGACAGGAGGGTACTTGGAGTTGGAAAAGAGGCAACTATTCTTAAGAAGCTACCAGTTCTCAAGAAAACGGAGTTTCGCAGATAAGTTGAAGACATCGCTTTCCAGAATTAAAACTGTGATTCTTCACAGGCTGAAATCGGCGAAAAGGCTGAGGAAGATTCTGGTGTCCAAGGTCAAGAAGGGTCTGTTTTTTATTAGGAGAAGAAGGTTCTTCTTTAGGCTTCGCCATAGTTATAAGCAAAATTTCTTCTCTCATGCTCTTGCTAGAGACTGTTCTTCTTTCTGTTAGCATTTTTTTTTTTTTTTGTTTCTTTTCTCTCATGAATAATTCTTTCATTAGCTTGATCATATGGTACTGATTAAGTAGCTAGACCAAAAAATGATTAGATACTATTATATATATATATATATATATATATATATATATATATATATATATATATATATATATATATATATATATATATATATATATATATATATATATATATATATATATATATATATATATATATATATATTGCAACATTTTTCATGTGTCATATGAAATGACAAGATTTTTTTATTTGTACTTAATTTCTTAATTTCACATCTGCAAAACTGATTCATTGTGATATATCATGAAAATATGTATGACTATATATGTATATACCCGACTCTTTTGTTGGAAGTGGATTTTGGATTATAACGTGGTAAGTTGAGTTTTTAGATGAAAATTGAGTTTTTTAATTGGATTTTGAATTGATTTTTGGTCCAAAGGCTGGAGTCAGAATTTTGGATTTCAAAACCTAAATTCGGGTTTACAACCCTCTCCCATAAAGCACGCATGAATTCTAGCATATGTAATTAGAGTTGTAGGTTTATTTACTTCCTCATTCGTTTATTATAAGATCATATAAAAAAGTACAGTACTATCACACATCCCATATATATCATGTTATATTTGTGGTATACTTCCTCATTCGTTTATTATAAGATCATATAAAAAAGTACAGTACTATCACACATCCCATATATATCATGTTATATTTGTGGTCATTTAAAAGACAAACTCATATAAGAGTCGATTTAAACCGGACAATCATATATGAAAAATATATGTGTGATCCAGTATACAGATAATTAACAATACAAATCTGAATGGTCGGATCTCGATGGATTATAGTACTTATAACAATAACAATGTATGCTCGGTTAAACACCGTAGGAAGAAGGAACTTGTGGTACACATTTTTATTAATTTGACTTTGTTGGTTGGATAATTTATTGTTTTGACTTTAAGTAAGAAGATAGGTGAGAAAGTTGATTGAGATGCAAGGAATACAAGAGCCTTCAGTATGACTCGAAGAGAACGCTTTAAACTAAAACTCCTCTCCTGTGAAAAGTAGGACTATTTTTTCAGTATAATGATGTCTTAATTAATTAATTAATTAATTAATTAATTAAGTCCAATCGCAGCTGGCGACGTGTGTTGGATTACACATGTGCTTTGTGCTTTAACTACAGCGCGTGTACACATCAGCTATCATATTGTTGACTCACACACACGATGTTCCAATTTTTTTGGTGGATCAAATATGAAAATTTTATAGATTAATGATTTGTGTACGAGTAATTATTAAATAGTTATATTTATGTACGATTAATTGAAATGATGTGTGATTGATGTAATATTTGATATTCTAAACGAAAATTACGTGAAGTATATTTTAAGTTGGTACTCCATGTTTTGAAATGCTATATTAATTTCTAGAAATAGTATATTTTAAAATCGATATTTTAATAGATGAATATATTTAGGTAGTAACGTCACACCCAGTATAAACAAAATCGAAACCAACAAAATGTTAACAGGGGATGAGATTCGAAACAGGAGATTCGGATAAATGAAGCTTGATCGATCTGAAAAATGAAAACGAAAGATGGGCCGCCCAAGTAAGTTGACAAACATTTTAACGTAAGGAAAAACAATAAAACTCGAGTCGAGTCCAAAATGTCAATTTCATGGACTTTAAGATAATACTAGTACCATGAACAAGCGGGAACAAACAACACAGCTGATGACACAACACATCCAAAATATTGTTTAAATAGCTTCCATCACCATCCATATGCCTGCAAAATATACAGTATATGTTCAACTTTCATATTTTTCCTTTTGAAATATAAGATGTGACACTATTGATCAGTTTTTATAAGAATGTCATGATCAATTAATTAGTAGTATACAAAAAGTTCAGTGATTACTCTAGTCTAGTTAAAGAATGCAATTGCACCATTTGTCCCAAGTCCTACCTAACTCCCACATGAGTAAGTTGGGTTGATTAATGATATAACAGTACACAAGTTCATGGTCCTTGGGTCTTAAGTTGATAGTGAGAACTAGAACCCTAAATGACTAAAACCAAATGAAATGTTTGACTCAGGACACAAAGTCCAATCATACATGAGATATATTTTTTATGTAAAATCATACATGAGACATATTTTTATGTACGTATTGATGTACATATGTAACGATCCGACCAATCCGGCCGGCGTAGCGACACACGTCCCAACAGTATGATATTGTCCACTTTGGGCCTAAGTCCGTACGGATTTGCTTGGGTCTTAAGTTGATAGTGAGAACTAGAACCCTAAATGACTAAAACCAAATGAAATGTTTGACTCAGGACACAAAGTCCAATCATACATGAGATATATTTTTTTATGTACAATCATACATGAGACATATTTTTATGTACGTATTGATGTACATATGTAACGATCCGACCAATCCGGCCGGCGTAGCGACACACGTCCCAACAGTATGATATTGTCCACTTTGGGCCTAAGTCCGTACGGATTTGCTTTTGGAATCACCCAAAAGGCCTCATACCATGTGAGACTGGTGGTCTAACATATACCTTTTATTCCACCCAATTTTAAGCGATGTGGGATGCGGAGCATTACAACATTGATGAAAATTTGTTTTGGAAAAAAAGGTTCAATTCGGTGGAATATATAGTCCATGAAAACTAACCCAGATACACCAATTTGTGTCATGATAATTGTATCCCACTTGCACAAGAATGACGCACAAGGTCCGTTATGCATACTCTCGTGGTGAATTGGGCACTTGACAGTTGGTTTTAAGGACTCGTAGTGGTAAATATCAGGTGAGCATTTTTTACTCCGTGGTGCTCGTTGGGAATATATGGAGAATCTAATCTCACGTGAGATATACGTTTTATTTCTCTGAGCATAGTGGTGTATATGTGCATGCACTTTGTTCTGGAAAAGGAGATGGTCAGAAAGAAGTCAAAATTTAGTGGTCCACAAAAACTAGCCCAAACAGGTCTTGAATGCACCGATATATGTTTTTTTTTTATATTTATGGCTAGAGATGACAGTGGGACCAGTTGTAGAACCCAGCCTGAACTAGGCCCATAAAATATGTAAACCGCGCAAGCCCGGCCTGATCCCTTAAACCGTTTAAAGTATGTTCATTTTATAATATAGGAGTATATGGGTTAGGTGAAAAAATAGCTCTGATTGAATTTAAAAAGTTTCAACTAATGGATATCAAACAAATGAAAAGTGAGACAACATTTAGTAGTAAAGATTAAAGAATACTTACTCTGAGCATTTATCAACTTCTCATTCTAATTTGCAGGTTTTTGATTGAAACCAAAATCATTTATAAAGTAGGCCTGGCTTGGTCTCATTGATCCTGACCCCTGCAGTCTGCTAGGGTTATGCTGGGCCTACATATTCTTAAAAGGGCCCGGCCCGGCCCCTTAGAATATGGTCTAGAACAGCCCGAACTATCAAGTCGCATGGCTTTTAAGGGCCGGCTCGGAACAACCAGAACTCTTAAAGGGCAGCAGGGCTTTTAAGGCGTACTCCTGCAATCTTCCGTGCGCTCAAAAGTTGGTTTCAAGGACATGGAATGGTGTAAATCAAGTAAAATTTTCAACCTTGGGAAACGTACAGAGAGTCTATCACATGGGATACCTATATTTTCCAAAGTTGTGTCCATTGGTGTACATAGGCGTGTATTCTGTTTCTGAAAAGGTGATGGTCGAAAAAAGTTGAATTTAGTGGGCTCCATAAAAAGCGACTTAGGGAGCCCTGAATTTTTTTCGTGACATTTATGCACCGCCCGCACAAGAAATGACACACGAGTCCATTGAGAATAAATCTGTGGTAACTATAAAATTGAATTTGAGGTCTTAGAAGGCCAAACATATTGGAAAAATTAGATCTTTTGTTTGTCAGAAGAAGGGAAGGGCTTTATTTGCGAATTTCTTTCAGCTTGGCCAACAAGGTGTCACCGGACCATTGTACAGACGTTAGCCATACAAGGAAAATCCAATGGCGTCTAAAGCCTCAACTCTCAAGGATATGGAAGGGCAAAAACAGAGGAAAATCCACGCCATACAAATTTATCACCGACTTTCTTTAACGAAGCAACGTGCAGCCATGCGCGGGGCAGGTGGGGGCGTCTGCCCCCCACCCCTGTTTCAATTTTTTTCTTCATATGTAGTATTTACGAATTTTCACATTTTGTATAGGTAATATATACGATTTTTCAAATTTTGACTCCAGAGCTTTCGAAAAATCATGTATGTATAATTTGGCCCCCCCTAACTCCAAATCGATCCTGGACCCGCCTCTGCGTGCAACATCACTAAAAACATAATCTGGATGCTCTCGATAATTCTTCCCTTTTTTTCCCTGTTTTTTTTTTAATTTTATTTTAACTTTTTAAGTATTTATGGGAATATGTGGTTTTTCGAAAGAATAGTTGCCTATTATATTTGTGTGCAAATTGTTAAAGATGGGTGGTATTGGTTATTCGAGTTCAGAGCTACATTTATCTCATATGAAGTGCATCAAAATCAACAGACCTTTAATTGTTTTACGTAACTACGTACTACTACTCATGAGTTGTGTAGGGAGTCATAAGGTGGTCCAATGGAGTTGAGTTGGTGAAGGGAGAAGTGCGGGGTTCGATCCTCAGCGGAGACATAAGATGGTTTAATTGTGGAGATATAAGGTGGTATGGGATATTGTATAATAGTAGGGTATTAGTTGTAATATTTATCGTTTAAAAAAAAAAAAAACCTACTCATGAGTTGTGTGGAAATTTTTGTTGCAATCATAAATAGAGTATTGAAGCAACGCGCATATTTAGATTTTTAGATACACGTATAGTCCCGAATGGTGCCTTTTTTCCTTCAATATATACTTATGTTTGAAATTTCGTGTGTGCAATAAAAGGAAAACTTATTTTCACGCAACTGTCTGTTTAAAAAAAAAAAAATTTCACGCAACTGTGAATCTACTACGTACCTAAATATAGCGGAGTACTGAATCCCCGTCAATCGTCATATATCTCTTTGCTTTTCGAGTCGACTCATGATCTATCACAGAATAACACAAATCACTGCAACTTGTGATATCATGTTTATTGTTTTGATAGCAGCTAGTAATGATTCCAGTCCCATGTATGTGATGAATTCTATTACTAACGGTGCCGGAGGCAGAAAATTTGTCCACGGGGCATAATTATAAGAAGAATGTCGAATGTCGATAAAAAGTTGCACTCTAAATTTATTTTAAGATATATTGTCGAAAACATTTTGAAATTTAACGGAATTTAACGAATTTTGTTTAATGTTTTTGAGGAATTATTTATAAATTAAAATAAAAAGATTAATCATCTAAACATTAATGAAATTCCACGATATATTTGTAAGATCATAAAAATGAAAATAAATAGAAATTAATCTCTTTTGATAAAAAAAATCATTTTTTATATTTGAAAAAAGTGAAAATAAGTCAACAAGGGAAATAGGCTCCTTAAATTTTGCATATTTTTTTTTTTTTGTTTAATTGTAAAAGAGAAACTAAAGAAATTGAAATAAGGAGAAAGAATTTTTTTTTATTAAAATGAATAGTGTTGAAGTTATAAGAGGAAAAAAAATGAGAAGATACATGGCAAACTAAAAAAAGAAAGGAAACCAGGAAAAAAAGTACTCCGAAGTGTCGAACCCGGGCGGATTGGATGGCAGCTAGTGATACATTCCGCTGCAACACCAACAATACCAAGACGTTATAGCGCGGAAGTGTATATATTCTAGTAATATGTTTTGTTATGAGGATATAATAATAATTTTTGAAAAATTAAGTGGGGCACTTGATCCATTGACATATGGTGGATCCGCCCCTTCTGCCATCGATGAATGTATCTGAAATTTCATGATTAAATTATCAATAATTAATTTTGGTGTTTATTCACCAATCATTACACAGTACACACTATGTAATATTTCAATCATCTGATTGTGCATAGTTAATGATATCTTTAATAATTATACATGTTGACATGTAGTATGCCCATTTTATTCTCGACCGCGCGATCAACTTGTAAGCAATCTCTTCAATTATTCCCAAGTTTTAACTAAGTTACTAGAATCCCTTAAATTGTCTGTTTGACACAATATGGTTCTTTAGTATTTTACAAAATAAGGTGGTTCGACTATAATACGTTTATTTGGGTCGATATAGGTAATATGATGACTGATTTGAGATTCTATGTAACTTGAGTAAATTACTTTATCAGTTCATTTGGTAGTTTACGCGGGTCATGTGAGTTTAGCTCAGGACCACATAACTAAGCTAAGCGGCTGCAAATCTCAAGCAGAGTTAGTCATGATTCAAAAAAACTACAGTTAATCTATGATTAATCCTTGTTTCCATCAAAATGGACAATTTGGACCACATTTTCTAGGTTTGACCCCAATGAACTGTCAAATTGAATTAATTAATCATCTAATCTAATCGATATTTTAATTACTATGAAGTACCTAAAAACAGGTGGATCTTTTGTCCCTTTCTTATCCATCATTATAAACACATTCCTCCCCTCCAAATCATAAGCCTCTAAGTACAACAACTAACATTTAAAATTGTTGATTTCACATGCCAATTAAGATCTCAATTTATCAAGAATCTCAAATTGACAAATTGATTCACAACTAAGAAAATATGTTACTCTCCCCATTTCCCGGGATATATAGAAGATAATAGTTGTAAACCAGTAATCAGTTCCAAAAGGTTCACTTCATTCTCTAAGAAATTATTGAAATTTGAACTTTGTTGATTCATGCTGATGAGAATTCACTTATGTTTACTATTTGTGATGTTTACTCTCAGTGGAGGATTTGTATTTTATCACATGCATTCGAATTAGTATCTTTTAAGTTAATGCTGCTAAAACAGCTAAACATCAACGAACTTTGTAACCCTCTTATTATCTCAAAAGAGGAAGAGAAAAAATAAACCCTTAATCATGGTAAGTTGTTAGCCATGTGTTAGGAGTGCACAAAAGCATCTTTCTCTTCATTCAAAAATCCAAGAGTGTACTCAAACAATCAGTCATATGATATTCAATGTATTGAGGTATGAAATGATGCTAGCCATGTGTTAAAGGAATCCTAATTAAACACTGCCAAATTTCACCTATTCCTATCACCTAACTTATATAACTAGGAGTAGTATATAGTATACTATGTGTTTCAAATAATATACTACATGTGCTTTCTTTCATTCACTCTAATCCTTATATAAAGCACCTCATTGTTTCATAATTCCTCAACACTCAAAACTTCATTGCACATTTGCTCAAAGTGTAACAAAAAAAAGGCTTCTTTCTTTTTCTTCTTCTTCTTATCGAAAAATGATGTTGCAAATGCACTTCCAAGATGCTGTTGCGCGTCGTATGGGAGGTGGTAGATACGAGAGGCTGATCGACAACGGTGAAGAGAAGGCGAATAGAACAAGGCGGTTTGGGATGAAGAAATTGAATGGGAGGATTAAAGGCCTAAAGATGTCGCGGCCTAAGAAGTTGAATTGGAAGGCATTTTGGATGACAATTATTTTATCGAAAAGGATTTCGAGGATATATGCAGAGTTTGTTAGGAGAATGAAGATGGATGAAGCATGTTCTGCAATGATGGTCTCTTGTAATTGGGGTCTTCCTGTTCTTTCAAGTTCTTATAACAGGAATTTGACATGGTTTTAGTAGTATAGTAGTAGTACCTACCATACATATAATGTGTACAAGAATCCTTGAGTTTGAGATGATGAAATGTAATTCATCAATTTGTTAACTTGATTGCAACATTTAAAAAAATAAATAAATTTGGTTGATTTCTTGAATACTCGACCATCAATACTCTGGCAGTCTGGCTTAACGAACCCTAGGTGATTGTGAGATGGGCTAATTTTGAAACTTTCTGTCTGGCCCAATTCTTCTGATCTACGTATTGGACTCATCTATTTGGGCCATGTTCCATATTATCCAAACAAATCTATGCAAAATCACGCGCAAATGTACTTAAAACTTAAAATGTAATAGTAATAGGGAATCCAATAATGGTCTCTTTTTTTTTTTTTAATGGTGGAGATTACAAATTTACAAGTTACAAGTTACAACCAACCTCTTAATGATCGTGATGAATTAACGTTGGTCATTGGAGCTGACTTGCGTGTGTTTGCATTACGACTTCGTATTCAGAACTCAGAAGTAAATATACTACTGAGAAATCTAATATTACCGGAAAGAGTTACAAGCATAGTCTAAGTGGTAGAAAAATTGGAATACCAGTAGAAGTTATCCCTCCGTTCTGGTGAATACTTTTACCGGCAATATCCACTTGTTATGGTTCAAATTATTTGTTTTAAATTCAAATAAATATTTAAGTGATGCAGTTCATGTTGACCTATAAGATCTATAACTTACTAATTTAACGAGTTTAATTAGGTTTATGTAAGAATTATTCCAATTTTTTTAAAAAAGCCAAAAAGATTCAACACAGAGCAATTAAATTTACATTAGCAGCACTAGCAGGTACAAGTACAGTTATCAGATCAACCGTAGAAATTAATTAAAGTATATACACATAACATGAAGATTCACATGGAAAATGTTAAATAGTAGAAAAAACCCAACTCTAACTTTTCATGCTTATTGATCTAGTAACATGTCAAATGAAAATCAGACCAACAGTTTGTTCATGAGTACCTTGGTAGCCCACTCAATCCAGTGATAAACAGCACATAAGACTCCTTAAGGCTCAACTGAGATGTAAAAATCCTCCCCATCTTCACATTAAAATGTATCTTCTTGATCACCTTCTTTGAAATGCTTCTCCTATGCTTCACTATCTTCGCCTCGTTTATCATTATCTCCGGTTCTTCCTTGATAGTTTCCAACTTCATCTTCAGGATGTCTTCGATGCTCATTAGCGATTCGGTTCTCAAATTCTTCTTGCTCTTGCATGGTACAACCCACCACATCTTGCGTGATGATCCTTTTCTCATTCTATGGGCTCAACTAGGCCTATTGATGATGTTCATAGCAAAATTCTATGGGCTCAACTTCAATACTTTATATGCAGTTTCTTTGTTAACAAAGGTGGTAATTTAACTAGCTTTATATTGGCTGGAAAGGTAGACAAAGGGCCATGGGTGTAGTAGTAGTAGTTCATAATTAAAAGGCTTGGCTTTTAATTTGCTTTTGCTCTTTACAACTTGTCTTGATCATTACAAGCTCTGGCTAGGAACTTACCTTTTAAACAAAACATATCTTGCAACCAAACACTCATAGTTAATTATTATTTAATAGTGTAACAAACAACATACTCCGTAACTTTTTAGATGGTCCATGGTTCTTATTCTTGTAATGCCCTCCATCAATTCCTTGCCATCGATCCACCATAAACTAAACTAAAGTGGGACCAAAAGGTTGTGGTTTTGTTAAGATAATAAAGTTATTCAACTTATATAACTTATATATGTGTTAATATTGTCACTCACAAGTGATGCGCGATATTTTAACACGTCCCCTCACGAGTAGGCCGCGGTTAATTAGCTCTACATGTGGAATCATAAATGTTATTATTGGACAAACCGAAATTATCATCGACTGGGGCACCCATCATCAACCTGGCTCCAATACCATATTGAAGTTGGACCAATAACACCTTAAAAGTCCTTATTAAGGTGATACGTTTATCCAACTTATATGAGTATGTGTTAATATTGCTACTCATCAAGTGATATGGGATATTCTAACACACCCTTTTATGGAGCCAGCGAGAACTTGATTATTGTATGGTACGTGTTTATTAGTTAGAGATAATGCACATCATCCTAATAAAAGACCCCAAACTCTGACTCAATTTTTTTTTAAGCAGCAAAAATTTATTAATCATAGAGCACAAGAAATGCTCGGACTGTGAATTTGTAACACCTCCATTATTCTCCAAATGAAAGACAATGATATTTAAAGACTGTACCAGAAGTAGGGGTTAGCATAATATCGGTCCGCCCGACCCGACCACACAAAACACACCGCATGCTCGAAGTAGCACTTGCTGACTCATTTTACGTTAAAATTAACTACAACTGATGAACGGTTGCACCCGCGACTAACTCACCCAATCCAACCTTCCATATAAAGACTCGAGTAGGACTGTTGCTGTTTTTTTGTTCTTTTATTTTATTTCAAATTGTTTGATAATTAAATTTTTTAGTAAAATTACAAGCTGCGTGCCTGTCAATTTTGTCACCCAATGTCATGGACTGATAAAATATTTCACCCGTTGTGGTTTGTCATTAAGAAGCACTCGCCTATAATTGGATCATATAGATTTTTATTTGAAACCCGACAACACTGATCCGCGGTCACCCTACCGGAAGCAATTCAAGCGACTAGTGAGTCATTCAGAAGGTAATTAATGATATTCAAGTATCCAAACTTCCCAATGTAAACATGATTTACTATATATCTCTCCGTTTCTTTTCAATTGTCATGATAGACTCACCTACACGGCTACACTCTTGAACACTACTAATAACTTTTACAAACACATCCCAATCATGGCAATTATTGCATTGAACATGATATAATTTGATTGTTTATTATTCCGGGAAAAAACTATTTTTATACTCTACAATGTGAACAACCATTTTTCGTACTTGGCAATGTATATGTACCCGAATATGGTCTATGTGTTACTATTTGGAAGCAAACGCCACACAGATTACTCCGTATATGCTTTTAAATTAACAAGTTATATATGGTATTAGCTAGCCACGCTCCAAATTAGTTACCAGATTCATTCGTTCATTACTTCATAATCCACAATGGCAAACCGTTCCCTGTCTCAACTTGAAACTTGTAGAAGAAGGAGATAATCCGGCGCACCACCGGCGGCTGTCGTTATTACAACTGCTGAAAGCCACCCAGTTCTTGTTCTAGTTGAATACTGAAGCTCAAGGCAAGTTTGTTTACATGAAAGAGAATAAGATTGTCGCTGTTGCTGGTAGGAGAATGGTTGGGAGGCGGCGAGACGGTGGTGGAAATGTACTCCCTAAGGCTGGCTAGAATGGAAAAGGAGTGGGTTGTCCATCATCATTGGAGTAATGTACTACGTAACAACATTCCATTTTTTCAACTTGTTATCAATTCACTTCTAAAGTTGACGAATTCACTGTGTTTATCTATACCAGTCAAATTTACTAATTCTCACAAGTTTCGAACCTGGTCATTATTCTTCCTAAGAAGCGCCAAACTAATATTGTCGAAACATAATATAATATATAGAAGTTGAGGAGGATGTCACTGAAGTAACGAGGATTTCAATGGCAATAATCAAGTCTGTCATAGTATGAGGAGGCTATTGTCTCTTTGAGTGTCTACAGAATTGGAACAAATTATTCTGTACAATAAGTTTAGGAGTTGGTGAAATGTCATAAACCCGAAGGAATTCAATCAATCTGACATTCAATCTTCTTAACCTAATTTGTGTATATAAATAAGGAGAAAATAATTCCAATAAGATGGTCTTGTTCTAGATTAATAATTAATAGAAGTCGATAAAGGGTTTGGAGGGCGGGGATATCCGCCGATAAGTTTTTAGTTGATAGAAAAATAATAAAAATCATATCGAGATAGTCAAAATCGCAGCGTTTTACCAATATTTTATGTGTATATTTGACTGGATGTATATAATATCCATTTATAGAGATAAATATGTACATTCACAAATGTTACCCATGTATTTTAGGGCGATTTACATATAGACCCCCTTTTATACTTTCGAATTATGATTCTTCCCCTCTTATGAAAAGAATCATATCTTCCATTCTTATGCACATTTAATTACACATAACCCCGCGATCTTGACACTCTTTTAATCCCGGAAAGTACATTTTTGTCCCTAAACAATTATCAGATTTTATGTTTCACCAAACTACCTCAATTTTAAGTTATTGCAAAACAAACCCACATATATCTAAATTATAAATTGCCCCCCGATAATTTTTTATGTTTTTTTACTTCTTCGTCTTTTCTTTATGTAATCTACCGGACCGGAATCCGGTAGCCGACAACAGCTCCGATCTGGAGTTGTGGAACAACTCTAGATTTGGAGTTGGCAGCTCCAAATCTGACAGAGCTCCGATCGATCTTTGTAACAGAGCTCGATGGAGCTCTGATATAGCTTCGATCGGAATTGCTGGATTCTGGTCACCGGATGACTGGAATCCGACAAATCTAAGCAGGAAAAAAAATCGCAGAAGAAAAAAAAAAAGAAAAATGATTAATTAAATTGCAAATAAGGAGTAAGGCCATGTTTGGAGAGAGCATAAGAAACAGTAGCAAATAAGTTGGTCAACTCCAACAACTTGTTTTGGACCCATACGTAATTCATTGCATAAGGGGGACCTGTTCGATAAGTGGTCTCATAAGGAGGAGTCCAACCGTAAATTTCTCTTTATTTTATCATTTCTCCTTTATGAATATATAGAGTATTATATAACTTTCTAAAGTATCTTTGTTTTCAAAATATTTTCCAATTTTCGAATGATATTTTCCATTGCATTCTCCCCAGTCCTTCCCATTAAGTATAATAATTATAATGTTCTATTTTATCTATTTATTTATTTGGGATAAACTATAGTTTTATCCCAAGTACTCTTGATGTAATCAACAAGCTTACAGTTCTTAAAATTAAAAGATTTGTATTTAAATAGAGCACTAGTACATAACAAATTATAAAACATGTACCGCATATGTACACCAAACAAATGAACAACTCATTTTCTCTTCAAATACCATGTGCCAAATGTGGAGAATTCAACTCCTCTCACATTTCTATGGACACACATGTCGTGTCAAAGTGAAGAAGGGTTTATGAAATTGGGGAAGAACAGACCGATAGAAATTATTAGAAGGAGTTGATTTTGATTTTAATTAAGTGTAATAATTATGATATTGATTAAATGAATTTTTTAATTACAATATTTTATTTTCTTTAAAATATTTTTAACTATATTAAATATATAATTAAAAAAAAATTTATAAATTTATTAAACAGGCGTTTAGCATCCTGTTTCCTATAGACAAATTTCCCAACTCCAACTTCAACAGAATCGCCTACCGGAACAAGAACAACAGTATTGGCGGCCGACGACGGTGCCGGATCTTCTGCTTCACCGGAAAGTGCAGAAAAACTATTACTCAGAGGTAATGTCAGCTATTTTTCAAGCTGGAAGATTTTGGGCAAGGGACGGGAAGGGTTTGCCGCCATTGTGATTTCTGATGGGAGCTATGAAATTATTGGGAGCACAAGTAAAATGGCTAAAAGAAGAGAGGAAACTGGAGATTGAGTAGAAATGGTTAGTTTGAATAAAAGAAGAGAAGGAGAGATTAAGTAGTATTTTGGGCATGGCTGGTTAGTTAGTTTGGAGGAGGTGGTTTTTAATTCTATTACAAACTAGCTAGCCTTAACCGTTATATCAATAAACACCTACTCTCAAATATGTGAAAGAGCACACACAGCCTGTAGCTGTACGTAAGTTTCGAATTTGGGTCCACGTAAAGGCTGCATATGCTCCTCGGAACCTCTAGGCCTCGATCTTCTGCGCATGCATGGCCAATAGTATAATGTTACTTCTCTGGGTTTTGTTTCCTTTGCATGAAGAGCATTGATTTTCTTGATTTATCAAAAAATCACCTTTCTGGCAGCATTCCTCCAGGTATTTCGGGATTAATTAAGCCAACTCGATCGGGATACTGGACTTGTCCTACAACAACCTTTCCGGCAGAATAACACAGGATAGTCAAGCACTCACATACGAAGAATCGGACTATGTAGGGAATCCAGGCCTTTGTGGCCCCCCATTGATCGATAAGTCATATCCTGGTGATCAAAAGCCACAGAACCCAAGCTCCAGCGTAGACCACAACTTGGCGGATTCTAATGACGATGAACTTGTGACCGAGGATTCTACATATCCATGGCTATTGGTTTTTTCTGTGCATTTTCGGAGTCTTTTGGATGACAATGTTAAACAAGTCAATTGGAGATACATTGTTCTCTAAACTTTTCAAGAGTTCTACTAGCTAGAGTTGTAAATAAAGTCTTCTGTTGTACGCATTACTTTCTTTTTGTATGTGTTCTGGTATTTTATAATAATTTTCTTTTTAAAAACGAAAAAAAAAAGAGAGAGAGCATTACTTGCAGCTGAGGACAAACGCAGCTTTCTCGTGGACTTCTAGACGATGGCTTCGTAATATCCAGCAAAGTTGAGGACAAACGCAGCTTTCTCGTGGACTTCTAGACGACCATAAGATATCTTCTCTTTATTTGCCTGCAAGATAATCTAGTTAGACCTTGCAAGAATGTTTATTTTTGTAATACTGAGTTCTAAAATAGGCAGTAGATAGAGAAGTGAGTGAAAGCAAATTTTCCATGGACTGCGAATAGTTTATAGCTCTCGTCTTCTTATATGCAATTTTACCGCATTTATAACAACTAACAAGGCTTAGTTGCCTTATTTAGCTTAAGAACAGCAAAACCCAGAGAAGTAACAGTATTGGTACTTCCTTGGCAATAATTTCCATCTCTTGTGAGAATTTGACCCCATCAACTTAATTTGTCTAAAAAGTAAAAATAATACCCAAGCTTCTTCTTCACTTAGAATTTCTACTTTTATACTGTATTGTTTTGACTACCGATTTTGTGACAGACATCAACAGACCGACTAGTTACAAGCAACTTGCCTCCTCTTCCTAGAGGAATACCAAACTTCTCAATATTAAAATGGTCCCATCCCATACATCATCCAATATCAAAACAAATGTTCTCCTGCTTTTCAATGCGGCAAACAACTGAGCTGCTCTCACATTCTCATCACCTTCACCTGACAGATCCAGATTAAGAACACCAGCAATGTCATTCTGCAACTTGCGAGTGTCAGCCTCAAGTGAAACATGGACCCAATACACATGACCGGGAAACCTGCAATTTTGGTCCCCTATGTCTTAGTCCCCTTGCACTTTTGGTCCGCACTAGTGCGAATTTGGTCCTCTATCAGCGTAGAATTCACCGTACACGCGGCCAGAGCGCCGTGTACCCCTATAATTCACCTCCAACTCAGCTGAAGCATGCCAAGTCACACACAGAACACATATACACTCCAACTCTGTTTCTTGGTGAACAGAGTTTCATTAACATGGTTATTGAGCTCTGTTTACAGAGCTTTTAACCTTATTCTGCATGAACCATACAAGTGTCTTTATTTTAATGCTTTTCCAGTTACTCATCCACTTGAATTTATTGTTCCCTTAACAATTAACATGGCAAATCTGTTTTTTGGTTATTAACACAAAAGAAACAATTAATATCTAGAAGAATTTGCAGAGATAATAGTATTTCAATACATTGAGGACTAATCAGGTTGATATTAATGGAGAATTCTGTAGAATCATTTATATCCTACAATTATGCCAAGCATCAATACGTAATGGCTAGAGATAGCCTTATAAATCCTAGGCTCGAGCACTAATCACAGATTTCAAAGCATTTCCTTCCATTCCCATCTCGTTCACAACCTGGCTTTGTTTTCACTCTCACTGACTCATGCAAAGGATCAGTATCATGCTACTCAGACCACAATATCCCAGGCGGACAGGCCCTAAACAATCTCCTTCTCAATTTGACCTCTGTTTTACGGAGCATAATAATTAGAGCTAACTAAGCTCTATAAAACAGAGCATAATCAAGCTATGTTTTGCAGAGCTTAATTAGCTCTGTATAACGCTTAATAAGCTCTTTAAAATAGAGCTTTTATTTGAACTATTATGCACGATCAACTGCAGGCTCATTTGACAAGGGAAAAATTCCCTCCAAATCGGCTTGTTTGTCAGTGCTACCAGCAACCATTTTGATTTGCCAGTGCTGAGTGTTTGTTTTAGCAAGTTTCTTTGACTTTTAAAAGCCTTTATTAATGAAAACAGGCCAGCTGCCAGCATGACAACTAAGCAACATTCAAGGATTCGGTACGAAATACTATAAAATAGTAACACCAACAATATTTATATTTAGTGAAGCTAACTACTACAAACCAAAAAGATGTTGATAACCCAAGTTAAAGCAGATATGCCATCTGAAAGTGCCACGAAATTGATCCAAGTAAGCCCTCAACGGAGTCTACCACTAATAGAATTCCCTCGACCATGTTGAGAATACGCTCCACTTCACCTCCAAAGTCAGACTGACCTGGTGTGTTGATGATATTAATTTTTGTATCTTTATAAGATCAATAGCAATAGCGAGCTGTTTTTGGGCTTTATTTATGAAGCTCATGTATTTGAAGCCCCAAATAATATTTTTTTTATTTCCTTTTATTTCTAATTCATTAATTATATGGTGAATGTGGTATGTATGTGTCATGTGAAACCCACAAAAAATCCCCTATAAGTCCAAACTATTCAAGTTTGTAGCCCAATATTGCTAGTGCTCTAAGTAATTGATGTGTTCTTGCTAAGTGAAGTATATGGTTACTCCCCTTTCACGCTCTAGATCGTTTGAACCCATTATCCTCTCCTGAGGTTGTCACGAAAAACCATAGATTGCCTCAACAGTTGATCCACCAAAGTAGTTTTCCCGTGCGACATGAACAATGTTCCGTACGTCGTTTCTCCTTATCAACTGAGGCTTTTTCTCAGTAGGGACCTCAGTAGCTTGAGAAACGGAGCATTTGACAGAAGTCCTTATTAAAGGGGCGGCTAATCTTGAAATCTTAGCATTAGTTTTGGTAGATAATTAAATTACGGCCAAGAAATTGTCTTTTGAGCCAAGAAGAACTGGTGCTTCTTCTTGCGCTGCTGGGTTCAACATTTCTTGATGATAAGAGTAGTAAGTTTAGGGGTAATTTGGCAAGTGGGGTTTGAAGTTATAGCATGTCCATTGCTTATTCTGCTACCAGTCTCAGGCTCTCTACAGTGTTGGAGAGAGTAAGAGAGAGAGAGAAAGAATAGCGCAAATGGATATATTAGAGGATTCATATTGTTATTGTTATGATTACAACTATGACAGCTCAAGCTTATTTTGCACGTTTCTCCTTTTTCATCTTTTTCCAACAAACCAGTAGAACCAACAACACTACTACTAGTACTTGATTTACAAAATCTGTTATCAGATTTTTATTTATTTATTTTCTGCTCAAGCAATAATTAAGTTAGACTACTAGTCTACTACTAGAAAGCAGTATAATTTACATGGACATCGAGTCCTCAAAATAGTTTTGAAGTAGCAAGAACAAGCTTGTAAAAGAATATTGAAATGAGCTTTTTCATTGATCAATTGAAAGAATGAATGAGAAAAGTACACCTAATTGTACAACTAATAAAGCGGAGTGTACAACTGTAATTGAAATTGAATAAAATCGTGTTTTTACAACACGACTTTCTCTGCTTACCTCTTTTACTTCTTTGCTTCTTTATCATCTTTATATTTGGAGTAGTATAATAAGCAAGCTGGATTGCTTCAACAGTATCAGTTATTTGAGCTATGTTAGTTGAGCTCTATGTATACAGAAACATGGACTCTCTTGATTTAATCTTCCCTTGCTTTCTCTATTCACTCAGACTCTCTTTGTAACTGTAATTTTCTCATCCATTTTCATAGCTATCTATACAGTTCTTATTCACCGTTTTCAATTTCTCATTCTCTACACTCTCACGTCATATGTTCTCAATTAAAACTTAACATTTCTTACTTACTATAGAGAAAGAAGAATGGACAGTCATCGTCCAGCTCCCATGATTTGTGTAAGTCACCATCAATTTCACGATGCCAACCAAGAGTACATTTGATGTTCTTGGGAATGAAGTTGCTGATAACAACAGCGTACCAGAGCAAGATCAACCTGCTGTTGAGCGCTTAGTGCCCCTGGCTGAGAGGGATGGGAAGTTCCAGTATGTGAAGGATGGGAAAAGAAACTTCGTGTTGTCATTTAAATGTTGTGACGAGAATCTCTTGTGTAATCTTCTTGATACTCGTCTGTAATGGCTCTATGTGTGTCGTATTATACTCGTCTGTAATGGCTCTAGGTGATTTTGCGGTGAATATGTTACTATATTCTCCATTTTCATAGCTCAATTCAATTTTGATTCTCTGTTTTCATAGCTCAAGTGAATTAGGTCCAAAATAGGTTTAGTTAACCAAGAACCGATGTTTTTTTTCCGATCAGTATTAGGTGCAACTCTTTTACATACCAGAGAGAGACTCAGAATTCTCACAAGTATTGAATTTTGAACCTAGTCATTATTATTCCTAAGATGCGCCAGGCTAATATTATTGAAATGGTAATACTAGTAGAAATAAATAGGTCTGGAAGTTGAGGAGGTTGTCAGTGAAGGAATGAGGATTTCAGTGGCAATAATCAAGTTGTTCTTATGCTTCGTTAGTCGTATTATTAGGAGGCTTTTTTTTTAGAGACAGGAAATAGATTTTCATTCATACTAAAGTTAATTATTCTCATCGTTCTTAGTCTTGTTTCTAGTAAGTCTGTTTCTACTAGTGACTTTAACCAAATAGGACAATCTTTATTTTGGTAAAGTTGTGGTTCAAACATACTACAAGTATTTTGGGCCAGCATCGAATTTGAAAATTGTGACAGCCTATTTTTCATTCTAATTAGCTTCCTTGTTTTGCCTGAATATCCGCTACATTGTTGCTTTCTTGATACACAAAAGTTATTGTTACGTTCCTTCCTTCCATGAGTCGTTCAACATTTGACACGGGAGTAGGCATATTTGGAGTCAGTTTGCAGTATTATATCTTCATTTTCGAGGTTTCTACACATTTGTAATGCCACTTTTATAATGAGTGTCGAGTGTTGGATTATTCCTTTACCTTTACGCTTTCAAATTATTTTGTACAATAATTTTTTACTTGATAGAAAAATTATATCAAGATAGCCAAAATTGTAGAGTGTTACCTATATTTTATGTGTATATTTGATTAGCCAAAATTGTAGAGCATTTCTCTTATGCTATGTTATTAATAAAATCATTTTTGCTGCTTCAAAAAAAAAAAAAAAAAATCTACAACTAGCAGGGTACTAAATTCAAGAACCCGGGTACTACAACTAATAAAACTAATATGTAAAAACAATTGTGGTAGTATTCAAATGGTAAAGTATGGAAGCAAATAAGACTAAATGGTAGTGCGATGTATATGATATCCATTTATATATAGAGGTAAAATATTTACATGCACAAAATGTTATCCGTTCATTTCTTTTATAATTTCTCCTTTATGAATATTTAAAGTATTTTGTAACTTTCTAGATTTTTCATTTCAAAATAATTTTCAACTTCCTAATGATATATTCCATGGGTATTCTCCCCCATGCTTCCCATTATTAAGCATAATAATTATAAATAGATAATTACATAATACTACCAAGGTTTCTAAAAAAAAAAAACCTCTTCATAGATTATCAAATTATACGATGCAATTCTTTTTGGCAGAGCCGATCCGATGTAGAAAACTCACATTAGCCCCTAGAAGGGCTGTCTATGTGCCAAATCGAGATTGAGAGCAAATAGTAATCCTAAGCGTATGAGAGATTTTTGGGGATTCGATCGGGGGTACTGAATCGCGAAGGTCTTCATTCTCTCCTAACCACGGTGTGAAACAGTTTGCGCATGCCATATTGTGTTTGTGGTTGATTTTTATCTGAATATCAAAGAAATTTTGTACACAGGAAAGTTTGTTGGATAGGATGATTGATTTATCATCGAAATGGTCAACCATGTTGTTTATGGTCTGCGATTAGACAGGCAATATTCTTCTCTTCGACTTGGAATAGTTCGCCATTGGAGCTTCTCAGGATTCAGAGGTATTTTTTCCCTTTTAAATACAGCAACAAGCATATATATCAACATTCAACACAAGACACTTATTAGGCTAGCAACTATAGTCAAATATACCATACAATCACAAAAAGAAAAGGGAGAAAAAAAGAAGCTTATACCATAAACCAAATCTAATAAAGAAAAAAGTAAATAGAAGTTCTAACAACAATAAAAGATTAATGGAAACATGACAAGCTAGGGATGATTAATCTAATCGAAAAGGGAGAACATTGCTTCATCATCGCTCTCCTCTACCTTCTCTTCTTCTTCCTTCTCTGGTTTCTTTTCCTCTGCTGGAGCTGCATGGCCACCGGAAGAAGCGGCCGGGGCAGTTGATCCTCCTCCAACACTTCCACCAACAATCACCTGAAAGACCGCGGAGTTTGGTGTCACATAACAGAATGAGGACTGAACGGCACCGGAAGAGTCTGCGGAGAGAGCAGCCTGGACAAGATTGCGCTGGAGTTCGTAGGTTGAGGCCCCAGAAGATTCAAGTTCACCGTTGAGTTGCTTGGCAGACCAGTTGTCGCCGCCTGATTGCCTGCAAACAAAGGTGAAAACTCCCATGGCTGGCTGCTTGATTGAAGGCTTGCTAGGAACAAAGGTGAAACTAAGGTGGGATGACGAGAAGTAGAATTTAGCCTTGTATTTATGTTTATAGCAAACATGCAAATCATGTACCGTAATTAGAATCCCATAAGGTTTTGATTTTGTACCTTATTGTATCCCATAAGGTTTTGATTTGCTACCTTAATGTTCTATATACTTTTCATATTAGAACTCAGAAATTTACCAAACAACAAATTTAACAATAAATTAAATTCCATTATGAAATCGGTCATCAAATCCTATATAAATACAGGCCGCGACCTCTCATCCATCGGGTCTCAATAATCAGCTAATTCAGCTCGAAAAGCCTCTAGTCGTCTCTCTGCTACCATGGCTTCTCCTCTCAATACCGACGTGAACATGGTTCCTGCCGAAGAAGAAGGATCTTCCAAAACCACTCAGTCTAAGAAATCCAAGAGACTTGAGATTAAAAAGTGGAACGCTGTTGCTCTATGGGCTTGGGATATTGTTGTCGACAACTGTGCTATCTGCAGAAATCACATCATGGACCTCTGCATCGAGTGTCAGGCTAATCAAGCTAGCGCAACCAGCGAAGAGTGCACGGTTGCTTGGGGTGTTTGCTAATAGAATATGAATCGTTACTTTCTCATTCACTGGAAAGGGGTATAAATACAATACAAGATCCACGATTCTAGCCTATAATTTAGGACCGATATACATCTCTATATTTACGAATATTACACAAGATATATACTAGTATAATCTAACACTCCCCCGCAGTCGAAACGGGAGGCTCACGAATGTTGAGACTGGAACGAAAGTCGTCAAACAATACCAACGGGAGGCCCTTGGTGAAGATATCAGCAATTTGATAACGCGATGGGACATGAAGAACACGAACTTCACCCCTAGCAACTTTCTCACGAACAAAGTGAATGTCTATTTCAATATGTTTAGTACGCTGATGTTGTACAGGATTGCCCGTGAGATAAATAGCGCTAACATTATCACAATAGACCAAGGTAGCCTTATGGATAGGACACAACAGTTCAAGCATCAAATTGCGAAGCCAGCAAGACTCAGCCACCACGTTAGCAACTCCACGATACTCAGCTTCAGCACTCGAACGGGACAACGTGGGTTGGCGTTTGGCGGACCAAGAGATTAGATTATCACCAAGGAAAACACAATAACCCGAAGTGGAACGCCGAGTGTCAGGGCAACCAGCCCAATCCGCATCCGTATACGCAACCAAATCACTAACAGAAGATGCATAAAGATGCAAGCCAAGGGAAAGAGTACCTTGAACATAACGGAGAATCCGCTTGAGTGCTTCCATATGGTCAGTCCGAGGATCATGCATGTGAAGGCACACTTGCTGAACCGCATAAGAGATATCGGGTCGAGTAAACGTGAGGTATTGGAGAGCACCCGCCAGACTACGATACAAGGAAGGATCGCCAAAAGGAGTGCCAGCCGAAGCACCAACCTTGGGCTTGGTATCGACCGGAGTAGTAGAAGAGTTGCAAGACCGCATCCCAGCTCGATCAATGATCTCAGCCGCATACTTGGCTTGAGAAAGGAAGAGGCCATTCTTGTTACGACCCGTATGCCAAGAAAATCATTCAGAAAACCCAAGTCTTTCATAGCAAACTCAGAATCAAGTTTAGCCATAATATCATGCCGAAGAGACTCCGAGGACGCCGTGAGAATGATGTCATCCACATAAAGGAGCAAATAGGCCATGTTCCTGCCATGAGAGTAGATGAACAGCGAAGTATCACACGTACTATTGGAGAAGCCAATAGTAGCAACAAACTCAGCAAACCGCTTATACCAAGCACGGGGAGCCTGCTTTAGGCCATATAAAGACTTCCGTAAGCGACACACATAATCTGGGTGAGTAGGATCACGAAATCCCAATGGCTGATACATGTATACCGTTTCTTGTAAGGTGCCATGCAAGAAAGCATTACTAACATCCAACTGATGAATCGACCACCGACGAGAGAGAGCAATACTCAAAACTAACCGTATAGTAGCCGGTTTTACAACAGGGCTAAAGGTCTCACCACAATCAATACCAACTTGTTGAGTTTTGCCATCACCTACAAGACGAGCTTTATAGCGCTGAAAAGAACCATCAGACTTAATCTTATGGGTAAAAATCCACATAGACCGAATTATATTAGCACCCAGTGGACGAGGAACCAATTCCCACGTCTCATTTTTAATAAGAGCATTAAACTCATCAGTCATGGCCAGTTTCCAATTAGGATCACGAAGTGCCTCTACTGGGTTACGGGGAAGGGGAGATGAAGGAACCGTAACCGTAAGAGCAGAAGGATCAAAAATGGATTTGGGAAGGTGAATATTATGTTGACTACGAGTAACGGGGCGGTGGGGAGGATGAATGGTGTACCGAGTGGTACGAGGAGGAGAATGTGGTGTGGCGGCTATAGGACACGGTATAGGAGCAATTGTACGAGGAGAGGACAGAGGCTGGGCCGTGAGGGCCGGGGAAGAGGAGGCAGACGACACGGGAAAGGGGTATAAATACAATACAAGATCCACGATTCTAGCCTATAATTTAGGACCGATATACATCTCTATATTTACGAATATTACACAAGATATATACTAGTATAATCTAACATTTGCAACCATGCCTTTCACTTCCATTGCATTAGCAGATGGCTGAAAACGCGACAAGTTTGCCCTCTAGATAATAGTGAGTGGGAGTTTCAGAAGTACGGTCACTAGATTTCGACTACTTTTTACATCAATGTTTTACATATTTTTTGCTGTTTTTAATTAAAAAATTAGCTCTTATTTCATTGCCTTTCGTCTGTAGCAAACGTACACAAACCAAATTTAGTTCACTAAATCAATTCTTTGTGTATATAATTCTGCCTCTTGTAAGCAGAGGAATATAATTATGTTATGCACTTATGTGTACTACGAGAACTATGTTAAGACTTAAGTGTAGATGGTGCCTGTAGGCATACTCCACCCAGAGAACTAGAGACGCACAAGACAGGCTACGAGCCTACAACCCCAGCTCGTATTACCTCTTGCCGGTAGTATAAAGTATAAACAAAGCAAGCAACTATGCCTGCATTTCAATACAAGTCCATTTTGATAATGAATTTCATATTTTCTACAAATAAACCATGCCAATTAATATATCTCAAGCATCAGTGATCAGTGCATAAGAGGACATGAGAGATAGAATAAAGCTTCTACAATTAATGTATGGAATGAAGGTATAGGTGTGACAGTGAGTAACATTGATTTGGAGTGGATGTTGCTCGAGAGCTTTGGCTGTTTCAGTGTTTCGGATACAAGTGAAGAGGAAGTTTATGTCTATTTCACCTTAATTTCAATTCAAATAAGTTCACTTCAGATTTATTAAATTCAATTCAGTTCAGGTTTTCTTAGTTAAAATGTATACTTAAAATAAATTCAGTTCAGATTAATTAAGTCCAATTCAGTTCAGATTTATTAAGTTCAGTTCATAAATTTTCAAACGAATCAAACAGAGCCGAAGAAGCTCAACAACATATATATTGCGTGCTTATAGTTGTCGTTGATGTCCCAACCGCGCTCAAGAAACGAAAAATGCATAGGTTAATCGCTTTATGAAATATTAAAGCGCGCTATATGATTCCCTAATTCTCCCAGCACATAAACAACCTTGTTGATTGATTGGAAATCAGACATTGTTGATTGATCGGAAAAGAAAGGGATTGGGCTAGGGTTTTGTGGTAGGTCTATTTGGTGGGTTGAGACTTGAGCTTGTGTTGATTAGTTACTAATTAGCACTGAGTAATCATAACTGGTTCATCTTCATTCGTGTGGGCGTGGACCTGCGATTTGGAGTTTGAGAGACGAAGTTAGATATATAGAGTTACTAGGAACCGCGTCACACGCGTATACGCGTGTGAAGCGTAATTTTGTAAAAAATATTATTGTTTTATTAAATAATATATTGAAATAAATGGAGTGAATATATAATCTTCACATAATGACTTCAAACGTAATAAAAAAAATAACTAATTGAGTAATTAAACTTAATATAAATGGTGTGCTATAAATGTATATAGTTTTTGTAGTTATGCAATTAATAGTTTTAAAGTGAATTAGACATACGAAAAGTATTCTTCCGATGAGTTAATAACCATCATATACATCTCTAAACTTTGGAAACATTCAAAGTCAAAATGTGCAATGCATATTTTTCGCATGTTAATTGGTATTCTTCATCAGTTGAATATATTGTCAAGTGCTTCATATAAACATTCTAGTTTCATAATATGATGTTTTTAGTTATTTTTATCATATGATTTAAGAATAATTTAAGGTGAAAATGACCATCGAAACAAAATCAAGTGTTACATTTATTATTGGACGGAGAAAGTATGTCTTTTTTTATAAGAACATATCATGGTTACTTTTAAAATTAAGTATAATACGTCATACAACTTTATGTTAAACTTAGACTTGCAAAGCAACTTCTGACGTTCCTAACACTCTTGACAAAATTATTATGAGCTTATGAATTTTATGGAATTTTTAATTTCTGTGATTTGATTTCCCTCCTTCATTCTAGAAATGATGCTTTTCCCGAATTGAACCATAATTTTGATCGTGTTATGAGATTGTACCTTTCTAGATTCTCCCCTGCATGGTAGTACGTATTTAAAAAATGTTGATTCGTTGTTTGAGACGCTTTTTTCCCCATGTGTAGTCCTGTTTTAGGGAACTCCTGTATGATGAAATATAGTGTTGTTTGTCAAATTACAAAATAACTGATTTATGTGGTTTCGTGGAGGTTCAGAGACACTGGGATATGTTGTAATCTGTATTATTAAAAATTTAAATTGCCATCGATTGAGTAAGGCTGTGTTATATGAAAGCAGATGCCGATAACTGAATGCTATTGAGCTTGTGTTATCCGGAAACAGATACAGACAAGTTTATTTCTTTGCATACTACTATAAGATAAATATAAATTGGGTAATTGCCGGCATCCAGTTACGTTATGAGTTGTTGTGGCCCCTGATCTCCATTTTGCATTAGTGTTTACTTCAAGACATTTGGTATGTACAGAATATAGTGGTTGACCGGGGACAATTTTGCTTTGTAGGAGAGTTACATTGTCCTGTTCAAAACAAGGTCTTTACATAGTACACACACATAGTTGCTATTAGAACCACTGGAAATGTTTTCTGCTATGAGGTACATTGTTTCACCATTAGCAACTCTTCGCTTACATTATTATTTCAATGGTGCACTTTGATTGATCAGGCCTCTGTATTTTTAGGCAATTAAGGAGTTGAACCTCAAAACGAAGAACTGGAAGGAGCTTCTGACTGATGAACCATTCACTAGGGAGGACATTATAACCATTCAGGTATAACTTTGTTTTAATTTATGTGTATTGTGTTTTTTGTTATAATATCATGTTGTATGGCTAGGTTTTATGCGATGACGATTTATGCATTAAAAACTAAATCATACATCATCCTCAAATCTCTCAAGAGGGCTTCTTGATATGAATTACGGGGTTGGTTTCATAACCAATTACTTTCCATTGATTTAGTTCTTCCGAAACATCCCAAAGTAAAAAGCAGGAGCTGTGACTTTGAACAAATAGAACAGTGGAGAATAGTACTTTAGTGTTTTAAAATTCTTATTATGATGATACTACTTTTTATTTCCATGATTTTCTAAATGTTACGGTAACTTAGCGTGTAAAAAAGGCTTATTAGTTTATGGAATTGGTGTGGACATGTGCACGGATTTCCTGCAAAATTCATTTATATGCACAATGGAATTGGTTCTGGTGATTTCACAGATTTTTAGCTTGTAAATGCGTGGACCTGTTAGCATTCACAATGCGTTTTGAGTTTTGGTTTGATTTGCTTTGTTGAATTAGTAGGTGAACATTCCAAAAACAAATAAGACTTTCTGCATGCGGAAGGAGTGCAAAAGGTGTACCTTACATAATGTCAATTCAAAAAGGGTAAAGACCGAAAACAGTCAGGTTATGGTGGTCAAACTAAACCTGAACTAACCCCAGTGGTGCTGCTCTCTGATGCCTCGGCAGTGGTTGCGCAGTTACCTACCACCGTCATCAGCTCGACTCTGAATTCATTGATTCCAGAGCACTCTGCCATGTCCCTTTCTGCCAAGGTAATTGAATCCACTCTTTCGACTGGTCAGAAATTTGTAATATCTAATGGGCGAACAGCTTTAGCAAACTGAACACCTGGAGGTGGAAACCGAGAATTCTTTTGTGCGTCTTGTTGCTATGCACACACTTAAATTGGATATGGGCAGAATTATTTGACAATGACACATCAAACGATTTCTTAGATTTTATACTTTTTAGAGCTTTAAATGATCTGTGATTAGTGTATAAAGATTGGAACTTTGTTAGGTTTCTTCTGTCTATAGATGAATTTTCAAATGGGGATGGAACATTACATTGCGTGTGTGTGTATTAAATTTTATAAAGCTCTTTTAGAATAATTTTGTGAATGCTGATTAAAGCTTTCCCAGTGATAAAAGAATGGACCTTGTTCTGTTTGTTATATTTTTAGCTAATTTGAAATGATGTATAACACTGGGTTTTGGATTCTTTTAGATTGATAGCTTGGGGGGGGGGACGTAGGAAAAGGAGAAGGAAAGTGAAGCATGAGTGTCTGCATTTTTTTTAATAATCGAACCATTACAATGTCACAAGTAGCATTACAAAGCCAGAGTAGCATTACAAAGCCAGTAATAAACTATATATAATCCCGCACTTGGCGAGAATTGAACCTATGACCTCTAGTGTCATGACACCTCAGTCTAACCAATTGAAGCATGAGTGTCTGCATAAAGAATGCGTATACGGATGTTTTTGTGGAATGATGTCAGGATAGTTATGGCCGGGTTAAAAGTTATTGCCCCTCGGGTCGATGTCATGTACATACTTCTTAGTATGTACTTCAATTTTGAGATAAATTTTACTCTACGGCGATGTTAAAAGTTATCACCTTCTCAAGTCGGGTCATGTTCTAACAATAAAGCGTTACATACACTTTATCTCATGTGCCTCATGATTTGAAAACCATACTTATAATAAGAAAGACAGACTCTCTGCTGCTTCTGCATCTATGGTTGAAGTTCCTGCATATCCATTCGGGAGAGAACAAGACATTTCACTGAGATTATTGTCTTGCACATAGATGTTAGTTTTTGAAATAATATAAGGATCGATAATAACTTGTTAATAGGAACAATTCGCCAGTAAGCAGGAGTTGTCATGCATTAAAAACAACACTATAGAAACAATGGATGTAAGAAAAATCAAAATTAAATCTCTGCTCTGGTGTTGAGGTAGGAGTTGTGCAGCGCCGCTGGTCAACACCATCACTAAATTCATCAACATCTCCTATTGAGATAAAAAGAGCAGTTGCATCCTTTGTTTCTGCTGTTCTTTTCTCTTCTGCTGGATCTTTACCTTTAATGCTAGATAAGAAACAAAAATTGAATCGCTCCCGCAAGTTGTTAGCATAAGGTTTAGAAAAACAATTCCGAAGAGAAAACTTTATGACAGACTTCTTATGAAAAATATTTTTAGATGGTCTTTTGAAAATAAAAACGTTAATCGAAGCTTTCCTCTTCCCAAAAATATAAAATAGACCATCTTGAAGTCTTGCTTCTTTGGCGTGATTCATCGTATGTACCTAAAAACAATTACTTATAAAAGTAACAAGCTCTGATACCAATTGAAATAATATAAGGATCGATAATAACTTGTTAATAGGAACAATTCGCCAGTAAGCAGGAGTTATCGGTGTGGTTGAACAACTCGTACGATAACACCTCAGTAATCCACAACTACTACCTGCAGATTAGTCAGACAAACACAAGTAATATATATCAGAATATTAAGCACAGCGGAAAGTAAATAAGAACCTGTGTTTGTAAATTTTCAAGCAGCTTTGGATAGCTTGCTTGATGCCCAGTCAAGGCAGAAAAACCACTAAGAAGAATATGTTTGTACAACGCTGTATACTCCCTATTCTATCTTAGCTGAAACAATACTAGTCACCTCACGATGATATAGAACCCAATCTATCTATTCTATTCTCAATACGTTGTTAGAGAGATCTAGAATATAAACTAGTATAAAGACTCAAAAACAAACAACTAAACAAGAAAGACTCTAAACGAATTCTTTGGTTGTAAATTTCTTGCTCTCGAGATGTGTCTTCTTCAACGTTGATGTTGACATATATATAGTAGCGAAGTGCTTGAACGGATAGCGGATCGCTTCCCTACTATTTAGCAAAGTACTGAGCGAATCCAATCAGGAAACACGTTCATACTATTTAGCTAAACAGGACATCAACTTTGAATGACTTCAAACTCTGAACCTGGACATGATTTCGTCCTCCTTTATCCAATAGAAATTGTATTTCTACTTGGATTCTTTCTCCTTTATCCAAACGCTTTCATGCTCTGTTTTTTTTCTTCCTTTCCTAGTCAGAAACAACTTCTCCTATTGACACATTCTAGAAGTTAGTTTCCTGCACACAATAAATATCTACAGCTGTGGAACTAGTTAGTAGTAAAGTAAAGGTAAAACACAGTATAAATTATTGTTGACAAATATAGAAGTTAACCAAACAGGTTAACTCCAAGGATAACTCCTTGGTCAACTCCAGTGTAAAAACACGTACACTTACAGTTTTCATTTCTCAGACTAATATTGTTCTACATCCGTTTAATGGGGCTTTGATTTGCAATGTTCTGTGTTTCAGGTGAGGATTTTATTGGACAGTAGGACAGGAACAATATCATTTGTTTGATTTTTTATTCAGATGGTGAAACAACGAACGACTTGGCTCTCGAGCAGGTTCTAAGGGTGAGTGAACGCAGATTCTGATGCTTGAACAAAACCTGTTTTACATATTCCACTTATCTTTGTTTCCCTCTCTTTAGTGGTAGAAAGGATGAATTATACTTTTAAATAGGTTTCTGAATCTGCTGGACAATATTTAGTGTGATATAGATTTAGGTGATTGGTTCTTGTACTCTACATTGCAAAATTTGCAATCTTATTGTGCTCATATGAATTGAAATGGAGAATTAATTAGCACGATTTCATCTATTTTGGTGCATCCAATGAGCATTTCTCCATCGCAACTTGGGTTATAATATGTGAACCCACGTATTACTCTGTGTTTGCCGTAGTACGTAATTCCCATTGCCCTATTTTTGCCAAGTCCACGCGGCAAGTGTCTTGTTTGATGACTGTAGGAAAGATTAATTAATTAATTACTTAATTTATTGCTCCTTTTCCGGATTCTGAACAAAGATACATTGGTAGAATTTTCAGTTGCTAACTTGCTTGATTCAATTTCCTGTCTAACTTATACACATGTTCACAGGTATCATAGGAAAAATGCACGAACTTGGTGCGCCTATGGTAAGATTTCCAGCTTGAGATGTTTGCCAAGGAAGGAATCAATGTTGAACTGACTTTCCAGGATATTGTGAAGAAAGCCCTCAGGGACTTGTGAAGAGGAAGAAACGCAACTAATTACATGCAACTATTAAAACTTGTTATAGAAATCATTCTTTGTTTGAGATTGATGGGTTTGTTGTGATGTGTAATTTGCAAACTACAACTCACTGGAAACTCATCTATTTCTTGCCAACCTGCTCCCTTTTTACTTTGGTGAAATTTGAACAAGTTAGAAGTGAGGCTAATATGCTTGCTCATAAGCTTTGGTGTACTACTATTTGAGTTTGATGAACGCATGTAATCATTTTTCATTGGAATGAACTTTCCATATGGTACATTGTTAATTTACTGCTGCTCATTTCGGACTTGGGCTTAATGTAATATATCTAGAACAAGGTATAATAATGCTGCGGAATTCAGATTTGAGGGAATTAAGTTGATAAAGTTGCAACTAAACTCATATGAAGTTACATATACGTTGTACTGCACTTAATTTGATTGATTGGACAAGGTTTCTTTCATTGGTAATTTAAACTTCATGCCTCGGCCCAGGTTTCTAAATGACAATGCTTTGGTCTCAATCTATCCATACACTCTACTTAATGCTTTGGTGTCAATCTATCCATACACTCTACTCATAGACACAGCACCAATTTGGTGCATATCCGTTAGGCCTTGTTCATCCATGACACCCACCCCTAATATAACCATCAACTATTCTAATAAATAATTAATTTATCTCTTATCAATATACCCACTCTTCGACCCAACCCACCCCAATATTAAATTGATGTTTATCCATGAACTTCAAATCACCTACCCAATTCAATTTATAAAATTATATATAACTATTATTATAAAATAATTATAATACTCAAAATTAATTATAGTAATTATAATATTTATAATAATTATATATAAATGAAAAAATTCGAAATTTTGAGATGTGAGTTATATAAGAATTTTGGGTGTTACTATAGATATGGGCAAAAATAATACATTATAAAATGTATTTATTTTCTAAATAAAAGCTAATAAAACTAAAATAGGAAAAAAAAAAAAAAAAAAAGAGAGAGAGAGAGAGAGAGAGAACCAATAGGTTGGGGACTCAAGAGACCAGAGAGACTCAAGAACCAATACATTATTCCTCTTGTATTTTCTTTTTTTTTCAAAAAAAGATATCCCAGGGCCCACAGACCCTATAAAATAATGTCATGGATAAAACAGGCTCGTTTGTAGGCTCGGCTCGTTTGGCATAATTTTGCTCAGGCTCGATTCTTTTATAGACCTAATCCATAAATCCATAGTTGCAGAATATATGGGTCGGGAAATTGTTTAAAGAAGCAGATTATACGTAATTATTTAAGAGTATTATACGTAGTTTTTCAGATTATTTAAGAGTATTATACGTAATTATATGTCGGACAGGACAAGGATTTTTCATCAAGTTTATTGGGGAGTCATGTAGATTTTGGAATTTCTTTTAGAAGTGCAAAACAAATACGTGCAAATACTCTACATGTACTCTAAAGTAACAATTTTGTTCAGACATTGAGCAAGTTCATGTCGGATATGCAATACCTACCAGTTTAGAAGCCTAACCACGCTTAATTCTTTTATATATATATATATATTTTTTTTTTTATTTATTATTATTATTATTATTATTATTATTATTAGTTTTGAAAGCACAAATTAAATATCGTACTCCTAGGTCTAAACTATTCATTTACCACCTTATAACTCAAAATATGTACATATATACCACCTTATACCTCTACCAGGATTTGAACCTTCGACCTCTCATGTGCTCCCACAACACCCTTATCACCCAGATAAACTTATACTCATTGTGGTGCTTAATTCTAATGAATTGTCTTTAGGGATTTGATAATAGACGTGTGCTAATTAATATGACTTAATTTTTAGTTTGTCGTGTTGAAATGATGACATTGACATAGTTTAAATGAGATTTCTAACTTTAGACACACAAAACAACTAAGGAATACGCTTCGCAGCGTGCGAAGCAATTCCTAGTATATATGATTGTTAGTTATTTTTGTTTTATAATAGGAATTATAATACTATTATGAATCAGATTTAATTGATAAAACTCTCCTTTTCCTTTTATAGGTATAACAATTCGTCATGGAAATCTCCTTTATACGAGTATTACTTCATTCCCATGTACAGAACAACAAGCTGAGAAATCAGGGAACAACAAGATTCCTTTAGAGTTATCTTTGTTTTTTTTTTTTTTTTTTTATATATTGAAAAATTGAATGGGTTAATTAGATTTTTAAAAACATTGTGGATATAAGAAAAAAAATGTGGATTTAGTAAAGTGGTGGTTTTCGGACAGCAAACCAAAGCCAGACAAGTGATTTTGGACGATCAAAATTGAAAATTGCCCCAAGTCAGACTCCCAAACATCCTGTTTACCCTTTATTTGATGCATCCTGCAATTTATACGTCCTGCTTTTAGGTCACAAAAGGTTTTCTTTTACAAACTAACAGAAGAGCTTCTAGACTCCAAAACAAGAAGTTGACACCATCCAGAGATGGGAACTATTGATCGAGCTTATACTATTTCAACTAAGCAACTAAGTAATCTAAGAGGTGGGCAGCCCCACGAAACATGTGAAACAATCTCCGTAAGAGTTCAACAGCGACCTGTAAGTTTCGACAAATTTGAGTCCAGGTTATATCTCTAAGATTTCTTCGAGGTGTTTGAGTTGTCGGTGGAGTCAGCTGACTTTAGCAGAGACAGAGACAGGTATTTGCTTGCCTGGGGAAGATAAGAATATGCAAGGAGTGAAGCACCTATAGCAATGGACAATCCCATAGAACCTCGCACCCACATCCTCCGACTCCTTTTCCTTTCTTGTTGTCTCCGTGCAACCTCTGTGATGAATAAACCACAAATACCAGATCAAAGTAAGTATATATGAATAGAATGTCATTGCAGAATAACTCTTTTCTACTTATCCTACTTTTCTAATTAGTAGATTCTTAGCTTGAGAAGCATACCAACGAGTTTCCTCTGGGTCATTTCATGATTAACAGTCTCAAAGTACTGCAGTCTATCACGTAACCGCGATATCTCCTGGTCTTTTGCTTCAATGATTGAGGCATATGATTCTTCAGTCTCAGCACGTGCTTCACCCCTTCCAATTGATTCAGCAACAAACCTAGAAACAGTGAGCTCCTGAGACAACTGATCTATCGAATCATTTTCTGGCTGCACGCTATTACGAGTGACAGATGGAGGTTCAGGAAATGTAAAACCAGCCTGAGCCATAAGTTTACTGATCCTCTCCCACTGGCACTGCATCAAATACAACATCGTCTCCGCATTTTTCCTCCTTTCAATTTCTTCATTAAGACTGGACTTCATAGCATTCAACTCTAATTCATTGTTTGAGCCATAAGAACACACGGACCCATCAACCGAGGAGAAGTCTGCATTTAGAAGTAAAAGCCACTGTTAGAAATCCACCAAATTGTCAAGACTAGCATATAATCCCTTCTGCTAACCTCCTCCTCAACACTAAACGATCACCAAAACAAAACGGCACAGCAAGGCAATGACAAAATCAACCTCTCAGTACTGGGCCACGGAATCTCTTCCCAATTATTACCATCACAACGTGAACTCCCGGACTAGACTACCGAAATCACACCCCCTGATCATTGTTATAGATGTCAGCTCTTCCAGTTTCTTAATTCTCTTACACCAATGTTTAGGATTGTTCACCATTTACAAAATAGTACAAATACACTAAATTCAACCCCAACCGACGAATCCTATTCAGTTTATTGAAAAGGCTAACCAAACTCACCCAATGAACACTATCAGCTATCACAAGTCACAACTTAACCACACACAACGAACTTACAATTTTAAGCAATTTTAGCAAACAAGGAATCAACTTAAACTACAAGCAAACAGCATAAACAATGGAACAAAAATTTACCATCATTGACATAGAAAACAAAGTATACTCGCACTATCAGCTATCACACCTTAACAGCAGTATTAATGAAAGCAAAGAATGAATCAACTTAAAACAACAACCAAACAGCATAAACAACACGAAATAGAAACAAAGTTTACCATCATGAAAACAGATCAATTAACACTATGAGCTATCACAACTTAACCACACGAAATTAACAACAGTTTTAGCCAGAGCAAAAAACAAAATCACTTAAAACTACAAGCAAACAGCATAAACTAAACGAAATCGAAACAAAATTTTACCATCATTAGCATCAAAAAACTCTCCCTGAGCAGAAACAAAGCTCCTACTATCAATCTGCCTGGCCTCCATCTCACTCATCACCTCATCAAAATTCTCCTCCTGTAACCCTAATAACTCTCCGCCATCAGCCAATTCCGGAGCTGTTCGTTGCTCACTCCTCACAAACCGGCGCTTCTGGTTAGCCACGTACGGCGACGGCGACACCGGCTCCTCCTCCGGCAACGAGTAAGTCGTTATAGAATCCTGATCAGGAGTAGCGTACAAAGACGGCGATATGTACAAATGGTTCGGCTTAGGTTTGGGATCCGCGTCGACGGTCGGCTCGGGAGGTGGCTTCTTGAGGGAGGGCCGAACATCTGGTTCGAGATAAGTATATATTGTTGCTAAATTCGGCATGGCTGTGGGAAATTCTTCTTCTTCTTCTTCTTCTCCGAGAAACTGGAGAGGAGAGAATGGGAAAGAAAGGTTTTATGCTGCTGGTTGGTTTGAATTGAATGTGGAGGCCAAGGGTTTAAGGAAGAGGACGAATCTTCATATATTAATATAATAAATATTTATATGCTCTTTTCTTTCTTGTTGAGAAAGTCGAGATCGGATTTATTTTATTTTTAGGTATGAAATTAATAAGGAATTCTAATCTAAAACAGGGCCACTTTTGGTCGCCTGCTCGGTGCTCCTTTATTTTGACTTGAACAACAAGATTTTACTTTGTTTTCTTTTCCCATACACACACTATGCATTTTTTTCTTGTGCTCCGAATTTTAGTAGTACTTTCTGGAGTGTTTCTCGAAGGGAAAAAGTCACTACTTTTGGATTTGCATGAAAGTTTGATAGGAGCTCGATCCCAACCTAAATCAATTGGGAGTGCTCGACTTCTCGAGGGAATGAATTTAAGACGATTTCGAATTGTAACTTCCCAAATGAATTCGTTCATACTTTTAATACTCACAATCACACAAGATAATGCTTGGTCTAGCTTGCTCAGTCCCAAACATCACACTCAAAACCAAACATTACTCCCTATTTTCACACACATCATTACTCTTAGTAAAAATCAATCATCATAATCAAGCATCTCTAGAAGATGCTCGTCGAAAACATTAATATCAATGGAGGGAATTTTAATTTTCTAATTTAGGTGATGATGCTTGTAATCAACAAGAATTGATTTGTATTTTATTCGTGTAATCAATAGAATTAAAACTTTTAAATTTCGAGAGGAGTCGTTACAAACTGGGTAGACAAAGATGCGTGTAAATTGATGTTTACTTTGGAATTGGGAGAAGATGTGGAGTTGGAGACGCTAAGTCCAATTTTATGCTTGATCATTCGGATGACAAAAACAAGAAGTCATGAATTTAGGATAGTACTCCGTATTGATTTTCTAATTAATTAGTTGCCTATTTTAAATGGATATTATAGACTCTACAAATTAAGACATTAAAATTTGTAGTAAAATTTTTATATATCACTTATATGTAAAAACGATTTGCGAATGGCACTTATATGTAATTCACTAATTCTCTGTAATTATTTGATTTTATTGTATAACATTCATAATCGTTTTGGGATGTAGATTTGATCAAACGAATTGAACCACGTAAATTATGCATACATTCTTTGTTCTATGTTCACTAGCTCTATTTCCAATTATATACAGTCGGTTTTCTTTAAAAAGAAAGTTCATATACAAAATGCGTGTAAATTATTCATACATTCTTTGTTCTAATTCACTTGCTCTATTTCCAATTCATATATATATACAGTCGGTTTTCTTAAAAAAAAAAGTTCATATAAAAACATGCGTGGACGGCAGGATTCGAACCTGCGCGGGCAAAGCCCACATGATTTCTAGTCATGCCCGATAACCACTCCGGCACGTCCACTTGTTGTTGAGAAATAGGAGACAAAGGTCTTATTTAACATATTTTACATTATTTGTGTAATACAAACACTAGAGGGTTCGTTTAATGACTCGGTTCTTCCCGTTCGAAAAATATCAATTTGATTTACATAAATCGGTTCATACTAGCATTTTTCTTCCCGTTTGGAAAATATCAATTTAATTACAAACTAATGCTAGTTTGCACCGATTTATGTGAAATAAGTGGATTTAAAAAACATATAGTACTTCCTCCCGAAACTTAATAGGTTAACACTTTATTTTTATTTTTGTTGACTTTTCGATGTCCGGTTTGACATCGAATAAATAATAATTTGTCAAGAAAAAAATAATTTCAAAAATTATATTATAAAAGTATACTTCTTATACTTGTATAATATAACTTTTAAAATTAATTTTTTCGTAATCAATTATGATTAATTTGAGGTCAAACCGAATATAAAAAAGTCAACAAAAATAAAGTGTTAACCTATTAAGTTTCCGGAAATAGTGAAAAATTTGCTACAGATTGTTAATGATTTTGTTAATAAGTAAGAGATTATTTTCAAGCATAGCCGACAAATTTTCACAATTACCAACCATTTCAAACGCATATCATCAAGTCGATATGTCAAAATATTCACAAAGCAAGCATCAGTCACATATATTCATTCACTCACTCTTTTCTTCCATCTCCCCTTAATCTCCACACATCATAGTAGAACCTAGCACCATCCCCAAATACAAAGCATGACGATCTACCACGCATGATATGTGATCTTGATACTGGAAAAAAATGCATGGGATTTGATCTTAGGCTTGATTAAGAATTTTTTGGATGTGAAATTGGATAGAAGATGAGAGGTGGTGCTTAATTGATGACTAATATGAATAATGATATTATAGTTACTAAAAATTAATACACTAATGTAACAAGAAATACAAATATCACTTAGATCATCTCCATCATGGGTTTCAGAGAGTGTCATAAAATTTTCATACACTCTTTGAACCCTTGTTGGGGCTATTTGAACCTCCTGGGTCTCAAAAATCATAGACCCAATTGAAAAATCTTTAAGCTCATTGTTGACAATGATCTTATGTGTAATAAAAATTTGTGAATGATGCGCGTTTGAACCAATACGACATCGACAGTTTATCAGAGAAAATCCCAAATTAAACTACGTACATGCATATACATATGAACCTAACACGCTTGATTGACAATTCAACACAATCAAACACAGACCAATACACAGATTTATGTGGTTAAACTCAAGAGAGAGCTTATGTCCACGGACAAGATGAAAACTCCACTAGTTACAAAATAAATCATACAGATTTCAACAAACTCTCTATTGTGATGCAAGTAACTAACAACAATGTATTGTACTCAAGAAGCTAGCTGTCAATCGATCCACGAACGTTACAAAAACCGTTGCATTGCCTGCTGCCAACTTTCTTTGTAACAAACTTGTAATAAACTCCCTTGATCTCCACCGTTGATGCTCCATATGTCGATTATCAACCGTTGACCAGTTAAATAGGATTAAGAAGTCATACTAGTATACTACACTCCACATGGAATGACAATAATATGTAATTCAAATTTAAGTTGGAGTTAATTACTCTGCCGAACTCGACTCTTGACGAGTTCTTAATTACTCATTTCTTGAATGTTGGAGACACATCACTCCAAATAGCAATGTAATAGCACACTGGATTGTCACTACGATCGTGTATGTTTTTTTTTTACTTAAGTGTGAGTGAAGTAGGCACATTAAATCTCAAAATGTCGAAAATTGTTGGTTTATACATGTATATGAATGTAGTGTGTGATTAACTTTATCAGTCACTTTGTAAGGTAATTTTATCTTATTTGGTTGTTTGTCCACAACATGGTAGGGTTTTGGGGAGTAGTGAGAAAGCAAGAGAGAGAAAGGACTCGGATCGGATCGACTTTCCCAAATTTCCACAACCGGTCCTTGTTTAGTGAATATCATTAAAATGACTGATTTAATAAATTACTCTATATAGGTTATTAAAAAATAAGGTAACTGACCAACTACCAATCACCTTATCAACTTTTCGTCACTTTGTGAGTTATCAGTTCAAACTATTTTGCTAAACATACACCTAATGTGTTGGCCATAAAACATTCATGCCACACTTCTAGTAGTTACTAAGAATTTTACATAAAATCTCCAATGTTAGGATGAGCTAATTAAAGAGTACTCTATTTTACGATGATTTAGTAATAAAAATCAAATGTTTAAGATGCACAACTGGTTTTCTTTTAAAATTAATTAATTGTAGATATAATGCGTGCGTGCGTGATGACATAAAAACACAAACTTTAAAAACAAATAAATCTCATAAGATTGGAAACCTGTTTATTTTTTTATTATTATTATTATTATTATTATTATTATTATTATTATTTTATTTTTTTTATTAATTTTTTTTTTATCTAGACTTTTATTCATCACGCGAAATTGGAAGGAAGTCGAGAGACAAGCTGTGCTCCCACTCCTTTCTGGATACAAAAGCTAAGTCTAGAAAAAAGAAAAATCCCACTCCTAACATCCTGAGAGTGACTAACAGACAAGCGCTTGAGGCGCGAAAGTGTGGCCAAGGCCTCCTCGTCAAGTTCTCCAAAAGAAGAGAAGGCAAAAGGGATGAACAAGTAGCCGTTCTCAGCACACTTCGAAGAATACTTCCTCCTCTTCTTCTGAACGGCAGTGTGCAAAGCCGCGCCAGGGACCCAAGGATCCAAACCCCCACCAGCAAAAGGAGAGACACCCGTGACATCCAAACAAGCGTCTTTGCCTTGAGACCAATTGTACAACAACAGATCCGCTGGACGGAGATCCCTCCCATCATCAGATAGGAACCCCAAAGGGACCTCTTTCCGCACCGCAACACCAACCTTAGAGCAGATATCAACCAAAGTATCGCGCACAAGATTGTGCCGGAACTTCACCCCCACCTCGCTAGAACAGTGGACAGCGTGGTCACCCCACTGGTCCATCCGGCGCACATGACAACTCGGGCATAGGGAGCCATCCAAGAACAAAGGGACCGCTAGGCGATAACATAACACAGCCCGAAACTGTCGAGGGTTCATATGTTGCCCTAACCCGTCAATGGGAATGGTGAAAAGGAAATCCTGCGCATGAGGGGCACGCAAACAACTAAGAAGCGCCTCCTGTCGACTACACAAACCAAAACGTGATGTCAGACGAGCATCAATGACACCAAAATAACTCTTTGCCAAAGATTTCATGAATTGGGGGGCAGGAGAGCTAGTGGTACCAGAGAGAGGGTCAACACCACAAAAGGCCGAGAAAGCATCCAAAGCCGACTGAAAGGCAGGGCCAAGCGAGTCAATTCCAGATCTCGCCAGAATCCGATCCTGCAAAGAGCTAGACTGCAAGCGGGAGGCGAGGAAGGCATACTGACTGACATCCTCAGCACTCAAAACCCCAAGGCCACCAAGTCTGATGGGAAGAGTGGCAAGCCGCCACTGCCAATCTCCAAAGCCGGGTCCCGAGCCTGTAACGATCGACTCCAAGGAGGTACGCAAGGGCTGATCAAACTGAACCTGAGCACCGCCTAGAGACACAGGAGGGCAGGTCCGCAAAGCAAAAGACAACTTCGCAACCCCTGCACAATTCCGAAGGAGGAGAAGCTCACACTGGGGATCATCGAGCCTGCGGATTGCCTCCAAGAGAGAGACGGACTTGGAAACCCGACGCGCAACGAGACTACTGCAGAACCCAGAATCCCCACTGACAGCGCCCCCCAGAAGCTTGACACCTCGAAGCGGACGAGAGATGGAGGCCGGGAAAAGACCACCCACCCTCCCCCGAGGGTCCTCAACCGGCCAGAAAAGCTCTGTCTTGTCCACATTAAGGTGCAACCCCCGAGCCGGCCCATCGGAACGGATGATATCTAACGCCTTGGCAACCATAAGAGTATCACCAATAATAGTGCCGTCATCAAGATACCACGCCTGAAGAGAGAGCTCACACGCCTGGTGAATAGCAAGAACTAGTGGATGCAGAACCAGAGAAAACAATAAAGGACCCAAAGGATCCCCTTGTTGAACCCCTTGAGAAGACCAGAGGACCGAATCACCATAGTAGAGCCGAGCGGGTCGAGAATAACAGAACTCCACCCAGGGAGAAATGGTCGGACACCTCAACCGAGTCTCATGAAGAATGGCACTCCTATCAACCAAGTTAAAGGCATTCCGGAAATCCACCAAAAGCATAGAGAGTCCAACCTCGTCCCCTCTAGCCTCCACAAACCGACTGACAGAATGAAGTACTGCCTCACAACCACCTGACACCCCAACACCAAACTGAAAGTCGTGCAAGTAGGAAGTCATCGAGGTCCCAACAGAGGAAGGGAGTCGGGAGACAAGTTGTGCTCCCACCCCTTTCTGTATACAAAAGCTAAGTCTAGAAAAAAGAAAAACACCACTCCTAACATCATTGGAATGGCTAACACACAAGCGCTTAAGGCGCGAAAAAGTAGCCAGGAGCCTCCTCATCGAGCTCCCCAAAGGTGGAGAAGGCAAACGGGATGAAAGAGTAGCCGTGCTCAGCACACTTAGAAGAATACTTGCTCTTCTTCTTCTGAACGGCAGACTGCAACGCAGCGCCAGGAACCCAAGAATCCAAACCCCCACCGGCAAAAGGAGAGACACCCGTAACAAGCAGGCGTCCCGACCTTGGGACCAATTATATAATAACAGGTCTGCCGAGCGAAGGTCTCGTCCATCATCTGAGAGGAACCCCATAGGGGCCTCTTTTTATTATTATTATTATTATTATTATTATTATTATTATTATTATTATTATTATTATTATTATTATTATTATTATTATTTATTTAATTTGAGAAATTAGCAATTTAAAGTTATAAAATGCAATAATGGAATGAGATCCCGAAGTGATTAAATGGAAATCAACCTTCTAACAATAAGGCAAGTTAAATTTATGCATGGATATGCAAATTTCACTTTTGTTTAAAATTTCCATTTTAAATGTGAAGTGTTCTATGGGCCAAATTTCATTTTCTCTATATAACCCCTCAAACCTACATTTCTAATAACTTCATATATATATATATACGCCCCATTTTATTATCCCATGGGTAACTTTCCCTTTTCTCATCATCCACCTAAGTTTTTATAACTTTTTTCGCCATTTTTCAGATCGTGTTCATCGTTAAACAATTCTAGAATTTCGGTTTCACCCATCCTCCAATGCTTCTTGGCCCTTGAAACTTTACCTTTATCTCCATTAACATCAGTGTTTCTCAAATTCCCAATCGCCTCACCATAATCGTTACCATCATCGAATACTTTATTCCATCAACTAACAACGTGTACTTGGACTAACATAATTTATCCGTCCAAAACCGTGTGCCCTTATTTTTATCGACCATGAAACCATTATTATATTTTTTCTTTGTTGATCTTTTAAAAGTTTTCCCGGTAAAGAGACAACCAAATACAAACTCTCTAGGGTCACTTTGTGGCCCGGCCCGGCCCATTATATCTGCTTCAGCATCCCCAAGATCGATCGATCGATCAATCAATCAATCAATCACTTAACCTTCCTCTCTCACTCTTTCGCTGGATTCGGGTCAGTTCGTGTCAATTCGGGTCTGGTGCTTCTTCTTCCCCAAAATCAAGCCCTAATTCTCAAAATTCTCTCTCCCAAGCTCAAATTAAAGCACATTTCAGGGGAGCTGTGTCTATTATCAACCCCTCTTTTCCGCTTTTCACTGGTACATTTACTTTACTCTGTTTTTTTCTTTTGAACTTTTTTTTTTCTCTGCTCGAATTTTTCATGCATTATCTCTCTCCACATACGCGTTTTAAAGTGCTTATTGGAAAGGACTTTTGCTTGCTTTACTGCAAATTTTCTTGGGCGCCAATTTTGAAAACTGCTAAAATTTAGGGCTTGTTTGTTAATTAGTTTATCAGTTGCTATAAGTTGATGATCAAGAATTAAATAGAGCTTACTATACTTGGAGTTCTATTGCTATAAATACTTTTGATTTTTGTAATTGCATTGTCAGAATTCAATTTGCAATGAGTAGGCCTATTATGAGGACTCGGCCAGTAGACATTAACAAGAAGCTTCCCATTGTCAAATCACTTCGAGAACTGGAGGATGATGATGTGGTCACTTCTATTCGGAGCTACCAGACGCTGCGTCTTACTTCTGATGCTCATCATGAGGTGATTGTTACGTTACGTTTGATATGTGACCGTGATTTTTTGTCTGATTGTGTAGCCTGTCTTGTTGGACAGTTTAGTGATTTTTGTTTGCTTGTCTTGTTAGTTGGTTGTGGAAGTATTATCCATATACGTTTATGGCAAACAAGATTATATGTTATTTCATTCGATTAATGCTGCCGTTATAGTTGATAACCAGATGGATTGCCTAGTCTGGAAAATGTTTGTATGTATCTAACAAATTCTGTGTAAATTCTATAGGTTCGGCAACCTGCAAAGAAAGTTTCTTCAGAATCAGAAATCCCAACCCCTGAGTTTGTGATTGTGGATACATATGAAAGGGATTATTCCCGTAGTTTTGTTCAGCCAACCTCCTACCTGCGTGCAAGGGGAGGTTAGTCAACCATATTGGATACTTATATTATGGTCTGCCAATAATTATATGTTAAAAACGTTTTTCAATGATTGACAGCTCGAGCTGAAATCGGAGAATTTGTTGAGTATGATCTCGATAATGAGGATGAAGATTGGCTTCAAGAGTTCAACAAAGAAAGAAATACCCTCGGTGCAGAAAAGTAATGATTATTTTTGCCTTTATGAACTTTATATCTGAAGTACAGATACAACACATTACATCTCTATTTATTTGCCTTGCACTTCTTCTCTTTATTACCCTATCCACACCATGTGTGCATATTGTTATATATTATCTAACTAACTCCCGTTAAAGGTAAAATGGATAACTCTAATTCATTTTTATTCGTCCAATATTATGAACCTAGAATTGATGGGAGTATACTGTTCTAGTGTTCTGTGATCTTCTGCCCTTTAAGGTGTGTTTTTTCATTGTTAATAAGTGGTTGATTGTGAAAGTTGAACATAGCTGATTGCATGTTGTGATGTTTGATGGCTGAGTGTCACTCTTGCTTGGAAGTTCTAGAGTTTAGCCCCAGATCTTAACAGCTGCTTGAAATTTCTATAGTAGTGTACTTTATTTATTTGAGTATGGAGTATGGCATAGTCTTTAGTTTCAAGCTTCAACCTCCATGGTTGAGATCCTATTAAAAAGTATTTATGATAATTACTCTTCTTTTGTATTGAGAGGAAAGGTGTGCCAGGTTACTTCTTCATGTTCTTTTTACTATTTTCAATTAAATGTGTATTTTTCTGCAGATTGGAGACCATAATTTTTAAGCTGGAAGTTTTAGATCACAAGACTCGGGAAAGAGCAGGAGTTCTTACTACTACACTTGGCCCACCTATTCCTGTGCTTTTAACTTTTGAGGCAGCCGCTGAGGTGAATATTATTAGTTTATAGCATTATACTAAGTTGTTTATGTCTTTATGAACTATGAATTATTAATGTTTGTATATGTATCTCTACGTTCATTTATTGTTTTGATACTTTTGTGTTTTGCTGCCTGAAAAGCTGGGAATTGTTTGCTCACATTAGGTCTGTCTTAACAAATGGTTCACGTGATCGTGTTTCATTATATGTCTTTTATCATTTATCTTTCTAAATTGATATAAATTGCTTCCTGTGCTGTGTTTGCTATTAGATGGATCAACTGCTCTGCTCTGATCTATTTGTTTGGAGATGTTTAATCATTCTTTTTAAAACCAAGAATTAGTCAACTGCGCTGATCTGATCTATTTGTTTGGAGATGATCAATCATTCTTTTTAAAACCACGAATTAGAGATAATTTCATGAAGATTAATTAAATTATGCTGAAGTTGGTTTATATCTCTTTGCATGAGCTCGGTTGTAATGTTGTTGGACATACCGAGTCTTTATGGCATTTTTAGAATCACAAGGTAGGTGGGTGGGAATTAATGTACATATGAACATATTTACCAGATGACTTAAAAAAGGATTAAGATGGAAGATGACTGTATGAATGGTGGTGATAACAGTATCCTTCAGGATTTTAATAATCTGCGTTCACCTTATGTACCTTTTACCATCTGATTTTCCAATACATTTGGCTCAAAGGTTAATCTCGAGTGAGTTGGAAATGGGTAGCCTCTTGACCTCCCAGAATAGTAGGTAGTCTATAGAGCTGAAAATAAAGTACATATAATTTCTTCAGCGTCAGTATGGGATAACAGAAGAAAGTGTGAGTTTTAATGATTCAAATTCCGTGTCATTTATATTTGATTATAGTAGTCCACAGTTTGCAAAAAGTAGTACCTTTCTTTCTTTAATTTGAGTTGTACCTATTGTTTGTTTGAAGTATATATTTTGATTATTTATCCCTTCATGTACTAGGCATTGCAAGCTATCAATGTTACGTATAGAGACTTCCAAGCAATCTATGCTTTCTGGAAAGAAAAGGTATGTATCAGTGTGACTGTATGTAACTGATATTTTGTTGTTATTACTAGAACGAAGTTAAAAGAGTAATCTCCATGTAACTTTTTCCCTTCTCATTTCATCCATTCCTGTAACAGCGCGGAAGATGGAACAAACCTATACTTCGACGCCTGCAGGTATTTTTTTCATTATATTAAGCAGTATATTATTTTTGGTTAAGTGTTTAAATTATAATACCGAAAACTATATACAAGTGATACGAACAGTTTCACCATTAATGATTGCATTGAAAGTTTTTGGCAAGGCATATAAAAAGGGCTATACATTTCCTCCTTTTCATGTACTAATGAAGTAAAATTTGGATATGAAATTATTGGTCATTTGACTCATTTCCTAAAAACAAACAAGAAACCTTGACATTACTGAATTTTGTTAGTCTCCAAGAAACAACTAAGGAAATATGACATGGCTGTTTTCCTCTACTATTTGAACTTTAAGTGACGTTGAAGTTGGTTTAGAGTGTCATTAACTTCTCGCTTCTCTTTCGTTGTGTTTTGAGCTTCCAGCAACTGTTGTTTAAATTCTTTTGCAGCCACCTCCTCCAGCTAATGATACGAATCCATACAATGTATTCAGACCACGGGCCAAAGCGCACAGGCTTCACACTCGTAGGGTATGTGAACATGTATTCTTTTTAAGTGATTATGTTTGTTCAATGGTATCATTATATGACAGAGACATAAAGCAAATTAAATGCTAACTTATGGGTCCCTTTTATGCCACACTGTTTTTTCAGCAAACCCAAAGGAGGGAGAATAATGTACAATCGTTTGAAAAGCTTCGCCAGGTATATCCATCAACCACTTGAATGTTGACACTCATCTTGAGACACAGATCTTCAGTTTAGAGATATCAGCACTTACAATTACATCCATGCCTGTGAGTTTTTGGAATGCTAAACTACTTTGCTTGATATGGTTTTTTATTCATTCGATCCAGGTCAGGCGCAACCTTGAGCAAACAAGGAACATAATCGAGGCCCTTATTAAGGTATAGCTGCTTATGGTCTGATATTTCTCTGTAGATTATCACCTATTTCATTAAGGAAGTGGAGTAAGCATTTCTTTCATTTCATCATTGTGGTTTTCTGTAGAGAGAAGAGAAAAAGCGTGAGCTTTGCGAGAGTGAGGTCAGCCTGCAAAGAATCCAAATGACATACAAGGTTTGCATCCTTGCCTTTCCAAAACTCTTGAATTTTGTTGCTCTGTTCAGTTTGTAGAAATTAATAGAGTTCATGTATGTCTCAAAAGAAAAGGGGAAAAATGGGACACACATTTACAGACTGATTAGGTTAGTAGCATGCGTTTTAACTGTACGAGTGTTCTGGATTTATTTAGTGAACAATGATCGAAGTTAGATCGTATCTAATTTGACCATGCACCTTGGGTTGTTGTCTAAATTATCCCTGAGTTTCTATGAGGCCGTTTATCATGATTATGATCACCTCTCTAACTAAGTTATTGTTGTTGCCCATGACTCGTGGATTTCAGAATGAAGCAGATGGCCTTGATCAGTATTTGACAGTACCTGGATTACAATCCTATCCAAGCAAGGTCGTATCAAGTGAAGATGAGTTTGTTGATTTTGACGACATGGAAAACCCATCTTACCCAGAACAAAAGCGGGTCGTAGTTCCGGCTGGAAACAGGAAACAGGAGGCTGGAAGGCCTGTTGCTGACAGTTGGCTTCAGAGACTGGTGCGTATCTGTTACATTTTTCTAATAGATATTCGTTTCTAGAACTTGCATGTAGAAGGTCGAAAGCACCACGCACATTCTGGAGAAAGAAATGTTCATCAGCTACCAATAATTCTGTAGGATGATTCTTTCTACAGTTGATGTGGTGTCATTTTAATATCATAATTCATACTCCTGAGTCGAATTAATAATCTGAGTCGAGTGGCACGTGTTCATGCAGGATCCTGATGAACCAGTTATGCTGTTCACCAAGCCACTACATCCTGACAAGTTAGCAGCTGCAGGCATCACTCCTCCGCCGGATCCTTTAGTGGAAAAGGATGCACCTGCTAACTCATTTAACATCCGCGGAAGAATAGGCCGCGGTGGCAGAATAGTCTTTGACAGATGGAACCCTCTAATGCACACTCCAATCGACTGCGGCAAAACTTTATGATGCTCCCCCAAGACCCTGACATTAAGCAATCATTGCCAGGATGGATGACAATTTCTGTTCTCTTCTTCTCTGGAAGCTAATCCCCGTAATTTGATATTTACGCGACACTTCGTAAATTAAAGTGCAGAAGAGTATATTCTGGGGGTGATTTGGTAATGGAGGATCATGGTAATTGATCCAATTTTCCTAGATGTAGTTGCTCGGTATGTGCTGATAACCTTCTCTTTGTTGTTGTTATCCAAGGTACCTAACAAATACAGTAAGTTTTGTATATTGTAGGCTCCCTTTCACTCATTTTATGTGCTATTGAAAACATTTTATTCTGTGTAGTTTTTATGTTTAATCGAGGGGGTAAGATTTGCCATATGAGGAAAACTACTTACACCTGAGTTTATCACATTAAACTATAAGGTCCAGTTTCCGATAGAATATAACATTGGCACTCTCACTTAGAGGTGAATGCAATAAACTCAGGTTGCTATTATATAGTTTACCATTTTCTTTCGGTTGCTCATTTATTTTCTTTAATAATTTCTTAGGATTACAGCATTGCCCCGCCAGAAGCACAGAAGCTTATACAGATACATAATCCAATTGAACAATATCGCAGTTTTCCCTAAAATATAAATACAGGAGACTAAAGCCAAACTAATACAGAACATGTGAACATACTTTACAAGTGGAAGGTAATAATCTAGCTCTCGTCTGCAGTTGTTAACAGCGGATCTGTTGCAGCGTCCTTTTCCTTCTTAAGATTATAAAGAGCTCTCTTTGCATATATTGTAAAAGCTACTGTCGCGACAACTGCCACGATGAAAGAAATGGTATTGTATACGATCTCCACAGTAGTTATCTTATGGTTACCAGAGTTCACATCTGCCATCGTCCTCATGAGCCGACCACTGCAAACAACACATAAATAACTGTGTGAGCAATTAAGCAGAACACTTGGTCTGAACTTTCAGGTTTTGGCCCTTAAAAGTTAAAATGTAATTTTCAGTAAGAATAAGGACTTGATCTCCAATTGGATCCCCATACAGCTTCCAAATCAAATTCATCCGTACTCACGGAATCCTACACCCCAGATAAATGGGGTGGGTTCTTGATGGTATATAGAAAGCGGATTACAAGACGTGAGTGGAGAAAAACCACTGACCTGTAGATGTAGATGAAGGCCTCTGGAATCATTCCTGCGATTGACCCCCATAAATACGGCCAAAATGTCACACTTGTTACCACTATCGCATAATTGAAGACTGGGTAAGGGAACGGTGAAATCCTAAAAATTGTGACCACTTTAAATTGATGGAACCAAGTTCCTTCCCCAGCCAATCTAATCATAGCTGCCTTCTCAGGCCATCTCTTTAACCATTGCTGCAAATTTAGAAGGAAAAAAGTGAGATAATAAAGAAGGAAAAATTTATGACAATCATGAAAGTTGATTGGAATTTTTCACAGAGAGCTGTTTCCTACATGAATTCGGTCACTGAAGTGTAAACCAATTGCGTATGGCAGAATCATTCCAATGGTCATTCCAACCATGATTATCACAAACCCAAGGCCATAACCGAATATCATGCCAGCTAGCCACATTGAAGGAGCAGAAGGGATAAAAACAGCTGGAAACAGGGCCAAAGAAGCAATAAGTACAAACGCTAGTACCGGAGGACAAAATGTGGTGGCTTCCCATACCAACATTGGCGACACAACCTAATTGGAGTTAATAAAGCAAAGCATCAGAAACCACAAATTTTCCTTTCAAAAAGAATTAATGTACCTAAGATATCTAATATGATTATTTTGATTCAGATAATTGTTATATGCTCTCACGTTAGTAAGTTATCATTGATATAATTTCATTGCACAAGGGACTTGCACAAAATTTATAGCCGTCCGGTCTAATGCAATTATTCTCCTGTGAAGTCCAAAAGCATTTACAATATAATGAGATCCACTATGCTAGTTATTTGAAAAGTTTTACGATATCATTTTCAGTGTAAATCAAACAAAGGAAGGTAGCTACAGAAGAGAAACATGAAAACTGAATTACCTTCTCTAGTAGAAATGGCACTCCCCACTTCAAAAGTACTAGGAGAATAACAATGGTGACGGACAATGATAGTATGGCTTGGATCCACCACACAAGAGATCTTGGTCTTGACCGTGTTTGAGGTTCTGAAGCATCACCTTCAGGTATCCGTGGCTCATTTTGCACAATTATTCTTACACACTCACTCCCATCTTCGCTTACTTTAGACCCTGAACATGACTCCCCGGTTGAATCTGGCTGATTCATTGAGACACCACAACTCGATCAGATATCTGTCCGACAAAAATAACATGCACCAGAATATTATTAGGTGCATGGTAAAGATATATCCAATATATGTAGTGATGCATGATAAAGACTACATCATAGTTCAATATGTCTGCAACAATGCTTTATAGTCATCCTCTAAGAATACAGCATAATCCAGCTTGTGAGAATTTACAGACCCAGAAAGACAAACAGATATGCACAAGGCCAGTGGTCAATGCACTACCCTCCGATATTTTTGCTATTCTAAAAAATATCTATCGTATCGTAATGAACTCTTGATTAACAAGGTTTATCAAGAACTAGCACTTGAAAACAGGTAAGAGACAATTCAAAGAATCAAACTCGTAGAAGCCAAATTCATCGTTATCACCAAGACGCAAACAGTAAAACAAAATGCAACCACATCGCCCCGGAACAAATCATATACTTACAACTTACGAAGAACAAGAGTGGCAAAACAACACCTACAAAATCGCTAGTCACAGCTCAATACACCTTTACCAAACAAGCCCAGAAATGAGAAAACATATATCGTTAATAAGAAAATTAAAAACCGTTCAATGTAACATCTAACTAACAGTGATTTCTAATTTTCTATACTTGTAACTCAATTGATCAATTAATTCAACCAAATTGGTAGTAATTGAATTTTTCCCTAAATAAAATATAGTACAACCTAAAATCAACACTAAAAGAAACTTCATCAGCTCACACAATACACACATTCATAACCACTCGCTGACAGCACACACGCCACTGATCATTGATCAACAAGCTCATATTGCAGGGCGAAGTGATGAAACAACCATTAACACGTAAAGGAAACAAATCTAATTCAGAACTTACAATTGGTCACCGATGGTGCACTTGATGTTTGTTCAGGGTGATGAATTGAGGTAGGTTTGGTTTGGGTATATATATGTAGTATGTGGTTTTGTGAGGTGATTGCAGATTTGCAAGTATAGCATTTCCCTGTATCTCTTCTTCTTTCTGTAGTGTCTGTTGATGAATTGGTTGATTTGGTTTGGCCTTCTTGTTATTATGTTGCGTTGTATTGTTGTGTTGCTTATGATTTTGATTTTAAATCATTCTTTTGTTTTCAGTACAAAGAAAAATACACGACACGTTTATGTGATGTGGTGGCTGACCTGATGATGATGCTCAGTTGACTCCTAAAATATCTTCATTCGCACAAAACATTTATTACTCACTCCTCCTTAATCAAATTAATCAAATGTGAGATGTTTTGGCAAAATTATAAAAATTAAAAAATGTAATGATTACCCTATAATAAACATAATTAATTCAAACAACTCATTAAAAAATAAAAAAATTAACAATAAAAAAAGATGATCAGAATAGTAAAGAAATATTTTAATGTTGGTGGAGTAGGCTATAGGGTCTAAACATCTTATATTTTGCAAATGTTCAAAAACACAAAACATATTACATTTGATTCAGGAGGGAGGATAATACTAAGGGTTAAAAGTTAAAAATATAATGAATACAGTAGTAATTGGTGTAAAGAAGCCGACCTTCTAGAACGAGACAGAGCGGTCCAATAGAGATCCATCTATGGATGAAAAACAAACTTTCAATCAACAGTAAACATTCTTTAAAGTATTGAAAACGACATTTGGCACTTGGCTGGAATCTGGACCGACGTTTAAATTTGTGAACTTTCATGTCCGAACATGTTTTGAACCTCTTTTCCCCTCCATATAATTAGAATGGTCGAATGACTTAATAAATTATCAGATATCTGAGCATAAGCTATCCAGTTTTGGATAAAATCAACCACTTTTCGGAAATCAAACTCGTTACCATTTGATTTGATTACGGAGTGTCTATACTAACCGAAAAAATGTTGTTATAATGATGTAAATACATCCTTTTGAATCTGAAATTATCCCCCGTACGTATAGTTTAGTATAACAAATGACAACACAACAAATATAAGCAATTATTATAGCTGGAACATGTGACCTACTGTAATATTACACTATATATAATGAAGTTCTGAAAGTCAGAAGGTTCCTCCTGCAACTGATAGTTGGTATTATGCATGAAACATGTGTTACTAATTAGTTTCATGATTAGGCCAATTAATATTGCATGTATATCTGTAACTTGGTCCCTTAAAAAAGGTTTATTATGAGATTAGAGGCACATACACCACCTAATACATTATTGAAAGAAAATATGACTTCAGTTCTGTAGTTTTTTTAGCGACAAACAAGAAACCCATGTGGAAGACACGTAAGTATAATTTAGTTAGGGAAGACTTGAAAACTTGTTAATCCACTAAAATTTCGAAATACTTTGGCAAAGAGCTGGGGGACCAATTCATACAATGAACTTTTCACGCATTCATGGGACATCATGAGGATGCTAGTAGATCAATAATTTTCAGAATCTAATGAGACAAACAGGCAAACATATATAAATAAAACACATGAAGCATCACAGTTTAAGAAACAGGAAAAATGAGATATCACCCAAAAATCCAGAGAGCTCTCCACTTTGTAAGTTTGTACTTTGTATGACGCGGACTTGTATTCTTATATACAATTTCACTTTAAACTCAGCTAAATCACAAAAATACAACATCAACCAATTAGCTAACAGTAAGTGCTTTTTCCGACGTCTAGCTCAAGCAACATTATCTGAGCTGCTCTTCACTTGAGCCTTCACGTATAAAAAACCAGCCCAAGCAAATAATTTATGTGACCACTTGCTTAAACATCTCGAATTTGAGTGCGCGCCCAGTTTATCGTCAACGGCCTTACTGTAAAAACCATTGTGTCGGACAAAAGAAAATTCATGGTCAGGCAACTGAATCTCATAGCCAACAGCAACAGTTGAAGAGCAGGTACGGCTTAGTTCAAATAAAATTTCATGAACAGCCTCGAAAGTCTGGCGCCGATTTCACCTCCTTTCTTTACTCCTACTAGACTTGATATGACCGAATATCGTTTGAATCACTTTTCAGCTGTGTTTTTTTTTTTGGGAAAAAGAGAAGGAAGATAAAACAAGAACTAACAAGTCAGCCAATGCATGTTCAGTTAAAGTATGTACAGGCAAATGAGGAGAGAAGGGTCGAGAAGACCTACAAGATTGAAATGGTTCAGCAAAACTCCATGGAGTAAGTTTTTCAGCTTTTCACAGTGATCAACCCTATGGCCAGATTTAATTGATTCATCAAGTAGGCACCATAAGCGTTCAACTGATGTATATGGAAACCAGACAGCAAATGGCCGTTTACGGCGGATAAGATCAGCTGGTCTCTGCATAAACGAGAAATGTCTTGGTTTAGCAAATTTGCAACAAATGCAGTGGATTGGATGCAGCACAACATCAGCATTTAGATGTCATAAGTGTCAAACACAAACATCATATAATGAAATTCAGTGACTACTATCATCAAATATCACTCTTTTGTAAAGTGCCTATATCAACAAATTTCTCCGTTTCAGTGTATAAGTAATTACAGAAAGAAGATACACAAGCAGAAGATTAGATACACAAGAAAGGATTTCCAGCTACAATTTTTTAAAAGGTAATAAGAAAAAATTTAGTAGAGAGAAAATACACGGGAAGTGTATTACAGCAACTCAGAAAAAAAAAAAGAAACTAAGCTACCAGAATCAGGCAAAGGGTTACTTGCAGCTCCAATTAAACTGCAAAGTAACAACCCCAAAAAACTATGAAAAAATTCCTATCCAAGTTAGATGCATCCTCGAAATATCTATTGTTTCTCTCAATCCAAATGCTCCAAATATTGTAGCCTGGTATGAGATTCCAGCTACAATTTTAGACCCAAGTAACAAAATTGGAACGAACTTATATGTAAATCTTGTCCTCAGGTCACAAAGTATCTTTCATGCATCTATTATTCTTTTCCCTCCACAAACACCATATAATGAAAACTAGTAAGATTATTTCTATTTGTTTTACTTTAGTAACTACACACAGATGTATTCTCTTTCACCACAAAACGTAACAAAATTGCTAAGTTATTGGAAAGTTTCCAATAATCGTTCTGCTTTCTGAATCAAAACATTCTTTACTACACTTCTTTTCTTTTGTTTTTCTTAATCCATCTCTGACTGCAATAGCAAGAAAACTTTTCCATCCAATAATTAAGCTAAACAAGAAAATACTCAAATTCCATAAACTTCGTTTTTTCGCACTTCTCTGGAGGTAGTTGAAATTATTCCAGGAAAGATGTCCCAACATCAAATGAATGATCTCTCAAGGACACTGTTTCCTAAAGTATTTTCGCATTGACAAATGAGACTGCCCAGATGTCTGAAACTCTACAGAATATATCACAGAGCCAGGATAAGCCACTAAGGTCTATAAACAACAAGGAAAACGGACGCAAAACTCACCAATGATGCTAACATTTCCACATGCTCAACCAACAAATTTACAGCCTCTGCATATCGACCGTAATCAACATAGAGGCGAAACAAGGATGCTGGGCTTGATTCATTTCCATTCATTCCCAAACTACTTCCACTTCGAATATCCTGTGGAAATCCATGGAAAAAATAGATCAGAAGTAATTAAATGTCAATTGCATGTATAAAGAAAAGGCAAGAACAATGATTGGGAGATACACTGCCACTCCACAAAAATCAGGAATTACTGAGCAAGACAGTCTATTCAACACTCAGGTTTAAATGCACTCAAAGAGTAAAACTGAAGTATGATAATTTTATGGCATTATTTGAAAACTATCTTATTCAAAATACTGAGGGTATACTAAAACAAGGCAGACTGTAGATGCTGCTATTATATCCCGACAAATTAAAACTGAAATATGTTAACTTAAGGTAACATGTACATGCTGCTATTGTTTGCAATGATGTCTCCATAACTTCAGTTTATTGCCCAAGTTATTGAGTTTCTTATTATTTACTATAAGAGTAATACACATCAATCAGTATTTCAGGCTTATTCTTCCTACATCCTCAGACACTAAAACCATATCTTTATGAAAGAAAATAATACACGGGGAAGGCATTATCAGAACTAGTTTTTTTTAAGAGGGACTACATGGATCATATTCTATAATTTTTTCTGCGTTCTACATCTTTATATCTTTGGTTGGTTACATTCAAAATGAGCACTACGCACAATTATAGCAATATCTGACACAAAGCTGCACCGGATAATTACAATGCTACTTTAACCCGCAACACATACAATCCACAATTGGATTTGTCCATGTTACATCAGTGTCAACTTTTAGCAGGATGCTTGGACATATATAGTCACATTAATACTGTACACATGGCTACATATCTGGTCAACTGAATTCAATTGTGCAGCGATGCCTTGAAAGTTATAGATGCTCTCGATATTAAAATCTGCATGGAGCATACCATATTATCCATATCGAACGCATAAGGAAATACCTTGAAAATGCGAACCAACCAAAGAGGTAATTCAATTTGAGGATCAGCTGAAAGGAGAGTTCCAGCAACAGTCAAAGGTAATCTAGGATGAATTGTTCTGTACTTTTCCTGCAATATATTACCCACTTAAGATCAGATAGAAACTTGCTATCTGTGACACAAAGGAAACAGAAACAGCTCGTGCGAGCAGAGAGCTACAGAAAATGTAAGCAATAGAAAAACATTACAAACAAAAAGGCATATAAGGATGTGTGATATCATTCCTAAGTCGCTACCCAGAATTTGCTCAAATGAAATTAGACGTGGCGTAATCAGAAAAAGTAATCAGCTAAAAGGAAAATGTCGAAATCAGCGAATTAGAGTATCAGCCCACCAACTTTCAATAATTATAAATATGTTCAAGAACATAAGAATTATTTCACTCACCTACCTAACCTCAAAGATATCGAAAATAGATACAGATCTACCACCACATCAAATGTAAAAGTTCAAAATGAAAGAATATAATTTCGTTTTGGAGAAAATTTGATCCTCGAGCACGAAAATGCACATAAATTAAGCAAAGTATTCATCATCCGCAGTCCACCAAAATGATTGGCGAACCTGTAATCAGGGAAAACAGAAGTAGGATGGAAATTCTTTTTTGAGAATTAATCAACATATCAATTAACTTAGCAAATTTAAGCATCCTATATTAAAGGTATGATTCCATAACCAGCCTTAATTCAGAAAAGCAATCTGATTGAAGAGTAAACTGTGGTCAACAAAGGAGAATAAAGAAAACTAACAAGATAGTGTTCAAGGGTTTCCCAATTGCTATTGCCTACTGTAGTAGCCTCATCATCCTCAACAGCTTCCTCTTGTGATGAAGTCAACAAAAGACCATGGGTTCTGCGATCCTTCCTGAGAAAAGTTAAAACACACTTGTGTGAAAGTGTAAATGAGAAAAATGATCTGCAACATAGCATTTAAAAACTCTTCATGAAGTACCTCCAATTTCAAAGCTCTGTAGAAAATAGTTCAGAACTTAAAAAATATTATACAGTAGTAAAACGTTTTTTTTTCCTTGCTGGCGAGAACTAGATATTAATGCTTGAAAGATGATTCTAAGGAAAGAAGCCAATATTAGCATTAGACAGACATATAGTATACATACACATGGAACGGCGTGGCTACTCTTCTTGAACAGCATTTCAATGACATGGTCATAAAGACTGTTTCAAGCTCCCTGCAAAAACCGCCATTGTGTTGTTAGAGACACTCAGGGAACTTAACAGCTTGTAGGACCAAGAACAAGAGATTATCACATAGTAAAAACCTTTTAAGACCAGAACCCTCCCAGAACTTGAGGATCACAGTAAAAGCCATATCATAAGAACTTGATTCTACCAACAGATCAATAAGATCGGATGATGGTTTCCCAATACCTGCAAAAAGAATGTGTGAGAATATTATAATGACCTGGAAAACTGAGAGGATTCTCAGATAGGACCAATTAGGAGTTAATTTTAGGACTGTTTTATGCTTATCCCATCGAAGGACATTTCACTAGGAACTTTCAAGTATGTAAAATAATAGTGGAGAAACACTTGCATGACACTAAATTCAACAATTTACTCCCTCCGCCCCATAAAATTCGATAATTTTTCCATTTTTGTTTGTCCCATGTTTCTAGGCATGTATCTATTTTCAGGACATTAAGTTCCTACTTAACTTCACAATTCCCAACTATTATGAGTATATGGATTTTCCTCTAATATATCTGTTATGGGTTTATCAGGAAGCTTAGCATACATTAAATTGCTTTACATGATTTTTTTTTTAAATAATTTCTTAATCCATGAGCCAAAGTGAAACTTGCCTATCTTTGTGGGACACAGAGAGTAGACCAAGTGAATATACAACAAAAGATTAAGACCATCACCAACCCTTAAGCTCTATTTTACGCCACGTCCGCATTCCACCCACATCAAACTCTATCATACTCTTCATCTCCAACCCTCACTCTATCTTACTCAAATTTTCCTTTTCTTTTCCTATTTATTTTTAAACTACTTTATTCTTTTTCTATATATTTTTAAACATCATACTTCATATTATTTAAATGTCATTAATTAATTAAAATAACATAAAATTAAAATAACATAAAACTTCATACTTCATATTATTTAAATGTCATTAATTAATTAAAATAACATAAAACTTCATACTTTATATTATTTAAATGTCATTTTCTATTGCTTTCAAATATTTTAAATTTTATAATTGATATTTCAATATAATTTATCAATAGTGAAATATATGAAAAAAAAATAATAAAAAGAAAAGAAAAAAAATAAAAAATAAGACAAAAAAAATAGCAAAGGATAAAACAACAAAAAGTAAAAAGAAAAAAAATACAACTAACGCGTTTGCTGAACTAACGCAGAAATAAAGGGATGGAGGAAAGCGTTTGCCGAGCAAACGTTTTACAAAACTTTTACAAACCTGCGATGCAGGTGGTCTAACGATTGTTCTAACGCAATTAATTCACACTATTAGATTGACAAATAAGCAGCTTTCCTCTTTCATACCAGTATAGCTCCACTTGATGTTAGCCAACGAGAGAGTGTACTCTGCTGAAGTCAGAAGATACTCATTTTCAAGTTCCGTAACGTCCAAGTAAGCATGCAGCTTCTGGGGCATAACAGCATTTGGAGGAGCTGAAACAAACAGAAGAATCTTGACTTGTTAGTCATGTCGAGAGGGTAATAACAGCCTACGCAACTTTACTATCACGGGTTAACTGTAAATGATAATTACATTGCTCCTGCATGGTCATCCTAGCCTTCTTATGTGGATACTTCTCTTTTTCAAGAGCTTCAGCAGGGGCTTCAATCCAAGCATATGCAGGGTGGGCAAGTTGTAGAGCATTAACTGCCACAGATAGTGCATTTAACCTCTCTTGCAAAGTTATTGACCTGTGACGTTGGTCGTTCCCTGCCGCTTCAGCTCTCAACCTCACAGAATACAAGTACATGTAACTTGCAGCTTTGCGCCAGTTATGTCTGCGCATCTCAAATGCATAAAGTAATCTAAAAGGGTTTGGCTTCATAAGAAGATCAGATCGTTCAGCCTGCAGAAAATAAGTGACACTAATATCATCTCCCATGTAAGAATTTGAAAGCAAAACATTCATGTTTCTGGAAAATCATGTCAAACCTTCCAGGCAAGCTCTCGTTCAACCTTATCCGCCAAGCCAATAAGAGGTAACTCGCCATTGCAAAGTATCTATAGACCCAAAAAGAAAAAAGAAAAAGAAAAAAAAGAGAGAAGTGCAAAATCAACATCACAATCATGGAAGCATTATGTAGATGTACTTTAATAAACGTTGCGCAACTTATAAATCGGGTGGGTTGCATTTTATCATTTCCGTTTATATACGTTCTACAGTCACACGAGACAGTTACTAAAGTGAAAAGGAAAAAAGAGCAATCTGCGAAATTTCTGGGACAAGGGGAAGATTACAAGATAAATTGAAAAATTTGTCGAATGTATTACTCCTGCCGTCCCGATGATATGCCTACCTTTGCTTTTTGCACGGTTTTTAATGGGTTGTTTTGTTTGGTAGTGTTAATATTGTATGTATATGTGGGTCCCTGTGTTAAAAGAAATGTGACATGGATGAAATTAAAAAAAAGTGTGAAAGTGGGGTAGTTTCCAAAAATTGGAAGCGTAGAGAATTGATTGGGACAGATGAATACTTTCTTATCAGGACATGAAAAGTGAGCAACACAGACTAAAATGAATAAATACAAAGAAGTACATGACATACCTTTACAGCACCACGTTCATAAAGAACATTAATGAAACGCCTCAAACAGAGATTCTTGCTATCCTCATCGGGGTTTGATACTATTGCACAATATGCATCATGGTAATGACTGAGGTCCAGAGTAAATTTAAAGACATTTGCCCAGAGTCTGCCATTGACACTGGTCAGTGATTCTTCTAAGTTTTCCCTCTGATTAGTATCGAGAGTGCCAAAAGCTTCATCAACTTGCTCGAGTGCAGCCAGAGAAAACTGGCAAGCAGCTTCACTCATATTGTATTGCTCAAATAGCTGCATAACCCATTGGTAATAGTGGAGCTTCCATGTGGCTGTTGAGGAGGAACCACCTGGAAGAGAAAATAAGAAGTTAAATTAACTAAACAGACAAAAATAGATTATCCATATGATTTCCATTTGTAAAAGTGGCAAAAGAGGTGAAGCGTAACTGTAATCAATTCGCAACCATCCTGCTTCATGTGGCAAACTTTGTAAAGCTTGGAAAGATCCTTCTACTGATGCAGTTCTGATGACAACAAACATGACAGAAGATACTTGGTCAAATAGTTCAATTTCAAAACTAGAAAACAAAGTACAACCACTCATAAGATGCAACCAACAAGGAAGGATGCATTAAAAGTTTCTTCCAAAATGAAGAAATGTATACAAACTGAAACAAGATCTTCTATAGGTTAGCTGGCTGGTGGAGGGAGAAAGAAAAGCGGGCGGGGGGGGGGGGGGGGGGGGGATCACAGTCCTATTACATGAAACTGCTTCCAGCGAATGAAAGCGAATTGACTCAATATAGGGCAATCTAGTGGCCTTAATAATCATAAGGAAAGCTCAACGAGGATGTCTCATATTCCCCAAAACATTAAGCCTCTAAGTACTAAACAAATTTAAAGATTTCTACACACCTGAAAAAGCAGCAAACTGCGTCACCGATTTTTCTGTCTTTAGCTGGTCCATGCAAGTCATGTTGTGCTTGAGCAACAAAACAACATCCTAGAAGATGGGAAAAAGTGGCCAATTTTCCATTTGAAACCTGAAGACTTTCAAAAGATTTCTCCTTGCGCGAATATGCATCCACTAATGTAAGCAAATACTGGATGGAACAAGAACTGCTCTTAGAATCTTCTGTTGAATTTAATTAATGATCGAGTGTTGCAATTATATTTTGTACAATAAATCCAAAAGGAACTAACCTCAGCAGCTTTACATTGTCCATGCCGGAGTAAGATTAATGCAAGATCAATTGAATGGCCAAAGAAAACAGAAGACTCTTTGCCACTTGAACCCCAAATTATCCAGCTGGTGAACTCCCGACTTAAACTGATTAAGCTTCTAGGACTTAGAAGACGACATCCTGAAGCGAGATTCCCTGCAGCTCTTGAGGGACTTCGCATATCCAATAACAGGATATATGCATAAGAAAATTCACATTTTCCGAGCCTTCCATTCAACAAGCTTTTATCGACATTGTTATCTGAGGAGCATTAATTCAACATATGAAACACGCATACAGGTCTAGATGCATAAACTAAGGAGCAAAGAACAATAAACTGAAAAACAATAAGAAAAACATAAGAAAAATTAACAACAGCAAGAATAATAATTACTACATTATTGTTGTTCTTGTTGATCCATAGGTACGCTAAATCAGCGCACTTAAAAGCGACCATCTTTGTCGTCTTTTTCTTTCATACATGAACTTCATATATTTTACTAATACACAAATCAATACAGCAGACTACAATCAAAAGCTTGGTTAACGTTTTGGCAGTAGTTGACTTTGAACATGGAGCTCAATAATATTCAATTGATAAATTAGCTAATATGGAAATTCTGTACGCATAGTATAAACATAAGGGTTAATATGATCATAAGATGAAAAAGAATCAATGTGTGTGTGTGTGTGTGTGTGTGTGTGAGAGAGAGAGAGAGAGATATGTTCACATCTTAGCATTGAAGAGTTTATCCAAGTTTCTCGCAATTGGAGGCTATTGCGTAGGTTCGTGGGGTTTACCCAATGCGCACCCAAAGGGTAGCGGCTGCGGGTTCCCAACGTCATTCAAAAAAAAAAAAAAAGAGATCCAAGTTTCTAGTCTCACCAATTTGTAAGGTAGAAAGCTGAGAGCTGAAATCTTCCATTGCAGGAGGTTCAGATGGTGTGCTCCCAAAGTAAAGGATAATATGCCACTCCACGACAATTTCTTGCACCATTGGAATTAGTTCGAGTTTAACTCTTGAGACATCATCATAAGACATACAGAGCTGCACAGGACCAGACTGAATTATGCTATTTTCTTGCTACAAAAAAAGAAAATGACTATATTTCTAACAATATAAAGAAAATGGTCAGGCAAAAGATTTGGTAGCCGATGTATTATCAGTAAGCTGAATAACATTCTAGACATAACTGCCTGTATTAATTAAGATCCAATGGATCATGTCAAGGACTATCAGATCTTACAGTCTTGAGCATTCATACAATAAGATTACAAGAATAATATGCATGAATAAAAGTTCTCAAGGGGACACCTTTATGGGCAGATAACTTCCAGCATTTAATTTTAGCATAAGTAGTGATCACTGCACCTACTTTAAAGCGATGAGCATGCATGTCTTTTGCCTGAACAAAAGTGCATGCGTGGACATTCTAATGAAATGATGCAGTAAAGTCAACAGCTGGAGTCAGCTTAAATTAAAATGTTGTTAAGTTTATAATGAGGGCAATAAAAATAGATGAATTGGCTAGACGTGAGATTTTATTAATTTGTGTTGATGTATCTACCCAAAATATCCAGCAATGCAATATGCATCAAATATAAAGTCCAACTCTGGTGCTAAAACTGCTTAAATGGATGAAATCACTTTTCAATTACGACTATAGAATCACTAACCTGCCCACTGATGCTAGTCATATAGCTTAGCAGAATGAGAACATCCAATGCACATTCAAACACTGCTTTGGCGACTTGAGAGGTTGTATGCACTATCGCAGAAACACTAGTGTAGGATTCTCCTTCGGAACCCAATTCAAGCATGATTTTGTGAGGCACTAGAAATCTCAGGTAGCTCTGAACAACATCCAAGACCTTTCCCCATGAGGTGCCCCGAATGCAGATGGTATTAAGGGTCATTAACATATCAGCAGAAAATTTTCTAAGATTTCTGTGATTCGATAATTCCTTCTCCCACGCTGTATCAGCTCCCAGTTCTGATATTTGCGTAGATGCAATAACAGAACTATATCCAGTTTCTAGAGTCTTCACAAAGCGGGAAACAATCTCCTCAGATGACATATTAGGTGTTCTAAGAAGTGATTCGTAAAATATAGCAGAGGAAGCTTTTCCTAGCTGCTGTCTGATTTTTTTAACACACTCTAGAAACTCCAATAAAGTCTTCTGGTCAGGCTCATCAGCAGAGTAGTACAATCCAGAGTTAACATCATCATTGCGACCATCAAGAAGACCTAGTAAAATCCAAAAAATCTTCCATTACAAAGTGGATCAAATAAATTATAGTGCACCAGAGAAAGTTGGAAATATATTAAAATTGTGAAACAGAGCTTGCTTTACCATCGCCCATATGCTCTACATCCTCCAAGCTGCGGAATAGGGAGATCGTGGTCTTCCTGACTACACCAATAGCTCCAGTGGATGGATCTATGAGAAGACCACATGCAGCATTTATTTTATACCAGTTTTTCATATAACATGAGCAGAAGGTTTTCCACCAGTGAAAAACAGAAGCTGGACTTTCACAGATACCCTACAGGATAAATAGGTGTTAATCCAATTATCTTGATATCTCGACCTCATTTACGAGCAGGGGTGAAGCAAGAAAATTCAATTTGGGGGTAGGGGATGGGAGTGGGGCAAAAAAGATATTTCTTTCTCCCTTTAACTAAAACTACGCTTTAATATCAATGTAACTTCAGACCCATGAGTACGATTGTACAAGTAAATCCCAAATCCTAGTTTTTGTTTATTTTAAGTACAACTTTCGGGTCCTAGTATTTTATATTGTGAAAGTGTGTAAACTTTTATGCTGCGAAAGCTTGGTTGTAAAATTCCAAATTTACAAATTGTGACAAACAAGAGCCAAAAAGTGAGGCAGAATCAGATTTACTTTTTGAAGGATAATATGATATTAATAATGAGAGAAAATACACGGGGGGCGTATTAAAACAACCCAGACATACGAGAGACTAGGCTACTGTAGTCGGGCAAAGGGTTACATGCAGCCCAATGAAAACTGCAGTAACCCAAAAAAAAAGTAGTAACCCAAAAAAAAGTACTGATGGTTTTCCAATCCGGACTAGCAACATCCTCAAAACATCTACTATTTTTCTCTGCCCAAATGATCCAAAGCACACAGCCTGGTATAAGATTCCACTCAGTCTTTTTATCTTTATCTTTCAAATTCGTTCTCCAAGCTCTCAGTAAACCTACTTCTTTGCTAGGCATTGACCAAGACAAAACACAGATCCCCAGTATTGAGTCCCACAAGATCCTAGCCATTTTACAATGAAGAAATAAGTGGACAATGGATTCTCCATCGGCTTTACTCATGAAGCACCGCTCCAAGACATACATACCACGTCGCCGTAAATTATCAGTTAAATTAAGAGAGCAGTTTACTTTTCAACTTTAAAGTAAACTTTATAAAGAAATATTTTGAGGTCACACCAGTGTTACAGATTTGTTTCAGACACATGCACACACACACACACACACACACAAGTAATTTGAGAGTGGCCCCCTCTCGACACCCACTGCCTTTGCTCCTATTTACGAATAACAAGTGGACGAGGGGAATGTATCATTCCGGAGAGATTTATTTGATTGGGAAGCTGAGTTGGATGATTGTTGTCAAATTTATATGGGGCTCGGGTCAGACCCGGGAAGTTAGATAGAAGCAGATGGACATTAGAAAAGGATGAAACATTCTCGGTAAAGTGTTACTTTAACTCCTTGGGGCCTGCCTCAGAGACAAATTCCCTTGGAAAAGTAAACTGCTCCCTCAGGTGGCTTTCTTGTTACGGACTGTGGCACTGGCCACTGGGAAAGGTGTTAACCACTGATAATTTGAGGTGACGTGGTATGTGTATTCTGGAGTGGAGTTTCATGTGTAAAGAAGAGGAGAATCCATTGAACATCTGTTCATTCATTCCAAAATGGCTAGGATTCTGTGGGATTATATATTGGGAGCTCGTAACCTGTCTTGGTCAATGCCAAGCAAGGTGATTGATCTCCTGAGGGCTTGGAGAAGGAATCTGAAAGATAGAGATAAAAATATTTGGTGGAATCTCATACCATGCTGTGTTATTTGGAGCATTTGGATTGAAAGAAACAATAGATGTTTTGAAATATGCTTCTAACTCGGATAGGAATTTTCTCAATAGTTTTTTGGGGTTGTTACTTTGCAGCTTTAATGGAGCTGCAAGTAACCCTTTGCCTGATTGTGGTTGCTTAGTGTCCTTTTTGCCTGAGTTGTTGTAATGCACTTCCCATGTATTTTCTCTCTAATAAAACTTTTCTTATTACCTTTCACAAAAAAAAAAAAAAAAAAAAAAAACAAATTGAAAAAAAAAAAAAAAAAAAGGTGGACGAGGGGATGAATGAAGAACAGCAGCAAGCGAAACCAGTAACACAATGACAAACTTTTCACAGCCCCAATATTTACTTGACACCCTAAGCTTCAGATATCATACAATGATGGACATAGGCTTTCAAGATATAGTCCCACTTATCAGTTCAATTATAATGGAAAAACCCTTAAGTTCTTTCAAAAATTATTTTTTCCAAATAACAGAAGATCAAAGTTTTGTGATAAGTTTTCAGTACCTTTCAAGAATTTAGAGCAGAAACATGCTCAGGCAGCAGGATATGCAAAAGTACAATAACATGGGATGGTAACAATATTTACAGAAATATTAACTATACATTCTTAATTTTCTTAATAAAGGGGTATGGAAGGAAATCACAGAATGTACCTTGTTCTCAACTAACGACAAGATTTCATTTTTCAGTCCATCCACGGTGAAAGAAGCAAACTCTGAATCAGTGAAATGCTTGTTATAATCCCCCAATGTTTGCCTCAGGACAGTATTACAATGAGCCCCCGGAAAAAGCAAACCACGCAAAAAGATAGAAGATACAAATGGGGCAACTTCCTCCTGTGCAATAGTTAAGTACGAGTCAAATTTACATGCAAATGTATAGCTTCAATGTATATAAGATGTTGTACGTCGACAAAAAAGTCCACTGTCAGAGCTGTTATAGTAAAAAAGTACCTTATCACCGCAAGCACGGACATTTACAATACAATTCTGTTGGAAAGCATGTCTGACTGTTCGTGCACATGCAAATTTTTATACTAGTGTAAAGCTTCTGAATAGCCCCAAAAAGAAGTCTTTGGAATGAAGAAGAAAATAAAAGTATCGTAATTCAGTCAATTCACAATCCAATGTAATAGAGATTCACCATATAGCATTATGGGTATTTTGCAAATGCAAGTAAATTCCCAAAGCCATGTAAGCTCGGTTCCTATGCCTCCTTTTGCTAAGGTTTTATAAGCAGAAAACACAGTTTTTTATTCATAACTAAAGCAGTGTTTGAGACTAAGACATTAGCTTGAAAGTATCTAGTTCAGATTTTATATAGTTATGATTTTCCAAAGTCCAAACAGTAAGATGCATATCTAGTTAGGCTATGATTCAAGTGTGGCACGAATTGTTATACAGTGTGGCACGGGTGTGCTATGAAAATCAATAAAATAAATGTACTGAATTGCTACTACCACCTACCTTGGAAGATGAAAATGCAGAGTAGGCAAGCCAAAGAAGATCATCTGAACAATTATCTGAACTTTGGAATAGCAGGTCTGCAATGTATGCTTCCTGTAACGTGTAATAATGTGCTGATCCCCTGAAATACAGATTGAAGTGTTAGCTAAGTTGAACATAAAGATTCATATTACTCCAGATCAATCATGTTAAAGAGAGTAGAAATAAAATAATGCTGGCCATACGAATCCAGATCACATGACTTGAGAACAAATATGAAATGCACGATATGAAAATCCAAGAGAACATCAAATTATAGATAAGTGTGTCAACAGAAATGTGATGTGAAGAAAGCACCGCAGAACTACAGCATCTAACCATGCTACAATATTTTGCAACTGGTAGCCAATGAACTGCAATCATGTGTTACTTACTCTTTCATGCCATCATAAAAGATGTGATGCTCAGCAAGTCCCTCTTCGTTGAGTATCCACAGTTTGTTTGAGGTAAGTCTAACATCAATGGCCCATCCTCCCTAACAAAATTCAAGATGTAAAGTTTTTTATTCGTATTTTGGAACTGGTGGCAAATGACAAGTGTAATAGATGAGCTGTCTTACTTACCACCCCCAGAGGAATCTTTTTATACGAAGGATCCAGCAAAAATGGTACCCTGTCCCCCAATTTGCATTGAAGACCATGTAGTAATATTTCCATGCCAAGATCCTTCACAAATTTGAATAAAAAGATAGTAAAGAATTTTTTTAACAAGGAGTAATGTTTATAAATCAGTTAACTTTTTATGTCAGCAATCTAAAGAACATCATCCAATTGCAACAGTTGATGAAAAGCACAACTATCAAACTTCACAGTTATCAAACATAGAAACAGCAAAATAGCAGCTAAAGTATATCCACCAAATATGCAATTCTAATTTTCCGAGACAAGCCCACATGGTTATCTAACATGCTTGTCTCAGAAGTTTAAAAAACAAAACAAAAAAAACAAAAAAACAAAAAAAAATGATTTGTCAAAGACACAATCAGTCTCACACATTAAAACACCTCAAGGTAACAGGTAAAAACAGTTACGTGGAATCTATGCATGATAGGTTACAAACAGTAAATTGGCTGACATATTTCAGCAACTCCACTCAAATCAATGATCAAGTTAGAGGGATACAACAAGAGTTTTATGCAAAACCTTCGCTTTAAGTTGGGTGCTCTTGATAGATGATGTGCAATACAAAGCACGTGAGTTGCTACTCAGTATCATTCCTGGATATGAAGTAGCGTAATACCTATATACTATGTAATGCATTTGGCACAACCCTATCTTTTTATTCTCCTTTTCAATATCCGTTGAATTTCAAGCTGGAATATCCAATAAAAGCTAACTAGTCCAATCAATATGTTTCACAACAGGAGCCAAAATAAATGTCACGGCAGGACCCAAAATTACACAGAGAAATGTAAGTTGAAATACTCAACATGCCAATATGGCAAAGGAGAACACTTTTGAATCACATTGAGGAGGTTTTACCTCCATGAGATAAAGTATATACTCCAGTAGAACTCAGAATACCAAACCAAATAAAGGATCAAGGGAAAGGAAAAAAAAACAATTTGACCCCTCCAAGAAAAGTATCTAGAATTACCATATATCAGAAACTATGAACAGAAAGTATGCGTAATTGAGCAGACAACAAAAATGCATTCAAAATAACACGGACCACCAAACGCTACATACCGATTGCCAAGTGCCAATAGCCAGAGGAACAATGCCAGTATCATTATCAGCTTCTCCCACCCAAAGTTTTACAAATGAACCTGAATGCAATAAGGGTATCAACAGACCTTAACGACATTGTGCATTTGTCAATGCTAAAGACAAATACTATTCTGTAAGAAAAATTTAAGATGTTCATCCTCACTGCAAATTGTTTATTTTACTCATGAAAATTGCAGTTCAGAATCCATAACCAACAAAAATGGAGGAACCAAAGATAATCATGTAGAAACAAATCAACATATAAGGTTTTCTAGGCTAAACATATTCAAGCTAAACAGTTTAGGACCCAGAATTAGCAATGACAGAAAGCGTAACCTGAGAATCGGAAATCTATACATTTCAGACGCTGCTACTCGAGTCCAAAACTTAAAGTATCAATGCGGAAAACAGAAAACGGAGTGTTAATTGCAGAGGAATAAAGGAAGTGTCTAAAAAAAAAATATACAAAAATCCTGACTATTGGACTCCAAACAGTAGGTGCCTACAAAGTATCTATTGTTCTTCTCCTTACAAAGCCCACCAAAACATTCACCCTGGAGTTTTAGATTTTTTTCACTCAACTTATTTCCACAAGACCAAATAAATCCTCAGTTCTCAGCATGACCAGTGTAAGTTCATAAGAAAGCAAATTACAGTCCACAGACAAAGGGTAATATCACCATGCTGAAGTACGTGCCAACTTATTCTCTGGCCTTTCTAACAATTAATGGGCTATTCAACCAGATACACACATCTTCATCCCAGATGATAGCCGATGCTTTCTTGTATTACAAAACTATTCTAGCTGAATAAGACAATAACAACACTGAAAAAATGTCAGTTCAAAATCGAAACCACCCATGGCCCAACCTAAAAGATGAGTGAACGCTCTGTTCATTCAACACTATATATAGCTCACTAATTTTGCTTGTTAAGGGATGTAATCTTGATTGATCTCTTTTGGGGTGATGCCGAGAAAGGTTGAAGATGTTCCTCCCTATTGGAGAAGAGAACTAAGGAATAAAGACAGCAAGACCTTTTGGAACATTATTGCAGGATGCATAATATAGTGCTTGTATAGGGACAAAAATACTAATAGAGCATTTCATGCACCTGAGAACATATTAGAGATTTATTCTTGCAAACTTTTAACTCTATTATAGTGGTCTAATACTCCAACTATGAATCCATCATCAGGGGTAGCTAATCTCTGTTTCTTCTCACCCACCCAACCCCCCCCCCCTACCAAAAAAAAAGAAAAAGAAAAAGAAACCACCACCACCAACCACCATTCCTTTCTTATCCAGGATACATTTACTTGTGTAAACCTTTTCTAAGTATTAATATATTATGATTATTATCATTAATACAGATACTGGTCATACCCGATCAAATCTTTAATTTTTAAAAGACTGAAACAGGAGGACCACACACATTCTCTGACTTGTCAAAAATATTCACAGTGCCCTAATTACCAGTCAATTTGACAATGAGAAAGAGGAATGCTAAATTATGAGATACTTACCTTCCGGTGCTACCATTGTCATTGGATGATCGAAAATTTTACCAGAAGTCGAAAGGTCCCATATTCGAAAATAACCATCAGAATGAAGTACAAAAACAAGCCAACTATTCTGCACCTCAGATATTGCTAGATCCTGTACACCAGATAGTGTTGGGCTCCTAAACAATGTTAAAACAAACTATAATTAAGGAAAAACTGAACAGCCAATTGCCATTCAGATAAGAGATACTCCATCTGTTTTTTAGAACAAATACATTTTATCTTGGCACAATTATTGAGAAGGATTAACAAAAGAAATGATTTGTGAATTCATTAGTATAAAGATTTATAAATGGGTGATAGAAGTATGGGAGAGAATGAATACAAAGTTAGGTAAAAGTTTACATTTAATGAAATTTAGTGTTATTAAGTGAGGTGTTATTAAAGTAGATGCCAAAAATGTCAAAATGCATTGCTTCTAAAAGAACGGAGGGAGTACTAAAGAGCCTACAAAGAGAGGCAAACTGCATCCTGCAAAACATAAAACTAAAGAGCCTTAGCAGCTCTATTCATTGGACCACTCATAGTACTGAATATTTCATTTTTATTTGATTTACTGTTTCTTGATTGAAAAGTGACAAGCACACCTTGATAATATGCCCCACAAACGGCCAAAACCAGCATCATCTCTAAACTCAGACACAAAACCTGAAAAATCAGAAGGATTATGAATTATAATAACATGAACATGAACTAGTTAAGACTTAAGATATGATAAGCACATGCAAAACTCTCTAAATGCTTAGCAACAATTTTAACAGGTTAAAAGGAAATTTTAGTGATAGAACATGTGGTCTAAAATTTCAAGCTTCTGCATCAGGATTAGTTCATACAAATGCTGCAATCAACAGAACGATAAAGAAGATAATAATAAATGAAAGGTGATAAATTATAGGATACTACCTGGTGCTCTACAATCAAGTATGCTGCCAAGTCGGAAAGAATGAACAGATCCACCACTCCTTCCTATTATAAGACATCCTTTGCTCGCTGCAACTGCTGTTATAACTCCATTATGAGGATTAATCTCAGTGTTCTGCTCAAGAAACTCCCCGGACATGAGACGGGAAGAATTAGGATAGTCAAAGTTGTTCCTCAATCTGATAAGATAAGCGACCCCAGAGAGTGTAACAGCATAAAGCATGAGATGATTTCCCCTAGCAAAGTTCTGGAAAGGAAATAAAATTTATTTTTAAAAAAATTATTAGATGTCTTCTGGAATCTTGAGTTAACCTAAACCTTGTACCATAGCCATGTTTAGGTAAATTAGCAAAGAGATGCCAAGATGCCAAGGTTGATGTTAATCATACCTCTTCTTCATAGATAAAAGCAAATGGGAAAAGGACATCAGGAAATACGAGCCGCAGCCCATTTTTTGATTTCTCATTATGCCCACCAAGCTCAACAATATCCAACATATTAGGTCGATTCGCGCACGTTTTCCTGTGGCATTAAGTCACTAGATGTCATACTTAAATAATGAACAAGGATTAAAGGAATATGTGCTTCAATTTTTTGGAACTAATTAATATGTCACTAGATGTCATACTTAAATAATGAACAAGGATTAAAGGAATATGTGCTTCAATTTTTTGGAACTAATTAATATGTGCTGTGTGTACTTTGTAGCAACCTAGAGCCAGAAACTTGGACCAGAAAGGGTGTAAAATAAGGAAATAGCAAGATTGTCATTGGGAAAAATCCTAAAAACAACACAGGGATGAGAAGAAGAAACGTCTTTGTCCAACATCCTGCATATGACTGGCTAAACGGGTCGAACAACAAGTAAGTTGCACTGATCCATCCAAATACTCAATTTGATCTCAAAAACTAAACTGAGGAAGCCAGTTATCATACAGAAAAGAGGACTAATAAGAGAGCCAGAGCTACTTCTGTAGACAGTAGTAACACTATACCGGGCACACATCAGATCCCCTACAGATGGCGAACACCATCAATAACATTATATACAGTCAGAACCATTTGTCAAATGGTCTTCAGAAGATGAGTGACTCTGTCGGGATGAAAACTATATTTTGTGAAATCAAGACCTTCGATGACGGCTTCAAAGTGAACCTATGGGCTCTTGGCACATTCTTGTTTGCTTATAGCATGCCCATCAATTACTGGTTACCAAGCACCTAAGTCCAAAACCACATATTGAGGCTTATATCAATGCCTCATTGATAAGCATTCTCTACGTCTTATTTCTCAAACTTATAGTACTATAAATCAAAAACTACAGCAGTGACATATGTTGCATGGTCTTCAGAAGATGAGCGATTCAGTATAGACCAAAACTTTATATGAAACCAGGACGTCTGATATTGGTTTCAAAGTGAACCTAGTAATGGCACATTCATCATTGATCATACGACGTCCACTAGTTACTGGTAATCAAGCTCCTAAAGCATTTATCGAGTCTAACATCCTCTCCCTCTTTATTTTCTCTAACTTATACTATAAAGTCACCTGCTACAGCAGCAATACATTGAAATAGTGGAACCATCACAATAGAAGCTCTAGGTTTCCGAAATGAGAATGAGTGCCAATTACCGGTTATCAAGCTTCTATTGAAGTGAACATTTTCTACGCTTTATGTTCTCTAATTCATACAACAAATCACCTAATAGAGCAACAATACATTGAAATGAGGAAACCAGCACAAGAGCAGCAGTAGGATTGAAAACGTGCAAAATTAAACAGGAACAGAAATGAAGGAGGTTTTAGTTTTAGCCGTACCATACGAAGCAGGAGGGAGGATTCCTGACGGAGCAGCAAGAGGCAGCGTCTCTGCGCGAATGGTTGGTGTGAGGCGTTGGAGTGTCATAGGAAGGAACAGAAACTTCAATCCAGTCAATGGAGTCCGTGTCCACCACCGGCACCTCCATTCCCGCCATACGGCCAGCCATTATCGGCAGATTTATTTCTCCCAAGTGTGTAGCAGCTCGGAGTCGGAGTTGAAAGAGAGAGTTAACAGTGTGGAGAATAGACGGAGGGAAGAAGGGTTTTAGGAGGAGGAATTGAAAGTCACAGGGCTTTTTGTTCTTTTCACCTTCATGTACTTATAAATTGAGACAAATAGTCAAATACAAATACTGCAATTTCAAACTCACCTAGGTCTTTTTTTACATGTGATAAAAAAATATACTACGTATAGTATTTATTTAAACTGAATTAAGCAGGGATAATTTACACTCGTTTACACCACTTCATATACTCCAAAGCCACTAAACAGAAAAAGTAGGCAATACCTTTGGACAGGTGATGTAAGTGAATCGAGAAAATCTCTAGTTGCATGGGACAGTATCTGTCGTCCCAAGGCATAAGGAGGTTTAGGACTTACACATATGCCTACTTGGAATAAGGTTTACATGTTGAAACTTCTTTGGGCAATTCAAAGGAAAGAAGATAAACTGTGAATCTTTTGGATGCATTTATACTATGTAAAGGGCAACGATTTATTGCACATGGAGGCTCCTGCTGATGCCTCCTTTCTGTTCAAGAAAATCATTAAGGTACATCGGGCAATACAAGGTGATTCGACTTGGAGTCAGAAGCTTACAAATAATAAATTTGTGATGTCGAAGGTTTATTTGAGTTTGAGGCCTCCTATAGTGAAGACACTGTGGAGAGAATTTGTGCTAAATTTTATGGCGACCCCCATAGGCACAATTCATTCTATGGTTCACATTGTGGAAAAGGCTATCAACAAAGGTTCGATTATTAGAGTTTAATTGTCATATTGATACTATGTGTTGTTTTTGCGGGCTAGAAGAAGAAACGATGGAACACTTGTATTTTGATTGTGCTTACATTCACATGGCCTATGAAGCAATCATGAAATGGATTGGGATTGATACTATTCATGACTGTCGACTGAGCAGTTTCTATAAGTTGGTAGAAGGCAAATCGCCCAAGGCCCGATTTCTTAAAGTGTTGATAGCGGAATTTGTATATGTTTTTTGGATTGAAAGAAATTACATAATTTTTCAGGACATAAGCCGACCTGCAAACAACATTCTTCGAGAGATTGCTCACTGTATATTGGCACGTTGTCAGTTTTCTAGTAAGATGGTGAAGTTTTGTAGTCAGTTTATTAGATACCCCATGAGTTTGGTTCGATAGATAAGCTAGCAGTTTGTTTTCGGTTTGGGCACTGGATTTGTTTCCAGCTTTCTTTTGTATTTTGTGTAGAGCGACGTTGTCTACTTGGAATGAATAAAAGCTTAATTTGTTCCAAAAAAAAAAAAAAAAAGGCAACTACTAAACAAGTCTATGTGGATTAGATCCAGATTTTTTAAATAACTCTATAAATATAATTCACGAGTTGATATATTGGACCTAGTCGATTTTAGAAAATTTAATTAAAAAGACTTTTCAATTGGGTTTGATTTGATCTTCGTCTTTTATTGTTATTTGTGGTGTTATAGCGTTTAAATAATGTGGATGTTGTCCTCAAATACTATGTCGAGTTATATTGCCGTGCGTTAGAGTTGTACGTAAGTTTGAATGTATAACACATTAAAACACTTGAGAACAGTGATAGTAAGAATGGAATCTCCACTCCCCATGGTGCCTTATGTGCAAAATCAATTTTATCAAAAACTCAAATAACATAGAACGTACTTAGAGTGAAGTATATAGACCCAATATTGCAGATGAGGAGTTAGGGGTTGGCATTTTGGGGTGTCCCCCCCCCCCCCCCCTTGAAATTTCAAAAATAATTTTTTTACAAATAATATGTATATCGATTTTCAAGAATTTGAAACCAAACCTCTTAAATATAATAACTCTATATATGTAATTTCGTCTCTCAAACTCCAAATCGTAGGTCCACGCCCAAAGATGAACCAAGTATGATTACTCATTGCTAATTAGTAACTAATCAACACAAGCCCAACCCACCAAATAGACCTACCACAAAACCCTAGCCCAATCCCTTTCTTTTCCGACCAATCAACAATGTCTGATTTCCAATCAATCAACAAGGTTGTTTATGTGCTGGGAGAATTAGGGAATCATATAGCGCGCTTTCATATTTCATAAAGGGATTAACCTATGCATTTTTCGTTTCTTGAGCGCTGGGACATCAACGACAACTATAAGCACATCGTTTTACTATTATTGTATCTACGACGTAAGGCCCAATATATATATTGTTGAACTTCTTCGGCTCTGTTTGATTCGCTGGAAAATTTATGAACTGAACTTAATAAATCTGAACTGAATTGAACTTAATTAATCTGAACTGAATTTATTTTAAGTATAAATTTTAACTAAGCAAACCTGAATTGAATTGAACTTAATAAATCTGAATTGAACTTATTTGAATTGAAATTAATGTGAAATTAGGGCTGGGCACGGGTTGGGTATTTGTGGGTTCGGGTATTTTGGATACGGGTAGCTCGGGTACCGGGTATATCGGGTTCGGGTTCTCGGGTAGTTACTTGAAACCAAAATATATATATATATATATATATATATATATATATATATATATATATATATATATATATATATTCGGGTATTGGGTACCCGACTGTAGCCTTTAAAAAAAAAAAATTTAATAATTAATTTTTAAGAAACTGAAAAAGGAGACCTATTGAGTAATAATGGGGTACTTCTTTCTTCTTCATCACAATACCTATGAATCTGCCGAGTGCCGACAATGGAAGTATTCTTTTCTTTCTTCGTATACTTCCATGAAATCACTTGGGAATCAACATTCTTCCTCTCCCCTAGAATCTCGATTATATCAATCATCATTCTTTAGTTTCAATTTTCAGATCAAGAGATAAAGCATGGAGTAATAAAGAGTTCAGTTTAATTTGGAGATCTATTTGAGCACAAATAGATCTGGGTGAAAAAACAGAGGCATTTCCATCAATCCATCCATGAGCCGTCTTAAATGTAGTCCGATGGAGAAAAGAGCAGGTATCAGGTGTCAACCCGTTTGAATAAATTGGAAATTTCCTTCTGCCCAAAGAAAAAGAAATAAAAAATTATAATTTTGTTCTCACTACCCAAGGGTACCCAAAACCCGATCGGTTATTGAATCGGGTACCCGAAACCCGAATTACCCGAAAATCACTACCCAACTAACCCAAACCCGATCGGTTCGGGTCCGATACACAAATACCCGACCCAAACACCCAGCCCTAGGTGAAATAGACATAACTTCCTCTTCACTTGTATCCGAAACACGCTCTCGAGCAACATCCACTCCAAATCAATGTTACTCACTGTCACACCTATACCTTCATTCCATACATTAATTGTAGAAGCTTTATTCTATCTCTCATGTCCTCTTATGCACTGATCACTGATGCTTGAGATATATTAATTGGCATGGTTTATTTGTAGAAAATATGAAATTCATTATCAAAATGGACTTGTATTGAAATGCAGGCATAGTTGCTTGCTTTGTTTATACTTTATACTACCGGCAAGAGGTAATACGAGCTGGGGTTGTAGGCTCGTAGCCTGTCTTGTGCGTCTCTAGTTCTCTGGGTGGAGTATGCCTACAGGCACCATCTACACTTAAGTCTTAACATAGTTCTCGTAGTACACATAAGTGCATAACATAATTATATTCCTCTGCTTACAAGAGGCAGAATTATATACACAAAGAATTGATTTAGTGAACTAAATTTGGTTTGTGTACGTTTGCTACAGACGAAAGGCAATGAAATAAGAGCTAATTTTTTAATTAAAAACAGCAAAAAATATGTAAAACATTGATGTAAAAAGTAGTCGAAATCTAGTGACCGTACTTCTGAAACTCCCACTCACTATTATCTAGAGGGCAAACTTGTCGCGTTTTCAGCCATCTGCTAATGCAATGGAAGTGAAAGGCATGGTTGCAAACACCCCAAGCAACCGTGCACTCTTCGCTGGTTGCGCTAGCTTGATTAGCCTGACACTCGATGCAGAGGTCCATGATGTGATTTCTGCAGATAGCACAGTTGTCGACAACAATATCCCAAGCCCATAGAGCAACAGCGTTCCACTTTTTAATCTCAAGTCTCTTGGATTTCTTAGACTGAGTGGTTTTGGAAGATCCTTCTTCTTCGGCAGGAACCATGTTCACGTCGGTATTGAGAGGAGAAGCCATGGTAGCAGAGAGACGACTAGAGGCTTTTCGAGCTGAATTAGCTGATTATTGAGACCCGATGGATGAGAGGTCGCGGCCTGTATTTATATAGGATTTGATGACCGATTTCATAATGGAATTTAATTTATTGTTAAATTTATTGTTTGGTAAATTTCTGAGTTCTAATATGAAAAGTATATAGAACAATAAGGTAGCAAATCAAAACCTTATGGGATACAATAAGGTACAAAATCAAAACCTTATGGGATTCTAATTACGGTACATGATTTGCATGTTTGCTATAAATATAAATACAAGGCTAAATTCTACTTCTCGTCATCCCACCTTAGTTTCACCTTTGTTCCTAGCAAGCCTTCAATCAAGCAGCCAGCCATGGGAGTTTTCACCTTTGTTTGCAGGCAATCAGGCGGCGACAACTGGTCTGCCAAGCAACTCAACGGTGAACTTGAATCTTCTGGGGCCTCAACCTACGAACTCCAGCGCAATCTTGTCCAGGCTGCTCTCTCCGCAGACTCTTCCGGTGCCGTTCAGTCCTCATTCTGTTATGTGACACCAAACTCCGCGGTCTTTCAGGTGATTGTTGGTGGAAGTGTTGGAGGAGGATCAACTGCCCCGGCCGCTTCTTCCGGTGGCCATGCAGCTCCAGCAGAGGAAAAGAAACCAGAGAAGGAAGAAGAAGAGAAGGTAGAGGAGAGCGATGATGAAGCAATGTTCTCCCTTTTCGATTAGATTAATCATCCCTAGCTTGTCATGTTTCCATTAATCTTTTATTGTTGTTAGAACTTCTATTTACTTTTTTCTTTATTAGATTTGGTTTATGGTATAAGCTTCTTTTTTTCTCCCTTTTCTTTTTGTGATTGTATGGTATATTTGACTATAGTTGCTAGCCTAATAAGTGTCTTGTGTTGAATGTTGATATATATGCTTGTTGCTGTATTTAAAAGGGAAAAAATACCTCTGAATCCTGAGAAGCTCCAATGGCGAACTATTCCAAGTCGAAGAGAAGAATATTGCCTGTCTAATCGCAGACCATAAACAACATGGTTGACCATTTCGATGATAAATCAATCATCCTATCCAACAAACTTTCCTGTGTACAAAATTTCTTTGATATTCAGATAAAAATCAACCACAAACACAATATGGCATGCGCAAACTGTTTCACACAGTGGTTAGGAGAGAATGAAGACCTTCGCGATTCAGTACCCCCGATCGAATCCCCAAAAATCTCTCTTACGCTTAGGATTACTATTTGCTCTCAATCTCGATTTGGCACATAGACAGCCCTTCTAGGGGCTAATGTGAGTTTTCTACATCGGATCGGCTCTGCCAATTCACAGTAGGGCTACTAAGGTTTGTAAATCAATGGACAGAAGTTACATCTAAAACTGGATTTCATATGTTACAAATCAATGAATCACTCATGGATCAATTAATTACAACGATTCCATTTGAAACTAACAATATTTTCGATAAAATTAATATATACAACCACCTTCGCCTTGAAAGGGATGTATATTCAATCCCCAACAGAGCCAGTACGAAGAAGCATATGTACTAGTAGCTAGGTAGGCTTCCTCTAATAAGAGTTCATGCTATATATATATATATTGCAGATGCATAAGAAGCTAAAGATCAAAACTATGGCTGTTGAAATGAAAAATAGCCTGTTCACTTCTCCGGCCTAAACTCTGTGTTCTGCACTCTCTAGCAACACTGCTCTGAAGCGATGGCGGTCCACAGACGATGACGCCTATATCAACGCTTCCCCATCGACTTGACATGGACTCGAAAATCCCTGTCAAAGATAGTCAGTCAAGTCAGGCGAAAAATCTGGCCACAAAGCATATGCAAAGACAAATATATTGCCAAATCTTTATGCATATGTACCTCTGAAATTAGGTCTCTGACCATACAAAACAGTGTTTGTGTATTGTTCACTGACAGACATCTTCAGTTCATACTGTCTCACAGTTTCATTTTCATTGATGCCCTCAGATTCGGGAAGAGAAGTTTTTCGATCCCAGAGGTGCCATAAACTAATTACAAGGCCTCCGAAAAGGAGAACACTCACCACCATGCATGCAAACAACAAGAGCCCCTTATACCACAGGTAAGACGGATTAACATAAGGATTTACGTAGAAAATGTCTACAAGAGCCACAGTAACAACAAGGCCTATTGTGGGTACAATCACATATATCCCTGACCATACTATGTTCCCAGTTCCAGCCAGAACAGATATCCCTTGTCGCGTGGATGAAGGAAAAGTAACCAAGCTAAAAGGCACTATTTCTTTTCCCTTTTCCTGCAGTTGATCAACAGTTTACTGATCATGTTTAAACGAGTTAAAGTCGTACGTAATATAGGACATATAATTATGCATGGAACAATATCGATGGGTTATTATGCTATTAGCTTACAGAAACCAATACAACTGATCAGAAAGAGTTTCTTTTTACCAGTTGAGGTTCTGATTCACGCGTAACATATGCTTTAACTTCAAGATTAAGCGTGTTGGAGAAAGCTGGACAGATAGATTCCATGTTCACAGTATTAAGAAGGAGAAGCTCATCGGATGTTTTGACTGCCCATACTAGGAGTACATTCCTTGGCAAACAAGGCTTCCCTTCCTTGATACGGTGCAGAAGGTCACTCAATATGGCCAAGAAAGGCGATATTCCTATGCCTCCTGCAACCAAGATAAGGTTTCCATACCTAAATGAAACAACAAAAAGGATACACCATGAATTTTCAGAAATCAGTTGTTGGAGCAAATTCTAACTGGATTATGTATGGTGACTACAAATGAGAGATGTTAAAAAGAAAATGTAGAGCACGTACATCAAGTAGTATAGTGATCGATGACCATATGGTCCCTCCACAGAAGCTGTAATTTCCTGAGTAACGCTTGAGATTCGTCTTTCCAGTTTTTTAGACCAATCTCCAAGAACCTTGATAAGGATTGCAATATGATTCTTACCGTCAAGAGGACTAGATGAAACGCTAAACGGATGCCACTGAATCCAAGATAATTCACGAATTTGAAGAAAAATCCAGCCTAGGGAGTTATAGTGAAGATCTGAAAGGGCAGATATTTGCTTAACAAACAATCACATAACATCAGAATTAAAGTATATGCAAAGAGATAATTATGATTCTCACTTGCTGGCTTTGAAAGGACTAGTTCCACTGTTCCACATGGAAATGATCTAGCATAAACTATGTTAGCTGTCCTTCGCGATTGGCAGAATCTAAGAAATCGATCAAGCATGAAGAGGAATATTCCTCCGGAAGTAAAAGTGAAAACAAAATCGCCAACATGCATGGCCAGGAAAACAATGAACACCACATATAGTTGGTGAGTGTAGAAAAACAACTCAAAGTTTTTCCTCCTGACTCCAGGAAGTGATGTAATCCAAATCAGTAGACCAGCCAGGAGACTGATCACTCCCGGAAAATGAGCATAGCCAATATTTTTCCACTCCAACTGCAAAATATGACAAATGAGTATTTGAGCATTGGCCTAATCAAGAAAATGTACAGTAGTGTTTGCATGCAGATGCTTGTTTATAATACTGAGACTCACTTGGCGAAGGAGTTGCCCCTCCATTGTCCATCCGATTAGGTATAAAAGGCCATGGACAGTAAAAATGGCCATGGTGAGATGTCCCAACCAAACATGATACCTCGTTGCATGCTCGAATGGAATATCTATGAGCTGTAGAAGAACAGATCCCCTTGCAACCGGCAGAAACAAAAAGGCCAAGCAATAGATTCCAGTGGTCCCCAAATGAAGCCCTGTCTGCTCCAGCATTTCAGCACTGAAATAAATCTGACTCAGCTGAATTGCTAAACAAAGTAAAAGTGAAAGCACAAGAAATGTTTCATTACAAGGGTAGTGCCTAGAACGTTATATATACCAGGAAATGTCGGTGGCATTCTTCGCAGTTTGGATACAGATTGCCCAGACGACATATGCAGAGAAAAGCACGATACCAATCATCTCTGCAGCAGATATCACTCCAAAAGGTCCTTCCACAAAGACCGGAAATGTCCACAGGCGAAATCGTGGCTGTCTTGAAGTTTTATTTCTGAAATCCAGAACAAAAAACATACTCCCGTTACATGAATGAACAAAAGCAGCAGATAAAAAATCGAAGTTTCTGAACAGTTACATAACATACCCATGAAATTCCTCTTCTCCACAGAGAACAAGATATGGTATGCTAAGAAACGCAATCAGAAAGATAGGTGCACCGAATAGCAAAAACAAGCTTCCTGCAGTAAGGAAGGATTTCAAGGTAAGATACTTAGAAACAGCTAAAGGAAAGTGAATAGCTGAATTTAGAGTTATTTATCAGTTAACCTGCGGTTCCAAACAGAGTTGCTCCAGTAGCTTGACGCCATTTGAGATAGAGAGTACTCCCTAACGGGGATGGAAATACGAAGATAAGAGCAACCCATGCACTGAATATCAGCCACATAGCTCCACTGAGAATCCATTTGGTTGAAGAAAGCAAAAGATGTCTCTTCTTTGAAGAACTTTTTCTCAACAGAAGAGGTTCTTTAATTGACATGTCATTCATTATTGGCCTAAAGCAAGAAAATCAATAAAGAAGCTGTGAGAACTTTTTAAACTTCTTAATATCAATAAAGAAGCAAGAAAATCAATAAAGAAAATCAATAGAGAGGCTTAGCTTCTTAAAACTTCCAAGCATGGTTAAAAGCAAGCCAATTAATTGGCCTAGTCATTATGTCCGTGTTTAGCAAAAGTCCAATAAATGAAAATGAATGAACATTGATGAGTTACATTCACAACACAGGAAAAAGATGAGAGTTTTGGAGAAAACAAAAAACACTGGCCACATGAATCCTAGGCAACTCACACTGGTCATGTGAAAAGGAAAGGTGAAGTAACTAACAACACAATTCTCATTTTCCAGGCCTACTAAAGATGCAAGACAATTGGTTGAAGATGACTTTATCTTGTGTTTTGCAAAAGTCCAATGAATCAACATTATTAATCAGTTGCTTTCACAGAAAATAAATAACACCAGAGCCTTGAAGAAAACAAAAATACACGTCGATCTTGGGACAACTTACACAGTCCCTTGTCCTATTCCCCTAGAAAGACCATTATTGCCTGAAAGAATTGCCAGTTGCAACATAAACCATTCATTGTGCTATCACAGTTTGTGATGAACACTTTTATGTCTACTATATACTCTACTAGTTGATTCAGTGTTAAGTGTGATTGTATTTGTTGAACTTGAATATAAACAGAAGAAAGGCGATTTCCATCGAACTTGATGGAAAATCTAATTCTTTGCATATATTACTGCAAAGAAATCAGATTAACAAACAATTGGATAAACTGAGGCTGATTTTTTTTTCCCTCAACTTTGCTGAACTTTAACAGACATTTCATGGTTGGAATAAAAATAAAACTTCATTATATTTTTGGAATAATAGTAACTAAGAGACTTACATATACATTTACTAGTACTATTATGAAGTATTATATACACAATTTACTGCATAAGCAAAGATATAGGCATCATAGTGCTCATCTCTATATTGAGCTTATAAGAGTTCATGCTATATACTGCAGATGCACAGCTAGAGATCAAAACTATGGCTGTTGAAGTGAAATATCGCCTCGTTGCCTCTTCGGCTAAGATTCTGTGTCCTGCACTCTTTAGCAACACTGATCTGAAGAGTTGGAGGTCCACAAACTATCACGCCTATGTCAACATTTCCCAATCGGCCTGACATGGACTCGAATATTCCTGCAAAAGAAGATAGTTAAGTCAGATGAAAAATCTTTGGCCACGAAGCTCATGCAAAGGCTATAAATCTTTTATGAGCGATTGCCGTACCTTTGAAGTTCGGCCTCTGACCATACAAAACAGTGTTTATGTATTGTTCAAAGCCTGAACTCTTATGCATCTTCGGCTCATGCTGTTGGACAGCTTCATATCCATTGCTGTCCTTAGATTCGTGAAGAGAAGGTTTTCCCTCCCAGAGATGCCATGATCCAATTACAAGGCCTCCGAAAAGGACAACACTCACCACCATGCACACAATTAGCAAGAGCCCCTTATACCACAAGTAAGAAGACTCCGGATGAACATTTACATAGTAGGTGTCTAACAAAGCCACCGTAATTGCCAAGCCGATTGTGGATACGATTATGTATATCCCTGACCATACAATGTTTCCAGTTCCAACCAAAACGGACATTGCTAGTCTCTTCGAGGCTGGATAAGTAGTTGGCTTAAAAGGCATTATTGCTTTCCCTTCTTCCTACAGGACATCAAAACTTGAAGTTAATGGGAGTTTGGTGTAATGTTTCTAGGAACCAAAAGAGTAACATCCTTACCAGTGGGGGTTCTGATTCGCGAGTAACATAAGTTTGAATTTCAAGGTTTAGTCTATCTGAGAAATTTGGACAGATAGACTCCATATCGACAGTCTGAAGAAGCGGAAGCTCATCTGATGTTTTGAGTGCCCATACTATCAGTAGATTTCTTGGTAGACAAGGCTTTCCATCATTCATACGGTGGAGAATGTCGCTCAGGATGGCCAAGAAAGGTGATATTCCTATGCCACCTGCTATTAATATAAGGTTTTCGTACCTAAATGAAAAATACAAAAGGAAAAAAATCAACACACATACTCCGACTAATGAAAAACTTATGAACTTGACATATTTACAGAATAACGAGGGTACGTACGACAAGTGGTATGCTGATTCATGGCCATAAGGCCCTTCTACATAAGCTGTTATTTTGGAGCCAGATTCGGAGATGCTTGAGATTCGTTTTTCCAGTTTCCCGGTCCAATCTCCGAGAACCTTTATGAGGATTGCAAGATGATTTTTTCCGTCTAGAGGACTAGAGGACACACTGAACGGATGCCACTGAAGCCAAGACAACTCGCGAATTTGGAGAAAAACCCAGCCAAGTGCATTATAATGAAGATCTGCAATGTCAGAAGCGGAAACAATCAGATAATTTAATGAAAGAAGCATAGTAATCCTGAAAAAAGTGCAAAGAGCTTTATGTACTTGCTGGTTTTGAAAGAACTAGTTCCACGGTTCCACAGGGAAAGGTTCTTGCTGAAACTACATCAACTGTCTTTCGAGACTGCCAGAATCTAAGGAAACGATCTAGCATGAATAGAAATATTGGCCCTGCAGCAAAGCAGAAAATGAAGTCCCCAACATGCATCGCCAGGAAGACAACGAAAACTATGTATAATTGGTGTGTATAGAAAAACAACTCAAAGTTTTTCCTCCTAACGCCAGGAAGTGATGCAACCCACATCAGTAGACCAGCTAGGAGACTGATCACTCCTGGCAAATTTGCAATTCCAAAGTTTTTCCACTCCGTCAGCTGAACAGAAGAACAGATGGAAAATCTCATCAGCACTTTCATCATCTCTTTACTGGACACTAAGGTTCTAAAGCTGTTTAAGACAACATCAACAGTTCATATTACTATCATTTTACTATCACTTTGCAGTTTAATATTTGGAATGTGGAGAAATAGGGATATGGTATGAAGAGTGAAGACTCACCTCTTCAATAAGGGTTCCATTGATTGACCATGCGATAAGAAAGAAAGCGCCATGGAGAGTAAAAATCATCATAGTAAGATGTCCCAACCAAACATGGTATCTTGTGGCATGCTCAAACGGGATATCTATAAGACGTAAAAGAACTGAACCCCTTGCAACCGGTAGAAACAAAAAGGCCAAGCAGAACAATCCAATAAACGCTATGCGTCGCCCAGTGAGTTGCAGCCAAAAAATACTGAAAGAATTCCAATTTAAAATTGTAATTTCGTAATCGCTCAAGAATAACATCTACACTACATTAGATGACAAGAAGATATATTCACAGAGATTCACTCAAGATAACTGTATCGATTTTCCACTACTGAGTTCTGCCAATATTAAACTTTTTATTGTGAACAACTCAATTCCTTCCCCTTCCAATGGAAATGGAACGCATACAAGTTAATTAAATACGAAGCAACTTAAATTTCTCATTCTTAAGTATGTGCAGATAACCATTCATAAATCATACCTATTCTCCCATGAAGGAAGATTAAAAGAGGTTGCAACTTCAAAATTCCTCAGAGTCTCAGCACAAAATGCCCAGATAACATACACCGCGAATACCATGATCCCAATAATTTCCGCAGCAGAAACAACCCCGAACGGACCTTCCACAAGAACCGGGAACGTCCACAAACGAAAGCGTGCATATCTTGAAGCCTTACCGCTAAATTTCAATATCAAGAAACATATATTACAACTCTCTCAAACAGAGGTAACAGGGGACTAACTTATTAACATTTTCGAAATATTCACATACCGATGAAGTTCGTCTTTATCACAGAGAGAAAGATAAGCTACTCCAAGAAATGCAATAAGCAGAATAGGTGCACTAAACAGCAGAAATGTGCTTCCTGCAATAATATTAATGTAAAAAATCGAATACTTTATACAACAACGAAAACGATCGACTTTGAAGATCTTGAACAATGAAGAACTAGTAATTTATGATCAACGAACCTGCTCTCCAATACACGGTGTTCTGCGTGGCGTCACGCCACTTTCTGTAAAGATGAGTCCCAAAACTACATGGATAGACAAATATAGCAGTAACCCATAACAAGAAAATCACCCACATTGCCACCTTGAGAATCCATTTAGTTGATGAGACCAAAAGAGATGGACTTTTCTTGGCATAATAGTTGGTAGAATCTGCTTTGTTTAATAGAAGAGGTTCATTCTTCGAGTGATGTTCCATTAGGCTCTGATAAAAGTTGTCTCAATGGCCTTATTCTTGACCACTTGTATGGTTGTATCTATAAACTTTAGTTCATAAAGCAATCATTATATACGCAGAAGCTGATCCAACATGTCCACATTCAAGTTTCAACCAGGTAAATTCAAGATGAAATGTATAAACTTGGAAAATCTTTGAAAAAGCAAAGCCACATATTATTTGTTGGACCACTTAAGCTCTTTTCAATTGTAATAATCACAAATTACAGTAACAGAAAAAATGCAAGTGTACATTTTACATTTTAATTTGGCTCCGTCTTTGTGTGTTGGCGTTAGGTTCGGGTAAGTAGTTTTGCTGGTTGGGACGGGTTTGGATTGGCTTGGTCCTGTGCGTTGTGTGCCCTGTGTGTGTGTTTTGTGGTTGTGTGTGCTGAGAGTGTGTGCGTTGAGTGTGTTTGTCGGTGCCGTGTGGTGGGTACGTGTGGGGAGTGGAGTAAGAGCTTTGGTGTGTGTTTAGTTTTTTTTATGTGTAGTGGAGTGTGTGTGTTGTTTGTGTGTTGTGTGGGTGGGTGCGTGCTGTTTTGTGTTTTTGTTTGTTTTGTTTGTTTTTCTTTGTTTTGACTTTTCTTTTGTTTGCAGGGCAACTGGCAGTGGGTTTGCTTCTTCATGAAGCTGTTTCCGTTTGAAGAGGGGACAAGTCCTCTGCTTAGGTAAGTCTCTTTTAAATTCGATGCTATCCCGGATCATGTTTTTAAATTTATTGTCACTTGTTCAAGGGTATAGAATGTAGGAGGTTGGCCGGGTAGTTATTTCTCGAGGAATTGATGGGTCCTTAAGTTTGTGGTGTTGCTTTCAGTGGGTTCGAGGGTTATTTTTTTAGCATACGGTTGTCTATTTATAGTTTGGATCGTTGTTATCTCTCTTACTAGTCTGTTAAGAGCATGACACGTGGTTGTGTCGAGGTCGTGCAGTATACACCATGTTGTGATATTTCATTCGGGTTCTTCGGGACTTTGTGGCACCTACGGATTCACAATCACCCCCGGACAACCAAAAAAAGTGTATGTAAAAGACAACCAATAGGTTTGAAAAATGAAAGATGTTGTTAAAAAGAAAAGGACCCGCAAAAGCCTAAGGGGTCAGTTCGCTCAGTTTCGTTCTATTGGCTGCTTGTTGGAGCTGTTGTGTGGTGTAGTGTGGCCAGCGCTTGTGGTTCAGTATTTCTACCATTATGTTGGTTTCGTTGTAGTTTTGACTCCCTCTGAGAATCGTTGGTTGTAAGTTATTACTATGCTGGTTGAATTTTTAAGAATATTTTTCATACTCTTTGTAAGACGTTGACATTTCAATAAATTTTTTGCCGTTATAAAAAAATAAAAATTTCAAAAATAAATAAAAAGTTTGGTACTTCAAGTAGCATGCTTCACTTGACTTCTCAGCGGTACAAAATGAATGAATAAAATTGACTGTTGAGATTTGAGAGTATTAAAATAGTAAAATACACAATGAACTGATGAAGCACAGTTTTATTGTGTTGGACGTTGGTATCTATACTTTTTTTTATTTTTGTCCATCTAAAAAGGAAAACGTATAGATAATCTAATGGGACAAAGATAGTATTGTTCAAGGATCCGCAGTTAAGTTTAAACCCATTTTTCAAGAAAAATAAAGACCCACATAAAACTACTTTTGTGACGTGAAGTAAAGTTTATTGAATTTATCAGAAAACTCCAAAATTCGGTTAAATTTCTATTTTTGGTCTAATCTTGACTTTTATTTTATTTTTTTGTATAGAAAAACTTTGTCCAATCTTTTTTTCTTTTTTTCTTTTTAAGGGCGTCCAATCTTGATTTGGAGACAGAGGAGACGTAAATATCGTACATTTAAGTGAATAGGGCCGTAGATAATGAGTGGAAACCATACAAATTGAATATGAAGCCTAAAATATTTATGGATCTTTTTCTTCAATTTATGTGTACCTAAGGAATCGCTTCCTAACTGGTGGATAAGATAGAGACAACTAAGTAGCAGAGATTCACAAAACATAAGAAACTGTACAATGAATCATAGTATTAATTATTGCTTCTGTAAAATTCAGGTGCCAAGATATCTTAACAGTACTAGTAGACTAGTAGTAGTTAAATAAAAAGAACATTTTCTCAACTTGCTTGTCATTTTTTTTAAGAAAACTTTATTATGAAAATAAACTTTGTTACATTCACGAACCTAAAAAAGCCACAGTATTAAAGTCTATAGCTAAAACATCAACCAGTCAGCTAGGGCAAACATCCACACGAAATACATACAACTACTAGAGTCTAAACCGAGATTAATTCCAAAACTCTTATGGCTAGCTAGCCTAATTAGCTAAATAATCAGTAATATTATTAGCTAGCTTACCCGTAAACATAACGCCAAATGACATTTCCTAACCTTTCCCATTACCTTTTGCGCATCTTCAAGTAAAATTTATTGGGTGATTCGGGTTGAGGCAAGCTAATAAGAACTGTGTGAAGTGTGAACCATACTTCTATTGAATTTACTTGTGATTGTTTTCTGAGCCACCTATTCAATACAATATGCCACCAAGTCACTCTCCTCTTAATTAACTCCAATTGTGATGTTTTTATCAACATCCACTATTCCAACTAGAAAAAAATCCATTTTCTTAAATAAATACAAGGAAAGAAAAAAACAAAAAAAAAACACATACACTGGTCCAATTCCTCAAACTTAAGTAATAATGTTGACATTTTTCCATTTTTGTTGGTATATTATCATAGCCTTTGGTAGTTTGTTTGAAGTATCAAGTATGGGAGGCCAATGAGACCACATAAAAGACCTTGAAAAAGAACCTGGCATACGTGTCAACTACTCCATGGTTACATTCTTGGAGAATTTAGTATTAGAAACAAGGTCCTACAGTAGGGACATGGAATCTGGGAGTATCTGATGCTGTGACTTGTAAGTAGTAACACATACATCTTCATTTCTTGAACTCTAGCCAAGTAGTAGGCTAGTAGCAAATATTTGTAACTTGAAAGAGGATACCAAACAAGTAGCAAGCACGAAGATACACACCCGCACGGGTGGCCTTGTTGGTTAAAGAATGGGATAACACCCGATTAGTGTTATGCTTTCTATTTACATACGGAGTATGGGATATTGGACGTGTGTTGATGTTCAACTTATGTGGTTTACAAGTTGTACGTAAGTTGATTAAATTTACACTGCGTACCGTAAGGCTAGCAAATGCAAATTACTCACGTCATCAAATAAATAAATGCGGCTACAACACCTGGACCTTAAATCATGGCACAGTGGCACACTTCCTCCAGTCGAGTCCTGTTGCATATTTTCCACGCATAAGTTGATCCTCTTGGGGTTCTTTTTCTTCTCTGATCACATTATAAGTTTATAGTCACAACGAGGCATTTCACTAGACTTTCCGAACCATCCCTCGTAAAAATGCAACACTTCAGACCTATTTGAAACAACATTAGCTCAAAAAAAGGTTCATTGCCAGAACTTAAATGATGAAAAACACCAGTTCGTTTAACCACAATCACATACCAGTAAGCCGGGAACTGGAATGGTGCATATTTTCCATAAATAACTTCAACATCATTTTGTACCATCTTAATGTTTGAGCCCTTGGCATGAACCTGTACCGCGATACAGGAACTTCAGTGATGTTTCAAGATGTGAATAAGCTAGTTTAGAGACTGAGAAAGAACTGTGGATATAACAAACAGACCTGCTTCAAATGCCAGATAATTTCCAAATCTGTTGGAATGACATGGTAAAAGGTCCAAATGGACCAAATCCATTGATTGCTTTCAGCTTCTCACCCAAATTCTCAGTCAGACAAGCTTAGCGTACCAGCAGTACTTTCAAGTTCTCTCAGTTCAGTTCTGCCTTCAACCACATCTTGAGCAAGTTTTATAACACAACCTGCTCGGTAGTCAAGATTGCAGCTAGCGCTTTGCTAAAAACTTCTCATCAAGACAAGCCAACTCCTTTGGGGTTGGGAAATTCCCAGTTCTAACGGGAGAAAAACCTATCCCTTCTAAGCGCTGTAAATCATCAACAGAACAAGTAGTCTCTTTATTAAAAATGGAAATGCTGTGCGGTGCTTCACATTTTGTAACAAATTAAGTCCTCCTTGGCATCTGAAATACTATCTGTGGTCATTCCTGTTTCTTCCAGTCGTATAGTCTCGGCAAGTATGTCAGCCAATTTTTTCGAACATTTACTCCTGCTCTTTCGCTTAGATTCTTTTCCTCCGGGTGTTTTAGGAATAAGTTCTATTATTTCAGCGAGTAAAAGGCATTTTTGGTCCCAAAGTTTGAATGGTATGGCATATGTAGTCCCATCTTTGCTCCTGCCGGCAAATTTAGTCCCAAAATTTCAAATGTTAGATAAATTTGGTCATTTTTCACAATTTTGAACTTTGACTGCTGATGTGGCGATCGAGTCAACGGGTCAACTCATCCACATCATCTGATGATGTCATTATGACGTCATAATTATTAAATTTTTTATTTTTTAATTAATAAATAAAAAATTAAAAATAATAAATAAACGAAAATTGGAAAGAAAAGGAAGAAAAATGCGTGAAGAACAAATAAAAAAAGGACCCGGTTAAAACTTAAAACCCACACTTCCCAATTCCCATCTCTCCTTTTTTTTTTTTTTAATGACTTTATCAAAGTTCTTTTGCTTAAATTATTGTCTTGGTTTTGTCTTTTATGGGTTTGTGGCTTTGGCTCAATTCTTTTTTCCTTTTTACTGTAGTTGTAGCTCGTGCTAAAAAATGCTCCTAATGATACGGATGCTTCTTATTCCCCTTTATTTTCATTTTCCTTTTTTGTATTTTTTTTAAATTAAAATTTTTAGAAATTATGACACAATAATGACGTCATCAACTATTTTTTTTTCTGTTTATTAATTAAAAAAATAAAAAAAATTAATAATTATGATGTCATAATGACGTCATCAAATGAGTTGACCCGTCAAAGTTCAAAATTGTGACAAAGGACCAAATTTACCTAACATTTAAAACTTTGGGACTAAATTTGCCGCCAGAATCAAAGATGGGACTACATATGACATACCCCTCAAACTTTGGGACTAAAAATCTAAAAATCTCTTTTTCCTGTTTCAGCTGTTTCATGGAACTCCTTTACCCTCATATTTTCTTCCATGGATAATCTGAGCATTCTCCTTACTTGGGACTACAAACAAGAAAAACTATCAGTTCCCATTCCCACAAGTCAATGCAAAATAGTAACAGCCATACGGATACAAGAAAAACACTAAAAGACACAGCCATCACTGATTCTCATATTTACAAGGAGTATGGTTAAAGAACTCAGCAAGAGATACTAACTGCCTGCTCAAATAAGATAGTACGACATCAACTGAGGACATCATCTGAAACGAAAAGAACATGCAAATCCAACTTTATACAATACTAACAACATTCAGTACAGTTTCAAACCTTTCATTTCTATAGCTACAAGATCCAACATGGCAGTATACTGCTTTCTCCTTCATAAATAAACTCCATATTTAGCACCGACAAAGTTTTAGTCTTGACAGTTAACAGGAAGCACATGATACTAGCAAGAATGACAAATGCAATCAACCCAATCTCATCAACTCCATTACCCAAACCAATCAAGATTCATGGCCGAGCAAATGCAGTTTTACTTCACATTATTTTCAAATCATACCGAAAAAAATTAATGAATGATATAGTTTCATGATTATAACTCATAATATATACTTTTTCATGATTATAATTTTATAATAGTATAACTTTCTTAATTATTTTTAGTAGTTCGGTTATCTAATGGTAACCTTGCTTAACTAACCAAAAGTGCTTACTTACCAGCAAGGCAAGCTCCTGCTGGGAAGAAAGCGAGTCAGTGCGGAAAACGGTGACGCATAGCGCGTGAGGAGAGTGAGCAGGTTGAGAAATTTGAACAAATTTATTTATGGAATATTAGAAACTAAGAGACTTACATATTTACTACTAGTATTAGTAGTATACTATCATATATTGTATACAAAGTTCACTGCATAAGCAAAGATAATGGCATCAATCTAGCGCTCATCTCATATTGAGCCTATAAGAGTTCATCCTATGTACTGCAGATGCGAAGCTAGAGATCAAAACTATGGCTGTTGAAGTGAAATATCGCCTTGTTGCTTCTTCGGCTAAGATTCTGTGTCCTGCACTCTTTAGCAACACTGGTCTGAAGAGTTGGAGGTCCACAAACTATCACGCCTATGTCAACATTTCCCAATCGGCCCGACATGGACTCGAATATTCCTGCAAAAGAAAGGACGATAATTAGTCAGGTGAAAAGTCTTGGCCACAGAACGCATGCAAAGGCTTGAAAATCTTAATGAATGACTGTTGTACCTTTGAAGTTCGGTCTCTGACCATACGAAACAGTATTTGTGTATTGTTCAAAGCCCGAGTTCTTATGCATCTTCGGTTCATCCTGTTCGACAGCTTCATATCCATTGATGTCCTCAGATTCATGAAGAGAAGGTTTTCCCTCCCAGAGATGCCATGATCCAATTACGAGGCCTCCGAAAAGGACAACACTCACCACCATGCACACAATCAGCAAGAGCCCCTTATACCACAAGTAAGAAAACACCTCATGATCTTTTACATAATAGGTGTCTAACAAAGCCACCGTAATTGCTAAGCCAATTGTGGATACAATTATGTATATCCCTGACCATACAATGTTTCCAGTTCCAACCAAAACGGACATTCCTTGTCGTTTTGAGGCTGGATAAGTAGTTAGCTTAAAAGGCATTATTTCTTTCCCTTCTTCCTACAGGACATCAAAAAGTTAACTGGAGTGTGAAGTGATGTTTCTAGGAACCAAAAGAGTAACATCCTTACCAGTGGAGGTTCTGATTCGCGAGTAACATAAGTCTGAATTTCAAGGTTTACTCTATCTGAGAAATTTGGACAGATAGACTCCATATCAACAGTCTGAAGAAGTGGAAGCTCGTCTGATGTTTTCAGAGCCCATATTATTAGTATATTTCTTGGTAGACAAGGCTTTCCATCATTGATGCGGTGAAGAACGTCGCTCAGAATGGCTAGGAATGGTGATATTCCTATGCCACCTGCTACTAATATAAGGTTTTCGTATCTAAATGGAAAAAGAAATTTTCAACACATAAAACAACAAATGCAAAACTTTTACACTTGACATGTTAACAGAACAAGAAGAGTACGTACGATAAGTGGTATGCTGATTCATGGCCATAAGGTCCTTCTACAGAAGCTGTTATTTTGGACCCAGATTCGGAGATGCTTGAGATTCGTTTCTCCAGTTTCCCCGTCCAATCTCCAAGAACCTTTATGAGGATCGCAAGATGATTCTTTCCGTCTAGAGGACTAGAGGACACACTAAACGGATGCCACTGAAGCCAAGACAGCTCGCGAATTTGGAGAAAAACCCAGCCAAGTGCATTATAATGAAGATCTGCAATTTCAGAAGCAGAAACGATCAGATAATTTAACAAAAGTATAGTAATCCTGAAAAAGTGCAAGGGGCATGATTTACTTGCTGGTTTTGAAAGAACTAATTCCACGGTTCCACACGGAAAGGTTCTTGCTGAAACTACATCAACTGTCTTTCGAGATTGCCAGAATCTAAGGAAACGATCTAGCATGAATAGAAATATTGGGCCAGCAGCAAAGCAGAAAATGAAGTCCCCAACATGCAAGGCCAGGAAGACAACAAAAACTATGTATAATTGGTGTGTATAGAAAAACAACTCAAAGTTTTTCCTCCTAACGCCAGGAAGTGATGTAACCCACATCAGTAGACCAGCTAGGAGACTGATCACTCCTGGCAAATTTGCAATTCCGAAATTTTTCCACTCCGTCAGCTGAACAGAACAACAGATGAAAAGCTCATCAGCACTTTCATCATCTGTTTACTGGATACTAAGGTTCTAATGCTGTTTAGAAACCTTCTTCATTTCTAACTATGGTGACATCAACAGTTCATATTATGATTTTACTATCACTTTGCAGTTTCATGTTCGGAATGTAGAGAAATAGAGATATGGTATATTGGTATGAAGACTCACCTCTTCAATAAGGGTTCCACTCATTGACCATGCAATAACATAGAAAACGCCATGGAGAGTAAAAATCATCATAGTAAGATGTCCCAACCAAACATGGTATCTTGTGGCATGCTCAAACGGGATATCTATAAGACGTAAAAGAACTGAACCCCTTGCAACTGGTAGAAACAAAAAGGCCAAGCAGAACAATCCAATCAACCCTAAGCGCAGCCCCGTGAGTTGCAGCCACAAGATACTGAAAGAATTCTATGTTATAACTGCAATTTGGTAGCTCAAAAATTACATCACATTAAATGATAAGAAGAGACATATCCATCAGATATTCCCTCAAGATAAATACTTCCAATACTGAATTCGGCTATTTTCTCAATATACAACTTTTATTGTGAACAACTCAATTCCTTCCCCCTCCAATGGAAATGGAACATATACAAGTTAAGCAAATACCAAAAAACATAAATTTTTCATTCTTAAGTATGTGCAGATAACCATTCATAAATCATCTCATTCTTAAGTATGTGGAGATAACCATTCATAAATCATACCTATTCTCCCATGAAGGAAGATTAAAAAAGGCTGCAACTTCAACATTACTCAGAGTCTCGCCACAAAATGCCCAGATAACATACACGGCAAATACCACGATTCCAATAATTTCCGCAGCCGAAACAACCCCGAACGGACCTTCCACAAGAACTGGGAACGTCCACAAACGAAAGCGTGCATATCTTGAAGCCTTACCCCTAAATTTCAATATCAAGATTCAAGAAACATATGTTATACTCTCTTAAACAGAGCTAACAGGGCACGAACTCATTAAATACTCACATACCGATGAAGTTCCTCTTCATCACATAGAGCAAGATAAGCTACTCCAAGAAATGCAATAAGCAGAATTGGTGCACTAAACAACAGAAATGTGCTTCCTGCAATAATATAAATGTAAAAGATCAATCACTTTATGCAACTTTGAATATCCCCACAGTTTAAATTGAACAATCAAGAACTAGTAATCAACCAACCTGTTATCCTATACACGGTGTTCTGCGTAGCGTCACGCCACTTTCCGTAAAGATGAGTCCCGAAACTACATGGATAGACAAATATAGCAGTAACCCATAACAAGAAAATCACCCACATTGCCACCTTGAGAATCCATTTCGTTGATGTGACCAAAAGAGATGGACTTTTCTTGGCATAATAGTTGGTAAAATTTGCTTTGTTTAACAGAAGAGGTTCATTCTTTAAGTGATGTTCCATTAGGCTCTGATAAAAGTTGTCTCAATGGACTTTTTCTTGACCACTTGTATGGTTGTATCTATAAACTTTAGTTCATAAAGCAATCATTATATACACAAAGTTTAAGCAGAATAATCCAGCACGTCCACATTCACCAGGTAAATTCAAGATGAAATGTAGAAACTTGGAAAAAATTTGAAAAAGCAAAGCCACATAGTATTTGTTGGACCACTCAAGGTCTTTTCATCTGTAATCATAATAAAATACAGTAACATAAAATGCAAGTGACATTTTACTGATATTTTTCCTTTTAATATGACATAAATCTCAACTGCTTATGACATTCGTTCCTCACAAGTCACAGGGAAACTACTTCATCTAAGAGGAGTTGTAAGGGTGATCGGGTGGTAAGGGTGCTGGAGTAGGAGTAGTGTAGTTAGATTTGCATTTTCAAAAGAGGGAGAAAAAAAACAAAAAAAAGAGAGAGACTGCTTCATGTAGGAGTAATATTATACTACAACAAATACATAAATAAAAAGTTTGGCATCAAGTAGCATGCTTCACATGACTTCTCTCAACTGTACAAAAATGAGTGGATAAACTAAGCTGACTGTTAAGAGTATTAGTAAAACACAGTAAAGCACAATTTTATTGTGTTGGAGGCTTTGCACTAGTAAGGTGGTTTCTATACATTTTTCATTTTCGTAAATCCTAACAGTAAAAAATTATAAACCCGCTAGTTCGAAGATAGTATTATTCATGGATCCGATGTTAATGGTGGGCATTAATTTATTTCTTGTTTAGTATACTTTTTTCTTTTCATTCGTGAATGAAAGTTAAAAAACTTTTTTTTTCCCTAGAAAGACAAGACCCACAAATGAATTTTGCAACGTGAGGTCAAGTTTATTTCCTATATCAGAAAAATCACAATTTGGTTAAATTCCTATTATTGGTCCAATCTTGATTTGTAGACAGAGGAGATGTAAATATCGTACATAATGAGTGAGTGGAAACCATAAAAACTGAATATGAAGCCTAAAATTTATGGGACCTTTGTCTTTAATTTTTGTGTCCCTAAGGAATTGCTTCATATCTGGTGTATAAGATGGAGACAACTAAGTAGCAGAGATTCACAAACTGTACAATGAAGGCATGACCACATGAATCATATTAATTATTGCCTCTGTAAAAATTCAAGAGATATCTTAAAAGTAGTTAAAACCAACATTTCCACGACTTTAGGAAATAATGTAGTTAAAACCAACATTTTCATTATTTTCTAAAGTCATGGAAATTGGAATTTTGGACCACCTATTCATTACAGTATGCCACCAAGTCACTCTCTTCTTAATTAACTCCAATTGCGATGTTTTTATCATTATCCACTATTCCACTAGACAAATTCCCTTTTCTTTAAAAAAATTAGAGATACAGTAGTCCAATTCCTTAACCTTAATACAGGGAAACGTCTTTGAAAGACTCAACAATTGGGAAGAACCGAAGAAGTCTATGTGATCTTTGTCTATAGGGAAACTAAGCAAGTAACTTTGTGTATAGGAAAACTAACCAAGTGACTGTCATATCATGAATGAAGCAAATGAATGAAGCAAGTAAGAAGACTTTTGAATGGAATAGTTGTACAAACTCTGGTCTACATTTTGTTTGAGATGTATGCCACACTTGGTGAAATAGCATACTGTTGCAAGACAATAAATATCATACTCAACTTGTAAATTAAACGCTTGTATCTATGAAGTATCCGTTAAAAAAAATCCTTAACCTTAATAATGTTTACATTTTTCCATTTTATTGGGATATTATCATATAGCCGTTGGTAGTTTGTTTGAAGCATGGGAATCCAATGAAACCACAAAAATAGCTTGAAAAAGAAGTTGGCATACGTGTCAACTTCTCCATCCTTAAATTATTTGAGGATTATTGGAGACAGGGTGTTATGGTAGGGACATGGAATCTGGGAGTAATGTATCTGACTTACACATACACCTTAGTAAAGTATTAGGCTAGTAGCAAATATTTGTAACTTGAAGTCTTGAAGGGGAATAACGAAGTAGACGCAAGCAGATACACCTGCGTGGTGGCCTAGTTGGTTAAAGAAGGGGATGACATCCTTTTACTGTTTATGCTTTTTATATACATATGGGGTTGTATTGCTTTTCAACTTATGTGGTTCACAGGTTGTATATGTAAGCCGATTAGGTCTACACAGTGCACCCTAAAGCTTGAAGATGTGCAGATTACCACATTATCAAAACAACAACAACAAAAGGAGGAAGAGGACAAGCAAGCAGCTACAACACCTGGGCCTAAACCTCAAAACAACAAATCATAGCAAGCTTCCTCCAATCGAGTCCTGTCGCATTTTTTCCATGGATATTTTGATCCTCTTCGGGTTCTTTTTCTTCTCTGGTCTCATATTCGCAGCAGTAATAAGTCTATATTCAGAATGAGGCATTTCACTCGACTTTCCAAACCATTCCTCGTAAAAATGCCACACTTCAGACCTGTTTGAAACAACATTAGCGCAAAAAAAAAAAAAAGATTCATTTCCATCACTTAAATGACAAAAAACACCAGTTCATTTAACCAGTCACATACCGGTAAGCCAAGAACTGGAACGGTGCATATTTTCCATAAATAACTTTAACATCATTTTGTACTGTCTTAATGGTTGAGCCCTTGGCATGAACCTGTACCGCGATACAGGAATTTCAGTGATGGTTTCAAGATGCGAATGAGCAGATAGTGTAAGAACTATGGATATAACAGACCTGCTTCAAATGCCTGATAGTTTCTGAATCTGTTGGAATGACATGGTAAAAGCCCATCCAAATTAGTACATTTGCACAGGTGAAAGGTCCAAATCCATTTACTGATTTCAGCTTCTCAGCCAAATTCTCATAGTCAGACATGCTTGGTGAACCAGAAGTACTATCGAGTTCTCTCAGCTCAATCCTGCCTTCAACCACATCTTGAGCAAGTTTTATTACACGACCTGCTCGGTAGCCAAGATTACAGCACTTTGCTAAAAACTTCTCATCAACACTAGCTAACTCCTTTGGGGTTGGGAAATTCCCTGTTCTAATGGGAGAAAAACCTATCCCCTCTAAGGGCTGAAGATCATTAGCAGAACAAGCAGTCTCTTTATAAACATTGGAAATGCTATGCAGTGATTCACATTTTGTGACCAATTCCTCCTTGACGTCTGAAATATTATCTGTGGCTATTCCAGTTTCTTCCAATCGTATAGTCTCTGCCAGTATGTTAGCCAAATTTTTCGAACATTTACTCCTGCTCTTTCTCTTAGATTCTTTCCCTGCAAGTGTTTCCGGAATAAGTTTTTCTGTTTCAGTTGTTTCAAAGAAGGTAACAGTTCCACTGTCATGTTTAGATATTGCTATGGTGCAACTCGATTGTTGCAAACTGAAGCTCGCAAAGTGGTTTGGCCATGCTCAAAGTCCTGGCCACCTGCAAAAGTCATGAAGCTAGCTGCTTAATCTCGTGATACATGGCTATGGGCTAATTTTCAGGAGCATAAAATCACTGTTTGGAGAAACAGCCTAGAAACAATGGTCCATGTCATTTGTTTTTGCTCCCAGAATGAATGAAGGAAACTTTGGATTCAGCATTTTTCGAAAATCCAGATGTAAATCATGTAGTGAGAAAGACAAAGGTGAAGTTACTCTAACTGGCAATTGCAAAAGAGCATGCACTTGACCATGTCCTCAAACAAGGTAGGTGTAATGAAAACTCTTCCAAACCCCCTTTCTTTTGCTTCTTTATGCACTTCATGGAACTCCTTCACCCTCGTATTTTCTTCCATGGATAATCTGAGGCTCTGAGCATTCTCCTTACTTGGCACTACAAACAAGAAAAACTATTAGTTCCCATTCTGACAAGTCAATGCAAAATAGAAATAGCCATACGGATATAAGAAAAACACTAACAGCCACAACCAACCCGAAACACAACCATCACTGATTCTCATATTTACAAGGAGTATGGTTAAAGAACTCAGCAAGAGATACTAACTGCCTGCTCAAATAAGATAGTAAAACATCAACTGAGAACATCATCTGAAAAGAAAAGAACATGCAAATCCAATTTATACAATACTAACAACATTCAGTACAGATTCAACATGGTAGTATACTGCTTTCTCCTTCATAAATAAACTCAATATTTAGCACCAACAAAGTTTTAGTCTTGACAATTAACAGGAAGCACATGACACTAGCAAGAATGACAAATGCAATCAACCCAATCTCGTTAACTCCATTACCTAAACCAATCAAAATTCATGCTAGCAAATCCAAACAACTTACACTTGCTGCTCATGGCCAAGCAAATGGAGTTTGACCTCATATTATTTTCAATCATACGAAAAACTAATTAATGAAGTTATATTATGATATACTTTCATGATTATAACTCATAATAATAATTTTATCATAGTATAACTTCATTAATTATTTTTAGTATGAATTTTAAAATGATCAAATGGTAATGTTGCTCATTTATCAAATGATAACCTTGCTTGTATGAGGAAGTAAATAACTAACCAAAAGTGCTTACCTACCAGCAAGGCAAGCTCCTGCTGGGAAGAAAGCGAGTCAATGCCAAAAACGGTGACGCATGGAGCGTGAGGAGAGTGACAGGTTGAGAAATTTGAACCAATATATTTATGGAATAATAGAAACTAGGAGACTTACATATTTACTACTAGTATACTATCATAGTATTATATACACAATTTACTGCATAAGCAAATATATAGACATCAATCTAGTGCTCATAAGAGTTCATGCTATATACTGCAGATGCGAAGCTAGAGATCAAAACTATGGCTGTTGAAGTGAAATATTGCCTCGGTGCTTCTCCGGCTAAGATTCTGTGTCCTGCACTCTTTAGCAACACTGGTCTGAAGAGTTGGAGGTCCACAAACTATCACACCTATGTCAACATTTCCCAATCGACCTGACATGGACTCGAATATTCCTGCAAAAGAAGATAGTTAAGTCAGATGAAAATTCTTGGCCCCAGAGCGCATGCAAAGGCTTGAAATCTTTATGAATGACTGTTGTACCTTTGAAGTTCGATCACTGACCATACGAAACAGTGTTTGTGTATTGTTCAAAGCCCGAGCTCTTGTGCATCTTCGGTTCATCCTGTTGGACAGCTTCATATCCATTGATGTCCTCAGATTCGTGAAGAGAAGGTTTTCCCTCCCAGAGATGCCATGATCCAATTACGAGGCCTCCGAAAAGGACAACACTCACAACCATGCATACAATTAGCAAGAGCCCCTTATACCACAAGTAAGTAAACGCCTCATGATCTTTTACATAGTAGGCGTCTAACAAAGCCACCGTAATTGCCAAGCCGATTGTGGATACAATTATGTATATGCCTGACCATACAATGTTTCCAGTTCCAACCAAAACGGACATTCCTTGTCGTTTTGAGGCTGGATAAGTAGTTAGCTTAAAAGGCATTATTGCTTTCCCTTCTTCCTACAGGACATCAAAACTTGAAGTTAATCGGAGTTTGGTGTAATGTTTCTAGGAACCAAAGGAGTAACATCCTTACCAGTGGAGGTTCTGATTCGCGAGTAACATAAGTTTGAATTTCCAGGTTTAGTGTATCTGAGAAATTTGGACAGATAGACTCCATATCGACAGTCTGAAGAAGCGGAAGCTCGTCTGATGTTTTCAGTGCCCATACTATCAGTATATTTCTTGGTAGACAAGGCTTTCCATCATTGATACGGTGGAGAACGTCGCTCAGAATGGCTAGGAATGGTGATATTCCTATGCCACCTGCTACTAATATAAGGTTTTCGTATCTAAATGGAAAAGAAAAATTCAACACTATAAAACAACTAATGCAGAACTTTTACACTTGACATGTTAACAGAATAACGAGATTACGTACGATAAGTGGTATGCTGATTCATGGCCATAAGTCCTCCTACAGAAGCTGTTATTTTGGAGCCAGATTCGGAGATGCTTGAGATTCGTTTCTCCAGTTTCCCCGTCCAACCTCCAAGAAACTTTATGAGGATCGCAAGATGATTCTTTCCGTCTAGAGGAGTAGAGGACACACAGAGCGGATGCCACTGAAGCCAAGACAGCTCGTGGATTTGGAGAAAAATCCAGCCAAGTGCATTATAATCAAGATTTGCAATTTCAGAAGCAGAAACAATCAGATAATTTAACGAAAGCAGCATAGTAATCCTGAAAAAGTGCAAGGAGCATGATTAACTTGCAGGTTTGAAACAACTAGTTCCACGGTTCCACACGGGAAGGTTCTTGCTGATACTACATCAACAGTCTTTCGGGACTGCCAGAATCTAAGGAAACGATCTAGCATGAATAGAAATATTGGCCCAGGAGCAAAGCAGAAAATGAAGTCCCCAACATGCAACGCCAGGAAGATCACGAAACCTATGTATAATTGGTGAGCATAGAAAAACAACTCAAAGTTTTTCCTCCTAACTCCAGGAAGTGATGTAACCCACATCAGTAGGCCAGCTAGGAGACTGATCACTCCTGGCAAATTTGCAATTCCGAAATTTTTCCACTGCGTCAGCTGAACAGAACAACAGATGAAAATCTCATCATCGCTTTACTGGACAGTGGACATTAAGGTTCTAAAGCCGTTTATGACACTATGGTGACATCAACAGTTCATATTATCATTATACTATCACTTTGCAGTTTATTATTTAGAATGAAGAGAAATAGAGATATGGTATGAAAATTCACCTCCTCAATAAGGGTTCCATTCATTGACCATGCAATAACATAGAAAACGCCATGCAGAGTAAAAATCATCATCGTAAGATGTCCGAACCAGACATGGTATCTTGTGGCATGCTCAAATGGGATATCAATAAGACGTAGAAGAACTGAACCCCTTGCAACCGGTAGAAACAAAAAGGCCAGGCAGAACAATCCAATCAACCCCAAGCGCAGCCCCGTAAGTTGCAGCCACAAAATACTGAAAGAATAACAAGTTATATTTCGAATTTGGTAATGCAAAAAGAACTATATCTAACACTACATTAGATGATACGAAGATATTTTCACAGAGATTCACTCAAGATAAATGTTTCTACTACTAAGTTCTGCGCTTCTGTTATTTTCTCAATATGAAACTTTTTTATTGTGAACAACTCAATTACTTTCCCTTCCAATGGAAATGGAACACATACAAGTTAAGCGAATACGAAACAACATAAATTTCTCATTCTTAAGTATGTGCAGATAACCATCCGTAATCATACCTATTCTCCCATGAAGGAAGATTAAAAAAGGTTGCAACTTCAAGATTCATCAGAGTCTCGCCACAAAATGCCCAGATAACATACACGGCAAATACCACGATCCCAATAATTTCGGCAGCCGAAACAACCCCGAACGGACCTTCCACAAGAACCGGGAACATTTACAAACGAAAGCGTGCATATCTTGAACCCCTAAATTTCAATATCAAGAAACACATGTTATAACTCTCTAAATAGAGCTAACAGGGCACTAACTTGTTAAATATTCACATACCGATGAAGTTCCTCTTCATCACAGAGAGCAAGATAAGCTACTCCAAGAAATGCAATATGCAGAATAGGTGCGCTAAACAACAGAAATGTGCTTCCTGCAATAATATTAATGTAAAAAGTCGATTACTTTACTTTGAAAATTCCCTAAGTTTAAATTGAACAATCAAGAACTAGTAATCAACCAACCTGTTATCCTATACACGGTGTTCTGCGTAGCGTCACGCCATTTTCCGTAAAGACTAGTCCCAAAACTACATGGATAGACAAATATAGCAGTAACCCATGACAAGAAAATCACCCGCATTGCCACCTTGAGAATCCATTTAGTTGATGAGACCAAAAGAGATGGAGTTTTCTTGGCATAATAGTTTGTGAAATCTGCTTTGTTCAACAGAAGAGGTTCATTCTTTGAGTGATCTTCCATTAGGCTCTGATAAAAACTGTCTCAATGGCCTTATTCTTGACCACTTGTATGGTTGTATCTATAAACTTAAGCAATCATCATTATAGACACAGAATCTTAAGCAGGAATAATCCAGCATGTCCACATTCACCAGGTAAATTCAAGATGAAACTATCTTCGTCCCATGAAATACTCCCCCTCCGCCCCACTATTATTTATCCACTTGACTTTTCTCGGTCAACGGTGTTAAAATTTAACTACAAATTAATTACTTTATTTCTTGTTTTTTCGTATACTCTTCTCTTTTCTTTGGTGTATGAAATAGGTAACATTTCTAGATAAATAAATACCCACACCCACATGCACCTTCTGTGACGTGAAATGGAGGTAGTAAGCAGCAACAGCATTATTAGCTTCTCCTAAAACAAAACTCCAAATCGCATTCCCTAATCTTTCCATTACTTTTTGGGCATCTTTAAGTAAAATTTGTTGGTTGACATTGGCAGTTTCCTTCTTGCTAAAGCAATCTAACTAATAAAGATTGCTTCCTGCTAAAGCAATCCAATCAAATAAAGAACTGTAAAATGTGAATTATATTGAATCTTAGTACTTGTCATTATTTTGTGAAGCCATTTGTGGAATTTCGGACCACCTATTCATTACAGTATGCCACCAAGTCACTCTCTTCTTAATTAACTCCAATTGTGATGTTTTTATCATTATCCACCACTATTCCACTAGACAAATTATCCCATTTCTATATAAAAAAAATAGAGATGCATCATCATACACTAGTCCAATTCCTTAAATTTAAGTAATGATGTTTACATTTTTCCACTTTGTTGGGATATTAATATAGAAATTGGTAGATTGTTTGAAGTATGGGAGGCCAATGAGACCACATAAAGAGCTTGAAAAAGAACCTGGCGTACGTGTCAACTACTACATGGTTACATTCTTTGAGGATAATTGGAAACAAGGTCCTACAGTAGGGACATGGAATCTTGGACCTGATGTTGCAACTTGTAATACATACATCTTCATAGAAGCAAGCTGAGACACCTGCACGGGTGGCCTAGTTGGTTAAAGAACGGGATGACATCCGTTTAGTATTTATGCTTTCTATATACATATGGGGTGTCGCACTTGTATTGTTGCTCAACTTATGTGGTTCACGGGTTGTATATAAGGGATAAACCGATTAGGTTTACACTGCGCACACGTAGGTCTAGCAAATGCAGATTACCCACGTCATCAAAATAAAAAGAAAAAGCAAGCAGCTACGACACCTGGGCCTCAATAGGTGAGCTATTCCTCAAAACAACAAATCATGGCACGCTTCCTCCAGTCGAGTCCTGTTGCATATTTTCCACGCATAATTTGATCCTCTTAGGGTTCTTTTTCTTCTCTGGTCTCATATTTGCAGCAGTAATACGTTTATAGTCAGAACGAGGCATTTCACTCAACTTTCCAAACCATTCCTCGTAAAAATGCCACACTTCAGACCTGTTTGAAACAACATTAGTGCAAAAATAGATTCATTTCCATAACTTAAATGACAAAAAACACCAGTTCATTTAACCACAGTCACATACCAGTAAGCCAAGAACTGGAATGGTGCATATTTTCCATAAATAACTTCAACATCATTTTGCACTGTCTTAATGGTTGAGCCCTTGGCATGAACCTGTTCCACGATACAGAAACTTCAGTGAAGGTTTCAAGATGCGCACGAGCTAGTTAAAAACTATGGATATGACCTGCTTCAAATGCCTGATAGTTTCTGAATCTGTTGGAATGACATGGTAAAAGCCCATGCACATTAGTACATTAGCACAGGTAAAAGGTCCAAATCCATTTACTCCTTTCAGCTTATCAGCCAAATTCTCATATTCAGACAAGCTTAGCGTACCAGCAAAACTTTCGAGTTCTCTCAGCTCAATTCTGCCTTCAACCACATCTTGAGCAAGTTTTATTACACGACCTGCTCGGTAGCCAAGATTGCAGCGCTTTGCTAAAAACTTCTCATCAAGGCTAGCTAACTCCTTTGGGGTTGGGAAATTCCCAGTTCTAACGGGAGAAAAACCTATCCCTTCTAAGGGCTGTAGATCATTAACAGAATACGTAGTCTCTTTATTAACATTGGAAATGCTGTGCGGTGATTCACATTCTGTAACCAAGTCGTCCTTGGCATCTGAAATATTATCTGCGGTCATTCCAGTTTCTTCCAGTCGTATAGTCTCGGCAAGTATGTTAGCCAATTTTTTCGAACACTTACTACTTCTTCTCTTTCTCTTAGATTCTTTTCCTGCTGGTGTTTTAGGAATAAGTTTTTCTGTTTCAGCTGTTTCAAGGCAGGAAACAGCTCGGTTGTCATGTTTAGATATTTCTACGGTGCAACTTGATTGTTGCAAGTCCAACTGAAGCTCGCAAAGTGCTTCGGCCATGCTCAAAGTCCGGGACCACCTGCAAAAGTCACGGAGCTAGGTACTTAATCTTGTGATACATGGACCAATTTTCAGGAGCATAAATAAGTGTTTGGAGAAGCAGCCTAGAAACACAATGGTCCATGTCTTTTGTTTCTGTTTCCAGAAAGGCAAAACCAAAGAAAGAAGCATAGGATTCACCCTGCTTTGAAAACCCAGATGGAAATCGTGTACTGAGACAGACAAAGGTGAAGTTACTCACTGGCAATTGCAAAAGAGCATACACTTGATCATGTCCTCGAACAAGGTAGGTGAACGGAAAACTCTTCCAAACCCCCTGTCTTTTGCTTCTTTATGCACTTGATGGAACTCATTCACCCTGGTATTTTCTTCCACGGATAATCTGAGCATTCTCCTTACTTGGCACTAGAAACAAGAAAACTATCAGTTCCCATTCCCACAAGTCAATGCAAAACAGATACAGCCGTGGATACAAGAAAAGCACCAACCGATAGTATACAGCCCGAAACACAGCCATCACCAAGTCTCATATTTACAGGGATAATGGTAAAACTAAAAGAACTCAGCAAGAGATACTAACTAACTGCCTGCTCAAATAAGATAGTAGTACTACATCTACTGAGAACATCATGTGAAACAAAAAGAATAAAATCCAACTTTATACAATACTAACAACATTCAAGATGCAGATACAGATTCAAATCTTTCATTTCTATAGCCGCAAGATCCAACATGGCTTTCTCCTCTATAAATAAACTTAATACTAGTATTTATCAACACCACCAAAGTTTTAGTCTTGATAGAAAAGAGGAAGCACATGATAGTGGCAAGAAAGACAAATGCAATCAACCCAATGTCATAAACTCCATTATGTAAACCAATCAAGATTCATGTTACGAAATCTACACAACTTACACTTTGTTGCTCATGGCTTAACCAAAAATAAGCTAAACGTACATCCATTCAGTTTCAGACTTACAGTTGGGCTTATAAATAATCCACTACAACATGTAAAATAAAAATTGCACTAAAGTGAACAAAGCATGAATATCTTCTAATAAAAGAAAAAAGTTAAATAATAGCCAAAATTGCTCACTTACCAGCAAGGCAAGCTCCTGGTGAGAAGAAAGCGAGTCAGTGCCGAAAATGGTGACGCACAGCGCGTGAAGAGATTGAGCAGGGTGAGAGATATGAACCATGTAAGATGTTTCTTGATCATCGTCGAGCCGAAGAGGCCGTTGAAAGGTCTTCGATTGTGGGTCCCAGTGGTTGGGTGCTGTCATGAATAGTCCATGGCTGCAGATTGCTTTCTCTAGGTTGAAAGTGCTTGCGGCGTCGCCTAGCGGTAGCTCCACCACCAGCACGGCGGCTGTATTTTCTTCTCCGTTCATTTTAAAATGGGCTTCTAGTTCTCTCTGATTGGATTTGACAGTTGACAAGATGGAACTTTTTCAATGTGCGCTTGGCTTGGGCTCGCCCGACGAGGACATGGACTGTGAAACGCCTAGTGCTCAAGGACGATACACGTGTCGCGGATCAACCTTCGTTCTATATTTTTGTTTTATTTTTATTAATAATCATTCTTTTTTCTTATTTACCCGAATCACCATTTAACCCTTTTTTGGATGTAAATCATATTATTATAAAATAGCACGTTTTGAATGGAAAAGTACGAGTAACCCATTGAAGAGGCGCTTATGTAACCCATTGATAAGGGTCCTCCACTCTGTTTGTATGAGCAATGGCATATGTTTGATTTATATTTTGAGTCTTTAATTCTTTATAATTATAATAATGTAATACGTCGCATCCCACGTCAGTTAAGAGAGGATTAGATAAATATAAGTAGACTACCACGATTAGATAAATATAAGTAGACTACCACTCTCTCGTGCTGTAATCCAAACTCAAAAACGTACAATATCATACAGTGAAATGTGTGTAATTAAAATAGTGAATCTCGATTGATTAGTGGTTGGATCCTTACATATATTATGGTAATTAAAGAATACACAAAATTGGTAGTAAATTGTAAGGAAATCTCAGTCCCCAGAATTTGATGAGATGCAATATATGCTAATTGGAATGCAATTTGATTTGGGATGACGCTAACGGAGCTGATAGCGAGTCCGAACGTAAGGCCACCAAATGCGATGTATGACATCTATATATGGTATATACTACTTAAATTCAGCCTTATCCAATATACATCTTTTCAATAAAATCAAAAATAAAACAGATAGAAATGCTCAGTTTCAACAAGTAAAAATCGAAGCTTACTCCTCAATGTTTATATAAACACCATATGCAGTTTTGTACATATTAAAGGACATTTGAGCTTTTTCTTCATCTTCGTAAGCATCATCAGGTAAAGCATCATCTGAGGCCCTGCATTAGAAAGCAGAACCTCCATCAAACATCATAGGGCAGTACCAAAGCCCACAAATTAATTTACATATTTAATGTACTATCATTCACATGTACATCTAACAAGTGTAAATGGAGTATGAATTTACCTTTGTTCAGCACATCAAAGCCATGGTTTGTATATTATTGTAGTATTGCCTGGCATCATGAATGTAATTCGAAGTTACTCCCAACCAGCATTCCATGCAAATTAGCACGCAAATAGGTTAAATTTCCCACATTTCTGATCCAGTATTGAAATGGAATTGTACGCAAATAGTGTAGAAAGTATATGTTATTATATGTAGCTAAAATTTAAAAAAGAAAAAGAAAAAAGAAAAAAGAGCCTAAACAAACTCATAGATGAGCATTTGATGAATTGGATAGCATATCCACAGAGACATACTCAAAATATTATACCCATAGAAAACTTATTTCAGTCCAATGAATTGGACAGTCACTTGAATGTTGTAAAATGTTTATGTTTATGCTTGCACATGCTAAGAGTACCAAATCAGAAGCAGCAGAAACAACTATAAGTTGTTGTACACAATTCTACACATATCCAACATCAGCAATATCTCTAAAACAGTTAGTGAATAAAATGTCAGAATATACAGATGAATAGCTATTTGCATAGAGCTGAAACATGTAGTAGATACCTTAATGCAGTTCATATTATTATTGTTTGTTAAGAATATCATCTAGCATGAGTTCATATTATTATTGTTGATTAACATGTACTCATCTGTTTTTTTAGATTCTATACCTTTGCTTTTGGATCGGAGTTTTAGGAGATTTATATAATGAGTGTACTGTGTTGGTTTAGTGGCAGGACCCACAATAAAGTCGTGAGATAAAGATTTGCCAAAAATGGAAACGTATAGAATCCAGAAAAACGGACGAAAATGGAATACGAGAAAAACAGATGAGTAGTACTCACACAGTAACTATATACGATAATAATGCAGTTTAAACACCTTTAGATACATATCCATCACAGCAATTGCAAATTGCAAGGTTGTACAAGTGCATATAGGATGAAATTACCTCTTATCATTTCAGATACAGTATACCATACATGAGAGATTCCATTTCAGTCTCATCCAGCATCTAGTGGTTGCCTGAATTCAATCAGAAAAATGATGCTCAGTTGCATCTATTTGAAACAGTGTTAAGGTTTAGGAAGAGACATATATTACAACAGAAAGTAAAGAAGTAAAAATCATGACATACAGTCTATCATATTTAGTCTACCAAAAATTAAAAAAAAAAAAAAAAGCTGTACAGGTGCATATAGGATGAAAAACCCACTTGATGTCACTCATACATGAATTTGGTGCTCAGTCAGAACTCAAATTAAATATTTTGATAATGCCACATGTCCATGGTCAGAGTAGATATTACGATGACTTTTAACTCTGTCATCAGATACTTTAACTCTGTCATCAGATAATAAAGACTCTGACCAAGGACATGTGGTGTTATCACTTAAGATATGTGTAATTTGATTTTTTCATCATAACACCTATTAGTTGATGAAAACTGTATCAAGGTATACATTAACAGTATAAACTGATGGATGATTTTATGTATGGAACCAGTTCATTATTATTTTATAAACTTTTAAAGAAATGAGTACGATAAAAATGACTGAAAACACATATAGAAGAAAACAAATTTACAAAACCAGAACAAGTTTCAAGTGCAGAGTAATGTATATAGATACATAACTGATAAATCATATAACTCAAAATCTTCATCACTGTATACGTTGACAGCAACTAAATTCTATTTTGACATGGATTTCATTTTCAATATACACCAGGCAGAAAAATGTTGATTCAGTAAAAAAAAAAAAAATCATTTTAACCTTATGTCGAGAGGATTTTAACTGCATCTTTTTAGCGGCCGGTCCATGAATTGGTGGTGGAGTTTACTGCAACGGTGGTGTCGACAGATGGTTTGTGGTGGGTGACGCGACGGAGTTGGATGGATTCCGGGAGAGGAGGCGGATCTGGGTTGAATGTGGGTGGGTGTGGGTGGGGTTTCTAATTTTGATGGGGTATTTATATGGTGTCGGGATTTTGTAGACAGATCTGAGAGCTGCGGTTTCAGTCTCAGTTCGCCTTAATTCGTCCGTAGTAATGCATTTATCTACTTTTTTAATATAAAGTGTACTTTATTGTTTAGAATTGATAATTGCATATTCATGGTCCATTTTTTTAATTTTATTTGTATGTATTATATATTTTCATTTTCATTGTTTATCGTCGCATTAATTTCAATTTACTTTTATCGTAAGTTGAAATTATTATTAGTAATCAAATAGTAAAGTAATCGAAGAGGGAGTTATATGGATGCTTAGTTATTAATGGTGTTGGAGTAGTTATGAAAATTTGGAGATATGTAAGAGCTTTATTGTCGTTGCTAATTGGAGTGTGCGATAAATTCTCTATTTTCTATATTTTCATGTCATCCTCATATATTACAAAGTTTTCAAGTAGGTTTTAGGGACGACAATTTTTGCTTATCAATAGGTAGGAGCGTCCGTTTGATTATGTTGGCCACCTTCTTCCGATATCTCTTTTCGCTAATAATATATATTAACAATGGAATAACTATGACCAAAAAGTCGACTAGATACCGTGGCACGGTCAATTACTAGTTTGTAAAACAAAACTTAGTATGCCACTATATTTTGAGACTTTCAAATTTTCAAATAGCATTTCGCTCCTGCAATATTTATACATCTTTAATTTAGATGAGATTTCGTTTTTCTTCCTGTATTACACTACACATTGGAATCCATTACATGCTTACTTCAACATCAAATGCTAACAAGTAACAATTGAGGAGTTTCTAATTCATGATCTTGAATTAGAAATCTTTAAAATGTCCGCTTGAACAATGTAAAGGTATGAACATCAGGGTACACTTCATAAAATGTAAGCTATATCCCTTTTTACTCCTGGTAAATATTTTATTACTTCGTCTGTAATTTCTCGATTTATAATTATACAGGCTTTAAAGTAATCACGAGTCATCAATGGAGGGACATGCCATCACTTGCTTTTTAAGGTTTTCAATTATCATCACCAGTTTTGTGCTGAACCTGTTCACAAAGTACCTCGGCAGCCATCCAGCAGGATCCAGCTGAAACACACAACATATTATTTTGAGAAATGTTGCAAAATAAAACGATGAGAGACGTTCACGGTTTATCGAATCCGTACCTGAACTATGTAAGTGACCAAACAAGAATCGTCTTCAAGCTTCTCAACAACCCATCCTGACTGCAGCAGCAATCCCCTTATGGAGTTGTTCTGTTTTGGATGCAAACCGGCTGCTATCTCCTTGGGAAGAGATGCCACTGCTACAACCTGCATGTTCCAAACCCGGTGAGCAAAATTTAAACTTTTGCCAAGTTTCATAAAGATGTCAAATTGACATGAGAAAGTATTAGCTATGTTTTGAAAGGAATAGTTGGAAGTTGAAACTACATACCTGAGTTCCATCATCCATGGTTTCGCGTCGTTCGTAAACTATAAACTCCCTGTTTCTGAATAAAGGCTTTGATTTTTCTCCGAACCTAAGCCTGATGATGCTAAGATTTTCTTCAAGATCTTTTATATACCTGGCCTCCACCAAATCAGCGTCCCATTGCTGCACCGAATATATCTCACATTCAGAAACTGAACAGGCGCAGAAATGTGTTGACTTGTCTTTCTTAAAGTTATGCACCAATACCTCAGTCCTTTTGAAAACTTTTCAAATACAAAAAATGGGAGTACTGGTGCAGAGTTCATCAAACACACGAGGATATTTCATTTCATGCAATGAAGATAACAGATGGGAATTTTTGCAGGTTACATAATAAAAGCTGTTTTTATGCTTATATACCAACATAAGAGCTTTGGTCATTGTTCTTGTTACCTTTGCAGCATCAATGGCATTGGCTACAGTAATGAACTGCTGTGGTGAGACTGATTTGAGAACCCAACGGCTCCTGAAAGTATGAAGCGACCCTGACCGTCGTTTGGATATTTCTACTCCATTTTCCACTCCCACAATCTTCCAACTATCATCGCTCATACTAAAGCTCCCAGCCCTGTTTGAATCCGAAGCAGAAAGCAGTTCTTGGATGCAGTTTTCGCTGGCATGGAACACATATCTCCTTAATGAATCCTCACTTATAGACCTGCAATAAACAACACATACAGATGAAAAGGTGATTTAGCCACCAAAACCTTCAATCTATTTTCTGTTCTAGTGTACTTCTTGACCGTCTCATGCAAGTCCACTCATTCACAGTGTGAGACCATTTAATACAGGGTATTGAAGATAGTAGACTCAACAGTTTCAGCCGAGGGGATTGAAGACTTACCAGGATCTACTACAAGTTGAAGGAATGGAAGGCATATCTGTCCAAGTCTTCAGGAGCTGTTCTTTCAATGAAGTAAACAGAAAGATAGAGACTGGTATATGTAAAAGTTTATGCAAGTAGAAGTTGATGTGCAGAGTATATATATGGTAATGGGAAGGGTATTAACAAATGTACTAGTATTATTAGTATTAATAATGTATACATACACTGATACAAGGTACAGGCTTAGATTGTTTTTCAGTACAGAAAGATGGATTGATTCTGTGTAAAATAATGGACAGTGGGCCTTGTATAGAGATGCACATGGAATGCCAGCAATCAGCAGAACCTCCATGATTAACAACTGCACGTCTTTATCTCTTATCCCTCTCTAACAAAACATAACAGCATTCCATGTGCATCATCTTCCCCACTTCTCCTAATCCATCTTAAATCAATCAACCGTTCAACATAATAAGCAGAAGAGAAGAGAAGAAAAAAGAATCAATACTAACAAAAAGCCAGAGTAATATAGCTTAAAGCACAATCATACTATACCAAGACTTGTCTGGTATTCAGTGACAATGGCAGAAATAAAAAAAGAACTGCTAATCCAGCTCTCTAGGCACGTGAAAGGAAACAGTTAATTTAAGCAATTAACACACCAAACACTAGAAATAGACAAACTTTAGTCTTAATCTGTGTTTTTGAATCTCTTAAAAGTGTTTACATTCTCTGTACCTGATGAGTTCAAAATTCAAAACTGTTTATTTATCATATATTCATATCATATTTGGCACCATGCAGTGTAGTACAACTTGCCAAAGCTATGAACATTGGTCCTGATACTCGTGAATCGGGTTTTTGGACCTGTTCTAGGTCATGCAGTTCGCAACTTGCAGATCATGACAGTGGTCAAGCATGGTGAATCTGCATGATTTTCTCGAACTCCATCCGTATCAAAACAAGAACACAGATAATATACAATACTTCTGCATAGTAAATTGAAATTGGATAGCTCATGATTTTCTACTTATCCGCACTGCATTGGATGCCTTACAGTAACAGCAAAGATAATGGTGAAATTGATTACGCTATCCTTAAAAAGAAAACTAGTTTATTGTGTCATCATGAGCTCAATAAAGAATCAATCCACTTTATATACATACAGAAATAAGTAGTTTATTGATGTGTTCATTATGAACTAGAATAAAAAAACGAAAGATGTAAAATGTTTTCTGAGTTAAAAAATAACCCAGGATCATGGCTTTTTCTGTCCCAGGAAGCCTTTTGCTTTAAGGCTACATACAGTGTCCCTGACAGCATCTTCAACTGGAGTAAAAGATAATCCTAAATCGATCAATCTCTTTGCAGCATCTTTGCAATCCACAAGCCCCGGTTGTGTTTCGCCGGTAAATCTGTATAGGAATACTGGAGTTAGCAAAAATTCTGTAAACCCACTGGTTAATAGATAATGCAAAAGGACTCAAAAGTTGCCTGATAGCAAGATAAAGGCATAAAGCACTGGTAATATCGCGCTTTTAAAAACTCAGCACAAAAACTTTCTGGATTTGGTGCCTGAGTTTTTAGAAGAATACTGGGACTTTGCACCAACACGTCGTGATTTAGTACAAGTTACATATACACATGGGATATTTAGGACCCCCCCCCCCCCCCCCCCCGCACCTAATTGCTCGTAATCATGACTGTGTAGTGTGTACATCTGCCGAATCACAAATGTTGAATTTTCTTCCATATTTCATTTATGTTACCGTGTTTCATATCACTCTCTCCAACTGAACCTAATAAACCGTATGAAATGTGACAGCCTTGATGCGTATGAAACGGCAAATTCTATTACTTTGCCGCCTCAGCTAATAGCTAAAGCTTAAAAGAATTTTGCTATCTTTTCACCAGTTAACAAATTATTTGGTAATAGTTATTTAATATTGATTAATTAGATACTCCCTCCGTTTTTATTTATAAGTAGTTTTAGCATTTTGAACTTTTCCTTAAATATAAGTAGTTTTAGATTTTATTAGATTATTTTACTCTTTTTCATCTACTTTCTCCTTACTTTTAGTAGTATTAAAAGTGCATCATTTCATTTTTCTCTCTATATCTTTCTTATTAAAACAATAAAAGCTACATAAATTTTATAACATTAATTAGTGAAAGAATAAAATAAAAGAAATCAATCATTTCCTTAATATGTATGTGTGAAAACACCTAAAACTACTTATAATTAAAAATGGAGGGAGTAACTATTAAAAATTTACTATACTGATTGGTGGTTATTTATTGTTCCAACCAAATAACATGAAAATGCTGTCCGCCTAATAAAAGTCACATACTGAGTATGCTTTTATGACAGCCACAAGTCAAGAAAATAAATGCACCATCAACTATAATTTCTTAGAGCACATGGAAATCAGGTTTTTTGGGGGAAAGCCATGGTCAAGCGATAATGATGCATTGATGCACCACAACTTTCTACATGATCTGATACCTTCATTTCAGTACATCACCATAGCATCAGAAACAAAAACCGAAAGATGCTTCAATATCTCCACGGACATGGAATAGAATACTTTAGAAGCATAAAGTTTAGGAGAAAGAAGAATCAAAATATACTCTTCTCCACTTAGCAATTTCAGAATGATCATAATGGATTCTCTGAAATCAAGGAAAAGTGGAAATTGGGTAAAACCACTGAGGATGCACTTTAAGTGGAAAGACAACACTGCTATTTTTATGGACTGGTGCAAGAATTAAGTTAAAGATTCAAGGTCGGCTAGAAAAAACTACGCAAGGCATCATTGACAAGTTTAATAACAGAACGGTGTTATTGCATGTTCAAATTATAAAATCACAGGATTGGATTAGATATCATGGAATAAGCCCTGAGATTTGAATGATGACCTTGAAGAGATATTGGACAAGCGGGATCCCACCTATAGTGAGCTGAAAATCATGTAGATTTTGAAATTGATCCCAACAGAAACATAGAAATTCAAGTAATTTACTTTTTATATAGCGGAACCTTTTAACTACAGCAATATTGTAGTGCCAGTCCAACTGAGGTATTGTCAGATTAGTCTGCCATTATTTCACTCTCAAACCATTAATATTCCACTGTCTAAACACCACAAGTAAACAACTACCTTTTGTAGTTAAAACCCATTCCAAACTTATCACACAGCGGTTACATAAATCTACGCTGTTGCATTTCCTAGTTGAAGAGCTAAGTTAATGCAAGCTTTGTGCTACCAGTTATTTTTAGCGTCCACCCTGCCTATTGGGCGTTGGGTCATGTTTATCCACAGGGGATATAGACGGTTTTGATCGATGTGCAACAAACTCAAACAAGGATTCAGGTGTTAAAAGAGCCTAGAGATCAGAGTAAATTGTATTTGCCCAGGATATAAAATTAACGTAAAGTGCCTACATGTGTAAAGAACCAGGATAAGATGTGGGATTAAAAACATACCTGTGAACTGGAAATTCAGGAAAGAGTTTTGAGCATTTCTCTGCAAAATCAGAAAACTGATAGATGCCATTGGTGCACAGGTATCTACCGGTAGCTGTAGGAGTTTCAAATAGCAGTAGTTGTGCCCTGGCTACATCTTGGACATGCACAGCCCCCAACCAATGGTACTCTTGAGTATCTTCTGAGCCTTGCAGCAACTGTTGCAACACTGCACAGCTAGCATTTAGACCAGGTTGCATGAGTTGGCCGAGGCATGTGCTTGGGTTAATCGCAACTATATCTACTCCATTTTCCTTAGCGAAATCCCATGCAGCTTTCTCAGCCAAAGTCTTTGACACAGGGTACCATTTCTGCAAAGTTGAGACACTTCCAGTAAATTACTCATAATGCTCCCGGATTTCGCAATACCAAAAATTTCAGCAAAAGTCATACTAAGATTTTTGAACTAATTTTACATGAATAAGTGTTCAGGCTACTATAAATTGGACGACCTCCAAGACATCAAGTAATTTGAAATTCCAATTTTCAACAACAGTCAATTTAACTTCTCATATACTTGCAGAAGCTTATCCAAATTATAATTTCATCTTTAACAACAAAAGATATTCATCAAATTAGTAGAAAAGCATAGTATGTTATCATTACGAAAATAGATTTCAGAATCATATCAGACCATAACGATAGATATTTTATCTCTCGGCCATAACAACAGTTTCATGTGCCCGGAGACTGACTGGGCATCAATGCTTACAAACTGTCTAAGGACCACATGGCTTATGAATGTCTGACTGTAATCCTAATACTTGCACTTTCTTTAGTTGCTACTTGATACTATTAGACCATGTCTTCCTACCAAATCTACTTACAGAAAACAACCAGAAACCACAGTTGGTTTGCCCTGATCTACCAAACTCTCAATGATCACGAATAGCTGTAGATGACTTACACTGTAGTCACCCCCTCACCACCACCACTGGACAGAAATGAGAAATCTATCATGATCTATCTAATGATGCATGAAGGAACCATACATAAACATGAAAAGTGAACTAGAAAGCAGAAGCTTTAGTTACTTTCAAGCATCTTCCCTTAGCTTCTCACTGTTCTCAGGTAACCATCAGATGTCAACATCTCCTTCTCTTTAACAAACTTCCATAAACATGTCACATGAACAAACAAAGCAATTCCACCTTCTTAACATATCATTATCGACGCAATAAATAAAAAGTCGAGATCTCTGTTTGAGCGGAAAAACGTCCACAAACCTAAAACTTGTCCAACTTTTAAAACTTACATTATTTACCTCACTGCCATGTAGGATTAGATCTATTATAATAAGTCATTAGAATAGTAATGCATTAGATAAATGAGTTTAAGCCTTGAGTAAGGACACAAGGTCAACTATGTCAATCTGTTAAATTAACAAAACATAATCATCCTCATTGAGCCTACAGTCCTACACAATCTGTTCATAGTAGAAGAACAATCAAAATCAAAATCAAAATCAAAATCGAAAGATTAAATCAATAAGAGAAAACCTAAACCTGTCTAGAAATGCAATAGTCAAGGTCAGTCCACGACTCCTCGTCAACCACCCTAGCTTCCGGCCACCGTGGATTCGGAACCATAGCCGATATCGACGACGTGATCACCACGCGCCTTACTCCAAACCTCTTCGCTGCTTCCAGAACATTCAGTGTTCCCTTAACCGCAGGGTCAACCAGCTCCTTCTGCGGGTCCACTGGATCCTCCAGAGAGCACGGCGACGCCACGTGGAAAATTCCGCCGCCGGAACATCCTTCAACGGCCTTGGACACGGCGGAGGCGTCTAGAAGGTCGACTTCGTGCACGATCAGCTTAACTTTGGGGGCGGTGGCTCCGGGGAGGGAGAACAGGCGGGAAGAGTCGGAGCCGGGGAAAATTGAGAGGTGGATGGTGGTGTAGCCGTGGTGGAGGAGGGTTTTGACTATGTACGAGCCGATGAAACCGTTTGCGCCGGTGACGCAGACCGGTGGTTTGGTGGGGGTAGTTTGGGTATTTGATGTTTGCTGTTGGTCTGCCATTGTTTCGTGTTTGGTGTTTGTTTTAGTTTAGTCAATTAGTTGTTGTGCTCAAATAGTCAAAGTCAACGTTTAAGTGATGGTAATTGAAAAAATACCATATTATTATAAAATAGAACTGAATTTAATAAATAATAATAATGCTATAATAAAATCACCGGCTTGGCTTGCAACAAAGGACAGATTGCTGCGATTTGGTGTGCCTGCCGATGGGTCATGCGTCTTTTGTGGACAGTTGGAGAGTATTGAACATATATTCTTTCTGTCTGCATCAACAAGGCTCATTCTGGACAAAATTCTAGCATGGGCAGGCCTGAAAATCAATTGGACAGATTGGGACAGGAGTACACAGGAATTAAGCCGTAGAGCCCGTGGAAAAGGAGTGAAAGCGAAACTACTGAAGGGGCTGGTAGCACAAGGAGTATATGAGATATCATGTGCTAGCAACGCGTGTATATTCCAACAAAAGGGCATTGATCTGGACATGATGTGTGCGTTGATCATACAACGAATATCTTATCGCAACACTCTATTCCCTGACCTAGAGCAATCTATCACCGGAATTGTATTTGGTTAGCTATTCGGCTTCTGTAACTAGTGTTAGCTTGTTTTTTCTGTGTCAAACGTTGGTTGCTGGGTAGTCGAATTTTTGTACTTGAACTGTTTTGGAGTAATCACACATTTGTTCACTTCCAAAAAAAAAAAATGCTATAATAAATCTCAATTTGAAAAAAAAAAAAATATATTAGGTTCGGTTTGATTCGCATAAAACTTAAGTGAATTGAACTGAAAATAATAAATTTGAACTGAACTAAACTTCGTAACTAATCTGAACTGAATTTAGGTTCTGTTATTTTCGTCTGAACTGAATGAAGTTGAGCTGAACTAAACTGAATAAAGTTGTGATAAACAGAACTGAATGAACTTATTTGTATTATAAATACTATTAAACAAATCTGAACTGAAGTGAAATTAATGCGTCTGAACTGATTTGCACTGAACTAAATTGATCTGAACTGAACTTATAATAATCAATTTTCAGATGAAGAAAACAGAGCCTTATTTAAAATATACTCCCTCCGTCCCAGAACAGTTGCACCATTTTGCCATTTTGGGCGTCCCGTTAGAGTTGCACCATTTCATTTATTTGCCATATTTGGACATGGTTATAATAATTTTCTATTCCATCAACACATTTTTATGGCTACAAATCATCCATAAAGTAAAAGCAACACCCACTATTAATATAACTCAATTTTTAACTCTTCTCCTTATTTTATGTGACCAAAATCAAATGGTGCAACTACTCTGTGACGGAGAGAGTAAATTTTAACTAAGCAAACTTGAACTGAACTGAACTTAATTATTATTAACTGAATTTATAGGAACTGAAATTAAGGTGACATGACCAAAGACTTTTAGTTAGATTAATTTTTTAGTTCGATTATGTTATTTTCGTCTAACAACTCAATAATTTCTCACTTAACATTAACATTCATTTCATTGTGCACAAATTTAATTAGTTGTTTTGTATAGATACTAACAAATTTAATTAGTTGTTTTGTATATTATTTTGCAAGGTTTTTTCCTTGTATGATTGGTAGTTTGTGGTTTCTGGTGCCAATGGTCTGTTCCTTTCGTTGAAATTTTTTGGTGAGGATTCTTGTTGAGAAATGAAGTTTTCCTCTGTCTCCTCCCTGCTCTTGCATATTTCCTCATCTTCTCTGATTTGATTTAATACATTATTAATATTATTTTTTTCCACATAATCCTGACTCTTCATCAATAAAGGTTATGTTTCTTTCGCCTGGAAAACTCTAAACTTATCTGGACTAAACTGAACTTAATAAATCTGAACTGGACTAAATTTAATATATCTGAACCAAACTAAACTTAATATATCTGAACTTAACTTAAGACATAATAATAATAATAATAATAATAATAATAATAATAATAATAATAATAATAAAATAAATAAATAAATAAATAAATAAATAAATATGATGCAATAATAATATTATTATTTTTCAATTATTATTATTAGTGATATTAAATATTGAAATTACTTAATGATAACTATTGAAGATATTAAAATATTAGTTAATAATAATTCAATGTCCAAGTGGCTTTAAAGGCGGACCATGACAGTCTTGTCCATGGACGTTTACAAAGAGCTTGAGATGGTTATCACATCTTCAAGATGATCACACCATCGGATTAGATAGATACAATTCCAGGCAGGTTACACCCCTGGATTGGCTACATTTGTGGACATGCTAGCAAATCTTTATTTACTAGTTAGAAGCGTATGTAATTGGCATATTTCATAGAAAAAAAATTATTGAAACAGGATAATAGTATAATAAAAGTAGACATACTATTTATAATAATAATACTTCATCCGTCCTTCCATAAGTTTCTCATTTGTTTTGTTGATTTTTTTTATATCTGTTTGATTCCGAATTAATCCTAAATCGTATCGAAAAATAATATTTGAACTTATATTATGATAGTGGAAATGTTATATGTCCATAGTATAATTTAGAAACCTATTTTTTCCGTTATGAATTAAGATTAATACGGAGTCAAATGAAGGCTAAAAAAATCAACAAAACAAATAAGAAACTTATAATGGGACGAAGGAAGTACTTATTAATAGTAATTATTATTATCAATATTATTATTATTAATTATTATGAAATAAAAATAAAAATAAGTAAATTAGTTTGAACTGAATTTAATGTAGGTGAACTGAACTTAGTAAATCTCAACTGAACTGAACTGAACTGAACTTAATATATCTGAACTGAATTGAACTGAACTGAACTTAATATATATATCTAAACTGAACTTAAATGAACTTAATAAATTTAAACTGTACTGAACTAAATTTAATAAAACTGAAATTAAGGTGAAACGAACAGAGCTTAACATGGAAATCTTCCATATATTAGCGTCTTCTTCATGCACCTGGATTTCAATTCCCTCTATATCTATTTTTTCTTTTGCTCTCCTAAAATCTTGCATTTTTTTCTTTGAACTTTCTTCTATTTGAGCCATCCTTAGGTATAATCGTCGTTGTTTAATATCCATCGTGGCTAAATATGCTAAACCAAACTCTCTCTCTCTCCCTCAATAAACATTGAGGCTATAAACACAAACTATGAACTTTTTTTTTTTTTATATAAGCAACAATCTATGACATCTCTCTCTCCGTTTTGACGTTTTTTGTTTTTGTGTCATGTAGACTAAAGATGAGGCTAAGAAGAATTTCAAAAAAAAAAAAAGTTCTGAGAAAGCTCAATACATTGGAAGCGAAGATCAATTTCGTGGAATAAAAACTTTATAAACAAATCAACGTGAATACCGAAGACAAAAACACAATACAAAAAATATAAACTCTCCTAAAATCTTGCATTTTTTTCTTTGCTTTTTCTTCTATTTGAGCCATCCTTAGGTATAATCGTCGTTGTTTAATATCCATCGTGGCTAAACCACTCTCTCTCTCTCTCTTTCTCTCTCTCAATAAACATTGAGGTTGTAAACACAAACTATGAACTATTTTATTTATTTATATAAGCAACAAACTATGACATATCTTTCTCTGTGTGTGTGTGTTTTGAATTATTTTATTTTTTTTTGTTTTTGTGTCCTGTGGACTGAAGATGAGGCGAAGAAGAATTTTGAAAAAAATAGGTATGAGAAAGCTCGATACATTGGAAGCGAAGATCAATTCCGTGGAATAAAAACTTTCTAAACATATCAATTTTGTGGAAGAATAACTTTCTAAACAAATCAATTTCGTGAAAGAAAACGTGAATACCGAAGACATAAACACAATTAAGCAGAAATCTACAAAATCGAAATACCTCGTTTATTTGATGTCGTTTATCTCTAATATCTTATTATCGTATTTGAGGTGGTAATTGACTGGAAGAAAGAACGAAGAGCTGTTTTATATCCTTCTAGGGTTTAATTAGAAGGCTAGAGCTACAAAATTTGTTTGCGACTGAAGTATGTTGAAAAATTAGGTTAGTTTTTTTGGGAGAATTGTAGAGAAGATTTTTACTCCATAACTTGTTAATTTGTTGGGTTAAAAAAACTCCAATTTTTGTTCAGTTTGGTTTATCGCCGGAAGATATCCATTAAACAATAAGAGCTTATATTGGTCTTTATATAATAGATGACATCAACGGGTGGGTAGGGAGGAAATATTGGACGTTCACGGCTGCTAGATAGATTGGTAGATTTATCCATTACAACAATGGAAAATCAACCGACCTATCTTTTCAACATCAGGCAACAAAATCCTCATAAACACCGTTCCTCTCTCCTAGCTCCTACTAGGAACCGCGTCACACGCTACGCGTGTGAAGCGTAATCTTGTAAAACATTATTGTTTTATTAAATAATATGTTGAAATAAATGGAGTGAATATATAGTCTTCACATAATGACTTCGAACGTAATAAAAAAATAACTAATTGAGTAATTAAACTTAATATACATGGTGTGCTATAAATGTATATTAGTTTTTGTAGTTATGCAATTAATAGTTTTCAATTGAACTATATTAGACATATGAAAAGTATTATTTCCGATGAGTTAATAACTATCAGATACATCTCTAGATTTTGGAAACATTCAACTTCAAAATCTGCAATGCATCTTTTTCGCATGTAATTGGTATTCTTCACCAGTTGGATATATTATCAAGTGCTTCATATAAACATTCTAGTTTCATAATATGATGTTTTTAGTTATTTTTATCGTATGATTTAAGAATAATTTAAGGTCAAAATGACGATCGAAAAAGTCACAAAATCAAGTGTTACATTTATTATTGGACGGAGTAAGTATGTCTTTTTTTTTTTTTTATAAGAACATATCATGGTTAGTTTTAAAATTAAATATAATACGTCATACAACTTTATGTTAAAAAATAAAATTTAAGAAGAGAATAAATAAAAAAGAAAAAAATTACGTCAATAAGATTCGAACCCAACACCTTCAACTAAAATAATGATACTTTAATATAGAAAAATCACGCCAACAAGATTCGAACCAAACACCTTCAATAAAAATAATAATAAAAATAATGGAGAAAAATTACACCAACAGGATTCCAACCCTACATCTTTTAATTAACTAATGACACATGTACGCACCAGATTGAAATTGGATAAGCAAGATCAACGGATTAAAATTGATTGGTAGGTCAATCAATTGAGTAAATCAATCGGCTTATTATATTACTTTAATTTACCTATTTCTGTAACCTGACTGCAAAACCCATTTTTTATTTTTTTTTGCACTTATCAAGACAAAACGGCTATATCAGCCATAAACAAAGTTTTCCCACAAAAGAAATCAAAGTTTTTTATAAAACAAAAAATCTGTGACAAATGTGATGATGAATGCAAGACATGCATACCACATAAACTTGAGAATGATATTTCCAGGGAATAGCTCTCCTACGATAAATGAAGCAATGTACAAGATAGTCTATTTCCTCGACTCCTATGCCTTCTCTTTTTGGACTTGAGCTAAGAACTCTTCATGCACATCGCCTCCGCCAATTGTTGCTTCAAGTCCTTAATCAACTTCATTTTTACATTGGGTTTTTCTTGTATTGTTGCTTCAGGTCACTCAGTTTCTTTACTTTGGAGGTGGCGCTGAGTGTACGACCTTAGACACATAGAAGTCACGGAGGGAGAAGGTAAATTTAATTCCCGAATGACTCCACGTGGCGTTGATGCCTTGACAACAGAAATGACTGGAGCTTTAACCAGCGGTGAAACCTGATGATGGCTAGTTACTGTTGTATTGATTATTCTTCTATAATGGACTCCCCTTTAAGGCGCAAACGAAGTTCAATTAAACCGTAAACAACCTGTCTCGATTCTTTTTCAGGGTACGTAAGGAGGGATGATTGTATTCAATGGAGAGGCTACCACAGGATGCTTGAAAATCATTATGCGAGTGGCTCTATGTTAAAAATATTTATACTCTCTTATAAACACAATAAATTTTTAAAAATAACCCCAATATTGTTTCGTCTATTATTATCTAAGGTGTATAGACCATCTCTAGGGATATTTACTCTAACATATTTGCCACGATGACTTTCCAACTACGTAAACAAATAATCAGAGACTCTCCTATTATCATTACCCACACATATTTATAAAAGTCACACCATAATATATTAATAAATAAGGTTTTAAGTTAAAACAACTAAGTAAATATTTATATTAAATTATTATTTTTGTATACTAATATACCAATTAATATACCCATAAACAAGCGACACAAAACTACAAAACTAAAAAAGCAGATGTATTGAGATTATAAGTAAAAATTCAGATTTTAAAATTCAGAAAATAGCTAACTAAAAATTTAGATTATACTAATCTGTATTATTTGGGTAAGGATGGTGGCGGGGAGAGGGTACAAAATGTGCCATATGTATAAAATCACCAGGGGGGCTGTGGTCTTCTGAATCCTCTCAGATCGCAAAATGTCGTACTTACTCCATTCGATCTAATATTTCTTAATTAATTTTTTTTATTTATATTAAACTAGAATACTATCAATAGCATCTTATTTTTTAAAAAAATACTGGACCAATTGCTACATTATGTCCGTGTGTATATATATATATTCCATGCTCATAATTTTTAGTTATCCTCTAAAAAGTTATTAATTTAATTTCGGTCCAGTTAACATTCATTTCATTTGTTTCAAATTTAATTAGTTGTTTTGTATAGATACTAAAAAAACTTCAATTACTATATACATTCAACAACTTGTAATGTCAAATTTATCAAATATCACCATAGATAGTTTTATTGCAACATTAACATGGAGGCTATTGTGAATACAAGTGAATATTAACATAATATTCACTGGACACGTATTCTAGATCCGATCAAGAAAGAAAAAAAATTGTTGCATATAATTTTTTTTGAATCGGCAAAGCGAGAATCAATAATGGTTCCTCATTTACCCCCAAATTGTTGTATATAATGATCGAAAATACATATAACTTGTACAAATAGAAAATGCAAAAGAAATGGATAAACGTAAAACTGTCTTCACGACAGCAGCCGAAGCGGGCCGCTTGGCAGGAGCTAGACGGGCCGCTTGTGTAGTCTATCCAAAATTTTGTTTTTGCTTCGTCTTCGTTGGACTTGTAGAGATGAAAGGTGGATCGAGGATGCATGTTTCCTTAAAGTAAAATACGTCATCTCACCTAGGAGACGTTGGTGTCTACTTTCCAGGATACAACAATTCCCTAGATTACTAGCCGCACAAGCTAGCAACCCACTGCGAGCAAGAGTTATTGCTTGGATTATGCACAAGGGGAGAAGAAGAGAGAATATAATAGGGAGGGCTTTCTCTCATCTCTTTTTCCAGATTTCTCTCTATCTTCTTTCTACTTACATCTTCATGTAAGTGAGACCTCTTTATATATGTGAGAATAAAGTATGTAACTCTCATATCCATAAGTGCATTTCATGTCATCATAAGTGTCCACCATTACAAAATATTTGGAGCTTTATGTATGACAACAAATGCCATGTTAAATGATAACAAGTGTCATGTTAAATATTTGTAACTCCCATGAGTTACAATGGGAGTTACAAATGTCAACATGAGTCAACATTCTTCTATAAGGTCTTGAGATCAGTTAAACCAGCAAAACCTTAGTTCGGTTCACGTTCCATGTTCGAGGGTCGCGATCCACTCATACACAAATTCTCTAGTTTCGTGTACCAATCTGATCAGGATTGTACTCAACTTATTTAGTTACACAACTTAAACACCAAGTAGTAACTAGTAAGTTATAAATTAGAAACTTCACTTTATCTCAAGCAATATGGGACACGCCCACTCATCCTTCTAACTATAACTTTAAGCACTTATTCCTCACTAACCCAAAGCGCGTTATGGGCATCCAATATATCCATTCGAAGCTCTACGGAGTAGCTTCCGGATATATATATATTACTTTATCTTAATTAATCAATAATTAAGAAATGGTCTCCATATAAATAAACCACAAAATGTATTATTTATTTATCCTTTTTCTTCATATTTTCCAACAAAAATCCAAATAGACCTATTTTATTCACTACCCGTCTTCATGATCACCTACTAGAATCAGGGAGGCGCGCACCTTATTGGAGACTACTAAGGCAGAAGGTGGGGTTTTGGATTTTCGTCGCTAAAAGAACTCGCATGCATAGGAAAACATCAGTATTTCGGGCTTGTATTTATCATGTTATTCTTCTATAATTATATTGGGGGAGGTGGAGTTGGTAAAACGGTACTTACGCGGATTAACACAACCGTAGAGCGTGAAGTAACAAACTATTGAGCGATATAGAGCGAACTTTATACTCTCAGAGCGCAAAAGCCAAAAGCGCTTCGAACGAAAAACGATGAGGTATTTAATTGCTCTATATGATCTACATCTATCTCATCTCAGTTCCTATTGAACCAATCATATACTAATTCTTGTGAGGTAAATTTTAATCATTCTCTATTCTGAACTTAATCACTAGAAACACAAAAGCTAAACCCTGGAAAGCTAGAACTATGAAGTAGTACCTGAGTAAAGCCATTAAGTTCATGAATAGTTGAATACCGGGTGTAACGAATCTGGGTCGGACAGGTTAGTCCAAATTGACATCTCTACTCTTGGACCGTCACCATCGCAAATGGGCTAAGATGTTAGGCCCAATAACCGATGAAAGGCTATAATTGCGCCACGACCTAATTCAGGAATTCTGGAAACTGAGGGTGCAAATGGCAATAAAGAGAACATGCCAAGAAAATAAAATCTTGTTTGCATATTATCCTTTTTGTGTAGGAATCATCACAATTGAACCCCAAGAAAGAAAACTAAACTGAGAAGAAGCAAGAAAAATGTCGAATAACAATTGTTTATGGAATCCATGAGCAAGAATAAGAGTTTGTGTAGTGTAGATTATAGATTAGACATTTAGACCCATGAAATTCATATCAACTTCATCATTCCCAGCAGCATTTCACCCCAGAGAGTTCAAAGTTGTTTTTTCTTCTTGTGCTAGCGGCAAGAATACTGTGATTGTTGCCAAGAAGAGCAGTAAGTCTAGTCCTCAAAGCCCATCTCCCAAGGTACCTTTACATGATCAATGATCAATTCAGTTTACTTTACTGGGATTGTGTTTGTTCTTCTACCTAAGTTGATTGTATGATAGAGCCACATGAGATGTTTTAGGTCTTTGTATCTCAAACTGACTTTTTGGGCAACAATTGATTGGATTGCATTAGTCCCCTTGAGCTGCTAAAGTTTAAGTAGTTAGATTAACTGTGCAAGACAAAATTATTATGCATTTTGTGCTTTTAAGTTTTAATACTAGGGTCATGATAGATTAATCATGTAAAAATAATAGGGTAATTGAAGTTGATTGAAGAGGAGAATGCTTCCCCTTGAATACATACGCTATGTGTTTGTTTGTTTTTTATTCATGTTGATTAGTATGTTTTTGTTGCCATTTTAGCTTGCAGTAGAATGTCAAATAATCAGGTTCATGGCCCCTTTTACTCGTGTAGGTTACTGAAACCTCATACTAGAGATTAGATTGTGTTCATTGTTAAGAGTGTAATCCCATCAAATTATCTTGTGCCACAGAAAACACAACTTAGTTGCCAGTAATGTTTCGTACAGTGCTTATTGCTTGTGCTAGATTCTGATGACTAGGTTCCATGTGGAGCATGATGTTCGTCGAGGGGGGCTGTGAATGTTCAGTTAATTAATGATTAAGTCTCACAAAAAAAACCACTTCACACCATTTAAATTGCGGGAGTGTGCCAGAGACTTGGTTGATGGTAGCATTGTTTTTCCTAATGTTAGGAAGAATTAGTCTTCCCTTTACTAAATTAATATGAGAGGTTGTAATATAAGTCAGGCAATTAGTGAAGATATGGAAAAAGAGAATAGCCCAGACATAACTATTGCTGTTGTTTTTGTTGTCATTTTAGCTCAAAACAGAACGTTAAATCATCAGATTCATTTCCCCTTTTATTCATGTAGGTAACTGGAACTTTGTCATACTAGAGATTAGCTTGGGTTCAATGTTAAGTGTAATACCATCAAATTATCTTGTGCCACAGAATTAACCTTCCGGAACACACAAACTTAGTTGCCAATAATTGTCGTACTGTGCTTATTGCTTGTGCTAGATTTTGATGGCTAGGCTCCTGGTGGGATGTGAATGTTCTGTAAATTAATGATCAAGTCTCAGGAAAAACCTGTTTTTATTAGACAGTAGGAAAAAGCACTTTGCACCATATAAATTGGGGGAGTGTGCCAAAGACTTGGTTGACAGTAGTATTGTTTTTCCTAATGTTAGGAAGAATTGGTCTTCCCTAAGAATTTAACTAGGCAATTAGTGAAGATATGGAAAAAAAAAGAAAATAACCCGGACATAACTTTTGAGGTACATATGCATCTTCAGTTCTTTCAAACTATTAGCCTTTACCTTATTTGTCTTGTGCTATTTCATCAGAAATTTCTCATAATTCTGTGGATGGGGAGGTTTGCCAAATTCTGTAACTTTGAAACTTGATGATGTAAATGAAAATATTAATATCATAGGGAGTGCGGGTGGCTCCGCCACTGAATAGGCTTATGTGGGAGTTACTCACAAGAGACTTGGCCCTGCATGAGAAACTTCCCAGATATCACCTTCTTAGATAGTACATAGATTTCTCTAGTGGAAGTGATTATCTAATTTCTTAATCATTTCCATCTCGTGCGCAGTGATGAGGCACATCTCACATGGATGTGCATGTGCCCCCTATGTTAAGATTCTTGACTTTGAATTATGCCAATTCGGTATTTCAACAACTCTGAGCTCTCTTTGACAGGGAGCGGAGCCAGTAGCTCCAAGAATTACATCAAACGTGAAGCGGAATTTGCAGTGCTTAAAGTTATGGAAGGTTAATTCCGAACGGAAAACCTCAAATTATCTGTAGTGTAATTTCCTTATATAATCTTTGGTTATTTACTTGTTTCTTTTAAATCAAGTAGGAGTATCAAAGGAAAAAATCAAACACAGCAAAGCCTACTACTAGTTACCGAAGAAAGAGGGTGGAGAAGGAAGAAGAAACGCCTGATGATACAGATGTTTGCCAGGATCCCACCTTGACCCTTTACTAGTATTCTTTTACTTCACTTAATTTTTTTATTTGAAAATTTCATTCAATCTGTGTCTCAGGAGCAAATGTAGCTTATTTTATTTTTTATTTTTTTTATTTTCAGCACAAACCAGGGCTTGGAGATCGCAAGACCTGTCTTGCTTGTTGATGGCTATAATGTATGTGGATATTGGCCAAAGTTGAAGAAGTATTTCATGGGCGGAAGGCTGGACATTGCTCGACAGAAGCTTATTGATGAACTGGTATCTTTTAGTATGCTAAGAGGTTTGTTGTTCAAGCAATTCTTAACCATATATACCCAGCAGATGGAATTTTACTGTGAGTTTGTAATGCGAAATGTGCTGATCAGTTCCGAATGTAGTTAACTGATTTGTCCACTAGGCATATTTAATAACTATCGCAAACTTGTGCTGCTACTCTGTAATATGAAATTGAACCATAGGGCCCCTCCTAGTCTCCTTCCTCCTGTTCATTGTTTGTCTTCTGATCAGCTTACTCCGTTCCTTTTGTCAGTCTTATAGATGTCCTTCACTCAGCATAGTAAGGTTTTCGTTTTTCCCCTCCCTTTTTTATTAGAAGGCTGTGATCATTTTCATAAGTATCTGGTGAGTAAGTAGGTTGAGTGTACTAAACGCATTTAAGACTGTTGAGAACACGTCAACAAAGTGCTATAATCATTATCTGTCCTATGTTCTCAAGATTAAAGAGAATCCATTGAGTTTCTGCGATTAAACCTATGTTTTCTTTCTTTGATGTGTTGTCAGCTGCAAAGTGGTAGTTTGCAAGTAAAAGCAAGTAGTCACCAGACAGTCATTGTCATTGCTACCTCACTTTTATAGTAGTAATCCTTTAATCTGTCAACACAAAGTTGAATAGTGATAGGGATCTTAGAACTGAAACAAAACCCTTCTTGCCCTACCCTTAAAAGTAAGACAAATAAAACTAGCCACTCCTCTCATTTAGAAGCCAACGTGTTCTACTCTGTGGTTGCGTGTAATGAACTACTTATTCTCATCTAAGATTTCTGGCCTAAATGACTTCAAAAGAATCCTAAAGCTTTTTAGTTTGTCAATCAAAGAGACACATAGGTCTTTCTGTTTGGTGATACATTGATACTTAGACAGTTAGACTCTACAATTGCTTGTACATATTTCGACACAGTGTTAACTACTCCAGTTAATGCCTGAAACCCACTAATTACTTGTGTTTATCTTTGAATTGGTAAATCTGCAGAGGTGAAAGTGGTGGTTGTATTTGATGCCATGATGTCTGGACTACCAAATCACAAAGAAGAGTTTGCAGGGTACTTTCAGAATCATACTTTCTACAATTTGTTACTACCTGTTTCGTTATCATCCGCAGCTACTTTGATGCTGTTTTTGCTACATTATTCCAATTTTTTTGGCCATATTTTTATAGTTAAAAAGAAGTCATCTTTTTTCTGTCATGTCCTTCACATTTCATATTTTCATTGAGGCTGCTTTGAGGGAAAAATTGTGGGAAAATGTAAAATTTTATTTTCTTACATTTGGTGGGATTGGACTTCAGAAAGTTTGAATTTCTGGAACAAGTGGAGAATCGGGAAAGTTTGTCCGTCTAATTTAATATATTTTCCGATACTGTATCACACAGAGAAAATTTAAGAACTGCCAAACAATTAAAAATTGGGAAAATTTTCATTTTTCTTTGAATAATTTCCTCAAGAATTTGATTTTCCTTTATATTCTCGCAAACCGAAGTGAGCCGAAAAATAGTTGGTGATTTTGTTCTATGTATCTGTATTACCATCCTTCAATTTAACATACCAGTCTCACCAAAAGCATCTTCATTTATCTTCCAAATTGGTGATTTAAGTGTCTAATCTAGCGTTGGAAATGATTTGTTGTTGCGACTTTTCAGAAGATTATTTTTAAAAGTGAACAGGAAGCTAAGAACATACTCATCTATTCTCAAAACTCAATCCAAATGTTAATCTATTTGTCATAGTTGACTCCTATTATCTTGCAGCATTGATATTGTATACTCTGCTAGAACCTCTGCTGATGCATGGATCGAAAAAGAGGTCAGAAAATGGATTATGTCATCTTCCATGGTCCAGTTGCCACAATCTCTCCACTTATTAGCCCTTGACCTTTTCATGAAAAATAGGTTATAGCTCTGAGGGAAGATGGCTGTCCACTTGTGTGGGTGGCAACATCTGATCGTGCCGAACGAGATGAAGCCTTTGGAGCGGTATGAATCGTACATATGCCTGGAACTTGTCATTGAAATGGTTGCATTCAAACACACTTCTTCTCTGTTACGACATTTTCCATTATTTCCAGATGCCTTCTTTCTTCACTTCTCTAGCATTCTCATTTCAGATATGACCTAAAGCATCTGTAATCATACACCGGAAGCAATCAATTCATAAATAGCTATTATTGAAATACATACTGGCGAAAAAAATCTATCCTTCAATTCGTTATTTTTCTAAACCCAATACATGAATTTGATAGAGGTGGCTATATGTACGAAGCTAAGATGCTTGTAATGTTTCCTTTCAGGGAGCTTTTGTATGGAGTTCAAAGGCATTGGTCTCCGAGGTAACTGCTCAATTAACAAAAATATCAATTAAACATCCGGCTGCAACGACCCTGTTTTCCATCGTTGTGAAGCATGCATATGCAAGCCATCTAATCATATTTTAACATTCTTAAACTTGTCAGACCTAAGACATTTTTTCTTATGCTGCGGTGTGATGCAGATCAAAACATCACAAAAGGAGGCTGCAGAGTGGCAGCAGGAACGCAAGTATGGTTCATTTACAAACATTCTATCCCATACTCCTGTACTGTTCCTTTCTCGCAGTATATAATAAGTATTTCTTGTTTGAGTGGCTGGTTTTATTCGCTGTGCAGAGTTACATCGTTTCAAGGTAGATTGTTGAAGCACAATCTTGATTCCAAAGTTGTGGATGCCCTCAAAGATCTCAAACATAAGCTGTCTCAAAACCCGTCTAGCAAATAACATTCCCTGTCGAGCTCAAGTATGGTGTGGAGGTGTAACCTCCTAATCGGTTTAATTTGGGATGCAAGATAGTCGCATTACCTGTTAACTTGTTCAAGCAGAGTTTCATCAAATCAATATCTGGCCTTACAGCTAGCTTATAGCTTAACTTGTTTTTCTGGTCAGCTGTGCAAAAGTTTGCGGTTCTGGATTTATTTTTCTTCTCAACCTAAACACATTGATCAGGTGGTATATAAACATTCTTGGAAGTTGTACAGAAGGATGATCTCAGTAGAACCTGTTACAGAAATATATATGGCAACAGATCGATCCTTTGCGCCATGGTTATATATATGCACTTTTTTTTTTTCTGGGTGATATATTGACCCCACTTTGTCCTACAATGATTATTGATTCACAACAGTCAGAGCTTAATTTTGGTGCCTTCGTAGATGCCGTGCACGTTATAATAAGTGTAGAGGCACTCTAACATGTTATGTTATGAGAAATTGATAACTTTTTGGTGATACCGTGATACTACTAATAACTTTGTTTCGAAACGTAGAGTATTATAAGAATTAGACGTGTATGGTCCATAATAATACCGCACCATCAGCATGATTGATATACGAGATAAATAATGAGTTAGTTAGTCCAATTCCAGTAGTGACTAGACAAGAAATTGTCTATGGTTTGGTTTGTAGTTACCAGATTGGGAGAGTGAATGGAGACAAAGGTGGATTTGGCCTGTTGAAAGCTCTGGTCCCAGTCCAGCCCGCCATTTATGGTACTACTAGTCAGTAAATGTATGTCTTAAATTTGTCTCTGAGCAGTCGTCTCCTCTCCTCTGCAAGTCAGCCAGTAAGTCATAATATCTCGGATATATGTTTCCTGCATGTCTGTACTGTACTATATACAGTATTATTACTATTCCTAATCTGTACTGAATAACCATACCCATTATAATTGGTATTATGACAGCAATAAAGAACATAAATCGCATGTAAAAATGTACGAGTAGTAGTTTAAAAGGGTGATTGATCAAATGAAAGTGTAAAACGTAAAGTGGGGATAATTTTATAAAATACTACTCGGAAATGAAAATCTGATACAGTTTTGTTTTTGTTTTGTGATAGGGAGTGAGTATTAATGAAAGAGTTGGTTAGTTATGAATATTCATCATCCTTTCTTCTCTCATTCACCGCCTGCAATAATCTGGGTACTATCCATAATATCCATATGATCTATCTTGGTCTGAGCAGCAGAGGTGAGGTAGTTGGCTTGGGTCCACATTAATTTACACTTACAGTTTAATACCAGGAGACTTGTCAGAAACGAAAATAAATACAGAATAAAACACATAAAACCAAAATGAATAAACTGAAAGGTGACTCGTGTTACATTTAAGTATGCATATTGCATTAACTTAACTAGCTGGAGTAGATGTGAATTAAATCTCACTAACACCGTGGACTACTCGTGTTTAAAATGTTGTACTATTACAGTAGTATTACTTGTAATGTAGTTACTCCGTTTTTTAATATAAGATGGTTTTGCCAAATACACACATATTAAGGAAATGATTAGTTTATACGGAGTATTGTTTTCTTCATCCAACAATTATTGTCATGGAAAGTATCAACCCTACATAATCTAAATTCAATCTGATTGGGTATTAAGGAATAAAGTTGTTAAAAAATTAGTGCACTTTAAGACAATTTTGTAAATAAAGATAAAACTATATTGGAATTATAATAAAAAAGTTAGAATATCTTATATTTGTGGAAGAGTAAAAATACTAAAACATACTTCCTCCAATTTCTTTTAATTGAAGTTTCAACACACTTCACTAATATTAAGGATGGTAATCATTAAGCCTACATATGTACTTTTATGAAATATTTTATTGCATAAAAATAGTAAAATGATGCCTAAAAATAAATCTTTGTCTATCAATGATTACCATTTTGACTCAAATAGTGGTCATAGAACCTAGAACTTCAATTAATTTGAATTGATTTAAAATACCTAGAACTTTAATTAAAAGAAAATGGAGTGAGTACTATGTTTTAAGTTTATAAATTGTAATGTATAACACATTTAAACATATAATATACACCACAATTATGTTGTAGCAGAGAATGAACACACCACTATATCTATATATGTCTACTCTAACAATCTACTGTGTGTCAATATGTATAGTATATATATACTGCATGCATGCTCATTATTTATCATCATATCATAAAATTAACACTTTGAATATCCACTAGTTCGTTGACTTGGGTTTTTGTTTCTGGTTTTCTATTCACAAATGACATGTACTCCTACATGTTATGGTTTGTTTTTACCGTCATTATTTAAGAGTAATATGTCATTAAATATGATTCAGTTGGAAAGTTACCTTCACTTGAGATCAATGTGATTGAGATTTGAACCATTCTATTTCTACTCTACATGTTAACTATCTCATGGTGATCATACACTCCACTATTATATGCAAGAGACCTTATAAATAAAAGCATTTTAATCAGTTTTTAAGCTCCTAATGAGATACTTTATTTTGCTTGAACACCTCTTAATCCGTGGGAGAGGTTAAGCTGTTAATTAGTATATATAGCAACATGCATTTTTCTTTGGTTATACATTAGAATCCCTTCAAATAGTATATTGTACTATATAGCATGTACTTATAGTTTTTAACATGGACACAATCTAATTAAATCTAAGAACTTTACAAATTATATCCATTTGCAAACTATTGGCCACAGTTAACAAGAGATACTCAAATCACTTTTGGGCTGAAAAAACATATAGTAATGAGATTCATGCATCTTTCACTAAACAGACAGTTAAAATGCTAGACAGCTATATTAGCTAGCTCAATATAAGAAATATAACACAAAGATCCAAGACATTAAGCTAATCAGCAAGTAAACAAATTATATTATCTCAGCTAATTATATAGTATCAATGTTGCATCTCAATGATTAACATTCAAAAAAGTTTAAAAAGGAAGGAAAGAACTCAATTATTTCTAACAGATTATTAATTAATTAATTAGCATTTGACACATGCATACAGTATATAATTATATTGCTCCTTATGTATACTATAAATGAGTTACTTGAATAAATTGGTGTAGTCTTTGCCTGCTTCTGGAATTCCACTCCAATCCCACAATCTATCAGAGAATCCTCCCTGAACCGAACCCGGAGCCACGTGTAATGTCGCCATCGGCTGCGTCTGAGGTGGAGGATGATCAGGATGAAAGGTGGGGAAATGTGAAGGAACATTTGGCACATTGTTAACAAACTGATGATGGTGGTTAATTGGAACTTGTTGTGATGAGCTGCTGTAGTTGCTAACTAGCTTATGAAGGTCATCAATGGTATGGGACTGGTTCAACATGTGATCATCATGGACTAAACTTGAAGAAGGTGTGATTGTGTGGCTAGCCATTGGGACTAATGGGCTCATGGTGTAAGGACTGCCATGCTTTGAGAGTGATAGAGAGGTTCCAACATCTGCACTGCTACTCGGGCTAGATTCGCTTAGTTTTCCACTCGTTTGTTGCTGCGACATTTCACCGTAGTTTTGTTGGAATGAGCCTTCTATGGCCTGGTGGCTTGTTGGTTCGGCGGTTGGCTTTTGGGACGCTGATCTTGATGAGGACGACGCCCTTGATGTTTGGATGACTCGGGGTAGAGACGGATGGTCTTCCACTCCAGCTCTCTTGTACACGCGGCATAGCGAAATTTCAGCCTGTTTTGTGTAACCGGAAATCAAAGGAAAAATGTTATAGAATTCAACATCTCTTGAAACTGGAACTTGATACTTAAGTACTGCATAAGTTTTAAGTTTATAGATGAGATGAAAATACTATGAAAATCATTCAATTTTCATAACACAATCTTTTTAGATATAACTATGTGCATCATTGATTATCATCATCATCCAATTTGGCAGTAACAAAATCAGAACATTCAATAATGAGACCCTGGACTTAAAGCTCATCATAAATTCACAAGTATTTCATTGGTGAATTTAATTCATAAGAATCATTGTTATTGAAACAGTTAACTGAGAGTTCATCCCATATTTGATATTCTGCACCATATATCCTCAAATTCATAACAAAAATCACTTCTATTCGCGGAAAAATTCTCGAATTTGTTAGTACCAAACATCATTCCAGACATGGGATTGCCTAAAAATCTGGAAAATGGACACTGTTGAAACATTTTGTACCATGAACAGTTTCTAATGAAACAACAGTTGACAAAAAAAAAGTGTGTACCTTTTGGAGGCGTTCAGTCTCGTGATGAGGCAGGCGATACTCGTTCATGATCCAGCTAGTCCGAATACCTTTTGGGGCCTTACCGGAGTAGAAAACGAGGGTTTTCTTGAGGCCAATAGACCTCGAGTTCTCACTTCTAATCATTCTATCTGCTCCAGTAGCCTTCCAATATCCAGAAGTTGTTACGCGGTTAGGCCGATCTCCATTCCTGTATTTCCTATCTCTAGGCACGTAGAAGTACCATTCTTTCTCGCCTATCGCCGCCAGAGCTGAAATTCATCCACATCACTAGATTTAAGTTGAAACTTCAAGATAAGAACTAGCTAGGTTATCAACTGGTGAAGCAAAATGATCTTGTACATGTTATATATACAAAAATCTTGAACTTTTCAAAAGCAATGAAGAAAAGTGTCACATGAATGTGTATATATATATATATATATATATATAGATGTACCAGGAAGCTCCCAAGGGTCATAGCGATAAAGGTCTAAGAAAGTGATGAGCTCAACATTAAAGCGCTTGCCCTCCACCTTACGGCGGAGGTAGAATTCCACAAGCTCTTCTTCCGTTGGATGGAACCGAAAACCGGGCATAACAACGTCGTTTTCATGCTCGTCTTCATGCTTGTTGTCATTGTTGTTGTTGTCTTCTTCTTGAGTGTTAGTGTTGTTGTTGTTCATGGCTACTACAATGGCCATAAAAAGTAAGGCAACACCCTCAAAGCATGAAGAACAAAAAAGCTAGAGCATCAAATCAAGAATTGGTTTCTTGGTTTGTTTCATGCTAAGTTTGGTTTCTTTGAGGGAGATATAGGTTTTTATGTATACATGTGGAATTATTGTAAGGATTAGAATTGGAAGTGCAAGTGGGATTTAATTTTGTCTTTTCTTTTTTTGTTTTGTTTTGAGGGGTATTATAGAGAATTAAATAAGAGTTAGGGGGACTAGATATAAGGGTAGCCTAGCTAGGCCAACAAAGTGAATAATACTTATAGAGGTTAGGGCCTTTATACATTTCTCATTCTCTCTCTAGAGGAGGAGAGGAAGAGAAAAATAGGTAGAGAGAGTGGGGGTGAGATATAATGGAAAGATCTACATAAGTTTCGAGGGCCTACTTGCTTCAATCGATGGATGTTGCATTAATAAGATGATGAACAAGAAGAAAGGGACATCACAATTAAAAGGACAGGGAGGCTAGTAAGTCTCCTTGCGGTGGGTTTGGATCCTTCTTAACTCCACTCTTGATTATTTCTTTTATCTTCAACAACATAGTAAAAAAACAAAACCCCCAAAATAAGATAATTATGATTTGAATTGTTCGTACATATATATTTATATATGGACAACACACTTAGGCGTGTTAACGAGAGCCGGGTATTATCGAACGTCGTCTGATTGCAGCGATCGGGTTAATCTTGAGCATGATTTTTGTCGAGATTTTAGATTTAAAATTATGTGATCGATCAAAAGCTTGCATCTAAAGATTCATCTATTCAAATATAACCTTTTACATCTACTTCACCGACTCAACTTTATTCCTCTGCACCACCTAATCATCCCGTCTATTTATTTTTATCAAGACCAGTTAACTCCTCTACATAGATTTTAGCATTCTCTATGCTTGCAACATTGTGCATCCAATTGTCCTATCAAGCCGCGGTTTTTACTCTTATATAATATAGGATGAGTCACACTTTTTTTTAAACAATAAATATTACAATTATTTCTACATTAATTTTATACCAACAATCTTCCCATTGTATTCTTTCCTAGTGTTATGCATTTAATTTCAAAAATTATTTGGTTTCACTTTCTTATCTTCACTTAATTTAAAAGGGCTTGTCAAATGTTCAATTTTCATAGTTACGAAATTTTTGTGATATGTGACATTCGATCGAGTTTGAGCCTGCCAAAAGGGATTTCCAACATCGTCAATCGTAAAACAAAATGAAAGAATCATATATTGAAAAGAAAAAAAAAAAATAATCAAGTAATCCCTCCGTGCCATTGTAATTTATCCATTTTAACTTTTTTCGGTCAACAGTTTTCAACTTTAACTCTCGATTACTCTTAAGTTATAATGATAACGTATTTGACGAAATTATAATATTATGAAAATATAGAACCTAAATTTTAATAATATAATTTTATTAAATATTTTATCATTATAGTTTAATAGTAATTGGAATTCAAATTTGAAATCTATTGAATGAAAAAAATCAAACCGGGTAATTTCTACTGGTACAACAAGTATATATATTCGAGGTGAGGTCAAGGACCGCATTAATTAATTATGCAGGAAAATTATTGTTCAAGTTAATATCTATTTGCCTAGTAGAATTACTACCATGAAAGTACTTATAAGAGCTATACTATGAAGAGAATTTGTTTTTGACAAAGAGCTAATATAACTAAAGCTAGCTATAAATGCAGTATATAGTACTCTGATAATTCGGCATTAATCAAATTAATTAGCTAGCTTAATGGACTATTCACTTGACTTTGGTACCACTAGCAGTCTAGCACGTATGTGGCAGATAATATATTATTAGTAACTAAATAGATTCATGGTAAAAATGAGAAAACGAGTTCCCAATGTGGCCTAATTAACACGTTTTTCTTTCTGCGATATTGCATGCAGTATAATTTAATAATTTATCCCTTATCATTTGAATCGAAAGGGTTGTATTAGTTGGTTAATAAGAGTAATATATTTTACTTATCACAAATTTGAATTCTACGGAAGAAGGAACTTTTATTATGACATTATAAATTAGAGATTACCAGATTTGTGCGATTTAACTTGATTCACATGGTTTGTAGCCAGTGGCAAAGGTGTGGTGTTGTTGCACTACCCTTCGATTTTTTTTACTATACTACTATAAGTTTATTTGCATTTATGCCCTATCTAGTTTTGCTTGACATGTTCTTTTTCTTTCTCAAATTGTACATATATGAGGTGAATTGTCATGAAAACTTATAATTTTATTATGCATAATTTTCATTATAATTAGTATATTTTCATCCCAAATTCCCAACCAATACAAAACAGTTTCTATGTTTCGATGTTATAATTTTCGATTCTATATGCACTAGACAAGTTTTAATCTTGGCTCCGCCCCTCTTTGTAGGATGAATTCCCCTTGTTTAGACTTTAGACCAGGACATAATCTATAGGATTGAAGCCTGGAGCTGGATGAGTCTGGTGCTGCACGTCAATATATAGTACGGTTAGGCGCGGGTTGGGACAAATTATACAGAAGTTACATGAAAAAAACTTCAGTTGGCTCATGTATAATGTAGTACGTACGTTTTTTTTTTTTTTTTTTGAAACGGCAAATATTAAACCACTCCTACACTACTATACACAAACTTCCTAAACCACCTTATTTTTCCACACCTAGACCAACCTTATAACTCCGCCACCGCTGGGGATCGAACCCAGCAACTCTCCTTCAATATTCCAACTCCTTACCGCTGCACCAAATTATCACTCTAATATAGTACGTACGTAAGTCTAAGTCTGTATGGTCAAGAGATGCCCGTGAGTCGTTGATCGCGTGACCATCCTGTACAGTATATTGACAATAACTTACAGCTTCTTCTTTGCTATTTCTATTGGTACGTATTTAATGCAATCTTCTAAAACTTTCTAGTTTCCCTCTTAACTTAATTCGTCTCTTAAAACCTTTTGCATAGCTAATAGTACGATTCTTAAGCTTTTGTACCACACCATCATGAAGGCTTATTTATCTTCAAATTAAGGAGCTCTATTGCAATCTCCATTTCGGATTAGCCTCCTTGCATAGAGCCACATTTCAAACCTTTTGAGTGATTTCAAATTAATGAAGCTCTTTACAATATGTAAAAGAACCAACTCAAAACAGACAATCTTATATGAGGCTGCTCACTATGGGTGTTCACAGATTTACGAAGCAGTTCACAGCCTCATAAACAACTTTTTATCTGTTGTGGTGGTTCACAATCAATTTCACCAAAAAGTTCATCCAAGTTCACTAGCAAAGTTGTTCACGCAGTGGCGTGATGTTCACAACAAAAAAGAAAGGAGCTTTTAATCAGGCGGTGACACTTGTCGCCGCCTGATTTATTCTTTTTTTTTTGTCTTTCATTTTGTATCAAAAACATCAACAAAATAAATTCGAAAAAATCTGAAAAAATTACCAACACTCTTATTTTTGTTTTCTCTACATATAGACACCAATTTTGTATATGTTTTGATTTTTTTATAGTAAAAATCAAAAAAATTAATATTTAATAAAAAAATATTTGTTATTTTAAATTAAATTTAATATGAAATTAAAAATATTAATTACCATAAAAAAAATAACCTAAAAATTAAATACAAAATTAAAGAAAAAAAAGAAAAAAGAGTGGTGAACTGCATGAACCAGTTTACCATAGCAGTCTAGTGAACTGAAATGTTGTTCACACAGTTCACTACACCCAAAAAACTGTGGTGAACTGCGTGAATAGTGAGCAGCCTGACAATCTTATATCAATGCCTCGAATGCCTCGACTGAAATTGATCTTCGTCCATTCTCCCACGTCCTCCAATTTTGCAGCATAATAAGGCCACAAAATGGTTATCAAGTTTGAAATTAGGATACCTTAGGTAAGCTACTAGTAATGCACTCCGCAATTTGATTTGTGAATAGTGACAGGATGAAGATTCTGCGCGCGGAGAATGACGAAAGCCGATTTTACCAACTTAATATTTTATACTCCATTTTAACTCAAAAGTTGCTAAGACATGATGTGTTTGAGTTATATAAAACTTAATTGTGTTGTTGTCTAGTATTTGTTCTTGTTTAAACTAGATCACTTTCATCGTCACACTTCCAAAAGTGATTGATACGATACTTACACTAGATATTCATTCACCCGCACGATTAAGACAATATCAAATATCAATCCACATATTTCAATAGCCAATGAGTTTAATTAAATTAGCCCAAGTAGTAGGTTGGGATCTCTCCACACTCCAAACATGGTTAATTAGTTCGCGGATGTTAGAATTATGTCGGAAAATATTTAAAAGTTAGGTTTTATGACACTTGGCCAGTATTTGTGGATAAGACGTTTAAATATTTTCCTTATTTGTAAGAAGTCTAGTAGGACCAGGAACTTTAGAGACTCGGTCGGACTCTGTCTCGTTTTGCCGTATATTATAAACTATAAGCAGATTATGTATTAATTTTTCTTTACAATTTGATCGGTGAATAAAAGTACTTCCTATCTCGATGGCGCCAGTTTTCCCTCTTTTTGCCGCTCTGATTTCTCCCGTCATTAATCCATATCATGCAAGAACACAACTCATCTCCAGCCCCCTAGTCAATTTCCACTGGAGGACGTCCAATCCCGCACATTTCAAGATGAACTATCACAACACGATCTTAAACCTTTTTCTAGAACCCGACAAAGTAATTAGGCTAATGGTTGGTATGTTGTTCATAATGACCGAAAACACAAATAATATAACTTGTACAAAATAGGAAATGCAAAGAAATGAAAAACAGAGAAATCGGATTCGACAGGCAGAGCTTGGGGCTGGCCACCTGGGCGGGTCGCCTGAGCCGGCGGGGCGCCTGGGTGGTTCTCCTGAGGTTCTGTCTTCTGCTTTCTTGAATGAAATCTGCAGAGTCAAAAGGTGGACCAAGGATGTTTCCTTCAAGTAGAATATGTCCTCTCACTATGGTACTTGAGACATTGGGCGTGTACCTTCCAGGATAAAACGATTCCCAGGATTACTAGCCGCACAAGCTAGCAACCCACTGCGAGCAAGAACGAAAGCTTAGTTATGCATTAGGAGGATGTAGAAAAGAAGATGTTTCTCAGATAGTTTCTGGTGTGTCTCTCTTCTAGAAGTGAGAATTGAGTATGTAACTCCATGTCCATAAGTGCATTTCATGTCATCATGAGTGTCCTTCATCATTACAAAATATTTGTAACTTAAGGATGACAACAAATGTCATGTTAAATATTTGTAACTTCTTCTAGAAGGTCTTGAAATGTAGAACTAGCAAACACATTGGTGCAGTTCACGTTCCATGTTCGAGGGTCGCGCGCATCCACTCGTACATAAGTTCTCTAGTTTTGTATACCAATCTGATCAGGATTGTACTCAACTTATCTAGCTACACAACTTGAACACCAAGTAGTAACTAGTAAGTTATAACCTAGAGACTTTACTTTATCTCAAGCAATGTGGGACACACCCACTTCACCTTCTAACTTTAAGCACTTAATACCTCACTTACCCAAAGTCCGTTATGGGCATATAATCAATCAATTTGAAGCTCTTACGGAGTAGCTTTCGAATATATATTCAGTTTCCTCAATTACAGAATAATTAGGAAATATTATCCACGTAAATATGACATCATAATGAATTATTACATTATTATTTTCTTCATATTTCCAACATGGTATTGAAGTACTCTCAAATTAAAACTAGCATACACTATTATAGTCGGCGTCGTCTTGCGTATACTCTAGTAGTAGCCTTTAAAAGAACTTTTTAAGGGTTTGGCGAGTGTATGATCGATCAACTAATTATTTAAACATCCTATGAACAGATCAGTCGAGTTTTGATTTTCTCGTGATGTACGTAGTAGATAATGTCATTAATTATAATTTTGCTAATCCAATAATGTGATTGATTCTAATTGGTGTGTCTGCTAAAGAAAATGCATTTGCTTGGACATATATGGTGTCACTTTCGCCGACCTTGGTAAGTTAGGTTACGCGAAAGATCTTGAAATCAAACATTTAGAAACAATTAATGTAGAAATTCTAAGAAGTTTGTTGAAATAATAGTAGTACTTTTTTATTTTTTTAGAGGTCAATAGTAGTAAAATTAACAATGTCATTTCACGAAATCTCTCGACTCTCATGCCATAAGACGTTGAAACAATTTCAAAATGCATATTTGACGTCACACATGCACTTTTTTTCTTTTTTTAGGATACACACACATGTTCACTTTACTCTGAAACGCAAAACAATGTATCTTGAAACTTTTTATAGATAAACTTCAGCTACTCCAGTTCATGAACTTTTTATCCGAATTGGATGATTGGTTGATTGATTATTATAATAGTGATGGAATAGTAAGAGAGTCGGAAGAGCAATGAGGATGCCGTATCGAACTTCCGTCAATAAATGTCAAATATTTGGTGATTTCTTTTTGGTAATACTGTCATTTGTAGTATACTAGTATCCCCTAAAAGTATGTGCCTATAGGAGTATATGTTATTGACTTATTGGAGACTTTCATGAAGATTAGGCGTACGAATAGAACAAGTCGAGCTTTATCCTAAACGAGCCTTGTTTGGTTCCATAAAGTCGAAAATTGTCTTCCGTTAAATAACTAATGTTTCATTCCTGAGCGGATCAGAATTTGTTTCACCCCGGGCTGTCTCTAAAAGTATTCTAAAATATACATGGAAATTTATTTACAAATACAGACTCACGAAAAAGTAATCCCATCTTTCACATTATATAACATTTTTATTCTTTATTTTTGATTCCATGCTAGAGTCCAAACCTAACCATAGGTAATGTCTGCCCATGATTTCGTGTGGGATTATCAATATTTACATTATAGGCTTTTTTTGATGATAAACGAAAGTACGTAGCATTCAATGATACTGCCTCCCACTTGGACGGAAATAAAAAAAAAAAAAAAGAAAAACAAAACTTCAAATTTGAAGTTGTTAATGCTTATGATTGGAGTGTTATGATATGGCTCCGTGTCCGTGCAATCATAATTGATCTTTTTGTGTAGAAGTTTTTAAGTAGTAGTAAAAGTCAATAATACATAGACAATATGTGCCCTTTTTAATGAGGGAACCTGGAAAACGAAGGTTAAATGTAGATTGATTCATTCGACTCGAGTTGTAAGTTAAGGCAACAATCAAGATGACTTGGCCTTGGCTAAAAATCTTTTTCTTGATTAGAACAAGTCGTTCGGAAAAGAAAGGAAGAGAAGGAAGAAATAGACGCAAGTAATCGCAGTGTACTTTCTCCATTTTTTTACAAAGTTCCTAAGGGAACTATTCATCTCAACCTTTGACCACGTATAACTTTTAAATTAAACTGTATCAATATAAATTAAAGTCAAATTTACATACAACTACCTTTTAAGATGTACCATGAACAACTAGGTCCCTAATGTTTCAAATATTACAACGAATGACAAAATTTTAGCAACCCTTTGACTTGTGTTAAAAATACAATAATACCCTTTTATTTCTCTGAATTAAACTTTTCCATATATAAAAGTGTAATTTTGTACATGAAAAAAAACAAATCTCAAACAAATAATAAAAAATGAACCCAAAGCTCCGACCATGGTTTGAACCTTTTGCTCCGTCCAATTTTTTCACAAAAACGAACACAAAAATTTGCATAAATTAATTAAGAAAGTTCCGATTTGGATTTTTTTATTTTATTTTAATTAATTATCCAGTCCTGGAATAATAAAGGAAGGAAAAGGAACATGGCTTGAGCTTTCTACTCCGTTCAATTTTTTCACAAAACGAACATTAAAATTACAATTTGGATTAATTAATGAAGAAAGCTCCAATTTGGATTTAATTTTTTAATTTTAATTAATTATCCAGTTCTGGAATAATAGCGGAAATAAAACGGATAAGCTTCGACAAGGAATAAAAAGTTTTATTTATCTATCAAGTCTTTTATTTCAAATTTTCATATTACTAGATGAAAATAAAAAGACAAATAAAAATAAAAGGGCAGAATTGGAATAATAACACTCTCTCTCCTACGACATCATCTATCAAGTTGACTTTTGTCCTCCGTTGTAAATATAAATTTTTCACAGTTCAAAATTTGTCTTTCGTTGTAATATATGAATCATTGAGAACTAAATTGTTATTAAGACAACTTAAAAGGTATAGATGAAAATATACCCCATTTAGTTTCATAATATAATTTTATTATATTTTTCTCTAATGGAATTTATGAGTTATACGTGGTTAAAGGTCGCGATAAATAGTTCCCTTACGAACTTTGTAATGAAATGGAGAAATTATATAACATCTCTTATCCATAAATCCTCGACGTCAATAGTGAAACAACGGTGATGCTGTTGTTCATCAACTTAGCTTAGGGTAATATCTATATATTTCGAAAGAGTAATTTTGTTAAGGACTGTTTTTTCCTATTTTATAGTAAAGACTAGTTTTCAATTTACTCAAATGTATGTACCAAATTTCAAACAACAAATATTATGTAAGGATATTTTTTATTTTTTTATTTTCTTATCGAAGTCAATGCCAAGTCAAGCAAGTAGACATAAAGGTCGTGTCAAAAGTTACGATACCCAAAATTAAGACCTCACATGCCGAGGCCAATAACATTTGACAAAATTCAGTGGTGTTTCATAATGTCATCCAAAGCCAATCAGAATCAGGCACTAGTATCCAATGGACCCTTATACATGAATCACATCTTCAGGTTGCAACTAAAGTGTTGGCTAATTTCACAGCTCGGACATATCTCAACTAATTACAGGTCGAATGATCATACAGTATATCGTTCGGACACAGGAGTAGATGTGACATTGTTCCTAAACAGAGGGTGATTTAGAATATATATATTTTAGAATGAAAGAGGGTGATTTATTAATACCCAGGCCAAAAGCGCCTAAACAGAATGAGAGTAGCAAAGGTATCTCTGTCAACATACAACCGAAAAGAGCAAAGCGCAAGATAAAGCTAAAAAACCAAAAAAGACAGCAGCACAATTCAATCAGGTTCTATGTAATCAAACGGCAAAGATGTATAGCCGATGGCATCCACAACGAATGAGTGGTAGAGCCCGTGGGCGAGTCCGTTAGCCTCCCGTCGGATGTGTAGCACCTTGTAGTTGTCAAAAGACTTGAGCAAATCATTCACTGCTGCGTACAAGTTATTATTTGATGATAGTGAAGGAGTAAAGTTGATGATATCCGGTATAACTTGTAATGAGTCCCATAGGGGATGCATATTCGGTAGAGCCATAAACTTAAAATATTAATTTTTTAAACTAAATAAATTTGAACTAAACTAAATTGATATGAACCAAATGCTATAATTTTTAAATTGAATAAAACAATACTAAGATTAAGGTTAAGATAATAAGTACTCCCCGAGAAGAAGAGACAAGAAGAGAAAATTTCAAGCTCCCCGAGAAATTAATACTTGAATTGTAGAAGGACAAGAACACAGGAATTTGTGGTATGCAAACCGACCAGTAGCTTCATAAATTCTGAAAAGCACTAAACTGTCCGTATTCATGAATGAAGAAGAAGAAACAATCTTATCACGTTCAATTCTTGTGCGAATTAACTTGTCAACTGTGATCCATCGAAAACGCTATTGTATCTATCTATCTATCTATCTATCAATTTCAGATATAAATTTTGTGGTTACAGTTTTAAATATCCCTAGCAATATTTTGAACTTGATAGGCACAAACAAAACATACAACTTTAATAATCGAAACAAACCAAAATACCACTTTTAGGCTCTTAAATGCGGTCGGCAAAAGCCAGCCACATTGTATACCAGATATTTCTGCAATTTGCAGTTTGGTTCGCCTGTCAATTTTTTCCTGCCCTTTTCTCTTTGGTTTGATTTTCTCTAAATTCAGATGAGCCATTGTGATCAAAGTTGTCAAGAAACTATAGTGTAGTTTATGCATATTACATGCAAAATAATACTCTAGTGGTCTATTGAATCTTTACGGAAGTTAGTCTTGTTATCCAAGTAAAGTTTTAACTTTTTTTTAACTAAGTACTCGGCTTGACTCGATAAGGTTCAAACGCAGCTCACTCAATAAAAATTTCAAGTCAAGTTCGAGCTCGTATTACTAACGAATCAAGCCACATATTCATTACGTTTTTAGGTCCGATAACACTCGCGATACTAATATTTTTTTTTCTATTTTTTATAAGGTTCACGTGTACGTATAGCTGATCGCTAAACTCACAATTATAAGTGAACAGTTTGAACCTGGAAGTTTTGAGATTAATGGACACATAAAATATCGTGTTTCATTAAACTAAATATATAACATTAATCATTATTAATTTATTATTTCAATTTAGATATTCGTAAACAACTCGTGGGCAAGTTTGAAGCTCATGAGTTTTTAAACAATCAAATAATTTTAAAATTCGATAAAGAATATTGAACTCGAAATCAACTAGACTTCCATGAACAATCAAATATATATCCTATTTCCACACTTGGCTCGTTCACCCTACCCGACTACCCCTAGTCGTACACCTTAGATATTATAAAGAATCCCATTCACGCGCGGGATAAAATGGGAGAGGTCTTATTGGGGATGTCCCCCACATAATCAGGGAGGGCTTATTTGGGACATATATACCTAATACCCCTAATCGTATATATGTCCGCCCCGCATCACGTGCGTGTACACAATTAGTGGAGTGTTCTGGAGCTGGAAATTTTGAGATTAATTAGCTAATATATAGTCAATACACCTAATTAACGTGTGTTTAACAACTCGTTTACAAATTTGACAATTCGGCCGAAACTTGACACAGCTGGTTCTCTCATTTTCAAAGCTAGCTATATTAGCTAGATAAGCTAGTATAGCAGAATAAGTATAACAGTACTACTCTCATCACTTCAATTAGCTACAAATTAGTCAAATCTTCATACTAGGTCATTTGCTAAACAATTACGGGGCGTTGGGCTCTCTTTTCATTTCAGAGAGTTACGTTCTAAAAATGAAAATTAACTTTGTCTCTCTTTTCGAGCCATTCTTCAGTACTATTCACATTTTTTAGTTTTTTACTTTTTCCTTTTTTGTTTTTGCTTCAGAATTTATTTATCTATATTGTTTATCTCTCTATAATCCATTACTATCTCCCTTTCTATGACTCATTTTTACACATCGTCATTTTAAAGTTCCTTACTTACTAAACTCCCCAAAATAATCTCAAACACTATTATTCTCTCACTCTAAAAAACATTTCCTGTTCATTTTTTTTGGTCAAAGAAAAACATTTCCTATTAACCTCCTCTACCTTCATCCTAAAAATGAAAGCTCAAAAGATTTCCTATTCTTTCCGTTAATATCTATGAAGCAAATAAGATTTCTTTTTCTTTTTAAAATAAGTTGCCATTAGAACTTACGTAACATATATTATTTATTTCGATTTTTTTTTAAACGGGCAAAAATTTTATAATTAAGCAACAATAAAAATTAACATACAAAACAAAAAAAAACAAGGTGCATACCAATACACCTTGTTATTATATAGATTAGTAATGCATGAGTCTCACATTCTATAATAGAGTTATAAATAGTGTGTCGAGTAATTAGCCCCTGAGTACCTAATAAAACTCCAGGTATTTGCTAAACACTTGGTCCCTATTCACTCACTCAGAGTCTTTTATATGCAATGCACCATATTAAGCACAACTTGGTGTTTGTAGTAATTAATTAGGAGAACAATAATATATAATTATTAATTATTTATATATAATTATTAATTGAATTATTGTCTATGAAAAACATGCAAAGCGACTGGAACTGATCAACCCACCACCGATCCACCACCATACGAAAATAATTAATCAAGGGTACCAACACCACCGCTGCTTTTATTAACTGTGTTGTTTTATTGTTTATATCTAATCTGATTATTCCCATCCTTATATAATTAATAAATTTTCCTTAGAAACATATTTAAAATGTCTTAAACTTTACAATTCATTTGTTCATCATCTCTGTTATATAATTAATCAAATCTTATCTTTAAATTAAATTAATTGGCAAGATAACATGTAAATATTAGTTTTAAACGATTCTCCCACTACTCTATTTCTTTTAAAAGCCAATTAATTTAATTTGATGGAAAAATAACATGTAATAAAACAACAGTTTCAAAAACAATATATTTCGATAAACACACATACTTATAGTAATAAATTTTAAAATAGTGATATAAATATCACATCACGTGAGTATTCGCGTGTAAAAAGTAGTTACAAAATAAATCTTACAATAAGTCTGGGGGCAATGGATGCAAACAAGAATGGATATCAATATTGCACTGTACTTGTGAAAAGTTGTAATAACTCCAACTAGTAGTACTTTTTCTTTTTTGAAACGAAAAATATTACAACTACCTACACTAATGATATACAAATTTACTAAACCACCTTATTTTTCCATATCTAAACCAACCTTATACCTCCGCCACCGCCGGGGATCGAACCCTCCACCTCTCCTCACTATCCTAGCTCCTTACTCTTTACCGCTGCACCACCTTATGACACCCTCCAACTAGTAGTACTTCATTCCTCCGTCCGATTAAATGCTTTCCATTTATTTTTGTTGAATTTTTTTTTATCGCAAATTACTTCTAAATTACATTGAAGAAACTTTAGAAAAATTATAATAAAATAGTTCGACTTATACTATTTTGATATTATTATTTTGAATTGTTTATTATGCTATATTGCATATATGGTTTAGAAGTAATTTGCAATCGAAAAAAAAAATCAACACCACGAAATGAGAAACATTGATCTGGTGGGAGGGAGTAGTATTTATATAAAGTGAGGTGAATATAGGGTATTATATATGGGGTGTTCGGCGGTCTGTATTCACTAAAATTACGAAAAAGAATATTTTATATAGGTAATGTTTTTTATTTTTCAAGGTCTAAATCAATTTTAAAATCTTAAAATAATTTTATATGTAATTTGTACCACAATATTTGATTGATTACATATACACCCCCTCAATGTAGGCCTAATGAAATGTACAAATGTGTGTTTTTTTATAATTTTATAAAGACCCCAAACCAACACCACCGTTGTGGTTTATTGCACTGTCCAATATCCTACAACTATTAACAGCACGTACTACCTCAAACTGATTGTCTCATCTCATTCATTATTGATCGATCGATTATAATGATTTTGACTCTCTGACACCATTCCGTTTGGGACCATTGACCCCCTCAGATATCATCATCAATTCATCATCGTCTTATTCTACTTTATTTACTTCAATTTATTTAACATTTTGGAATTAATTTTTTTTAAACGGTAAAAATTATTAATCAAACAAATCAAAATTACAAAAGCGTAAGAAATGCTCCTAAAAATTTAGACAGTAAACTACATATTCAAGACCACTTAGCTTAGTACTAAACTTAACAAAAACATAAAATTTAACCATGTCGGTTAAAAATCGTATGGTATAAACTATGAAGTATATACATATATATTTTCACTATCGCATGAGACCCTTCAAGTCTCGTGAGTGTTGCAATCCAAATAAAACAATATCCTACTAACGAGATGGGTGTATGGTCCAGTCATCGAATATTGTATAGGTCCAGAACGTCACGACTCGATTAATTTGTGCTCAAACCCTTACATTGAGTGATGGATGGAACATTTTGGTGCACAAGTTATATGAGTTTTCATAGATACTTTGTATGAGTTAGACTTGGTGCGGGGTGAAAAGGAGTTTCTAGTTAGTGTTGTTCTGTTGTTGTCCACAGTCCACACTACATATTGCTCAAGGGTTGTTAATTTAGCCCATCCGTCTGGGCCCATCAAACCTACTTGAGTTTGGGCTGCTTGGTAATTGAGTTCGAGCGAATTTTGGACATGAATATTATGCAATGGCCTGGGCTCGCCAGTAGCTAGTTCAAAAGGCATACACTATGTCTATGATACAAGTACAAGTTTGGGGTGCATTTTTTCCCCACTTGTGTGCACACCGAAAACTTCTAGAAGGCCATCAATCCTATGATTGTTTCACATTCACATTAACACACGCTTGACTTTGAAGTTCCTATAAATGAATTCCTAAAATGGAAGGTGCATATTTTTTTGAACCAAAATTGTACTTTTATTCCAAACAAGTCAATACATTATGTCGATCCGAAAATCCAGACACTCCAAATGGAGCAAAACTCGACTAACAGATGCTAACAGCTCTCACCCTAAGTTACACCAGTATGCAAGCAATTTCGCATCATCAATACATCTAGCTTTCACTATTTGCTTAATATCCTGAATAATATGCATACTAAAAGGTTGGTAGCTAAATAGTTTAGCATTTCTCGCCTTCCAGGTCGCATAAATTGTCTCAACAAATGCCATCCTTAACAGCTGCGCTTTGGATGATTTTCCTTTAGCAGCCTGCAGTATCCAAACTAGTTCTCCATCAAAGTTCCTGGGCGCATGTAATATTCCCATCCAGTCCAGAATCTTGCGCCAAATAATCATCAAATATTGACAACAGAAAAACAGATGATTGAAAGGTGCATTTTGTTGGTATGCACGTAGAGTACCATTTTTAATATCCTCAAACTTTGGGACAAAAAATGTCATTTTCCCAAAATCATAACATGAGTTCGACTATATTAATTGTTTCTTTTCAATATATTGATAGAATCGTTTCTTTGTTAAGCGTTGATTAATTACAAATGGATTATTAACAGCTACAAATGGTTCTGGTCTAGTCGAGACGATTATGATTGTATGAGAACATAATAAGTGCAGATTTGGGGTCCACTTTGCATCCATGGGAGATGTTTTTGTAAGAGAACTCCTTATGGAGTCTTTTTTGGACTTATTTGGAGCTTAAAGTTCTAATTAAACCCACAAATATCTCTAATGGAGCATTTTTAGAGGCTACACCAATATTTAGTGGCCCATGAAAAATGAATATTAAATAGTAGCCATCAATTAAATTAAGTCCACATATTAATAATTGATAAATTATTATTTATTTGATTAGTTAATAGAGTAGTAATATAGTACATGGAGCCCACAAAGAATTCTCATTTAAGACTCAAGCTATTGTAGGCTTCAATTTGAAAAAGTCTTCTATGGAAATTTATGTTTATATGCTCAATTTAAACTCCAAACCATAAGAAGTGCTCTAAGGTAAAAAATGAGATCTGAGTCAACCCTATGGTGTTGCCAAAACGCAACAAACCATTATGCTAACAGATTCAAATGTGCCTGTGACCATTAATTACCAAACAAATGTAGTATTGTAATGAATTTTCTGAATTATTAATGAATATATTAAGATTTAAGTATATGATAAATAATTTCCATTTATAAGTAAAGAAAGTTGAGATTTGAGATAAACAAGAAAAGAAAACCATGAAGTCAGATTGAGATAGAGTCAGTATAATAAGTTTGTTCAAGCTCTCTGGGATTGCAAGAGCTCAACTCAAAACATTTCAATCATACTGATAAATGATAAGGCCCAAGGTCCGCTCTACTTGTTTGCCAATAGTTGTAACTCAAGCTATAGCTAAATAGCCAAACACTCTTAAATTAGCAAAATTACTGTTAAAATGATATAGTTTACGACAAATTTACATATCATACTCCTACTCCTACCTACTCATTTATAACCTTATAACTTCCGTCGGACCTATCATGTGCTACTCCAACTCCCTTACCACTCGAATGCCCTCTTGCACAATCAAATGATAACCAAATGCAACACTATTTTCAAAGGCTATAACCAGTTTAGAGTAGACAAGATCTTGCCAACAAGTTTCAAGCACCAAGTGTCTAGTTTTGCCAGAGCTCTTAAATAGGCTTCCCTTTATTGCATTCCAAAACAATTTGTCTCAGTTGTTTCTCGGCCTCTTCAACAGGAAGAGTTGCATCTATAACCTGCAGAACAGACGTGAAATAAGACTAATATACGGATCTGTATACATATAAGTAGGCAATGTTTCTCCTGTAATGTAAACCAGAACGTAAAGTATTTGATGTCAACAAGTTCTCGTGTTGAAGAACCGCGTCTCTAAGTTTCATTTCCTGCATGCTGTAGATTGAGAATCTACGACTCTTCACAATCTACTTGCATGTAAAACGTTTAGCTTATTCATGAGTATATTCTACTTCTTCATAGTAATCGACATTAATGATCACGTAGAGTTGGAGGTATCGCCAAAGAGGGGTACCAACAAAAGGTTGAATCTGCTCTAATGACATATTGATCGACTTTGCTCGGTGAAAGAAATCGATCCACAGCTCTGGTATATGAGTAAGTTTTAAACCTCGTAGAAATCAGTGCATTCGGAGCTAATTTTCATGTTAGGTCACTTATACTTTGCTGCCCTATATAAAATCTATTGGACCTGGTCTATAAAAGTATTTTCGTCTTGACAGCCAGGTTGTATGACTTTGCGCGTATCTCAGCCTGGTCAGGAAAGATGCGAATAGCTTTGATTGTGCAACGAGCTGCATTGCATTTCATCGATGCAGTTCATCGAACAGATAATCTCAAGATCTCTGAAGAGGTCGGGCGAGCTGGCTAGTGGCTACAACATTGATGCAGATGAACTTGCTTCAATGAACCGTTCACATGATCTCAAGAGACTAGAATCCCATGGTGGACTAAAGGGAATCACGCAGAAGTTATCTGTATAACTAGAAACAGGAATATCCATGAGTGAAATTTCGATCAGCAGACAATATACTGGTTAAACCAGTATGCTGAAAAACCGCCTAGACCCTTCTGGATGTTTGTATGGGATGCGTTGCAGGATTTAACACTTCTAATCCTAATAGTATGTGTTGTAGTCTCTGTAGGTGTTGGACTTGCGCTTGCCACAGAAAGATGGCCTAAGGGTATATGTATGATGGCATCGGCATAATTTTGTGTATTTTTCTTGCTGTGGGAGTTACTGCTATAAGTGATTATAAGCAGTCTTTGCAATTTAGAGATTTGGATAAAGAAAAAAAAATATATAGTTGTTCAAGTGACAAGAATGGTAACAGGCAGAAGGTTTCGATTTATGATTTGGTTGTGGGAGACATTGTTAACTTGTCGATGGGCGATCAAGTTCCCGCAGACGGGCTTTTCGTGTCAGGTGAGAGTGAAACAGTAAACAAGGATAAGTACTCGCCTTTTCTTTTAGCAGGAACCAAAGTGCAAGATGGTTCAGGCAAAATGTTGGTTACTTCTGTAGGTATGAGAACCGATCGAATGGGGAAGGTTGATGGTTACGCTTAGCGAGGGAGGTGAAGATGAGACACCGTTGCAGGTGAAGTTAAATGGGGTTGCTACTATACGATTATAGGGAAGATCGGGTTGGTATTTGCCATTCTGACATTTTTGGTGCTCACTGCGCGGTTTCTGGTAGTTAAGACTATGCATGGTCAAATAACAAAATGGGCGATCAATGACGCTTTGAGCCTTTTGAATTTTTTCGCAATTGCAGTTACGGTACTGGTGATAGCTGTACCTGAGGGACTGCCTTTGGCTGTGACATTGAGTCTTACTTTTGCTATGAAGAAGCTGATGAATGATAAGGCCTTAGTAAGACATCTCTCTGCCTGTGAGACCATGGGTTCTGCTACATGCATCTGTACTGACAAAACTGGAACATTCACTACAAATCACATGGTGGTGACAAAAGTTTGGTTATGGGGAGAAGCTAAACAGGTTGGAAATGACAAACCTGGGAGTGCACTTGAAGTATCAAAAACGTTACGAAGACGCTTGTTAATGCGATTTTCTTCAATACTGGGGCTGAAGTTGTAAATGGTAAGAATGGCAAAAAAGAGATACTAGGTTCGCCAACAGAAACAGCATTGTTGGAGTTTGGTTTGCTGTTCAATAAAGATTTAAATACAGGGCATAAAGAGGGTAAAATTCTGAAACTTGAACCTTTTAACTCGGTTAAGAAGATGGGAGTGATCGTGGAGCTACCTGGTGGTGTTCGTAGGGCCTTTGTTTAAGGCGCATCCGAGATAAGCCAAACATGAGCTAATCTCGGCCATGACGAAAGACGTGTGTGACATTATTATCACTTTGGTTTCACTTTCATCCTCTGTCACGCTCTTTTGTATATGGCTATCTTCATCATGGTGTAAATTTGGATTTTTTTAATCCACAAAGTTTAAAATCAAGTTGCTCAAATTGGAATGTGTAAGGTAGGCAATGGATGGAAGTTTGGTCTTGGGTTTTGATTTTTTCATGACTTGCAGCTCTTTGCACAGGAACTTATTTTGTAATTATCATCTGTTATCATATTTTTGGCTGATTCTAAAAAAAAAAAAAAAGAAAAAAAAGTACATACCTAGCTATGCGCTTTTAAGCTCAAGTGATTGTGTTGAACAGGGATCAACATTTAGTGAGCTCATGTAAAAAATACACGGTGGATAGTGGATAATGATATTTTAGATTAGCTGACACAAAAACTTTCAAAACTGAAGTTAACCAGATAAAAGAATCTGCAACTTGCAGAATTATAGTTATCATCAAAAATAAAAATTTATTTTATTTGTTATTCTTAAAAACAACTACAGCCTCTCACAATTCAAAATATGGGAGTTAAAATATATTGCTTGTCACGAGTAGCGTGCCACGCGCATTCTAATATATACATATACATACATCATATTCATCACAAATTCATAACTGTTCTCGGCGAGGACCTATGATTTTTTAATCGTTAAACTGTAGCTTCACTCTCGATTCTAGCAAAAACATTTTTCCAAATATATGTAACAAAATAAGCATTTTACATTCGAGTGCACAAGCGAATTTACTTGTTTATTTGAAAGGCTTAATTAAATGTAAAGGATGAAAAATGTTGTCTATTTGCTATTTATAAAATGAGTTAGACTTGGTGTTGGGGTGAAAAGGAGTTTCAAGTAATTAGTGTTGTTTTGTTGGTGTACACACTACATGTTGCTCAAGGGTTGTTACTTTAGTCCACCCCTCATGGGCCCATCGGACCTTCTTGAGTTTGGGCTGCTTGGTAATTGACCTCGAGCGAATTCTAGATATGAATATTATGCAATGGCCTGGGCTCGCCAGTAGCTAGTTTAAATTGCATACTCTATGATATGAGTATACAATTCTTCGACGGAAACTTCTAGAAGATCATCAATCCTAGGATTGTTCCACATTAATATCAAACATGCTTAATTTTGAAGTTCTTATGGATAGATTTCTAGGATGAAAGGTGCATCTTGTTGGTCACGTATAGTACCATTTAAACTTTTTGAAACTATAGAGGCATAGATTACACTTTCACTCTTGTAATTGTCCCTTCCGAATTTGAACGGATCCAATAATAGAATGGGCATATCGTGCATACAACATACTACATCAAAACTAAACAAGTCCATTAAATAAGGGACACAAATTTAACAACTCAATTGCTAAAGTCCATCATCACAGACTCAAAGGTCGGGCGGTCAATGTATTAAGACACAAATTTATCATTCATACCTGGAGATTAGTGGTGGTGGCAGAGGAGAAAACAGTGGAGCAGTGGGTGGTCATGGTCGTGGAGCCGTCGTGCCCGTGGTGGTGGTGGGCGGTGGTCGTGGTGGAACCCGTCAATAGTCAATTCAAAGGGGGTCGTGGTGCCGCGTTCTTCTCTTAATTTGGAGTGGTGGTGGATGAGCGGTATGGAGGAGGAGGTGGTGATGTCGACGGTGATGTGGTGGTGAAGTAGTGGCGAAGATGGGCATAGAATTGGGGGAGAAGTGGTGGTGAATTGAGATTTTGGTGAAATGGAGAAGGATATCTCGTTTCCAAATCTATATTCATGTTTATCACTGATAGAATCTATTCCTAGCTAATTAGCCACGGATAATTAATTTTCGTTTTTATTTAATTAAAAAGGTCAACAGGTTTAGCTACAAATAATGTATCCGTGGCGAATTTAGGATAGAATCTATTCGTGGTTAAATCCCGCGAACTCGGGTCTGAGCACGCACGAACTGAGCGTCTAGACTTAGTTCGTGCCTATCCGTGGCTAAAAGACCGATTCATGGATAAATTTTGCCACGGATAGTATCCGTCGCTATGAGTGGTGGCTATTTTCAGGATTTCTTGTAGTGAAACTCCTTCAATTCGCTGTTTATTATTTAATTATTATTATTATTTTTTCTTTTTTAACAATGTTTACTTCTTCTATGATTTCTCATTGAATTCAAATTCTTTTACAAAGTGGATTTCCAATATGATGGAGTTGTTAATAATCATACAGAGTATAACAATTTATGAGAGCGTTACAATTACAAACCGTTTACTTTTAATCAAGTACAGAGAATTTGATTGAATGTAGCAGGGCTCATAACACTAGAGAAAAATGGTACAAGCAATCCCACTTTTATTTCACACTCACTTTCACACACCTGACTTTCACTCTGTCATACACCTTTATATGTTGGACTTGGACTTAAGTACAATATAATTAATACTAATTGAACTTGTTCAACCTATAAATTTGACAACCAAGTATATAGAACTACGGTGTATCTTTTATAAACTTTTTAGTATGAAAGTGCTTATACACATAATTTTCCCAAAATTTGTAAGTTGACCCATGTTTTAAAGTTAGGTTATCATATGAAGAATTTAGGAGCCATAATAAATAATTGTGTTCGCATTTGAAGATTATTAAGAACCTGTAAGAAAACTCATACAAAATCTACAATATTGGTGGAAAAAACAATAATAGAAAAAGTAAAATATTGGTGGTATCCGTTAGTCTCGAAGTCATACACGGTATACTCAGTTTCGTTACAAAATAAGTCTAGGGCCATTCAAAGCATATCTTGTGTACCTTCTCAATGACTTTTAAACTTTTATATCCTTTGTCATGTCAACCTTCTCTCCCTCTCTTGATAAATCACTCCTTACTTTTATCTTCTTAATCACTATAGTATCTCTATTATTCACTGCAAAAAAAGGATTGAGTTGACCCAATACAAGACTATGAACAATTAAAACAAAACTGACAAAGGCACCAGAACAACAATTAAAACACAACTATATGACAAAATCAACTTGTATACAAATTAATCTATCAAAAATTAATTTAAAATCAAGTATACAATACGAGTTGGTCCAAACCGTCAAAGTGAATATCATAGAAAATTACACTTAATTAATAGTATAATGATGTGTTTTTTAATTAGAACTCACATTGCTTGGGGTAATTTCTTCTATGAAAAATCTACAATCATGAAAGCAATTCCAACAATTGATAGGTCCAAATTACTAATCAATAAAAATGTGTTTGAAATTCGAATAATCTAAAAATAAAAATATTTTCTTTCTTTTCTTAAAAGAGAAAGAACTTTTCTAGAAAAACATAGCCAAACCTTTCCTAAAATGTAATATTTTCCTTTACAAAATCTATTTCCTAAAAATATTCAACTAGTAGTACAATAAATAATCTTAGCAGTATGCTAATATTACGAGAAATTAGTATTAAATTATTAAATATTAAATATATATTAATAAGTACAAAGTCAAAAAAGCAAAACCCTGGTTGAGCTGAGTTGAGTCGACTCGAGTCCCATTCTATTTCTATTTCTATTCCCGCTGTCTTTCTCTCTCTCTCTCTCTCTCTCTTCCATCTTCATCATCAGCTCCTCTCTGTCACTCTCCTTAAATTTCACTCCACTCACAAACAAAACAGAGCCAAATTTTTTCTCCATAAAATCAGTAAAAACCTAGCACAGCTCGCTAGCTTCACCTCCTTACTTCGGTATCATCAACAGAACGCAAACCCTAGCTCCGGTAAAGAAACCCTAATTTGCTCAATTATCTCGAATTCAAGCGTTGAATCACTTTAATTCTTACTTTACTTACTTTCTATTTAAAGGTTGCAGTAATGGACGGTCATCCGATACCGAAAACTGTCGACGAGGTCTTCAATGACTTCAAAGCTCGAAGAACTGCTCTCATCAGAGCTCTCACCGTAGGTACTGGTTTTAGTTTTTCTTCGGTTTTGCCGAACAATTTGTCGTTATTATCAGAGCTCTATGTTTCAGTTTTTGATTTCGATGAAATTCTGCCGGAATTAGTGGATTTGCGTTACCTTCTGTTTTGTATGCTAGCGAGTAACGTGTATGGTGAATAATTTGGCTGGTTTATAGATATTTTTTCGAGTTTTCTGTTCTGACGTTAAATTTGTTTGTTTCTATTGCAGATATGAACAAATTTTTTCATGAATGTGATCCTGGTGAGTTTTCTCCTTCCATCTCCTCTCGACTTTGTTCAATTCACGAATGCTAGGTAACGGAGTTTGCTAATTTGTGTGCTGTGTCTTGGTTTTGTTGTTTCCCTGTAACCTTGTTGTGAATGTGAGGGTAGGGATTCAACATGAATGATTTGTTCCTGAAATTGCAGTTTCTGGTAACATTGTGACCGTTTTGCATGATTTGATCGTTACCTGTTTATCACTGTTTGTCGTGTCACGTGTTGTTGTTGTGTGATCTTGATTTAATGATTTATTCCTAAAGTTGCGGTTTCTGGTCAAATTGTGATTGTCGAGCATGATGTGACCGTTATCTGTTTGTTGTGTTGTTGTCGTGTAAGCTTGATTTTCAGACACGGATGATTTAGTCCTGAAGTTGTGGTTTCTAGTTAAATTGTGGTTATTGAGCATGATATGATCGTTGCCTGTTCGTCGTGTTGTTGTCGTGTAAGCTTGATTGTCGAATTGTGGCTGTAGAGAATGATGTGATCATTACCTGTCTATGACTGTTTGTCGTGTTGTTGTCGTGTAATCTTCATTGATGAATGATTTATTCCTAAAGTTGTGTTTTCTAGTAAAATTGTGATTATTCAGCATGATGTGATGATCGTTTCCTGTTTATGACTATCTGTCGTGTTGTTGTCGGACACGGATGATTAGTTCTAAAATTGCGGTTTCTCGTAAAATGATTGTTGAGCATGATGTGACCATTACCTGTTTATGAATTGACTGTTTGTCGTGTTGTTATGTGCAATCTTGATTGTCGAACACGAATGTTTAAGTCCTAAAGTTGCTGTTTCTAGTAAAATTGTGATTGTTGAGCATGATTTGATCGTTACTTTTTATGACTGTTTGTTGTGTTGTTGTCGTGCAAGCTTGATTCTCGAACACGAATGATTTAGTCCTAAAATTGCGGTTTCCAAGGAAAATTGTTGAGCAAGATGTGATCGTTACCTGTCTATGACTGTTTGTCATGTTGTTGTCTTGTAATCTTCATTGACGAATGTTTTAGTCCTAAAGATATGTTTTCTAGTAAAATTGTGATTATTGAGCATGATGTGATGATCGTTACCTGTTTATGACTGTCTGTCGTGTTGTTGTCGTGTAATTTTGATTGTTGTACACAGATGATTAGTTCTAAAGTTGCGGTTTCTAGAAAAACTGTAATTGTTGAGCATGATGTGACCATTACCTGTTTATGAATTGACTATTTGTCGTGTTGTTGTCGTGCAAGCTTGATTGTCGAACACGGATGTTTTAGTCCTAAAGTTTGCCATTTCTAGTAAAATTGTGATTGTTGAGCATGATTTAATCGTTACCTGTTTATGACTGTTTGTCGTGTAAGCTTGGTTCTCGAACACAAATAATTTGGTCCTAAAGTTGTGGTTTCTAGTCAACCTTGTGATTATTGAGCATATGTGATCGTTACCTGTTTATGACTGTTTGTCGTGTAATCTTGATTCTCGAACACGAACGATTTGGTCCTGAAGTTGCGGTTTCTTGTCAAATTGTGATTATTGAGCATGGTGTGATCGTTACCTGTTTATGACTGTTTGTTGGGTTGTTGTCGTGTAATCTTGATTGTCAAACACAGATGATTTAGTTCTAAAGTTGCAGTTTCTAGTAAAGTTGTGATTATTGAGCATGATGTGATTGGTCCCTGTTTATGACTGTTTGTCATGTTGTCGTGTAATCTTGATTGTCGAACGCGAACAAGTTAATCCCAAATTTGCGGTTTCTAGTAGAATTCTTATAATTAAGCATGATGTGATCATCACCTGTTTATGACAGTTTGTCGTGTTGTTGTTTAAAATCATTTTTCAACACGTACGATTTAGTCTTAAAGTTGTGGTACCTAGTAAAATTGTGATTATTGGGCATGATTTGATTGTTTTATGGCTGTTGTGTGTTTACTCTTGATTGTCGTGAAGGCAGGAAAGCAAGCGGATGATTTATATAGTTGCTGTCCTTTAGCGAATTTGCGACTGTTTGGCGAGTTTTGGTGTGTTGTTTATGTTAAAATTAACCCCATTGTCTGAAGGCTGATAGTTGAAGTAATAAGCTCAAAGACTTACTACATTGGCTCTAACATCTTGGAATTGCTTAACCTTCATTATTTTCTTGATATATCTTGTAGAGAAAGAGAATCTGTGCCTGTATGGCCTTCCAGACGAGAAATGGGTGGTTAGCCTTCCTGTGGAGGAAGTTCCTCCTGAACTGCCTGAGCCTGCGCTTGGGATCAACTTTGCAAGAGATGGGATGGTGGAAAAGGATTGGGTCTCTCTTGTTGCAGTTCACAGTGACGCATGGCTGCTTTCTGTTGCGTTCTACTTTGGTGCACGTTTCGGGTTTGGCAAGAATGACAGGTAATATATATATATTCGTAGTATAAACAGTCACCTGATTTGGAGTAGATAATACTTATGAATATGATTTGGCATCTAAAACTTACGTGCGCAGCCTGCTCATTTTTGTTTCAACACTGTACAGTCTCTACTTTTTCCACTTCTCAATCTTATTTCCGATGATGATTAGCCTCTCAAACTCGAAATACCAAGTTATTTTACCTAAACGTGCTGAATGCTCTTGAGCAATATTATCCATTGTTTATAGGAACTGTTTCTTTCTTTTCTTTAAAGAGTGTTATATACCTCTGTATACTTCTTTTGCTATCTAGTACTGTGAGGTCTAGTTGGTAAGTACTAAGTATATTGAATGCATAGGTTTCTTGAAACTTTTGTTTGAGTACATGTAGCATGTTATTACTTATATGAAGTTCATTTTATCAGAAATATCTGTGAACACTCAATTTGCGATTTGGTAGTGAAATTTTGCGAAGATGTTTGTTCAATTGATAAAGGCCTTCACTGTTACTGCTGTTATGTGGTTTAACGTGAGCATATTATTTCTGTATCTGACATCTATTCTATCTGCGGGCCAATAGCATTTACAGTTTTTCAATCGTGTCCTGCAATTGAATGGGAAAAAAATGTCACAACATCTGAAAATACTTCCTGTTTCTATTTTTATTTTTGCTAGCCTGAGAATGTATATTAAAACAATGCTTCAACCTTAAAATCTGCCCCATTCTTATATTTTGCTGGATATTTGTATAATATGCAGGAAGAGGCTTTTCCAGATGATTAATGATCTTCCAACCATATTTGAAGTTGTGACTGGAGTTGCTGTTAAGCCGGTCAATGAATACACTGTTCAAAACAATGGCAGCAAGAACAAAGTGGCTGGGAGAATGGTAAGTGCCAATTGCGATGATTTTTCTGTTCACCTCATCGCATTCTTTCTCTATTATGCTTCGCATTCTTTCTCTATTATGTTCGCATTCTTTCTCTATTATGTTCGCATTCTTTCTGTGTAATGCTTCGCATGCTTTCTCTATTATGCTTCGCATGCTTTCTCTATTATGCTTAAACTGTCATTTTAGTGGTAATTCAAACATGAAACCCCAATGTTGTCCACTTGTTTAAATATATCCATGTCCGATTGCAAGCACCCCCTGTACTGTTTTGCCTGTAAAGTTTCAACAGAAATCATAACATTTTGAATTACCTTGGGGGAAAATTTTATGGTTACATACTTACATTCCCTAAAAGTCGTACATTTGTTTGATAGAACAGTGGTGGCATATCTGCTATTAGCATACAGTTTAGTGGTGTATATTCTAATCTTCACTTTATCCTTCTCGATTTCTTTTAGCAACCCCGGCAGCCGGATCCACAACCCAAGGCGATGAAGGCAGCTGCTGCACCCAAGGAAGAAGATGAAAGTGGGGAAGAGGAGGAGGAGTATGAAGAAGAAGAGCAAGGCGCCACATGTGGATCTTGTGGCCAACTGTATGAGACCGATGAGTTCTGGATTTGCTGTGATATTTGCGAACGGTGGTTCCATGGAAAGTGCGTGAGGATAACACCTGCAAAGGCTGAACATATCAAGCAGTACAAATGTCCTACTTGCTCTAGCAACAAGAGGATTAGGCCTTGAACTGTTTCGGAGATCAACCGAGTAATCAAGGTTTAGAACTCGTAGTCTTTTTAACATGTCTAAAGTTCGAACAAGTTCCTGTGTTGTTATTAAGTAGTTATATGTAGACTGCTCATGTGACCTATCTTTGGAACTTCTCTGCATTCCTGCTTTCTGGGATGTGCTTGTGCTTCTGAACTGCCCTTTTTAGGAGTCTGTGAAAATGTGTTGTCTTTTATTTTAGACTGTGGGGTTATGGAAGACATTATTTAGTTCACCTGTTTTTTATATTTGCCTGCGCAAATTTCATAATTTCATAATTTTACTTTCATACGTTTTATAATTTTACAGAGACATCTCGGCATGCATTTTAATCTCAGTTTGAGATATGTTCTGGATTCTTGAAAAAAAGTAGAGATGTTTTGAAAAGTTCGAAATTTTTTGCAGCATTCTGTAATATTTTGAAAATAAAATGATGAATGGGGGCCATGATAAATGTATTTAGATAAGTGTTTGAAAGGGGTGAGCTTTTCAGAGTTGCTTGTTTTAGGGGCTGATTGGGTACTATGCCTTTATAGACGCGGTGAAGGGTCTTCTTTTACGTTTTGGTGCCCAACTGTAAAAATGAGTTTTTACATGTGTTTTGACCAAGTTTTGCGCTAGTTGGTTGAATTGCGCAAAACGCGTTTATAAATATGGCCGGGTGATTGGTTGTTTGTATTTCTTCGGTGTGTTTTAAATATAGACGCTGTCGATCATTTCAAATGTGTTTAGCTTTGCAATGATGGTTGAATGTGTAAAATTGTTGTGTTTTTGTATTCTTCATTAATGGCCTATAAACAGAACAAGAATCATGACATAGTAATGCAGTTTGTATATCAACATTGTACATAAAAACTAATTTAAAAAAAAAAATTGTACATAAAAACGAATAACGCATATAGTAATGCAGTTTGTATATCAACATTGTACTTAAAAACGATTCACCAATCTTCCAAGAGCAAATGCGACTGACATAGTCCAGTTATATTACCCTTCTTTTTTCTATGTAGATCACCCCCAGACGACACAATTACCATCACTATTGTAAACTTAGTTGGGCTCTTGCATTAGAAATCAGTACTGGGGAATCGTAATGTTTCATAAGATCTCCCTCGTAGCGCTTACACCAAAATTAATATGGACCCATCTCCTCCTCCCTCTTATGGTACAAGATGACTACTCTTAATACCCTACCCTGGTGGTTCACATCAATTCTATACTAGAATTAGTGCACCACGCTTATGCCCGTGTGAGGTAAATTGTATTCATGTACAAGATGTTTTATAAAATCATTACCTATGTTAAAATTTAAGATGCTCAGTAATTGAAATTCTTCTTGAAAATTAGAAACTACTTAAAAGTTGTTGAGATTGGAGTTTGAAATCAAATGATCATGTATAATATTTTGAAAGAAAAAAAAGTCAACTAAGAAAATGTTAACAACCAAATTTACGAGTTAATCGTGCCTATCACAAACTAAAATCCAGAAACACTGTGAGAGACTTTTTCACGGTGATTGTCGCATGAGTGACATGAACCGTATGCAACACAAGTGTTTTAACCTAGATCACCTTAAAACTTCTTCATTCTTTTTTTTTTCTTCCACTATGAGCCCGCTCTGACGCTTTTTTACGTATGAGGCCACAAAATTTAACAAAATGTAAAGTCCCATATAAAAGTTTATAAACCATATATCCAGAAGAGCAAAATTGAAAAGAAACATCATATGAAAAAACTGATGGTTTTGTAACTCAAAACGGGTTTTGCCATTAGTAATAACATATCCACATCCAAATACTCTTATTTCATTAAGATTCAAGTATACAATATCAAATCAAGCAAATAAGCTTTTCATATTCATGATGCCTGAGCCTTACTGTAAGCTAGAGCATCACAAGGAAACCTGTATAACAGAATGTAAAATATCTATTGGCACACTATACTTGTCCTTTTGAGTTTTGATTACTTGTTCATCCTTCTAGATTTTGCACACTCTCCGAACCATGAAATCCTCCTCCTTGTACGCACACGCGTAGACTTGCCTTGTTTTACCTGGTTTTGCAGATACATCATACGGGTTAGATACTAAGTAGATGATACGGCTAGTAACTGATCGCCATGTATAAAGGTGAACTAAATGAACTAGCCTACCTTCACCTTTCTGTGAGATGGGGTTCGTCTCCAGCATAAGAAGCCAGTGCAACCAAATCCTGATCCAAATTCATACCCTCTGCAGGAGAAACACAGACTTGTTTCAATGCAGAATCAAGAACTTTGCATGTACTATAGAACGTGAGTACAACATAACTTGCTCGCATCATGCTTAATAATCAGCTCATCGTTTTCATGTGAGTGCTGTTGAAGGAATGTATAACGAAACATCTAGATTGAAAACTTACATATCTTTGCTGAGACCGCGGGCCATGTTTGGATTACGCGACAAGCTTGGAGAGACAGGGATATGATCAGTCCTATTTGTTAGCCTATCCTTCTGTGATGCTGTTCCATCTTCAATCTTCAGAGCTGTAATATCAACATATACATTTTCTTCCTGATGCAGCGACAACTTGTCCAGAGAGATTGTTGGAAGATCATTCCTTTTTGAGGTACTCGTGTTAATATTTCTATAAGTCGAACCCAGGGGTTTGATTTGAGGACTTCCGCAAACACGAAAACTCTGCCTTGGTAGAGCTGATTGCTCATTGACACATTCAGAACCACGCATTAATATGTCTAAGTCTAAGCATGTTGATCTGCCTTCCAGGTTGGCTGCAGTATTATTGTCCGTTGAAATTCGACTTGCAGTATCTGGTAGCAGAGTAATTCGAACCTCCACTTTGTGACGTAAGATCACTTCAAACGAGCGTGTTATGCTGCTAAGAAAAGCTTCTGCTTGGGTTCTAGCGTTCTCGTCCTTAAACGCAACGTGAGCAATGTATCTGCCTGCTGCAATACAATATCAAATATCAGATCAATTCATCATTTGCGTATGACCAGTAGGAAAAAACGTTGATAATGCCTGTCAAACACCGTTACATGCAAGAAATCTTCACGAGTATGTAGATAATAGTTGCCTTTACCTTTCGTTTCAGATATCGATACGAGCTTCCCATGAGATTGAAGGAGCATTCCCAGCGTCTTCGAATAGCACTTCTCAATGCATGTGTCCCAGATATCTTGCAAGGCCTTTGAGCGCCGTTTGTATGAATCAGAACTGAAATCTGCTACTTTAGTCTGTGAGACCTGATTTACTTTGCTGGTTGAATTGCGACCAGTGGCCATTGCACAGGATGTGGTAGAACCTGCCATTTCAGCTGGGACGCAAGCCTTGCTTCTGTTGTCATCCTCAGTTGCCTTGAAGCTCAGATGGTGATCATTAGATGACGAAGTTTGATCTGTCGAACCCAAAGAGCCTAACTGTAATAAGATCGCCATGAACCAGGCCGATGGTTGGCTTGAAACACTCAGGTGCTTTTGAGCCTCCGAAATAATCTTCAATACATTCCTGAGTTTTTCCTTTTCACTTTCAGAGACTGAGATACGCAACAGAAGATTACGCGTGAAGTTAGAACTTAGGAAGTGTACAGACTACAGACATGATCAGAACAGAAAATGTATCTGAAAGAAATAACTTACGACTTCTCCCTCCAAAAACTGATCGCTTGTTTGTTGGATCAATAAGGCTCGCCATCTGAGACGTTAGGACTATTGGATCTACTCCTGATCCCATAAGTTCTCGAGCTTTTATCACTGTCTCATTAGCATTTGACGACATGGCTAGATCCAGAAGCTCCAATACTTTATCATCAGAAACTGCACCAAGCTGAAACAGGTGATAAATATATATATATCTTCAATTTCAGTAATGAACTTAGAGAGGTTGAGAATCGACTTACAAGGTCATTTACCATGGACGCGGTTATTCTTCTCCCGAACAAACTCAATTGGTCTAACATAGTCTCTGCATCTCGCAACGAACCAGCTGCATTTGAAGCAATCAACTTGAATGCATCTGATTCAACATCCAAGTTCTCATCACCAGCAATCTTTCTTAGCTTTGTGACAATATCCGGAATGCTAATTTCGTCGAAAAGGTGCTTCTGACAGTTGAACAGGATAGCATGCGGTACACTGTCAACATCAGTAGTTACGAATACGAAAACAACACCTGGAGGGAGCGGTTTCTCTACAAGTTGGAGAAACATCAGCCAGGCCTTTGAGGGTAGTAAGTGGCACTCATCCACAACAATAGTCTTGTAACGATGACGATCATATGGATGAACCACCAAGAAGTTTTTCAAAACACTACTAATATCGGAAACGCCTTTCTTATTCGAGCTATCGATTTCTACCAGATACTTGATCTTTTCATGAGAAACGAAATTCACACATTCCCTGCACATCATGCAGGGCTTACTCTCCTTGGCAGCGAGGCAATTCAAAGCAGCAGCAAATATTCTCGCGGTTGAGGATTTCCCTGTACCCCGCGGACCATAGAAAAGATGAATGGGAGAAATTTTTCCTTTTGAAACTGCACCAACAAGGGACTGAAGAACTGTATCCTGACCTATCACTTCATCAAAAAACGCGGGTCTATACTTTTCGCTCAGGCTTCCAGCACTTCCTTCCTGATCATGTACCACCTCATCCAAATCGTTCTCATCATCACTGTTGTAAAGAAGAGGAACATGACTTTGAGGTACAGTCCGAGACATTGCTTTCCTCGTGTTGGAACGTGAAGACAGTCCATGATGTCTTCTGCCATACAATTGCTTCCTCCTTAGAGTATCGGAAACTGATGGAGAAAAACAGTTGCCGTACGCTAATCTAGACTTCAGCATTGACTTATTAGGCCAATTGCAAGGGATTCCACAACCCTGGCTGACCGGAAAATCCAACTGATCATCATCATCATCATCTGCTTCATTAGCCGAACCGGCACTTACATTCCTCATCCTGTACTCATTGTTAGACCTTTTCGAAAACACCTCCGTATTGTATGAATCCAAATCACCCTCAACCCCACAACCCCTTAACTTCATTGGCGAACGAGCCAAACTCTTATTCTTCCTTCCAGAAAGCAATGAAGAAACCACAGACTCCCTTCTTAAACTCTCCATATCACCAGAATCCTCAGTATAATCAGATTCATCAACCAAAGTAACCAACTTTTTACGCCCTAAACGCAAACCATCCGAACCAGCCCCACCTTTACTACTACTGTTCCATCTACTCAACACTATCTTCTTGTGTTCATGTTGCTTCAAACTGTCATGACTACGGCAGTCACTCTTCGACTTCTTAACACCACCACGCCTAATAATCGACATATCACCAAACCTCCCACCACCATTTCTCGCATCACCACTCAAGCCTTCATCCGTCGTACTATCCTCGAAACCATCTCTACCACCATCCCTCCAATTACACAAAAACACCCTCTTCTCTTTACCCTTCACATTACTCTTATCATAATAACCACTACTACTACTACTACAATTACCATTACCATTAGTACTATTTGGCTGAAAAGGAAGGTGCAAAAACTTTTGAGATGGAGTAACAACAACATTACCATCAATGGATCCATTCTTCTGCTGCATATTAACGTAGTGAATCTTGGTGAGGGCTCTTGCAGAATAAAGCGGTGATCGAGGCGCAGATGATGTTCCAGGATCCCTCAAAACCCTGGTGGCTTTCAGTATCTGGCTCAATTCTTTCTTCAAATGCAGGGTGCTCGGATCAATCCCACCATTTCCTCCACTCATCGTATAAATAATAAACACAGCAAAGGAAAAGCAAAACAAAATTAGTCCCGGGTGAAAGGACTCTGTTTTCGGAAAAAAAGAAAAAAAAAAAAAAGAGATATGGGTTTTGAGATAAACAACAGTACACAAAAACTAGCTACCGATTGGATAGAATGGAATGTCAGTGATGTGACTCGATTTTGGTATTGATGGAAGGAATTAATGAGAGGTAGATAGCTCTGCAAATGCAAGGCCGTGCAATTGCGGTGCTTAGTTGAGAAACAGGGCAAAACTTTTAAATGAGAGCAGGAAGGAGGAAAGGGAAACCAAATGGAATTAAATACTTACTTGTAGTACTAAATATTTACTTTCCATTTTTGTTCTCTCTGGTCTGTAGTCTACAATCTTCATGTCCTCATATGGTATGAAAATCTTTTGTGTTTAATATACTTGCCTTTTCTTTTTCTAAAACTATTTTTGAATGATTGATGATGATAATCGCAGGTATGGATTGAAATCAAGATGTTAGGGATATCTTTTGTAATATTCAAGGAATAAATTGAAAAGTTAATTAAAGATGATTAAATATTTAACATAGTTTCGAATTTTATGTTTATCTTATCTTAATAATGACTTACAAAATTACACCTTTTTGATAATTATTGTTATATTTTTCTGAAATTTTAAAGTTGCTTTTGAATAATGACCCAAACCGGGTCATTAATCAAGAACGGACCTGATACTACCACTTGACATACATGTCCGTGCTCACAATTTCAATAGCCAACAATACTATTGATTTGAAGGAGATCTCTCGAAAATTATTTATTGCTCATAGATATGGATTGAAATCACAATGTTGGGATATGTTTTATATTTTTACGTAAGTGAGAAACTTTTCGAGAACGTTTCAGAGCATTTATAATATTCGAAGCATACATTGAAAAGTTTATTAAAAATTTAATATTTTAAGATAATTTTGAATTTTATGGTTTATCTTATCTTGGAGAGCTAGAAAATTAGAAGTTCTCGGTATCTCTCTTTATATTTTCGTGAGATATTAAAATATGGTGATAAAATAGTTCTAAATTAAAAATCGTGTAAAGATACAAGTGGTTACATTTATGCCCAACAATAATAAGTAGCTAAGATAATTATTAGTGCAAACTAATTAGATTGGCTACTGTACATAATTCTGCCACTCTATCTAGCAAATGGCCTTTACTAGTACCAGTAGCTCCAGCAAAATAATGCATGGATTTGAGTTATTTTTCTGTTACCTTGATGTTCATATACACAGGTCTATGTAATAATTACAAGAAGCAACATTAAAAGATTGCCCGTTGAAATAGAATCAAACCAAACCAAGTGCCCAAATGAATTAATGTTGGTAAGAAGAAAATGTGAATAATATGAACTGTAAAGCATATATTGGGTCGAATAAGCACAAGAAGAAATTGGGTGTTTAAAAATATGGTTTGCTACCTGCCAACCAAAAACCCATGCCACATGCTGCTGTTATATGACATACCAAGGACCCTTCTACATACATTGAATCATAACAAAATGGTTTGTATCATATCAATGGAGTCACTAGCTAGTCGATGTTATACCCTCTCCGGTGCACTCACCACTCACAGTTTTACTACTGTACTGAACCAATACTTGTCAAAACCAATAGTTTTGATCACATTCTTGGACAGTGTTTCGTAGGGATCATCCAAAAGATATCCTGTATCATGGACATCATGCCCTAATAGGCTAATAATATAAGCATCAATCAATATATGATTCAGTAATAAGCCGTAGTCAATGCATCTCTAGTCTAGTACTGGTAAGCAAAGAAAGAGACCCAGAATTTGGCCAAACAGATTAGTCATCTATATATATAATATAACAATAAAAGGATAGTTCTATCATTTCAAATGATTCAGGTATGACTGATAAATAAATCTATCAGAGCAATACATGCTCTGTTGGTGGCAGTCATATTAGCTGCTAGAAGTACAAATTATATGTATCAGAAAATAGTATCAATATTGAAACTGAGCTTTCTAACTTCTTGTTTCTTCACTTCCTGGTGTTTTGCTCCCATCACATCCTTCAGAGACAATAAGCTCAAGTCATGGGTGTAGACAGCATTTCTCCGAATCCCCATGTTCTTTAACTCCCTGAAAGTCCTTTTGCTAGGACTAAACGAAACAAGACAATGGGAACTAGATAAAAACAGCAGATCCCCGTTGCTCAGAAACTTAATGGGCCTGTGCAGATCTTCCACTCGCAATTTACAATAGAATTTCAGGTCAATGGTGAATTCTTTCGTCCAGGATTCCTTAACTCCGTATTCTCTCATTACCCAGACTTCAAACTTAGTATCCTTGTATATGTGACAGACACAAAGGTTGCTTCTTAGGGCCCCAATATTAATCCACGTGACCTCAGTTGAATACTCGCGCGTGAAATGATCTGGCAAAGGGACATACCTGAGTGTTTCCTTCTCCAAGTCAAATGCAGCTATTTGCTTAGATGGTTCTTTGCTTTTGGTTATCCAGTGAAGATTACCTTTCAGAAAAGGATCAAATGCTGCAATTTCTATGCATGGGATATCCTGATAAATCTCTCTCCATGAATCTGAACCAATAGTGTGTATTTTCACCATCATTGTTTTTCCACTTGAGGGGATGTTTGAAGGCATAGACATGAAACTTATAACCTTGTACTGTTTAGTCCCAGGACAATAGCCAAATCCAGAGTAGTTCACGTAAGCATTAACTCCAAGAATGCCATGCATACTGGGAATTTGAACAAATTCAGAGAGTACGGGGTTGCAAATATAGAAGGAAGGATTCGGGCATAAATGCACTGTCGGTGTAACCATACAACAGAGAAGTCCATTACACGAACCAACTAGAGTAACTGTTTTGGTACCATAAACTAACTCCGCAATTGAATCCTGTGACTTGCAAACTTTGTGAGGATTATAGAAGAAGGGATCTTGATCAGGGGTACTGCTGCAGGAATCCAAAGCAGTTTCACTGCTATCAAATGCGACCAAGCGAAAGATTCTGAATGACTTGTGGTATTCATGAACAATCAGATTGGTGGTGGTTGAGACAGCTGCTCTGTGAAAATGTATCTGAATGAAGTAAGGATCCTTGAGTAGTTCGAGTAACATCTTGCAGACAAGTTTAGACTGGAGTATGTTCCTCAGCGGAAGCCTCGAGAAAATCTCCATTAGTACCCCACCAGGCAAGTCCAGCAAAGGAAAGTGTTGAGGGTCTCTTTTGCATCTCTTAAGCTGCATTTTACTGACTCGCAAATTAACTCTGCAGATAAGAGAGAAACTCTTCAATAGACCGGCAGCAATCAATGGAACTAACCAAAAGGAACTGCACCGCATAAAGTACAAGTTCTTGTTCTTGGCATGTAAATTATGGTTACAGCCTCAACATTAAAAGCTGCTACAATGTACTTTAAACAGATCAACTAGAACTCTACCAACCAAAATGCTAGGAATGAGAACGAATACCTACATTGATGAATTAAATGGCTTGGAATTAATGGAAAATTGCCAAGCTTCTATCGAACCTACAAAATTACGCTTTCAAGGCATAAAGTAGTTCGGGATGCTTTCAAATTTAGACCCTTCTCCAGTTCTCCTTATATAAAACACACATACAATGTGACTTGGACACTTAGTACAGAAGTTAGTCCTGGGTTACTACTAGTACTTGTACAGTTGTACTTGTTAAATAGTTTAGATTCTGTTAACGCCAAGTTATACTAGATTAACAATCCTGATTTCATACCTACTACTTCCCCGAAATTAGGGCACCTCATTGCTTTCAAGACTATATAGAATTGGACTAATAAGTATGATTGGACAACTAACATTGACTCGTACTTATGAATATACAATTCACAAAGTTACAATTTGACATTATGATGTGAATGAGTCTGTTTCTCCGTGAAATTTGAACATTTTAATCCTCCAGTTTCACAATTCACTCACGAAAACAATGTTGAGAATCAATGCACATAATGCGATCAACTAACTTAAAAACTCTCTCAATTCACATAGCTAGCTAGCACATACATCGAAGGAAAACACAAATTAATCATCTATTTTAAAAATTAAAAAAAGGAAAAACTTACATCTACTAGTTCTTAGCCAAATAGTCCCTCTCTGCTATTCACCAACACTCAACATCACATCCTGCAAAAAAAATTAGAAAAATAAAATGAAAAGCCATGAGCAGAGAGCAAAAAAAAAAAAAAAAAAAAAAAAAAAACGAGCAGAATCCACAACAACAACACCAAACAAAAACTGAAAACCGACAGAATCAGCCATCAATATGACGAATCACAATTTAACCGAAACCGAAATGCAATCCGTGATCGTAACAATGATCGAGAAGATAAACGTTATGGCATCAATGAAACGAAAAGACTGGATCAATGAGAAAGTGAAACGCGATGGATGGATGGAAGGATTGATTGTAATCGAAGGAACAAGGAAGAGAGGAAAGAAGGAGAAAGGGGTTTACCTGGCTTGTTAAAATTGAGGAGCGTGAAAGTTCGTGTGGTGAGCTGGCTTAGGTTCAGTACGATGACTCGTTTATATACCTCAGGTTAGGTGGACTCGGAAATGGGAAATGTCAAATCAGATACACTTTGGAAGATGGTATTGTATGTACGGGGAAAAGGAAAAATGAAGTTAAGGCGTTCATTACGTGAATTCCTACATGTAATTACGCCACGATGCATGTATCTTTTATTCCAGTAAACAAATATTTATTGATTTGCTTCTAATAATCTTTTTGGAAATCATACTTAAATATAAATTACTCCTACAATACAACTACTCTGTATCTTTCATTCATTTTTTTTTTTCCTAAGTGTAAATTAAAAGTCATTTGTTATCGAATCAAATATATTTATTAAAGAAAAATTAAAGTATAATCCATGTGTTCCACTCTAACTAAATTACTCTTTTTAATTTTTTTATTAGGTAAACAGTTTTAATTTTGATTACTCATTACTTTTAAATTATAATAATAAAATATTTGATTTACATTTGAACTCCTTCTTAGATTCGTTTATTATATTTAGGTAACCACTTTATTATCAATTACATCTGAACCACTTTATTTAATTGAGATCTAAATCTAATTAAAAAAAACATCTAACAGAGGATTCAGATATAATTAAAAATAAAGTTGTCATCCAAATGAAAACGGTGTCTCTACCATGGGGTTCATATGCAAATATCTCTAAAATATTTTATAATATAATATTATAAAAATTTTGAACACCCCATCCCCATCATCTAGTGTGTCGTCTGGACCCAAACGAGTTAGCCAATAAATAAAAGGTATGAGCCAGCAAGAAGGCTCTAACCAAAATCGTAATAAGAGGAGAATATCAACCAAGTCGCATTTCAAGAATGGAACCAAGACAAGGTCAATGATAAATCCCTTAAAGACTTTGAATCTAATCACAAGTGATCAGTAAATTTTTTTGAATCGGCCAAATAATATCATATATTAAAAAGACAAACAAGCATAAAGCAAGTAGTTTAAAAATAAATTACCTCTAGTCCCATGAACCGACGAGTTCTCCCGAACAGGATGAAACACATATAGTCTTTTCCTTGCCTTATGCCCAAAGAAACAAACGTCATCGGTAGACAAGCATAAAGAAAATAATTTAAAATATATTTTCTATAGTTCCAACATTACACCGAGTTTTCTCGAGCTAGATGGAAACAATAGTCTATTTCTCACTTATGCTTGAAAATCAACAACAACGCAACAATGAAAGGTCCTCAAGGATTATAACCAACACTCAAAGAGGTGAATCCTTAAGTTAGGATTGAGACAAGAGGAAAATAATCGGTCACGACCATCTCCCCCCGCGCTCTCTAGTCTACTCACCAAACCTCCCGAGAGCCGAGAGTAGTCACAAGAGAAAGAGATCAATAATATTTGACAAAAAACACACCAAATTCCATTACCACACCAATACAATACCAACACATGTATGGTATACAGTAGAAATTAAGCCAGAAAACAGTCCGCAAGACCTGAGCGCCACAAGCAAGGAGCCACATCTGATGAAGCAACAGTACCTGCTAATTGCAATAGGACATTGATACTATACTAAGCAGAGTAAAGGCCAAAGAGTATATATTAAGGTTCCAAGAAAGAAAGCCATATGATCTTTCAACAAATTAATCCTTTATTTCTTAACCAAAACCATAAATTCAGTTTAACTTTTTAAACAATATCTTGCACCTCTATTGAATTAATTTACGGAAACCTAATCTCGTTCCTTGCTTTTCATAGTTGCCAAACACGTGCTTGCCAAATTGCGTAGCCAATCTTTTTGCTGCAGCTTCTCTTAAATGCAATCACCAAACTTAACCAACATACTCCATAAATCATGTTTCATATACCTTAACCACTCAAATAAATCACTCTAATCCGTCTTCGCCAGTTTACAACCCATAAATATATTTCATCTTCTACTTGTTCATCGTTGAATTTGCATCAATAATTCCTCTCTGGACTCTGGACAACGGACCCATACATACATGTCAGAGAGGTCAAAAATATATACTGCGCTATATATTTCAACAAATTCTTAATAGGCGAGTGGTGATCTGAAAATTATATAACAAAATTGTAGCATTCTTAATACTTCGAATAGGAATTCCCTACAAATTAATGAAATGTCGGCCTAACATGCCATGAGTGTGATGCATCACAAATTAATTAAATGTCGGCCTAACATTAGCCTGTGTTTATACGGGTTTCTTCGACACTGGGGGTTGATCATTAAACCCCCCGCTTATATCATGCCACATGTTCGCTATGGTGAATGATTATTTGGTTTGTTTTGTTATGGCTTTGTATACCAAACTAGCAAGACTAATGACTTAATTAGCGTGATGGCTTTTGTTGGTATTAAAATATATCCAGTCTGCATTTACTAACTGAAGCAGTCTAAGAGCACGACAAGGCTCTAAAGGTTGTCCCTCAAAGGGCTCGACCACCCTTCCAAGTACGTCACATGAGGGTGGCTCGACTAGCATATGGTCCAACCAACTTGAAGAGGCCGACCCTCAAGACAAGTTCACTAAAGGATAAGGCTGACTAAAAGTGGGGCTCGAGGAGCATCCCTAGGGGTCGACTACTGGGTGGTCGATCCAGGAGGACCTTATGTCAAGGTATCAACCTCCAAAGGAGAATGGGCAGAGCACTACTTGGACCATGGGACTTGAGGAAGGCACAAGGACCCAGGTCGACCACCCTGGTCGGTCCCTGTGGGCCCGCCTTCCAGAATATTCCATAGGATCTGAAATGGCAATAATGCCCTCCGAAATCCTAGGCCAGATGTTTGGGCCAAAGCCCATGGACCTCCTTAATGGGCTTGGGCCAAAGGAGGCTTCAATCTCAGACGGACACTTGTCACGATCCTACATAAAGTTACAATAAAATACTATAAGTATATAAAGGGACCTCATTCATATTCCCAAGGTAAGCAATTACGACTCACCACCTACTACATTTACTATACTTACTAGGGAATGCTTCCAACTCCCTACACGTAAAGTCGTCCCTCCGGTCTGATCCTTGACAGACCGGGCAAGAGGTACTAACCCCCCCCCCCCATCTAGTACATTTCAGGTACAAGGAAGTCACATGGAGATCAACTAAAGTCAGAGTAACACCTTTTGACGAGGACCCAAGTAGTTTATTTTGACGGTTTAGTACGAATTAGAGAGAAAGCACGAACTACCCTTCAACAGCTTTGTATGAGTATTCGACGTGTTAGCTTGTTTCCATAAATAGTTTTGCTGATTTTATTTTACTTATTTTTAATTACAAGGATATCACCAATGAGGTCTAGCTCAATTGGTTAAACTGAGGTGTCATTACACTAGAGGTCATAGGTTCAATTGCTTGTGAAATTGTAATGGTTCAATTATTAAAAAAATTACAAGGCTATCCAATTTATTTATATATATATATATATATATATATATATATATATATATATATATATATATATATATATATATATATGTGTGTGTGTGTGTGTGTGTGTGTGTGTGTGTGTGTGTGTGTGTGTGTGTGTGTGTGTGTGTGTGTGTGTGTGTGTGTATATATATGTATATATATATATATATATATATATATATGTTACTTTAAAATTCCACACAATTTTAATCGACTTCATTTAAAATATTAGTTTTCTTTGTTCAGATAAAAGTTTTTTATTATTAACGGTTGTTGGCTCAAATGGTAATTGACTTGAGTTCACATAAACAAGGTATTGGGTTTGAGTATTGTGGATGTAAAAAACACATCTAGGAGAGCCGCCCAATAAAAAAAGGTATGACAGTGCTCGGCTGGATTACTTTCCAAAGCGGATACCAGTATAAATCTGGAAAAAAAATCATTTATTTTAGATGTTTCATTAAAAACTTTTCATACCAAAAGTGAAGATATTTATTGGAAATATTACTTCTACACCCCCCACTATATGGCCTCTTTTTATCTGAAGGACCATCTTGCTTTTTATTACATCCAAGTCCATTTCCCCGTTCCGACGTTGACCAAAAAATTTTCCCATTTTCTCTCTCTTCCATCCAAACATGCCCTAACACTTTCATTTCTTTTTCTTTTCTCTTTTCTTTTTTTCTTCCTTTTCTTTTTCTTTTTCCTTTTCTCATTTGTCTTCTCCTGATCTTCTTCTTCTTCAAGTCCTCACCGAAATTCGGTAACCGAACTTGAAGAACTGGGAGAGAACTCCCAGAAGCTCACAAATCGGAGCATAGAAGCTCTCCGATCTGGGAGCTGTACAAGCTCTCCCAGATCGGAGCTTAGCTAAGCACCGATCTGGGAGCTTGTACGATGCCGTGGACACAGCTCCGGTCACCATATTATGGAGTTGTGAAGAAGAAAGGGAATAAAAAGAAAGAAAATGAAAAATATAAAATAATTTTAAATATTAAATTCATTTTGTTAAAAATAACTTTGTATCACATTGTAAAACAAAAATTATTAGGGTTATTTTATAATAATTTGTAAGGTGAACTTGAAATTTGTATAAATTATGTGGTTTAATTTTGAATTATTTAGTGTCAAATTGATAAAATAAAAAATATTAGGGTGTATTGTGCAATAAACATAAAATATTGTTGTTGAGTGAGAGAATAATCAGAAATTCCGGCATGGGTAATATTGTCTTTTCCACAATTTAGTTCGCCGAAAGTCAAGTTCGTGAACCTGGATGTAATTAAAATGCATCTAGTTGGAGGCTGAATGTAATTGATGAACTGATGGTACTTTACATGTAATTAGGGAATCTAAGAGGGGGTCCATATGTAATGAGCCCTTTATTGGACTCCTTATTTACTACTACTTTCTCGGGAAAAATTAAAATAACCCCATTTCATCTTGTTGATTTTTTAATATCCAGTTTGACTTTAAATTAATCATAATTCATTGTGAAAATAATTTTAAATTGTCATGAAAGTATACTTCTTATATTTTTATAATAACTTTTAAATTTTTTTTCGTAATAAATTATGATTAAATTTGAGGTAAAACTGAATATAGCTAAAAAAAAAAAGTCAACAAAACCAAATAGGATTCTTTGAAGTTTCTGAAGTAAGTACCATAAAAATACCCTACCACCATTTCTTTTTTTCATTTTTACTACAAAATATCTCACTGTCAATACTCTATTAATATTTTGCTCAACTACTTCATCTGCCCGGCCATGAATTTAATACTTTGTTTTATTAATTTTTTTAGGTCTGTCTGATTTCAAATTAATTCTAAATCGTATAAGGTGGATAATTAAAACTTCATATATATTATAAAAATATAAACATTATAATTTAATAATATAAAATTTTAAATTACTTTTATCGTATGATATGAGAATAATTTGATGTAAAACTGTTCTAAAATGATTACTAAAATAAATTGTTAAAGTTATTATAGTACGGAGGAACTAATACGGCATTTTCATTAACTTCTTTAAACCAATAATAACACAAATGTATAAGTAAATAGAGAGAGTATAGGATTGATCAAGACAATATGAAATAAAACATGGAGGAAAGCAAGAAAACAAAATTAATTAAATTGGTGAAGTTGATACAGACTTACACGAGGATTGATTAAACTGGGGTTTTATTGATCAACCTAGGGTCAGTGGCGGATCCAGGATTTTGGGTGAGGCTAGGTGGGACACAACTGATAATAATTTTAAATTTACATTAAAAAGAAAATGCAAAACAACATTATTATCTTGAGACCGAATTACAATTTAATTGATTGTATGATTATTATTTTTGACAAATTATATATAACCAACTCTTTACATAATAGTCTCACATAACATAAGGAATAGAAAGTGAAAGAAAAATTTATATGATGTTTATATAATTTTTCAATAAATAAAATGGTGTTTATGAAAGAAACTAAAGTGTAAAACTAAATATGAGAAGCATATATAGATATATAGGCTATAGCCATAAAGGAGGAATAGGAAGCCATCTATGGAAAAGAGAGAATAAAAAAAACATGAGCATTTGTGAGCTAGGGAATTCGAACCTGCATCTAATGAAGAATAGAGATCATTGCACCTTGTCTAATCCACTGGGACACATGAGTTTAGTCACATGGTATCTCAAAGTTTAATATATATTTATCATCCTAACATAATGGGGTATAATAGCTATTTATATCAAATTTCCAGGTGCCCCACCTTGCCTCTGAGTGGATCCGCCACTGGCTAGGGTCGAACAAACCGTTTATACGTATAGATATCCTCGTCACCCAGTCACGCAGTTTCGGTAAGCGTGGGTATACGTAACCCAACTTGTGTGCTGAATAATTTTATTTGGAGGCATACAAAATGATGAGATATTATCGATCAGTACCATCCATCCATTCATATAAATCATCAATAAGCATCATCATTGAATCAACATGTAAGTATTGTATTACTACAAGGCTGGACCACACTTGCAGCATCAGTGCTAGCGACTCCTCATTTTTATATCTTTATTTTTGTTAATGCTTTATATAATCTCTCCCAAAGTTCGGCCAACCCTCCACCAGCTAAATAACTTAAAGGAATATCCGGATAATTATTTTAGGAAGAGCAAGGGTCCAACTCCAACAAGGCTATCTAATTCCAACCACACGAGTGAAGTAGCGAATTTATTGGGAGTGTCAATTGAAGTTGGTGACATGTTTTAAAAATAAAAACCAAAATAAAAATGATCTGTTGCATACTCTGAATTCAATCATCATATTCATAGTACAGTCACAAATTCACAATGTACTGCTATGTATCGAAAAATATCATTATCCATTTCATAACATGTCGCCTGCGGATCTCAAGATATCAACTACTACTAGTTAAGTCATACCACTAGTAGTAGTCTAGTAGTACTAATAGTATAATAGTATAAGTAGTTATTCCATTCATCGCATCTCAAACTATACATTTTGTAGTTACCTCAATTTAATCTACAGCGTGAGTAATAGTAGTATTTTTTTTTTTTTTCTCTATAAGAAGAGTTAAAGCAGTAAATTGCAAGAGATATCTATAATCACTTTCTCTTTTCGCATTGGTTCGGTCAAATTATTTGTGTTGTAATTTAGTCCCACCTATTAACCAAATTTGAAAATAAAAAATTAAAGAAAAACTCACTAACAATGATGCAAATTACAAAGTACTACTATTACTACTGCTTATGTTCCTTTCGTTACAGATACTATTGCCATGATACAGAATATGCTTATTCACCCTTGCTTGGTGTAAATTTGCTCCATGCAAAGTTTCAAGATTTGTGTGGAGAGTAATTTAAGATCAAATACCTACTTGGCTACTTTGGTAAATTTTCAAGATAGATGAGCCGTTCATAGTTCATTGATAACGACAATATCATGTAAGTTTTGTATTCAATAAAATGAAACAACTTGACATGTGTTTGTTTGAGTGTGAAAAGGAGGCTTGGGTTGCATTGTACTATTGGCCTAGAGTCAAAGTGTGAGTGGATTGAATCCTTTAGATCATCTTTGAAATCACCAAATGTTGGTAAAAATAGAAACTTACGTCATGGAAATCATTTGGTTATATTTGGTATCGTTGTTATGGCAAGGAATGAGTTAGAGGTTTAACAATACTTTGTGGTCGAGCTGTGAGGTGATTGAGAAGTTTAAATATCATACAATATTGACTTTGGTTGAAATCTTGTAACAAAATAATATCATGTAGTATAACATTTACGGCGGCAAAGTGAGAATCAATAATGATTCTCATTTAGTGGTGACTCGAACTCCCGACCTATTGGTTGGAGGTGAAGTAGTTTTACCAACTGAGTTACGCTTTGTTGTCAATAAATTGTAATGAAGGTTATGAATCCAATAACCAAACATGCAATGCATATTACAATATGAGTTATTTGATAACCGAACCAAAATACGTAATAGAACCAAAATACGTAATATAGTGATGTCTAATTACTAATTAGTCGATCACGTGTAAAAAAAAAAAAAAAAAAACTCAACTTCTTATAGACTAAATTAACGCAAAGGTTTCTACGATAAGCTAGTAGCCATGCTACATATAAAAAATGACACTATCAGCATGTTTGGCTCTCTATTAGAGAGGCCTCTCATATTGTTCGAAAGCCTCTTTACCTTTGCCTTTCAATTATAGAAGGGTTGGCCACTGTTCATACTATTGCAAAGCCATTTTTCATTTTTCATTCATCTCTTTCTCTCTCTAGGGACAAAGATATTCTCTGTCCACTCTCTAACCTCCCCTGCCGGCGACTCCGCCGACCTACTTTCCGGTCACCTCCGGCCTTATTTTTCGAAACAAAATACGTGGTTGGGTTCGTCTCATCCCGATATACGACCCTATCGGAGCCACTTCATTTTTATTTTAAAGCTTACAAGAAGTTATTGGTGGGAACCACTATTTCGATAACATTGAATTAATCGTATATTATTTACTCGGTACGAGCACAAAAAAAGGATAGAAAAAAAATAAAAAATAAAACGTAATAAAAAAAAAAATCAATATGGAGTAGGTTTGAACGCTAAAAAAAAAAAAAATAATTTTTTGCTACACTTCTAAATCGGAATTAAACGTAAACAATTTGTTACACAAATTAAATAATATTTACTTACATTGTTAAAAAAAAAAATGAAAAAAAAAAATTCCGAAAATTAGGGGAGAACTTTCACATATCAGATTTTTTCCCCTCCATTTCCCTTCATCTTATTTCATCAAACATAAAAAATTCAATTCCCAACCAAATTTACACAATTTCTAATACATTCTATCACAATCCCAATACAACTAATAATAACTAACTATAACTAACCAATCATTCAATCAACCAATCATCACCAATAATCATCATACCTATTAATATTCCTCCTATATACTACTAACTTTTACTAACTCAAACCCAAACCTAATTTCCCAAAACCCTCCCAACAGTAATTCCTATTCACATCTCTCGTCACTATTCAAAAACACTCTCCCTAATTCAGAGCCAAACAAGCTGTATAATATTACCACACATATTTAATTTCGTTCGTATATTTTCAGTCCGACTAATATAATTGTGCCGTACCAATGAATTATAAGAAATTGGTATCTGTGTTTTATGTGAACAAGGATGATACCACATTTGTTTTTCGAGTGCATGTCAATGAAAGATAAATTGCGCATACAACCTCGTCTCCCCTACTGGAAGGAATTGCTAATGTGCTATTAGTAGTTTCTCTTCTCTGAGTTAATCTTTCAAGTTAAACAAAATTATAAGGAGAAAATTTACTTTTATCCACTACTGAAATGTAGGAATGATTTTAAATAAATAAATAAATAAGTTGTTTACCGTCTCACCTTCTGTTTGCATGTAGAGAGTCTAATTCTTTTTTTAAACGGCTAATAATTTTATTCAATAAAAAAGAGCATGAGTAATGCTTGAGGAAAGACAACCAACACCGAGTACAACATCTAAACCAAAAACGTGATAAACCACGAACACAACCTAAATCTATCAACTAACAAAGTAACAAGGATCCAACCCAAAAATCCGAAGTCACTTCTTCACCAAATAAGAACTACTCAACAAGGTTGAGCACCGCTAGAGGCGTTGTAAACAAATGGCAACACCAAAGAACACCAAGAAACTAAAAGGAACTTCAAGCCAAAGCGAATGAAAAACAAGGGACGGAGCACTTCCACAACAAGGGACGGGTCACCTCCACCAAAGAGAACTACCCGACTTTTACTTATACCTAACTTTTACACCCTATCCCGAAAAGTGAGCTCAAAGAGATCAACTTTAACAAAGAAACATCGAAAGTTCAATCAAACGTCAAACTCTTTTCTTAAAGCGGGATCTTTTGGCTAAACAAAGTATCTCGCGTTTTCACCCGAACATGAAAGGTGTACCAATTGAAATAACAATTTTTGTATAATACTCATATGATCTTATTCTAAAACTAGTACTACTCGGTGTGTTAATAGCGTGTTGAATGATGCAACGCTTCGATCCCTATCAATTCACTAAAAGTGTATTTCAAACTTCGAATGGGATAACAACCACCGAAATCCCTAATTTTCGAAATGCAACTTCTCATTAAATTAAATTAGGTTCGTAAATAGTAGGGGAAGTGCATATTTCCATTTTATTTTCTCTTTACTTTCTCCATAAAATACAGACCAATCAGTACTTACCTATAAATACTACCTCTCCTAGACTTCTTCACTCTCACCTGTCACAACACACTGATTCAGCAGCAGAAGGAAAAAAATACAGAACAGTAACAAAATATATTGACAATGGAAGAGTTTCTGAATCAGTGTAAACAGTCCGGCGATTCAGCATACAGTGCTCTCCGATCACTCCTCGAGCGTCTGGAGGATCCGAAAACCCGAGCCGATGCTCGGATCTTCCTGACGGAGCTCCAGAAACGCTTCATCTCCAAGGAGGATTCTGACCAGTGTCTCGATACTTACCATTTCCAAATCACAGACGTCTATCTCGAGCAATACGAAGGTATAATACACTTCTACGACCTTTCATTATTTTATGTATACGCATTTTCATTCCGATTTATAGTCCTCGTATGGAGTATTTGAGTACAATAATATGTTATTACTGTATTGGTAGATGAAGTGTTTGGATGGGGATTGTGTTTGGTTAGGTCAATTTGAGTAATATGCTTGGCACTCCAAAGTTTTAGGAGGAAAATTACAGAAATGGATGTTACTGTCATTCTGTCAACATCAGTACAAGTAATGACAATGGTTTTGGAGAATTGCTGAATAAACTAAAACATGCATGCTTTTACTTTTTATTCAAATGGACTAGTGCTGAGTAATGCGGTGCATATTTAGGGTTTGTTTTACTCGATTCAGATATCTTCAATAGCCCCCAAATTGCTGCCTGGTTTGGTTAGGTGTCTGACCAGGCAGATTGGCACTGATGCTTTGATTTAGTTTCTAGTGACTCGTGTTTATCGGTTTTTGCATTTTGTGATGATTTGAGAATTTATCAGGCAACATCTAAGGATGATGTGTGTCTAGAGATTGGATTATCATAGTCGAGGTAGCGGTGTTAAGTAGGTTTCGGTTGGGCGGTACACCTCTTTGATATTGTTCATGCAGATCAGAGACAGGTGCGAAATGATAAAGGAGGACTGTTAATAGCTTGTTTGGATTGAATGTTTCTTTCTCTTTCAGTTCCATTAGATATGGTTTACCAGCAACTTATTTTGTATCCACTTCTGTATCACTCTTGCCATGATCTGACATCCACAAATCTACTTTCTCTTAATGCTCCTAATCTACTTTCTCCTCCCATTTGTATTAATCTAAAGTGGTGTTTCACATTGGATATTTTTGTCCTATATCACAGGGTTTCAGAAAAGGAAGAAACTCACAATGATGGTGATACCTAGTATTTTTGTCCCAGAGGATTGGTCCTTCACTTTCTATGAAGGACTCAACAGACACCCCGATGCTATATTTAAGGACAGAACTGTAGCTGAGCTTGGTTGTGGAAATGGATGGATATCCATTGCAATTGCCGAGAAATGGTCACCCCTAAAGGTCACTATATGTTGTAATTTATGTTTGCCTGAGCTTATATTCTATTAGGACTTTACATAGTATAATGAAATTTAGCCATGCTCTTGAACACCAATTTTCAGGTGTATGGACTTGATATAAATCCAAGAGCGGTGAAGATATCGTGGATAAATCTTTATTTGAATGCGTTGGATGAAAATGGGCAGCTCATTCTTGACAGTGATAAAAAGAGTTTACTCGACAGGGTCGAGTTTTATGAATCTGACTTGCTCTCTTATTGCCGAGATAATCAAATAGAACTGGAGAGAATTGTTGGATGTATACCACAGGTAATTTTCAGTATTGCAGGACATAATTGTGGTGAATAATAAAATTAAATCAGTCTCTTTTGGCAATCCATGTAAAGTTGCTCTACAAGGTATTTGCCAATTGTCATTTATGAGTTTCTCATACTTTTTTTTTTTTTATCTTCCAGATTCTTAACCCTAATCCAGACGCAATGTCTAAAATGATCAAGGAGGATGCGAGTGAAGAATTCTTACATGATCTGAGTAATTACTGTGCTCTTCAGGTTGTTTCCCATAATAATTTCCATTATTCTTCTCCATTACAATGCCCATTAAGTTGGAATATATAGCATCTCAATCCCAAAGTTATAAACTGCATATTTTTATTCACTTGCAGACACACACATATAGTATATAAAATTACAGCCTAAGATCGTTGCACCTGGACTTTGATCTTTGTCATACATTGAGATTTTATCCATGTTGCACCCATCTTTGACTCTTTCTGTTGGATTCTGCTTTGCTATGAGCTAGTAACTGGTCCTATTAGCAACTACTCTTTCTGTTGGATTCTGCTTTGCAATGAGCTAGTAACTGGTCCTATTAGCAACTACTCTTTCTGTTGGGTTCTGCTTTGCTATGAGCTAGTAACTGGTCCTATTAGCAACTATTGTTTTTCTGGTAAGTAACTATACTGATAGCTATGAGGATTCTCATGCGTCTCAATTAAAGATCAATCTGAATATGGATGAAGTAGACTAACTGAAATAAATAATTATGTAATTCAACAAAATACATATTTCATGAGAAAACTGAATCAATTAATGCCCTCTCACCAGAAGGAAAAGGACATCCCTGATACGTGTCTTCTGCTTCAAGGTCATGGTTCCATCCAGTTTTCTATTAAATGTCACCCTGATATTCCTGATTGTAGCCATTTCATGCCTCCAAGTCCATGTACCAATTTGCTTGACTTGGTTACTTTATGTTCATGATAGTGTTTATTTCTCTTGCTGAAATTATAGATTTGATACCATATTGCCCTTTTATTTGTCTGTTTCAACTTTCAAGTTACAACTGGTGAAATGGCTATTTAATCAACTTATTAGTGTTGCATTTTCATACTGCTTTCAGTTTCTATGTGAGAGAATGTTCCCTTAATTATTTCATTTCTCTGTTTAGGGATTTGTGGAGGACCAGTTTGGCTTAGGCCTTATCGCCAGAGCCGTTGAAGAAGGAATATCTGTTATAAAACCTCTGGGGATTATGATCTTTAATATGGGAGGTCGCCCTGGGCAAACTGTTTGTAAACGTGTGTTTGAACGTCGTGGTCTTCGTGTTAACAAGCTTTGGCAGACAAAAATTCTTCAGGTGCCACTGTAATGTAAGCAAATGTTAATTTTCTGGATAAGAGTGTGCTAAAAAAATCTCTTTCTGCAGGCTGCTGACACTGACATTACAGCATTGGTTGAGATTGAGAAGAATAGTCCACACCGTTTTGAGTTCTTCATGGGACTTGCTGGAGACCAACCAATTTGTGCCCGAACAGCATGGGCCTATGCCAAATCCGGTGGTCGTATTTCTCATGCATTGTCAGTTTTTAGCTGTCAAATCCGTCAACCAACCCAGGTACGAAGTTTCACTGTGCACCAATTTATATTCTATAAAATTTAAATGCAATCAAACAGGAATGACAATAATATTAGGAGGAAGTGTGCTGATGCATTTAATTTGGCAGGTAAAAAAGATATTTGAGTTTCTCAGAAATGGATTCCAAGATATAAGCAGCTCTTTAGATTTGTCATTCGAAGATGAGGCTGTTGCAGATGAGAAAATTCCGTTCCTAGCTTATCTTGCAAATGTTTTAAAGGAGTTGTCGTTTTTCCCTTACGAACCACCAGCTGGCAGCAGAAGATTCCGTAGTCTTATTGCTGGATTTATGAGGACATACCATCATGTTCCCCTCACTGCAGATGTAAGGAAAGCTGTTGAACCTTTTTTTAGCTCTATTTAATTATTTATGTCTTCCGCACTCTGTTTCATGTTACTTGATTCAACCTTTTATTCCGTTCACTCAACCCTGTTGTTCTCAATAGTCTTTAATTTGCGTATTGCCTAATGCAATAATTGGTTTTGGGACCTTTGTTCAGAGAAAGAACGACGGAATATTTAATAGAAAGTCTAAAACAGGTAATTCTATCATGAAGACGCTAATTTACTGATGTAATTATGTATGATGAACATAACGGTACTTTTCGGTTTTCAGTGTATGTCTGAGAGTGAATGGTCATATGAATCATAGCAATTTTTTTTTTAATATCATACTTGATTTTCTTGATGATAATTCATCCAGTTGAGCACTGAATTATTCTATGCTGAACATGTATAAAGTCAAACAATTAGCATAAATTCATCTATTATATGAAAATGGCCCAGGTTTACTTCACCTTTTTAGTGGTGTAAGATATACAGAATTAATTATGCTGGCAAGTTGGTTCACCTACCTTCTGTAACTCCGATTTTTTCTATGTTTACTATCTTATGAGTTGAATTGATTCAACACAGTTCTTGCTAATCGTGGGTGTGCATATTGTGTGCTATGAAGGTTAACTAAATCTCAGCTTCTCAAACTTTTCTTTGTAAAGCATTCAAAACTTGGCAAAGAGTTACTGTGAAGCCTCTGATACTCGTAATTGGTTGATTGGGTGGCTATGTTAACTTTAAGTGTTTTATTTTAATATTAAATGATTGAAATTGATGTAAGGCATCACCAAGTGTCTATAGTGCCTGGTCTTTAGAGGTCTTCGCAATTTTATTTTTATTTTTTCACAAAAAAGTAAAATATATACTCATTCCTTGATGTAAAATAATGACCATTGTTTTTGTAACCTGATTTTATTAAAGAATTAATTGGACATGTTAATTTCTATCCCTCCCTCCCAAGCGCGTGTTGGAATATGGTTTACCAGATTATGTTCTTTTATTATGGTTCACAAGCTGCTTTGGTAATACTTTCATGTGGCTGTTAACATGAATTATTTCTTTCATCTGAATGATCACCCGTAGTTGTAAGTTGTAGCTGTAATCTGATTTGTTTATTTTTTATTTGCTAGAATGTTGTTGTGTTTCCTTCAAGGACTGTGGCCATTGAAAGTGCTCTACGGTTGTTGTCACCACGCCTTGCGATCGTTGATGAGCAATTATCTCGACATTTACCTAGGGAATGGTTAACATCCCTAAATATTCAGGTATGCTGATGTAATAGTCAGTTGTACTTGTATTGAACATTGACATTCTAGTATTGGCATTCTTTGCATCAGATTACTAAGATCTACATAACATCTTTCCATCCTAAAAATTTTGGACATCATTTCTATACCTGGTGCAATTGTTCTAAAAATCTGCACCATGAATTGGGAACATAAAAGATGAAGTTGCTTTGGAAAAAACTAAAATAGGAGCATGTATTATCTCTCTAGACTCATGGTACAACTTGATAAAGAAAATAAAGTCTTCTGGAATTTCGTAATTCAGTCACCTGCCATCATTTAGAAGCCATCCTCTGTTGCCTATCCCTTTGTTGCTTATCCCAATTTTTTCTGTTTCTGGGATGGAGTCTAAAGCTTTTGACTCAATAGCTGTTGTCTGTTGAGATGGGTTCCATGATTCTGGGAAATATTTGTGCATTTCAGTGAATTCTAAGTCCTGACTCATGCCAATTTCTCATTCTGATATATAGTGTACTTTGTTTTGCAGAACACAGAATCTGGTAAGAATTCGGAGGAAGTAATAACGGTCATTGAGGCGCCTCGCCAGTCAGATTTGATGATTGAGCTAATTAAAAAGTTGAAGCCAGAGGTGGTTGTCACTGGGATAGCTCATTTCGAGTCAGTTACTAGTTCAGCATTTGAACATCTTTTGAATATCACCAAAGAAATTGGATCTCGATTGTTTTTGGATATATCAGATCACTTTGAACTATCTAGCCTTCCAAGCACTAATGGAGTACTCAAGTATCTTGCTGGAACTCCTTTACCTCCACATGCATCAATTGTTTGTGGTTTACTGAAAAACCAGGTACCCTCACACTTATATATTTCTCTTCCCAAATTCAGTAATGCCACTGTGCTCCAGATCTCAGCAGTGTAGTAGGAGCTGTTAAGAAGCTTCTGTTGAGTGTTTACATTTCGTTTTACGATCTTGCTTGCCCTTTTGGAACCAGGTGTATAAAGATTTGGAAGTGGCTTTTGTGATATCTGAAGAGGAGGGCATGTTTAAAGCTCTTTGCAAAACTGTAGAGCTCTTACAAGGAAATACTGCAATAATTAGTCAGTATTACTATGGTGTTCTTTTCCATGAGCTTCTATCATTTCAACTCGCTGATCGCCATCCACCTTCACAGGTTAGTTTGGTCTTAAAATCAACTGCTCATGTTCCTTTCCCGTGTGCTCATTCCCCTGGTTAATCTAATTCTGCTGCTGGGAAGTTAGGAGGATTAGACAATTAAGGGAGTTGATATTAGAAGGGTTGGGTCTTTGTTAATCGTTAGTAACTGAAGGCATTGATTCATAGCCAGCAAGGAAAAGAAAGGGCTATTCCTGTAGCAATTGCTGGTTTAGTAGTCTTGTGCTGCTGGGTTTTGAATCTGCAAGCCAAAACAGTTATATGCAATGCCTAATAAGTAATAACCAAAATGAAATTTATAACCCTTCTGATTTTCCAACATATAAATTTCGGGTTCAAGCTAACTTCATTCTATATTCTATAATAATACCCTTTACAAGAGGGTTTTCCTGAAAAATAACACCCATATGCCATTAAAATATGAAAGAGGCTGATAGCATAATAACTTATGTCAATGCATTAATCTTCTGGGTGCTTGCTAATTCAACATCTTTTTACTGCTATCATTAGAGAAATGGTGAGACGACAAGAAATATCGAGGCCAATGGTTTTGCCAGTTCCACTACCTCTGTACTTGATCACGCGGAGTTGGCTATTAATGAATCTGATGATTCTTCTGTCATTCATATGGATGTCGACCAAAGCTTTCTGCCCATAACAACACCAGTCAAGCCTGCCATCTTCGAGAGTTTTGCAAGGCAGAACATTTCAGAATCTGAAAGTGATGTAACGTGTGGTATTAAACGTCTGATGAGCACTAGTTATGGATATCAATCTAATAGCAACACGGAATTCATATACGCAGACTGTCCAATGGCACTTTTCACCAAGTTGGTACTCTGCTGTATTCAGGAGGGCGGTACTTTCTGCTTTCCTAGTGGTACTAATGGAAATTACGTATCTGCGGCAAAATTCTTAAAGGCAAAAATCATCGACATTACAACCAGTCCAGATGCAGGATACAAGCTAACAGAACAAACACTTTCAGGTGCATTGGCGAATGTTAAGAGTCCATGGGTTTACATTTGTGGTCCTACTGTCAGTCCGACGGGCTTGCTTTACAGTAATGATGAAATTAGCAAGTTACTATCTGTGTGTGCTAAATCTGGAGCAAGGGTTATTTTGGATACTTCCTTCTCAGGGGTGGACTTCAACTCCAAGGGCTTCGATGGCTGGAATCTAGGATCTATTCTGGATAAAATATCATCTAGTAACCAAGATTTCTGTGTATCTCTACTTGGTGGAATGTTCTTTAAGATGCTGACCAGTGGCCTTAAATTTGGATTTTTGCTCATGAATGAGCCTTCCCTGGTGGAATCATTCCACAGCTTTGCTGGTTTGAGCAAACCTCATAGCACTATTAAATATACCGTGAAGAAATTGCTGGACCTTAGGGAACACGAGGCAGGCGATCTGTTGAGTGCTATAGCAGAACAGACAAAAACACTGGGAGGCAGATTTGAACAGCTGAAGCAGGTAACCCATGCATCCGCTCTTCATTTATTCATTCTCAGTTTGAAGTTTTAAAAATTGTGTGCGCGGGGTTAATGCCATTATTCTGTTATGGGGTCATCTATTTTATGCTTGTAGCAAGAGTCCCCTAGGGGCTTTTGAAAAATCTTTTCCAAAATTCCTTTCTTTTTGAACAGGAAATATTTATAATGTTCACAATATAAAGAAAAAGCTCTGCCTGCAATACAGTAGTGCAGAATTCATTGATATACAATAATTGTTGTGTGCTATAAAAAAGAAGTATCACGGTCTAACTTCCTGGTGGCTGGATGTGAAGTTAAAAATTTATGCGACCTAGATTTCGTTTGCTGCCACACCATGTCTGGATTCAAGCCATTATCCCTGTTTTTGCAACGACAACGCTGGCTGCTCATCCTAATATAAATTCCTATAATATTTGTTCGTTTTCTTGTGTACAGTTGCTTTCAGAAAATGAAGCATCTTCATATTAACCTACTTTAAAGTCTAACATGGTTTAATTCCAGTGGCATTTTGGCTAATGAAAGAGCCTATTTGCTGTTCCAAACGTCATAATATAATGCACATGTTACATTTCTAACTATGTGATTCATGTCACCAGACACTGGAAAGCTGTGGTTGGGATGTCTTGGAATCTCAGTCTGGTGTTTCAATCGTAGCAAAGCCATCTGCATATCTTGGCAAGACCATCACAATAAACGAAGGTGCCAGTACCAGTCAAATCACGGTTGACGACTCCAACATCAGGGAGGCTCTGTTGAAGAGCACCGGTTTATGCATCAACAGTGCTGCATGGACCGGCATTCCTGGCTACTGCCGGTTGACCATAGCTTTGGAAGACAGCAGTTTCAAGCGTGCATTGGATTGCATTACCAAATTCAAGAGCTTACTAGGCAACTAAAACATCCCATTTTGTTTGTTCACCAGAAGACTCCTAATTGTTTTTTTCACAACTTCATTGTTGTGGAATAAATTCATCGTACAGCAGCCCAACCGGTGCTTCCTTCCCTTTTGCTTTGTACTTATAAGAACTTTCGAACGTTTTCTCTGTTTCATAGCATGCACGGATTGTAACTGCTACTACATTTTGCATGTTGTTGAAAGTGCTTTGTTTTCTCTTCTGTTTTTGTACTTATGGTGATCATTTTCATCTGGGGGGGATCCCGAATGGTGTACCTCTGTTGAAATCTTCTAGGCCTTATTGCACGCAAGCCATTAATAGCATGTCCACTAAAATTGGCTTTGTTTTTCTTTCTTTCTACGATTTTAAGGCCGTTAAAATGAACTCTGTTTGCACCAACCTTGTCAATTGTCAGATTTATGATGTTATTCTTGATGATTCATGTATTCTCTTGTTGGTTCTAGAACTTTGTAGACACCCGTGAAACCAATCCATACCCCAAAAATCTCCCGAACTCTCAGGAATAACATGTAGTATATCACTTTATCTTTTTCCCACTATATATATCACATCTCATCCCTTCATCTCTTTAATAATCAGAACCAAAAAATCACATACAAACACACAACAAAATCACAGTACTCTTACCTACATCTGTTCATTTATCCTGCTCAACAACAAATCATGGGGAACCCAAAACTAACAATGATGCTTATCGCCTCACTCACCATCTTAACACTCCAACGCACTTACGCTCTGGTTCCATACCCGCGACCACTATTCGACATGCTTCTCCCATCCGAAGACCCTTTCAAAATCCTTGAACACTCACCCCTCTCCATCCCTCGCGATGTCCCGGACACCACCGCCATCGCCCTCGCACGTACGACTGGAAGGAGACTCCAACAGCTCACGTCATCACCCTGGACGTTCCTGGAATGAGAAAGGAAGAGGTGAAGATCGAGGTAGAGGAGAACCGGGTGCTGAGGGTGAGCGGCGAGAGGAAAAGCGAAGAGGAGGTTAAGGACGAGAGGTGGCACAGGGTTGAGAGAACGGTTGGTAAGTTCTGGAGGCAGTTTAGGTTGCCGGCAAATGTGGATTTGGAGAACGTTGGAGCGAGGTTGGAGGATGGGGTTTTGAGGATTACGGTGCCGAAAGTGGCGGAGAAGGAGCGGAAGAAGGAGGTGAAGGTGGTTAGTATTGGTGGAGGTGAGCAGAAGGACAGTACTGTTGTTAATACTGGGAAAGCTGATCACTAGAGACTTCATACATGGTGATGAACTGATGATCAAGTGTTGATGAAATAACCTTTTGTATCTTCTTTGTGTAGAATAAAGAATTAAGTTTTTTCGTGTTCGGTTGAACTTAATTGTGTTCCGTTGTTCTCGTGACGTGAATGTATGTATGGAAGGAGATCGATGTTTTTTAGCTATAAAATTGTTACCCAAAGAAACTTTAAATCATCGGGAACTACCTAAATGTCAGTGTTACAACTGCCGAGCTCTAGATAAAATATAGAAGAGACCCACCAAATCAAATAATTTCTAGGTTATCTTCATCTTCAAGTTAGCTCTCATAGTCGCTTTAACATGACAATACAAATTGAAGAGAAAACGCTTCTCGGCTCCTCTCCCCAAACCCGTCCAAATGTTGCAGTTCCATTTTTAGTTTTTCGAATTAATTTAATTGTTGTAATTGATCTACAGGAAGAGTTTAAGAGAAATGAGTTTGGAGATGGAGAAAAAATCAAGAGAAATTAAGCTGCCTGTTGAGCTTAATAATATTCATGGCTGAATTTTGAAGTTTTTACTTTGGTCAGAAGGGAAGATCAAATTAACATAAACATAAATATATGAAAATAAACTCAATCACCATTAGTGAGCATATATATGAAACACACACAACAAAAGCCGGAGGAGAGGGCAACTTCACCCTTGAGTAGACCTGTCCCCATTTTTTACATATCGTTGTTTTCGTATTGTTCCAATCAGATTGAATCAGTTAGTTAGTTGCTGAGAAAATAACAAAAAAAAATAAATAAATAAATAAATAAATAAATAAAACGGAAACAAGCAAATTGAAAGATTGATATTTTTCTTTTTGCTTGCTGGGGTGCTGGTATGCCCTTTTAACCTTCCAAAAATAAGCGAATTCAAATTTTAAGCATTCAGACTACATGAAATATCGTGGGAACCACCATGCCATGGAGTCAAATTACATATATAGGTGTTAGTTCGAAGGTTCGGGGATCAAATTCTAAAAAATCAATAATATTAGTTAAACAAAAATTCTTTTTTAAATTATAGGAAGATGCATGCCCACCCCTGGGAACACCACCGTGATAAATCTTTATGAGATACCGTAAATATTTAAGTTCAAAATAAATCGTGTCATGCTCTTATCAATTGTTTGTGCTATATTGTTAATAAAGTGTAATTTTATTTATGAAAAATCAATTGTTAATGCTCGATAATAATATTTATATTTGTCAGTCTAATTTTATTTTTTACCCAGAAAAAACTTTAAATATTTTTAAAATGTTTAGAACTAGTATATTTATTTACTCTATGAACCTTGCACCTCTACTTCACCATTCCAATCCCCTTCTACTCCACCACCTTATAACTCCATCCATATATTTATTTTTACATTTATACAAACATCTTTTTTTTTTAACTTCCGGTCGTTTTGGTAGATGGTGATGGAATTGTCAGAACCGACGTTCCTTTTAGAAGAGCAGAATCGAAGTAATGTCTTGAACAAGTAGGTGTAACCGTGGAGTTCTACGGTGGCGAACTAAATGGAGTCAGTTATAGTGATCCTGCTACTATTAAAAAATATGTTTAAACGCGCTCAGTTGGGTGAAAATTTTGAATTAGACAGTGCAACTTTGAAATCCGATGGTGTTTTTCTTTAGTGGTTAGGGTTGCTATAGTTGAACACTAAAAGTAAAAAATAGACCAGGTTACATGATTCGCACAGGCAAGAGCGGCTGCAGTTTCTTCCAAGGGAGTACGACATTAAACCAATGCAATATGACATACAGAACGACATGCAATTCATCGAAAAAAGTTGTAAATTGGGTACAAGTTCATCACTGTAAATTGCAATACAGAGTAACGGCATTAAATCAATGCAATATGATACACATAACGAAATACATACAATTCATGGAAAAAATAATGCAATGCTGTTTGTTTGTTGCATGTCACAATGCAATTTTCTTTACTGAATCTAAAAGCCAGCAGATATGATCGGTAAGGCTGCTACAAGTAAACTTTAGCATCCAGCCATCCTTGGATGATTGTTTTTCATTCCAGGGCCAGAACTTTCAACCTGACCGAAGTACCTGGGATTTGAAATGATGACCCTGAACCAAATAGAAAGTAACACCCCTTCCAAATATTACAGGGTGAAGGGAAATGGGAAATGGTTTTCACATGAATGAAAATACTGTTATGATCACATCAATTCCACGATAACAATTAATCGAAATGACGTCTGCTAGTTCTCCCCTTGTCAATTCCCAATGAACAACATGATCTTGACAAGTTGCTTTAATGGAAGGGAAATTTTCTATCCACTTCCACCTGCAACTAGCTCTAGTGTTCAGTCGTGTCAATCTTGATTTTTTTTCTATCGCCATATGAAATGAAACTACATTAATTACCTAATCCCAGTAATCAACACATCTACTTTTGTTCTGTGAAAGCTGCATTTCTTATTGTGTACATCTACATGATGGAGATCAAGAAGATATCAATCTTCATGCTGATCTTCGTCTTCAGAATCTGCAGCGCAAAGAGATCGAGATTCAGTAAAATCTAAGGTTGAAGGATACAAGTGAGTTCAACTTCTTCTTCGTTTTTTTTTTTTTTTTTTTTAAATTTAAATAGAAAGCCTACCAAATTTTGACAGGTTAATGAACTAGTTTTGTCATGAAAAAGCAGCGCAAAGTAAACAAGCCACCAAGTCCGAATGGACATTTTATTACCCAAAAGAGTGCATGAAATTTGATCTGAATAAACAATTTTCAAATACAAATCTCCCCTTACCAGATCGAACATCTTCACTCAGTTGGCCCCTAGCTTGGACTTGCTTGACGAGCATCCGGTACATCAACACCCACCAATAGATATGAAGAACAAGCAAGGAGAAAAGAAGGAAATTGAAAATGTAGTAGTAGAGAGGTCCCTCCTTTTTGTGTTTATTCTTATCCAGAGTTTGTAGAACTTCATAACTGCCACATCAGATAAAGAGTATAATATTAGCATGGTTATAGTTACAGGTAGTACTCCCATATGTAATTCCTATGAAAAGTATCGTTAAAGCCCCAAAATTACCCTCTTTGTGGGGTTCCAACAATGCTTGAACTTTTGAGAGTAATCCCATAACATTTGACAAATTACTCAATTTATATGTAACAAAGTGGAATGATGGACTGAACAAAAATTATGGACGTAGGCGTTAAAGATGTACAACTGGTGAACATTTGAGAGGTTTTCGCAATTATTCCTAATACCGTCATAGACCAACAAAAGCAAAGTGAAACAGAAAGTGAACGCCTCAAGAAATCATAACATGTAAACCAGCTAGAATGAACAAATTAATATACTAACAAATAACAATAGAAGTGAATGCAAATGGTTCCAGCAGAAAACCCCTAAATTCTCAAGCAATCGGGTGGAATTATTTAAACAAATATGTGCATATTAACAAGAGGTAGAAACTAAAAAGATTTTAAACTAAATATAAATGTATACATAAATTTGAAAGTTACGTCACTTGTAATAGTTTAGCAACATGATGTATGAAATATCTGGATTCTGGAGATCCTTGTGAATTTAGATAAACAGCTAAAATGCAATAATCAAGATTTAGTGCAACTTCAGGATTTTTATGATATTCTCATAATTTCAGTAGTCACGGAAGAAAGGTGTGTCAGTTCAAATTACTACCCTAAAATTAATATTTTTCTTTTGGCTCATTTTTACACAACACCAAGTGGGTGATTTTTATATTAAAATATGCATTTGTAAGAGCACGGAGAGTCATTTCCTTTCCTTAGAAGGTATCAAACATACGCCAATCACCTCCCAACGCCGAATGAAGTATGTAATGCAAGGACCAACATGCACACATTTAATCTCACCATAAGTAGAATTTCAAATCTCAACATGCACACAGTTAAAAGAATTTACGTGATAGTGCAGGTAAGTAGAATTTATTGTCAGCTAAAAGAATTTATCACCGTGGATACGACAATCAATAAGCTGAGGTTCATGCAGAAACACCAATTGTTTAAAGTTTTCTGTATGTCCCAATAGAATTTAATAATGTGATATCAGCATTAAAAGGTAAATTATGAAATCAAACCTTGTACTCCATAAAATCCAGAATGGGTAGTAAATGAGACGAAGTAGGACCCATGATAGAACAAAAAGAATAAATGAAAAGCTTGCTACTGCTTCTGCTCCACTGTACTTGGACATCTTTCCTACTTCAAGAAACACATCACTAGCATCATGAAGAGCTAAAACAACTGAACCAGCTCGTGCAAACCTGCACAACCAGAATGGAGCCAAATGAGTTGTATGAATGACATAATTGTAAATAGCAACACAGTCATGAGTAGCGATACGCAGCGAGCTCTGCTGAACGTAGAATACTAATGATGTTGGTAGACAAAGTGGCAAACACCCTCTCACACACTTAGATAAGACTTCAGTATATTATATATAGACATAAAATTTATACTATTTTTCATAGCCAGCTAAAAGACTCGCTAGTCATTAGGTTGTGAAATATAGAACTCAGAAAAAATGAAAGCGGCCGTCTCAGCAGAAACAGTCTAATTGCACTATACTCTGGGATGGAGCTGAATATTATTGTCGCTACGCAAATAGCTGAGGTAATCTTTATGCTATACTGTATCCCACATTAGCAAGTACAATGTAGAAGTGGAACATAAGTTTTCCAATTCCTCAAGGCTCTATGATCCGTTTTCCTATCGACCTGATTTTTTAAATGCTCATTCACTGGCCTACTTCAACTCAATTGAACATGTGTATAGAAAATTATTGTCAGTATAGACATACCTCCACACATAAGATAATGCAATAAGAATGAAAGTTGCTATATGATGCCCCATGGAAACTGCAAAGTCAGACCGCCTTGTTTCCCAGAAAACCAGAGCAAATATCGAGTACACATAGAATCCACCAACATACATGTAAAGGCCCTTCAGTTTTAACCTGGGAAATGAGCAGACAGTAACCACTTAGCTCTTGATTACAAAGTGAATACATATTAGCAAAGCTAAGAAACCTGTTGTAACAGCCACATTCAGAAACAATTGGCATACATAAAGTGAATATGAAACAAAAAGGATAGCAGAGTATGGAGTAATGCTGCAAGTCACTATGCATAGGTCATGGGTCCAAAGCTTACCCATTAAGAAACAAGGTTTTGATGTTTCACCATGAAAAGACAAGAAAATCTTACTTATATTTTTGGTCTGGCCATGACTGGTTTCCAGGCCCAACCCAGAAGTATTTTGTATTTGTAAACCAAGGCTCATCATAGGTAACAGCAAGTGCCAGAACCTCAGCCGAAAGGTAATATATACATTTCCATGCTGATTCCTTGAACTTCCGTATCTTCTTTTGTCGCTCTGCAGTCTCATTTTCAACGTTTTGCAATCCTTTGGCAAAAATAAGCCGTCTCCCGACTTTCTGCATATATAACATTAACCCCAAACTGAAACGGGGTCTTGAACAAAAAGTGGAAGAAGAATAGACATAAAATAGTACACATATGTTGTTACTGTAAGAACGATTAAGCATATTGCACTTTGTTAACATAAAGCTAATTAAACGGACATATTGTAAGCGGAACAAGATTATTAGCAAAGGCACTACCCCCAGGAAGTACCAAGACCCTGACAGTATAAAATAATTAAATACATGCCTAGTTACAGGTACAATCTACCGACTGTCGAACATTATACACATGCATATAAATTAGATTTGAGGTAGTAACTATCATATAGTAACAGTTACACCTCGGGGGAAAAGGTTTAAAAATTGGTCAATCAATAGCCAACTCTAAAACAAAGATATGACCTGAAGTTGGTATTGTAGAGATACTTGAGTTAATACCAATATATCATAACATGTTATAAGAAATAATAACTTCATCTATGATAATGGAAGACATTCTAATCCCCGAAAAAATGTACATAACAGATGCTATTACGGACCCTAAGTTATTACTAATTAATAATATAGGACATTTAGTAATGATAGGCAAGTCAGCTAATAGTGTTCTAGTTTAGTAGTAAGTTATTTTTGTATATAAGAGAGTCACTCGTAGGGTTCATAATTCAGAAGTCAAGTTATACTAGTTTATTTCACTCATAGAAGTAGGTTTCCCCTTGGGATGATTAATCTCTTTCCAGATTGGTGTTTATTCTTTTTATTTATTTCAATGCTATTGATGGAGCTCAAGGAAAATAGCTGTTGCTACACCAGAATCCTATCTTTATTTGACACTCCCTAACTCCTCTCTCTCTGTCAGATGGTTTATGCATAACTTGGGAAAATGTAACATGACAATGAAATATTAACAAGTTACAAGTCCAAGTGGAATGTGCATACTGCATAGGCAGGTACATATAGTTTTCCTTGTGGGCCAGGAGTTGTGATACATATCAACTGATAGAATACAAAAATACAGCCAGAAAGTTGCTTGATTTGAAGGTGAAAGAATAAACGATTAACAACTTTGTATAATGCTAATATGGAACTCAGTTATTTCGTATTATATTCAACGTAAATATAGAACTGTGGTGAGCAATAAGTGCAACTGTGGTAGCAAGGATAGAAACAGATTCTTATTCTAGCTAGTAGCTACAACCCTGGGAAGTCTAGTTCTAGTCTACCACAATGGGTCATAGTCTTCCTGCAATTATTAGAATAGAGCTACCTAAAAACAGACGAACTAAATCAGAATAACACCAAGACTCTATACTATGCACTAGTGAGTAGTGACGCAGTTAACTTTTGTTTTACCTAATGTTACATATACTAAAATCTAGAAAATTCATGAATCTTTGGGAGCCAACAAAGCTTCACCAGTGTTAAGATTCCTGTGATTGATTCAGTGTAGTTAAAACTTACCAACAAGTTGAATTATTAAAATGAGAAATAAGGATATATCAAACGAAAGGATTGCTATGTATCTTTAGCTTCTCCTGCTACTTATTTCCCCTTCCACATTCTGGATCATATTTTAGTACTAATGCGAGACCCCTAGCCAACCAGAGACCTTTCTGGAGGAAAGTCAAGTCGATTTGCAAACACCCACCCAATATATCATCTATCTTAAGTAAGACACCCCATATATGATATATCAATCAATCAATCAATCGCCCAGATTTTAATTTTGATCAGAAGTTGAAAAGACTAAAACATGATATCAATCAACAAAGAAAGCAAACCCATAATCAAACTAACTACTTTTATGAATGAATCACACAAAGAAGCAATAAAGTATGAATTAACATGATAATCAGTGTAAAGCAGGCAGAAAGATTCAAACTTAGCTGAATTGAATAAGCAAGCAAGTAACTAACCTCAAAGATGAAGCGGTCGAGGAAAAATCTGATAGTGGGGAAAAATAGAGCTAAAAGAGGGAGCACAAAGAAATCTGCATACTCAGGGTAAGATTCTTGCTGCCAATCGATGGATGATGATGATGATTCAATAATATTCATACCTGCTCAATTTAAATCTTCTTACTTTGGTACCCAGATGGGGAAGGAGGAGGGGTAGATTAGATAGATTACTACTGCACAAATCTAAATAAGCCCTCAAATTTACCACACACTTCAGTCTTTGGTCCACTGCGTAATCTCATAAATACCCTTGCTCAGCATCAGAAAACGGACTCAATTGTAAAGAATGAAAACCAGTCGGATACACACCTATAAGTCAAAACTAAAAAAAAGAAAAAAAAAAGTTTATAAATATATATGAATTCTTAGGTACCCAGTCCAGTCCGAGACCAAAAACTTGCTTGTAGTCACAAGATTTGTTCGATGTTAGCAAGACAATCTACAAACTAACAGTAGGCCTGTAAAAGGTTACTCCCTAGTCTCAGATCCCATGCCAAAACCAAAACCACCACAGTGGACATGGTTTTAAGTTGTACTAAATAATACTCCATCCATTTTTATTTATAAGTAGTTTTAGCATTTTAAACTCTTCTTTAAATATAAGTAGTTTTAGATTTTATTATATTATTTTACTCTTTTTCATGTAATTTCTCCTCAATTTTAATAGTATTAAAAGTGCATCTATTTTTTTTTCTATATCTATATTTATTATTAAAACAAGAAAAGTTATATAGATTTTATAACATTAAAAAGTGAAAGAATACAATAATAAAAATCAACCATTTACTGTGTGAAAACATCTAAAATTAGTTATAAATAAAAACGGAGTGAGTATTTCTTAATCCATTCATTTTCTTGATTCTTCTTGCTCATTTTTTTACTGAAATTTTAGTAACCACATGGGTTTAAAACTCATACATGTTGCCCAGTAAGCCGGCTTGTTTTGGTAGTTGCCCAACTTGTTTGTTTGTGATAATCTATGTCAATTACAACATGTATGAGTAAGTACAACATGGCTGAATGAATACAACAAGTATTACAAGTAATTTTAATGTATGGGTGGCAGTGTAAGAGTAATTTTTGCAATTTTACCTTTCATGTGGCTGTAGAAAAAGATATAAAATTAGTAATAAAAAATAAAAACGTGTAACCTCGATACCTAGACCACTTGCCCAGTGCGTATGAAACTACAAATCATGGACGCTCTATGGCTGGGCACAGATACCTGCCTTTCTAACATCTAATATGGAGCCATATATTTGAATTTGAGAATCTAACATTTGTTTATGAAAATACCACCTACAAAACCACCATGAATTAAGGAAGTGGTTTTCTACATGGGCCCATCCCTGAAATTTTTTGGGCAAGTCTGATGGATGTGGACCGGAGAGCATATTATTTACCTAATTTCACCCTATTTTGTCTACTTTTAGAGTGCTCACCATACAACAACAAATCGGGGTACTAGAAGCAAGAAAGTAGTGGAGTAGTGGACTGGGGGGCAATAAAACTCAACAACAAATCGGGGTACTAGAAGCAAGAGAGTAGTGGAGTAGTGGACTGGGGGGCAATAAAACTCATAAATATATGGCAGATACTTTTAATCTTTTAATATATTTAATAGGTAAATGAATTTTAAAAAATTTATAATTATTTTAACGAAGACTAAAGAAGATACTTTTAATCTTTTAATATTTTTAATATATTTAATAGGTAAATGAGTTTTTAAAAATTTCTAATTATTTTAAAAATAATCAAATAATAATATATTTAAAGATGTTCAATAATAAAGAAGTAAGAGACATGGGACTTTCTATTATCAGGTCGGCTCTGTACCGACCTAAACTCAGGTCTTCATTCAATAGTTGACATGTGGCGCTTAATTTAATCTCATCCATTCATTTCGGTTACGATGGATTACAATTAATTTTCTTTAACATTAAAAATCACCACAAAAATACAAATTAAGTATAATGCCCTTAATTTCAATTTATATGATTACATATACGCAAACCTTATTAATTAATCTTAATCACAAATCAAAGTTAATTGATCACAATTAATTTATCCATTTAAATGATACATAAACTATTGAACACTTCTAAATAATATACTTCGTAGCTAAAAAATAAGCATATGTTATTGTACTGTACAAATGTTGATAGCTAGTGCAATTAGATTATGGAAAACGAATATTCCATTGAATTGTTGTTGAAATTAATTTGATATATATTGGTTAATTTTAATTTTAGTTAAAGTAAATTTTTATTTTTAATTTAATACTTATAAAATAGTAAAAACTTATTTAAACTATTTAAATGAATTTTTTGAAAGTAGGGGTATAACTGCACATTTATATATTTTTATCAAAATTTAATAAATTAGAATGAAATATATAATAAAGACCTACATTTAGCTCGGTACGAAACCGACCTGAGAATAGAAAGCACAAGAGACATAAAATCCTTGTCTAGTCACTAGTGAACCAATGTCATGCTTGGAACACAAAATTCATTTTCACTTATAATAATTTTTGAACTTTTTGTATGGTGGATCTAGGCCGGATCAGATCCGGACTTATTTAATTTAAAAGAAATAAGAAAAATAGAGATGAAAGAGAAAGATACGTATCGATAAATGATGAATACGTATCGGAATTGTTCATCAATTTAGAATATTTCTTACAATACTTGTTTTATTAGTCTAACCTGACTCAATTGAAATTTATATTTTGGGCCTGAAGTATGAAACCCAATATGACCAATCAAGGCCTAATAGAAATTAACCAAAATCTCTATAACAATGCGCCCTGAGATCCTTTTCCCCTTGAACAAGACAACCATCCCCTTTCAAAATCTCTCAGCTCTCTTTCTCCTCCCATTCCAATCTCTCAGACGAACATCAGACCGACAACACACACACATTTGATCTCAGATGGCTACTCCAATGGTGGAAGACAATTTCGAGGACGATCAGCTCACTTCGATGACCACGGACGATATTGTTCGAGCTTCTCGCCTCCTCGATAATGAAATCCGAATCCTCAAGGTTTGTTTACTTTTTGAATTCAATTACTGATGAGTTTTCCGAATTAGGTTACTGTAGTTCATCGATTAGATTACTTGCTCGATTTGTTGTTATCTGAATGGGTTTGTTTGGTATAGGAAGAGTTGCAGAGAACGAGTTTGGAGTCAGATTCGTTCAAGGAGAAGATAAAGGAGAATCAAGAGAAAATTAAGCTCAATAAGCAGCTTCCTTACTTGGTCGGAAACATCGTCGAGGTACATGTTCAATTTATATATTTACCGTTTCTGGCTTCAGCTTTTAAGCTAAGTAGGCTGTATATTATGGATTATTGATTGGGTTATAGTTTGGAGTGAGTTAGGGAAGTTTCATTCATGTTTCTCCAAGTTATTATATGGCCTTAGTAGTCAATGCTTTTGGTGGTTGTGGTAGATTAAAAGGTCTTCCACTGGCAAATCAAATGTTGGTCTGTTGGTTTAATGAGCATCTATGTATTGTGCGCAGCTGAACAGCTTTGCCTCAAGTCTCTGATGCCAGTACATGACTAGATTAATCTTTTATTATTCAGTATAAGCTGACCTTTGGAAGATATATAAACAAATGTCTGTTCAGCTTATTTACCATTGGATTCTTTGTGTTGAATAGTCTTTTCAGGATCTGTTTCTTCAATAATAGTAAATGTAACTCCGTTTATGAGAAAATTGGGGACAGAACTTGACTGAGCAAGAAAAGGAGGGAAAACATTCTTTTTATTTTTCAACTTTTTGTGATTGGAACACCTTTAAAACAATGTATGGTAAATAGGGATTTTGATTTGGAGAGATTATATTGTTGGGGTCTTTGACATGCCTTGGTTGTTATAAACTAATCAATTGTAAGAATAATGTACAATGTATCAACTGGCCTCAACCCCGGGCATGTTAAATGAAGGATATCTATGACAAGTGCCATTGCAATGTGAAATTTGTCCCGAATATCAATCTAGGGATTTCTTTGTGAAATTCATCATGGGTTTACTTATATAGACTGACAAATGTGTCTGAATTTGGTCTATTGGTCTGTTTCTGCCAGATTCTGGAAATGAACCCAGAGGAAGAGGCCGAGGAAGATGGTGCAAATATTGATCTTGACTCACAAAGGAAGGGTAAATGCGTAGTGCTAAAGACATCTACACGTCAGGTAATGTAATTTTTTCATGTCAATCTGTTTGCCACGTAGTTGTCAGTAGCGAATAGTGGACCATAGCGATAAAGCCTTGCGGCAATAGTATTCACAACTTTAATCTATGGCCAAGTATGTAAAGAGCTCAAATATATATCGCTGTGATCACTACTTACAATGATGGCCTGCTGTGTTATACTCTCTTTAGCTTCAGTTGGCTACTACTCTACTTGTATTAAAATTGTCATTTATGGTTCATACCACTGGGCCAAAAAGTATCAATTGCCTTTTGCTTTGAGACTTAATTGTTGCTCTTGAAATTTTAACATGACGGCCAAAGGATACAGTAATAGACGTGTATATTTAGGGGGGCTATGAAACATATTTTCTTTTCCTATTATGTTAGCAATGGCTATTACAATGGAGGTCTTGTCTATAAGAATTTTCTGAATATCAACCTTTTTTCTGAAGAGAATATTAACGCACAGAATCTCCATTGCAGACTATTTTTCTGCCTGTGGTTGGTTTAGTTGATCCTGATCAGCTGAAACCTGGGGATCTTGTCGGAGTGAACAAGGACAGTTATCTCATATTGGATACTCTGCCATCAGAGTACGACTCCCGTGTAAAGGCCATGGAGGTGGACGAGAAACCAACTGAAGACTACAATGATGTTGGAGGTCTGGAGAAGCAGGTAATTTTACCCTTTTCCAATCAAATAATGGTTGTCGGTTTCATTAAAGGCTGGATCGTTTGCTTCAAACTTAGTTCATCTCTGCAGATTCAAGAGTTAGTTGAAGCAATTGTGCTGCCCATGACGCACAAAGAAAGATTCCAAAAGTTGGGTGTCCGGCCTCCTAAGGGAGTTCTTCTCTATGGTCCTCCAGGGACAGGAAAAACATTGATGGCTCGTGCATGTGCTGCCCAAACAAATGCTACTTTTCTGAAGTTAGCTGGCCCACAGCTTGTACAGGTATATAATTCTCAAAGTTTCTTCCATTTGAATGTACCTGTAGTTGCTTTGTTTTATTGAATTCTGTATGATTATAGATGTCTTTGTTCCCTTGGTAAGTGTTCCTTTATATTTCAGAAAAGAGTCCCGCAGACCAGTGTGACTTTTGCTGGTTAGAACTGAACGTGTGACATGTCCACTGTGTTCCTAGTACAGAATAACATCATTTGGCCTCTGTTTAGTTGGCTGTTCTTGTTATATGAGCTCACTATAATTAACTTCCATTTTCTTGTGCGTGTAACTAGATGTTCATCGGTGATGGAGCTAAACTTGTTCGTGATGCTTTTCAACTTGCCAAGGAAAAGTCTCCTTGCATCATTTTTATTGATGAGATTGATGCCATCGGCACAAAGCGTTTTGACAGGTAGGCACTTGCTTTCCTAAGTTATGTTGTCTTAAGTTTGGCATACTAAGGTTATCCTGCTCTTGGCTTGAGGTCCGGACTTCATGTCCATTTAATTCTCTTGTGATGTATTCCTTCTGATGACTTGCAATATTTTTCTCCATACAGTGAAGTTAGTGGGGATAGAGAAGTGCAGAGGACTATGTTAGAGTTGCTAAATCAGCTTGATGGGTTTAGCAGCGATGAAAGGATAAAGGTACATCTCTCTTATGCCGCATGTTTTAGTTGTACTCCGTTATGGCTGGGCGTTGGGGAGTGTATATGCCATTTGCAACTTGCATATTTTCTCGTAATCAGTACATCAATTCTCTGTTTCATTTGAAATGCACCTCACACCTTTTTTCATCAAAAAAAAAAACAAAAAAAAAACTCCATGTTCACCACTTCTGATCGAACCCTCCATCGTCCATGTTTAGGTTATAGCTGCAACGAATCGAGCGGATATTTTGGACCCTGCCTTAATGCGATCTGGTCGGCTGGATCGTAAAATTGAATTTCCCCATCCTACTGAGGAAGCCCGAGCTCGGATTTTGCAGGTGACTTATGTTCTTTAATATTACTTGACATAAAATGGAATTCTTCTGTCGCTGGCTTTGAAGTGGCGTCACCAATGTGCTATTATTTTTTTTAACTTTTTTAGGAATTGTTAACTCAGACATGCTAATAATGGTTCTGATCTTTCATTGCAGATCCATTCCAGAAAGATGAATGTTCATCCAGATGTTAACTTTGAGGAGCTTGCCCGGTCAACGGATGACTTCAATGGGGCACAACTTAAAGCTGTCTGTGTAGAAGCAGGCATGTTAGCTCTTCGACGTGATGCCACTGAGGTCTGTCTCTGTCTGTCTCTCTCTCTTATAATACTTGGCTACATTGAAATGCATTTATCTATATCTGTTTGGTTCCTGCTGGCAAATACATGCATTTTATCATGTCGTCCATGTGTATGTATGTATATGGCGCATGCCTCTAGCTAGTTGCTCCTGAAAGCAGGCAATGCTGACCTTTGCTTGAATTTACCATTGTGCTTTTCATATGATTGTGTATGTTTAGAGTCTGATTCAGGCTGAGCATCAAAGTAAAATTAGTTTACCATAATGTCCTTTTCAGCTTCAAGTATTCCAGAAGCTTTACCTTTAGTTCTATCTCTCTTCCTTTTCTCCGGCCTCTCCATTATGTGTGTGTGATCCTCACAATCTCACCATGGAATGATGGACCTAAGTATTTAGTGGATCTAGCTTTTACATATTAATATCCTAGGGTGTTAAAAACAAACATATATAATTTGAGAAGGATAGATATGGTAAAAGTGATTGTTCTTGATTAATGAATCTTTGGTATAAAGTGAACTGCCACATGATGTTTGGGACATTGCGCAAGGGCTTTGAGTCCCCGCTTTAAATTTCTCATTGGGGGACGTTGAGAACAATCAAATTAACAATCCCATCTGATGGCAACTGTTCACCTGATTATATTTTATGACTTTTACGGCCAACGTTACTACTAAGTATGGTTCTTGATTAGGGAATCTTTGGGTTACAATCTTAAATGAACTGCCATGTGATGTTTGGGACATTGCGCAAGGGCTTTGAGTCCCCCGCTTTAAATTTCTCATTGGGGGACGTTGAGAAGAATCAACATAACTATCCCTTCTGATGGCAACTGTTCAATTGATTATATTTTATATTTTATAATATGATTTGTACATTACTAAGTATAGGTTGAGTTTGAGCACATTCCCTAGAGTTGGCCAGTTAGGCGAAGATCGGTAAATGTGTGTTGTCATGTAAGCTATAGAGCGGTGATCCCATGTTTTATATTCATGACAATCTCATTGGTAATTGCACTATGTCAGAAGTACTTTCTGGAATCCAGTTTACACGTAGAAATAGTTGAATTTTGTTGGTTATAAGGCAACCACGTTCTGCTTGAGATAAAACTACAGCAGCTATGTGTTATGTTCTCTCTGTCTATTAGTTTTGTTCGTAACAAATATATCCTGCACACTTTGACAGGTGAACCATGAAGATTTCAATGAAGGCATTATTCAAGTCCAAGCTAAGAAGAAAGCAAGCTTGAATTACTATGCATAGAACTCAACATGTCCACTGCATTATTTGTGGTGCAAGTTCCAGCACAGAGATATTCTTTTTTCTGAAGCAACTGGCTCCCTTTCTTGAACGATCCATACATATTGTTGTCTCCTGTCTCGCCCCACAAAAGGCTTTCAAAACCGGGGTTCTAGTCGATGAGAATACACTGCTTGGTGGGATGTGATTTTCTGTTTTATGCATAAATCCTGGTATCCCATCGATGTACTTATATTGCTTATGAATTCTCCATTCATGTATGAGATTTATTGTCCAGCAATTGAGCGCTGATGCCTTCAGTTCCATTGATTTTGCTGCAGGCTTCCATGACTTCTGATAATTAACTACTCAAATTGATTTATAGGTTGAATTATACTGGCACAAATTCCTTTTTCTTATTAATGGGCTGGTCTAAATTGTTGGTCAGATATAAGTTTATGCTAACTATTCACTCCATCGCAATTCAGTGATCATTTTTAAAATTCAAAAATAAAAATAAAAATGAGGCAATGATACTTAAAAAAAGAGAACAAATGAAATAATGACAATTTAAGATAGTTGGGTTAAAAAAGTTATATTTTAATCAATAAATGAATAAAAAAATTTGTGGAATGGAAGCAGGGCTTGATTCACATTAATAGGCGAAAACTTTTAAAGACGAGGAATGTGTTTCAAATTTACACTTGTGGTAATTGATTTGAATGAATATTTGGCAAATTATATGATAATGTTGATGATATCAATAAAATTAGCAGTGTCATTCATTTATTTGACAAATTATGCGCTTTAATATTTATTGGAGGTTAGACGGATAACAATTGTGACAATACATTAAAGTAATAATTTATTTTTTTAATATAACAAGCCGGTTGATTTAGCCAATTGATTGACCTACCAATTAATTATATCCGTTGATCTTGCTCATCCAATTTCAATCCGGTGCGTACATGTGTCATTAGTTAATTAAAAGATGCAGCGTTCGAATCATGTTGGCGTGATTTTTCTCCATTATTTTTATTATTATTTTTATTGAAGTTGTTTGGTTCGAATTTTGTTGGCGTGATTTTTATCTATTATTTGTATCATTATTTTAGTTGAAGGTGTTGGGTTCGAATCTTATTGACGTAATTTTTTTCTTTTTTATTTATTCTCTTCTTAAATTTTTATTTTTTAATTTAAATCCGTTGATCTTGCTCATCCAATTTCAATCTGGTGCGTACATGTGTCATTAAATAATTAAAAGATGTGAGGTTAGAATCATGTTGGCGTGATTTTTCTTCATTATTTTTATTATTATTTTTATTTAAGTTGTTTGATTCGAATCTTGTTGGCGTGATTTTTCTCTATTATTTGTATCATTATTTAGTTGAAGGTGTTGAGTTCGAATCTTATTGACTTATTTTTTTATTTTTTATTTATTCTCTTCTTAAACTTTTATTTTTTAACATAAAGTTGTATGATGTATTATACTTAATTTTAAAAATAACCATGATGTTCTTATAAAAATAGACATACTTCATCCGCCCAATAATAAATGTAACACCTAATTTTGTTGACTTTTTCGATGGTCATTTTGACAATAAATTATTCTTAAACCATACGATAAAAATAACTAAAAACAGTATATTATGAAACTATAATGTTTATATGAAACACTTGACAATATATTCAACTGATGAAAAATACCAATTAACATGTGAAAAAGATGCATTGCAGATTTTGAAGTTGAATGTTTCCAAAGTCTAAAGATGTATCTGATGGTTCTTAACTATCGGAAAAATAATTTTCGTATGTCTAATATAGTTCAATTCAAAACTATTAATTGTATAACTACAAAAACTATATACATTTATATTAAGTTTAATTACTCAATTAGTTATTTTTTTTATTAGGTTTGAAATCATTAGGTGAAGATTATATATTCACTCCATTTATTTTAATATATTATTTAATAAAACAATAATAATGTTTTAAAGATTACGCGATTAGTATTAAAAAAGGCATTAGTTAAAATATCATACATGAAACTCAATTGGTGAATAAGAAACGGGTACCTCCCAATCAATGAGATACTCCGATATTTAACACTATTCCGAACACCGTTATTTCTTCTCCGCCACCACCAAGAGTCCAAGACCGCCTCGACCGGACTCCAATAACTATTATTCTCAAATACTATCGAGTACAATTTCCAAATTCATACGGCACTGTTATCTACGCGGGTCGGGTTATAAAACAAAAACCCCAGTAAGATAAACATAAATGATAAACCCTCCAATTCCCAATTCAGAAAATAAATACAGTAAATACTTACAATCCATCGTCACTGACCGGCTGCTTCTCCTTCTCACCTTCGCCCCCCATTTCCTTCCTCAACTCCCAACTGAGCTATGGCGGAACCTGAAACCCTTGTGTATTTCACGGACAAAGTTGAAGTTGAAGACAAGAGCGGCAGCTCGGGTTCCGACTCAGATGATGAAGCAGCAGAGAAGGCTCAAATTGAAGCCCTAGAAGCTTCGTTCCAGACCAATCCATCCGATTATTCTTCTCATGTTCAAGTAAGAAGAATCATATTCATACTCTCTCTCTGTGTGATTTTATTTCGTCCTGAGTAGGATTAAGCAACTCCTTGTTCAACATAACTTTCGTAGCTAATGTACTAATATTTGTTTGTTGTAAATATATTTATTATATTTCCTAATCATCATTTAGTAGCATAGGCATACGTTACTGTTGAAATGTTGTTTTTGATTGGCCCTTTTTTAATTTCTTTTTTTTTTTGTAGTACATCAAACTTCTGAGGAAGCTAGGGGACTTGGAAAAACTGAGGCAAGCAAGGGAAACGATGAGTGCAATATTTCCGCTGACTGCAGGGATGTGGCAAGAATGGGCCAAAGATGAAACAAACTCCTTGGGGTGAATGAGTTTGTTGCTTTACTATTGTATGCTTGAATGTTATCTGTTGTCTATGCATGTTTCGTTGCGCAGATGTGAAACTGCAATTACTTGATTATACAGCAGTGCGTCACACTCCGGAAACTATACTATGATTTGTATGATATTTTGTTTTTAATATTGTTATATAGTAAAGCTAAATGGCTGAAATGATTGAAGTTCACCTACTGAGTACAGTTTGAAGTATTGTTATTTAGTTGGAACTGCAAAACTATTTGTATTATTATTTGCAATTACATTAAAATATCAGCTTCTCTTCTGAGTTAAAGAGGTACTTAATATTGGGAAGTTAAATAGTTACTTAGGTTTTTCATCATTTTGCAGGGCTGAAGCATTTTCTGCTGTTGAAAAGCTGTACGAACGAGGGGTTTCTGATTACCTGGTTAGTTTTCACTTGAGTTCTGATTGATTTGTAGAAAATCTATTATTTTCTTGCCAGCGACCCCCCCCCCCTCTTTGGTATACTATAGCATTTGTTACAAATGTGGTTGCTGGGGTTTATGTTCAATGTTCATGATTAGAGAAATGTTTAGACGTCTAAAATTTGTATGTCAATCGATATTTTTTTGCAATACTGAAATATGATTCCATATGTTAATATCCTTTCTCATGCTGCTTCCTTGAATGTATTTATTCATGATATTAAATTGATCAACTGTGGTAACTCACAAAGGGGGAATTCCTGTTACGAAATTGAGCATAATAAATTGTGAATTAGGGTCACACTGTCAATTATTGCTAACACATAAGTGAAATTTATTGGATTGTACCAACCCATATCACATGGTTTGACAGGGTAAGCACACATTTATAGATTCTTAAGTTGTTTTTTTTTTTTTTTTTTTTTTTTTTTGGTGGTCTCTTGCTTAATGCCTTATTGTTAATAAATAATAACAACTGGACCTGACCATGTATACTCATAGTTATATTTTTTTACTGGGGAGATGTAACAACTAACAAGTAACATGGTAGTTATAACCTGTGAATAATGTCTTGCCTTCTTGTAATTTGATGAGTATAGAATTGGTGTGAGGAGTTAAACAGCTAAAAGTTCCATTGTATTGTATTTATATCACACTTCATGTAATTAGAATGTGTGAGGAAGTTCTTATTTGAATCAATAGTTCCCTGTGGAAGTAAAGCTCTAGTGTGGGGATCTATATCACTGTCAAGTCATCTCATGTCCGTCAATTGCCTGCTATTGTCAGATGATTAGTCAAAGTTCATATGTTTTTCTTTCTTTCTTTATGTGCAGTCTGTTGCTCTTTGGTGTGATTACTTAAATTTTGTTCAAGAATTCGACCCATTGGTACGTGGATGTTCTGATGCTGGAATCTCAAAGGCCAGGAACCTTTTTGAGCGTGCTCTTACTGCAGCTGGGTTGCACTTTACTGAAGGTCATAAGATATGGGAATTGTACAGGGAGTTTGAAGAAGCTATTTTTATCACTATTGCAGAGTCTGACTCTGGGGTGAGAGTTTTTCTGCTTGTTCCCCCTCTCCCCCATTTTATTTGGCTGCTGCTGATTGCATGCTTGGTCATATTTGCTTCCGATATTTACTCATGAGTGTTGGTGCCTTTCATGTTTTCTGCATTTGATATCATGTATGCAGTATACCTTGCGTACAAGTATGATTTCTTCTGTGAGTTGTGACTGTGTATGTGACACATGAATAATACCTGTAGGACAGGGATAGTTAATGACTAAAATGGATTTTAGCATGCTTCCTGACACATTTTTTTTAATCCAATAGATTGGTGTAGTTTACATTGCTAACAAACCTTTTTAGCATGTCATTATTGAAGGACAGTCTTACACATCATACATCTGTTTTTGGTTTTTCTTATTTTGAATCTATAATTTCATTTTGTGGAAACCCTTACTCTTCTATAACTTGTCTCACTTATTATTTTGCAGTCAAAAGAAAAGCAGATCGAACGAATCCGGAGTCTATTCCATCGACAATTGTCTATCCCACTTGCTAACCTTAGATCAACCCTTCAGACTTACAAGGCCTGGGAAGCCAGTCAGGGGGGTTCAATGGATGTTAACAGTAGCGAATTGGATGGTCTTTCATCTAATCTTGTATCTGCATATCAGAAGGCACTAGAGATGCTGAATGTACGTGCACAGCTTGAAGAAAGTATATCCAAGGAGGAGGCTGACCCAGAAAAACTTGAAAATTTCAGGGTACTTTTCATGTTATCCATAATTATGTATGCTTTAATTTGTGTACTGTTCTTATCATAGGTTCAAGTGTTTTATAGTTCCAGTCAACCTATTACTAGGTTCAAAATCAACCACCACATGCTGCATTTCCTATCCTTTTGCATTACTACAAGGCCTTTCATGTACATGGACAGTTGGACCGATAGCAGTTGAGGTCTTCTGGATAGTGGCACTTCACCTATAGGCATTAATTTTCTTAAATAAGAAACATTTGGGTTTTATTTTTCAGCCTTAATTTATAAAAGGCCAGAGATACCTCTCTCTAAGCAAATCGAGCTCCTGACTTGTGAAGGAAAACTGATAGATATAGAATGATTCCTGTTAGGTTAGACAAGTTCCATCTGCCCTAATTAGTGCTGCAATCATGATAGTTTGTGCATTATATGTTGAAATTGTACAGTTGGAGACTGATTCTGTAGGAAATGATCGAGATGGTTTATGTATTCTATAGTCCTAAATGCCTATTTAATGTTGTACATGAAATCATGAATCCTGCGCACAGTTTTAGCAGTTACATACCTATCTATTGTGTTCACAGATTTTTTTCACCAGTACTTATACATGTAATGAGTTCTAGCATTTTATCGCGGATCCCCATTGTTATCAAAAGTGTACTTATTGAACTGATTCCTAACATGTGATTTTTTGGAAAAGACAAAAGGCAATTAGCATTTTATGTTCTTGGTAATTTCTTCAAACATGAATACATTCTTATGTTTTTGTTTTCATATTATGCTCGTGTAGGCATATTTGCAGTTTGAGCACTCGTTTGGAGATCCGGCTCGCATACAGATCTTGTATGAACGTGCAATAGCTGACTTTTCTCTATCTAATGACCTATGGCTTGATTACACCCACTATCTGGATAAAACGTTTAAGGTTTTGGCACCCTTTCCTATTGCTTCCAATTTATTTTTTTAACTGTGTATTTAGCAAAAGATTTTCATATTTTAATGATGCATTTGTTTCATAGACTGCAAGAATTGTGAGAGAAGCTTATGGGAGGGCCACAAGGAACTGTCCTTGGGTTGGAGAACTGTGGGTTCGCTACTTACTCTCCCTTGAGCGGTGTCATGCTTCTGAGGAAGAGTTAACAACTGTACGTTTCTATTGTAGACTCTCTTTAATGTATATCTGACTGTATCAATTAGATGACTTAGCAAAAAATAGTTTCATGGTTCGAAACATGTTTCTTTGGTCAATCTATGCTAAATCAAGTTCATAAATGTATTATTTTGTTCACATGCTGATCACTAGGCACCTCCATATCCTGAAAGTAGCAGATTTTTGGCTTCTATCCTCTTGCTGAATCACTTCACCTCGGAAAGCAATCTAACTCGAACTACACTAGCACACATTTATGAATTGTTAAGATTCATAGTAAAATCAACAGTCAAATTTGTAATCTTTACTTTTCCATTTAAATATAATAACAATTAGCGATTTTTCATATCCTATTGCACAACAATTGTTGGAGCGCTTATCTTGTTGTTTACCTCACATAATAAGGGAACATGAGTTTTAAGTTATTTCTTTGAATCAAGCTTATTGCATTTGTATTTCATTTAATTTCGTATCTTCATGACTTCAGGTGTTTGAGAAGTCGCTGCTCTGCACTTTTTCCAGCTATGTTGAGGTACGAGGAATATCTGCCTTATAGAATTATAACAAAATCCGCGGCAACCTTTATTGTTTGATAACCCATTATTCTATCCTAGAAGAAAAGCCACTGGCACAACTTCTCCTTTTCAATAATATGATGAGTGTTAGCTTGATCTTAATTGAACTTGAATAATGATTTCATAAATTTTCTCAAGTTTGGATAAAGATTTAAAGAGTAACTATTGACAGAATCACGTGATGTCCCTACCCCGGTTGCCCAGAAATTTAATTCTGTATATGGAACCATTTTATTGTGCATGTGTTATGTCTTTTGTCAGGCTCTTTAAGAGTTCTTAAATTTATAGAACGGCGACTCAAAATCATACTTGTTTCTTGTGTGTATTCCGAGCACCTGTGTGTGTTTTTTTTTTCTAAAGTTCCGTTTGTGAAAGTTAAGTGGATTATTTATATGCAACGGTATGACTTGTGCGCCCACTTTTGTTTCAGTACTTGAATGTATTTCTGACCAGAGTAGATGGGTTAAGGAGGAGCTTTTCGAATAATCAATCAGAGGATGGCGTGAAGTATGCTTCTATACGGGATATATTTCAGGTGATGTCCTTGATTTTCAAAAGTTACGTGAAATCTGTAACACTGTTTTAGGTGTTCCATGCTGTTTCAAATGTTTTAAGAGTTGACAGCTATTTTTCCGGACATGTTGCTTCCTTTCTGTTTGATAGTCTCATATGACTTCTTTGGCGGTCAGGCCATGTCCCTTTTCCGTACACTGTTTTCTTTCACTTGCTCGAAATTCACAAATATTTGGGCACATTCACCCGAGAGTAATTGTTTTGCCTTTTCTAGTACTGTAGTATTTTGTAAAAGGGCATTTGAACTGGTAATATGTATCTATAACATAACATTTCTGACTTCCATTCTGTTCCACCTTTTCAGCGAGGATCAGATTATTTGTATCCACACCTAAAGGACACAGACACAGACAGTTTGCTCCGTATGTACAGCTATTGGGCACGTTTGGAATTTAAATTAGGAAAGGATTTGATTGCAGCTCGTGGTGTGTGGGAGAGCTTCCTTAAAACCAGGTGCGCCTACCTCCTAGTGTTTGGTTTTATTGAAATATGCTGCTATGCATAACTGAGAAACTTTTTTTTTGTGCTCCACAGTGGGTCTATGCTGGAAGCATGGCAAAATTATATTGGAATGGAGGTTGAATTGGGCCATACAAAAGAAGCTAGATCTCTCTATAGAAGATGCTTTAGTAGAAGATTCCCGGGGACGGGCTCAGAGGTATATTATTCTTGTGTATATTACTTCTACTTTGGTAAATCCTGTGCAGCGAACCAAATTTCATATTACTGAGGCTACTCGAATGAGTCACTAGAAGCTAGAAATGTAATTTTTAAATTCTTTTGTTATGTTGTGGCGCAATGTAAGTTGCTGCTCTGCTGGTGATCGTCATGGGTTTGAGGACTCTAGTAACAGTACTTTCACCACCTGTAGAGGTGGGGAGTACTCCACACCAGGAATTGCCTTATGTTTATACTTTGAGCCTTAAATAGTCCAAGGAATTACTTATCTCAGTTTTGGAAAAAGGGAGAAGTATTCTTATATAAAGTAGCACGCAGTTGAGTAAATGAGAAAGTGGAACTCATTGATTCTTTATTGACCAGCACGCTTCAGTAGAAGAGGAAGAGGGTTGGCTCTCATCTACAGGAAAAGATAATTAGCATACACAGCAGGGCTTAAAAACTGAATAAATTAGTAGATGATACACAACTCTTGAGGATAATAATTCACTGTTAAGATGGGAATAAATAATACTCCCTCCAACTTTTTTTAGTTGGCTTTTTAGAAATTTCACACATATTAAGAAGAAACCTATTACTATTAGATTTCTAGTCAAAAGTTGTTGCCAAAAGGCTATTAATAGTAATAAAATATTGTCATTATAGCTAAAATGACAAGTATTAGTATAATAGTAAAATTTCTATAAAGACAACTAAAAAAATTGGGAGGGAGTACTTTCTTTAACCCATTCACTGAATATTTTTGGAAATCCTTGAGGAAAGGAAAGGAGGTGTAAGAAGTAGTTTATCTTAGTTGGTATAGTTAGTTTTATGAGATTTAGATGACTAAAGAAGAACAAAGATAACTTGTGCTCAAAATTTAAGGGAAAATTTCTTTTAAATGGAGGGTTTCTTCGACATCACAAAATGATTGGCTTGAATTAAGTCGTGGACTAGCTCATACCTCCAATTTTCATTTTAATGTTGAGCAATGTGGTTAATCTATTCGTATCGACTAGTAAAGCAGATTTTAATATGAACAAGAGATCCTTTTTGGCTTGATATTGATATTGACATCACAAAATGATTGGCTTGAATTAAGTCGTGGACTAGCTCATACCTCCAATTTTCATTTTAATGTTGAGCAATGTGGTTAATCTATTCGTATCGACTAGTAAAGCAGATTTTAATATGAACAAGAGATCCTTTTTGGCTTGATATTGATGAGGTTAATCTTGAATTTAATAAATGATAGACAACGTTAGAAATTCTTTCTTTCCTATATGTGATTCTGTTGTGAAGTTTTTTGTGTATTGCACTAATTTCAAGATTTTGAGTGTAACAATATAAGGGAGAACCTGACAGTAAACAGGAATGGTTTCAAGACTAGCCTTAGCCATTCTTGTTTTTACTTTTATCTAGTTGAGAATAGCAGGAATTGAGAATATGCATGAAGGCGCCCTTCTATATGCAGTACATAAATGAATAACCATACTAGTCCTAGTCAATCTGTAAACATATATATTCAGGTATAGTCTAACTGTAGGATGTAGGTAGGAGACAATTGGAACATTGGTAACTGAGTGTTGACATTAGATCTAATTACATCTTACATTTTCTTGGTTCTACGATGTTCTCTTCAAGTTCTTAATAAGTATGTCGTACCTTGAATTAGATGATATCTTGGTTTTCTAATTAACAGAATCCTTCAGGACATATGCAATTCGTGGCTGCGCTTCGAGAGAGAACATGGTTCGCTGGAGGATCTTGATCTTGCAGTGCAAAAGGTAATCAGTTGCTCTTGCCTCCTGATATTGATTTTTGATATCCTGCTCTTGTCCTCTAACTTCAGAATTCTTTTATCTTAAATCTATTTCAAATATTTGAGGAACTAAAAGATCTTCTTTCTTGTACCCCACTTCCCTCTGCTCTATCAATGGCAAATAAAGGCTCTTTATCACTAAAACTTCAGCTGATATTGCTACTTTAAGGTGCATTGGGTATTATTTACTAAGCCTGCTATTCACATCTACAAGGGCTCTGTTTCTGTAGATTCCTCTGCTGTCCACAGTTTCTTTCTTTCAATCTACGTATATGCTCCTTATATTATATGCTCCTTATATATAGTGTATGATCATCTCACCTGTTCACTCATGCTAGCTTACATGATATTATTATTTTATTTAATACTAACAAACTTATACTCTGGTGAGTTACAGTTCGCTTCATGCAAGCAAACTTATACTTTGGCTTTATTGTAGCAACTAGAACTAGCAATTGTTGTTTACACCGACACATTAGAGTAAACATGCGTGTAGCGTACGCCGTACGAGATGTATATCTTGTTGCTGGCTGTACGAAGCATGTAAGAAGTACTATATTTATATAAAATGCTATGTGCATAAATAAGCTCGAGACATCTTACAGTTTACATTCTGAAAAGGATTTTGCAATAAAATGAAGATCAAAAGCTCATTACTTATTACTGAGATTTACTACTATATAAAGAAAAACCAATCAACAACCACCCTGATAAAGCTACAGATGAAGCTATGTACTTGTTGAATGTGGATATGTAGTTCTTAATATTTAACTCCTGAAGTGTTTCATGTATTCCCATACAACGATTGATCCGAGGCATTCTTCACTTATGAATACTTGTTTATTCAATATGACTCTCGTCTGCCATTTGATCCTTTTACATTATTGCAGGTAACTCCCCGTCTTCGAGAGCTGCAGTTGTTTAGGTTGCAGCAAGAGAGCAAAAATAGTGATGCAGCTACAGCTGAGAAAGAAACTTCATCGAAGAAAAATGCTCGTGAAAAGAGAAAAGCATCTTCAAGTTCAATTGATGAACAATCCCCTGCTAAACGTCAGAAAGATATACATCAGAATTTAAACAAAACAAATAAGAATGATAAACGTCAGGCAATGCAGTCTACTGAAGCCACTGTGGCACAGTCGGATTTAGGCAAAGTTGAGACTTCTGAGAGCAAGGAGAAGAATGACATATCTTCAAAAAAACCTAAACCATTTAATGATCAATGCACGGCTTTTTTGTCGAATCTCAATCTTGAGGCATGTTCTCTTTCTTTAATCTTTTCTAAACGCTTCACTGAATCACAAGGAAATCAAATTTTGTTGAGCTTTGTATGTGATTAAATTTGCAGGCAACAGAAGATGATCTGCGTAGTTTCTTTGCTGATATTGGAGGTGTTACTGATATTAGGATGTTGAAGGACAGATTTACCGGAAAGCCTAGGGTAAGAAATTTCTGATGGTGAATTTGTGTTTTACCTGTGTGCTCAAGTCGAAAGAGCCTATCCTGGATTAAAATAAAAGGGATCATATGTCACTATGAATTCATCTCTGAGTATTTTTTTTTCTTTCTATTTTACGCTGAAAGTTAGTAGCCTTTTGCTTCTGAAATGCACACGGCATGTGATCAGTATTGTTGATAAAGACTTGCCATGTTTTAAAGTTCGTGGCATCTCACAAAAGATATATTTTTGTCTTATAGGGATTGGCATATGTGGATTTCCGGGATGATGCTCATCTTGCTTCAGCTCTCAAGAAGAACAAGCAGATTTTGCTAGGGAAGCAAGTGAGTATTTTGAAATCAAATCCCGGGGAAGGAAGAAAGAAGAGAGATCAACGAGGCACAAGCTCTGAGCATGGTAAGTTGGCACTTTATATTGTCTCAAACTGTAAATTCTGGATGAGCTCATCTTTTCTGTTATTTGAATTTGCCTTCGCTTTTAAATAGTGTTGAAATCACGATACCTATATTATTGAGTGCAATCCTATATCATATAATCTTGTTAATCTTCTGAATGCTTAAAATTAAATCTTCTGAATTTTGATACATGGTCACGTTTGTAACTGCTAAAGATTATATGCAATAGATAGATGTTAGTTTGAAGTATACACTACATGTATTACTGTATGGGAAACCATAAATAATTTTAATCTGCTTCTAGTTAACAGTTCTGAAACCAGGTTCTGAAAGCACCTTTGAGTTTTCTTTTGAAGTTATGTTATGATGTCAGAGCACATAATGAGTTGAAATCGATACTATCCTGTAATTATCTTGCATGTGCTCTATGGTTTGTTACAGGAATCTGACATTAATCTAATCCAATAAACATTAGATGGTCTTCTTATTTACCCAAGATGTTAATTCGAGGAGATTTTATAAACATGTCATCTGTACTTTGCTAAACTGCAGCTTTCATTGCCTGAGTTAGCTTTGTTACCATATAGTCATATACCACACATTGTTGATTATCCCCAAACCGTGGGTGTTAATGCTGATGAACGAAGAAACTAATGCAGGGACAAAGGACTCAAGAGGTAGAGGGTCACAGCCACAATCTTCCAGGGGTGGTGAACGTCTCCAGCTGAAGGGGAGAAACACATTTGCTGTGCCAAGAACTGTTAAAGCTCTGGGTTGGAGCAGTGGGAGCGGCACCAGCAGCAACAGTACTCCACAAACAGAAGGTGCTAACGAGCAGGGTGGAGAAACAGTAAAATCCAATGACGAATTCAGGAAGATGTTCTTGAAAGAATGAAATGTAATTGCTGACGCTGTTCTTCACAGCTCAACTAGTCTTAACTTTAAGCTCGGAAGTGTTCTGTTCTCCAGTTTCGGAAGTTTGTTTTGGACTGGCTGAATCAAATAGAAAGAGTGATCTTAGTACATGTAGAAATGTATGATTAACATAGTTAAACTGGCTTCATTTTGTAGTTCAATGGAGATGGTTTCCTAGTTATGCTAGTACTTGTCTTTTGGTCGAGTGTCTCTAATTAGGAAACGTACAAGGGCTTCTCAGAGACGACACAAATTGCAGTTAACAGAATTCTTATTAGAATAATCATCATTATGCTTCTAATCCATGTAGGAATAAGAGAATTAGAGAAGACAAAGAAAGAAGACTAAATTATGATTAGAGAACACGCAACATTGATGCATGGGTATAATGCTGCTAATCCCATGTGAAAGTCAAAGTCATCATCACTTTAATCAATCTCTTGTGAAAGATTAAATATAACTCTAGATTAAATCATTAAATGACAGTAATTTTTTTATCAGATCTATTTTGTAAAAATGTAATCGGTCAAATATGAAAATATAACTACTGAGTATAAGTAAAGTATGAAGGACTAATTCTCAAGTGATTAAGTGAACTGTTAACAAATTGAAACATTGAAATGTTTCAAATAATCAATTAGACCTATTATAGCACCTTAACACATACACATTAATGTGATTTTCTAAAACCTGGCTATTTGAAGTGAATTTTCCTGTGTTTTTTGGAGCATTTCGTAACATTTTGAGTTAGAACAATATAAATAGTATCAAAAGTAAGTGTTTATTTTTTTTTAAAATTATATGTGTATTTCATCCCAGTAAGTTATAGATAAAAATTTAAACGTTTCCATACTTTTCATTCCATTTCAATGAGATTTTATACGATATTGCTACTTCAAAAATTAATTGAAATTTACAGCATGATTATAATAGGAAAAAATTGATCAAACCCCCCAATCTATACTACAAGTTAGACATTACCCCCTAACCTATTAAATTTGAGACTTAACCCCCTCAACTATATAAAGTGTTGCAACATACCCCTATATAATATTTTATTATCAATTTAATATTTTCCATTCAATTTAATATTTTCCCTTCAATTAAATATTTCCGTTTGATTCCAAATTAATTATAATACATACCGAAAAACTAATTTTGAAAATTATAATATGAAACTATACGATTTTCACTTTTATAATATAATATAATATAAGTTCAAATATTATTTTTCCGGTACAATTAATGAAAATATTATTTTTTCACTTTTATAATATAAATTGTATTGGAAAAATAAGATTTGAACTTATATTATAGAAGTAAAATCTTATATTTTTATAATATAATTTTAAAAATTATTTTTCGGTATGAATTAGGATTAATTGGAGTCAAACTGACATATTAAATTGTAGGGAAAATATTAAATTGAATGAAAAATATTAAATTAAAGGGGAAATATTATATAGGTGGTATGTCGTAACACTTTAAATAGATGAGGGGGTTAAGTCTCAAACTTAATAGGTTAGGGGGTAATGTATCAATTGTAGTAAAGTTTAGGGGTTTGATCAATTTTATACATTATAATATTCTATACCGTTGGCAAGAAAGGACACAATATTGTCCACCAAGTATTAATAATGAAAAACAAAAATAGATCCCTTCCAAGTAAAGATTGCGAAAACACTGTAGCTCCAATTCACATATAGCACCAAAAGTAGAAATAGAAAATTATTATCAAATTAAAAGCATTAAATAAACTAAGAAAACACACATCAGATTATTCTCTTTGGTCGGGAAAACACTCTCAAACTCATCAGCTACAAAACTTTGCTCCTCTCTGCCAACAACTCCGGCAGTTTCTCTGATCAATTCGCCGCCGAATTCCTGATCCGGTACTTCTCTGCCATTTCCTTTTACCTTTAGTTTACGCGTTATGCTCTTACTGTTTCAGATATCCGATTCGATAGTTGCTTTGGGAATAACACTCTAGGGTTTTGACTCTGTCAATTTCACTGCATTTTAACATCTGATTGATAGTTATCTACTGTTTGTTGCTTTTATAGCATGTTTACTTGTTAGAGATTTGCTTTATTTGGTGTCCCTGCACTGCTAATAGCTAAATCGCTTGGAATTTGGTTGGAATATGTTTTGTTGAATGTAAGTGGATAAGGAAAAGTGTCATGTTTGTAATCAGGATCTTCAAGGATGTATTGGTTGGCAAAAGGTTTGTAGGTTATGATTTCGTGTTCATTTCGAGATTGGATTCTTATGCTTGGTGAGAATACCAATTTTATTTAGATATTTTTATGCTGGAAATTTAGGATCGGGTTAATGGCATGGGTAAAAATAGTGCACTTAGCACGTGTTAAAGCTCGTAGCCTAGCGAATTGTGGCCTTTCCGCTTTCTAGGAGATTCTGCTGCGGGTAGACTTATAGGTGTTAGTGAACATGGTGTCCTAAAGCTCGTAGCCTGGCAAACTTCAGCACTCCCACTAAGGCGTTTATGGCACGGCCTTTCTGGGAGATTCGGCCGTGGTGTGTTTCATAAGTATTATTAGTGATACGTGATACTTTTTCTGGGAGATCTGTAGTGAGATTCGTGCTATAACATGCCCTAAAATGACACTGCCATCAGGATTTTCCATCTCATCATGGAAGAAGATAAGTGGCCATTATAGTTTGTTTTGTTAGCTGATTTTGTGAATGTTTCCATTGTTAAGCCAAATAATTTGACCTTTTCCCAAAGTGACTGGAATGTGCTAGCATTCTCCTTCGTGAAATTTTCCAATGCTTTCATTGAATTTTCTTAACATGAGTTTCAGTTACCAATTTCTTACATGCTAGTTTCGTTTTACTCTATAAGCCACCCACATTGTAGCTATAACCCACCTTCTTTGTGCTTATTTCTAACTACATATATACTACTATATGTGGATCCATCTGTACTCTTGCTTCTTAATTGTAGAAAGCATATCCTGGGCATTAGTTGGGACTAGAAATTATGATTTTTCATTGGTAAACTTTTGGTGGATGATTAGGATAAGAATAAAAAGGAGAGGAAACTGATTAATTGGGGTCATTGTCTAAAAGCAGACGCAGTTATTAGGGAGTGGTGCAACACATTGCTGATAGGTTGTGGAACTTCTAATTGGTAGGAGGATTTTATTTTATTATATGAAGAGACCATTAGCTTTCAGTATCATGTTTCACTTGACAGGTAAGTACATAGTCTTCCTTTTGGGGATCTAATTGTGTAAACTGTATCATGTCGGAAGTGTTAAGTGTGTGAACAATAATAGTGCTTTATGGCTTTAAGTTACTGGAATAGTCTATGGAACATTGCTACATGGCTCCTGGTAAACATATATTTTGGTGGCAGGCTCTCTCCAAAGTTTTCTTTTCTTCAATATTTCAATGTTCTCATTGAGGTCAGAAAAGTAGTTGCGTTGGTACCATTACTCTTAACTACTTATGCTCATGTACTATATTTATGAAAGAATGATGGACTGATTGAAGGTTATCAGAAGTTGACTATGTCTAATAGTTAAATAATTTATACGTATCATCTCCCCATGAATATTAGGATTATTTCTTTACAAGATCTTGCACTAACATCAGAAAATGTACAGTGTATCTTTTGTCAGCTCAATAAGTGATTTGATTACTTTGAATATGATTAGAGGAAGAGCTGGAGGAGGGTTATGGGCACGAAAGGAAAATTACCAATAAGTAGATGCATCATTGATCAGAGTTTGCTAGTAGTATATCTTCTGTTTCTCTAATTTTTTTTGTTTAACTGCCCATAGTTTATTTTTACCTCATAAAATAGGTGTTTGTGCTTGCCAATGAGTGATGACATGGCTAATTGAATGCATTGAATTATGTTCATACAAATTCGGGTGCCAATGTTAATATTTTGACAGTCTAATTGTTTCATGTTTACATTTGAGAGGGAGATCATTTATAATATTTCTCCACTCTGCAGATATTGATGCAGTATTATTATCGGCTAGAAAGGGATTTTGCAAATTTCTTTCTCAACCAAAGAAGATATGCAACACACTGGTGCTAGAGATAGTCAACTTCGTGATAGCAACCAGAAGGTTCATCCCCAACCAATGGAAGAGGTCAATCAGAACCCTGAAGCTATGGAAGCACTAGTGTCGAGACTTTTCACAAACATTTCATCTCTCAAGGCTGCTTACATTCAACTTCAAGCCGCCCACACTCCTTATGAGCCTGATAAAATTCAAGCTGCTGATAAACTCGTAATATCAGAGTTGAAGACTCTATCTGAGCTCAAGCATTTTTATCGAGAACATAACCCAAAACCTGTATGTTCTTCTCCACAAGATTCTCGATTAGCTGCAGAAATCCAAGAGCAGCAGAGCCTACTCAAGACATATGAAGTCATGGTTAAGAAATTTCAATCTGAAATTCATAATAAAGATTCTGAAATTCTGCAACTACAGCAGCAGATCCAAGAGGCAAATCAAAAGCGAGTGAAGCTTGAGAAAAATCTTAAACTTAGAGGCTTGTCTTCCAAAGAATCAGAAGGTGCTCGTGATAAAAATGGGATTTCTTCACTGGATTTATCTCCTGATCTATTTAGGACTGCTGTAGAAGATGCCTCCAGAGCTATCCATGTCTTCTCCAATCCATTGATCAACATGATGAAAGCAGCTGGATGGGATCTTGATATGGCAGCAAATTCTATAGAACCAGACGTTACTTACACTAAAAGAGCTCACAAGAAGTATGCCTTTGAATCTCACATTTGCCAGAGAATGTTCATTGGGTTTCAGGATGTGAACTTCTCCATGAGAACAGACAAAACACTGGACAGTGAACAAACTTTGTTCCAACAGTATCTTTCTTTGAGGGAAATGGATCCACTGGATGCTGTGGGCCAGAGTCCAGGTTCCATGTTTGGGAAATTTTGCCGGACCAAATACCTTGAACTCATTCACCCAAAGATGGAAGCGTCATTCTTCACAAATTTGGATCAACGAAATTTCATAGATGGTGGTGGGCATCCGAGAGGAGCTTTCTACCAGGCTTTTCTGAAACTGGCAAAGTCTATATGGCTTTTGCACCGATTGGCACATTCATTTGATCCCACAGTGAAGATTTTCCAGGTGAAGCGGGGCAGTGAATTTTCAGAAGTTTATATGGAGAGTGTCATAAAGAACTTCATTGTAGAAGATAATGAACAAAAGCCTAAAGTTGGTCTGATGGTTATGCCAGGATTCTGGCTCAGTGGTACCGTGATCCAGTCGAAAGTCTACCTTACAGGTATCAAGGTGGTTGAGTGACTCATTTTTATTGATGGAACTTTTTTACTAATGTATGTATCTCGATGTGTTTCATCCATTGTTGTTGGCTTATTTGGATTCTAGCTGTATTTTTCGCGTTGTTTTACTGTTATGTTTGCTTGAAAATGTGCTTCCTTTCTCTTTTAAAGCATTTTTCAGCAGACTACTGTAATAGAAATGTTCAAGTTAATGCTACGAGTAATTTGGAAACATCTTTATGTCTATTTCGGCTACACTTTGCTGAGAAAATTACGTGTGCCTAATTAAAAATTGGGTTAATTAGTATGGACAAGTTTTATTTAACAATTTTTTGACCCAATGTGTACATTTGTTTACACTATAACACCAAAACAACATTAAACAGGTAGAAGAAAATTTCCATAATTTTAAATTATAAAAATAGGTAGCAGAAAGTTTTAAATTATTGAATTTTCGATTAAATTAAATAATTCCATAATCTTTTCAGTAGATGACAAATTATAAAAAATGGTAGGAAACAAAAAGTAATGGCGAGAAGTAGAAAAAATAAAGTAGAAGAAAATTATGAAGCGGATTAGGAAACGTGTAAAAAAAATATAAATATGAAGAAAAATACAAGAAATTTTGTCGAAGAAAGAGATCGAACAGTCGACATAAAGGATAAATGACCAAGGTTACATCCATCACACAAGTTAATTAAGTACCACAATAGGGTGCAGAGACACAAGTAGTAGCTCCGCCCCTGGTGCCTTCAGAAGTTTGGCAAATGAGAAATTGTGTAGCCTATGGAACAAGGTAAAAATTAGGGGAATTAACGAATTAAAATGATCATGAACAACTCACGAGAAAGTTCGGCCAACACGAGATTGATCGTGAGCAAGCTCGATTTGCTATCGATCAAGTAACAATCACTCTGAAAAAAAAAAAAAAAAAAAAAAAAACTCAACTGCTCGTGAGCAACTTGTGAACACATAAATAAATACAGTATATATTTTTAATTATATATGTATTTATTGTTATATTAAATTTATATTACATATCATTTTTAAGGTAAATATGTAATTTTAAATAATTATTTAGCCACTCATGAAAAGCTCGTGAGCAAGGTCGAAGATCGTGATTGATCACATAATTTGATACTCGATAAAGATCGTGCTCGAGACCAACTCGACTTATATGATACAATCAGGCGATCCGTAAGTCCCATGCTCGACTTGTTAACACCCCTAGTCAAGATCAAGTGCGGAGGATCATTACTTAACTACCATCTCATTAGTGTCTAGTGGTGTTAAATTGCCGAGTCCGACTAGAAATCGAATAACATTTGAAATCTTAATTTGAAACATTAACCTTATCTTTACTCGTTTTCTTTTAAAGAGCCCAATCAAGTATTGTCGAACTCGACTCGTCTAGAAGATATTCAATACTAGACTCTATTTATAAATTAAATTTATTAAAAAAAATGTGCATAAGAGTACAACTACAAACACACCACATAGGTTGTGAAATTAGGAGGAGGATTTAAAAAAATAATAATAATAAAACGGTTCATATTCAACCTCAAGGTGTCGAACCCGACCCATTGGGTGCATCAATAACAAAGTGAACCCAGCAGGCTATATTCCGTACTGCTACTCCTAATCAATAGTATCTTTAAATACAATCAATCATTATTCTTCCTTCTTAGCTCACACTATTTTTCCCTCCCAGAAATGGAAAACCGTTGTGTCAACGTCGTTCTCTCTCTGCTGGCCTACTCCGTCTCCGCGCGCACCTTTCCCTCAGGTATGTTATCAGCGTTTGTTTTTTCTTAATTTTGTTTTACTTTGGACTGTGTGCGTTAGATTTAGCGAAGCCAATTCATGGATGTTTTATGCGTAATGTTCTCAAATTTGGACCTGATGTTTGTCTCGAGAGCTTGTTGATTGAGATGTATTGGAAATTTGGATTGTTAGAGAATGCCAAGAGAGTTTTCCTTGGTGGAAATGAGGCACAGAGACTTAATTTTGTGGACTTCCTTCGATGTTGGGGGCTTATGGAAAGAACGGAAGATATGAACAAGTGATTTTATTATTCGAAGATATGTTGATGAAAGGGATTAGACCTGATGGAGTAGCCTACTTAACTGTAATCTCTGCTTGTAGTCACACCGGTCAAGTGGATCTTGGAATGAGATACTTCGACTCAATGACTAGGTATGGAGTGATTGCTGGACAAGAACATTACAGTTCTCTTGTTGACTTGTTTTGTCGAGCAGGAGAGTTGTAGAGAGCGTGGAAATTAGTTAGTGACATACAAAATAATGGAGATGAGGTGTCTAGTGTTTTAATGTGGGTGACGTTGCTTAGTGCATGTCACGAATGTGGTAATGTGAATTTGGGGAACTTGGATGTTGAAAGGGCACTTAAGTTGGAACCGGATAATGTTGGGATTTATGTTCTGTTGTCGAATATGTATGCTAGAAATGGCATGTGGGACGATATTGAGGAAGTTAGAAAAGTGATGAGACGGAGAGGACTGGAGAAGGAAAACGGATGGAATTTGATAGGCCAAAGCAGTTGAATTAGCGGTCTTTTGACAATTATTTGTAGTTGATCTGCTCAAGTGGATACAATGTTGATTCTGGCCACATGTTTTTTTAGAATTAGCGGTTTTTTTTAGAATGATCGTAACTTGATTGATGTTCCATTTATTTATGTGTCACCCAGTGAGGCGGGGTGAACTACATTTATTTATTTTTTCTTTTCTTATTATTTCTTTCTTTATTCTGTCCGTCTTTTTTTTTTTTTTAATTCTTATATAATTAGTTTTTGTATTTATTCAATATACTTCTTATTTCGATTGCATTCTAATTTTAATATTTTTATACATAAACTTTATTCGAAATTGAAGTTTAGAATTGAACTGAAAATTACAAAATACTAACAACTAATGATATTTAAAAATTAATATGATGTTATTATAATTGAGAATTATATTAAATTTTAGGCTTTATCGTAATTTTTAATTAACAAGTATTCTAATTTTTAAAATTAATATGATATTAATAAGTTAATTAATGATATTATAATAAAATAAAGAATGAAGTTTAAAATAAATGTGAAATAAAATGAAAAAGGGTGGGATGACTGTTGGAGTAGTTTGGGATGAGTGAATGAGACGCTGACATGACATAAGAGACCGGGAATGACTGTTGGAGAAGGCCTAATGTTGACCTTGTCTCTTTTTTTTTACCGAGAATATATGAAATGGACGTTGGCTTATTTAACAAGTTCAATTATCTTTAGACCATATCATCATATAATTAAAAATAAATAAATCATTCTTAATCAATGATCGCTATAGCCACCTTGGTTTCCTTTCCCCTGTTTTTATCCCTTTAATGGACAGATCGATCAATTAACAAGAGTTCGACAGTTAACCAGGATTCAATTATAATGATCCCCAATTTTCCTTAGAACCCTAATTCTTCTAATTGAGTCGAATAAGAAACAAATTGAACGATGCAACCAGTTTACGTGCTTCTGAACAAGTGTTCCTACGTGCACGGGGGACAGGAGATCACTTCACTATGACAAGAAAGCATACAAGAACTCTCAAGCTCTCCTCAATGGCGAACAGAGATGCTTGTTCTCACTATCTCCAGCTAATTTCACTCAAACTGTTTAGAATTGTGTTTGCTTAATGTTCATACACCTACTTGAATACAGAATCTAAGTATTGAAACAACAATTAATCGCCAAAACTGAAGAAAGCCAGCTGCTCTGTTCTGTTAGTTTGTTGTAACAAACTAACCGCTCTTCCCTCCTTCAAGTTCAAATCTCAGCCGTTTGCCCTTATCGACGGTTCCTATGCAATCTTGGCTTGACACGTGGATTGGTTCTTCATAACTTCAAATTCAACCCAATTCGCAGTCATTCGAACTACAAACTAACAGTTACTAAGCAAAAGATTTGCTAAATCTTTCACTACTAAATAGCAAGCTGGATATGGCACAAAAACAAGAACCGCCCAGCAAAGCTGAGCCACAAGCCTGGTCTCAGTTGAAACTCAAAAAAGACGAGACGACAAACCTCTTCCTGCACAGGATATGAAGAGTCTATTTGTTTTCTCCAGTATGCTCATCATCTTTGTATTTGGAATGAGGGAAGAAGCGGATATGAAGATAGTTCTTTCTTTTTGGTTGTATTACGTGATATCGCCTTAGCCGAATTGTATAACTTCACCATGAATGTAAAATTGGTGTGCAATTGCAGATGGATACACAGCCACGGACATCCTTGCTAGAGTTAAAACTGATGCAGGATTTCAATGTGTTACATCCAATGGGTTGGTGGGATGCATTTGGTTTACCTGCAGAGCAATATATGGTTGAGCTCCTTTGTTTTCCGTAGAAATTTTATTTAATAATGGGTGGCCTCACCATTCCGTGCAGCAGCATTAAAATCGTTCATCGATGTAATTTCTCGCTCGGGAAGAACCTGATGTAGATATATATATATATATATATATAGCTTTTCTTTAGGATGAAAGTTTTGTAGACTACAATGTATATTCTTCTTTGTTCTCTTTTAGGCATGAAAAAAGGACAAAATTACAGTATGAATAGATGATAAAACATTAGTCCCTTTCCCTCATTAGATGCAAATCATTTATTTTCCTTCAACTGTGAGAACAGATTCTAAATGCACCAACTATACCCAACAAGTTAATATTTCAAATTTAAGAGATTCCATTCTTGAACTCAAAAATGTACGTTCAGTTCAAAGAAAGACATCACAGGGACAATTTTTGCTTTCTGTCCCATGAACTTTGTTTCCAAGAATTTTAATTAGTTCTCTGAGTTGATTTCCTCATGTTATTTCTGGTCTAAAGCAGAACTTCACATCATCACATGTCCTGCCCAGTTAACCAGCAACAAGGGTATTGCATATAGCTCCATTTGGCCTATGCTGCCCGTTTGTAGATGCCACAAACAAGCAAAGCCAGTTGGTAGATAATACAACGTATAGCGTCTCTTCGAGGGCAAATGATCAATAATTTTCTGTTCTTGAATGCTTGTCTTTCGAATACAAATCCATGTTTCAGCAGCCTCTCTGTACTCCTTATGGTCCTAAACCACTCATTCTAGCTAGTTCTTGAACTTTGAAGAACTATATGACCAAAACTGTGAGCTTGAAATCATCAACACAATCTCGAATGCATTCATTTGTTTCTAATAAAACTTATCTACGGCAAAATTCATAGTTCACAGCTTTCACTTTACATATAAAGCAACCATGGCCATTCCAAGAATGCTTAGACGGTCTTTATCAGCAGAAAAACGATCAAATTCAACAGGAGCTTATAATGTTCCCAAAGGACATTAAATTAGTTGTTCATGTTGGAGAGACAGAAACGAAATATTGTTATTCCTGTTTCATATATACTTGAACTAGAATTCGGGTTCAATCATCGGATGGGCAGCCTCACAATTCCGTGCAGCGTTGAATCGTTCACAGATGTAATTCTCGCTCGGGGAGAACCTGATGTAGGTATATTATTTTATACAAATGTAGGAATCAGGGTGACAGCTTAGGTGAAGTTTGAACACATTCCAGGAAGACAATATCTCTCATGAGAGATGTGATCTCCAAGAGGAGATGTGATAATTTCAAATTAATAGATGGTTGTTGCAATCCGCAAGACTGAATATGTGATGTCTAAAAGAATATTATAACAAAAGTTAAGGTCGGGTAAGAGGGTGTGGGGAGCCCGCGGCATTCAAATTGTTTAATAGTATTATTTTTCTGATTAAATCCATGCCTAGTACCTACTAATTTACGTGCAAAGTGTAAATCCCATGCTAGAGCATAGGCAAGGCATATCATGTTATGTTTCACCAAGCATTAAATCTCACCTCCATCACCCAATTCTTGAATCACTGCTCAAAGACAAAGAATATTAGTTCAATTCAAAAGCTCCATGGCCATTTAATAACATCAGGCTTGTTCTTCATCTTTCCGAAACTACAAAACCAACTCTTATTCACATACACCAAATGCCTCCTCAACAACAACAACACAAACACCAGCTTCAAAACCTTGGCCAGCTTTACTAAATGCCTTGACCGCAATAATCCCATACCCTTCAATTCAATCATATCTCAGTTTTCCCAAACTGGGTTTGATTCTCATGCTCTGTATACATTCTCTTTTATGCATAGCACTTGCGTTTATATCGATTCATTTGCTCTGTGTAGTTCTGTGAAATCAGCTTCTTGTCTTAAAGATTCTAACTCTGGTAGAGTCTTGCATGGTCATGTACACAAATCGGGTTGGTTGGCCAGTGTGTTTGTGGGTAGTGCGTTGGTGGACTTTTACGCTAAATTGCTGTGCATGGATGATGCAGACAAGGTGTTTGATGAAATCCCTGTGAGGAATACCGTATGTGTAAATGCTCTTTTGACTGGCTATGCTGAAGCTAAAATGTGGGTCCGAGTGTTTGAGCTTCTTAGGAGAATGCCGGTTCTGGGACTAACTGTTGATGGTTTTACGTTGTCAGCTGCCTTACGCGCGTGTATTGGACTGTGTGCGTTAGATTTAGCGAAGCCAATTCATGGATGTTTTCTGCGTAATGTTATCGAATTTGGACCTGATGTTTATCTCGAGACCTTGTTGATTGAGATGTATGGGAAATTTGGATTGTTGGAGAATGCTAAGAGAGTTTTTGACCTGGTGGAAATGAGGCACAAAGACTTAATTTTGTGGACTTCGATGTTGGGGGCTTATGGAAAGAACGGAAGTTATGAACAAGTGATTTTATTATTCGAAGATATGTTAATGAAAGGGATTAGGCCTGATGGAGTACCCTACTTGACTGTAATCTCTGCTTGTAGTCACACCGGTCAAGTGGATCTTGGAATGAGATACTTCGAGTCAATGACTAGGTATGGAGTGATTGCTGGACAAGAACATTACAGTTCTCTTGTTGACTTGCTTTGTCGAGCTGGAGAGTTGGAGAGGGCGTGGAAGTTAGTTAGTGACATACAACATAATGGAGATGAGGTGTCTAGTGTTTCAATGTGGGGGACGTTGCTTAGTGCATGTAACGAATGTGGTAATGTGAATTTGGGGAAGTTGGCTGCTGAAAGGGCACTTGAGTTGGAACCGTGTAATGTTGGGATTTATGTTCTGTTGTCGAATATGTATGCTAGAAATGGCATGTGGGATGAGATTGAGGAAGTTAGAGAAGTGATGAGACGAAGAGGACTGGAGAAGGAAAACGGATGGAGTTTGGTAGGCCAAAGCAGTTGAATTAGAGGTCTTTTGAGTAGAATTTAGCGAATATGAATTTTGATCTCATACATCAAATGTTGAGGCTTAGAATTTTGATCTCATACACCATACATTCATACTCCATCTTGAGAACAGAAACAGCGACTTGCGCTATGCCTGAACAGTAAGAGTTTTATGTGTGTTTCCCTTGCAAGATTTATATTTGTTAGACTTCGCCTTGGTGCTTTTTTACTGTTTCTTCGCCTTGGATGTATAAGTTGTAACATATCGCATCCCTCTGTTTCTCTGTGGACAACAAATGATGCTGGGATTCAAGTTCAAGTCCCATCCCTCTGTTTCTTCATTTTTATCCCTGTTTCTCATCCAGATCTATCTTCATTAACAAATCTTCCTTCTTCGATTAACCGATTCTCTCCAGTTGAGTTGATGAGTTCTCAGCAGATACCAAACGACTTCTCAATTCCCCCTTGTGGTTTTATCAGGCAAATCATCAAGTAACTCACTGTTAGTAATATAATGATTGATCACACTTGTTTCTGGTTGTGACTATATTAAAAATTGACTGATCAGGAAATATCAAACAGGCCTGGGTGGCAGCAGCCTATGCAGCTGTAGTTTCTGTTATGCATCTCATGGACCAGATCCAGGCTTATCATGTTCGCTGCCCAACCTTTATTGAAACGCAACAGAGGCAGCTCAAATCGCTCCGCCTCAAGATTAGTTTCTTGTTAGATTTTCTTGAAACACACTCTGATGGTGGTGATGCTAGAAATGATCCTCTAGTTGAAAGTTTTGAGTGTTGAATGCCGATGCGTGCTATACTGTAGAAGAAGTGGTTGAACTGTTTATAGTGGATTCAACACGCCTCTAAGCAAAACCATGGAATGCTATCCAAGTACGAAAGAACAGATTGTTCTGGGTGGATCCATAATTCATTTGGAACACAGCCCCACATATTTTTCTCAAAATCTGCAAAAGATCACAGAATATATTGATTCTATTAGGAGGGATATACTAGTGAAAAATTGGAGATCAGAGTAGAGTGGTCAAGGAACCACAGGTCCAGGTTATTGTCAAGCTAGGGCGGTAAGATTTCTTACCACTGGAATGGATACTGTGGTGGGACTATGATATCATGGATAAACTCACCGGGCAACAATGTAGTCTCCAAGTCATTGCTGTCTCTGGTATGGGAGGCAGTGGTAAGTCTACTCTTGCTAAGATAGTTTATGACAGCAAATATATCACAGAACATTTCGAAGTTTGCCGTTGGGTTACAGTCTCTCAACAATTCAGTGTGTAAGAGTTATTGTTGGGGCTTCTGGGTGAAACTCAAAGTTCAAGCGAAGACCACCAATTGGGAGAAAGATTACACAAAATGTTGTTCAGCAGGAGATATTTTATTGTCATAGATGACATTTGGAGTACTGAGGCATGGAATGGAATCAGATTATACCTCCCAGATAATGAAAATGGAAGCAGAATCATTATCACTACAAGACTAATGGATGATTTGGCATGTCATATTGGTTCATGTAATGCATACAGGATGAATGTTCTTCATGGAGCTCAAAGTTGGACAAAAGAAAGTATTTATCAATGGAAGTTGTCCACCTGATCTGGAAGGAATTGGCAAAAAGATCGCAGAAGGTTGTAAAGGACTCCCTCTTTCCATCGTGGCAATTGGTGGAGTCCTTGCTAAGTCTATGAATGTAGAATATTGGGAGGAGTGAAATCCAGTTTGTATCCGGGAGTGGGGACAAGTATGAACTGATAGGTTTTAAGAACTCTAATGAACAACATATTTATATATGTCAAGTGTCCAGGCAGTTTTGTGTAATTTAGCATGGGGCAAAGGGAGTATTTGGCAAGAGGAAGGAAAAAAGACTACCACATTGGTTCAATCTATTACATGCAATGTGTGTCAATTGATCCATCATGTGGGGATTTTTAATGGCTTTTTGTTTTTTTTGAACTAAGATTTTATTCAATCTATTTTTAATGGATTTTTAATGGCTTTATTCTTGGATTAGGCTGTAAGGTAGATATATAGCAGTCTCTGCAAGAAGTTGGACTTTTGAATTCTCAACTGTATTCCATCTCTAGCTGAATTGTTAGGCTTCTCATATGATTGGGACCGTGAATTATCTACTACAGAACTAGCCAGAATATTACAGATGCATTAACAAGGTAATGGTTTTTGCTTCTATTGAACAACTTTCACTCTCTTCACAGATGCATTAACAAGGTAACGGTTTTAGCTTTGGCAGTTAACATTGTCATTCCTCTGTCTTAATTTGACCTCTTATGTGCTTCTATAGCACACTTTTATTATCTTTGAGAACTTCAAGACAGCAAAGATTACATTAAACCTGCAACCTTATTTCGCTGATTAAATACATCCATTGATTTCTAAATGGATGTGGATTTTCTGTTTATGGAAATAATTTTGACAGAGAAATGCTTAAATTTCTGATAGGTTACTGAAGAAATTGAAGTAACAAGGTTCAACACTGGAATTTCTGCGATTATGGAATTCACGAATGCAGCATAGTATAAGGTTAATTTCATTCAGCTAATCTTTTCAGTATTTGTGCAAAAGAAATCCACTTTGATTAATGTTACTATAGCATCCTGTTGAGATTGATTAGTTAAATCATGCAGTTTGTATTATAAGCTTCTTGATGCAATTTCCGTCTTCTTGTTTGTAGTGTGAAAAACTTCCAAGGCCGGTTATTGAATCATTTGTTCTCTTGCTCTCACTCTATGCACCTCACACGTCAGAGGAGTTATGGTCACGTCTTGGCCACTCAAGTTCATTGGCTTACAAGCCTTTCCCCAAGGTAACCACCCACACTCTAAAAAGCAGCACTATACAGTCTATACGCCTCTAGCAGTGGGTGTTCAGTTTTCGTTTATATTCTTCTTAGCATAAATCTTTTCATGTTCTTTCAAGCTCATACAAGACCACATATTCCACGCTTGATAGTTTGTATTGTATGTATACTTGATCCAGGCGAATCCAGCTTACCTGGAGGATTCCACAGTCATTTTACCAGTGCAAATCAATGGAAACACACGGGGCACTATACAGGTTGAGAAAACATGCACTGCAGCAGATGCTTTTGATCAAGCAGCTAGCTTAAGAACCAAAACTAGCCAAATATCTGGATGGAACAACTATCAGAAAGAAATTTATGCCCCAGGGAAAATTTTGAACATTATTTTAGACGTACAGAAGGCGAAGAAGGTTAGCAAGCAATGGCAAGTTTCGTAGACAATGAGCACAATACAAGCAAGGTGGCTTGCTTACAGAGAATGTGATTCACAAGAAGTTCCTCAAGTACGCAAACAATCTGTTGCTCTCATTAATCTATTCAACAAATTTTGTGTAGCTTATGTTGTCAAACTATCCATTCAATTGAATATAACTATATAAGTGCAATAAGAGCTGTCCTTGCAATTGCCATTGTTTCTAGTATTATCCCAAATGTATACGGGATTTAGAGGCTACCCCTAGCATCAAATAAACAGACTTCACATAAGTTTCATCACCTGTTAGTCAAATAATTCTACTCCAAATTCTAGTAACAAATAGTGGGCCTCCAGCGATCCAAACACGATGAGGAGAAGCTCAATAACTTCATCAATAAGCATGTTCTTAGGAACCATATCCATCTTGAGAAGCCTAAGAACATGCTCTTGAACAGAGCTTATTATTCTGTGTCTGTGAAGTGTGAACTGAGTTTATTATGTTGGTTGATTGTCTGCAACATTCAGGCCTTCTCTAGTGTTGTTAAATTCAGCCAAGCATTTGAACAGAGATTAAAGATTGCATCTCTTTAGTTAGTTAGCTCTTGGTATTAGCACTTAGCAGCATTTAAGCGGTTGTTGTCGTTGAGTGACATGGAAATTTAATGTGTAAGGTGGACTGTGTTACAAGTTTCCTTGTTTTGCAAAGAGTAACCTGCAGGAACCACAAATTGATCGAGTTTAGTGCTTATGTATTACTACTACTTCTTTGTATCATTATTCATATAGCTGTTGTTGTTTTCTTCTTTGATGATCTATCTGCACTCTCTCTAACACGCTGAGTCGAATAGGCAGTCTTGTTATAGTAACCATTTGATAAATCAGAACAAATGAGATACTTAAACAATGTTATAACTTATATAATCACGAATGGAGTCTTTGTCTTGCGCTCCAGTGTTTCGTGGCTACTTAGAATATGCATGGTTCCCCTTCTGATGCCATGAACATTTATGTCTGAATGAGAAATGGATAGCTGAAGGTCACTTTATCCTAGCTATTAGTACCTTTTAGATAGAGGAAGTTCTTTCCAAAAACGGGTTTTTGAAATTCGACGAAGACATCATCATCATCAAACTCTAGACATCAGGAACTGGGCCAGGAGCTACAGGGCCTGTTTCTTACTTTCTCTTAGGCATTGGATCATGTAAACATTCCTTCTGTGGTATTAAGCCCACTAAACTAAAACTTCTCTTTTCCCAGCTTTTCTAAAGCCTGAACATCTTTACGTACGTTCTCTCATGCATTGCATGCTTTGTCTCATCTTTTACGCTAACTTCAACATCATCCTTTTCAGTAGTAATACCATCCAAGTTTTCAAATTTGAATACTTAAGCTCCCTTCAACTTTATGCTCTGCAGCCTCTGCTTAAGTCTGTTTTGTTTTGGCAGATCCAGCCATCCGGGGTCCCATTATCTTGATAAAACCGAAAATGTATTGAATAGTAGAAATGGCACTATATATATTTTTTAGTGTAGAACTACGCAAAAATCATGATGATTTTCGCGTAAGAGGTAGGTTAAGGTAATATACTACGTACGGGGCCAACAATCGGTCATGACTCGTGGTGTTTGAGGCTTGTTGATCCAAACCTCGGATTCTTAATTTACTCCCATCATAGTAATGCAAGAATCTGGATAGCTTATTCTCCACAACAAAGTTAAGATGGAGAACCAAATTGATGCAACATAAAGTGTGTAGCTAGATTAAATTTATTCTATAAGGATTGAGAAGTTGCACAAGGAATATTCATCTGAGAAAAGTAAAGAGAAGTTAAAAAATAAAAACACAGGATTCAAAGCAAATCACTTTTTTTGCCACTTTTACAGAAAGAGAATTCCATGATACATCACATTACAAATCAAGTGATTTGATTAGAATTGGTATCTGGTTTTTTAGGCGGGTAGAGAGCAAAAGAGAGGAGGAACACTGTAGTGACAGGTGCATACATTCAATACAAATATACAATGACAGGACTACATAACACTCAATTTTTTACCATTTTCATTTTATTCGTCCCATTCATTTATTTACGTTTTATTTTCTATAATTATCTTTTTTTACGATTTCATTATGTGTTTTACCATTCAACACATAATATAACCCGGTTATAAAAAATCGTGTAAGAATAAACGTAGAGTATTTATTGGGACGGAGTGATTATTGTGTTTAGGTAAAAGAATCGACAATCTTTTATGTGGATTTTGTCCTTTTTCTTTGACTTGCTTTGAATCTCATGCCTTATTTCTTTTACAAGACAACTACTATACTTGCTATATTGTGTTTTGCTGCTTCTATCTGTTGAATTGGCCTTTTAACAAAGTTTCAGCATCAGACAAATTTTTAAAGCACAGAGAATGTTCCCAATAACTTCTGTAATGCCCCATATATATGAATGATATATGAGCTTTTTATCATTTTACGTTCCCATCTTTTTGCCAAGAATCTTAAAGACTTGAAACAAATACTACTATTATTACATGCTATGTGGAAGTATCAATGTTGTATATGTTTTTATATCCACAAGAAGTTGTACGGAGTTTTTTTTTTTTCTTTCCACAATTTTTTAACATCTCTATATTATATTATGACTTTTTGAATTTTCAAGTTTCTTTTTTATGCAAGACAAAAATGTCATTATAATGTGTGTTTGGTCATGTTCTTTTCTACAAAAATCTAAACTGGCTAGAACTTAATTTAATGAATCTAAAGTTTAAACTTAACCGAAATTGTTTCTTCATAATGAAAAAGGACTATGACCTTAGGATCATAGAAAACAGAGTCGATCTAAACCAAAATCAAGCCCAGTCGATTGGTGATTGAGTTTGTTTACACATGAAAGATTTCATGGTCCATGAGTGTAGCGATGTGATGTAGTCGACGGTCATATAAACTTATACGTGATGTACTTGATGGTCACATAGGCCTACACGTGGAATGCGATGATGTCTGAGCTTACTATAATAGTACCTGCCTTTTTCGGGTATGATATTTGAGGATGGTAGCATAAATTGTTTTCCTGTAGGAACACATTAAAATTGGTTAGAAAATGAAAAAGGAAAAGTAGTGATGATTAAAGAGAATTTAGTGGGTTGATGAAATCTGACAAGCACAGAAATCCGCGTGAAAATTGTTCCTTAAGCCCCAAAGAAGGGACACTAAAAATCTTTCTGTAAACTGTAAAGTTATAAGAAGCACATAAATCAATTTATTTTGTGGTCACACAACACACATGAAAAAATCTTGTTTGTAATTCAAGTCTTTCTTTCTTCTTCTACTCTACAGCTATATATCATATCATTGGTGATGCGTGTCCCCCAAGATGAAGATAATCTTCATGCCTAATGCTAGTCGGGGTCGATCTCAAAATGTGAAGTTCGGGATGCTAAATTATATAGATGGAGTAACTTCGGAAGTAAGGGAAAGGATGCGGCCTTAAGTTATCAAGAACATAACATATAATTTTCTACTCCGGTATACAAAATGTGTCATGAGTCTCCTACGAGCCTGAGCAATTCTTGGCCTCTTGTTGTTGGTGATGTTGTTCCCCTGTTCAGACAACATCCCAATATTTCTGAATCAAAAGGTCGAAGTGTTAATTAATTTAGGAAAATCATTATTGTGGAGCCTTGTATGTTGTACTATTCTTAATCATTCCCACCACGTTTGCCAATTCTGTCCATTCCAAGCAAACGCCGTTTTTGCCTACATTCGGAATTTCCTATCGCTTTAATTGTAAACAAGTCTTGACTTTCAATTTCTCCTCCGTGTTTATTTTTCTTACGGGTTTTTACGATGTGCAACTAATTTAGTCGATTACTGTTGGATTCTTTTTTAGAGGTGGCTCTCTCAATTATATTGTTTACATCCATAGAAGACTCGAATCCAAACCCTTAATTAAGCAAAATCAAGTTCATTGCCAGCAACTGTTTATATTGATTTCTGTGTTTTTTTTTTTTTAAATGTTAGAATTAGAAATGAATAGAAATAGAGTTCAAATACGTACGTGCACACAAACACAACACTTTTTTGGTATATGCCAAAGTGATAACAATCATTTTTTTACTACATCACGGCTGTACCCGGTCAACTTAGGGTATTGATATTTTTGTAGTATTTTATTTTAAATAAAGGATTGATTCGTAAGGAGGAGATAAATCAATTTGTAGAATATTAGGAGTGAAATAGACAGAAAAGTGAGGACAAAAATTAAAGAATAAAGCAATCTTTTATGGAAGATAATACATATGTATCGAACATAAAATTAAATACTCTTTTTTTTTCTAGATCGACCGTGACTATTAATTACAATTAAATTATGTCCGATAAAATTTTTGACAAAATTATATTATAAAAGTAAAGATATTAATCATGCATGCTATTTCTTAACATGACTTGATTAAGTAGAAACTAATTCATTACTATAATTTTTTAGTAATTAATTTTCAAAATCAACCTACACAATATATCAGTTCCTAAATAACCTACAAAATATATGAACATGAAGCTAGAACGAATAAATTAAGTTTGTTGTTACCTGGACAACATAATCTCCAAACAGTACTAGTAGTAGTATATTGCTGGATATGCTAGAATATATGGTTTCTAACTTTTATAAAATAAAAAGTGCTTTATATAATTTGTGGGTATCTTAATAATTTGTTATCATCTACGTAGCATAAGTAGAAAAGAAATATATCGCAATCAATAAAATTCCCCCTCCATACAAATTAAAACAAATATATTAATATATTTTTAATATTATTATGCATTCATGTTTATTGCTACTTAGGATACTTTTTGGACCTACCCATGCACGAAAATGACAATACTGAAGACAACATTTTTGTAGTAATATTTAATATGATTATCAAATTTTCATGATTTGTGTATGACACTATTTATTAAACCCATGCCAACAAGGACGTTACGAATCAAAATTGCATTTATGTCCTCATCAATCATCATAATGCAAAAGTTGAACATAAATAGTACTGTGATCATATCTACGGTCTACCTACTAATTTACCGACCATACTATAGTTTTGTTATTCGTAACGATCGATCGGGTTTCTCATGAGACGAGAATCGAAATTTTAATCGGTGTGGTTATTTATGACTATGTGGTTGATATATCCTCCGCATCCTAAATAATTTTGGTTTAGAAATTTCATATGTTAGTACTCACTCCATTTTAAATTATTTTAAATTATGTGGTTCTACAAAATTTACACTTTTAAACAAATAAGTGTGGTTTTGAGAATATCAAGACAATTTTTTACTATTATTAAGGTTTCTCTCTCTATTACATACATATTTTAATAATACTAATATCAAATCATTTATACTAATAGCTTTTCCTTAACTAGAAATTTTTATTTTTTATTTTTTAGAGAAAAAACTTGATTTATATATCATCATCAAACCGCAACATCAAGAATCATCCAGGGTCTCAAAAGGGAGCACATGAGAACTGACATTGTCAACAAAAGCACCGCGAGCTAACATATGAGCCGCTTTATTACAGTCTCGTCTAACAAAAGCAAAAGAAATAGTCTCAAAAGCAGAAAATAAAAGTTTTGAATCCTCAATTATGCTCCCAGAACGTAGAAGTGAAGTTAAATGCAGTTGTTGCATCACCTTAGAACAATCCCCCTCCACAATAAGGCGTGTAGCAGCCAGTTCAATATCCAGCTGAATCGCAGTACGAGCAGCAATGGCTTCCGCCGTTTCGGGATCCTGAATATGGCCAATGAATTGTTGCTTCCATCGCATAGGACCTTAATATTTGTGAAATTTTCAAAACAAAAGTGGGGGGAGGAGTATTTGTTTTCAAAATCAATGCAAAGAGCTCGCACCATGTATCGTATGAATATGTGTGTATGAGACTATGACTTATGAATCGCGTCGGTTGTATCCGATGTGGACCTGAGACCGGATCCGAGTATTATTCACGAACTTAATTGATGAATTTACCACTCAGAATTCGTTTTCTTTGGATGAGAATAAGTCCCATCTTGTGTACTTCCGTTTGTCCCAATAAATATTGTGTTATTTGACCTCTCACCGTCAATTTTGGTCACAAATTATTTTTAAAATTAGTTAGATAAAATTTTAATAAAGTTCCACTATACATCATATATAAAAGAACATGTACTCCACTTTCATAATAAAACAAACTTTATACATCATAATATATTTAAATGACATATTTTTCGTGAAACGGAAGGACATGCTTGTTTTTTGTCTGTTGGAGTATAAAAAAAGCAATATTTGATTTTGGTCCAAAATTTAATAATGTAGTTCATGAAGTAACTAAATCAATAACTAATTTCACGAGAACTAAATTAGTTAGGCAACTAATAATTTCAATACTACCAACTTCCCTGGTGTTTTTCCTCCATAATAATAATGGTGACGATACTATTACTTGTAAATCTGTCAGTGCTAGTATATTTATTTAGTTACAATAATTAGGATTTATTGTGCATCTACTTTTAATTTACATACTTAAGACAATGGGCTGTATCTTTAACCAGCTACAGGAGCCAAAATTATGATTAAGACTAGACTAGATTAAATGGCATCCCATAAATGTTTTGGCTGGGACAAATAAACATACGAGTGGTGATGACATTATCAATTGGTACAACTATTTAGGTCTTATGGACGATTTTATAATCATATTCCTTTGACTTTGTAACAATAGGGCTTAAGATAAATTTGAAAATAATTCTATACACGCGGTATAGTACACTTTGTGTGATTGAAAATGAGCAATATGGGTTGTTACAGTTGGTTAAATTCAGCTAAATTTGTAACTATATTATTTTGACCCAGAGAGAGGTGGTCGTGCTATGTCCGGTTTACTTTGAATTCCACGAGCAGAGAATTTGTAATTATGTTATCATAGTCGAGAGGTTGCCACACTATGTGTAATTTAACTTGGCGATTTTGGTTTGCAGACTATCATATAAGTTTGAGGGTTTAATTATCAGTGCACAACAACTGCGGATTGACTTCTATGTGGTACTTTTTTATATTACCCTTATTGAAGTTGGGCCAATAACACCTTAAAAGGTCTTGTTAGTGGAATCATAAATGTCATCATTGGGCAAGCCGGAATTAGCATCGGCTGGGACACCCATCATCAACCTGGCTCTGATACCATATTGAAGTTGGGCCAATAACACCTTAAAAGGCCTTGTTAAGGTGATAAGGTTATCCAACTTATATATGTGTTAATTATAGCTCTCACAAGTGATGTGGGATATTCTAACAACCCTAATATTTAAAAATCTTTTATTCCAAGGAGTGTTAACGAGGGGAGAAACTAGGAGTAGACATTCTAGTGTTAACGAGTCGAGTTCAAGGTCTTATTGCTTTGTAAAAATCAAATCGATCCTAGCTCGAGGATGTCCAAACATAAACAAACCAACTTCTCACACCCTTTTTTTTTCTAAACCATAAATCTAACTACCGCACTCATTTTCCTACACAATTCATTGACCACCTTAGAATTCAAAATACTTCTATACACAACTTATGACTCCGTCGAAATTTGAACTCCAACCCTTCCTGTACTACTTCAACACATTTACCATTCGGCCACCCTTATAACTCATGCACATTACACACAACCGATTCTTGTTTTTGTTTTTATGCATGTTCGTTCTTTCCATATTTCCATATTATGTAGTATTAAAGAGCAAGATTTGATATAGTGTATAGTTTTAAGTTTCATGTGATGGATTCATCGAGTATTGCCTTCCAAGTCTTTAAGGCATGATTGTCACATGCAAGCAGATCCTATCTTCCTTTTTTCGCAATAAAATCGCAAAGATATACTGCTACTAAGATGCACATATATAAATAATTTAAATTTATTTTAATTTTTAAAAGTAGTACGAGTATAAAACTATAACTGTCAGTGGTACAATATATTGAGTCCAACGCAAAAATGATTTTATTTGCACTTGCAACTTGCAGCTTTTCATTTATTGTCCTTTTTTTGTTCTATATTAATGCACATACTTATTTTTGGCGTAATTATTACTACTACAACGAACAATATTTTCTTTTCCGATAAAAAACCTGGCCTCGAACGCATCTTGGCAGGCTACGGCTGCCAACTTATGCAAGTTTCAGTTCAATAATTCACATTGTAGATGTAGGATTGGTACATTCATTTATACCCCTATGAATCTACAGTATGATATTACATTGTCAACCATGACCTCCCGACAGAACGGTTCTGATTATTATTATTTATTTATTTTTAAGCTGTCAAAAAATTTATTAAACTCCAAAAAGTATACAATAGTAAGAGGGGTATACGTCAATCATGATACAAGATGTATCACTAAGCCTCAAGTACAGAGAGGGTCCAAATAGCCAATGAGACTACAGGAGAAAACTAATCGAAACGAAACCCAAACGACTCTAGCTATGCTACGATTCCATGGGAATCTAAAACCGGTACTCCGACTAACAGAAAATGGTTATTCGAACTCCAGAACAAAGCATGTGATCCGAAACCAAACTCGAGACCACACTCCCATAGCTCCCAGAAAACCCGTTTGATATCTGCATTGCATACATGCACTCATATGTTTTTTTTTAAATTGTTTACATATTTCTTTTTTGTTCGTTTTTTTAGATTGTTTATGTGTCCTTTTTTGGCAACTTTCTATCTGACAACTTTATTATTGGTTCTGCCACTAAACAAACATTACACTCATCATACCAACCTCCTACCGTTCCAAAAGCAAACGTAAACAATTTAAAAAAACGGATGAGTAACTATTAGTAATCGGGTTGGTCAGAAGGTCAAATTAATCTTGAACTACAAAGGGTCGAGTCGTTACAAGTGGTACAGTAGCGGAGTCATCTATTATTGCATGACTTAAACGGTACCGATGGGTCTCCAAGCCCCGTGAAGATTGCCTAAAGGCCAAATCTTATATTACAAACCCTGTCGTTACAACTGGTACAAAAATGGAATCATTTATAATTCCATGACTTAAGCTGCAAGGACGATTGGGCCTCTAGGCCTGGTTCGAATCTCCACCGAAACAAACTTCATTCACATTAACTTTTAACTCGGATAAATTACTCAAATAGGTTGAAATCGATCGCATGTGAGTTGGAATTGTATCGTGGTTTTAGGCTCATTCTCAAACTTGAGTTTGATCTCCACGAGACAAGCACCCCCATATTTGATTTTCACTTGAATTCTCTGTCACGCCGATCTCGAGTTGCGGATTAATGTAGAAGAATTAACATAAATTACCGATTTTATACCCACCATCATTTTGAACATTTAGTAGATTAATATAGAAGAATTAACATAAATTACCGATTTTATACCCACCATCATACTTGCCTATAATCTCATTTTTGTGCTTTTAACTCTACAACATTTGGTATTATTGGGCAACTTAATACTATATGGATTAGTTTTCATACACCTCTATAATTTATGGAAATTATGTCATGCCGGGATGATCATTGTCATCTCGTGCTTCTAACATTAGTTTTGAGTCATTTAATTTTCTGTTCCTTCATTCATCGGGCAGGGACGGAGATAGAGGGTGGCAAAGTCGAGCGTAAATTTTCAAATTCACATACTATACGAAAGAAGTACTACAGTAGGAAAAAATGAGTAGGTGGAGTGAATTTGGTAGCAGTGAAATTCAAAAATTAAGGGAAGCGTGTGAAAACATAATGACAAAGGGGTTCCAAGAGCAGTAAGTCTGTAGACAGAAGAAATAAGCCAACAAGTTTTGCCTCCTATTTTCAGCTAAAAGACCTACAGTACCCTCCTGCCCTACTTTTCTGTACATTTTACTTACACCCACACCACCCCATTATCTCCACATAATCATCATATGCTCCCCAATTTATTGCCTCACCAACCCCTTTCTTTCTCTCCTATTTCCATTTTTCCTCTATAATCTTTGTCATAATTTACATAAATCTTTTAAACTTCATTTCATGATCATTTGTTTTGTTGCACAACATCAAACACTATTACTGTATCAAGCTTTATGCACTATTTTCATGTCCTTCAAACTTCAATGACTACACCCCTTAATCATATTTTCTTTAAATCCATAGTTAGGTTCAGTTCTTTTCGTTTAATTTTTTTAAAACTAAACTGAATATAATGGATTTGAACTGAATTTAGTAGTAGATAAAAGACAACTAAACAAATTGAAACTGAATTCAATGAATGTGAATTGAACTAGATGTTTTTTCGGATGAAAAAATACACCCTTAGTTTTATATACCAATCTCACACACACAAATACCTATATGTACGTGTCATATAATAGTGGTAAAATTTGTTGTAGAGGGAATTGAATGATCACAAGAAGAGCAAGGGATGTAATATTGGTCAATGGTGGGTAGTTTTGCATATTTATTACTACTATACTACTATATATTATGGTTTATGGGGTACGTATGCAAGTGTTGCTTGTAAGTTGTAAGTATTATCATATGATATTACTCATGAGTTTCATGAAAGCACATTGCATGTTCAAGATATCCATGCCACTTGCACGGTTCTTGTACTTCACCAATTTACTACTCCAAAACATTTATACCATGGATATTGGTATATATGGTCCTTAACTTTTCATGGTAGGTTTTCATCACTTACATATATGTTGATGTCGATATGTCATTGGCCAAAACTCCGATTGGCAGAAGTTTATGTAAATTCGAATGTTGAAAGTTGTTAATTACAAGGCAAGGGCTGTAAACAATGTGTTGATTAGTAATGTGTGTCAAGGTAAGTGGGCTAATTAGATTTGAATTCATTGCCTCAACTCAACTAAAGCCAAAGCTATTAGTGCTCAGAGCAAAGTGTTATAAGGAGGTGAGTAATATTACCTGATTTGTGTAATACTGTAATGCAAAAGACAACATTGTGCAAGTACAAACTAGGCAAGAAGTTAGAATCAAGTTAAGTATGAAAATTACCAAGGAAATAAAGCTAAAGCAAGCAAGCTCACCAATTTGACTGCTTTTGTTGTTTACATTACAAGTGCTAATTCATCAATTGGGGGTGTTTGTTTAATTTTCTTCCTTTCATTTCTTGTTTTAGCTAACTAATCATTAATGATTCCATGTTAATTTAAGTATGTTGTTTTGCCATATCAGGACAAAGTACAATCCCACTGATAACATTTTTCTATTGGAAAATGTATTAAAATGTTCAAATGGGGCTGAAATTTCATGAATTTGGTGCGCTCAACTTGAACAATAATTTAAGTGAGTGTGTCAAACACTTGATAGTACGAGTGTATAATTTTTGTTCATACTTCCTCAAAATAAAGACATTTACAAAAAAAGTTACAATACATACCCCTTGAAATCGTTGCAACTGAAAAATATCGATCATGTCTACAAGTACTTTATATAGCAAGAATGTGAAAGAATTAATTTGCGAATATAAAACAATTGTTGCACATCATGTGTGTAGTTTTCAACCTAAAAGTCCAGTACACCTAATTACTAGATACTCCATTTTATCCAAACCTATACCTCCAACTACATATTTTAATCAAACCATGCCCAATTGCCCATGCAATACAATATATGTGACAACTGACAAGTACTACAAAGTACAACAAACACTACATGTGTGTCAAGAAATACATTTATTTTCACAGAAAGATTTAAAAGTTTCACTTTTAACCCAAACAAATAATATATTGTAAAAATGAAAACTAAAATAGAGAAAATGTCATTTCTATAGGGTGCCCGTTTGTTTTAAGGTCATTTCTTTTCAAGATGTTGTGTTTGTGGGACAGTTAGCCCTCTACTCTCTCTCTCATGTTGGTTTACTTTGTCCTTCTCCACTCTTTCTCTTCTGACACAGAGCAGTGGAGCTGTGCTCTCACTCACTTACTCACTAAATGGCGTAAACTTGATGCCTTAGTCTGTCCTGATACTAGTATGCTACTTGTATTAGTAGTAGTGCAAGCAAAGCAACCAACTTTAATAAATTTTACACTTCCAAAAAAAAAACCAAATTCTCATTTATCTCTAAAAAAGATTCTTACTTTTCTCTTTTGTTATTTTTCATTTTCGTTTTTCATTTTAATTTCTCCTTCTTAACCTCATTTTAAATCCTTCATTCAGTCCTCAAAGTCTCAAACCAACCTTCAAACCTCTCCTCTCATCTCATCTCATCTCTTCTTCTTTCTCCTCTCTTTACTTTACTCAAGAAACCTGCATTTTCTTTAGCCTAACTGTTTTATCTATCACCTTTAACATTTTGTCCTTTGCCATTCATGGGGTTTTATATTCTTCCAAGAAACTAGCTAGCTTCCTTCTGTAAGTTAACTTCTACTATTATACTACTACTACTACTACTATATTTTATTATTTTCAAACCTAATGCTTCAATCTTTTACTACTACTCTCCATTAGCCTACACACTAGTAGTCTTTTACTAACATAATTCCCTCTTTTTTTTTTTCAGGTTTGGCTTTTGACCCTCTACTCTCAGTCACTTGCTCTTTTTCAAGAAACATGGACAAACAGTAGGTTAACTTATTTCCTCATTTTGATTTGCTATCCATTTCTTGAAAATCTTGCCTCTGTACTGAAAAATTCCCTTGTTTTAGTTTCAAACTCAGGTGAAGTAGAAGAGGAAGAAGAAGAAAAAGAAGAGGTTTGACTTCAACAGAATGGGTCCAAAGCTGTGGTATTAGTCTCTCCAAACCACTCTTTGGTGGGTCATTTACTCAACTTACACACAAGTTCCCTATTGGCCTAATTTGATTCATAAAGAGTTGACACTTGACACAACATTAAACAAATCAAGAAAAGAGTAGTATTTAATCATTTTATTACCACCCCATTAGCCCTCTAGTAGTAATATCTCTCTTTTGGTCTCCATACAACCAACAGATCTAGCCTACTAACCAAAATGGAAATTCCAAATCAAGAAGACAACAATAACAACAACATCACCATGCCAATCCCACTCAACTCATATGGAGCTGCTGCACCACACCACATGAACATCCACCATGACCACCACCACCACTCAATCATAGTCCCAGATCACCACCAAGACTCAGCAGCCACCTTCAACAAGAAGCTGCAGGTCAAGTACAGAGAGTGCCTCAAGAACCATGCTGCTGCAATGGGAGGGAATGCAACTGATGGGTGTGGAGAGTTCATGCCTAGTGGTGAAGAAGGCTCCTTGGAGGCCTTGACCTGCTCAGCCTGCAACTGTCACAGGAACTTCCACAGGAAAGAAATTGAAGGTGACCCAACAACAATCTTGCCAATAGTCCCTCATGAGAGTGCTTACAATTGCTACCCTAATCCTAGAATTGGGAGGAAAATATTTGTGGGTCATAATGCTGCTGGTTTAGGGTACCATAATCATCATAATCCAAGGGCTGCAGGTGTTGTGCCACATCAGATGATTATGGGGTACAACATGGGTGGGTCTGTGGGTTCAGAGTCAGAAGAAGAGAGGGCACTGCCCTTGGTGAAAAAGAGGTTTAGGACAAAGTTTACTCAGGAACAGAAGGAGAAGATGTTGGGGTTTGCTGAGAAAGTTGGGTGGAAGATACAGAAGCAAGAAGAAGGGGTTGTTCAGCAATTTTGCCAAGAAGTTGGGGTCAAAAGGAGAGTCTTGAAAGTTTGGATGCATAATAATAAACATAATCTTGCTAAGAAGAATTTGATTGGGAATAATGGGAATGGTACTAATGGAAATGGGATTAGTAGCCATGAAGGTGGCGGTGGAAATGTTGTGATCGGGAGTGATCATCATCATCAGCATCATCAAGGTTGAGTTGTCAAGGTTAATTAATTAGGGTGATTGATTAATGATGATTAAGTGAGTAATTAACAAAATGGTGTTGTTTTTAATTAAGTGGTGTATTGGGATGTGGTTGGTGTTATTGGATGATGTTATGAGATTATGGTATTTGGGAGGAGTAGGTTTTGTTTTTAATGTGTTTGGAGAATAATATAGCTATAACAGTAGCTTAGTAGTACTAGTACTAGTATTTGTGTAATCAAAATCAAGTGATGGGGAGAAATATTGGCACACACTTCGAGGATTTTAAGGTATGATGAAATTAATATGATCCGTCTATTTTATTATCCATTCATGAAGTTTACTAGTATCTGTTAATGTAGTTCTTGTTTTCTTGGTCACTTTTCATTTTGTTTATTTCAGCAACATTTTGAAGTAGTTGGGTAATTTTTAAGTTAATATGCAAGCAAGAATAGTTACAGTAAAAGAGAATTCATCTAAGTAGCAGAATAGTATTCTAAACGGGTAAGATTCAATCATGTTATATGTAAGAACGGTATCCGCATAGATCTCTTTGGAACAGTACCCTTCATATACATGTTCGAGCATATACACTATCTAAACCCGAGATTTATACGTATACGTTTGGATAGTGGATTAATCCTTAGCTGAGATTACCTACAATTTTCTTAGAAAAATTACAATAAAAATTGTAAAATAAAACACTAATAAATTTTACTACACTAAAAACAAAAAACAAAAAGAAGCTTTTTCTAAACATTTAAAAACACACACTTATTATAGTTAATAGTTTCATCAATTCATGTAAATTATTCAATTATGTAAATTATTATTACAAAACAAGTTCATATCGTTTCATGGAATGACCGAATATACTTCAAAGAAGTAAATACATATATGCAGTACTATATCATACAGTTTCACTAGTGTCGTCATGCGGTTGGAGACCCATGTGTTACATGTACTTTGGTGTGGCAGATCGATCGATCGATTTGTCAACAAAATATTTGTACAAATGGATTATAAGTACATCTTTTCGTTGCATCCAATATACTTGAACAACATCGTAACATAGTTCTTAAATTAGAGTATTATCGACTTTTCGTGTGATCAAATGAGTATCGCATTATACATATATGCAACACTTCTAAAGCTGTATAATATCGAGATCATGTACATGTGGGTTTAATTAGAGGGATGGTAGTATGATTTTTTTTTTTTAAACTGATAATTTTTTTGTTTTTTTAACTAATTAAAAGAAAGAGCATAAGTGGTGCTCGACTACAATTACAAATACAAGTTTGACCAACACATTTAACACCATTAAACGATACAAACACCTTCACCACCCTAAGAACACCAAAACCTCAACGAATCCCAAGTTCGTCCTTTGAACACCTAACCCTCGACGAATCCAAATTCGTCCCTCGAACACCTAACCCTCGACGAATTCAAATTCGTCCCTCGAACATCTAACCCTCGACGAATCCAAATTCGTCCCTCGAACACCTAAACCTCGACGAATCCAAGTTCGGCCTTCAACCACCTAAACCTCGACGAATCCAAATTCATTCCTCAAACACCTAAACCTCGACGAATCCAAGTTCGTACCTCAACTACCAAAACCCTTCCAATGCTCGACTTGGTTTCTGCTTTTTGATAAACATGACCTGAACCTACAACTACCAAAATGACAGTACCAGCAGCAGTACCATATCCCTCAACCTCTTCCATAACAGGTTCCCAAAATGCATCCGCTTTCACCACAAACTCAACCAACTCAAGCTCCTCCCCCGACAATGTCTCGTCCACCACCGACTTCAACACGTTCCACCACCAGAAAACCAACAACCGTGCAAACCCAAAAGCAAACACTACCACACCTACCAATCTTGATCGAGAAACTGATTTGGCAATCCAATTCTCCAACTTTCTTTCTTCCAAAACCGATACCAAACCGAGTAATCCTTTACTCCAACTTCAGATTTGTCAAAACCGATACAAATCTTAGAAAACCATTACTCCAAACCTGTCACCAATGGAAACACTACCACAATAGCAGCTCCTTAATTAGTCCTTAACCTCCACCTTCCTGGCTTCTCCATACTTCGTTCTTCCAAACTGATATCCAACCGAGTAATTAATCCATACTCCAACTTCAGACTTGTCAAAACCGACTAAATCTTAGAAAACCAATTCTTCAAATGTGAGGTGTTATCTCAACAACTGTTTCCGAATGCAATCAGGAAAAGTTAATTGTCTCCATTAGGACAATTCCTATTTGAATTCAATTCCTGTTCGAATTCCTTTAGGTATAGCTGCAAATTAAAGGCTATATAAAGGGGTGATTAATGCATGCTCATACCAGATTTGGGGACATAACAACACAGCTTGAAGACCCGGTTCGACTACTTCGAAGGCTGATATTATATAGATTATAGGTTCTAGCTTTGAGAGACAGATTTGTTCTTATTTCTTGCATACTGTTAGGGACTTGTAATTGGGATTGATATAATATAGTGGCAGTTGGTTGATCTCCGTGGACGTAGGTTATTTACGACCGAACCAGGTTAAACTCTTGTGTCTTTCTTGCTTATCGTTCTTGCTCTGTTTTCTGATTTTGGTTGCTTGGTTGTGTGTTTGATTGGTGCAGCTGATCTTGGTGGTTTAGTTGTGTTGTGAGCTTTTGTGATTAGGTAGAATCGACTATTGTTGATACGAACTCAACACCAAAACATCCACAACACAAATGGAAACACTATTAGAGCCGCCTTCACCTGGATATGGAGCCATTGTGACGCCATCACGACATTAGTCCTCAACCTCCACCTAGTCGATCAGAACCCACGAAACACCAAAGCCTGCCTACCTCTTCTTCTCCCCTGACCGTTATCTCAAGCACCTTCTTCAAAAATTGCCTCAAAAGAAACCATAATCGAATTCAACTTAACCGGATTCATACTCAAAAGAAATGGAATCAGCGGCTGTGTCTGCTTTCAAATTACCAAAGGGGTTAAAACTGAGCTAACAATCGTTCAGAATTATAGAGGTTGGAAAGCTTTATTTTGAAACTGAAAAGAGAAAATAGACAAATTTGAAAAAACATTAAAAGTAAGAAGAAAGCTGGGAAAGGTAAAGAAAGTTCTATTATGATTCTCAAGTGTCATAATAATCAATATGTTCAATTAATTATGGTACAAAGTTCTAACCTACCTTCGTAATTGTGATCATGCGCGAGTTTAGTAGCCTAAACTTATTCTGAATATCATCCCTTTTTAACGGTTTTGGTTAGAATTCAAGTGTGAATTCGTCACCTACTTAATTTCGGCTTCTTACTATTGAATGAGACATAATAGACAAGGTGACTGGTCAATTAAATTAACTCCATCCTTACGGGGTAACTCTTATGATTTTTGTTACCAAAGATTTACTAGATTTTTGTGTATTTTACAATTTGTGCAACCCTTTTGCACTGTTATTCTTCATCAATATAATTTTTGCCATTTAAAAACAAATAAAAATTAACCCTATATGTTAACTTAAGCACGGTCTTGTCTCAGCTTTTATAGCTTAGCTACCTAAATGTCTTTGTCACACACATTGCTTTTCAGGATATGCATACTTGCACCAAAATGGAAGGAATAACAAAAAAAAAAAAGGTGATCTTAATGATTTCAAATCCAAAATGTGAAACTTATTCATCTTTCAATTGTGAAGATATGGAGGCCAACCTTATTATTTTTAGATTTGTGAATCCTAAATCTTTAGCTACTTCCAGTTGATCGGCATCAACTGTCTTCCACTTTTGGTTGGTCGTCTGCGGACGGAAGTCCTTTGGATCCCCAAGTGGGCTTAAAGAACACATAAATATGGACGACTCCTGCCTGGACTATGTTGCCCTGGGGTGGCTGAACTTTACATGTTTCTAAATAAATAAGTATTAAAAAATTAATATAAATAATTAGATTCGGTACATCTTAGTAGTTAGAGCTGTTGGATAAGATTGAATTATTTTATCGTATAAAAATGATGACAGGGTTAAGTTAGGAATAACTTCACACTTCTTTATTAGTTCGAACTTTTGAGAGATTCAACATGAGATCATTGTTCCATTTGATTAATTGTGTCTGAAGCCGCGAATACAGGTCCAAAATCTAGAGGGGCGGGCAGCAAGGCAACGGCAATATGTCAATCGATTGAAGTAGTATCTTTGTAGGTGTACAGTCTAGTCTAGATGTATCAATTATCATGTATGACGAACAAGAACTATATTTGGTCTCATATATATATCTTGGCAACAATTCAAGGAGTATAGTAGTTTTTTCAAAAGAGAAATATAAATAAAAAGATGAAAATACCATGTGGGTTTTTTGTTTTGATGTGTCCTACTTCAGATTTTGTAGTACTCATCTTTTTTTTTTTTTTCAAACTGTTTAAATATTTATCTTACATTTTCATAATTCTGTATGTTTTACTTTTTATCAAAATTTTGTCACATATTTTTATTAGGTACTACTATCAGCGACTCACTAAGGCTCTGTTTGTTTCACCTGAAAAACTTTGAACTTATCTGAACTGAACTTAATAAATCTGAAGTGATCTGAACTTAATAAATCTGAACTAAACTTAATTTAATAAATCTGAACTGAACTGAACTGAACTTATTTGAAATATAAATTTTAACTAAGCAAACCTGAATTGAACTGAAATTATTTGAAGTATAAATTTTAACTAAGCAAAACTGAAATGAACTTCATAAATCTGAATAAAACTGAAATTAAGGTGAAACGAACCGAGTGTAAATCAAATATCAAATACCATTACCCAAAAATCCTGAAAGAACAATTTAAAAATTGATACTGTACTTCAGTAAGTATATTTCTTTCTTTTATTAAATGTATGAAATAGTGTCAGCTGCATAATCAAGGGTCCATGATCAAATCTATGGTATAATGTACGTGTAGCTCCAAACTCTGACTTTGAGGAGGACAATTGGGTCTATCTTGGTTTCAGTCTAAAGCCTGAATTCGAGGTCTCTCTTGATTTTGAGGATACAAGAGATTTGTACTACTAAAAGTACCAATTCATAGAATTAAATAATTTCTTTCCGACACCTCTCATTATGTTTCATACAACTAATCTCATCCAAAATGTTTCACATCTCACCAGTCACAATACCATTATTACCTTTTTACCCACATTAATTAATTTGAATTTTTTTTAAGGGCAAAATTTTATTTCACAACGAAATAAATACAAGGAGACATTCAGATTTCATTTAAACTTTAACATACAAAATAGGGATGTATTAAGTTTAACAGAAATACCCACCACTCCCTCCTAAAAAAATATTTTTTTTCTAATAAGATTTTCTACATGTTTCGATTTCGATTGAATATAATAAGTTTAGAGTTTTTACCAAATTGTCAAGTAAATTGGACATACTTATCATTACCAAGTAAATCACACAACAAAATATTTTACAATTCATTTTCATTAGTTACCATTTGGTCTCACTTTTAGATTGATTGGTAAAAAAAAGTATCCGGGTACTAAAATACAAGTATCGGGTACTAAAACTAATGAGATACTAAGTGTCGGATACTAAAACTTAAGTACTCGGGTATTAAAATTATGAGATATTAAATGTTGGGTACAAGTTTTACCTACGATGATTAGCGGGGTAATAAAATTCAAGTACCCGGGATACTAAAACTAACAAAACTAATATTTTAAAAAAAATTATGATAGTATTCAAATAGTAAAGTATGAAACCAAATAATACTAATTGGTAGGGCGACTAATAATTTTTACGTCTCGGGGTATGGGGCCATCACCCCAACAACACAACCTTGAACCCAAAGCGTGTCGCCTTTGGTACAACACCACACCTTCAAAGCTTTGCTCCTCCATCTATTCTTGGTGCCGGTAAAGATTTAGCATCACATCGGTTTGATTTGCCTCTCAACGTGCTCGGGGCGTGCCCCGATAGAATGCTACAAAATGTAATGGGACCTGGCATAAAACGTCTCTTTTTCCAGAATCTGAAAAATATTTAGAAATCAAGATTTTATTTGATTCATGAGAGTAACATAGAAGAATTCAGGACATGCGAATTAGTCTACATGGACGAATTAACGCAAGATAGTGGAACTGACATAGTGGAACAAGAGCAGAGGATAAAAGCAACTAGAAGGTATCGAGTCTGTCTTAATGATTGGTGGAGTATGTAGACCAACTGCAGCAGATTGCAGAATTAGGGTTCATGTACGTGTGGAAGAAGTGACATCAATCAATTCCAGAATGTTTCTTGTAATTTCTCAAAATTGAGATATGGATACTTTGCGTCGTTAGGTAGAAACTGTTCTAGCCATTTCAATTTCTCTGTATCAATCAAAATTGTTTCTTCTGCAATTCTCTCTAATATTTTTTTTCTTTTTTCTTTTCTTTCCTGTGCACTACTTTTCAGCAGAGGAGTCAGGGGTGGGCATTGTGCGATGTTCCCACCCTTAGAATTTAGAAAAGAAATTATTTAGCTAATATTTTTAATTTTTTAGAATTTGGCCCCCAAACCTCTGACTACACCTATCATTCCTTTGACGGATTGGAATCATTTGCTTGCTGATATGTATTCTCTGAAAGAACGTGTTTGGAAAGTGGTCAGTACTTCACCGGGAAATGGCTCTTTCGTTCATCAAAGAGTTTCTGGGGTTTTCGCTAATGGGGCTATCCATTGGTTGGTCATGATCAGTAATGAACCGGCAGGTTACCGGCTTATGGATACTGCTTTTTTGATGTAGCCAATGAAGTTTTTCATTTTACGCCTCTCGCTATGATGCGGAGAAACTTATGTTTCATAAAGTTTTTGTTATTGGGGAGTGTCTGTTCATGGTTGATAGAAGACAATTTTTCCTTTGAGGTTTGGATTGCGAAAAATGGATTGGTGTGGGTTCTTGGAAAAACTTCAGAATCTTATAATATACTAATAGTTGGTGGGCTACAATTTGTATTGGACCTATATGGTTTGATGGCGAATTGGCGATAACGAAGTTCTCTTTTTCTATGATAAACGGAGTTTGGTATTGTGTAATCTAAAAGATGGGACAGCAAAAGACATTGTCGTTGATGGAGGACGGGGCGTTTTTCTTGACGGATGTTCCTTTGTCGAAAGCCTCGTCTGTCCAAGCCAACATGATGTTCCTAGTTGAATAAGAGAATGGTATCTTGAATTCTTGATAAATTTGCGCAAATTTAAAACATCAAGTGGCAGAGATACCCTCCTGTGACATCTTTAGAATCTGTTGTCTTGGAACTTCTATGTTTGTATCGAACCTTCGCATTGATGTTAAACTTAATTTTCGCATTATTATTTGCACCATATTTGAATGCATTATTCGAGCTGTCAAAATCTTGGAAGAGTAAGCTTTCTACGTCTCAATTCATCAGGTTGCACCTGACTCGCAGACCATACCAACAAAGTACAATTATTCTTATAAGCCCATCTCATTCACTCCACATCGTTGGTAATGCAGTGCCAAATACATGCATTGAATTGGTTTGAATGTTCAATGGACTAGTTTTGTTGCGAAATCAGGTTGATGATCAGCTGTGTCTGTTGAACCCTGCAACAGGTAATTAAGATATCGAACTCAAAAGGTAAGAGTATAGGAAGAGGATGGATTCAACATGTATGACAATTGTAGTGATGATTACAACTTACAAGGCTGCGAAACTTTCATACTATAACTCTAGGGGATTGGAATCATTTGTTGATGTATAATATTTCTCTGAAAGAACTGTATGTAGTTTTCCTCCATATTGCTCTTTTGTTAATCAAAGAGTTTATGGGGCTTTCGCTAATGATTGATTGGTCATGAGTAATGAACCTGCAGGTTACCGACTCATGGATACTGCTTTTGATGTGGATAAACTCATGTTTCTTAAAGTTTGATGGGGTCTGTTTATGGTTGACAGAAATGAAAATATTATTTCCTTTGAGGTCTGCACTACCTGCTGCTGCATTGGAAGACATTTTTAGAATCTTTAGTCTTGGTTACATCATTTATATATCTTTGGACTAAGTTTCGCATTGACGTTAAACTTAAATTTTGCGCATTATTGTTTTCGCACTGTATCTCAATGTAATATTCCAGCTGCTATGCATATGGATTTGTATGCGGTGATGGAAATGGAGAAAGTATTAATTCTAAATGAACACAGAATTAAGCCAGCATATGTAGAATGATGATATGGTTTACTGCTTGGGATCAAAGAATTTTGTGCCCGAGGATGATGTACTGTCGCACAGCAAAGAAGAGGGCCAAGTAGGGGCCTGGGACGAAGAAGTTGGTGAGTACAGTCAGAGGATGAATCAGAGTAGAATGAGGAACACTTGATCCTCTATCTATCGTAGTTTTACGTCAGAACACTAGTTGAGGAACTTTAATTGGAGACGGATGTTATAAGATGAGTCATAAACGATAACGGGGAATTTAGCTGGAAATTGTTGCACATGTGCTATATATGGTGAACAAATAATAATATATTACTAACATCGATCATTGGGTCAGGTTCATTGGATGATACTGGTTTCGGATACGTGTGGACCGGGTTGAAGTGGTGAGTCTTGAAGAGCTTGGGATGCTAAGGGGTTGATGTCATATTAACTGAACTGTTCTGGTGTGTTGAAAGATGTCTCCATTATTCAGGTCTTGATATTTCGCTGTGATTTACTACGTGAGCTTGTTCATCTGCTGGTATATAAAGTTACATCCTAGTTTAAGCAATTATCACAAATATTTTTTCGTAGATTAAGCCGTTAAGTGTTAGCCAAGCGCCAAGCCCGATGACCAACACTACGTCAGTAAGCACACGCTCGAGGAAGCGAAAGAATTCAGAGTAGAACAGCATGCCCCAAACTGCTAGCAAATGCCTCAGGTATCAACATAAAAAAACAGATGAGTTAATTGATAAGTTGTTAAAAACTTATAAGCTAGCGTTACGTAATAGAATTATTTTATTTGTCAATAAATTTATTTTTTAAAAAGCAGCTTATAAGCTAATTACAGCTAATGGATAATTAACGCCGAGCAAGCCATAGGAAAGAAAGAAAAAAAAGCTACCAGAGTCCATACATTTCAAAAGGAGAGATCAGCTAAATCACAACTAGTCACGCAAAGAGGATTAAATGTAATCAGTAGTTTCCAACTCCAGCTTCAATTCCCATTACAGTCGTACCACACATCATCATCAGAGGTTTCATATATATTCCCCATTCCAGTGCCATTCTTCGGCTGCAGCATTAACACTTCACAAGAACGAAGTTTCAAACCTTTAACGACAACTTTTTAATTTTACAGGTTTATTATCCTTGACGTCGAACCACAAAAAAAGGTTGCTCATCTGATAATGGAAAACAAGCTGATTTTTGCTTTCCATATAGGCTACTAGCCTGAGAAATTTGTAATCTTCAAACAAATAATCAGGCGGGTCTTACTGAAATCAACTTGGTCCACCTGTACTTTCTTCACCTTGACAGTCGTTTAAAATCCATGTATGTAACTGACCCGTACTGTTAGGATCTCTAGTATAAGTTGTAAGAAAGAGATACCCTCCACATGCGTCCAAATACGTATTGTACATGTAAACTAGAGGTATCTTAATTAAGCTCGCAGAAGGTTTCAGTGCTAAGGTCAAGGGCAAGTATGTATGGATCCTTTAGTCTATCTACAATCCAGTAAAGGGTGCCATTTGAGAAAAACACCACAGGATGTAGGGCTGGGATCAAACTTAGTGTGAGAACATGTGAAATCCCTGATCACAATTCACATGCCACGATCTTGATTTAAGAGAGTAGATCAAAGTATTGCAAGTCCACGAATTACGTGGCGGCCTAGTAAATAACACAACCTTGTATTCGTATTTACCACTAACATAGCCTACCCCTCCGGCAATTATTTTGCATGGATTTGGCGGTAATATTAGGTCATACAGCTCGCCTGTTAAAGGTTTCCACAATCTGTAAAAGTCATAGTGCAGGATGAGGAATAGTCCATGGCAAGAACGCCCAATGATGGTAATAGAAGAGGTAAAGGCTGGGAACTCCAGGAACCGTGACCTTCATAGCCTTGTTCGTCGGTGTGTATGAACCGTGATCATCATGAGAGCTATAATAATCCTGCAGGAGGGAGTCTAGAGACATGGTCATGCATGTAAGGGTGATCATTTGTATGGTAACTTTGGAAAAGGAGCATATGTCGTCGTCTCTTCTGGAGATCGGAGAATCGAAAGCCGGATCATCAATCATTAGGTGCCACCCTTTGCATACGCGCCTGAACTTGAGCAGAGGATTTACGGGCATATGGATGAGTATTTCGCGGACTATCTCACTAGGAATATAGTCATCACTCGACATGCTTTTATTTCTTTTTGAGACAACACTGGACATGTTTGTAAGGCAATCTAAAAAGCTTCAAACAGTTGATCTAATCAAACTCTGAACTAATTTAATCCTTATCCGATTCGAATTGGGATATTGATTCTTCCACAGTTTGCATTAAGGTCCAATTGTTTCCGAGTTATTCAACTTCGATAATGATTGATGACTTCGCGAGAATCTAGAAACAAGCTAGTTTACGTGGAAGATACGTGATTACTTTGCTAAAAAAAAAAGCACTTAGTTTGTTTTCGGTAAAAAATAATAATTGTGTGAATTCTAACGTAAACTTAAATTTTACCGTATAAATCAACTAGACAGAACATATAAACCAAAGTTATTTTTGTAAGGCACAAGAGTTACCAAGAATGAGCTTCTTGTTTCCTTGCACGAAATCATTTCCAGCTACATTCACCAAGGAAAGCTTCCCTATCCAGACAACTTGGTTACAGTTCTCTACTTTTCTCAAAGGCATTTTTATAGGAGGCCTAGTTGCCTGCTTCCAGTTGATGGATCCTGGAGATGTTTCTCCAGCACTTCCAGGAGAGTTCACCTGCATAATTGAAATGGTTTAGCAAGGCACAGCAACCATATATGAAGCTGACATAACCGACAAAAATGATCAGCTCCAAACTCCACATATACTTTCACAAATTATCAGCAGAAAAAAGAAATAGAATTTTCTTCCTACTGAATTAACTACAGACCAGAGAATCCCAAAACCATTACAAAATGTTGGTGGAGCATCTAAAAAAAAACGACCTATTTTTTACATCATCAAACAAGTTGTTGGCATAAGATCCGATGCCTAAACTGTTGATCCATAGGCGGAAATACCTCTCCTCTCTAGATATTAGCTCATCGTCTGTCATCATGTCTGCAAAAGAGAACTTCTTGTTGTCGGTCGACAATCCAAATGTCAAGTGATAGCAAGTTGGTACAGTTGCTAAGACTTAGAGGTATGTTCCCAGATCGAAAAGAAAAGCTATTTTGGCTCAAATACAAACGGTTCAACAATGTCAAGTTACCGAGTGAGAAAGGTATGTCATTTGTTAGTCTATTAACAAAAAACACCAAGGGAAAGTATATGGATCGAGGTAATTGAGTCTAACTAGCTAACTCATAAGAAATTGGACCATCAAGGTAATTGTCATCCAAACCAAGATAAGTGAGGTTGAGAAGGTTTCCTATACCACATGGTATATATACTTCCATGCAACTGGTTCATAATCATACCTAGATCTAAGATGTTCAGACTTGAAATATTGGCAATGGAGTTTGGTAATGAGCCACTAAAGTGATTTCTATCCACCTGAAGAACGTAACTGTGAGGCTAGTGCAATTTATCATGGTTGAAATGAAGCTGAGGTCCCCTTCCAAATTGTTAGATGATAGTATGACATTTTCTAGAACTGGAAGCCTACTAAAATCGATCTATCCTTGCTAATTCGCCTGTAAAGCTGTTAATGTCAAATAAATAAACATTTCTCAGAGAAGAAATATTTGACAAAGAGATTGGAATCCCTCTAGTAAAATGGTTAACTGACAAAATCTATCCATTCAAAACTTGAAAATGAGAAATCTATATGAGAAGGTATGGTTCCTTGAAGATAATTCGAAGAAATTATGAATTCAGTCATGGTGGAAATATTGTACGTAAAGTGTAAACCGGATGGAACTGTCCCACTCAAGTTGTTGTAACCTAAATTTAGAAATTCAAGTGATATAAGTTGGCCAAGAGACTATGGGACTTTGCCCTGCATGCCACATGCTGCTAAAGATAGTTGTAGGAGTCTAGTTAAATTCCCAATAAATGGTGGTATAGTGCCAGAAAAATGGTTAACTGATAACAAGAGAAGTTCAAGCTTGACTAGATAACCTAGTTGTAATGGCAAGACTCCTGTAGTTTGTTGTCAATCAAGTTAAGGGACTTCACACTTTGTGACAGGTTTCGGGGGATGTCGCCACTAAACGAATTGTTACAAAATTTAACCCTCTCAAATGACCAATTTCATTTGGAATTTAGAAACTATTACTAGTATTTTGCAGATTGATGAATCTGAGAAAAGAAAGATTACCAAAATGAGGTGAAACAGTTCCCGTCAGGCCTCTTGAGTTCAAATTAATCGCTACGACTCTGTCTTGATGCCGGTGGCCACAGGAAATGCCCAACCAGCAGCAGTTCCTCCAGTTAGTCAAACCGGAACAAGGTGACAGGTGCTGAAGCTGTAGATAAACTGGACGTCATTATGTTTGTTTGTTTTCTTTAAACATCAGATCCTTCTTCATGCTGCTAGATCGAGCTGCTGAGAGAAGATTTGTACATTTAGGTGGCTGTGTTGCGCATATTCACATTACCATATACCGATTAAAAAGAAACTAACTGGTATGCGCTTAATTTGGTTCAAGAAAGCAAATGGCAAACATGTTGGTGTTAAATGTTACTAATACAGGTTCATGTTGGAATTATTTTGAAGTAGTCAAGAGATGCGCATGAACCATGAGTCCATGACCCAGATATGCATCGGATTTATATTGCATACTGCAACAAATTTTACTCGATCATAAATTCATAATTAAATTTAATTTGAGATCAAACCAAGTCTTATTGATACAATTGAGAAGTTTATTGCGGTAGAGAAGAAAAATATACACGTGGATGCAGTAATGTTTGAGGAATAGTAGTAATGTTACAACCTAAAATCAATGAAAATATAATAAAACTTTTACATAATAACGTATACGACAAGTGCAATGGTATTATATATGCAACTCTCGATATCAAATCAAATTGCATTGGTAAATCTAAAGATTTAATTAAATTAGCCTACTAGCATTAGTACAATGTCACTATACCAAATCAATTCGCCTTCATGGATCACCACCACCCCAAGAAAATCGAATCCATGTCTTAATTAGAGCAGCAGCCTTGATTAATTGTCAAGTGTTCAATTTACTGGTTAAATTCTTACTACTGATCTTTTCAAAAGTTTAACCGGAAAGCTGATAGTTTTCTTTAGACTGAAGGAAACTGATTTCTTGAATTTTCTTAGCAAGCCCTTCTCCTTGTGGTCGTCTTCCCTTGTGAATTGGTAGCTGTTCAAGAAAATCTGACGTTTTCCCAAATCTACATATTTTCCAGATACGCTTCTTCTGTAACTACTGCTATACCTTAGTGGTTGTGCCGTTGCTGTTTTTGTGTAGCTCAAATCCATTGCTAAGCTTCAGCTTTTCTACTACGTTTAATTTCTAGAAGATTTAACTTTATATATGAATTGGAGAGACGAAAGAAATTATGTATTTGTGGGTGTTTTGTTGGCGCTTTATATATAGGTTTCGGTCCAAGAAACATTGAACTTAACCAAACGGTATAGGAAAAGGAAACATAAACAAATTAGGAAATTTCATTAAGCTTAGAAATTGATACACAGGATGGTTTCGAGTTCTAATCTGGAATGGTTTGATCTTTCCTTTCCTTATTACAGCTTTATATTCAAAGTATTTAATATTTTGGCGAAATTTATATCATTCAAAATATTTGATGTTTTGGTAAATTTGAGTTTTTTCTCAAAATATTTAATGTTTTAAGTGTTTTGAGCTATAATTTTTCTACGCAATATTTAATGGATCAAGATAAATGTTGATGGGAGGGTACTTACCGGAACCAACAGAGACTCAGCAGGCGGACTGCTCGGGGATGCCGGTGGCGGCTGGGCTGGTGGCTTTTGCAAACGCCTTCAATCGCCAACTGTTAGTGTAGCTGGGGCGGAGGCTGTGAGACTTGGGCTGGAATTTGAGTGGAACAAAAGGGCACCGACAAGTTGTGGTTGAATTGGACTCTTTGCTAGTCTTCAACATGCTTAAAGGGGAAAGTGAAGTGCTACAGAATGAAGATAGAGAGCTCAGTACAATTATTGAGGCTTGCAAATGCTTTTTAACAAGAGAGTGGGACACACCAGTCAAGTGGATAAGGAGGAGAAGTGCCAATACATGTGCAGACAAAATGTCTCGACTTTTTTATTGTGATACGGCACCAGCACCTTCTTAACTTGTACCGTTTTTTAACTTTGATTTAGTTTTTGATTTAGTTTAAAAATGAAATATAATCTTTGAAGGGGCTTTTTATTCTCAGGTCGGCAGTACCGACTACCGACCTAAACGTAGATCTTTATTATATATTTTATTTTAATTATTAAATTTTGATAAAAATATATAAATGTGCAGTTATATTCCTACTTTCAAAAAATTCATTTAAATAAAAATAAGTTCTTGCTATTTTATAAGTATTAAATTAAAAATACAATTTTACTTTAACTAAAATTAAAATTAATCAATATATATCAAATTAATTTCAACAACAATTCAATGGATATTCGTTTTTCATAATCTGCACTAGCTATCAACATTTGTAGAGAACAATAACAGAGGCTTATTTTTTTAGCTACGAAGTATATTATTTAGAAGTGTTCAATAGTTTATGTATCATTAAAATGGATAAATTAATTGTGATCAATTAACTTTGGTTTGTGATTAAATTAATTAATAAGGTTTACGTGTATATGTAATCATATAAATTGACATTAAGGGCATTATAGTTAATTTGTATTTTTGTGGTGATTTTTAATGTTAAAGAAAATTAATTATAATCCGTCGTACCAAAAATGACTTTGACCTGAAATTAATCATAATTAATTAAAAAAAATTAATTTTAGAAGTTATATTATACAAATATAAAAAGTTTAATTTTATAATATAATTTTTAAAATTATTTTTTCTTAACAAGTTATTATTTATTTGAGGTCAAACTGGACATCGAAAAGTTAACAAAAATAAAGTGTAAACCTTTAAAATTTCCGGAGGAAGTAATACATTGAATATTTTCAATTGGAGGTAGTGACATTTTTATTTAATGTAAAAATCGAGACAAAGTTGGTAGAATACCGGTCCGGCCTGAAGTTGCACGTTGCTTCCACTTTTTCTCTTCTTGTTTTCTTTTTTCAAAATCAATTACTTGGTAGGACACTTAGTGGCTTGGTGTTGGTGTTGATTCTCTTGTTGTCACATCATAATAATCCTTAATTTTCCCTTCTTCCTAAGTTTCTTATTTGATGTTAATCCTAAGAAGTTTTATTTTTCAATTATTTCTTCAATTAGTAAAACGAAAGAAACTAATAAATAAGAATTCTAAGGATTCTCTTAGCCCATTCGGAAGGATCTCATCTCATAATTATACACGACTGTTTATGTCTATAGCACGACCATTTGATGAAATTGGAGGGAAGTGGAGTAAATGGCCGATACTACTGAAAGGATTCCTCTTTGGATAATAGGTACCGTAACTGGTATTCTTGTAATTGGTTTAATAGGTATTTTCTTTTATGGTTCACATATTCCGGATAATTGACAAGTATCCTCCATATAATTATCGTGCCTCGACAAATCTATCCACCGTTGCATTTAAAGATATTCTTTGCAAGATGACTTTATCATTTTGGGATGTTAATATGTAACTTGTAATATTGCATTTCTTAATTTAAATATTTTATTTCATATTTTCACATGTTCTATTTATTTATTTTTTACTCACGAGCCCCGATCGGCTCATTCGAGGCAAACGAGCCGATCTTGAACCTTACTTTTTACTTATTTTTCAATGATTCAAACCTAAATTCGAATGTTTTCTAGCCAAGCCAAGTCGATACTCATGCGGCTCGCCTCGACTCATATAACATCACTAGCCATTGGTTGACAATAATTACTTTGATCTTTAAAGGGAGAAGTTGACTCCGTGGCAAGTGAAGTTAAATTGATAATTTTGATTTAAGAGAATAGATAGATTGAAGGAGTGTGATAGGATGGGATCGCCGAGATTGTGTTTAAATTTGAAGGATTGGTGATCGAGTGAGGAGAAGAGAGTCAAGTGTACAACCTTGGGTGAAGTTGTTAATGTGTTATGGGTGGACGGTGGTGGGGTGTTTGATTATCCTAGTGTTTGTTATTTGTGTAGGTACATTGACCTTCTCGGATGGCTCGTGGTCCATCAAGTGTTTAAGGGTGGAGAAGATGGTTTTGTCTCGTTTTTCTAAGGAATTATGTCAACTTGATCGGGGATTCGACCGTGATCGAATCTTAAAATTCATTTTCCAAATAAAAATCAGACTTTGAAAATCTTTAGGGTATTTTCTCTCTTTTGTTGGTTTTGGTTTTGGCTCGATCAGGGAATTCGGTCGTAGTCGGGTCTTAAACTTCCTTTCAAGTTATTTTTTTACCTCAAGAGTTTAAATCAACATGACTAGGGGCGGATCTTAAACTTCATTTTCTAATTGTAAAAGTCCGACTTCAAAAGTTCTTAGTTAATTGTAAAATTCTAAAATATTCTCGTATATAAACTTGACTTTAACTAATGCGTCACTTGAAATTTTCATGGCCTTCTATATCTCCAAGATGGCGCTGTTTAGAATTATAAAACTCTAATATTGTGTAAATTGTTAACCTTCATGTAAAATCCGTATGGTTTTGCGCATGTGTTATCTGAGTGGTGTGTGAAATTAACTCATAAGTGCCGATTAATATTTGCTTAGAATTGTTTGAGGGGTAGTATAGTAGTAATGTTAAAACTTAAGATCAATGATAATATAAAACTTCTATTATACGACAAGTGCAATATAATATTATATATGCAAAACTCGCGATGTCAAATTGCATTGGTAAATAAATCTAATGATTTAAATCTACTAGCCTTACTACAATGACACTGTACCAAAATTACATTCGACTTCATCGATCACCACCACCGAAGAAAAATCAAGAATCAATGTCTTGATCGCAAAGTGTTCAATTTACAGCTGGTTGAATTCTTACTACTGTACTTTTCAAAAGTTTAACAAGAATTTTGATAGTTTTCTTGAGACCGAAGGAAAGTGATTTTTTAAATTTTTTAGCACGCCCTTGTCGTCGTCTTCCCTTGAAAACTGGTAGCTGTTCAAGAATATTTGGCGTTTTCCCAAATCTACATATTTGCCAGATACGCTTCTTCTGTAACTACTATACCTTGGTGGTTGTACCGCTGCAGTTGTTGTGTAGCTCAAATCCATAGCTAAGCTTCAACTTTTCTACTACGTTTAATTTCTAGAAGATTTAACTTTATAGTATATGAATCGGAGAGACAAAAGAAATTATGTAATTGTATGTGTTTTGTTGGCGCTTTTATATATAGGTTTTGGTCCAAGAAACATTGAACTTAACTAATTAATCGCCAAACGGTATAGGAAAAGGAAACATAAAAAAAATTAGGAATTTCATTAAGCTTAGAAATTGATACACGGGTTGGTTTCAAGTTCTAACCTGAAATGTTTTGATTCTTTCCTTGTTACAACTTTATATTCAAAGTATCTGATGTTTTTGCGAATTTTATTTCGTTAATATATTTGATGTTTTGGTAAATCAGAGTTTTTTCTCAAAATATTTAATGTTTTAAGTGTTTTGAGCTATAATTTTTCGATGCAATTTTTTAAAAATAATATAGTAACTAATTTTCCATAATGTGGGGATATTTTTGAAAAAATAAATTCTTAATTTGTGTGAAATCAACTAATACATTGAATATTTTCAATTGGAGGTAGTGACATTTTTATATAAGGTAACAATCGAGACAAAGTTGGTATAACACTCCCAAACCTCCTCGAAGTTGCACGTTTGCTTCTATTTTTTTCTTATTTAATTTATTTTTCTTTTTAAAAAGAGATTAGAAATGATAAAATCGACTAATACATTGAATATTTCAATGGAGGTAGTGACATTTTTATATAAGGTAAAAATCGAGACAAAGTTGGTATAACACTCCCAGTCCACCTCGAAGTTGCACGTTTGCTTCTTTTTTATTTTTTTATTTTTTTTTCTTTTTTTTTCTTTTTGAAAAATAGATTAGAAAATGATAAACACTCGAAAAATCTAACGAGTGCTTCTATGATAATAATTAGATAAAACAGATAATTTAAATTGTTTGGGTGAATACTGAATAGTATATGTTCATCATTTTCAATTATTTTCAAAATTTCAAAATAATTTTAGCACTAGTTTTTTTTTTAATTTCCAAAATAGATTATGGCCAAATGCTATATACTGTAGTAGATAAATTAATGAAACCCTCTCACGAACATGATATACTTCATGCTGGATGGTGAGCAACGTCACATCATATCGTTAAAAGTGTGAGAAATAAAATTAACACTTCAAGAATTAAAGTTGAAAGATAGGAGTTTAATGTCTAACAACATATGTCGAAACATTTTAGTAGAAAGTAGATCGGGGTGTAAATGTAATTATTCAATTCTGCAGCAAACTTAGTTCGCCATTTGGTACTACCAGTTGGTATCCTTAAAGTAACATATTGTACACATCCCATGGCAACCTGGCCTCGTTTCGTTTACTTATTTCATTTCATTTCATGTTTGTTTACTGTTTACATATTAATTTATTAACTAAAATGAGATGGAAGGGTTTCGTTTACTTATTTCTTTTAATGCGCTTATTTACAAATGAATGTATCAACTCAAATAATAAGACGCAAGTGGCCTGTGTTAATTATATCATTTTGAATCCATCTAATAGTGACGTACAGTAAATACTATTGCGTTGACTCTAGTAGTACATTTTAAGTAGTCTACATAATTAACATCTTGGACGCTCTGTATTTGTACTCCACACTTGACCTTTCATTCTTCTTACTTCAAACAAACATATATACATATTCTCTCTCTGAACTCCAGACCTTGTGTACGTTAGTATAGCCAGCCATGGATCTAAGCTATAGGGTAACGGCATCCACGTGGCCAACGTATATATACAGAAAGGGCGGAGCTATAAAGGGACTGGGGTGGGCTCAAGCCTACCCAAATCTCTATAATATTCTTCACTAGTACTATACATTAGACTGAATTTGGGCCTTGATCCGCTGGTTTGTTTTGAGGTTGTGAACAAAAAGGGGTCAGCTGTTCGATCTTGTAATTCGGTTCAAGCTTCTTATATCCTATGATTGCTTTATAATTTTTGTTTTACAATTTATAATTTTTATATATAGTATTGTATAATAATATAGTATGTTATATTTAATTTTTTCTTTTCTTTAGCTTTCTTTCTTTTTTGAGAAATATTATATGTTTGAATTGTTGAGTAATACTCGTATAATTAAAAAAATATGAAAAACTTATTAAAAGAAATAAAAAAACGTAAATGAAAAATGTATCTTACCGAATTTATTTTTTATAAAGCAATTAAATGTATAAGCCGGCCTACATAATTAGCCTACCCAGAAAAAAATTTCTGGATCCGCCCTCGTACAAAAGCCAGTGTAGCATGAAAAATGTGTCACGAGTCTAGATCATGGTGTATGGATTTCTTAACGGCGACAAGTGATTGCAAATCTATTTCATTGTTTGAATCTGTGGTGGGAACCATGTAAAGGCAGATGCATGAAAATAAAATGATGTAGAAGTTGAGTTTGGACATGTTTCTTTAGTACTTCAATTGAAGGTTTAATTGCAATATATAGTTGGCCTTCTTCTACTAGTTAAATATGAACATGTGAAGAGTCCATCATTCTAACAAGAAATGTATGGAAGTCGATGGATGGCTTCACTTTAGATAAGAAGGAAGTACTCATAACGATACTGAAGAAAGAAGGCACCTTAGCATGAAACAGAGGATAAGTATTGCTATGGACATTGCATATGCCATCGAGTACTTGCACTACGGTACAGATTCAACCGTAATTCAGGGAGACCTGAAACCCAACAACATCCTATTGGACGCAGAAATGACTGCTCGTGTTGGTAATTTTGGATTGGCGGAAGTTCTCTCCGATGAACTCTCAACACATGAAAGTAGTTCAATTGGAATTAAGGGTACCATAGCCGCTACATCCATCCAGGTATGAATTCCTATAACTTCGTTCTTTCTTTGTTAAATTATTATAGTAATATATTTGATACTTCATCTACTACTTTAGTTATATGAAGAAATTTTCCAATAGTGTGTAAAATCAAGTTTATGTTCAACAATAGGAATTTCTAATTAACTTCAACTTGTACTTCAGAGTATGGCATGAGTGGCTTGGTTTCAACAGAAGGGGATGTTTACAGTTATGGAATCCTCTTGCTAGAGATGTTCACCGGAAGAAGACCTACAGGTGATGAATTTAATGATACTTCAAGCCTTCGTGATCTTGTCATAACTGCATTGCCAAACCAAGCTATTATTAGTGTCGTAGATCATGTCATTCTACAGGAGCACAATCATAGAATTGACACCAAGGTCGTGCGATTTTTAATATCAGTACTGGAGATTGGATTGGCATGTACGGAGCAATTTTCGAGAGATTAAAATTTTCCATCTTATAATTTCTGCTTGACCTCTTCACTTTTCTATTAGCCCAGCTCAGTATATCTGCATCAGTAACCTCCTTCACATGGAAACGAGATCTTGAATTTTTTCAGCAGCTGAAGCATGTTAAACCTCATCAACTGCCAGAGGAAGGCTGCGGGAGAGTAACATCGTAAAGTTAGTCCAACTGTTAATAAAGTAGTGTTGGTGATTTTAGTGTCATCAATTCATTTTAGTAGTAATGCGATCTGCTAGAGACTGATGCGATCTCTCGTTGAGCTCGGAACAAGTTTGGGTAGTGCGGAGTGCACGCTTGTTGAGCCAACGAGTTATCGACCACGAATACGAAGCGGGGGTCACGCCCCCTTGCGGGGTCGAGGGGCAGCGCCCCTCGCGGGGTTGCAAGGGGCAGCGCCCCTGTACGGGGTTGCGAGGGGCAGCGCCCCTGCGGGGTTCCAAGGGGCGTAGCCCCTGGCTGGGGTCAGCGGGGTGCGGGGCAGCGCCCCGACCTTTTTGCAACTCTTCGTGAACGAACAGGCTTGTTCGTGAACTAACGTGACCTTTCGTTCATACACTTCGTTCTGAACAGATACACCACTTCGTTCACACCTTTTCGCTTCTATTTATTGAAGCGATCAGTCTCCAAAACAAGTACAACGAAAACTCATACATCCTCTCTACTTTCTAATCGAAATTCATATTGACTGAATAAGATTGCCTTCTTGGATTATCCCAACAAGGAATTCGTGTAACCCCGGCAACAACTGTAGGGTCGAATTATCTTAGTTTGGAAAGTGACTACACGATCCAAAGAAGTATTCCAAGATTATCACACCCTATATTACCAACAAGTAGTAGGTCAAGTAGAAGGAATGAGAGTTTACAATAAGCTGCAACATAACCTATATGTGCCCAACTCTACATAGGTACTAAGGGCAATCTACAGTATTTGTAAAGAATGAAATTGTACTGGCAATGTTCAGTGACCAGTTAGCTTCTCTTGCACTTCAGTCAATGCTCCTTGGTGCAGTTTCAGAATTCAGTACCATATCTATCTCACTTCTAGGCCACTTTAAATGCAAATTGTCAGAATAACAGGTATACCTGGGTCGACTGCGTTCTAGATAACCAAGACTAACCCTGAATCATGATTAACATCACTAGCCAAACCAACAAAGACTAATACAAAATGAAAAACTTATATCACTAAATCTCCTAAAACATCATCTATCACGAGCTCTGTAACAAAATAACAGGAGTAAAGATTTTTACTCAGATAAAAAGAACCAGGGCTGGCTAGCTGGTTATGAATCATGATATAAATGAGTCAGTTAAGATTTAGAAAGCTGGCCTTGATGCAAAGAGGCATCTTTACTTCCACAAGTTCTAGTTCTACTAAAAAGTAAACAGAAAATTAGGTCCAAAGCTAAATCTTCTACTTTTAGTTCCAATGAATATCAAATCTGCTTGATAATGCCATAATTGTTTTTGATCTAATCCCAACAGTTTAGCGACAATCATTTTCAAACCATACAGCTTATGTTATTTCATAGTCTATATGTCTACTATATATGCGGAGGACCAAAGTTATTTTTGTAAGGCACAAGAGTTACCAAGAATGAGCTTCTTGTTTCCTTGCACGAAATCATTTCCAGCTACATTCACCAAGGAAAGCTTCCCTATCCGGACAATTTGGTTACAGTTCTCTACTTTTCTGAAAGGCATTTTTATAGGAGACCTAGTTGCCTGCTTCCAGTTGATGGATCCTGGAGATGTTTTCTCCAGCACTTCCAGGAGAGTTCACCTGCATAATTGAAATGGTTTAGTAAGGCACAGCAACCATATATGAAGCTGACATAACCGACAAAAATGATCAGCTCCAAACTCCACATATACTTTCACAAATTATCAGCAGAAAAAAGAAAAAGAATTTTCTTCCTACTGAATTAACTACAGACCAGAGAATCCCAAAACCATTACAAAATGTTGGAGCAACTAAAAAAAACTGACCCGTTTTTTACATCATCAAACAAGTTGTTAATTGACGTAAGATCCGATGCCTAAGCTGTTGATCCATAGGCAGAAACACCTCTCCTGTCTAGATATTAGCTCATCGTCTGTCATCATGTCTGCAAAAGAGAACTTGTTGTCGGTCGACAATCCATTCCTAGGAAATAAAGAAAATAGCCTAGTCGTTCTGGAGATTTTAATTTCAGTAATATCCTATATAAAGGGGATAAGAGAGACAATTGTAAGATATATGAATATGTGCAAAGAAGACATTTGACCATCATGGAAACATTATTGTGTATATGGACGTCCGCATACCAGCATAACAAATTAAACGTACATCATCGGCTGATATGAAGTTATGAACTTTCCTAGTTATATTAAATGTTGGAAATAATAGTAGTAGAACTGTAGAAAAACACATGCATGAATGGAAACTATGATTAAATTGTCTGCATTAGCATTGGGCATCACATAACAGCTATGACGCACAGATACACCAAAAAATTGACACGTACCCATGTCCGATACACAAACAGGTAGCGGTATACCAAATAATTAAAATGTCCGATACACCAAATAATTAAAATGTCCGATACACTAAAAAATTGACACGTACCCATGTCCGATACACAAACACGTACCCATGTCCGATACACCAAATAATTAAAATGTAAACAATACACATGTATAAACAAAAAACATATCTACGCGGTATATGTTCTACTATATGTCAGTGAATTATGAGTTATATGGACAAAGTTGAATTGTCACCTCTTGTGGGATATCTGTGCAACAAAATCTAGACTCAAATTAGTTGAGCCATCCACAATATCCTTGGGTGAGAGATATCTTTTACAGTCCATTTTCTCCACATGCTCAAGAACCAGATTAGCCATTTTCCGTGGGATCCTTAGCATCAAGTACATTAAGCAAGTATGCGTAAGCCTCTCCATCCTATAGAATTTAACAGGATGATACCGGTTACGACTAAAATATTATATTATAATAAAAATAGATGGTATAGGGCAACGAATAACGGCATGTGCATGATACTAATGAGGATGCACAGCGGCTTACTATAGTCAGTCAAATTGGATACTAAAACTAGGAGACAACTACAAGAATCTATTATTTTGGAACTCCATACTGTATATAAAAAAGCACTTTACGAGGAATTAAAGCCTCGATGTTGATGAGAATTATATAGAGGAAATATCTGCAATATAAAGAAAATATAATCCCAAAATCAAAATACAGTACAAGATCAAGTTTATAGCACCTAAATACCTTCAAGTCAGAAGAAAAGTTTGATACTGTTTTCTTGTAGCCTGCCTTCTTAAGATGGAAATTCATCCATTGCAACAGAACTTCCTCTGGAGCAAGTCCAATGGTGGCCTCAACATCCTGCAGAATTAATAGCACAAACATTACTGAGATTCCATCCAAGTTACATATAGCTGGAAAACAAACAGGAGCAGGTGGTTTGAAAGAGAAAATGAATCTACTTGCATTATTATCCTCCACCAGTTCTACAAGCTGTGGTGTCTTTCGAAGGTTGCGATCTGCTAATAATTGGATCTGGTGGTGTCTCCCAATTCAAAAGAAGAACTTATATCAGTATTGTAAATATCTATAAACAAATGGAGCTTTCAAATTTTCGCTGAAACAAATGAAACTTATATCAGTATTGTAAATGTCTATAAACAAATGAAAGCCATCTCCTCAGCTTTGAGCAACTCTTCTCATTTCGCTTCAACCATAGCTCGTGTACAATCACCATCATCGATTTTGCAACAATATATTCAAGAACACTAAACTACATTGTTGCATCACTTCAACAGTGACAATTACAAAGTCCGTGAATAATGGCACAAGCCATGCAAGACAACAAGTACTGACACGATTACACAACACACAAATTTCATGCTATCGAAGAATCGATCAAACATTGGGCACCTGCATAAGGAGCTTAATGTGGTCGAGTGGAGCGGTAATACTCTTCGCGAAGTCACCGGGCGATTGCTGCAGCAGCAAAGAGAGCAGAATCATTGGGAACCATATGGTTTCTTCACTTTCATGCTCTTTATCACATTTGACTTCAAGCTTGTTACCAATCTTTCCAATCCCATCATCATCCTGTTCTGAACAAAGTCAACACTGTCCCATTAGAAATTTCAGCCCAGTTCACATGTTCATCCACCCATGCCGACTGAACCTGTTCTATTCACAAAACAAGCTTTACAGCCCATATTGGAGAATTTCTTCACAACCAGTTTGCCAAAATCTGCTTTATCCTAACTACAGATCCACCAAAGTCCCAACCACATATTACACAGACCCTTAATTTATACAGTTCAGATCAAGGATTTCCATGTTAATTTGCAAATTTATAAGCTCTATTCAAAGGTTTGAAACCTTGCTTATTCCAGAGCCACAACCATTTTGTCTACCACCTCATCTATATTCACTTGTGTACCTCAGAAAATGAAAGCTTTACCTATTCATTTGTATTGTTCACACAGACAAAAAAAAAAAAAAGAAAATTGTTTGAACATAGATAAATTTAGGATCTGAAAATAGGCAAGAAGGCTCCCATATTTTTTTAGCATTGAAAGAGGACTATTTACATATTTTTCTGATAGCATGAGACAACTCTCTGAAACAACATTAATAACAAACATATAATCCAAAAAATATTTTATTCTACACGTTCAATACAGAGATAAATGGCAGCCAGGACAATAAGTTCGGTGGAGATTCCACAGACAAATCTCAAAGCAACTAATCCATTTGTTTAAGATAATATCTGTCTCTGCACTTTAAGATGTTTATACATGTTCTTTAAGAAGAAGTGTACAGGTTATGTATAGAACTTAGACCTTAAAAGATACGAAAACTCTGTCAAGGGAGAACCAGACCTTACAGAACCATTTAGCTTCTGTTTACAATAAAAACTCTGACAAGGGAGAATTTAGACCTGAAAAAATACGAAAACTCTGTCAAGGGATATATGTATTAAAATTTCTCAGCTACTCTAAAAGCACAACATATTAACTTCAGTATACCCGTTCCATGTAGCTTCAATTGTTGCAAAATGCACAAGGCACACTCAAAAACATCTCTACATATACAGCTGGATTCGAATTGAACAGCACTCCCCATGAAATCCAAACAGGGTAAATCAAACTTTCTCATAAAATCAGAATGCAAACTATATCCAACCTGAATATGAACCCTACAATCAAAACATGAGAACTATGAATGACTTAGTAGCAAGATTCGGAAGCTTGTCAAGAAAGTACATGAGCCAGACTCAAGTTACTGCTAGTACCTTTTACATCTGGATCACGTTCCTAGGAATTGGCATTTAGAAACAATTGAATTCATATAACCGTAACATGAGCCTCTAGCAAACCATCCAAATCATGAATCGGAACCTTAGCATCTTCAACTGGAACATCAGTAGATACTTCTTGACTCTCAATATCTTTCTGATTAGCTAGAAAGATAACTCATACCCATGCAAAGCATCAAGTGAACTTCTAAATCAAAATTACACCCTAATGAAACAAAGAAAACTATCAGTGAACTTTTTCATTTGGAAGAGAGAAAATAAGAATAATCTTTGCTAGAAATCAAAAAAATAAGCTAGTAATCCAACCAACACAGTAACTGAAGTGCCTATTACAGTAGTACTTAACACTGACATTTTTAATATGTAAATTACTTGTGCATGGGTGTTTCTTGTATGTAAATTCACATACATAAACTCCATTGAAAACTGATAGGAGTTGAGATTAACAGAATCAGGGGAAAATAGAAATTAGTTCAGATAAAGCAATTCCTAACTGAATCCCTGTATTACACGTTTCAGCATCATCTCCGGACTTGAATACAGATAGGATACAACGGTATGGCAGTCACAGAAAATCGCACAACGGAACGTAAGAGGCCTCAACCTTGAAAAATGGAATGTTACCGGCTGCAAAACACCGCCATGGCATACATTAGCTCACCAGCAAATGAAATAACTCAAATTTGCAGCAGATACAAAGACTTTATCCTAGCCGTTTAGGGTCGCTAAGATAATGAACTAAATTTCTCATTCAGGAAAAAAATCACTCGTGTTGGTAATAGAATTTGCAGAAATGTTAAGCGTATCAGAATCATTTCCCAATTCCACAGGACTCTTCAGATCAAATCCATACACTGAAGTCACTGAACAACCTCAAACTCATCAATGTACCATGCAAATCCAGTTTAGAAAACACATCATATACCCAACTCCAACTAAATTCATTTATCACTACAAATTAACCGAAGGCGGGCACTAACCATGCATTTGCATAACCATGAGAAACTTGATAATCGTAGTTTTGCTAACAATGCGCATGAATAGGTGCTTTAGTTCCTTCAGACCTTACATGTTGGTAACTGTGGAAGCAGAAACCAGATAGAAGTAATCTCAATTCACTATAAATCGTCTACCTGACTGATACAAAAAATGAAAAACGGATAGCGTACCTCCTCTTTAAACCTATATATTAAGGAAGCCTTCAAAATCAACCTCAATTGTAATCTTATAATCCATAACATGGAAAATTCACAGGTATATTCATGCATACATCATATCATTTCCAGAAGAAACCAGTAGTAGTATACAAGTCTGAAATACTGAGATCTCATAATAAAAATTCATTTTGTAATTACTACTACAATCATGCTGAAAACCAGAACCAGAGAAGTAGTAATCCAGTAATCTTCAAAAATGTCATGATTCTTACTCTGATAACACCTTTTGAAGTACAAGTACTTCCACTTTCATGATAAACACTAGTCAAGTGTGCAACTCAAAATCTAAACTAGGAGAGAAACTCTAACTCACAAATCCTCAGGAACCTAGAAGCAATAGTGATCCCTTCTCCCACAACTTGCTTTCACCTGTGCCAAATCAAGCTGTTACAGACTCATTTTGATCAACAATTTCAGCTTCTGTAGCTTCTTCGTCTCCCACATTTTCATTGGAAGAAATAACCTCGCCGCTTTCGCTTTCAACCACAGCCTCAACATCTTCCGACTGCTCATTTGCACCAACTTTCTTATTCTTATCAAATAGAGAGGCAAAAGCAACTGAAGAATTACGCTTACTTTTTTCGGCCTCTTCAGCTGCTTTAACGGCAGCCTCAGCCTTCTCTCTCTCCAACTCTGCTTTGAGATTCGCCACCTCATCATCTCTCCCTACTTTCCTCAACTCTTCTCTCACATACTCCTCCAATTCCTCACTGAAATCATTTGGTTCCTCTCTGATCATCCAATCCACTGTCTTCAGCACCTCGTCATGCTTCCCGGACAAAAACAACGCGTTCATAATAAATTTATACGCATCATCGCTCATCCTCAGCTTTGGCACCATCAAATCAAAGAATGACTTTGCCTCGTCAACCTTTCCCACCTTCACCAAACCCTCCATCAACCTACTGTAAACATCCATGTTTGGCCTCAGCTTAGCCTCCACCATCGCTCTAAAGTATTGTGCTGCATCATCTGGCCTGTTCTCCTTAAAGCATGTGTCCATTAGCGTGACAAATGTGTACTCATCCGGATTCACCTTCTTATCACTCATTCCTTTGTAAAGCTCTTCCGCCTCTGCCAGCTTATCATTGCTACACAACTGATCTATCAGGACATTATACGACAAAGTATCCGGATTACACCTCTTCTCCCCCATACTATTAAACACCTCAATCGCCTCACTAAACCTCTTCTCCGCACAATACCCATCCACCACAACATTATAACTTCCCAAATCCACACTCAACCTCCTGGGATAATCATGCTCCTCCTTCATCCTTTCAAACAACTTCAACGTCTCGTCAAACTTCCCATTCTTGCTCAAAGCCTCCAAAACATAGTTATACGCGACTGCACTCATCTCAACACCTGACCCCTCACCTAAAACCTTCCCATAACACTCCATAGCCTCTGCCTCCATTCCCTTCATAAAGTAACCTTTCATCAGGTTCCCATAAACCACACCATCCAAAACCTTCTCCACCCCAAGTTTACTCTTCAATTCCTCATACAGCTCGAAAACACCCTCTGCATTGCCTTCCTTAGCTTGTCCCAGCATCAAATAAGAGTATACAGTAGGGTCAGGCTTATACCCCTTCTCTTCCATGTCCGATTTCATTTCGACAGCCTTTTCGATCTGCCTATTATCCACAAGCCCCTTAACAAGTATCCGGTAAGTGGTGGGAGACGGATTAATGGGAGCATCATTAACAAGTTGCTTATACTGCTCTAGAGCTAAATCAGTCTTCTTACAATCCAAATAAACTGTAAGTAAAATATTGTGCGTTACCACATTGGGGGCAACGCCAGCTTGAGTGATGAAACGGTGGAGCGAGAGTAGCTCGGCGTACTTGCCCTGGCGGAGCTGGGCGGCCAGAACGGCGTTGCAAGTGTAGATAGTGGGGCGGCAATTGGAGTAGATGGAGTGGCGCGTGAAGAGAGCAGCTTCTTCGAGATCATTTTGGCGAATCAGCTTGAGGATGTTGTTGTGGAGGTTGAGGCGGTTGCCGGAGAGAGCGGAAATCGGCTCTGGGAGCTTGGGGGCGTTAGGGTTTTTGTTTTGGGGGTTTTGGGGGCGGGGCTGAGGTGGAGATTGAGTTTGGTTGCGGAGGGAGGAGAGAGGCGGCTCGATGCGGAGGCGGCGTTTGCGTTTGCGGCGTTCGGCGGCGGCTTCTTCGGGAGTGGCGAAGGAGAAGAGGCGGATGGGGAGGAAGGTGGCCGGAGGAGGAGGGTGGTGGTGGTGGTGGTAGGGTTTGGTTAGGGTTTTAGCGAGGTGTTGGAGGAGAAATGAGGGTTTTGAGAGAGCCATTGAATTGAATTGAAGTTCAATCTGATTTCCTTTCCTATGGTAGTTCAATTATCTTGAGCTATGTAGCATGAAAACGGCAGATAGGTCAAGTATTTGGTCCAAACGAATACGGCAAAATACGGTACCAAAACGTATTATTGTACTATCGTTTTTTTCTTTTTATTTTTTCTATTTTAATCAAATTAAAGTGATTAAGGTAAGGAAAAAAAAAATAAAAAAATCAAACCCTTTGTATTTGGTTACACAGTTAGACTGATAAACACAACTTTTACCCTTGGAAGATATCAAGAAAACAATCGATGACTCATCCCTTTGCCATTTGAGACCACCGTGAGTTGTTTATCTATGTTATGTTGCCATTGCCTCTTCTTTCATATTGCGCGTCTTTTGTGTTTGTACGGTCATTTCTCCTCGTTATCACCTGCAACTCTGATGTTCTTCTCAAGCATTTTATAGTGCTTAATCAGTTAATCGGCAAAGAATGTAAACTTGGAGAAGGGGACTTTTTTTGTATTTATTCGTCATTAGACTTTCTCTTGTTTCGAGTAAATTAATTAGCTAGTTGTTACTAATTGTTATGATGGTTTATGGGGTTAGAACTTAGATTAAAATATTATTGGGCCAAATGACACATTAAATTAGTACTCATATGCTCTTTTAGATTGTTTACGTTTGTTTTGTTGACTTATTTATTTAGTACATTTTGGCTTCCATTAAAAACTAGATCAAACAACAACCTAAACTTTAAGGGAAAAAAAAACCTCTTAGTTTGACAATTAACAAAATTTAATTTTTTAGTTGACCAAACTCATTTTTCTAAAATTCTATTTTACCAACCAAACAAGCTCCAAGCTCTATGTTTATTGTAGAGCTTTTGTTCGTTTTTTTTATTTTAATTAAATTTTAGTTTTTTCAATTATTTTTTTAGTATTGAATTTTGTTTGGTTTGTAAAATTAAATTTTTGAAATTGAATTTGGTCAACTCAAAATGGTTCTACATGTAATTGTATTACTCTAACACGGGCTATTCAATTATTGTTGATCTATGGAGCTCTAAAAAGTTACGGTATAATTTCATTAATTATTTTTAGGTGTTATTTATGATCCATTGAAGATCAAGCCGTGTTAAAAAAAAAGTTAACAAAACAAATTTGTACAATGTAAAAGACAAATTAGTAGTATGTCAACAATTGATACAATCGGATCGAGTTACTACTAGTATATCACCACGAAAGGAATTTATTGCCCCTGACCTAGACAATGGATTTGTGCTAGAATCTTGTGGAAGGGATTGTTGGATTTTGGAAAAATACAACAAGGGTTTGGATTTTGGAATTTTGGGTATTCCCTTTACCGTTTCGATGTGTCATTTAAGTTTCAACTGATCTTATTATATTTAATTTATGAGAATTATGGAGTTTTAGCCTGCTTAACAATGAATCTAGGCTAAATATGGGTACTAGTGATACATAAAGCGAGACTTTAAGGTTAAAATAAATTTTATTATTAAAATGCGACTTACTTTTAAAAAAAGGCAAAAATAACAATAGAAAATTACATTAATCTATCTGATACTTTTAAACCTTCCTCCTTACAAAAACAACTAATTTCGTAAAACTATTACAAAAAAGTTCATTTTAGCTTTTAGTTGTCGAACTTTTTGTCGATCTACAAAAAGCCCATGTGATACGGGCCTGATAGTACTTTATTATGGGCTCATCGTTAGAAAATCGGTAGGCGGGTCATAATGGGCCTAATCAGATTATGATTAAAACCGGTCAACCGCTATACGGTTCTTTGGTAATTTGGTCTGGCATTAGGAAAGCGAGTGCTCTGGAACTAGAAAAAACGAAGCACAAATTAGAAATCCCCTTTTACATAGCAGAGCGAGGGTTTTGAATTGGGATTTCTTTCTTTACCTTTCTCCTCTTCTCAATTTCTTCTTGGAAGAAGACGAGCGAACTGTTCAATTCAGTTTGTAGCTGAAGAATTGTTGAATTTATTGCCTGTTGTTCCGTACAACAATGGAAGGTGGCGGTGAAGGCGAAGAGGTGAACATCGAGGAGCTCGCATCAAACCTCTCCACTTACAAGGACCAGCTTCTACAGGTATTCACTTTCCCCGTTTCTATCTCTAGGTTTCCGTTTTTCTCTGCTGTATCTATAATTGATGTTAATCGAGTTAGCTAATGTATTGGCTAGCTAGCTCTAAGTTTGAGTTGTTATTTATTGGAATTTAATTCTTCAATTCTGTATGGTCGTCAATTGAGAATAGCTTAGTTGTAGTATATTTCTATGTTGATGCAAATTCACGGGTAAAGACGTGAAGGAGGTTTACAGGTTGGCTCAAAAGCATCTGTTGATTAGGGGAATAAGTGGAGACTTAGTTTCTTGGAGTTTCAAACTGTTATTTATTTTTCAGGATTTTTTTAATCGAATGTAACTCTAGATGTGACTAGCCTAATACATTCGGAGGGAAGTTTTGATCAATCGTAGTTGAAATTTGATGTGAGTATATGCCAATTCTAATGCCTAGTTGCCAACACACAAAGTCAAATAGAAGGGAGGTAGCAGCTTTGGTGTGAATCATCACTTAATTGGGTTGTTTTTGTTTTCTACTTCATGTCAATTTGATGAAAGGTGATCCTTAGTTGCGTTTGGGGCTGATGGGGGTGTCGTACTTATTTTCTCATCTCTGTGTGGCATTGAAACTTTTTGTGATGGATACTACATTCGAACTGTTGTAAATTACATGCCATTTGGATGTTTGGGTGGTTCTAGTACTTTTTGCATGTTCTTCTCAATAAGAATCAAGATTGAGCAAATAGTCTGTTACTACTGTTATGATGTCAAAGTATTACTGACAAATGTTGCATAAAACTACTCTACCACAGACCAGCTCTTACGCAATGTTGTTTGTATTAAATTCTGCATCTACATTTGAATGAGTCATAGTGCATGACATATTTTATTTGTCCCTTGTATATGGAACTCGTAAGGTGTCTGGTATACTACTATTTTACTTTATAGCACACTTTGTTCATGGCCACTTTAGGCGCACTGTTTACTTGATCTGTTATTGTCTATATTACTGAATCATGCTACCTTTGTGGTGAACTTTACCTTTTATATTTTTCAGGTCCGCCAGTTATTGAATGACGACCCAAGGAACTCCGAATATCTGGACATGGAGAAGGAGCTTGTAGAGGTGACTATTTTACAACTCATTTTTATCTTGCATGGTAACAGGAAGTCCTTATCCGCAGTGAGATTCAGGATGAAGATATACTTATAACGTTATACGATTTATTTATTTTACTTTTGAAAAAACAGTACTTCCCTTTTTTGATAAAATTTTTATTACCCAATCTCATCTCAAACCTCCTCCAAATTGTAGAAAGCCAAACATTATTAGTAATGAGGGCTGAAAGATGTGATTAAGAGGTTTCTATCTTTTTGCAAGATTAATTAAGCCATCTTTTCCTCTCTCTCTCAAAAACTATATATTCTCAAACGAGCAGTTTCAAGGACCTACATGTGACTGAAGAAATATCTTATACCGTTTGTTTCTTAAAGTAAGGACCTTTGTTTCTTAGAAAAATATGGACCAATGGTCTAGAGACATATCAGATTGATGGAGTGGGAGAATTGTCATGATGTCCATCACTTGTGTCTTGATTCCATTGCAGGTGTGCTATGTGGTGATGGCCAGCTTGCCTGTCTCGTGACTTTCAGATGTCACTGTGGATTTGGAGTTCATTATTTCTTTCATTTTCAATTAATTTTTTTTTTTATCTTTGGGTTTTGATTTTGTCTGGATAAATCTTGTGGTTGTAGGTGATTGAATTGACGGAGGAGCTTCTGGCAACTACAAAACCAGGTGATAATGAACTTGGTACTGGGACTAGTGGTGTAGCATCTCCTAATTTGCATACTTCCAGGAGTCCCTCAGATACGGTATGCTACCTAATACCGACCTGAAATATTTATATTGTGGAATTTGTGTGAGTATATTTTGCTTTCACGAGTCGGTTAGAATTTATGATCACTTGATAGTCAAGAGACTGTTGTCATTAGACTTGTGTAGATGAAGTAGAACCTTTCACGTTACTGTCGAAGCAGAATAAACCATCTGGATACTTTGGCCATTCAAAATGTTGTATGTTATTGCAACTCTCCTGAAATTCTTTTCTTTTTCACCTCTGTATGTTAATTGCTCTTCTTCTTCCTTCTTCGGTATTCTTGTCTCAATAACCCCCACAACACACACAAAACCTGCATTTATGAGTTGTAAAAGATCATTTTCTTTTGCAATATGATCTGCTAAATGGCTCGCAATGAAAGTTCTCTTTTTTCTCATTGGTTCTTTTATTTATTGGTCAGGACCACCATGTTAAATAAGCTTAACCCTGCCCTCTATTGTTCTTTAACTTGGTAAAGACATTATACTTCTCTGTGGTTGGCTGATGAAACTTTTGCTGTACAGAACACGAGATCTGCAGCGGATGATGGCGAGAAATTTCCTGTGGGAACCAAAGTTCAAGCAGTTTGGAGTGAAGACGGAGAGTGGTATGTGCATGCTCAATATCTGTCATCTTTTAAGTTTTAACTTTTAATTTCATTCTCTCTGCCTTCTTCCTTTTGTGGCTGATTTAGTTAATTCAGGTACAATGCAACAATCGAGTCACATACTCCTATTGGATACTTTGTTCGCTATGACGGATGGGGTAACAAGGAAGAGGTATGATTTGCCTCAAAATTTATTCTTTGCACTTTTACTGCCCCTTCCGATTGGATCTTAAAAAGCCATTAAGAGTACCCTGTTAAGTATGCAGCAGAAAGCCCTTTAAATTTATTATCGTGCATTAAAAATGTATCATTTAGTTCTTATGAGCTTCAGTTTTATGATCTGTTCTTGTATAATAAGCAATTTACCTAACAAGAGCGAAGCCAGAGTGTCTAAAAACTTATATTTAAAAAAAAATCTTTTTGTCGCCCAACTCAAGTTTTATGTATGTGAACTAGATTAAAATACCCACAATAATGAAGAAAAAGGAAAAGCATAAAAAGTTGATACCCACACAAAAAAGCGTTACAATCTTTCTTGTTTAAGACGGACCAATCTGTTATTTCAACAGAGATACAAGAGTACAAGAAACTCTTTGAAATAGATACAGTAACTGGCCAATGATACTGTTTCTGTGACTTGGTTATTTTTTTCAGGTAGACAGTGATAATGTTAGACCAATTCAGGAAGGCAATGCTGATCCTTTACTGGAAGCTGAAAAGGTAGCTGTGGCCACAAAAGAAGCTCTGAAACGTAAAATTGCCCAAGCAGCGGCTACCAATGAGTTCCAGTCCCGGTCTCTTCCACAGAAACTTCAAATTGATCCCAATGACCCTGAAGATGTGGTATGTTTAATTGCGTGAACTTAGATAAAGATTATGATTACGCTTGCTGCCCAGTAAATTGGTGCACATCAATTTCGAGTTTTCCATAACTACTCTTGCACAATATTTATCTACCCATCAGGTGTATCATGTAGGAAGAGGTTTTCTTCTACTTTTTCCAACGGAAACATCCTTCTTCTTTTTTGCCTACAAATTATTAGTACTTCTTAAGAATATTATATTCATTTTTGTGTCTTAGATCTTTGGTATTGCTCTCTCAAATGCCATAATATATCTATGTTTTCTATATGCAGAAAGCAACCAAGCGAAAAAAGATACATGCTTTTAAGTCCAAAATGCGAATGGAAGAAAAAGAGGTTACACAGAACAAAAGGCAAAATGCGTGGCAGCAGTTCCAAACAACTAAAGGGAAGACTAAAAAGGTATAATTGGTGTTACATTTAGTTTGTCCCCCAAGATTCTATCGGTGTCATTAGAAAGAAGAAAAACTATGGTTCCTTGATATATGATCTTTCATCCCTATTTGAAGTTCGGACAACACCTAATTCAAAAGAAAATAACATGCTTTGCAGTTTCATGCGCTTGTCGACCTAAAGTTTAATCTTTTTGCTCTTCAGGTTGGTTTTTTCTCGGGTAGAAAGCGAGAAAGTATATTCAAGTCTCCAGAGGATCCCTTTGGGAAAGTTGGTGTAACTGGTAGCGGCAAGGGTCTTACCGATTTTCAGAGACGAGAAAAGCATTTGCATCTCAAAGGTGCAAACATCGAAGGAGGTGCGGATGATTGAGTTTCTGAACATTGTTACTTTTTACTGCCTGTAGATCTTGTATCAAACTATTTCTGATTCGATTGAGCACCTATGTGAACTCACTCTTTTGACAGTTTCTTTTAATATAGTTTATACTATACATGATGTTGAATGTGTGTTTGTTATCTGCTCTGTGTTGTGGACTTGATTTTGATGCCCTTGTGTTTATACATCATGGTGCCTATGTGACCACCCCCTGTGATTATAAGAAGCTAACATATCTTAACAAAGGCTATGTTTTGCATCCGCAAATTTTCAAAATCTTACCACACTATCGAAGTTATTTGCAAAATCTGCCCAACTCAAATGTGGATGCTGATACTACTACCATCACGAATTAATGTGCCATTTTCTTTGTGAAAGCTTTCTGTAAATATTATAAACAAGAAAGTCAATCTTGCTTTCGAAAACGTTTCCATAACTCAATCCATGATTATCGCCATTAGGCGGAGATGGAAATAATTCTCTTGAGTGAAAGTAGAAGTCAAATAGGCAGGTTTATTCATGGAGGGACCATTGGTAATCCTTTAGGTAACACATGAATATGCACTAAACGGAAATTGTGCTTCTTAGTAAAACATGTCTGGAACATGTCTTTCTGGTGAAAAGGCGAATCATTCAGAAGCAAGCAAATGAAGAGTCCTTGCTCAAAGATTCACATGTATATTTAACTTATCAACTTTTACACTCAGTATCAAACACTCAAAACCAAAAGAATGAGTAAGATATATGAACAGGGGCACACCTACTATGCTGTTTCACGTGTAGAGTGTTTGAGTGGATGAGATATTGCTTCTTCTGTTGGCTTTCTTTACTTCATGAGGTTTCTTTTCTTTCATTATGTTATGTTTCATGTTCATGCATCATGAACACACTAGTTACAGTTCCATCACCAAGACAATAATGGGTTGAGCCACTATATGAGAGCATATTCTGTGATCAAAAGTGAAATGGCACTTGCAATATAGTCATAATAATGCATTGAACCTGTAGCTGCACTTCTTGCATATACTATGTTGTAATGGAGATAGGACTTTTGCACTTTAGTTTCTGATTGGTCAATGCGGCTCCTCCATTGAACTTGCATCAGATATATATTAACTACGTTATGGTACGGAGGGGGTATATTATATCAGCTAAAATGATGAGATTTCGAAATCATTAATACACAGTCGAGATCTCTTGAAACTATGAGCTCCTGAGAGCTGCTAATGATCAATTTATGATGCTTTCGCTTTGTTTTCCTTTACATTTCTTTACCTGTTACGCATTCTAGAGATACATGGATCCAAGAAAATCATATCATTTCATCCAAGGGATGTACATTGTCATCTCCTGCAACTTTTGGGGCGTGATCGGACATTTTCCCCGGTAAGACTGAATGAGATTGATATGTAGAATACCATCTTGCCCAGAAGAGATAGTTCAAGAAATTGAGGAAGCTTAGAACTGCTAGCAACCAATAGAACAGGTCCAGTCTGTCATTGTTGAGGTTGTTATCACTGAGCCATCCAGCACCAGAGGAATGTGAAGTAACCTTATTAACAAGTGACACAAGCACTGAACTCAAGAAAAATCCAAATGAATATGAGCAGTATGTTATGGCTGTTAAAAATGACTGCATGCCTTTCAAGGACTGCTTGTAGAAGAATTCAATTAGGCCAACTGCAGTGAACATTTCTGATATCCCGAATATTAGAAACTGCGGTGTAATCCAGAATATGGACAGTGTCTCAGAGTCCAAAGCAGCATTTCTTCTCTTGTTTTCCATCAAGGCAGCTGCAATCATGGAAAATGTTGCGAAAAACAGGCCGAATCCTATACGTTGTAGAGGTGTGATCCCTGATTCATGACCAGTGAACTTACGGGCGAAAGGGACAAAGAATGTGTCATAGAGAGGGACTATGAATATTAGCATGATGTATGGAATGGCTTGGAGAGAAGCTGGAGGGATATGGAAAGACTTTGCTAGTCTTGTGTCCATAGAACTTCCTTGTTGAACTGAGAAAGTTTGTAATTGTGCCAATATGGTGTTGAACACAATTGTGCATGCAAAGATTGGGATAACTGAGATAAGAATCTTTACTTGCTCAACTTGCTTCAGAGTGCAAAGTTTCCATGGACTTTCTCTGTTGTTTCCATCTTGGTTCTTGATGCAAGCTCTGTTCAAGAATCTGAAAGTTTATTCAAGTTAGCTTTGTTAAACTGTGAGTAAGGACATAAAGATATGTAACAGTAAAGAGAATGAACAAGGAAGTAAATAAGAGTTTATGTTCAAAAAATTACACAACACGCTCTTGAAAGTGCGTTATATGAGTTTTACACGATTCGCCAAAGAGTTATTTGCAAAAATTGCGATTGTATTCTGGCAAAAATGCTTAGAACAGTTTGTAACACAGCGCGTATGTTAAAGTAGAGGGCTTATTTCGATACTACATAGTTCAGGAGGTGTTCGTGTAATTCTGCAGAGTACGAAAAGATGACTGTGTCATTTTATTACCTAAATCTGTCAATATGTTGAAGATTTCCAGCAGTTGCAGAAGTCGGATTGTCACTTCCATGAAGCATCCAAGCAACTGAAGGACAAGTTTGCTTTCTCTTTGAAATTGCAGCCACAATGACCTGACAGAAATTGTTAAACTAAAATCAAAACTTAGTTTAAAGAAACTTTTAACTATATGTATGACTCAGTTAGTCAGTAAGATGCCAAATCTTCCGACATATATTAATGTTGTAATGTAATTAGGTAAGCAAAATGATAAACTTTTTCCAAGAACATGAATAAAAAAGACATCACTTTCGACTCTGAGTAGACTTATTATATTCAACAACCAGCAGATTGTTTATTTTTGTCATCACGAAAGAACAAAAATGCCCTCATAATCAGCAGAATCAAACAGCTAAGTGACTTCACTAATTAAAGGATTAACGACTCACTATTCTTATTGCAACAAGCATAAAATATTAGGACAGGTAAACCGAATATGCGTAACTAATGATGTCATACGCACATTGTGTTAAATAATGATAATCTTTTCAATTTTTTTTAGTTAAATTTTCTTACTTGAGCTAAAGGAGTCAAGATACTGCCTTGAGGAGGCTTGTTTCTGTAAAGAACTGTGCCACAAAGCAAGCTGATAAGTCCCATGGCCATGGCAGCAGCCGAAATGCCAAAACCGACGTCCATTCCTGAGTGTGTCTGGACATAAACTAGGAAAGTTAAGGCGATAAGTTCGCCCATCGAGAAGGCGAAATAAGCAGCGTTGAAGTATCTGGAGAGTTTCTTGGACTGTTTCGAATCGTCCTGGTTGAATTGGTCAGCACCATGAGCTATCATGTTAGGCTTAACACAACCACTTCCTAGTGCTACCAAGTAAAGTGCAAGAAAGAATATGAAAGCATGGAGCCCCTTGGCTTCTACACAGTTCTCTCCATCAGTTAACATGTTGCACTGTGGCGGTTTCAGCTGAGGAAGATGAGCTTGAACTGACAATAAGATGAATCCCTACAGACAAGTTCAAACACAGTTTTAAGAGCCATTGTAAAAATATGTGAATATGGCAAACCATGCATTGATGATTGATCCTATAACCTATCGACATGTGTTAAGACTTAAGAGGATATACTCCCTCCCCCGTTCCAGTGGAAAGTTCATTTTCACGTATAGTGCTATCTTTGACCATGAATTATCCTACATCGTTTGTGTAAGAAACTTAATAAAGTTATATTATGAAAGACCGCGAGATGTACTTCCGTAATATAATTTTGTTTTGCACGTATAGTTTAGGAATCATTCGTGATCAAATACGTCACAGAGAGTGAAACTTGGCCTTTCTGATGAGCGAAAGTACTATTCCATATCCCAACTTTCTTTATAGACTATAGTGGTCTCTTAACTTTACGCGAATGTGGAGTAGAGGATCTATGCTACAATGAGAGTCTATGACTGGCCTATTGATGGATGTAAGTGTGTTGAAAGCATGTAGTACCACTAGTTGCTATCAAGGTATAAAGAGAAGGGTGAGAAGAAGACAAACCGAAAGTTCGATAAATCCAAAGATGAGCATGGTCCAGAAGCATCCAAGATAAGAATCAGAAAGGTAGCCACCAACAAGTGCAAGAATGAAAACAGTCCCTACAAAGTTTGTGACTGTATTTGCAGCTTTTGACAATGAAAAATGCATCTCATTGATCACATATGTTATCAGATTGTTCCCTACTGCTGCTATTGCCATTATCTCAAATCCTTGTAGCCCTGCATATTTCATCAAACACCCAATCAAAAAATTGCCATGTAGAAATGAGTTTATGGAACATGAAAGAAAAGCAGAATATATACAACATCCAATAAAGGTACCTTTGGACCACTTAAAACACACATGAAAGAATAGCAAGACAGAGAACATAACACACACACACACACATGAGATGGATATATAGAGAAGGACAAACCAAGAACAAAAGAAGCAGCTCTCATGCCACCATGCTTATCAGTAGAAGGCTTCCCACTCCAAATGACAGTAGTCATCTCCTGTGGAGGAAGAGCCTTCTCTACCTCATTATTACTCTCTTGTTTCTTCTTACAAAAACTTTCCATTTTTCTTTGAGGCAATAATTCAAACAGTTAATAGGCACACAAGTAGTGTAAAACCTTGTACTGCAAGAACAATGGAGAAGTTGTTGTCTGTATTGTAGAAATTGAATTCCAGAGCAAGTGGCCATCCTATATATATAGTACACCTCACAGAGCAGCAACAAACGGAACCACATGCACAGACCCACATTTTTCTTTTCAATGTCCAAGTCACCAAGTCAGAGCCGCTTCATAATCGCGTGAATTCCACTTTCTGTGATGATTGCATTAACAAAAAGAAACAAACCCATTTCAGATTGGAGGTTGAATTTTGTGGGAGATAAGCTAATGGGTGATTAAGGCCTTAAAAAGGCTCCTATTTTTTGATGGATTGGTTCCACTGTTGAAAACTTTTCATTGTTAATAATTTTTTTGCTACTGTTTAAAACAGAGGAAGTAGTGTGTTATTATAAAGTATATGATTGAAAAATAATTAATAACATTTTCAAATAATAACTTGGGCAAAAATAAGCATTAAGCATGCATATGAATATTACAGAAGCCAAAAAGTGCAAAAAGGGGGAAAAAAAAATTTGGAACAAATTAGCTTTAATTTTATTCCAAGTAGACAATATAGGTACAACCACTCAACAGCAAAACACTCATCAAAACGAAGACCAAAAACCTGACTACCAAAATTTCAAAACCGGTAAGTAATCCTAATGACTATTTACACATGGATAGTAAGTAAAGCCATTGCAGTAGGCTTGCATCTGTTTCTTTCTGGAATAAACATCTAGCCAAAGCCACATGTGCAACTTCCTTCAAGATCAAATCAATCGTACTTCTCTTGTCCTGAAAGATCCGACAGTTACGTTCTCTCAAGTGGCATAGATATATTCAGTTATCAATGCTTTCCAGAACCTCTTCGCCGGTTTGCGTCCCTTTACCATGTTATGTAAGTTACCAAGGGTAGTCACTAAACTTCTATCTTGAGCTAGAAGTCCATGTTTTAAGCCTCCAGCCCAGCCTTAGTAAAATTACACTAAAAAAAGAGGTGCTCTAGAGATTCAGGTTTTGTACAGCAAAGCACACAAGTAGTATCCACCACTATATTCATTCGAAGTAATCGACATTTAGTTGCAAGTCTCCCCCATAGTGAAAGCCACAAGATGAATTGTGCCCTAGGAGTGGCCATGTTAACACCAACTCCCTCCAGATCACTTTTTCCCCGTAGGCCGCACAATCTTGTAAACTGCATGCATAGAATATTGCCCTCTCTCTAGCTGCCTCTGCCAATCAGCATTACCCAAAACCAGATTCCTTACTTTGATAATTTTCTTGAGCAGATAGGAAGCATCTGCAGGGGCATCCATAATAAGGATATCCTGGTCTCTAATATAGTAAGAATGTAGACATTTGATCCAAAACTTGTCCGCTTTGGAGTTGATTGCCCGAAGAAGCTTCAGGATACATACCTTATTCCAAGTAGGGAGATGTATCAAATTCAAACCTGCTTCAGCTTTCGGTCGACAGATGGAGTCCCAAGCCACTAAAGCTCTTCTTGAATCCCCAACCTCCCCCGACCAAAGGAACTTTCTACATATTGCTTCCAAAGCTTTCATCACCTTTTTAGGGAAATAAAATATTTGGCTCCAATAGCTTTGAACGGCATATAAAACACTTCTCACTAACTGCACCCTACCTCCATAACTAAGCATTTTAGAGGTCCAATGCGTAACCTTAGCTATCATCTTTTCAAGGAGAGGTTGATACTGAAGAATAGATCAAAGGGACACCCAAATACCTATAAGGAAAAAAAAAAAAAGGGAAAATTTTAGGTAACACTAATTAGTGTAAAAAGAATGTGAAATTTAGGTAACATATTTGGAATAAAGAACAAAATATAAATATAAAGGTGTAAATTTTAAAAATTACATAAATAAAAGATTAAAATGGAAAGGAAGATAGAAAAGAAAATGTCGTGTAAATGTGTAAATAAATTTAAGTCAAACACTCGGAATAAAGAGCATAGTAAATATAAAGGTGTTTGGATATTACAGAAGTAAAAAATTAAAATTGAGAGGAAGATATAGAGAGAGAGAAATGTAAATAATGTAATGTATATAAAAGTGTGAATGGATCACATCACTTCCATAAAATGAGTTTTTTCTTTTTTTTAGAAGTCGTCATATATTACGAAAATAAAGCGGAGTTCAAAGTACTTAAGTTATAAACCGAACCGAATGAAAAGAGTCTAAAAGCAGTAAATTGTTCAACCAAAAAGGAAGTATCCCACACAAAATGAAAAGATTGGCACAAGTTTTGATTTCTTCCAAACGATCTTCTTCTCCCTTCATTGGCCAAGTGATCAGCTACGGAGTTAGCTTCCCTATAGACAAAACGGATATGCACCTGTTCCAAGTCTTGCAACCTTTCAATTGCGTCCTGCGTAAGCACCTGATGCCTTAAGTGCGCTGCTTCCTCCCTGTTCAAGCAAAAAAGGAGATATTGTGAGTCAGTCTGAATAATGAGTTTCTTTATGTTCATATCCGAACAAAGTTGTGCTCCTAGCTTTAATGCATAACATTCAGCCGTATTTACATCAACATCTCCTAGGTAAGTAGCGGATGCTCTTATAAATTCCCCATTATGGTTTCTAAGTATACAACCTGCTCCAGCATTCTTATTAATATGGCAAACACTACCATCAATATTTAAGCAGTAAAAGTCAAGTGGTGGTGGTTCCCATTTAACCATAAGGGGATTTTTTATCTTGGTCTTTTTTTCTTGCAGGATCGCATTATCTTGTAAGGTATTGATGAGTGTGGTGTTGAACAGATGGATATTAAGTGGTGTTTGGTTGAAAATTTTGTCATTTCTAAAGTTCCAGATTAACCACCAGAGAACAAAGAGTTCCGGATTAACCACCAGAAATGAGTTTTTTCTTAATAATTGACAAAAATATTAAAGTATTTGTAAAATTTTAAAAAAAAAAAAAAAGATTCCCTAAAATTTGTATGAACCACAAAAATAAAAAGGGAATTATCTTCATATGCCTAAATTGTGCATACCTCAAACTTTTTTAGTGTATTAATCATTAAGTTATATACTATATTTAGAATATTGATTATTAAAATTATTATTTGTATATATTATATCACTAAAAAGGAAATTTGATTTTAACAATTAAATACGTATTTAAAATATTATAAAAAATGAGTTTAAAATGATTTTAGATAAATTAAAATAGTGAAACTAGTGTGACAAATTAAGAATAGAGAACGTAATATAAATATAGAAGTGTAAATTTGAAGATTACATAAGCAAAACAATAAAAATGGAAGAGACATAGAAAAATAAAAAGTAGGGCCAATTACATCCAGACCTCCTGTTACATTCATCACTTACGTTTCTTCCTCTTTTAGAGTATCAATTACATAACTTCCCCTATTAGATATAAACAATTACATCTAACCCCACGATTTAACTTTTTGAGAATTAACAATCGGAAAGTACATTTTTGCCCTTGAATAATTATCAGATTACAATTAAGCCCACACAACCTAAGGTTTATGTTTATTACATATTTGCCTAAAATATTTTATATTCTACAATATTAACACTATTTAATATAAAATGAACCCACATAACTTATCTAAATTGTAAAAAGGTCTCAAATATTATTATAAAATAAACCCCACAAAAGTAAAATTTAAAACAAATTCCAACTTTTTTTTTTTTTTCATCTTCTTCTTCAATGGTACCGAATTCCCGACGTTGGAACAAAACTTATACCTCTACTTTTGATCTTTGGCCCTTTTCTATCCGTACTTACTGCTTCAATTTTTTCAATTTCACCATCCTCTGATCTCAATTTCAATTTAATCAAATCAATCAATTGTAATTTGTACATATTCAAACACACACATATAGCCATATAGAGAGAGAATTAGTTGATTTAGATGGCAATCGTAGAAATCAGAAACGGTCACATGAATGTCCACAAACACACGTGCACTTCCATCATCATCACCGGCAGAATCAGGGCGGAGGAAAGCATGTTCCAAAAGGTGATGGTGGGGCAAGTGGAGGAGCAACAGAGGTTCGTGATTCCGGTGATGTGTGGACCATCCGATGTTTATGCAAGCTCCGATATGGAGCAGCAACAACTCTGAATTCTGATCGGGAGTTGCTGCTTCTCTGACCAGAGCTGCACTCAGGTACCGGAGGTTTAAAGAAGAACAAATTAAGAAAAGAAAAAAAAATAAAAAAGAGAATAAAAGAATAAAGAAAACAAAAAATAAATTGCAAAAACTAATGGCATGTTTGGTTAGCAAATTTGCCTAAGTCAGTCAACTAGAAGTGTTAACATTGGGGTTACATGTAATTGTTACCGTAAGAGGGGAATAAACGTAATTAGAGTCTCCGGTAGGGGTAGTCCAAGTAATATTCCCTAAAAAGTAAATGTAAAAGTGTAAAATATGTAGTTAAAAACTAAAATGGAAAAGTGATGGTGATGGGAGTGTTCCAACCCCAGCCATTTGGTTGCCTCAATTCGATCATGGGTGGTCGGACTAGTGTACCTCCCTTTCAGTGTACATGTGCACACTGAGCCCCTAAGAATTGACAAAGCCAACTTGTCTAATCGGGGTTACTAATTAGTAACCACTAAACTACGAACATATGATTTGATGATTTGTAGTAGACAAAATTACAAATTTGTGTTATTTTTAAAAGATTATCCCAAATAGGTGTGGGCTAATTTAATTCCTAACGTTTAGTTAAATTTTTTTTCCACAAATTAGTGATTTTGCTAAGTTTGATAAGGTGTTTACGAAACATATCACTCAATTATCTCCTAATTATTATATTAACGAATCCAATTGTAAGATATCATTTAGTCATTGATAAGTATCCGTCAATGTCTCCATATGTTGTTCACCACCATAAACAAGCATCATACTTACCATTCAACCACCATTACACAATCATTTTTAAGGGCTTCTTACATATAACACCATGCTAGTCATTTTTATTACAGATAAGCCCTCATTAGTCAAACAATTACATACAGTGCCCTTATTAGATATATTTAATTACACTAAACCCACGAACTTGAATTTGGCGAATTAAATCAATGAAAATACATTTTTACCCTTGGTCACATACTGAAATTTGACTGATACCAAACAACTCCAATTTTCATTAATTACACATTTGCCTCAAATCTTTTTAATTTTACCAATTGTCTTGTTTCAATTTCAAATCAAAATGATCCCAAATTTATTTCAAAATCACCCCTAACTTTTTTATATTTTAAAATTCATTCAAAAACTTTTTTACAAAAAAAAAAAAAAAAAGCAAATCGGAGCTGCTACAGCTCCGATCAATCGGAGCTGTGCAACTCCTACAAGACCGGAGTTGTTGAGCTCCGGCCAGGTTGGAGCTTAACAGCTTCGTTCTACTTGGAGCGTACAACTCCGATCTGATCGGAGCTGTAAAAGCTCTGATCTTACAGCTCTGATCAAATCGTAGCTGTAAAGCTCCAATTGATCGGAGCATCTTTACAACTCCAATCAATAGGAGATGTAAAACTTCGATTGACGGATACAGCTCCGGTACCGGAGTCGGTACAGCTCCGGTAACGGAATAAGAAAGAAAGAAGAAGACGGAGGAAAGAAGAAGGAAAGAAACAAAAGGAAAAAAAAAAATGAAAAAAATAAAAAAAAATTGTAAGGCTTGTTTTGATTGAGAAAAATAACACCAAATTATAAGTTGGTCAACCTAATTTTGAAATTTTAGACTCATATGTAATAGATTGATTAACGGGGATTAAACGTAATTGGAGTGTCGGGCTGCAGGGGTAGTATACAGTAAAATTCCCCATTTTTAATGATGTATGCATCTAATTCCATGAATGCTCATCTTTCTATAATCGGTATCAATACACAACCATCACAGATACAACAAAAAGTCCAGCATCATTTATTTTCTCCATTTATCAGCATCAACAAAGATCATCGACGGAAACATTAAAATGGAATGAAGGGGTTAACAATTAATTAAATGATGAAGCTCATTGTCCAATTTTCACCATTCCCACTCGTTCGCATCAAAATGTACAGAAACAAACACGAGCAACATGATTTGACATACCTATATAGGTTGGAGCCATTTGCACGTTTTGTACCTTTTTACAATGGACCAAATTTGACTCTTTACATAAACTGTGGTTGACTATACTATATAAATAAATTTTAAATTATCTAACTTTCCACTCTCAAACATGCACTTTTTGATGTGGAAACTATAATTAGAGGTTTGAATTAGTAATCATCAATCAAAAATCTAAATGTATAATGTATGTCCTCCAGTACGTGGCCTCACCGTATTGGCTTGACGGTGAAAAAATAACTCAACGCATATGCCTTGCAAGATTTGTTTTAACGAGGAAAAATTGTACCACCACTAACCCCATACGTACTTATCAAAATCTGTATATGATGAGTATATATTTCTTTAACTACACCTCTCCTTCACCAACTCAAATTTATTTCACTCGACCACTTCATAAAATATACTCCCTCTGTTCCAAACTAAACTTCATAAGGTTGACTTTTTTTCGAATTTTGACCGTAAATTACTTCTATACTACACATGATTAGTATATAATAGAGATATATTAGAAAAATATACTTGATTTTTTTTCATAATATAATTTTATTATATTTTTTGATTGTGTAATGTAGAAGTAATTTGCGGTCAAAGTTCGAAAAAATTTCAACCTTAGAAAGCTTATAATGGAACGGAGGGAATATAAAACAAACAATATATACATGGTATAATAATTTTAATCAAACACAAGAATATATTGCAGAAAAGGAAAAAAATAATCCAAAAGTTACACGTATATAAGATGATAGTGTTGCTCTGTTTTAACTAACCCATTCAACATTGTAAATAATTTTATACTACCAATCTACCATGTTTGATTGGTGCTTTCAAGTAGCTTCTTAATCGTATTGCTAATCCGTGTTCCATCTTAATTTAATGAATTTCAAAAGGAGTATGAAATGTCAAATGTACGTATGATTATGTGGGAAATGTTAACAAAAGCGGTGTTGTATCGTACGTGTTTAGTTCATATACTCTAGTTAGTACTTGTAAAAGCTTTGATTTCTTTGAACATGAAGGAAATTCATATCTATTTTACGTATCTAATTGCGTTGCACAGCCACCCAATTATACTGATCGACGTGGTGAATCTACTCAAACGTGTTAATTTGTAGCTAGTGCACAATATATAGTGAAAACATGGTGGAATTGATTTTGATAGTTATTCATTGAAGTTAAAGTAGAGAGTACTGGAGTAAGTTTCCAGCAAGGTCCAATATTAGAGGGCCATGCACTAAATTAATGTTGGTTGTATTGTGCATGTTTGTGTGTTATTACACGTAAGATATATGATAGTATGAAATTATGAATATGATAAAATGTCAAAAAGGACATGAAGAGAAGTAGGCACCTTACCACCCACCAAATTCATACATCTTGTCAATAATGTTAGACAAATTTTGCACCATGATCACCAATTACCATACTATACTATACTACTAACCAACTTTTACATATTAAAAAAGTCGTAACTATTAATACTTCAACTTTAATTTTGTGATATTCATCATTACTGTTGAGCATGAGTTTGACTTTTATTTTTATAAATTTATTATCAATGGATGAAATATCAATGGACAAATGAAATGATGATTCATAGAGATGAGCCACTAGTGTTATGCACAACTTGTAACAAGTCAAAGGATCATGTATACCATATATAAGCGTATATACTCGATCTGCTCGAAACTTTTTGAAATATAAGTTTCATTTTCACATAAGTCGGTAGAAAGTATTTGATTGAAATTTTTAATGACAACCTCAAGAATTGCATGGCCTCGGAATTTTCTAGTTAAGAGGAGCTCGATCGGGCCAGGCATCATAAACGGTACCCGGACTGGCATTCATATGTGATGTGGGATCCAAGCTGCATATGTTATGATTTGAATCTTCGTCATCCCATCACGTTTTTGCATGATGCCATGTGGTACGTCCAAGTGATCCTAGACGTGCACTGACCTAGCTAGCCAAACGAACACTACAACGCCTACATTATATTACCACCCAATTTGCACGATTGCGACTTAGAGGAGTTGAAAGTGGGTGCAATAGTTCCCAATTCATGAGATTCAACTCATAAGTCCCTTAAGTTCAAATTTGGAATCTTCGTCAAGCTTACATACTACTCCCCTATCACTTTTTAAAATACATAATGTGACCCACTATATAAAAACGGTGTAGAAATCATACATACTGAATTCACCGAAAGAGAGAAAGTATTTTGTTACAGAAAGAAAAATGTCATGATGATTGAAAAAAGTATTGAAACTTTGGAGCTATATCTGCTAGCTAGCTAGGCTCATCAATTGTCAAGAAAAATGGCTCAATTCTCCTCTACTAGTGATCATGAATATACATAGATACTACTTACTTGTGTTAATGGAATCTAGCCATCCGGTTGGTTGAATATGATCATTGCCCTAAGCGTGAAGCTATGTGAAGTGAAATGAATTGACTTTATGAGGTAACACTAGAGGTATAATAAAGGTGTTTCCCTTTACAAAATTAAAGCCCTATAGAATAGAATGCATGCATTTTTATTGATGAACAAAAACCAAGTTTTGAGTCATTGTACATTGCATTATTAAATACAAACAACGACCAAGACAATGTCATTTCGTTTCCTATCCTAACACTAGTGTTTGAGTCAAAGGTTCATGCATGTGTAAGTGTGTTAAATTGTTAATGTGTTTGTAAGCTCTCTCTCTCCCAAAGATATATGGAAGATACCTTATTATTCAAACAAAGAACGATAAAAAGGCGAAACACTTTATGCAAATATATTAACTTGCAAATAGTGTTTTTTTTTTTTTTTTTTTTTTGAATTCCTGTATTATATTTACTAGAAACAGTATTTGGTTCATTAAAAAAAAAAAAATCGGTTGGATGGTATGTACTCATTTTATTGGACTGAATTTGTTTGTTTTTGTAATGTATTTATGTTTTAGAAGGTTTGTAAAATGTGTGAAAATTAATTGTTTAGCAATAGTACCTGCTAAATCAACATATAATGAAGAAAATATTTGTCAAGAATATAAAGGTAAAACGTATTCTCAGTAGAACTTACTCATTAATTTGCACACCTTCTAAAATATAAATACATTACAAAAACAAACAAATACAGTCCAATAAAACGAATTCATAAGCATCAAAGTCTCCCTGTTGATGGTCTCAAAAGGAAAAAAGAAAAAAAAAATAAAAAATGAAGCAAAGTGTCCCTAACCAAAACCATGAACAATTGAACATGAAGGTTTCATCATTTCAGTTTCATGTTTTATATGAATATGAAGCCATAGTTCTGTGTGTATGATATGAATTAAATCTGTGTTCTACCCAGTGGGGTCATTAGACCCTCCTGAAATTTTAAATTCAATTTTTTTTAAAAATCAAATTTTGCATTTTGACCCCCTAAGAAATTATAATTTTATATTTTGACCTCCCTGAAAATTAACTCTGAATTCGCCACTGATTCAACCAATAATTAGACAAAAATGAATGCTCTTAGGGGTTCTTTTTTAACGTTTAAGCAACATGGTTATACTTATACCAATATTAACTACTTTTTCGTCCCATAATAAGCGTAACTCTTTGTTCTTCTGATATCATACGAAAAAAATAATTAAAAATATTATATTATATAAATATAATGTTTTTATTTTCATAATATAGTAATTTTTAAATTATTTTCTCAAACATTATTACATTATTCATAGTTAAAAACTGAAGTGAAATTCCGCAGGCCGGGCAGGCACGAGCCTGTAATTCTTCCCAATTACTACTTACTAAGTTGGACTTGGGCCGGTAGCTAAGATGGATTATACATCCAAATACGGCCGTTGACTGGCCCATTGGATAAACAGGGACATGACATCCAAACACCTAAAATAACCGGCATGTAATTTCCTATGCCCAGCCGTTTCTTTCTACCGAGTTCTTCTTCGGTTTGGCCGTTTTGGTTGGTTTGCGTTTTATGTTTGTCTGAGTTCGCGGTTCATAAACATTCCCAACTTCTGAGCGCGAATTTTCGCTCCGAACGTGATAAAATCCCTGAAACCCAGAGTTAGGTTTTGAGCTAAGCCACATGGAGCGAGAATTCGCCAAAACACAAAACAATTGGGAGCGGGACGTGGATTAATTAATACATATTTTTCAAAATATATTTTATTATAGCATAATTATTATAATAAGTTTATAATACAGTAAAAATTCCATATAGAAATATTGTTGGGACCGGTAAAAAATATTCTTATATATAAGGAGTTTATTCTTACGTAGTGTTTTGTGCGTAATGTTTATAAAAAAATAATATAACATACTATATGATATTTAATTGTTAACATGCATGCTAAATGTGTATTATTACAATAATATATAACATGTAATGTGTGTGTGTCTATACATACATATATATATATATATATATATAACAAATAAACTAAACTTTAATAATATATCATTTAAAAAAGATAAGATATAAATCAAATTAATCATATGTAATTATGTACACAATACTTATACTTGCTAATGAAGATGAAAACAAATCAAATTACTCAATAATTAATAATAAAATTTTCATTAATTAGAGTGCATACTATTATTCCTCGCAAACTCTTATATGCACAACACAATACATAAAAATACAAATGTGAAAAGATGTGATTGCAACTTTGAAATTCATGTGTTCCTCATAATCCACTTTAATTGCACGAGTACATCTTAAGTTTGATGTTATGCACTCCATATATACAATTATTATTTGTATGCAATTTATTATTATATAGAGGTATAAATCCTTGAAACGGGGCTTGAAAATGTCATGCAATATCACAATGTGAAGTTTATTTCTATTTACCTCTCAAAAAATTTTCTTATTCACCTCCCTAACCACCTATCCTAAAAAAATTCTCCCAAAATAGAGCCAAACGTACTGAAAAATATCACAAATATTTTCTTCCTAGACTTTTTGTTTAATTAAAGAGAGGTTTCAGTTTGTTATTCTTCTCTTCTACTTCGTTGGTCCGGTCAAGCGGCGGATGGAAAACCTCTGAATCTTCGATCATGAAGTTAAAGTCCCGATTGGACTGATGTGGTCGGTGCTTGGGTTCCCAGTTCTATATCACCAGATAAGTACATTGATCTGTGTTTCTTCTACTCCGTTTTGGTCAAAATCCAAAACGTGATATGCTTTCATCAAAACCCAAAGGAGAGTAAGAAAGATTCTTTGAACAATTCAATCATTTATTGAGTGAAGAAAGAAGGGTTTCATTTTTCAGCTGTCCAGCGTTTTCGGTCGCATATATTAGCGTTTCTTACCTAGTTTAGTAAGACGTGAACTATTCTGTGTCAAGTCGCGAACTAAGGAATCTTAAGTCGCGATTTATGATCGCTCTGACGCTCTGATCTACAGTTCACGATTGGAACGTGGAAAAATCTCCAGAACAGACGAATTATGTTGCTAAGGCTTTTTTTTAGTACGTAAATTGTTCTGGTCTGGAGATTAGTACTCGCGTGGGAATATTTATCTCTATCGCCGTCGCTCACAATGATTGCTGCCGTGAGTTCCTCTTCAGCAGCCACCGCCGCCGTTTCTACAGCCCGACACCGCCGCGCCACCACCTTTCTCTCTTCTCTCCAACCAACCTCCACACCTCGCCATCACTCCAACCAATCGGTATACACTGTCTATAAACATTTCTCACTACTTTACTTTTTTTTTTTCTTTTTTCTTTTACGCCTTTAATGGTTTTTTTTTTTTAATTGTATTTTGGTGCAGTTCACAAAGCTATTTTCTGCAATTCAAGTTAGAGCCATGGCCGAAACTATTTACTCTACCAATCTCGACTCCAAGTCCTCACATTCTGGTAATACATACTTGTTTCTTTCTTGAGCTTTTATGTTTGTGTTTTCATTACAATTCTCTCACTTTTTTGTTTTTTTTTTGTTTGGTTTGATATCTTTTGTCAGGGAAAAGACAAGCTTTGATTTCACTCTCAGACAAAAAGGATTTAACTTTGCTTGGCCATGGCCTTCACCAATTGGGGTGAGCTTCTCAATTCTCCTTCTTTTCTGCATTGCATTATTAGTCCTTACTTACGTATTTAGCTTCAAAGGTTTTTTCCTGTATTTTTTGCATAAGTTCTTGATTCTTCTTATATTATTACTACTTATATTATTAGTATCATCTATGCTGTTCTGGTGGTGAATTTGAAATCAAGGGCATTTAGTTTGGTGGTTTTAGTGTTATACTTTCTTGTAAATGCTGGATGAATTTTGTATGCCTATTTCTTTCGGAAAATTGTTATGTTCAAGGTTGGAGATAACTCAAAATTGGCGAGATAGTGATCTAATCCTCATTGTCACATCTCAAGTTGTTAACTTGCTCGGTTGTTGCTTTTTTAATCTATACCTGCATCTAAGATGGTGGCAACTAATGTTTAATCTTCACTTTCCTGACATGAATTAGGGATAGTTGAACGTGAATACCATTGTATGAAACTATTCAAACCTTTCTGTCTCCTTATGCATTGCCAGATCAAGGTTATATAGGATAGGTCTCAGTGGGTTCGAGTCTGACTGTACAGTCCAACATTGTATGCTCTCTTACAGATATCAATTATATGTCACTAACTACCCTCCTATCTTACAGCTTCACAATTGTTTCAACTGGAGGAACAGCATCTGCTTTGGAGAATTCTGGAGTGACTGTTACCAAAGTCGAGGAACTAACTCATTTTCCTGAAATGGTAAATCTTAATATCTTAATGTCTGTCAATACTATTGATTTTCTTCTTGAGGTTCAGTCTACCTGTGTCTATTGCAAAATGAAATTAGCAGGTTACCAGTTTTGCTCACAGAAGTAGTTAAATATTCTTGAACAGGCATATGCAAAATAAGAATTCTTTGCTATATGATTTGTTCCCTGAAAAAGAAAAATTAATTAAATAAAAGAAAAACAGCAGTATCAAAATAATGACAGTGAAGACAAATCTATTTGACTTGCTTTGTCAAATTAGCCTTATAAATGTTAACAATGAAACTGAATGTTTGGCGTAACAAAAGCTTTTTTCTCCTTTTATCTTTTCCAATCATATCCAGCTTGATGGTCGTGTTAAAACTTTACATCCTGGCGTACATGGAGGTATACTCGCTAGAAGAGATCTGGATCATCACATGGAAGCCCTTGATAAACACCAAATTGGTAAGTTGTGCTCCTGGTGGGTGTATTTTATTTTCTTTGAAATGTGATAATATATAGCTGGTGAAAATAAATTGAAATTGCATAACTTGGCTGTTCATGCTTGGCTTCCACAGTACATCACAGTCCTTATCTATGGTGATACATAATACACTTGCAATTTTGTTTGTCATCCAGGTACATTTGATGTGGTTGTAGTGAACTTATACCCCTTTTATGACAAGGTTACCTCCTCAAGTGATGTTCAGTTTGAAGACGGGATTGAGAACATTGATATTGGTGGACCTACCATGATTAGAGCTGCTGCCAAGGTACTTATTCTTTCCCCTTTTTGCTGTGCCTGTTTAGTGTTCATGTGATCCGTGTGTCCCATACGATGTTATATTTACTTTTCTTGATAAAACGACAAATTTTATTATATATCCGTGCGTAAACATCCATATTAGAACCCAAGATATCGTGTTATATGTCAATTAAATATGCTAGATACTTTTGCTAATGTGAGAAAGAAAAACATTATGATACTTGATTTTGTAAATTCAAAACTCAAATTTCTTTTGCAATGTTGAACAGAATCATAGGGATGTTCTAGTCGTGGTTGATTCTGAAGACTACCCAGAACTCCTTGAATATCTTAAAGGAAAGCATGATGATCAGCAATTTCGGAAGAAGTTGGCTTGGAAGGCTTTCCAGCATGTTGCTTCTTATGACTCTGCAGTTTCAGAATGGCTGTGGAAGCAGACTGGGGGAGGTAAATAGTTCATAATTATTTTACAAGCTAAGCAGTCAACATAACATTCAGTCATTCATTGATAAACACTGGGCCTAAGAATATTGAAGAAAGCAGCACATGCACAAATATGAGTCTAAAACTAAATTTTCAAAGCAATCATAGGATAGGTTAAGAGAGGATTATGGACCTTAATGTTACAGTATGTGTTTGTTCAATAGAGTATGATTTGTGTTCTCACACATGAAAATGCTTTCCTTTGAAGACAAGTTTCCCCCAAGCCTGACAGTACCTTTGTCGATCAAGAGTTCCCTTCGCTATGGTGAAAATCCTCATCAAAAGGCTGCATTTTATGTTGACAAGTCTCTCGCCGAGTTCAATGCTGGTGGTATTGCAACTGCTATCCAGCATCACGGAAAAGTACGATCATAAAATCACTTCCGTGACATCTTTGTTTATGGTATCTCTAATTTTTGTCTTGTAATGTTGTTGCTTCTTTGGTGCAGGAGATGTCATATAATAATTATTTGGATGCTGATGCAGCTTGGAATTGTGTGTGTGAATTTAGTAAGCCAACCTGTGTAGTTGTGAAACATACAAATCCTTGTGGAGTAGCATCACGTGATGATATTATTGAAGCATACAGGCTAGCTGTGAAAGCGGATCCAGTTAGTGCTTTTGGTGGTATTGTTGCGTTCAATGTTGAAGTCGATGAGGTAAGATTAGTACTTGAATCTTTGGCCTACATTCTTGTGTCAATAACTATAACAAAAAACAATTAAGGTTGTGGGGCTTTTTCGTTTGGTTGCACATACTGTGGACAAGTTATAGTGTATGCTGTTGATCTTCATGCTGGAAGCAGAAAATAATTTAATTGTGTTTGTGTGTGTGTTCTGATAGGCTCTTGCAAAAGACATTCGTGAGTTTAGAAGTCCAACTGATGGTGAAACTCGCATGTTTTATGAGATTGTTGTTGCACCAAAGTATTCTAAGAAGGGGCTTGAGGTACTTCGTGGAAAGTCCAAGACTTTGAGAATCCTCGAAGCAAGCAAGAACGACAAAGGGAAACTCTCACTCAGACAAGTTGGTGGGGGTTGGTTAGCTCAGGAGGCAGATGATTTGACACCAGAAGACATACAGTTCGATGTTAAATCTGAGAAAATTCCAGAACAAAATGAACTAGATGATGCAAAATTTGCATGGCTCTGTGCAAAGCATGTGAAAAGCAATGCTATTGTCATTGCAAAGGTTTGTGGCCTTGTATAGTTACAAGTCTACCCTTGCAGAAATCATTGCTCACCGATTAATATCTGGCTTTTTTTTTTCCAGGACAATCGTATGTTGGGTATGGGAAGTGGGCAACCAAACCGACGAGAGAGTTTGAGGATAGCAATGAAGAAAGCAGGAGATGAAGTCAAGGGAGCTGCATTAGCTAGTGATGCTTTCTTCCCATTTGGTTAGTTGCTACTTTCTACTTACTATAATCATCTGTTAGTTTCGTCATGCATTGCATTTAGTTATACAACATCTTAGACTTGACTCTTGAGGAAAGTCACCAGATTAAAGGGGACAAGAAGCTGTTTACGTTCAGTAATTGAAAAGGAAAAAGAAATTCAATTTCAGCTATCTAACCCCTTGCTTGTTACCGTTCTGTCCTAAATATTGGATACAATAGCGTGGAACGATGCTGTGGAAGAAGCATGTCAAAGTGGGATCGGAGTTATTGCTGAGCCTGGCGGTAGCATGAGGGATCCTGATGCAATCGAGTGCTGTAACAAGTATGGAGTTTCACTTGTTTTCACAAATGTGAGGCACTTCAGGCATTGAGTGATCCAGTTTAATTTTCTTCTGTTTCTGGTTGAATTTAACACAACAATGTGAGACATTATGTAATCTTGTTCACAAACACAATCAATGTATCATTAGTTTTGATCTATTTATTTAGCATATGATTGAGTTTCGTTCGGCTATATTAGTCTTTTTGTTGAGATACATCAGCAGTTTACCTATTACAGAAGATCATATATAGTATGGTGTTTTCAAGATCGTATATATGGTGTTTTCACAAATTACTAATGCCACAACAAATTGTCTTTTATATGGACCACATTTATAGCTAAATGCCTAAAATTTATAAATTTGCTCTGGCTTAAATAATGTGTGCTCTACAATTATCACCTGTTTTTTAGGCAAACAAATGGTGACAATCTAAAAATCATAGTGTTCTGTTTGTTATTTATAATTATTTTATATAAATTTATATCTATAATTATTTTATATAAATTTATATTTAGTACGGGATGCAAGTATTTTCTGATCACACAAATTAACTTTTCAAATTAATCATCATATAGCATACATTAAGTGAGGGAATCAATTGATAAGTTCATGCCAAAGACACGAAAATTAAGTTAAAACTTGTTTGATAAAAAAGGATAATGAAATGTAAACTCATCATCCAAGTAGCAGTTATAGACTATAGTATAGTGATAAGTATTTTTGCCTCACCATCTTGATGTGCGAATTGAATGACACCCACCACAAATTTGGCTTTTGATTTGTGACAATTTATGTTTTCCATATTTTATTTTTCTACTTCACCTTTGTACCTTTGTGTAGATATTGAACGTACACACTACAAATTTGATCTAACGCGGATTAAATGACATCTTACTAGTTACTACAAATTTGATCAGAGAAAAATTACATTTTGATTTGTTTATTTGTTTACAGGATGGTTTCTCCTTTTCATTTTAATTTATTTCCCTCTTCATCTTGATGTGCGGGTTGAACGTCATCCACCAACTAAAAATTTAATCAGCATCAACATGTCGTTGTAGTATAATGTTATGTATTCGTCTGTCATATGGGTAACCTGTGTTATATTACATTTTGATTCATTTGTTTGTTAACTACACGGATTATATTTTCGTGTTAACTTATTCCCACTTCATCTTAATATATAGATTAAATATACTACTACAAATAACAACAGCTGTCGTTGTAGTATAGTGGTAAGTATTCCCGCCTGTCACGCGGGTGACCCGGGTTCGATCCCCGGCAACGGCGTTATTTTTATTTTTCCCTCTCTTTTTTGCTCATCTTTAACTATACTCCTATAAAGTTGTTTCCCTAACTGAACTTAATGTTTGGGTTCATCTCACCTACTACAAATTCGATTATCATTCACTTTTTTTTCCCATTTGTTTGCTCATTTTTTAATTTTGTCGTTTATTCATTTTGTTAACTTTGTTTACTCGTTCTCGTTTACTCCTATAAAGTTATAAAGTTGTTTTCCTAATTGGACTTAATGTTTGGGTTCAACTCACCTACTACAAATTCGATTATCATCCACTTTTTTTTTTTTTTTTTTCCTTTTGTTTGCTTTTTTAACTTTGTTTACTCGTTCTCGTTTACTCCTATAAAGTTATAAAGTTGTTTTCCTAGTCGAACTTAATGTTTGAATTCATCTCACCTACTACAAATTCGATTATCATCCACTTTTTTTTTTTTTTCTTTTGTTTGCTCGTTTTTTAACTTTGTTTACTCGTTTCCGTTTACTCCTATAAAATTGTTTCCCTAGTTGAACTTAATGTTTGAGTTCATTTCGCCTACTACAAATTTGATTATCATCCACTTTCCTTTTTTTTTTTCCTCTCGTTTTTTTAATTTACCCGTTCTCATTTACTCCTATAAAGTTGTTTCCCCTAGTCGACCTTACTCTCGCCTACTACACATTCGATTATCATCCACATAATCCACGTACGCACTTCTTTTTGATGTAGATCGAACCTTACTTAGTAATTTAGTGAATTATTTCTAACCCTATTAGTAATTTAACATCGATAAAAACATGATACGGAAAACTAATTATTTAATGAAGTATAATTATAAATTTACCATGCACGTTTAGCCAGAATTATAATTTATACTTCGGGCTGGAGATTCTCCTTTTGCCCTTAACCGTGTAGTTTATTTGTTGTACTCTGAAGTTTGAAAATTTAAAACGATTAACAGCTGAGAGACAATCTAATTCAACAAAACCACAAAAACTGTTTGCTCGAAGACTATTTAATACATCAAAATTCAGATTCAACAACTTGATTGGAAATCCAATACAACCGAAGCCCAATTAAAGAGCCTTTTTGTAGTTGATCATGAACCATCCATCTATAAGTTGCAAAGTTCACAAATTTTAAGGTACAAGTCTTCGTAGGTAACCATCTCAATAATCTTAAACTATAACAAGTTGTAGACCAGACGGAGGATAACGTTCAGGTCCATTCTCCTAGAGGAGGATCAACGGCAGTTCCTCCGTAAACCACCACAACATCTGCTGCTCCATATACATAAACACCATGCTAATTTCATACTCTCTGCCTTTCTTGCTTCATCAGCTGTATGAATTCGCCAAATACTGCCATACAAACAAATTAACATTACAATGATATTACTTGCTAATATAGGAGTTCAGAATACAGCAAAAGAATTTCCTGAAATAGTACTCATAAGTATCAAAATGTAGATATGTATCCTGCACTATCAACTTGATCTATTAGCATTCCCTTGGAACAGTAAAAGGATATGCTAGATGATGTGAGATCAATCAGAAGCTAACAGCTTCCCGAAAAAGGTGATAGCAATCACAACCTCTAGCATCTACTCGCATAAAGACTTACATTCATTAGAGGCAATGATAAAACTAATTGCAAATTGCATTAGATAATATTAAAGGGAAATGGCCTACAACACACAGATCAATATTTGGCAGGTCTAGTTTTCAAATAACAAGTTAGAAACTGCTTTCAGAGAATTTACTGCTTCGTTTACTAAAGCTTTTTGTAAGAAAAATCATTAATTCAAGATTCAAAGTAAGGGGAGATACCAAGATCTGAATCATGAGGTCCAGGGGAGGCTTCAGGATGATATTGAAGTGACATGAGCTTTTGCTGAGAAAATGCTAGCCCAGCACAGCTTCCATCATTGAGATTAACATGAGTTACCTCTACTCCTTCCGGGAGCGATTCAGGGTCAACAGCATAGTTGTGATTCTACATAAGACGTAAAAACTATACTAAGTACTATGTATGAACCCAAAAGGATAAGTGAGCAAATGAGGGTACAGACCTGGGCACTGATCTCGACACGGCCATTTCGAAGATTACGAACTGGATGATTTCCCCCATGGTGACCAAACTTCATCTTGTAGGTTTTACCCCCCAGAGCTTGACCAAGCAATTGGTGACCCATGCATATACCGAAAACAGGTACTTTTCCAATCATTTCCTTTACTGTTTCGACAGCATAAGGAACAGCCGATGGGTCTCCTGGACCATTGCTAAAGAGAACACCATCTGGGTTCATCTTTAGAGTTTCAGAAGCAGGCCATGTTGAAGGAACCACAGTGATTTTACATCCATAGGATGCCAGACGTCTAAGAATGTTATGCTTGATGCCAAAATCATAAGCAACAACCTTCATCCAAGATTACAAGGCAGTGGTGACTATAAGTTTGCAAGCAATTAATCTATGAAGAACAGATAGTGAACTTGAAAAACTAACCCGAAAAGACTCATTGTTTCTTGCATTAAAGTCCCATTTTTCATTTGTTTTATCAACCCATTCGTAAGGAGTAGTACACGAAACCCCACTTATCAAATCAACCCCTGCAAATAGTTTTCAAAAATAAAAAAAATAAAAAATAAAAATAAAAAGAAAGAAGAAACCATTATAACTATTTTCTCATGAACATAGTATCCAAATTACAAAATATTTTATAGAACAAACTATACCAACTATATCCCAAGTTCTAGACATCTCCACGAGTTCCTCATCAGTTTTAGATTTTTCAGTGCTTAATACACCAATAAGACTGCCATCTTGTCTCAATCTATGAGTTATAGCTCGCGTATCGACATCATCTGTAGCATAATGTCAGTACAAGAAACAAGTCAGGTAAGCAACTAGCCATTCGGTGCTCAATAATAACACATAAAAATGGCATACATATCCCCATGATGTTCCTTGATGCCAAATAGTCTCCAAGAGTCTCCGTGCATCTATAATTTGAGGTGCTGCAGAATTTAAGCAAGAAGAGAGAAAGATCGTGTTGGTAGAATGCTGGAGGAAAAGGCAAAACAAGAACCATAATCCACACCACAAGTGAAAATTGAGATTGCTAGAGGAGACTTTACCTAATACTCAAATTTCGAATGACTAATCCCGCCAGAAAGCCTTGTCTTGACTCTTCATCATCTGCAAAGAAAATAATGCATATTCAATTGTACTCGCAGTGCATTTTAGAAGCATAGTTTACATCTATATGGTAAACTCAGACCACCTACCAAAATTGACACCGGTGTTGCCAATGTGTGGATTGGTCATCAAAACAAACTGGCCAGCATAACTAGGATCAGTGATAATCTCCTGGTACCTACATTACAAGCAACACCAATTTAAATACACAACCATATTAAAGACCAATAATGTTTGATCCTTCCAATCAATCCAACTCTGACTTTCTTGTGATTCCGTATGCAAAATAAAACTAAACTCAGACAACCTTATGGCAGCCTTGCAACAGTATATAGGACCTCTCATGGTCTCTGTCTTATGTTATTTCTTAATCTAACTTTGTAACTATTACACCTCTATTTAGCTAAATGAGCAATATACTTCAACATATTAAACAATAGCACAGATTGAAGGAGAAAAAACTGAACTATTACACCTCCAAGCGAGAGATAATAAGCATATCGGCCGCTAAGGTAGCTGATTGTATCAGATTCTTTTTACAAGCAATAACACGATAGTTCAAACAAATGCCATAATCTATAGTCCAAACAAATGCCATATTCTACAGTTCAAACAAATGCCATAATCAGTTTGAAACAGCTAAAAAAATGAGTTACACAGGAATAGAATAGTAGAAGAAAAGTTACATACCCAGTCAATGAGGTATTAAAAACCACTTCACCAATTTGGGTACCAGATGCACCAAACGACTTTGCCCGCCAAACAGAACCATCTTCCAGAACCAGCCTAGCATCAGCCACCTTCCATGGCGTTTCAACTAATAACAAATAACAAGGCACAAATTAATTTTAGATAAAACAAACAAACACACCAATTTTACTTTAACAAAAATGTATGCATACCTGCCGGCTGTGAATTGTTGGCGGACAAGACCGATTGGCAGCTGACGGTGAAGAATCTGAATTTAGGTGAGGCGTTAGTGAGGTGGCGAGGTTTGATGAGGTAATTTGTTTGGTGAATTGTTCCCGAGTGAATTCCAATGGCAGACTCCATTGTTAATGCCTGTGGCTTCTTCTAGGTTTAGGTTTTCTGTAAACAACCCAACAAATCAGTAGATTTCGTTAGTTTTTTGGTTGTGGGTAGGTAGGTTCGACCAACGTGAACTAAGGATTCTTAGATCACGAACTAATTCATTTTAGTTCCTACATAGCCAATTGGGCTAATTGGTTAGGCACCTGGGCTAGGTGTTATGAGTTATGAGTTCTGACTCTAAATTACATGTGTTCGACGAGTGTGTGATTATATCTAACCTGTTGTTACTTTTGTTAGGTTTGTGAAATGCTAGTAATATAGTTAGAGCAGAAATTACTAATGCCAGAGCAATTTGAACACTTTTAGGAATGATTAGTGTCTATAAAATATAAATTTCTCTGGCATTATGTAATTTTAACTCTGAATATATCATTGGCCTTTTGTGAAATTGTAATTGTGTATTAGTTGAACATATAAGGCTCAGGTAATATTGATATTCAAAATAATAAATAAACGGACCTGGCAATTGAATTGACAAATTAAGAATAGTGAAAGCAATATTCAATACAAGTAACATCCTATTTGGATTAGCTCGTGTACATTGTGTTTTACGAATTTGATGAACGGTATTGAATACCGGTAAAATATATTATACTAATGATATCTTTTACAAATAGAGTGAAACTTACAATATTTGAATATAAAAGATTATCTATTCAATACTCTGACAATATTGTCTTAATTAAATGAAATTAGACGGAAATTTATATTAACTTTAGAGAGCCTAAACTTCAAATAGTAAATTACACATACAGTAAATCTTAATACCTAATAATTAATGCCCTCATGGAGTAACATTCTGTTTGACTAGTGTAAAGAAAGGAGGTCAATTCACTCTTCACGTTCATCATTTGGTGAACGGCTAATGAAATTGGTGGACAAAAAATGGGCCTTTTAAAAGGAGTAACGGTCACAAAAATGAAATCATGGACCTTTATAGAATTCAAAGAGCGCATTAGAGCCACTAAAGTCTAAAGCAAAGTGAAGCTTTTTCTGTAATGTGCAAAACTTTCATGTCTTGATTCCTAGAAATTCAAGAGCCAGTATCAAGAAGCAGCATACAAGGTGAAGAAGCTGCAATATGAAGATGATCAAAGCCATGAAAAGGCTCAAGTTCTGGTCCAAGAAGAAGAGGAAAAAGATTTCTTACACTAATTATACCACAACCGATCATCGATCGCCACCACCTCCAAGCCGCCCTGCTCCTCCTCCCCCACCATACTACAGCTACTACCACCGCCCCTACGAGCCAGTTGTGCCCTCTGCTCCTCCTCTACCTCCATGGGTAGACTTCGACGAGCAATTGGAAGAGACGATCCTTCTGAGTTCTGAGGCAGATTCAGCTTGTACAGGCGCAGAAAGTGAAAGCAAAAATCAAGAAGATTATTCAGTTCAAGAAGATATTAGTGCTGGTGAAATATATACTGAAGAAGAATGCGGATCTGGTTCTTATCAGCAGTACATGGTTACGGAACCTGCTTACGACGATGTTGTGGTTGCTGAATCTAAGAAATTGGAGAGGGCTAATGGAGCTTTCGGATGCTTTCTTGGTTTTGGAGCTCATTTGGTGCAGTGTGTTTTTCCTTGTTTTCATATCAAAGAGGATCGGTATGATGGAATTCGTAAGATATGTATCAATTGATGATCCTGTAAAAGACAGATAAACTCTCCAGTTCTTGTAATTGGTGTTCCTGTTGCAGACTTACAGTTTCATTGAGATTTTTAGAGAGGTGTACAGAAAATGTTGAATAAGAAAAATGGTGCTACAACTTACAACTTACTAGAAGCTTTTTCCGGATAATTTCTACCGGGACAGAGGGAGTACGGTGTATATCTGAGAGTTCTTGTGTAGCTTACAAGTTACAAGTAATACACTAATATCGCGTTACTGTTCCTATACGTTTTTTTGCTTTCTTTCTTTTTGTCTTTTCTTCCATTTTACGCTTTGATATTTCTTTTCTCTTCCCTCTTATGTGAAGTTGTAAACTGATCACGAACACAGAATTGCAGCACACATCCGTATATTAACCATTCAGATACAGGAAAAGAAAATACTGTAGGAGATCATTGACAGAGACATAAACTACGAGTCTGCAAAAGAAGATGATGAAGGACCTTCGTTTTCAGGAACAACTCACTCAGGCTCCCACCGCCCTCTGTCTTCAGTATCTTCATCAAACTGGTCATCAGCCATGCTCGATCTCCTCCCTTCCAAACGCCTTAATTGACTTTCAGGATCGGAATTTTCTGCTTCTCTCTTTCTTTTCGGTTCCTTCTTATATTTTCTTCCAGAATCCTCTCGTTCCCATTTACTAGTAAACTTTCTCGACCTAGAACCATAAATTCCATAGCTTCGTTCAGTACTAGCATGTTTACTATCTCCACCTCTTCTGATAGAGTGATTTGCCTTGGACTTTTCATTTCCATATTCCTCATAATCATCCGGCGTTGAACATTTTTCTGCACAGGTGTACTCATCCTTCCTATTACACCGACTACCAGTTGATTTGCCCTTGTCAGTTCTTCTGTCATCCATGCAGCAATCATCCGGAGATTTAGACACTTTTCTATGTTGCCTTACATCTTTCCCCTTGCCTTTAACTGAGCTAATTTCCTTTGACTTTGCATTGCAACCTCTACCCACTTCTTGAGTCCTCCTCTTCTTGTGTGTTGTTGAGTTATGCTTATGATATTTTTCTTCATCGCTGCTAATTAGATCTGCATCAGCTTCATGTATCTCGATTTTACGACCTATAGATTCCGGACTCCTGTTTATATGAAATCTAGAGCGTTTCTTTGAGCCATGTCTAGTTCTTTCCCTCTCTGGCATAGTTCTATCTGTATCACTATCAGTAGATGCATCACTTCTATGCTGCATTGATCTAGAACTTGATCTATCATTCCGATGCTTCTCATCAAGTTCTGGCGTCCTGCTAGTGGCACGTCTATGTTGTCTGCGTTCTGCCCTGCTTTGAGTATCATCCTCATAGTGATTTCTTGAACCTCTTGAATAGTCGATATCTCTAGACTGTGATCTCCGAAAGTGGTGAGATCTGTTAAAAATTTCGACTGTTAGAAGTAGATACAGAACCCGAGAAATCAAAGAAATAATACTAGTATAGCCTCCGTAATAGTGAAGATTAATTGTCTGCTGGCATTTCATAAGTACCTGTCTGCATCAACTGTCGACTTTCTGCTGGAATGCGATTTTGGGCTTTCTCTCTCAATCTCATAGGCAGATTCACCAGAGCACCCAAATAAAGCAACCATTCTTTGTACCCAGTATCTTGGAGGTGGTTTGTCCCAATCAGCCCATTCATAGTCTCCCCCAGGATTCTGAAAACAGTGGATGAAATTGCAGGCTACTCCACGAGAACATGTCTGGCAAGGAGGCCATATGTGAGGAAACGACTCAAACGAGGAAAGTCAACATAAGCATGACAAAAGTTCCAGACCTTACCTTAAGCTTTGATCTCATGAATTCTCCACATATTGCAACCCTCCATTTAGTTAAACTAACAAACTCGCATTGCACCTAATCAAAATAAGTTACAGAAAGTGAGAAAAACAATCCTTGTTAACTTGCATACAGCCACGAGAGTTACTGGCAACTGATTTGAATCGACTCAATGAGCCCAAATATGTTATACCATTATGATCGGAGTTATATGTAAGTAACAAATATTTAGACTATTTTAGAAATAGTTATACTCCCTCCATCCCAGTTAATAGTTTATGTTTTCCTTTTTCATCCATTCCAACCAATAGTTCACCATTCCTTTTTTTTTAGCAACTTCTAAGTCATATAACGATACCAAATACACATGCTATAAAACATTTAGGCCTCCCTAGTTGGCAATTTCCCTGTACGGGGGTGCAGTTTTGAGTTGAGGTTTTTAAGAATGCATTTCCTGCTGTCATTGTCATTACTCCACTAGAGTAATGGCATATATACTGTTACAATTTAATCATAGGCCCTTATCATACCAAACAAGCAAATCATTTTAAGATAACATATAGGAATCATCGTGCATAAGCATGAATACAATAGGATATGGCATCTGTATGTTACAAGAAAGAAATACCTGTTTCCCCGCGAAGTAACGACCGTTTAAAGATTTATAAGCGAGCACAGCAGAATCCAAAGATTTATAATGCACATACACATTTCCCCGCAGATGAGGTGAACAATTTTTGCAGACCTGAGACACAGTTCTTGCTGGTTATCCACCAATATACGAAATGGGAAACATGAAAGACGATTGTTATCTCAGTAAAGCAAGCTGCAATGGACTTCCTATTTGTGGTTATAAGATATAGCATAAATGTAAGTCCATGATTTTAAGCTAACAGAGACATTGGTCACCAAAGATGGAATCAAAAGCTAAATGCAGCCAGCTTTTCTCATGTGGAGGTGGAACTGATAACAACAACTACAACAGCAAATGTTTGAACTAATCTAACACTGAAAGTTTGAACTACTTATATCTACGAGTACCTCTTCTCCATGATATTTACAGCATATGAGCTATGAGTAGGGGATGAGGGTTGGGGAAGGGGGAGTTGGAGTTGGAGAAGAAGTAAAGAAAAGGACAAACAGATAATTACTCGACAAAATAAATAGGATAAGTACACACCTTGAAATTGATAATCTCGCCAAATTTCAAGAATTCAGTATGGACGTCCTCATAGAACTCTTCATACGCATGTTCAACCTCTTCATCGGTGCACTGGCATAAAGCAGAAGAAAATAGGGTTGGTTGTACATAACTATGCATAAAACTATAGAATGTAACATGTTTTTATCTAACCCAATTCCAAAGAAGAGTGAAAAGTCGAGGATTGCTTTAACTTCAACAGAGACTGGCTGCTTATTGCATGCGTTCATACAGATCTCAAAACCCTAATTATATGTATATGATCACAGTTCATAGATTGCAAACCGTACATGTAGAAGACTTCCAACATGCAGACATGCAAGCTCGTCTTAGAAAAAGTATTTAAATGACTTGTATGCTAAAATTAGTTTTTCTACTCTCTGACAGAATCTATTACACAAACCTATGAACTATGTCCACTTGCTTGGTTTCGCATCATAAACACCGAGGATAGCTACTGGCAAAAGATGATGATCAAAGCAGTTTTACGAAACCTGAGAGATATCGTATTTCCTAATGTTGCCTAAACACTAAAGATAGAAAGATCCACATGATGAGGAATACAACGAATTTGTATTCATTTCTGTATGCAATAATTTAAACGCCCGGACAGAGACGAGTAAACACAAACAGCTATTGACTTTGCATTGTAAACTAATATGGAGAGCTAGGCCATGACTGAGAAAGAGTTATAAACCAACTCATCCCTCCTCCATTCCCCTCGACTACTGAAAACCTATGTAACCTAGGTTTGCACATAGTGGACTGGTGCTATATGCGCAAGATGGATTAATTACTGAAACAGCCACCACTTATTGTTGCACCGTGATACTGCTTGTACGTTATGTGGATGGACTCTTAGTGTTTTGTTGGTAATGCTGAGGATTTATCTGGCAGTGGAGAAGAAAAGTTGCAAGTGCTAGTATACCAGATTGAAAGGAGTAAAGGAAACATGCTCTGTAGACAATTATTGCACGGAGCCAGAGATTAGTGGAAAAACCCAGTCTTACTCATCAACTGTTTAGACACTACGTACTGGGGAAACCACCTAGCTTCCTCATCTTCACTTTTTCTCTAGCATTCACCAGACTTAAATAAATAGCAGTGGAAACAGGAGTGGTATTTGTTGTGAGAGGATTTATTTCAAGATCTCCAATACACAAATTAGCTTCATACTAGCATCTAGACATCCTGTGTGATAAAAGCATGGTCTGTTGCGATGGAGTTAAAGATTCTTCCGAGATTATGGCATGATAAAAAGTTTGGGATATATAGTGGAGTGTAAATCACACAAAATGAATGACTAGACTCGCATGTCCGAAAGATGATCTAATTATGAAACAATACAAAGAAAAATTTCTCAAATGATGTAGTAAGCAACTGTTCTATATTACTTACTGTTACTGCCAGAATGATGTAAACCTTCTCTAAGGCATACAGAGATTAGACAAGATCCTGAAGTTTTCATAAGCTCAAACCTTAGAAAGTCACATCTATTGTCCGATGTCCAACACCCACGAAATGGATCCAATTATACTAATATTAGTTAAGGAGCTGAATAATTACTATAGAAAAGTCAGTTGGTGATAAACAAACTAAAAAACACAAATTCATAAACTGATCGCTGGATATGAATGCATGTTACATTTTGTTTCAGGTTGTGTCAACATCATATTCACAATTTTCTATCCACATATAACCAATCACACATTAAAAAAATAATTTAAAAAAAATCATGATTCTCATATGAAAAAAAATATAAACAGAAGTAATGGGAGTAATAGCTACATAAGTGGTTAACTGTAGGATACATAGTTGACATTTTCTTTTTCGTGAAACCACCAAGTCCAGTACCACGGGCTTTCCTTGTTCGGACTCTCCAAACCATTTCATCCACCGCATTAGAAGAGTGTCATTTTCCTTTTTTTATCTAATTCATTAAGGAGAAATTCCAATGCGATATCAAGCAACCACGGAGAAACATGAATAGCGTCAAAGCATGAAGGTCAATACGACCAGGAGAATAGCAACATCAAGAAAGGATGTTATAATACTAATCACATTGCACATCAAAGGTTTTATTCAGGCTCACCGAGGTCAGTTTTGGGGTGGGGTGTGTGTGTGTGTGTTGGGGGGAGGGGGGGAGGGAGTTGAGAAGCATGACAAGTTTTTAGGGTCCTTGCATATACGTCTTTGAAAACAAATTAGTGAAGCAGTTGTGTCATAGAGACTTTACAACATAAGCAATAATTTGTGAATTTATTCAGGGAATGGTAAACATGGACACTCTAGTGATGATGCATTATGGTGTGGCTAAAAATCAGTGCATTTCATATTCAATTGCATAAGCTATAGATATAAAGAGCAGGATACTAGAGTCACATGTAGACTGCATTAACAGACCTCAAGCCCCTCATCCTGCTCCCAAGCTAGACCAGGGCCATTGTACATGTTCTTGATTAGCAAAGTGCACGACTTATCAGGGTAAAAATGAATTCTGCTGCAATTTGTGCCAAAACGACAGGCCCCTGTTTTGTGGTGGAAAGGACAGTGAGCTTTATCCTGGCATAAAAAGGGATGAAATGTAAGTTTTCCCTGAAGGAAGACAATGTTAGTAGAAGCCGGTTCCCAGACCTTAGTAAGAGGTCCATGAGTGTTCTATGAAGCAAGGGGGGGGGGGGGGGGGGAGGAGCAGCATACAAACCTGCTCAGTACCAAAGTTTGGAGTCTGATTTGCGACATTTTCTAATAGTTGTTGAGCGGAAGGAATAGCTCCATTCGTATAACTAGCAAAAGCTTCTGACTGTGGAGGAAGAGGGTTCGATGTAGGTCTATTAGGATCCTACATTACATAAAAAAAGTTCTGTAAGTCCACGTGTTGAAATGATCGGGTGGTAACTATTTGAAGCTCAACAAGTTAACCTCTTTCGTGATTTGTTGGTCCGTGTTCTTTTTCACCCTGACTTTTTTCTTCTGGACAATAATCTCGTTACCCTTCCAAATAATTTCAGGAGGCCCTTCCTCCACATATTCCCATCCATCTTCATCCATGTCATTTTCATCCTGCATGAGTGAAGCAAGTGTAAACAGTTCAACAATAAAATAATGCACTGTAAGAGCAAAAAACAAGACAAATGCAATAAGAATTAATTGCACATCTTAGCACTACAACTGGAAAATGCAGCAAATCTTATATTTAACCTTCTTTGAGCAGTTCAATCCAGCTAACATCATTTTCCTCTAATGAACTTGAAGTAATATTCTTCTTCAAGTTAATGTCACACCTGAGTTCTCAGACCAGGTGCAATCTATTCCTAAAACCTAATTGCCACCTTAACTCTGCCCTGAATATCTATTCTCACCATTATACCACACAAATTTCTCAGATTCCATACCTAACCACAGTTTCTATATTCTATATACTCCAATCAACTTCTGCAAGTACTTCTACCATGATCAACAATAGAGCTTAACTCCAATGATCAAAGCCTCATTCAACAACACAAGAGTTAATTTATAACAACATATAGGTAATTCAAGTAAATCAAATAGATGGAATACCTTATTGCCTTTCAACCGATCTTCTTCTTCACGAGCTCGTCTCCTTCTCTCTTCTTCCTCTTCCTCCAGAGCTCTTCTTCTCTCCCACTCTTCCAGAATCTTCTTCTCTCTCTCCTCAAACTCTAGTCTCTCCTTTTCAATCCGAGCCTTCTCCATCTCCTCCTCGGCTTGGAGCCGCCGCAGCTCTTCTGGATCGTTGAGCCGAGCTTCCTCTAATTGGCGCGCCATCTCCGCAAGCTCCTTCCGTTTCTTCTTCCGCTTCTCCTTCTTCGCTAGCTTCCGTCTCTCCTTTCGGCTCGCCTCTGTTGCCTCTGCATCACCATTGTTGCTGTTATTATCATCCATGTCGTCACGTTCTTCTTCGTTTTGTGTCTTGTTAGCTGTGATGTGATGTTCAGCCATTGCTAGGGTTTTCAATTTGATAATTCTTCCAGTTCCAGTTTCTGCTTTTTGAAGAACGGGTAGAGCTAGAGCTTCGTCAATTTAGCAAATGGGGGACGATGAGGAAAAAGAATAACTGATGTCAAATATCTTTAATTTAAATTAAATAAATAAACATGAAATTAAAATACAGAATTGTAACTGATCATTCGATTTCGTTGACTTTTTTTTTTCTGACTCCGTATTAATTATAACTCATATCGAAAAAGTAATTTTTGAAATTATATTATAAAAATATAAGATTTGCACTCATAATATTGATTTTCCGGTACAATTTAGGATTAATTCGGAGTCAAATAAAGACAACAAAAAGTCAACGAAATCAAATGGAAAACTTTAGTAGGGACGGACCAAGTACTAATTGGCAAAAAAATATGTCATTCATAATTTTAAAAAAATACTTTATATACAAAACTAATTACATTAAATTAGCTTACTACTACATAAATAATACTCGTACTACTAGTCATTGTATTTATTTTCCTCATACCACTTTGAGAGCGTTGGACCGGGATCTTCACCTCTTCTAATATATTTTTCATACTTGATCTTAAGTTTGACCCTTTCTAATTGATTATGTTCACTCAAGGCCGACGATGCACGATCATCTGAGCTTGAACTTCCTTGGGCATTGTGTTTGGCTTGGTCACTTTCAATGGGGCACGCTACTGGAGTGACCGGTGTAGATTCGAAGGCATTAGGATCACTTGGAGTATCTTCGTTGTTACCACCAGAAGATGCAAATTGACCGATCTCGTTGATCCGAAAACGTTTTGATTTATCCAAAGGGTTTATGCGTGAGTTGACGTAGTCAAACCATATCGGTTCTTTCCTCAACAACTCGTAGCATTCATCGTACTTCCACATTTCCTTTCTCTTTGCACCTTGCTTTGCCCACAATTCTAGTGCGGCCTTTTTCTGGTCGATAATTGAAGAACACTCGCTTGCATTGGATTTTTCAACCTCATTGAGGCAAGAAATAAATTGGGCTACGGAAGTGTTTAGGCTGTGCCACTTGTTTTTTAGAGCGTTTGATTCCCTTGAGGCTTGGCTTGGGGTCCGGTGTTGATTGAAAAAATTGGCCGCACGAAGCCAAAATGTATTTCCAGATTGATCCTTACCGCACACCGCATCTTTACTTACATTTATCCAAGCCTTACACACGAGCACATGGTCTTCATCACTCCAAGGAGTCTTCGTAATGCTCTTAGACTTCTTTTCCTCTTTCGGGTCCTCCATTTGAACATCTTCCATGACGGGTAGAATTGGGTCATTGACTAAATCGGGATTAGTAAGGTTTGGTTGAGGTTGTATTGTGGCTTGATTAAAATTGAATTGGGGCGTTGGGTAAGTGGTCGTATTTGACGTATGACTAGAAGAATGAGAAGATTGATTACCCGGTGGTGAGTTGATACTTTTGGAACACAATTCTTCCCATTCTTCCGGTGTAAACCTGTCTCGAAATTTACTTGGAATCATGAGTATATGGAGGAGACTAGAAGGTTTGGTGGTGTTGTGTGGCAATTGAGGGGATGAAGATGTATTTATAGTGTAGTTTTCATATCAGAAAATATCAGAGAAGAAAAAAAAAAATAGATGCAGTGTGCCGTTGCACATTAATGTGTGCCCAACGGCACACTGGCAATATGGCATACATGCAGTGTTCCGTTGGGAGCCTTTTTTTTCTTTTCAAATGTTACTAAAAAATGTACCAAAGAAACTGTACACAAAAAATAGGAGTAATAATCATATAAAGCAGAAGTTTTGCAACAATCATGGCAACCTTCCCTTCCTCACTTTGAACAAGAGATCGTCAATGACAAATTGTTATGTGCCATTCCGAAATAATAGTACTGTCACTCATTTGGTAAAATACTAAAATGTACATATAAATTGAATGTTACAAACTTACAACGGACCTTTTCATACTTTTCATAATTCAACTTACAGGCAAGCCCACATTCCATGGACAGGCAAAGTGTAGACTCCTTCAGGAAATCCAGTGTCTGGTAGAGACACCATTTATGCAAAATGTTGCGGTTGCAGCAGCGTCAGCAGCCCCACATAGTTCAACTGATCAGTGATCAGCGTGCCAAGAACGCCTACTTGTGGTGGCGCTTTAATTCCGGGTAGAGCCCCAAAACATGCTCCGGCATGAAGTCGTGCCTTGTCAAGATACCAACAATTGGTGGCCTCTGCAATTAGAAAAACAGTGTGTGTGTGAGTTAAATTTTACGAATCATGGGGAAATGCATGACCATCATGGCACTCTTAGTGTAAAACCCACTCATATCTTTGAAACTCTACATTGAAACTCATCCACCCCCTCCGAATGTGAAAGAAATGAGTGTTGGTGCAAAGTTTCTGAAAGAAAACATGGCATTTTTGCGCTATAGAGGAACATAATGTCAGCCACTCAGCCCTATCGAAATCATAATGCTGGCTTGGGGCTTCAAAAGAATGTTCAAGTGAGACATAGAACAACATATAATAAAAGAGTTTAGCTTACCCCAGGTGTCTTCGGGACAACACACAAGTGTCTGAGACCAAGTTCTCGGAAAAGGACTGCAGCTTTCGCAAGGGACATGGTCTCTACCACAGTATACGGAGACGTATTTGTTATAGGATGAAGATCAACATACATCTCCAACTCCTCTTCAGAAAGATCTATATCTTCCAACTTAAGCCCTTTCCCTGACCCAGCCTTAGCGAAATCAAAGGCGTGAAAAGTTCGTAAAAGTTCTGAACCATAGGACACCCTGTTCTTCGTGAATTTCTTTCCTTTGAGTAAAACAAGCAAATGAGACCTCAAAACCAGACCACACAATTCGGGTGCATCTGTAAATGGAGGATCATCCGTAACTGGAAATGCATGGTGTCTAGTCATCTGAAGAGCATGGTAGATGTTCTCAACTTTCTCAACACCTGAAAACGTGATTAATGGTCCAGAACAAACATCCCCTGCGACCAAATGCCTCATGTACGGTTCAGCATGGGCTTCCATGTAAGGCAAACCCTTCATCTTCACAATCTGATCATAAACACCTTTGTTAAAACAATCAGCCACGGTTTTAGAGATAAGGAGGACAAGCATCATTAGGGGAAGCATCAACAGATCATTAGTTAGCTCCAAGAGTATGACACAAAGAGATACCGTCATTCTCATGGTGCCACCAAGAAATGAAGCGGATCCAAGAAGAGCAAAGAGCCCAATATCAAGACTGGATACAGACCCCAAGAGTCGACCAACGAGGCGCCCATATGTAGCTCCCGCAAGTATTACAGGAATGAAGAGCCCAGAAGGAACAGCAATTCCATAGGTGATAATACCCAGGAAATATATACCGATGAAGAACATGAATAGTGAGGAGATATGAAATTCATTTGTGTTTTTAGAACTAAAAAGATTGCGTATTGCATCATCATTGGTGTTGAGGAAAAGAGACGCAAGGTCGTTGTACTGTCCCTCTTGACATTGGAAGTTTTTGTAGTTGCCGGAGCGACCTACAGTGGGGCACTCAGTTTCTAAGCCGGCAGGGCATGGGGTGCAAGTTGCAACCCAAGGGAGGCCATAGGCGCAACAGGAGGTTAGAAGGGAAACAACGATGACAAGCAAGACCTTAAAAGCAGGACCTCTCCTGTAAGAAATATAAAAAATGGAAAAGAAATGAGCAGCAGAAGGATAGCAGTACGCTCTCAGATACATAAGACATCAAGGGAAAAAAATACAGCAGCAATTAGAGCCCAACTGGCATGCACATGCCAACATAAACGAAAAATATCAATGTTCAAAACCTAAATCAAATGAGGACTAAAACACTTACAGTAGAAGGAAAAAACATATTTGGAAAACACCAAGTGGCCTTAATATAGACTAGAACAATGTTTTGCTAAACGAGAAAAAGAAATTATAGGCATCTCATAAATTTTCTGATTTTTATTCCTAACAAACATAAATTGGTTTACACGGACCAGACACGTTTTGAACATGTTTTAAAACAATTTGTATTTCAGTCCTAATTTTAGGAACAACACATGCCTGGTCGGTGTTAAAACAATTTATGTTTGTTAGTAATAAATATCAGAAAGAAGGGTAGCAAGTCCATGCTTGTGTATAATCTGAGAGAATATTTGTTTGGTAACATACAGAGCAGAATATAACCATAGATGGAGAAGGGTAAATAAGCTTACTCGTTGATGATGCTGTATATTCTCAGGACTTTATCGACTAAATAATTGTACAAGCTTCCCAAAAGGCCCCCAAGAACTCCAATAAAAATAACTGCAAGTAGATCTGTGTTGTTATAGGTAGGAATTTTCTGATCTATATCAAACATGATGAGACCTCCTTGTCCAAATAGTCCACATTTACCACTGCGGCAAAATTGCATGAAACCCCTTAATACCACAGCTACAACAGCTGTAGTGAAGAAGGTCCTCCAAAGAAGGGCACTACGCCACCTAAAAAAAAAATGCATATGAATTCATTAGCAATGACAAAAGAAGACTCGACATAACAAAATTAATATCAGAAGGCAAGCATATACAATCAAATTGGTCAACCAAATGCAATAGTTACTATTCATGGAATAGTTACTATTCTACAAGGCTGAGAATTTTAGTCTTGTCTCAGACTGTTTTCAAAATCAAACAATATGAATAAAACATTTCTAAGCAATATATGTCCCTAACCTATAATATTAGCAGGAGTTTTCCAACATGAGGTATTTTATTCTTGCTTTCATGTAAAAACTTTCACAGGAGAGTTCTGGCAAATTAAAACCTATGATAACGGGGTAATCCACTGGTGATAAGAAGCAAAAAATGTGAGGACACATCATCGGATCAGGGAGTAAAGGCACGGTAAATAATGATATTTCTGAAGTAAACAAAAAATATCTCAAATCAAATTATCTGGCACTCATGCTTTAATTATTCATGTCCATGTATTTTGAGATCATAACATTCATAAATGTAAATAGATAAATTTAAATTTGGACAAAAAAAAACTTGATAGCTATTTTGACACACATATATATAAATCTTAACAGATCTTATGGTATGAATATAAAAGGGGGAATAAAAATTTGTAATGCTTGGAAAGGTGAGAGTGTGATCGAGATTACCATGAGGCTGCTTCTTCAAGAGCAAAAAGAACACCACCAACCGGAGCACGGAAAGCTGCAGCAACACCAGCAGCTGCTCCACAGGTTATTAAATCTCTTCGATCTCGATCATTTTTGAAGTACCTGAGCCATTTCCAGGTTAAATGATATTTGCGAGATCCTCCCTGACCAAGTAAGTTTGCTATGCAGGCACCAGTATGCACCATTGGTCCTTCCTTACCAACAACAAATCCAGCAGAAACTCCAAAAATTGAACCAAAAATCTACAAGTATTGTAAGTGTTTCAGAATTTACTAGTATTATGAAGTTGGCCAATCTTATCTTCACAGACTCCAGAATGTTGCTTTAACAAGAAAACTGCAAAGCAATTGCTTGATACCGAAAAGAAGTGCAATAAACTATACATAACTCACAGCTATATTCTCTACGAGTCTCACCAATAAGGCCATCGACATCCACACTCAAACCAAGTCTCATCTAGTGATAGCAATTTATGACACAATGATCTTTCATCATAACATATGCTAGGAATTTACAAAAGGTGGTGCAGGTTTTCTGCAGTTCATGACAAACCAATAACCTATTTACTGATAAAAATTGTAACTATGATTATCATTTAGTAGTATGTGAGGTTCAATCAACAGTAAGTTAATAGTGATGCAAGTTTTGTGAGCAAGATTTGACAAATGCATGAAAAAGCTGGTGAACACATCTCATGCCAAAGTTTCAGTATATTTACAAGAGAGAGACTGAGAAGTTCCAAAATAAAAGGAAGCAACAGAGTTGAGTCCTACAAACCTTGACAAATAGGGTACTCGGGGCCAATATGGAATGAGCATCTACACCATTAAGATATGCTTTAACTTCAGGTATGCCAGAGCCAGCAGCTGCAGGCGCAATGTATGCACATAATACAGCAGCACAGATTGCCAAAATCATATTAAGACCGGCAAATGACGCAAATGCCATATAGTACCTGCGCTGGAAGAAATATCTCATTCTTATTTATTTGGTAACATAAAGGAATAAAATATGCCCATACATCATTCACATAACTTCTATCAAAATATACTGCCCGACAACCCAGATGTATATAGGTGTAAGGTACTTGGTAATTGTGGGTTGAACTCCACATTGACATTTTATCATAAAAAAGGGAACAAATATTAATAAAATATACTCCGTACTTTTTAAAAAGAAAAATAAAAACGGAGAAGGAAGCATCAGATTAGAAAAATACTTACACTAGATATGAAACATTTTAGTAAAAGTTTGATACAAGAAGAATGAACAAAAATGATATCACAAGACATAACTATGCTGTTATGATGATGAACTAAGTTTACAGTATCAGGTTCCCTTTGTGAAGAGTTAGTATTCACAACCAATTCAAAAGAGTATGCCTGCAGTCAGAGTGGGACTTACTTGTCCTTAAGCATCAAATTGGTGGTAATGAGGAGCTTGAAACCAGCAATGTTTTCAACTGCAAGATTGTTGAAGAATCCAACAAGCCCCGTAAGTGATCCAATGAGAAGAACAAGTGTCCACTTGAGAAAAACATACTGAAAAATCTCAATCCTCTTCCTAGATCTCCAATCCTGCTTAATGAGTTCATTTTCAATCATCCTGCAGAAAACCAAATTATGACTCACAATTAATTCAACAATTGTTACAAGACAATGCCAGATGAAGCTCAATAAGACAATCTTTCAAATTGCAAATCCTGCTAATCATGTTCGTGTTACTACACGGAAAGCACGAGAATAAACCGATTCGAATTTCAGCATTAACCTTCTACACATACCAATATTATCATGAAGAACATACAATCCTTAGACCAGAATACCAACTCCAAGTCCAAATACATAATTTAGATATACAAAACAAAAACAAACAAAATCGAAGATCGGATTATGCATTCTCTCACTCTGTTCAACTCCATCAACACTTCACCATGCTCACAAGTAAAAACAAGCAAATGAAACGGTAAACGCATTACATCGAACACATGGCAGGCAATTAAGTCTTCAATCAACCAATAAGCAACCAAATCCACATTAACAGACAGCTAAAATTAGAGAATTAACCAGCAGAATGCTTACTCATAATCGAGACTCTCGATTGGATAAACCTTGGCACCAACGATGGCAATCTGAGAAGTGGTGTTGACTCTGCTTCTGAGATGCAACAACGGCTCTCTAATAACTCCATCCCTATCCGAAAACGTCGAGACATTACTCTCTCTTCTGTCCAACATCGAACCTCCTCCTCCTCCATCGTGCTCTATATCTCCTCCTCCGTCTTGATAAAAACTATTGTTACCATCACGATGCTCCATCAATCAAACACACAGCTAGCTCTCTCTCTCTCTATAGAAGTTTCCAAATATACAGTTAGATGGCAGAGATATTTTATTAGTACTGGGAAACAAAAATGATGCGAGATTCTAGTTAGTGGTGGATAACTTTGCGTGTTAGCGTTGTGGTGTATAACTGTATCTGTATGTATATAAGAGCAAGAGATATGGTGTTATAATGGCAAAATAACGTTTTGTACCCTATAGTTTGCATGTTTGTCGATGTGGCTCTTAAATTTTGCTTGATTACGACCTACCCCTAAACTTTTATATGGGTTGCGATGTGCCTCATGAATTATGCACTTTTATGCGTTTTGCCTTTTTCGGTGGCAAGTATGAAACGCGCATGTTTATGGGTCACATAGCAACTCAACTCATACAAGAGTTCAGGGGGCAAATCGCACAGACATGGAGGCAGGATGATATTTGTGTCACTTGAAACTTTAAACGTTTTCGGAAACATATATACACGTTGTTTATTTATATATATACACAATATCTATAAAAACATTCAAATCATCAGACACTATACAACATAAATGTGAAGAGTTTGACATGAATATCGTTAATAGTTATGTATAAATCGAGTCATCACAAGTTTTAACATAATCCATCACAATAGTCATGGACATGTCTAGGCACCAGAAGACTCAACCTGAAACCCACCACAAGCCTTGGTGCAATGCTAATCATTTGGTACTATTGTAAGAATAACCCATCCTTCATCATTAACTAATTTTTATCGAAGAGTATTCTGTGAACAGTCCATAACCGATGTTAATATGAATAAAAGTAAAAGGGAAGATAGCGTTTTGCCCCCTAAAGTTTGTATGCTCTTGTGATTTGCCTCTTGGACTTTGTTAGTGGCAACTTGACTCCTGAATGTAGTGTGCCTCAAACACGATCGAAAAGCACTTAGAAGTGACACATCGCATTTCACATGGAAGTTCACAGGGCAAGTCGCAAATTAGTAAAGTTTAGAGGGCAAATCGCATATAAATGAAAACTTCAAGGGGCATAAATTTTGGTATGTAATAACATAATAAAAATAATAATAGTAAGAATAATAATTTAATAAGGTAATAAAATGATTGAAAAATACAAGGTAGGTGCAAGCTTTAGTCAAGCTCCAATGGCGTCCGTGGAAATGGATTTTTAACATTTTGGACGGGAGGGAAGTTTCTTTTTGCCTAAATTGGTTACGTAATGGTAGTGACAACTTTATTATTTTTAATTAGAATCTAGAGTTGATAATACCGATTAGTGATAGGATTAAGTAGACACGTAAAGGAGGCGGTAATAATTTCCTCAGGATTAATGATTAATTAATGGGTGAAAAGGGCTTTTAACTTTTGTAGAAAGTCCGGTTGTGTTCCACGTGTATTATGTGGGGTGCAGTAGAGTAAGGGCGCCAGTTGGATGGGTCCACGTGATTGGAAACTGATGGTCGAGGTTTGCCCTATCAGGTAACCCTGACCTTTTTGCGTGACCTGAAATTTGTACCCATAGGAGAGTAAGTTTAAAGTTTAAACACGGCTCTATCTCGATTCGGTTTCGCCAATTTGGTGAGGTTCATAAATCGAGTTAGCACTTACCGGCTAATTTTTTTTTTTAATTATTTATGTTTAATTTTAAAATAATTTTTAGAAAGTTAATATAATATGTGTGAAATTTGAATCGGTGTGATAGGATTTATAATAAAATTGTGAAATAAAAGTTTGTCACAGAAAAAAAAAGAAAAATGTAAACATAATTGAATTGAGTTGAATCGAACCAAATTGATATGAATTGATTTGATTTGAATGGGTTTTCACTTTTCAGAGGAAGGGAACATAGGGTTAAGTTTGCTACAGTAATTGACTTAGACTTGTGCTCTTTGATTAATAAATTTTTTGTTGTTTAAAAAAAAAGACTTAGACTTGACTTTCTGAATAGATGTTGTTAACATGAAACGATTTCAAATTGATATACTTGACCCAAATATCGAAGATAAAAAGAAATGTGTGGTATGGGAAAAATCTTTATTAATTTAGTAAGTGAGTAAATTTATAAACTGTATTCAAAATTAAACATATTATATTTTTCAATTGATGTGACCCATTTTGGACCACATGGTCCATAATTTATTCATGAGCTGATGTATGGATAAATTTTTCAGTGGTATAATTATTTTTTTAAAGACATCTTAAACACAAGATCATTACAATAACTCTTCATTAATTGTGTGACATCCTTAACATGTCGTGTTCGGTCCAACGCCTTCTCATGTTGGGGTTGCTCAACTCTCATATCACTTATAACACCGTAATCATTAATCAATTGAGGCTCATCACTTTAGACCAAATTACTCCTTTGAAGATATATGCTAGTTGTATCAAATTATTATAACATCAAATTTGTACACACAGAGTATGTTAGAACCAACCTAAACCTTTTTTTTTTATATGAGACACGTTATGTATGATCCGAGAAAACAGAACTAGATCCAGAGAGATGATGTGAATGTGGTGTTATATAAGTACTGTGCTAATCAATTAGAAGGATAATTAGAAACGCAATCTCACGTTTGTCCACACTTAATTGGTTTTTAAGTGGGCCCAACTCTATCTACTTAACCCCTCCTCCATATAGATTCGGAATTAATGGCCAAAAAACTTTTGGGGCCAAAAGTCCAAAACTTAACCTTTTGTCCTACTCACGTGATATGTTCCTGATGATTATGGTTTTTCCCAAAAAGACCCTCTATGTTTGTAGTTTTCGAAAATAAAGAAAACAAAATTCAAAAGGCATCCGATTATTTGGGACATGTCGGATAGAAATCTAATGAAGGTCCGATAGTCGGATCTCGTAGCTCAATGATAGAGTTTGTTTTCGATAAACAATTTTTTTTTAACGGTTAAAAAAATATTATAGGAAACGAATATAAATAATGTTCAGATAACAATCAAAAGTTTATTGAGATTTTAGCGAATTCGAGTTTATGAACTTTCACATTAATCATGAGGTTAAACAAACATAATCTCAACTATAATATTTAAATCAACACACAAATAGAAAAGTAAAGAGCCAATGCCAAGGATTTGCATGGTTTAGTTTGAAAATTTACCCAACCAAGAAAGTCCACTATTTTCTTAAACAAAAAGGAAAAAGTGTTATAGATTACGAGCTTTTGTTCCTAGAAATCGAAACCCAATTTTAACGGGAATCACCCTCCGTCCTCCACAAGGCTACCATCAGTCCTCACTACGACCATCTCAACTGCTTGTTTGATGGTGTATGATCAGGAGTTTGGCCAACAAACCAAGTTCTCCAACCAAGTATGACTATCTTACTCATACGCATATGATACCACCATACGCGTAAGATAGATTAATTTATTTATTTTTTCTTTTCTTATTTATTTAATTGCTCTATTACTTTTTGTTTTTGTTTTGTTTTCTTTTAATTTTCTCATCGATTCATATGGTGTGACTTCATTTATTCATCTTTTATTTTATTTTTTATTTTTTAATATTAATTTATTAATGTTTTCATATATTTCATAAATTACATTGAAACCTCAATTGTAAAATTTAAAATATTTAAAGTCAATACGAAATACACTTTTATTAGCGTTAAAAGAAGAACAAACTTAAATGAAATGAAAAAAAATGCAAATTCTAAACAATTAATAACATTTCAATATAAAATTAGAAGGTTTGAAAGAAAGGTAAAAAGAAATAAAGTAGTTTAAAAAGAAATGGGAAAAGAAGAGAAAATTTCAGGTAAGATATAGTATGGGCGTTAGAGATGAAGAGTATGATAGAGTTTAATTTGAGTGGAATGCTAACATGGTGTAAGATGAAGTTTGAGGGTTGGAGATGGTCTAAATAATGTCTCTCTATCACACACGATGAGCTCACACCTCTCGTATGTATTCTCAATCCCTCCCAAAGAGCTCTAGAATCACACTAGAACCAGATGAAAATTAGTTGCTCTCTTAGGTAGAAATAGAGACAAAAGATTGTACTATGAGCGTGTGAAGAAACAACACCGCTGGATTAATATGTACCGTTTCTAATCGAATGGTTGAAACTCATCTTGATGAGGTATTGTTCGGTATGACTTGCTCGAGAGTCTGAGACTACTCTTTAGTGCTTTGTCGAGATTATAACATTTTACATGATAGTAAAAACGTTGATTACATACATGTAATATCTTATCATTTGAAATTTTTCGTACTATAAATCAAACTTGTTGAAGATTTAATCACTAATAATTCAGATTATAGTAAGTACTGTAATATACATTTTCGAATTTAAAGAGAACAGACGCAGTTGATCGTGGGGCATGAAAGAAAAAGAGGTGTACCAACCAGACATGTGATGATTGTGTGTGTGATTTGGTGTCTTTTCACCAGAAATTGTTGTAATCATCTTCAAAAAAGTAGTAGCGTGGCTCTGCTTTAATCTTACCTCCAAATTAAGCGAAGGGTACTACTGGTCCCTCTAATCACTTTTGGTACTTGCATAATCACTATGCTTTTAATGATCTAGAATATAGTATATGCTTTTCCCTATTTGGTTTATGAATATGTCATATACTCAATCATTTGTGTGATCTTGTTATTTCATTTGGTACTATAGCTCCTTTTGGTACTCGCAAGTCGTTACCCCAGGTACAGTAGCACAAGGATACCAAATTTGAACACTGAAGATGCCCTTGAAGTTGTTATTATTAACCAACAAAGAAGCCCCGTGTCCACGTTTCTCAAGAATGTGAACGAAAGAGAAAACAAAATGAAATGTAATGATTAGTAGATCAATTGGTTAAAATGAAGATAATGTCATAATATTGGTGACAAATTTAAACTTACGCGATTTACAGTCTATTATGTCGGACCGTATATTTTAGTGACTGGAGTAAAAGTGCAAAAATCAGGTCTATTACGTTGGCCCGTATATTTTAGTGATTGAAGTAATAGTGCAAAAATCAGGTTTTGAGATCATCCCTCGAAATGAAATGAAGTTGTTTTTATTTTTCTCTAAATATTGATCTTTAAACTTGTTATTTGGGTGGTCCTAAAGAGAAGAGTTATATGGGTGACCGAGTGGTAGGGGTGTTGGAGTAGGCATATGAGGAATCAGGAATTTGAACTCTTACTGATGCATAAGGTGGTATGGGTGCACTTTGAGTTATAAGGTACTAAAAGAGTACTGTAGGAGTAGGAATAGGGTAAATTTGCCGTTTCAAATAATAGGAAAAATAAATCTGTGGGCCTAAAGAGAAATGTACATAATTTTATTTTTTTTTGAGAAATTTACATATTGGGGGTTCCTTGTGAGGTATCATATCATTTTAGGGCCATTTAGTTTAACAATAACATTTTAGCCCAAAATTATGGTTTCATGAGTTGACCAACACACAATTACAGTAATGCCATCACTCCAAAATAGGTAAACCAAACACGCCCTTAACATAAATGCCGAGGCCTAAAATGTAATTGTTTGTTAAAGTTAATTCCTTGTTAACTTTAGCATCCAAACCTTTGAAAATTTAGATTTTACCCCCAAACCTATTACGAAGTCTATATAACCTCCAAACCTTTATCAAAATTTATGATCTACCCGAATTCGTCATATAATTACTATAACTAACAGCTAATCACATCATTAGCTCATTAAATATTTAAAAACTAAAAAGAAAAACTACAACAAAATCTATTTCCAATATAAGTCGCTAGCTTCCTCTAAATTACAGTCCAATCGTTTGCCATTATTCAAGTTTTAAACTTTTTCTTTTAATTTTTTTTATTTGTAAATGAGTTTTTTAGCTTTTTAATTTTTCTTTCTATTTTTTATTTATTTTAATGAGTTTATGATGTGATTAGTTGTTAGTTATGATAATTTAGATAAGTTCGGGGTAGATTCTAACTTTTCGCAAAGGTTTGGAGGTTGTTTAACTAGCGGCTTTAGGTTTTGGGGTAAAATCTAATTTTTGTCAAAGGTTTGGGTGTAAAATTCAACTTAGTATACTTAGTAATAGTGCCTTCTATTTTTTTTAATGTATAAAGTTTTGATTATTTGTAAACTTATTGTTTTTTAAGTATTAGCCCTAAAATATAGAGTGATTTAGTTCTTTAAGAAAATTGAGTGAATGAATGAAGTTAGAAAAATAGGAATAAAAAGGGTAATTTTCATCAAAATTCCCTGTTAGTTTCATCAATTACACATTGGCCCCTGCTAGTTCAACAACTACACGTTACCCCATGTTAGTGTATATCAATTACATTCTAGCCCACGATCTTGACTTTTCGCGAATTAAGGACTGAAAAGTACCTTTTTGTCCTCTTTAAAGTTTTAGTTTTCAAAAAACACCAAACACTTTCAATTATCTTTTATTACATATTTGACTCTAAATTTTCCTATTTTACAAACTTAATTATAAATTATCCAAAATTAACCTCATTACTTATCTAAATCTCAAAATGATTTTAGATTTTATTGCAAAAAGATCCTATACAAAATTCTTAATTCATTTTCAGTCCTTTTTTTAAAAAAAAATTAAATACTGCTTATTGCAAAAAAAAAAGAAAAGGAAATTATAAAAATTGAAATTAAAAGCCCCACCGGAGCTGTCAAAAATTCTGGTCGAAGCTTTTGACAACTCCGATTTGGAGCTGTTTGAAGCTCCAATCGGAGCTGCCACTGTTTGAAGCTCCGATTGGAGCTTCAAACAGCTCCCGTTGGAGCTTTTTACAGCGCCGATTGGAGCTGTAAAAAGCTCCGATTGGAGCTTTAAGTAAGCTCCAAATTGACCTTTTTACAGCTCCAATCGGAGCTGTAAAAAGCTCCGATTGGAGCTGTTTGAAACTCCAATCGGAGCTTCAAAAAGCTCCGATTGAATTTATGTGATAGCTCCGGCGGCCAGAATTTTTTTCCGGTGGCGGAGCTTGTTGAAGAAGAAGAAGGTGGTTCAGAAAAAAAAAAGGAATATAAAAGGAAAAATAAAATAAAATTAAAGAATGAAAGAAAAAGAAAAAGAGGAAAATATGATAAGGGCCTTGTTTGGGGAGGTAAGTTTTTTGAAATTTTAAAAAGTGGTCAACTTAAATAGGGTAAAATGTAATAATTTAACTAGTAGGGGGGAAATTGAAATGGCATGCACTAACAGGGGTTCTTTATGAAAATTTCCCGACTAAAAATGAAATTCACTTGAAAATAAAAGTATTTCTAACAAGTAACAAGTAATAATTTGAATAAATTAAATGAATGATATATATGCGTCATTATCAAAAACATTTGACACCATATATTATATATTTTAATGTATGAAGTTAAATAGAAATAGTACAAAAGAAATTATTGTGTTAAACTATTACTTTCAAAATTAGTGTGGTAAAAAATAGTTTTAAAATTATTTTTTTCATTGAAATTCAATTACATTTTAGGCCAAACGGTTAATTTTAAATTTACATTTTAGGCCTCAGACTAATGGGTGTTTGGCTCTCTCAAAATCCGATTTTGTTACAGTACCTTAGTTCTTGCAAAGTCAAATTTGTGGCCTAAAATGTTATTGTTGATCTAAGTGGTCCTATTTTGTTATTAGGGACACTAACATACCCCTAAAAAGTAATGAATCCTTTTTTTTTTTTACTAGTTTCCGTTTATTAGTACGAGCATATTTTTTTGAAACAGAATACGAGCATATAAAACTGCATTTTGATTTAAAATATCTTCTTTTTGAGTATTTGAGTATAGTAAAGATAAATGAAAAATAATTTATAAGTTACTCTAAATGTATATTTCTTAGTCAAAATAGATATTTACTTTTCAAGATTGAAGGATGAAAATACGATCATCAGATATTAGCGGTACGTTTGGAGCTCAATTTGGAAACTATGTTTGAGCTTAGTAATTGAGTTTTACATTTGAAGCTCAATTCCAAAATAGACATGCTACTATTCATCCCAAAATTCTATTTGGAGTTTTTTTCTCTTTTTTCTCTTTTTTCTCCTTTTTCTCTTCTTCTTTTTTTTTTTTTTTTTCCAGATTTTGACTTTCTTTTTTTAAATTACTTTTATTATTATTTTACATCCATAAATAAAACCTCCACCACATATTATCCTCAAATTCCGTATCTGGTACAAAACAAAAAAATATTCCTTCTTACACCTAATTATTATCCTACTCTATACATCTATTTCTTTCTCAATTTAACTCCAAACACAATTTTCATTCATTCCTCTAATTGAGATTAATATTCCTCTTTGAAGTAGATTTCCTTAATAGAGTTATAGAATTGAGCTCCAAATAACCACTAGATCCCTTCAACATTTCACTCTCTCATATTAGCAGTGAATCAAATACGGCTATTGGATTCAAACATAGCCGTTTAAGGAAAAAAAAAAATGGATTCAAACATAGTGATCATAGATTTTTCATTCTTTGTGTTCAGATTGTGTCTAAAATCTAAATACTATGTTGATTTTGATTTTTCAACTATAAAAAATTATTAAGTGGTACATTGATTAAATATGTTATAGTTTTGTCATTTCAATGATAAAAGCCACCTTAACGACTCTTCCACAGCCATGAATTTTGAAAGGAAGAAAGTATACTACTCTACTTGACAAGATAAGCTCGAACCTGGAATATAAGAAGCCAGCTTGCAATTATTTATGAATTATTGTTTACTCAACTATTGTGGGAATGTGGGGATCCTTATGTCACAAAATTCCTCCTGCCCAATTATTATTTGTAACGGGTCCCATTTACGACGACCCGACTACTAATGAATTGAAATCCAACTAACTATTTGATCTGCCGTGATTATTAATGGTATGGTCACATATATAATCAGATCCTCTATATCGGTGTGGTTATCAGTGGTAGACCAAACACACTGCATTAATATAATATTGTCCTTTTAAAATCAGAGTCGCATATATTTAATTTTAAAATAATTCAAAAAATGACTCTTGCCAATTGAGATTGTATTTCTTTCTTATATAGCCTCATGGAGTAGGTGGGTATTGCACCATTTATGTTTTTGGTCCATCTAATATGATTAATTTTGTTGTGGCTTAGCATGACGTTGAATAGACCATTTCCCTTCCATAACCCAACTGCGGAAAAACGTTTTTTACCTTGTTCATGTGGTCGATTCTCATTTCTGCCAGGGGGGCATTATATTAGTGTATTTAATGAACAAGACCCCATTAAATTAAAGACTCCCAACTTGATTATTAATGGGGAAATTGCGATACACTAAGCTGCGTTATCAGGGAAAATAATTGCTTACACCACATGCCCACATCATTAATTGTTATACTACTACTAGAAGTATATATCAAGATGTACACCATATCTTTATTTTTAACCAGAAAATTTTTGAACGAGTATTTTCAACTTGACAGTTTTCTCAGTTTGGATCAAAATAGATTAGATTGTATGTAATAATTTTTCGCAAGTTTCATATTGAAAATTGAAAATTGAAAAATCAGAAGCGACCATTGTGATGTGTTCCTAATGTGATTCCACCATATATGAAAATCGCTGAATTTTTGTCAATAGCCTGAGTTGACCATCACCAACTATTATACTCTATTAGAGGACAATTATGACACACCTGATAATATGTGTTTGGTCGAATGGTCTGTGTTCTTTGACCACATTATACCAGCTATTCCATTGGAGTTGATCTAAGAGTTAAAATACACATCAAACTATATACGTGAGAAATTGTGTGAATATCAACGGATACATCAAATCGAAATGTCATATACTTCATTTGATAATGCTGGTCGGTGTGGATAGTATTTGTCAACCTGATAAAACTAAGGCCGAAGATAAATGAGATGAAAATATCTAAAGGGTGTGGCACCGGCCGCTTATCAGCATGTCGTATATCCCACAAAAAAAAGTGACCTGAGAATTAAATTCATTTCTTTTTTGATGCTTTTCGTTTAGCCCTTTCCGTTAAAGAATCAAAAGCCCTAAATAAATCAAATATTCCATTCCTTGTTTTTTATACAAGTAAATTCAATTAAGATTTGTTTGTTTCAAAATTTTGAAGATGGATCAAACAGGGTAATCCCTCTAGTTTTACCATATAATTAAATCTGTGTGTCCAAAACCAAATTTCACATTTGCTTGGACCGACTGGGTTTTTTTTAAAGCTACAGTACGCTATTGTGTCCCATGAAAAGTATTATACATGCTTGTACGTACCGTATGATTTATATGTTGCACGCTACGATACATTATTATAACATGCGACATTATAACGTGTCTTTTTAAACGGTCAATCTATCTTACTCTATTCCTACTCCTTAATCACCTTATAACTCCAAATATTTTAAACCGTTCTTATATATATGTATCCGACATTATAACATGTTGTAGTAAAGAATAAACCGACCATCTCGAACGTATTAAATTGAATCTGGGACGTGGGTATCACAAACTGGCCTCGCTATCTCCACGTGTGTACAATAGATCCATCTCGTCATTAGTAGTAGTTGTATCATAAATTAATCAATTGGTTGGCAACTGTAAATTAAATTAGTACTGCAGTTTGCCTTTTGGAAATATTGATGATAAACAATTCCACTCATGTTTCATGAGCACAGATGGCCTATGAGGAGCTAACTAATTGATCCGAGGTTTCAATGAGGTTGGTAAAGGGGTGGATTAGCATGTTTATGCGTGGGAGTGGAACTAATCTATATATTTAGAAAGTTCTCTCTTAAATTTAGCCCTCAACATTAAAATATTAATTATATTTGAACAGATTTCAGTCTGGCCTAAGTGGCTAAGTGGCCTTGTCGAATTGGTGAAATCATATTGGAGGGTACTACATATAAATATGGTAAGTGAAGGATAGTGCTATGTCACTATACTCCTCAGTCCAGGACTCATTATTAGTAAGATGGAACAGTTACGATTAGAGACTTTATATAATTTTTTTAAACGGCCAATCTATTATATTCTACTATACTTCTACTTTTACACTATTCCTTAATCATCTTATAACTTCAAATATTCTGAATAACTTTATGCCTCCGCATGAGTTTGAACCCATGACCTCTCATTGCTACTCCAACACTTTTAACACTCGGTCACCCTTATAACTCTTTTGCGGTGTTATCGAATCAAGTTTATCTAACGGAAGATGAAACAAACTAGATTGAATTAAAACATTCTCAAGCCATCTCTATTCTCTAGCAATCAATCACATAAAACATGAAACCTTCTTCTCCCGCTATAATTTCACTCAATAAAACACAAATATCAACAACCCTTTTAAAAAATAAAACTCTATACAACCCATCTTTTTTATTTCTTTTCTCTTTATTTTTATTTTTTCTTTAGTGTAAAGGAAAAGTAAAAGACAAAAAAAAAAGTATAAAGATCAGAAAATGAAAAAAAGAAAAGAAGAAGAAAAAGAAATCCGCTATGAAACATGATAAAACCTTCCTAGAATTTTGTCATTGTTTTATAATATCTTATGACACTCCAATAAAACTCTATTGGAGAAGTCATCAGATCGGGACGGGTTGTTCTACACGGCAGTATTTCATCCGGCTCACAAAATATTATACATTATTTTTTAGTATACGTCTCACAAAACATTACCTAGTTTCTAAAAAACAATTGTCTACATATTAAAAACATTATTTTATACTTTTTTTTCAAAAGATAGCAAATATATTAAATAGTTAAACTGGTAGCAAATAGTCAAAAGATAGCAAATTTTCAAAAGATAGCAAATATTACATTACTCCTACACTAATGTTATTACAAATTTCATAAACCAACTTATTTCTTCACACCTAAACCAACCTTATAACTCTGCCAATGCCGGGGATCGAACCCTGCACCTCTCCTTCCCTAGCCGAACTCCTTACCGCAGCACCACCTTATGACTCCGTTAAAGAGTTAGTTGTTACAACCCGAGCGTATGTAAAGTATGTCTGAAAATACGAAACTACTTTACCAAACGGGACAGGTATCCCAAACAAAAAATAAAGAACTAGAGATGACATGGGATGCATTTTCAAAAGTCTTCAATCTAGCTTCAGTGGCAAGCTTGTCCGCTACAACATTGCATTCTCGGTAAACAAAAATTGGTTCGGCCTTCTCCAATCTTCTTAGACTCATAGTGGCTTCCTCCAACAATGTCTGATGGTGCAAAACGGTTGCTTGGCCCCTGTTAAGACATGGAATTAGATTCTTACAGGCTGTTTGGATATAAACTTGCCTTAGGTATTTTCTTATTTTGGCTTGTTGGAGTATTTGCCTCTAAACTAGCCTTTGTTATTTAACAAAATACCAAAGTCCAGCTACAGTAACCGACATAAAAACACACCTATTCTCCTCTTTGCCCACATGTTTCTTTATTATTCATATTCCTTTAAAAAAAAAAAAAACCTCATCTTCCACTAATCCACCAATCAAAAAACCTCGTACAAATCAAAAAGCAAACATTCTCTTACAACACTCATCATTATATCTATAAAAATCCTACTACCCTACCCATCAAACCTCGTAATTCAAACCCAAATACAACAATAAAAACTAAACTAACAAAACTCTTAATTCCGTTACTATTCCGGCTTTTGTTAAATTTAACAAAATACCAAAGTCCAGTTTAGAGCCAAACAACCTGTTAGAGTCTGATTGAGTAACTATTTTTTGACAATGTATATGTTCGCAAAGATCTAGTCCAAGTTTAAGCGCAAAGAATTCTGCAGTGGTAGCATTAGTTTTTCCCAAGTGTTGGGCACTTGCAAGAACAAATTCTCCGGTAGAATTTATTATATTACAATTTTGTCACTAATTTATACTATAACAACTCAATTTTAATTTAAAAACTAACATACCCAACTAACTTACTTTATTATTTATTTAGGGAATGGTAAACTACTGGAGTATAAACCTTAATCTCGTAAAACCTCAATGGATTCACAAGACTAGTAGTAAAATAATACCGTAAACAAATCCAAAATATTTGGCAATTCGAATAAATATCAATAATTCCATTTTATAGAAAATTTTGATTTAGTACTACTAACCAGTTGTTGATTTAGATTTTAGGGTGTGAGAGGTTATGCGGGAGGCAGCACATGTTTGCACGTTTTACTCTCCAGTCAAACATCCCTCAGGCCGTCAGGTAGGTATGCAGCATGTGTGTGTGTTACATGCATACATGTATTAATTGATACTGGATCTCTATGTCACAAACATTAACACAATCTCCTACGTCCGATTGTGCTAATTCTGAGTTGTCACATTAGGATCCTTATGCACCTCAATAATTCAATCATTTTACAGTAAAAAATTTACTCTATACTGCTCTTCTTCTTGGACTGGAGAAAACAATCCCCAGTAAGATGCTCCACTTTCGACAGCAAGGGCAACATCTTAAAAGGAATTACGTAGTAAACTTCCCTACATCTCTCTTTTTAACTGACATAAATCGATGGAGCAAATTACCAGGTTAAATTCCCCTCAATCAATAAGACCATCACATAATAATTCCCCTCTAGATTAGAGCTTCTTACATATTAGAACCGCGAGGAAAAAAAATACTGTAGTAAATTATATTCAGTAGTTAACAATTAAACTCCAGGTATCAAAATAGAAAAATGAGCATACTTATTTCTGGGCATAACTGGAGGTAACATTTAAATGGTGATTCAGAAGCACAATTAATCTAAAACATGCTAGCGTAACAAGCTATTACATGTGTACAGATAATAAGCTCAAACAATAAATACTTGAACCCAACAAGAGTCTTTAACATTTCACCAATGTTTGTAACTGATCAACCCAGAGTCCCAGACCTTAAAACCATTACTCAACATTTGGTTGTATCAATGGGTTGCAATTTTTAGATGAGAATCACAAACTCAGAGATGATTTTACTGTTAGATTACAAATTTTACTAAATTCATCACATAAAATACCATAACCCCAACACATGACTACCAATTATGTAAGTTCAACTCAATTCACTGATAGAATTTGGTATGAAAACTAGTTGTACAACCATAAAATCAAAATGAACCTCTCCAAATTCCAAGGTGAGAAACCTGAACACAGGTGAAACGTTGAAACATACCCTAAACATGTAGAAAAATCAAAAAATAAATAACGTAGCATAGTAATAAGATAAACAAAGTATCATTTTTTTATACCAAGCAATCAGTACAATACATCCTAAACAGATACATTATCCTGATGATGTCCCCGGCTATGGCCTATATCTTCCCAGAGCAGATAAGTCCTGAATCATCATTTTATCATTGCAGTAAAGTCACCAAACAGATGGCAGATCATATGAAAAAAACAAACAGAAGACCTTGACGTTACAAGTATGCATACAGACACAGAAATCCAGGTGCATATGAACAAGTATACATGCACTTGATAACCTCGGAACTTAGAAAGTGAAATTGATACTCTACACTCTACACAAAGCATTAAAAGTAGAGGCAAACTTACAGCACATGCTCAAGACTCCAGAGAACCAAGTGTATACTTGTAAGCAGAAGTTCTAACAAAGATGCATCTTTGTTTGAAGTCATTCAACAACAGAAGCACATGCACATGAATAAAAACACAAAAATACAAGTAGTACACATTATGCATGCATTTGAATGTTGACAATCCAAATGTACCCTTCCAAGCAAAAGAGCCCACAAACTGCAACTGCAGCTTCCAAAATACTTTTGTAAGATTACTAGAGGATATCTCAGGCTCAGCATTTCATTGAAACACATATACTCTTTCCAGGTTTGAGGTACTATCAGTATAGTGAACATTTCAAATCAATATTGTTTTTCAAGAAGAATCCATTGTGAAACATATTCTACTCCGCGACTGTAAAATAAAATGATTGCACCGAGACTGGTAAGGATGGGCAACATTTTGACTGCGTGGATTTCAAACTTCACGATGATGAGGCTGGCAATATGAGGTATGTGGCTAGACCTGATATTATTCACGGCTTAGTATTTCAACAGAACAAGATCTGGAAAAGTTGCTTAGCAGTTTAGCTGAAGGACCTATAAATTTGACTACTAAGGTTCACCAAGTATGAAAAAACTATGGCTTGGTTTATATGAAACTCACGTTACTCAAGTGGTGTATATGTAAACTTCCACATACATTTCGAACATAAGAATTTCTTTATCAATTGACTAACTTGCAACAAATATGGAAAACCAATGGAGTTATGCAGAACATAAATGACTCATATTCACAGATAGGAGGCAGGTCCCGAGGATCCAATTATCACCAGCAGAGGAGTCTATATAGTAGGATCACTAGCACTAGACGTTTAGTGTGGTAGTGGTTAAAGCCTTGAGCCTGATAAGCCAATGCTAAGCTAGCGAAGATGTAGGGTCGCACAATCAACATATAAAAGCCCGCAGTAGACGTATAAACTATAGTCTATAAACTTACAAGTTACAAGACAGTATCATTTTCTGGCCAACTTAATTTCTTAACCTTTGTTGGTTGATATGACAAAACTTTTGATCTTGCTACCTTTAAGCATAGATTAAAGTATACCAAAGGCCATGAAATGAAATTGTTTTCCCTAAAAAACTAAGTCCACCTGAGGAATACCATGAAATTGATTTCCCTACAAAACCCGTGGAAGTTAAGTGCACCTGAGGGTTTTGTGTGCCTTAACATAGATGGATCCTATGATCCCCAAACTAGACTATCTGGGGCAGGGCCGTTGTAAGAGATCATAAAGGGAATTTTATTATTACATAGACGGTTTTCTGTGCCTAAACATATTGCTAGATTATAACTTCTACCATTGGGCAGTATTAAAACATAGTACTCAAGAGGGCATTTTTTCTAGAAAAGTTAATATTAAAATTCAGGTATCACTTTTTTCCAGGAAAATTATCAACTAAAATTCAGATATCAAAATTCAAAAGGTAAATATGAGCATTCTGGCATAACAGGAGGTAACTTTAAAATGTTTTGATACAGAGCTACAATAATCTCGGACAAGCTAGAAATCTTCAGTTACTACATGTGCAGGATAACTTCACACCTTCATGATAAATACTTAAAACTCAAGAATCTGATAACATTTCATCAATTTAAGTGACTGATCAAACAACTTGAAATGATTACTCAACATTTGGCAGTGAGGTAGCAAACAGTTACATTTATTACTTAAAACCACAAAATCAGAAATAATTATAGCATCAAATTACAATTTTTAGTAAATTCATCCTATAAAATATCTTGACCCAAGACATGACTATCAATGAAGTCGTACAAAATTCCCTACTGTTTTCAGATCAATGCAGTGATGCAATTTGACATGAAAACTACTCGTACAGACAATTAATCATTATGTACCTTTGAACGTTCTGGGATGACAAACTTGAGCACTGATAACCAACCGTCACCTTAAGCAGCACTCCGGCCAGCTGCTTGAGGAAATTCAAACTCATGTTCTGATACTTGACCGTTGTGTTGTGTCATCAAGGGGTTGAGCAGTATGTTCTGCAAAATGATTTGGATATGAGGTATTTGATGAGAAGCCAGTTGATGATTGCATTGTTTGTGGGGAATAAGTTGTCTGCCATGGTACTTGTTGAGTTCTTCCTTGTTCAGCCATATTAGGAGTCACGCTCATCTGAGGTTGATGTGTCTGTTGTGGGGACCAATTTGCATGAGAAGTTGGTTGTGGAGAAGTTCTCTGCCATGGCATAGCGGGATTTGTTCCTCGAGGACCTTGGCTAGGCCTTTGGGGTGGAAAGGCATTTAGAGGCATGTTTAATATATTATCTATCTCCATCTTACGCCCTTGTTTCTCAAAAACATCCAAGATAAATTCTTTAAGTGAAGCAGTAGTTCCTATGCCGCAGTTCATCATATCACGAAGCACATTAGCCGCAACGTCATAATTACCTTCTCCAACTAGACCTCTTATCACAACATCATAGGTTGTGACATCAGGTTTTGGTTCTCTATCAGCAATCCTGGATAAAATTGGTACACAATCTGAAGCCTTACCCTTCTCAATCATGTATCCAAACCACTTATTCGCATGAGGTGTAATTACCCTTAAACCAGTTTCAACCAGCTGCGAGTACTTAGCTATCATTTTATATACCATGTCAACCTTAATATATGCATTAATCAGCGGTATATACGTGTTAACATCATGGGCCAATGACTTGTCACATAACTGCTTATGATAACTCTCAGCTTCCTCCATCATTTCAAGCTCACACAGCCTTACTATCATATTATTAAAGCCAGGCACATCCATATGGAAAGGCTTCGACTTTGGCGCTGTCCCAGACCTCTTAAAAACGTCCATTGCTTCCTCAATTTTACCCTCTTTAAAGCACATGTTAACCATCATATTGATAGTGTCAGAATTCACCGCCTGGAAGGTGGGTGGGGTATGATCATCCAACATATCATGGAATAAATCCCAAGCTTCTTTCTTCTTCCCATGCTTCAACAATGTTTCCAGCAACACATTTCGCGTAGCAGGCACCATCCTATAATTCCTAGCCATCAAATCCCTGTAAGACTCCATGGCCTCCTTATCCTTCCCCTGTTTGAAAAACCAATCCATAAACGTCGCATTCACCACCCCATCGTAAACCGTACACCTCTCTTTCAACTCGTCAAACAACTCATTTGCCTTATCCAACTCCCCCAAATTCAGAAACCCAAGAATCACATTATTAAACACCAATGAATCGGCCCCATGCCCCTTGTTCAACATCTCACGAAGCAAACTCACAGCCTCCCCTATCCGCCCGGAGTCAATTAGTCCCTTAGTCAGATGCCTATAGGTAACAGACGAAGGGCTATAAGGAGCTTCCTCCAGAATTTCCTGGTAAACCTTCAAGGCCTCATCCACCTCATTCGACTCACAGTGTGACACAATTAAGTTGTTATAGGAGACAATATTAGGTATAATATTAGCCTGGCGAATGAAATACTGAAACAGGGCCTTGGCATCACTGTACCTCTTAGCCCTATACATGGCAGCAATAATGGCATTGCAAGTGAAAACAGTAGGCCGTACCTTCTGGAAAACAGACTGCCGAGCAGTGTACGAAGCTGCTTCGAGATCGCCAGCTCGGATGAGAGACTGGACCTTGTTATGGAGACTGAGCCGCTCGCCGACTAAATTGGAGGTGTTTTCAGGTAGCCGGCGTTTTTCAGCGCTGTTATCATCAGGTCGAGGGTTAGGGCTAGGGTTTGACCGGAGGAAGTGAATTGGGGGCTCGATTCGAAGACGGCGCTTCCTGCGTCTACGCTCAGCCGCAGCCTCCTCTGCTGATGAGAAAGTGTGGGAGGCAAGAGGGGCGGGAATGGAGGGCTGGAGATTCTGATTCGGTGGAGGTGAAATGGTGGCGTTGTACTGGTAGTTTGGGGAGATGGTGGAAGTGTATTGAGGAGTGTAGTGTTGGTTGTAGGTGTAATTGGGAGGAGGTGGTGGCGATTGGGGATTGTAGTTGTGATTTGGTGGATGTGTGGCGGAGGGGGGTGGTGGTGGATGGTGGTAATTTGTGGCGGCGGGAGGAGAGTGATTGGTGGGGAATGGGGAATAGAAGGGGTTGGTGGAGGAGGAGTAGGGACGGATTGAAGAGCGGCGGAGGAGGCGGTGGAAGAGAGACATGGTGGTGGTGGTGGTGGTGGAGAGGGTTTAGAGACAGCCAGGGTTTAGAGGGATGGAGAGTACTGTGACTTGAGTCACCAACTGCCGATACAAATATCTAAAATTAGATATCCAGAAAATTTTAATAACATTATATTATAAAAATAACAATAAATTAATTAATATTTTATTATGTATTTATCTTATGTAATTTAGTGATAATACAGTATATGGTCCAGAAAATTTTAATAACATTATATTATAAAAATAACAATAAATTAATTAATATTTTATTATGTATTTATCTTATGTAATTTAGTGATAATACAGTATATGGTCAAAATTTATTCAAAAAATTTAACCCTAACAACTTATTAGCATCCATAAGTAATAAAAAAGTTCACAAGTACAATTTTAGCTAATTACATAAAACTCAAACTTAAAATGTGAAAAATTAATCCCTACCAATTATCCAAATTAATTCATATCATCAAATCCTGAAAATCCTAGTGACTATTTGTTTGGAATACAAAATTAAATAGCAAGACATCACTACGTATCTACTTGAAACTCGAAAATGAGATAATTACATTACGATATTGGAATTCCCACAAGATTTTTAAGTGACCTTATTACCTATAGAATTTTTGGTGGAAATGTATAGCGATGACTATGAGAGTTCGAACCCAGACAAGGGGAATGAATGAGTATGACAGTAATAGAACACTAGAACTTGCCTATCGATATGATAGAATCCATTTAGCAAATCATTTAAGTCGAGGTCGTATGATCAATACAACATACATTGTACACTAATGTATCAAAAATTCAAAACATAAAAGAGGGAACATAACATTTCCATCATAATGTTGAATAATGTAATTTGAGAAGACCAGAGACAATATTGTAGCATAAGATGGCCAGATGGAAAACTGATTTATTATTGGTTCTTCTTCTTCTTCTTCAAGTATTCACATTTGACACCAACGCTAGTGTCTCAACATTATGATCAGACAACATGAAAAACTGACAATCTATATTTTCAAAAAAAAAAAAAAAAAAAAAAAAAAAACCAATCTACTCCCAACACAAAACTATGGAAGTGAAGAAAAGCTAAAAGAAAATCTGTATTTCTAGCTCAAAACACCACAGAAGCTCTATGGATTCTGTTTCCATCTTGTGAGAAAAGAATGTAACTATACTTTCTGTTGTCTGTTGTTTCAGTTTCTGTACATGTATGTATAATCACTCCACCTGCCTGCTCAGTATCCGTCAACTATGTTTCTGCTCTGCTGGTTTTTCAAAGGGATCACTCCAGCACTCATCCTCCTTGACGGCATCTCTCCATCTCCTTTTGAAAATCCTCATTTCAGTGAAGGATCGTAGTCGCACCTGCATGTAGTTATAATTAGTCTCGAAGCCTAGGAGAAGAGAAAACAACTCAACACTCGTTCTTGGCCTTTAAAAAGGCCCTGCAAACACACTCCAAAGCTAAACGAGAGACATAACTACTATCTGAAATAATGGCTAATATGCTATCAGAGAAACCTTCTCCCTAACAGCGGAAATAATGTAGCAACTTACCGCACTTCTATTGTCGAATTTATTCACCACCGGTAAAGGACTTTCCTGCAATTTGGGAAACGAAAGAAATCGTTTTAGATAATCAATTGGAATTCAACTCTTGATGCATAAGTAAATAAACAAGTAAACAATTGGTAATCGATGACCATAGTCTCTCATCATAAGGTTTTTATGGTTTAGGCTGCTGGGAGAATAGTATATATGAGCTGTATAATGCATACCTGAGTTTTATTTGAAACGCCACCAAGTGTAGGAAGACCTAGGTGAACAACATACTGCTCATCAACGACACCAACTTTTACTGTCCGATCTCCCTGTAGTTACAAGGTTAATGCTCAGCATACAGAATGAATCACATAGAACATAACTGAGACAAAATCTTAGCGTAGAACTTGCCTGTGCACAATAACCAAGCTCCATATCCAGCCCCCAAGCATGGATCAAGTCATTCTGTAGAAATCATTGTTAGTTTCTAAACCGAGATAGAATATTGAATTAATGCTGTATCATAAATCCAATATCAAACGAGACAGTAAAGATTGAATACCTGAATCATGTACCAAACACAACGCCAAGCTGCTTTTGAGAACACTGGAGCCATCATTTCTACCCAACTGCAATATATTTTAATTTACCAGGAGATAAGTATATATTACTAAATACAGGGAACTTTTAATATGTACCCTTCCCCGGGAAAATTATCACCAAAACTAGGCTAATCTACATCACTTAAAAAAGTTTTAATCAGTGCAATCACATGCATTTTCTTTCCGAGCAATGTGGATGAATTTACAATACACCAGGTATACAAAAAAATGTTCTATGGGCTGCTGTGATGGGTAAAGCAAATAGTGGTCTAATAAACGAGTATTACTACAATATGATGCCTTTCAGAAGAGAGATCCAATCCTAGAAGGAATAAAAATCGACAATCTTACCCGGCACAAGGTGGACCCGTGCTGTTCTTGTCACACACAGTACCGCCTTTGAAGCTATAGTATCTCCTGTTCATGGAACATAATACATTAAACGCAGATGAAAAGAACCGTATCATTGACTTTCTCGAATCTCGAACAAAGTGGCTAGTTATGATCATATAACAACATTTCAGCATCAATAGATTATTTAATGTCACAATCTATGGATATGATATGATGTGGAGAATTACTAACCTATGCACCTTGGATTTGTGCCTGCGTACAGTAATCTGATGATGCAGCTCTGACTTGCTAGCATCAAGAGCAGGCTGCGAAATTTCAAGACCCTCTTCCTTGATAATTGAGAGGTACCTGTACATGAAGAAATTATTACGAAAAAGTTAGCTTGGGATTCAAGTAACCATGATCTCAATAAATGCTAAATGTATCTGACAAACTGATCAAAATTCTATAAATACTTTAAAAGTGCAAAGCATAATAATGTAATGATGGTGTTCAAATAATGTACCTTTGCGGATTAAAATTTTCAACTCCCAGGTCCTCATCCCATAGAAAAATATAGTCATACTCAGCCATAATATCAGGATGTAGAAAACGTTTAGCAAACCACCTGTGCCATTACGTAGTGTTCTCAGTTATACAATAACTTGCATGGATATAAAAAGAGAACTATAAAGGAATGCTCCGTTAGTGATTGAGGGAGGAAAATATATAAAAAAAATTACCACTTTGTTTGGTTTGCGGCAGAGACATGAACAACTCTGTTGCTCCATTCTAAATCATCCCAATCGTTTACTGCTTTGTCATAGTGGAAGAGCATCACGGTGAAATTATCTGCAAGAAACTGCAATAAATTCAAACAACCACACATGAATGGATGTATATCAATGTATGAAGGTGTGAACATCATATTGATGGTGGAACCACGAAAGACAAATGTACCTTTGTAACAATTCGATCCACCAAATCCTTTTGCTTTATTCCAACTGGAATAGCCAGCAAATTCCTTGTTTGTTTTGATTGGTTCTGCTTTAAAAAACAAAAATTCCACATAAGCAAAAAGAACTCGAAACACTAATTATGAGATTATACAGTAAGATGCGTACATCCTCTGAAACAGATCCCCACAAAGGCTGCATTTCCAAATTTGAGGTTTTTGAGACAATTCCTTTGGGCAAAGATTCACTGCCAGGTGGAATGCATCTCTCCTGCAAGATAGGAGGTGTCCCGAGTTAGAGGCAGCAGGAGACCAGGAGTCTTAAAAAGATGAAAGATAAGCAAAAAGGAGACAATTTTAGATATATCATATATACGAACCTTGCATCTTGTTTGGTGTTCAGTATGTCTGGTATCATCCAGAAGCACATCCAATTCCGATGGCACCTGCTTACACAGTTTTCAAGAATTATACACATTATGACAGCGAAATTACAAAATTCAACTTGCAAATCAATAGTTTAAAATAAATACAAATGCAACGGTAGTGCAATATATGGATTTACTTATATAGAGCAGGAGTAATCTTCTGTTCAATAAATTATTACTTATTGACACTACTCGAAGACTTAATAGACTACAGGATGCAATTACAGAGTAAATCAGTAAAACAATGAAAGTTCACCTTGCATTTCTCAACGATCGTACGTTGCTGTGTTTCATTCTGCCTCATTACAGGCGATAGCTGCAGTCAGAGAAAGTTTGAGTTGTAGAATTTATGAGATAAATCAGACATAAATTTATATATGCTATAGTAAATATCTGAAGTAAAATCAGGACAAACTATATTACAAGAATACAGATTAATACCAAGTAACCAAGTAAATTCTTCTTTGACAAAGTCTTTTTTTCACACATTTTACTTATGCAAATTTGAGTATATAGTATATCATATCAGGCTTGGAATATTTGTACATACACACGATAACAGTTCATACCAAATATACCTTATTATAAACATTTGAAAAAACCTTCCTATCTGTGAGTCATGCAATACTATACCTTGAAATAGTTTTTCCCCGTCCATGAATTGCCAAGAAAGTAAACGCCGCAAATCAGAGACGCAGTTACTAAGAAAATGCACAGACATGATCTGCTTTTAGAGTCTGGTAACATAGAAACCTGTAAAAAGGTAACACAGAGTTAAATCTAAGATAATGACACCTTATGTGGAACAACACATCAACTGACCCAGAAAAAGCAATGTGAAAAACATTCTCCAATTACTAACTCAATCAATCAAATAAACCACACGTTACATGGTTGTGTATATAGAAACCTCTGATTGAATGTTATGCTAGCCTTATGGAAATTGAATTCGACTCTAACTGTCCACAACCTCTACATAAAGTATCAACATTCACGGAATACATGTAGAGGAACCCTCACCGTGTAACAAAGTCCGCAGAAATGAAACAACCAATAAGGGGGGAAAACTATGCACAATGTTCGTCCTCAATACAAATAAGAACCAGAACAGTTACTTTGCTGGAGCCGGAGCCAGAGCCACAGCACATAATTCCCAACCAGAAATGAACAACTCACAAAATTCAAGCACAAGATATTCAATTTTGTTCTTTTTACACTAAATAGTAAATACCATTTCAATATGTTGTACTAATTCAACCTCATAACAGTTAAAGTTTCAAAATTCTCCTTTGCCAATTGAATTCTGAAAAAACTTATTGGAGAGAATTACTCTTCTATACGAATAGACTCTACACCTCCCAAGTTCCCCAACTGTTTTTCGAGCTTTTTGAGAGAGTTGGATTTCTATGGAAACTAACTAATATAAATTCAAGAATATGTTTCTCCGCAATCAAACCAAGCTAGCCCTTTTCATTTCAACAGCAGCATCAAAAAACTTTGAACAATCATAGAAAAGAAAAACCCCTATATATAAAAAAAAAAAACTTAAACAAATACATAGGCCGTAAATACGCACAATTGTACAAAACAGAGAAACAGACAAAAGATTTAGTTACCGGAATTAATGGCTTCATGCTTGCATGTGAAAAGCTCCAAAATTGATGCTGTTGCAGACAGACAAGATCCTATTCTTGTCTTTTTGGGAACTTTCCAACAACTAGTACTACTATAATTTAATTTAAGAAAAACCAATGGCAAGAGAAAAGGTAACGAATATAACTCGAATTCCCTCAGAAAGAAGGCAAAAAAGGTATCGTTATTCTTTTTCTTTTTTTTCCTTCCACAACCTCAAAAACGACCTCGCTTTCTGTTAAACCCAAAATCTTTTCAAAACCCCACCATTAAAACACTAAGTATACATATAAGAAAGAAATCAAAGGAGAAAATTGTATGTCTAATTCAGTACCGTGTGCTAGGAAAAGAAGAAGACCTGTTCTGTTTTCTTCGTCTTCTCAGACTCCTTTTTCCAGTGGAAATAGAAGGAAAAGGTTAATTACATTCGGTTACCAACTCTTTTTCGGTTTATTACAGTTTAGTGCTTTATGTTTCAGGTTTTCTTAATATGGTTCTCAATGTTTACAAATTATTATGCCAATACTACGACTTTCAGTTTACGTACTCGCTAGTGCTTTGATTTAATTGGTGACAAATTTGTGTTATTGCATTGATACAATTTTCTCCTCGTAAATAAGACCCTAACCTTTTTAAAGTTCAGATATGTGAATGTGAATGTAATTTTAATTACTCCCTCCGTTTTCTCAAAAGCTTCGTAGTTTGATTTTTTTCGGTCAACAACTTTAAACTTTGACTTTCGATTACTCTTAAACTATAATGATAAGGCATTTAACGAATATTATATTATGAAAATATAGAACCTAAAATTTTATAATATAATTTTGTTACATACTTTATTATTATAATTTAAGAGTAATCGGAAGTCAACGTTTTAAGTTATTGACCGAAAAAAACCAAACTAAGAAGCTTATGAGAGAACGGGGGGATTTTAATATGTCATCATTTAGTCAACATATGCTTTTTTTTCTCTTTTGGTGTTTGATATTTAAGTATGCAATCATGAATAAAACAATCATCTAGATATTTTAGGGGATTATTTGGATCACAACTAACTTAAGGAGGAGATTGGGAGGTGAACACTCTGACTAATTTAGATAGGAAAATGAAATAATAATTTACATATTTGATATCCGCTTAAATGAGCACCAAAGTTGTGACCTAATTTAGGACCAATTGGGTACCAATCAATTTGTCAATTCAAATATAAAAATTTTCATTTAGATAAAACCGCACAATCATCACCGACACATAAAATTAACTAATTAACTATCTCTTGCATTGAATTTCCCCTTTTCAAATTTACATTGCTAATGCTAGTACTAGTTAAGTTAGTATGGTTATGTTCATTTCACTTTAATTTCACTTTAAATAAATTAAGCTCAGTTCAGGATAATTAAGTTCACTTCAGATAAATTAAGTCCAGTTCAGGTTCGCTTATTTATACTTCAAATAAGTTCAGTTCAGATTAATTGAGTTCAATTCAATTAAGAAAATTTTAGGCGAATCAAACAGAGACTAAAATGTATTTCCTTCAAGTGAGTCTTGTTACAAAATAATAAAGAGAAAAAGAAAATAAAAGTTAAATCATAGGGGGTCCAGAAATTACATATTTAAGTGTTTGATGACTTGCATGCAATTAGCCCACAAGCATAAACACAACAAGTAGTTATTCGGCAAAGTGTGCAGGAGTGTGGTGGGAAATGCTAATGGGAACTTGCCATGTCAGCATGTGTGGGGCATCTCAATGGTCATGGTCTGGATCATGATGGCTTTCTTAATTTGCATGATTTTAAAAAGGTTAGTACAAATTTATTTATGTCAAAATAATAATAATTATAATAAGTTTAGAAAAAATGGGGTTTAAATAAAAAATATTTGGATCAATTTGATATTTTTCAAACTTAAGAATTTTTTGCAATATTACAAAAAGTTGTAAAAATTTGGACGGTACCTAGTAAAATGTGGACTGAATTTAACATTTCTAATGTTTATTAGTACTGAAATATTTAACCAAATAGTATTTTTCAACAGTAATAATATTTATACTTTCTCCTAATTAACACACATGTTAATTGCTATGTGGAATAAAACTCAAGATTGGAGCGACACAAGAAAATATATGTGTAACTAAAAATATAAAGGATCATATCTAACTTGAAGTTTATATTAGATTAATACTGCAGTGTTTAGTCCAGTGTTATGAGAACATGTACCATAACACCAACTTAAACCAGAGTAGATCTGACTAACAAAACAATAAACAACGAAAACCTAAAGAACACTCATAAAAATATTTTCTCAAGCAAAATTTCTATTCCTCGATTAGTGCCCTGAGGCAAAAGACTAGAAAGAACAAATCTTACAAATAGTAATTTTCCTAACCTTTATAACAAAACATAAGCAAGGTAAAAACCTTAGACAAGTCTAAACCTAACAAACTGAATATGAAATACATCAACATGATAAACTCTAAAGCTTATGAAAAACTACATGAAAATTCTCAAACAATATTTTTCTCAACACCCAATTTTTCAGTACCTATGAAGTCAACTTCTCTCTAATATATATAGTGTTGGAAAAAGTCTTGAAAGTCTCCTTCTCATGGTAAAAACGCGTCTCCACAAATCTTTTGAGGATTGATACGTTCACACCAAATCTTTTGATATATCTTTTAATAGCAATATTTTTCATATCTTGATAACTCTTAAAAGATCTCCTCTTAATTCCAAACTCTTCTTCTATTCTTTCCTTCTTTCGACTAAGCTTTTATGACTTCCAAATATATATGTACATCACAAATAACCAAAATCGTGGAACCAATCGTATTAATTGAGAAAAAGCAAAACTTAAATAAATATTATAGATGTGTGCTAAGAACTGTGATGACGTGTTATACTGCGTGTTATACAACACATAAATGTTGTGAACACAACCATAGTGTAAAATAACACTGACACTGTGTTTGAGTAACACTAGTTAGGACACCACAGTTATTGCACTAACAGTAACAACGATGTTCCAATGGCACGTTTCTTGTAATTTTTTGTAGTATGTAGGTAGCTATCTTTTATGATTACTTAAAATTACATTTTATAAGTAAACTAAAAGGGGAAAATAAAAAACAAGAAATGCATAGTGATTTTGCATGTTTTACTTGGAAATTTTGGCTTCGATACTCGACCTCATGGAGTTTGATAATAAATTATTAGGGGCTTGTTCTCTGTAATCCTATTCTAATACAATTTTTTTTCTTTCACTTTATTATACTCCTAACATTATTCTTGCATTTGAACCATGACCTAGGTTTTTCATATAGTGAAATTTGTTAATTAGTTAATAATATTTATTTATTTATGTTGGAAATTTGATACCAATATTATACTTTTAGTTTATTTGTTTTAATAACGTCGGAAACCCACAACCGCTACCATATAATAAAAGGAAGAAAAGTTACGTTAGAAAGACTCGAATTCCGCACTTTCTACCCGATAATAACAGATGATAAATTCATATATCAAGTTAACTTAATTTTAAATGTGAATTTTATGCAGTAAAAAATATAATCAAAATCTCACATCATTAAAATATGGAATAACATATGATTTATATATAGAAGTCAAAATATATACACAAAGGGGACTGCATGCATAGGTTGGGGATAATATTTACAATCAACACAATGTGATTTAGTTTATACTTGATTAGTACTCCTTAACAGTGTTAGACATAGTACTCCTTAACAAACACATGACATACAACAGAGTATTTTGTAGAAGATTGTGTACGTATCCCCTTAACATATACATGACATACATCAGAGTATTTTGTAGAAGATTGTGTATATATATGACTCTAATTTATATAAATATATTCTACATATACAAACATCTAATCTAATGAATATAAATACATTTCAAATATATACAAACCTTTAATTTAAAACATTTCACTTATTTACTTATACAAACATCTAATTTAATTAAGTTTTATAAACATATAAAACATCTTATTGGACATAATATATATAAAAGTTACGTATACAAATGGTATACAAAATTGTACACGGAACGCAACTATGGTGGACTAGGTGGGAGGAGGGTTGGGGATATTATAATTTCTCTCTTTTTTCTTCGTTTTGAATAATAATTTTTAATATTCAATATTCTAACAAATATTATTTTTGTAAGTTTTAAAAAAGTTTAAGTTGTTCATTTAACTACATATATTGTATTTTTTTTAGTAGTAGTAAATAAGAACAACGATGACACATTACCTATGAAGTCAACATATAATCTCCTCATTCTTGACCAATAAGTTTATATACTCCCTCCGTCCCAATGATAAGCCTACGTTTGTTTTTTGCACGATTTTTAATTAATGGTTTTGTTTGGTAGTGTTATATTGATATTGAATTTAAATGTGGGGTAGTGAATTAAAAGAGTGTGAGATGTGAGTGGAGATAAAAAAAAAAAAAAAGTGTAAAAGTGGGTTCCACATTTAAAATAATATAGATAGGTTGTGGGGTACTTTCCAAAAATTGAAACGTAAAGAATTGATTGGGACGTCCAAAAAAGGAATACGTAAATAATTGATTGGGACATATGAGTATATGACAAAAAAGCGTTTTCCAATCTAAAATTTCATAATTTGTGCACTTTACCCTCTAAAGGTTGATCGAGTGAATTTACTCCTTTGAAGTGTTGATATATGTGCACAATACCATTTGAAATTGATCTTCTACGACTTTTTCGGATATAAGTGTACTCAAATGCTATTAAACTTTTTATAGGATAAGTAGCAAAGGAGGAGAGATCAACAAGAAAGGGGGAGTGGGAGCGAACAAGTACAAGATAGCAGGGCAGACGAGAGTCTACTACGAAGATGCACAGAAATAAAGTTGTCTTCTTGTCTTTAGTTTCTCTAGGTTCTTTTATTTTTCTTGTTATATTACTTCATAGTCACACTTTCTCTTAATATAATATATAGATCTGTAAAATAAATCAATCGGGAAAAATTCATTCGCGTGAAAAAACACACACCTCTAAAATATGTTAAACAGTTAAAGTACACAAAATTAAAATTTTTAGGGAATATTGTGCACTGATACAAATACTTTAGAGGGTATTGTGCTCAAATACTACATTTTAGGGGGTAGAGTGCACAAACCACTAAATTTCAGGGGTGAAAATGTTTTTTTTTTCCTATATATTAATTACTTTTTATGGCCGGTACATCTAGTACCATGATAGATGTCACTTATTACATCTAGGTCCATACTATATCACCTATTACAATGAACCGCCTGTTAGATAGTATCTAATTACATCTATACCCGCGAATTTGACCTTTCGCGCACTAAAGTTGTAAAAATAATATTCTGCCACCGTTGAAAAATTGGATTTTGATGGCAGCCAATTCCAACTTTGCTTTATTACATACTACTGTATTTGACTAAAAAAAATTTCAATTTTACAACAATTGCACTAAATAATTCAACAAAAACACAGCTATTGAAGTTAACATTCACTGAGACAGTGTACACATTGTGGAAAGGAAGAAATATGAAGCTGTTTAGTTTATACCTTTCAACATGTATATGGTTAATGAGATCAAGTTTGTAGTCAAGATGAGTATAGGAGATAGAAACTGCTTGCTTATTGTGTAACCTAGATTGAGTTGTTAGCAAGATAGTAGTCGAGCTGTGATTGTTTGGCTTTGATATAGTCTGTCTGGATAAAAAATAATTTAACAAAAACAACATTACTTCCCAAAATTAACTACCGTAGTATATTTACATATAACATTTAGACAACTCACCAACGGTTCTTGATTCAAGTGGTAAGAGACTTAAGTTCAATTAAACAAGATTTCATGTTCGAGTCTTGTGGATATAAAAAATACCACTGGAAGAGCACCCCTAAAAAATGGCACGATAGTGCTCGACTAAATTAGTCGCCAATGCAAATACCGATATAAATCGAAAATGCATTTAGACAAATCTTGTTCCGTCACCACGTTATAAAGACTAGACCTTGTAGTAGTCTAGCTACTGGTGTAATTATTGTTATTAGCTCTATAAACTAATCAGACGTTTTTCTTTGAGCACACATGTAGCTAAATACCAAACTTGAACCAATAATTCATCTTAGATCTACTCATCCTAAATAATTTTCACAAACAATATGGACATGAAAAATTATAAAAATCACCCACAACCATATTCTTTATTTTTTCAGGTGATATTGATAATTATACATTGTCTACAATTTTTCTATATCATACCAGACGTCCAATAAAAGGTTCTGACTTTCAACGAATCACACATGATTGATAGCTTTCAGTAGGTACCTATAAATGGACTAGACCAAATTTATTGGTCTTCAGTAAATCAATTGTCCAAATAAGTTTTTGGCTAGAGTTTTTTACAAATTCGTCACCTTCAAAACGTTTAATTTTTAATACATTTAAGATGCAAAAACGTATAAATAATGGCTATCTTGTTGGGCTTAGAAGCCATTTGAACTTGTGAAGTCCCACACCAAATAAAGGCCCTATTAGTTAGTTAGTTACCCGTCTTCGTTCAGTCCAGTCCACACCATCCAGTCTTCTTTCTCTGTGTTCTTCATCTACAACAAAAATCCAGGCTTTTTCTCTCGGTTCTTCGAACTAGAGTTAGATAATTCGAGAACTTATATTTATTAAGTTGCGTTGGTGCCTGATTCGTGGAAAATGGTTTAAACTTTAAAGACTCTGTTCTTCTAATTTTTGCCCTTTCTTTCTTACCTTTTCCCCCTTTCTGCTGTGGATGAAACTCATACACGACATGTTTGATCTGATTTGGTAATTCATCATCTTCTTCTTCCACAACCAGCTCAATTAACTAACCAGGTGTGTACGTAGCCCTTGCTCACATCAGTTTTCTCGCAGGTACTTCAATTGTATTTACCTAATTTTAATTTTTTTAATTTTTTTTTTGTTGAATTTATGATTGATTTGATCGATCGATTGATTTATTTATTTTTGCTTATTCAGTTTTGTGTGAATGTTGCAACTTAGTATTTGTAGTAGTATAGTAGAAGGAAATTCGATTAAATGGAGTAGCTAGGATGAGTAAACTAGATTTTAATTGAATAGAGGTGTTGAGACCTGATGTCCAAAAACTAAAAATTTGCTGATTATTTTAAGCTGGAAATAAACAGAAGAAACTGGTTTTGCAAGCATCTCTGTTCGCTGATTAGGTTGCAAATAAGCTTTAATCATTTCACAATGGGCTTTTGCAAGCAGGCACTCGGTAGTGTATATTGAATGCGATGAGTTAGTATTTTCAGTTGTTTTAGTTGACTCTTGCATATCACAGCTGTTTTTTTTCGTTGATACTTAGTTACCTATACGGACAGAACAGAATGAAAAGCATTCTCCGATTATTGTAAGATAGAGATATAGTCTTGATGTTTCCAAGACCAAGAGACTAATGTAGCAAATTTATGCAGATTTTAAGGACTTGTTGGACAACGATCGTAATGCATCCACCTCTCACCATCCACCGGCATCCAATGTGTGCTGAGGTAAGGTTCTTATTGCATCACAGACTCACAGTTGCTTGCCAGTTTACGGGAAATATTGGCATCGTTTGGTTTATGAGATGGTTACATGACTAATGATCTGATGCTAGACATGCCAAGTGGTTTTTCGTACTAGTACCTGTTTTAAAACCTTATTTTAGTTAGTGGTATGATGCTTGCAGATCATAGAGCAATTTCAGAAGTGCCACTCAGATCATCCACTCGGGAAGTTTTTCGGTGAATGCACGGATTTGAAAATTAAGCTTGACAAATGCTTTCGCCAAGAAGTAAGTTCCTTCGTGGACCATTATCTGTTTATGGTAAGTTGTAACTCAATTTTCTGTCGGTAAGCTGCTCAAATGCTCAATTTTCTGTTGTCTGCAGAAAGCAGTGAAGCGGAAAGCCAATTTCGAAGAGAGTAAAAAGTTGAAAGAGAGACTGAGAGCAGACAGGATGGAAGATGCTAAGCTCAGGGAAGGAAATAATTTTGCACAAGCTTGATGCTTAAATTGGGCGTTTGGTATTATAAATATCGCATAGAGTTGTAAGAGCATAGATTTTCTTGGAATCAAAACTTCCAGGAATAGGGGTTACGAAAATGTTAGGTATACTTTCTGTGTCCTCCGTACTTGAACATGCTCGAAACTTTGATCATTGGAGGTACTAATAAATACAGTACAACTTTTGTTTAGTATGGTATAGATTTACCCAGAAATGTAACTTGTTACTCATTTTCATTCATGATAAATGTAAGATGACACATTGATCAGTACTCATGTTGAATTCAAATAAGTTGGCAAATGTTATTCCTTTACAAACACATGCAGCACCATAATAAGATAGTCTTGCATCAAACATAAATGAATTCGATCTTCAGATTGTCTACCGAAGCAAGAGTAGAGTTATATATAAGTTAAAGCTATACTCCAACTTGTGCACATGACATATAGTTGCATTCCACATCCATTTTCTTGTCATTTCAAGTTACTGAGCTTTGGCGGGAAGTCTCTGACTACTTTGGGAATGCCTTATCAAGGGCTTCATGCAACCAAACTGCATCTCCTTCTTTCTGATCCTCTCTCCATGCCTTGAATTGAAATGCGTATGGAGTGGTCATGCTCCAACGTTTCAGCAGGGACAAAGAACACTTGTTTGTCTCACCATCCGGACCAAGGATACACCATATGGAGCTCTCCACATCATCAAAGATCCCAACAGAGCTTCCCTTTCTGTCATTGACATCTTCATCATCACTGAGCAAATCAACAACGCCAGTAGGCGAAGGCCCGTGGTTCTTTCTTATTCCTTGCTTGCTCTGCATATCAGGTTCGAGTTTGACATTCTCTTTGGGAAGTTGTAAAGGCACGCTGGTGCTTTTTCTATCGCTCTGCATATCAGGTTCCAGTCTGACATTTTCTTCGGGGACTTGTAAAGGCACGCTGGTGCTTTTGCTATTGCTCTTCATATCAGGTTCCAGTGTGACATTTTCTTTGGGAACTTGTAAATGCACACTGGTGCTTTTGCTATCTTGCATATGACCATCAGTGGCAAGTGTTTGATTGAGTTCTTCTGCTCCATCAAATAATATGACATGAGACATATCCCACTTCAATAAACCGCCCAAAAGCTAAATCATATATTGTTACAGACTTAAAGTAATACAGTTTCTCGATGATTATAGCAAAGATGCAAATGCAGTGACAGACGGGTCTACGCCTCTACGGAGAAAGAACAAAAATGTGGATGGGCAATGGAGGAGCTAGCTATGATGCAATAGGCCTACAAATTTGCAAGTCTGAAGAGAACTGACTCTACCAATATCCCCAAGCAGGGTACAAGTATAAAGCAAGAAGTCACTCAAATTTCTCAAAAATACACGTCTAGGTCATGGTGGATTAAGTTAAAAAACATTAACATTTTAATGTTGAACCAACAGAAAAAGAGATCGATCTTGTAAATTTTTGCAAGCATCATAAGTAAACTCTAAGAGCTCACTGCTTTCTAATTTATATCCACATAAAACATGAAAAACAACAAATCAGCACTAAAAGTGAATTCATCATCATTTAGAGTTCAATCAATAAGGTATAAGGTGGTGCAGCGGTAGGGAGTGGCCGGGATAGTGAAGTAGCGTAGTGTAGGAAAAGTTATAATATTTACCGTTGAAAGAAAATAAAAAATCATCATTTAGAGTTCAACAGACCCTTACCATTTTCATCCCCAACCATTCAACTTCTACAATGACAACTGTTTGGTTTTACTTTAAGCGTATGAAAACCACAACCAAATAATCAAGGAGTTTTGACCCTTGAGCATACCTGATGTTCCTTGTTTCTGCCAACCGTCAGTGGCTGTGGTCGCATTACATCGAAGGATAGATCTTGGTGAATCTTCCTCACTTTCCATGCCATTGTTTATAACATCAGAATTCGATCGAAGACCAGACATGTCGGGAATCACCTTGGGAACACTGTCCAGCAACCTGGTCTGTTCTGACGGAGTTTGCAGCCTATCCCTCTTCTCCAAGTACTCATATAATGTGGCGAACATAAGAGTTAAGGCTACAAACGAGTAGTATCAGCTAATGTTACAATGCAAAACTGCACGTCAACAAGGACAGGTCTTTGTATTAAAATTAATCGACCAGCAGTTCCAGCATCATGTACATTTCAACCAGTTTCGATCCTTATTTGTGTGTCTGTGTGCGCGCGTGTGTGTGTAGAGGAGATACTGGTCCAGCTTCACAAAATCAGATTGGCAAATAGTATTGTTCTGTACTCCTATACTTAGAAAATCTGTTCCTTTGGTTTCATTTTCACTTGAGAATTACATATAAAAAAATGGACTGAAAACATACTCATTTGTGAAGCAATTTACATGATATACAAGTATGTGATATACACTAAATTTCCGATAGGATCCAAGTAGTGCAACAAAATATGACCTATTCTCATAATTAAAGTTAGTAAGGATATTCTCGTCTCCATCCTTTCTCATTAGCTTGATGAGCAAGGTTTTTCAACCTGGACAGTTCCTTCGGGATCCACTGTATCAAAAAATCATAGACCGTGTTAAAAATTACTCATGCATTGGAATTTTGATATAACTTGCACAGGGAATGAATACTTTACTGGTAGGTTGCAGCACAAAATTAATATAAACAAATAGAAACATACATGCTCGATTTTGTCCTTGTGAAGAATTTTTGCCCGCTGTTCTAGCTCAACCTGCAAAGAAGGGCCCCTAATGTTATAAATGCGGTGAAGTCACACTTGAAAATTCAATCTATGAAAAGAAATGATAGAATTTATGCATCGTTTTAATTCAAGTGGAGGTTCCGTTTGAGTCACTAAGCCTGTGAGGATTAATGTCATATAGCAAAATATATCCCACAGAAAAATTAACTAATAAACCGTAAATCACTTGTTGAAAACCGTCATATTGTTGCATAATGATCCCAATCGTAGAGACCAGCATCTTCTTTTTCAGTCAAGTCACCAACATGCTTCATGTTCAAGGATTCTAAATTGCAGTCTAATTTTGCATAGTAATGAAAAGTAGTGCCCAGCGTGTAAACATATCTGCCAAGTGCAGTCTGTACTTACCACTTTAGGTCTCTCAACCAAACCAGTTAGCACCTTTTGTCTCAATTCCTCACATTCAGCCTGCAATATGGTAGTGGTATATGTCAATCAACTGATTAAAGCAACATCTCATAGACTTCACGTCAACGTTTAACTGATTAAAGCAACAAGTCAAAGGCTCCATGTCAACGTGAACTTGGCAAATTAAGAACCAGCTGTTAAGTTGGTATAAACTTATAGACCATAGTGTGTTCCTTGAATAAGCAATGACTTGTTTGTTACTATTTGTCATTTGATACCATTAAAATTCTCTCTCTGATGAAAGTCAATAACCAGGATAAGAAATAAATTATCGATACTAGTTTGATACCTCAGTCACATTTCCATCTGAAAGCTCCCTTATCCGACTTTCTGTAGGCATAGTCGAAAATAGAAGAACAGTGTCTGCATTGTATTCTCCAACTGTAGCTGATTTTATACCTGAGATTACAAATAAATAAGAAGTAGTACATAAATAATGTCATTTTAAAAATGGATTTCATGGTACGGTTCATGAAAGCAGATAAAAATGATACTGGGGAATCTAATGCCCTGGTTACATTTTGAAGCTCAATGAGAGTCAGTTCTATTGAAGAAAAAAAATTACTTTTTGTATTCTGTCCTACCAGCAGCCAAGTTTTAACAACTTCATTATATAATAAGACGGCTAAGTTCAGTGGTCACAGAGCAAACAATTTTTTTGGTCATCTGTCCATGAAAGATTAAGATGCTTCACTCGGGCTTTTGCACCTGATAGTAGGCCAACAATTAACCGACTTCTTACATGTCTATCACTCTATCTTACAGCTTACAATGTTCTATACAATTTGAGTACTAAGATTTGGAAATTATTGACTTAATGCAGTACTTACAATTTGATACATTAAAATTACCAAGCAGATGAGATTAAACTAGAAGAATGTTTAACTGAAGACTGACCTTTGACTTGCTTGAGCTGATGAGAGTTTCTTGTCTGGTAATCATACTTATCGGATTTCACTTTAACAAAAGATCCTATTACTTTTTCTTCGAATGACTCGGGTTGCTTGAGTAGCTCATACAGCAACCCTTTGTTCAAGTAAACAAGTTGCATATTTTCAACTGATACAGATGCAAATTCACTATGAGGTGTGGCGGCCTTCCCTATCTGTCTCTTCTGGGACTTATTATTCTCCACGTCAAGCTTCTTTATATTCTTACTAGGAGAAATATTGTCACTATCCGAGTCGGCTTCTGATTCACTGTCCTCTGAAGTATCTTGGTTTTCAGCAAGATGAGGCTCAAGAAGCATGTTTACCTTGTTCTTGTTAATTCTCTGTTTCTTGAAAACAGACTGTAATCTTGCATCACACAACACAAACTTTTTCTTCTGTGGGTCGAATAGCGTGTTATCTTTAATATACTGATTGATAATGGAAATCACGTCATGCTGTGACATTTTCTCAGCAGTGTTCTTTCCAATTGAAGACAGGAATTCAATAAGAGGTTTTGAGCCCCAGCCATCAAACTCCATCTTACTGGACCTCACAGGTGTCTGCATGGTTTTGCATCTCTTAAGTTTCTTCCCCTTCTGTGCTTTGCGCCTCTTGCTCCGACTATCCGTACAATCATAATCGGAAACATCCTCCTCATCTGATTCACAGAGCTCTTCCGAACCGCTTGCACACTGAACATCCTTCTTTTTAGCAATTGCTCGCTCTAGTGCAGCATGAAGATCCTCAGACCCAAACCCTTCACATGTTTTAAGTATCATGTAGTATTCCATGAACAACCCCTCAGCTGAGTTTCGGTCTTTAAAGTCCACAGGTTCCTGGAATCAAGCATTAGCATCAAAAGTTGGACATATGCATCTAAGAAACTGAAAATTAGAGAATCAAATTTAGAACAAGGTCCAAGTACTCATACCCCGTCCGAATCATAATTTTTGTCTTCTTCAATAAGTAACGCAAGATGTAGGCAGCTCTCACAGAACCCATATGCTCCTTTAACTTGTCCAAATTCTCCAGCAAATTCTTCATCATTGATACAGTGAGAGCAGACAGCATATGCACAAGTATAACAACGACGGCTGGCATGATTGCTGCAGTGGTTGCAAGTATGCCAAGCTGAAAAGGAAATTATAGATCATCATTTATTTGCTATATATTATTCATGAAGGAGTAGATAGTGTAAAAACTGAAAACCCTCTACTCCAATCTCCAGCATTTTTGGTTGTAGCTAATCATCATCTATTTGCTATACTACTAATCTTACCTCCTTTGCTTATAAAAGACAAAGAACCACCATATAAGCTATTAGTACACACCATTATGCAATCCACAACCCAAGCTGAAGCAAAGCCGTTTCACCTTTATTTTCCAAAAAACAAACCAAACCAATGGGAAACTAACTCGTGTCTAAAATAATACGACCAATCATGCAGCCAAAACTTTCGGGAACTCTAATAAACAAGATATAGATGTTCGTAAACTTGCAATGAACATATGTAACTGACTTTGTGCTAGTGATGGATCACTACCAGTAGCATACAGGATATATTTAGGTACTAACAAAAGAATAGGTTTCAAAGTTTTAACATGTGAAACTCGTAGCTAGTATTACCACCATCTATCTTAACAGGTGAAGCTGACTTACGGCATTCAAAGCGGCTTTCAGTACCCAAGAAGGAATCATCCTTCTCCACACAATGAGGATGGTAAGCTTTCAAGCAGTCCCTGAAACAGAAGAAGGCGCATTCGTCGTCATAATTTCTCGTAAGAAGTAATGCAACCCTTATCAGAAACAAGCAACAAACACCACCTTCATAAAAATTGTTATTCAGCTTCTAAACAAAGCAATGAATTCACAGGTTCTCACAAAAACGATTCACAAATTTAATGAAGAAAGTTCGATTTCAGCAGCTGCACGTACACACCTAAAAACGGATGAGAACTTGAGCAAACTCTACTAGACTACTACTAATCAAAATACACATATAGATGCACAATACATCTCTCTTCAACGATTACACTAACTCCAGAGACAGATCCACACTCAACAACAACAAAAAAATCTGAAATCAATTTTTTGCCATTTTAGGCAAAAAAACAAAAACAAAAAAGGAAACAGAGAAGGGGGCCGGGGAAACGAAAACAGACCTGTACTCACAGATTAGCAAATCTCCACCGTCTTTGCAAACGAAGCACCAATCCTCGGCGACTAATTCCTTGATTAGCTTCTTCTTCTTCCTCGGCCTTCCTCTCGGCATTGTTTGATTTCACTGCATGTGGACAAAATACAGAACTTACTTTTTATGCTGAAAACTGGAAAATGAAAAGGCCGTGTTCAATTTTAGAGGAAAATTGTTGAGCAGACCTAACAGTAAAGTGAAGTATTAGCAGAGATTTGGAGAAATTCTCGCTCTAGAGCTTATTGGAGGTGAAGGTACTGGTCATGGTTGCATGGTAGTGGTGTGTGTGAGTGTTTTGTTTTGTGTCAGTGTGGGTGTGAGAGAGATAGTAAATGACAAAAGGAATTACCAAAAGCAGAGTAAAAAAACAAGTCATTTTGACTGTTGCATTAACTTTGCTGGACTTTGTGGTCATAAACTTTAGACTTGGACTACCATCTCATAAATCATAAATCAATTTTAATATGCTACATAGCCTACATTATTATGTTCAATGCACCTATATGGGTTCGACGTGTTATACTATACAATTGTGGTTTTCACATACTATACTACTGTATGATAAAGAACTCAAGTCCATCAAACAGAATGACCAACCAATAGAACATCTAAGATGTTGAGATTCAACAGGATTTTTTTTCACAAGCAGATTAAGCTGAACAGCAAATTTATACTCAGATCAGTAATCGTTTCATCCACATTAAGCACAAAACCTAATTAAACTAATCGTCGCGAGATTGAATCAATTAATGATCATACACTAACACTAATTTATCAAATCAACACAATGCACATCTGAAACCAAGAAAATCATTGGAGAAAATTGAAATAGGATTGGGACTCACTTGTTTCCACCTTTTTCACTGACTTGATTGCCGTACTGGATATGTCGGCCGGCAAAAAGCCCTCGCTGAGCCCGTCCCATGACGATCGATTGTGTTATCCAGCAACGATTTCTTACAACTGAACATTTTAAGTACAATCTAAATAAGTATAGAAATATCATGTAGGAAAAGAAACGCGACGCCTATTCTATTCGCACAACTCGAAATAACAGGAAACTTGCTTCCTATCCCACCATTCACCAACCAGTCGATCGTGCAATTCATCTCCTATGTGCCAACTAAAATCCAACTTAATTTAATTATTTAAGTAGAAGTCCACCCAACTTCTTCGGCTTCAAACTTATTCCTATTAATTTAAGAGAATCTCTCGGCTTATAAGTTATTGCCAAACACTAAAAAAGCAGCTTCACCCACTTAATGGCCATTTTAGTAATGGCTCGTCTTGCTCATGGTTTTGACTCGATAATTGGTGGCTGAGTTTGTGACAGATCATTGATGGAGTCGAAGCTGAGGAATAAAACAACACTCATTGTTGATCGCTATTCCTATTCTGGGGTTGCCTTCTCGTCAGCCGAAGGACTAGACATGGCGTGGTGTAAAGTGCGCACTGTTAGTTTTCTTTATGGTTATCAGACTTGGGTTTTCAGAATTTGTTTTGCATCTTCTGTGTTGTTTTCTGTTGCAGGCTCCAGAGGCAGGATTGCTTGCGCCAGATCTAGTTGTTTACCTCGACATATCACCAGAGTCCAGAGGTATAAAATATTTAAACTTCAATTAGTCTTCTTGTAGTTTTCTGATTATTATTGCATCAACTATATGTATGAAACCTTACACCAACAATATTCCTAGCTGAGCTATATCCAGGCTGACTGATTTGTTTGAAAATGTTCAGAAAGCTGCAGAAAGAGGAGGTTATGGTGGTGAGAGGTATGAACAGCTTGAGTTTCAGGAGAAAGTTGACACGTCATATCATGCACTCTTTGATTCAACTTGGAAGGTATGGCCACTGCCTACTGTTTTGAAATAGGATTGAGATGATTTTGTGAATGAGTAAGACAGGATGCAAGTGAAAGAGTAATGCAGAAGTGATGTTTTGACCAAGTACCAATAACATTTAAAACCAGGATAATGTCTTGGGTTAAAATTGAATTGCATTTTATAACCAATTTACAGAGACGTTTTATATGCAAGTAGATTGTGAAGAGTCGTAGATTCTCACTCTACTGCAAGAAATGAAACTTGGAGACATGGTCCATCAACACGAGAACTTGTTGATATCAAATACTTAACGTTCTGGTTTACATTACAGGAGAAACATTGCCTACTTATATCTATACAGATCCTTATATTAGTCTTATTTCACGTCTGTTCTGCAGGTTATAGATGCAACTCTTCCTGTTGAAGAGGTCGAGAAACAACTGAGACATTGTTTTGGAATGCGTAAAGACGTGCAATGAAGGGAAGCCTATTTCAGAGCTCTGGCAAAACTAGACACTTGGTGCTTGAAACTTGTTGGCAAGATCTTGTCTACTCTAATTTGATTGTATGGTTGCTACTGCTTAGTATCTTTAAACTGGTTATAGCCTTTGAAAACAGTGTTGCATTTGGTTATCATTTGATTGTGCAAGAGGGCGTCCGAGTGGTAACGGTGCTGGAGTAGCACATGAGAGGTCCGGCGGGAGTTATAAGGTGCTAAAGGAGTAGTGTAGGAGTAAAAGTAGGATTGTTAAATTTGCCGTTAAAAAACATAAAAATCATATTAACTGTAGGTGAAAATTCTTTAGTGTAATTGTGCTATTTAAAGAGTGTTTGGCTGTTTTCTTCAAAAGGCTTGAGTTACACTTACAACTATTGGCAAACAAGTAGAGCGTTGGGCCTTACCCTGAACATGATAATGCAGAAGTGATGTTTTGACCAAGTACCAATAACATGTGAAGTACAATATTTTAGGCCAATGTTTTGGAAGAACTACCTGGAAAAGTAGACATGATTCTTCGGGTGAAGCTAGTGAGTTTTCTACTCTAGATTTTCTTTTACATGAAGCTAATCATCGGCCTTGATCGAACAGTACTATAACAACAACGGAGACACGGCCAGTATGTTTGTATTTATGCATGAATAAGTCTGAGACAGAAAGATGGCTAACACATCTATTATATCTATCACCAAATTAGGGGGACAAAAAGGAAAAATGTCATTCAGATATGCAGTTACTTCATACTTGTAACGTAGCTACCTAGCCAGACCCAATGACAGCTTATCTTTATCCTCGATCGATATCAACGGTTGTGGCTTATGAGATCCCAAAATTTAGGGGTTGGTTCAGGCTCTTACCCTTCTTAATTTCCACTAAGGAACACACTGGCCTATATAAATTAACCGCACTATAAATCAATATCCAAAAATGATATACTCCGTATATAGTATTCAGACCAACTAATTATACTTTTTCGTGTCCTTCGAGTTATTTATGAATCAATTTGTTATTTTGCAGTTATTAGGAATAGGCTTGAATCAGAGGACAGGATTATTAAGTCAACAAAAAGAATATAAACAATCTTAAATAGCAGATAAAAAGGAGTACATTTTAAAATTAATGATTGTTATTTCATTCAAACAGTATTATTATTATTATCATCAAATCAAATACTCGTATTAGTGAAGACTTTGATAACATTAATCATACAAAAATTCGCATACTACTACCTCTGGCATGATAATCCGTAATAAGCTGGAAAGCCAAACAACTCTTCTCTATCAAATTAGATCAAAATTACCTTACACTGGCCAACTGTTGATCGAAATCAAACTCACCCAGGGAGCTTCCTTCATCACTTCTTGTAACTTCTTCTCCAGCCTCTTCTACCAGCTCTTCTTCTTTCGGCATCCAACCATAGATCTTTCTTCTTGCTTCCCTACGTAATGCACGCTCTTCCAATTTCAGACCTTCAAACTGCTCTGCAATATTGGCCTCTTCTTCCGGAGGAAAGAAAACCACCTCCATCTCCCCAAGATCTCCATACATCTTCTCTATCTTTGTTTTCCACTGAATCCCCATCTCGCTGTCCATCTTGTGGTATGGAGTCTTCAGCAAGTACTCATCGATTCCACCGGCCTTGTCTATACAGCGTAGGGCATGGGTACTTACCTTGACACGGATGTGACGGTCCAAGATGTAGCTAAAAAGTCTCTTTTCTTGTACATTCGGCTTCCATGATCTCCTTGTCCTGGAAATTTGTGTAAACAGAAGAAGATGAACAGATGGAACTTCAATGAACTCAAAAGGAAACGGGCCGGGGGGGGGGGGAGGGGTGCTAAATGGAGACACAAGATAAAAAGGTTCATATATTGTAGAGAGAGCTCGAAACCAGAGAGCTTCCTGTTTGCTACTCTACTTGAAAGTTGGTAAAATAGTACGCCGCTAAAAGAGTAATTGCCGGCTCATAAAGACATAAACTACGGTGTCATTACAAACCACTAACAATGCCATTGTTCTGAGAAAAACATAGTCTAAACATTCACAACTTTATCTACGCTTTACCAAAGAATTCTCACTTGCCTTTGACACTAACCATACGAATAGTTTCCAGACACAGCCTGAGGAACATTTATTAGAACAGGAAACGCATTGATATATAATGAATACAAATTGCAAGACAGAGGAAAGTATGTTTCAGGCTGTTGACAGCTATTGACCAACGAAAACATACAGAACCCAGACAGTTTGACTAAATCGCTCTGGGCACATTAGTAGAAACTAGAATGTATAGAGTTTATAGGGCACCTTTAACCATGGCTTAGTATAGCTAATACCATATTATATGTCTCATCTTGAATTTCACGTATCATATATCATGCGTCCGATTCCTTACTGACACCATGCCATGAAACATTGGCCGTGAACACAAATATAAAGATGTGATAAAGAACTTAATCTATTAAACAGAATGACCAACCAATAGAATATCTAAAATTCCTCCTTAGCCTAGCAGACAGCCAAAACAGTAAATCTTACTATCAAGTCTAGCATATAATTATAAATTTATAACGATAACACCTCAACCAAATCCTTTTCATTTACATGTTAAGATATTTCACTGTGACAATCCTGATTAGAGTGATTTCATCATCATCATCATCATATTAAAAGGATCTTTCCCCTTGGGGAACCACTACACTTTTAAGTATTCTCGTCAAGAGAAAAGAAAGGGTAGAAAAAACGACATAAGCAACACTTGTTCTACTCAATAATCCTCTTATCAAAATAGTCCTAACTCCTAGTACACATGAGCCATGAGCCATGAGTCATGACCAAGTATATCGCCATTTCCGCACATTAAGTAATTGAAATCTAAGATATAAAGTTGAGGTGTTTGAGCTAGGTATAAGTTACTAGGGATCACTTAGATGGTTTTTCCTATGGATCTGTCTCTTTCTGTCTATTCTACACGATTATAAACAGAAAATTTGTATCTATTCTACTATGTATTGCTTGCTACGATCAAGATAGGTCTCATTACAATCAGAAACTGCATCTAATTGCGTGTTATCCGAGCCTACACTACAAATACCCATTGTTTCTCTAAAAAATGATTCGGTACGCGTGTAACCATTGCCCTCCCGATTTCTGAGTTAGCTTCATTACATTCGTTTCATTACATTCGTTATGTAAACTTTCCTACACATTTGAATAGCCAAACAGACTGAGCTTAAAAGCAAATCAATCCTCAGCTCATTCATCCACACCAAGCACAAAACCTAATTGAACTAATTTAAGATTGAACCAATTCAAATTAATGATCATACTAATAATCACTAACATTAATTTATCAAACCAACACAATTCAAATCTGAAACGAAGAAAATCAATGGAGAAAATTGAAATAGGATTGTAACTCACTTGTTTCCACCTTTTTCACTGACTTGATTGCCGTACTGGATATGTCGGCCGGCAAAAAGCCCTCGCTGAGCCCGACCCATGACAACTTTGTTATCCGGCAACGATTTTTTCAGCTGTTCCTTCACTCCGGGAGCCAAGTTTTTCTCGCCGCCGATCTTCTTCACGAGTTTCTTCATCATCTCCCGCGACCTGAACGCCATTTTCTCTCACTCCGATCCGATGATTTGTTATTCAATTCAATTGATTATATATTGGAAACTAGTTTCTGGGTGTTGTTTCGGTTTCGATCTCTGGGTTTTAGGTTTTGGGTTTTAGTCTAGAATCTAGATATCCATACGTCACGACCGATAGAAACGTTTGTTGTACAAAACGACAATGTAAATTCGGGTTCTCATTTAATTTTAGGTCCGTAACATTTTTAGAGATTCTAATAAAATACAGTATACTTCTATATAACATGGCTCCAGTTTAAAGATACCAATATTTTCAGAGCACTTATTGATAATAATTTAATAGTTTGAGTTTACCAAATTCACGAAATTGAGTTTTACAAACCAGACATCCTTTAAGTAAAAAATAATACGAGTACTAAATAAAAAAAAATTAAAAATAAATAAATAATAGTGTCATAACCATAACCGATAACTTGATTCGTTCCACCAAGTTTTTTTAATTAATCTTTTTCTTTTCTAATTTAGTTTTTATATATTTTTTTATTTTTAAAACTTAAGAAACTTTAAAATTTGTTTAGTTGGTAAAATAAAATTTTAGAAAATGAATTTGGACAATTTAAAAGGTGAATTTGTCTTAATCTAAGAAGACCTTTCTTTGAAAATGAGTAGTCTCCATTTATTTATGAACATAAGGTACTAAAATGAAATTAACTCTTTTATTTTATTTTTTTTAAAATCATTCTGAAGAATTGGTGGATGAAGAAAATTTAATTTGCTTCTCAAAAAAAAAATTTAAAATTCTTTTTTTTTATTTATTCACCTCAATATGGAATACGTTGGAATTTGTTATTTTAAAGTTCGATAATATTACGAGGTTGTATAAGTTAAATTCATAGAGATTTCAATAACTCATGATCAATTGTAAGTCTATTTTCACCGCACGACATGAATAAAAAGTATTCGATTCTTGATTATGCTATTTTCAAGCAAATTCATTTTCCCAGATAAACAATCATCGAAATATTCCAATAATCGAGATGTCAAGTGATAATAAAACTGCAAAACTTAGTGGTTATCATGTTAAAGTTTTCATCTTAGACCAACATTATCCCAAGTATAGGCGAGGGCGACCATATAATTTTGTTTTCATTTTTAATACTATATACTACAATTATACGGCCATAATGCCATATGCAGTGAAAAAAAGAAAAAGAACAGAAGGAAAGCAAAAATAGATACAGACAAGGGAAAAATAAATACAGACAAAACGAAGAAATAAAATCATTGCATAATTTGCATATGAATATGTACTGGTAGTCTGGTACTTCACCAGTTCACCCTTTCATACAGCTTAGCAGAATGAACAAAACAAAACAACTTTCTATAGTAAGGAAAGGTGTAAAACCATACAAACAACTATATATATCCCAAACAGAGGGTAGCCAACTGTGTGTTGTGTTGTGTAAGAACATTATGTACACAAGTGTAAACTGTACACCATCTGAAGAGTGACGGCTCATTTTCATTTGCTGCACTTTGTTGCTTCATAACGATCATAAGTTGCCGCATGTTGATTTTCTTGAGCACACACGTAGTGTTCCACTTGAATCTAAGTCTCGGCTTCTGAATAGTTAAAGATAAGAACGGGAAGAAATTAATAAATGCTCTGGGGAACAGTAAACAGGAGGCAACTAGCTTATACTACTAAAGAGTGAGGCTGTGTTCACAGTTAGTTTGTTACCTTCATCGACCTTGATTTCGAGAAGCTCCTCAATGGGCTGTCGGCATACAGGACATTTGTCTGATTGAAGCCTCAATTCTTTGGCACACTCGCTGCACATACACTGCAAAGCAGAAACATGCAGATTTTAGACACATTAGATGAACACACAGGACGACATAGAACAACAAGCTCACAATTTCAAATAGCATAAAATAGTTTGCACGCTAATGTTATTCTAAGTCGATATCAGACCCATAACTAATAAAAACCCTTCTTCTACCAGGAACTATTTCCGTGAAAGATTCGTTAAATGAATGAGTAGTATTCTTACATCAACGAGTGATTTGATAAGTTCATTTCAAGAGTACAAACAGAAGTTAAGACCTATAATCAAACTAAAATAAATAAATAAGCATCCCAGATACACACCACCAATTACCCTATTATTTATGCAGACAGGGGAATTCATGGACTCTCACCCCATTATGTTTATGACCATAACATTATTTATTGAAAAGCAAAAGGTGTGAATGAAGGCACTTACCATATGCCTGCACGGTAAAACAGCAGTGTTCTTCACCTCAGTCATACAAATGACACATTCTTTACCAGAGTCCATATCACTAACAGCCGTCTCATCTGAATTATTAATCCCAAAAATCTCACGCAGCTCATAACGAACCCCATCAATCCATAAGATCTGTTTAACTACTTTCACTTTAAAACTACCATCATCTTTCTTTTCCAGGACGGCTTGAGATACTTGTGCATGAGAAGATTCATTGGCCACATTATCATTTGATTGTTCATTTACAGGTATGGAAGGTTGATGTTCATGTGTCTGTGCTGATATTACAAGTGGGTAGACATCTTCTCCTGGAATAGGTTTTGACAGATCATCAATGTCAAAGAAACCTAGGTCCACTCCAGTTCCTGAAGGCTGGACAAACTTCTGTCCCAGACCTTTCTGAAATGATACTTTGACAGGCACAATCTCAGGATATATCGGTGTGAATATACAATTGGCCCCTTCCTTTGCGAAGTAGCAGATAGTAATGCTGAAACAGAAAGTACAGACTAAAGTCAGCAGCATAGTTCAAAAATCATAACAATCTGTATTGATCTTAGCAACTGCAACAACCAAATGTTGAATCTCTCATCCACAGAAATATGCCTTTGTTCTATTCATAACTACATTCTGATTTATCTATTATACAATTGTAAAAAAGACAATCACCCAAAACGGAAAAATCCTTCACAGAATTGATTGTGGAATAACATGAACAAAGTAAACTAAATTTTCCATTGTCTGAATGAAACTCTAGCAAATCTCACATGCCTAGACCAGAATAACACCAAGCTAGGACCACAGTAATTCTATATACATTCAATTATTAAATGCGTCGAACCAATTTCTCCATAAATATGGGGAACAAATGCTTTAGTGTATAAATTTCCATCACTTCACATGTTGTGATCTAATGTTAGATTCTGCATTTTCATTACATTAACATTAGATTCATATTAATTCAGCTTTCAAAATCTTGATTTCACAAAATTTTTAGCAGGAAAAGACTTTGAACTTATGGACCAGAGGGGGAGGAGGACAACGAGTCTCAGCTTGGTAATCTAGAAGAAGAGGGAAATGGCTCATGATCATCTCAAATTTGAGGAAGAGTATCAAGTGGTCAGAAAATGAAGATCTCATGAAGTTTAAGGAAGAAGCTGAGAAACTTGGAGAAGAAGACAAGTTACAGAAGGATCGGATAAAGCAGAAGGATGTGGTCATGTGGACAAAAAGGAAGTCATCAGACAACTAAGCATGGCTATGGATTTGTTCAGGGAAGAGAATGCGAAGCAGAGACAACGCGTTCTGAAAAGTAATACCCAGGACGAGGAGGTTCTAAACAAGTTGAAAGAGAATTATTTGGAAAATTATCCAGCGATTAACCAAATCGCATGCTAGTGCTACTCATGACTCATCTAGTTGCTCTCTGAAGTTCAGTCATGATCTTTTGTGCCGGTAGGTATAAGACTACTAATATCTATCTCAAGCTAGAATATTATTACTTATGCCTAAGTTTGGACTGCATTACCCGCATTAGCATAAGCTGTGAACTACTACATTCCCTGTAACATGTTCTTCATGAGTAGTTGTCTGTGTTTTGTACCTAGTTATGAAAAAACAGGTCTTAAAATGAAGACGCACTCTGCAATCTCACTCTACTTTTAGTACAATTAACACGGCGCAATGACAGAAGGTACGCATCTAATATAACGAAGTCGCTCTGCTCCAAATGATAAGCATTTGGATACAACTGAATTATATACAGATGAAATCGTTAAACCGAGTTAGCACAATTTCAGTATTTCACAACCAAACACAGCTCAAGTCAAGTTAACAAATAAGTTTCAATCATCCACAATAATACTCAAATTGAATCGATCGATGATAAATACAAAATAGTAATATACTACCTTCCATTAACCATGGCATCAAAAGTGAAGGAAACCAAGTGGCGATCTCCATGGAGCTCATCCACAGAAAGCTTAATAGTATCCCTGTGAACATTGACATCGTTCTTAACCTTCTTCGCATTCTGGTGATCAACATACGGAGCAGGCTGCACAGGCGCCTGGGTAACCACAGGTCTAGGTGCCGGAGCAGCTGGTGGACCCCACCCCCAAACTTGCGGAACGTTGTAAACCGGACGGTAATTGGAAGCGTAGTAGTTCGGATAATTGTAAGCGTAGTTGCCGTAACTATGGTGCTGAGGGGGGATCGGAGGAGGGTAATAGGGCTGTTCGGTTGGTAAAGGAGAGTTGGCAGCGAAAGCGTATGTTGGTGGTTGTGGCGATTGGAGTACTGGTGGAGGATTTGATGAGGAAGAAGAAGGGCGGTGGTGGTCTTGCCGTTTACTGGCGAAGTTACCCATGGCGGAGGAGGAGAGACGGTGGTTAGGTGGCGATTTTGGGGAGAAGAGAATTGAAAAAGTCGGTTACCGTGGTGGAAAGTAAAGGAAAAGGAAAGGGAACCAAGTGTTAAACAAGTCTCATTTATTTTTCTTTTGTCACCGAGTTATTATGAATAATGGTCAATAGTCAACAACACACTTGTGATGATGAATGACTTCTGTTTGAGTTTTTACGCCGAGTAAAATTGTTGATCATTCCTAGTTTTGACGTTAAAATTAATTAACCCGTTTGTTAGCAAGTCCTAAAAATTTGCCAATCACACTTTAGCATTGCCCTCTAACTATCCACAAACATAAAAGAGGCAGGTGCATCCTCCCTAATTTCCTTATTAGGCATGAATCATGTAACCCACAACTTGTACACAATACGGGATGGAGTACCCTATACAAAAATTATACTACAACTCTTTCAAGTTTCACCTCATTGTTTATTTACTAGAAATCATGTAATAAAAAACAGTAAACTTGATCAATGAAATCTAAAATTAGACAATAGTACATGCTACATAACAAAGTTAGCAACCTAGGCTCAGTGAAGTTGTAAAATTGTCATACGCAACATAATCCACAGGAGATACAGACCAAGAGTGCCACCAAAAAAAACAAGGTGGATAAACAAGCAAACCACTATATCTCAAAAACATGAAAAAAATTAGCAATCCTTATTAAAAGGAAGAAAAAGAAAAATGAAAAAAAAAAAAAAAAAAAAAAAAAAGAGAGAGAAGCTAAATCCTTTACAAACCCCAGTTTGAGTTCACCACAAAAATGTTCGCCGCCATGACCATTACAGCCACCCCTATCCTCCTCATACAGGAGGGATCATAGGCCAGAGCGGTCTAGGCGACCCAGGCGGAGAGGAGTGCTGACTAGGATTGAATAGGCTCAGTTCCACAAACTCCACTCCTGAAGATTCTTCTTTTTCTGGTGTGCGGAAAGAAATTGATCCACGTCTCCCTGGGCTACTCAGGAGACTGCCTTCAAGAGGGCTTTGATTAGCAATTAGTGAAGTGGTGTCATTATACTCGCCACTTGCCCTAGCCTCTGTATCCCTTTGCAGGCTCCTCAAGGATAAAGAATCTGCTACAGGAAGGTAAACGAGCATGCGGATACCAACTCCAGCACAACATAAAAGACAAAGAAAAGCCAAGAAAGATATTGCATCATCTACAAGTTCATCTTTAGAAAGAACAGATAGACCAAGCAGAAGAACTCTCAAAGGGAATAAACTAGCTATGGAAATGATTAATGTGTACACTCGTTTCTGCAGACCCTTATTGATCACCAAATGAAGAATCCGTCTACCAAACCAGAAAGCATATGCAGTTACCACAATAGCATAGAGACCAAGGAAGGCAGTACTCAATAGAGGGAATGTGCAGTAGATAATATCGTCATTTGTTGTGATTGTTGCTGCATTGATGAAATACGAAGGCAGTTTTCTGGACAACTCCCCTCTTTCATACTTCGGGCCGAGTAGAATAACTGTGAGCTGAAGAATGAACACTGGGATGCAACAAAGAAGAAGGACACCAGCTGTTTTGATGTTCCATTTGTGACTTAAAGTTCCAGATTTCTGTAAAGATGCATGGAGAAGAAAGATGAATGTGAGAAACAGGTATGGTTCTGCAAATCCGAGGTTCGAAACGACGTAACCCTTGCAAATGTTTTCCTGCCATCGGGGTGTGAGGCCACCCAAAAATCTCCCGTTGCGTCTCAGTAGTTTTAACCGAACAACTTCGCCAATACACAACCAAACTATGCTAAATGTGAGTAAATTTCTTACAATCCAAGGATGGCTGAAGTAACTGAGCTGCACAAGTCCTTGCCCATGGATACGGCTGCGGAAGTAGAAGGAATATACAATACAAAACAAACAGACGAGGACCAGTAGAGCAGCAAGACAAACTGTCACCACACCAAGTGCATCAGCAATAAAACTCGTCTGGGGCATTACCCAAATCACGAATTCCACGCATGCTCTCCAAGAGCATGGACACAATATAATCCTCTATTGGGTACAGAAATCCTCAGAGACTGCAGGTATCCTAAGAATATTCAAGAGCAGTTCCTAAACATCAAAATGGAAATTAATTTATGACTTCTTCCAATTAATCAATTTCAACATTCCTTAGCTCAACAAACCCAATAACCTGCAACAGAATGAATGAGATATAAGTTATTAATTCATCTAGGATAAAGCACAGGGCTGGGTAAGAACATTTGGAGAAAACAATTGTGGGGTGGAACAATGATGAAAGTGTTGATGAAAACTGATGTAGACACTAAGATTATAGAGCATATTATGTATATGTGACGACTTATCTGGTCACCATGACTACTACACACCTTAGATTAACAGTATCATTATTAAGAAAATCACAATACTTTTATTCGCTATTTGGGGGATAAGCCTGCAAAATTCCAACAGTTGAAATGAAGGGATGTCTTTCCATACAAGAGAAAATACCACAGGTTCATGAATCATCACCAAGATTAAGGTTAAGTTGAAAGCAATAAAATGGATTACAAAAATCTTATAGAATGATTTAGCAAGCGCAGTCAATATCAATATAGTAAATTACACATGGCACAAATAAGCAGTGATGCAAACTTATCATGTCATTGAGACATAGTACAAATTTGAACTAATAATTGATCTCTTCACATTCATTTCTGAAACAATATGGGCATAACTAGGTTGTGGGTGAATTAGATCAGTGATGATAATAGAGACACCACGGAAGGAAGATAAAAACTCAAATGTTAAGTAGAAACAGGCTGTACGGCACAATTTACAATGTTATCTCCAAGCCAATAAACATTAAGACAAACCTAGCAAGCACAGTGTGTCTCGGTACACACTCCGCGACGCCACTAATAATACCTATCTAGGTACCATAAATGGCGGATAAATAATATATTAATAGTAACTGTGTCTTGTGACGAGACAACTCAAACAAATCAATAAGGGAAAGATACTAGATTTGACTAGAATATACATATATTCCAAATTTTCCCTTAATTGACTTGTTTGAGTTGTGTTGTCACAACACATGGTCACTATCAATACAGTATATATTATATTACTTGAGTAGTAGTATATCATATTTATCCGCCATTTTTCGTACCTAGATAGGGTTATTAGTGCATCGTGTGGATGGAGTGTGTAAAATTGGGGCTACTGTTAACAAAATCCCACACCAAAAGAAAACAACAAAATCGTACCCTTTGTAAGCAGCTAACAGTCTCTATTGTGCTGTTATGAAACTTGTAGAATTAAGTATAGACTGGCCAAAAAGTGTGTGATAAGCATATAAACACCTGCAAAATTTAATGGGGCCAAGCTTCCTAGCTTTTCCTACCGAACCACTCATGCACTACTACTAAATAAGCTATGCAGTAATAATTGTTGCAGAAGTAGAACCTTGGGAATTCAGTAAATTCCTTCAAATATAAACATAGACACCGATACAAAACCAACTCGCACGATAAATACGGCCCTGTTATTCCAGATTAACCAAATCCCATTGCATTGACCGTAGTATTCACTATTTACAATTAATCCCGTAAAGTCAATCGGTCAATCAAGAAAGCACATAAATCTATACAATACAAATCCAACACACACGCAGCAAAACTGGATATCAAACCCACCCCAGTTACCCAGTAAAAAATCAGACTCCTAAAAGCTAAATTCCTATCCGTTACGATAAAATTCCTATCCGTTACGATGATATCGCCAGTTACATATATCTGTAATCATACAACCAACTCATAAAGTTCACCAACAACCACAACCACTAAAGCAACCCTAAAACCACGAATCTCTAACTCATTGCTCCAATTCCCCTAAAAACATTCAACCAGGCACCAAGTGCACTGACATTGCAAGCACATAACCTCTAACTCTAACTCAACCTTAACCTCTAACCCTAAAGTATAATTCTAAACTACAAAAACACATTAACAGAATAAACAAAAAAAAATGTGAACAGAGTACAAAAAAACTGGTAAAGTGAAATATGCAGCATGAGAATTGTTGATAAATTGCGAATCAACGAACAAGGGAAGTAACATTTGAACCAGCCAAACGGAAAAGAAATCAGGGAAGAGAGATATGGACTTACAGATCAAGGATCCGAAGGCAGGCGTGAGAAGAGGAATCTGAAATTGAGCTGGAAATAATAGAAACCCTAGTGAGAGAAACAAATTCGCAGACCGGAATGAGCAAAGAGGATTTTGTTGATTTTTCCTGTGTGCGAATGAGAGAGAGAGAGAGAGAGGAGAGAAGGGGGAAGAAAACAATGTAAGGTGGAGGGGAGTAGTCTTCTAAGAGGAGAGAGAGAATGGGACTTTGTTGCTGACAGCCTGTCGCCAGCCAATAAACCAAAACAACTCAGCAAAATTTAATTATTATTACAATAATACTATTTAATATACTTTTGGAGCTGTCTTTTTATGATTTTTTGTATTGTAGATTATACTGTATTTAGTATTTACTGCTGCGACAATCTGAATGATTTTGATGCTCTTTCTATTTCTTTAATTTTTCCTTAAAACTACTAGTAGTATTAGATTACAAGTATTTTGATTTTAATATTAACGATTTATTTATTCAATTAAATTAATAAAAAGATGATAATGGTGCCACTACTTGTTTTTGTGACCGGCTGTACATAGCTGGCATTGCCAATGCATTGGAGGCGGTTTTCCAGAGTGAATGTTCTTTTCCTTCCTGACTATTTGACTCGGGTCGGGTTTAGCTAATATGGTAATCCTATTTTATTTTATTTTTATTATTAATATTACTATCTACGGTTACTTTGTTAAGTACTTTTTCATGACTAGATTCATGAAAAGCGAGGTAATTGAATTTTTCTTATCCTCTAAATCTAGATTCCAGTGTACTTTTGTGTGAATAAATAGAAATTATTGTTCTAACGTCGCTGATTGTAAATATTGTACTTTTTAAAGTACTAGTGTTCCGATATTTTTCACTTTTAGATTACACTAAAATAAGATTTGGAAAATTGTTCATTTCGTCTTTAACTGTACATAGTATATTTGTAGTATAGAATACAAATAATCAAGTCCGAATAAAAACTAAACTGAATAAATTTGAACTGAACATACCTAAACGTAACTGAAATCAATAAATTTTCAGACAAAGAGAACAGACTTAGAAAAATTATATTATAAAATATATAGATGTTTTACAATATAATTGTCATAATTTTATCTTTTTCATTTGATTTATCAAAAAAAAACTTTTAATCAAAGTTAAATATTATTGTCGAAAGAGAAAATTGATTATAAGGTCTCACTATGAAGTCCTTTCTCATAAAGGACCCTCTTGTGTTATCAATTACATTTTAGTCCAAACTCAATTACATTTTAGTCCATTTAGGTTGACCAACACTTTAAACACCTTCCAACCAAACATGACTTAATAAAAATAAATATTTTCAATCAAAAAATTAATTTAAAAATTTTAAAAATCTAAATAGAATTATAAAATGAAATTAAAATTAAATATTTAACAAGATCCATCCATCTTCTTCTTCGCTAAAGCTTCGGTACTGGAAAATTTCGGTATCGGAGCTTCGGTGCCGGTAACGGTGGAGCTGCTGCTCCACCGATCTGGTGGTGGAGCAAGCTGCTTGCTGCACCGTTAATGGTGGTGGCGCAGCTTGCTCCACCGTTTTCGGCGCTGGAGCTCCGGTGCCGGAAAAAATTACGGTACCGAAGCTTTTGGGATGATGAAGATAATTTTTTTTTTATTTTAGTTAAGTTTTTTTCTTTAAAATTTATTTTATTATTTTAGTATTTTACTTAGTTTTTCTTTTAATTCTTTATCTTTTTTATTTGAAAACACTAAGGTTTGTTTGGTTTCATCAAAATTCAATTTTGAAATGGTGAATTTTTGTTGACTTTGGACTAAAATGTAATTGATAAACTAAGGTGGTTCATTTCGTTATTAGGGACGCTAAGAGGGTATAAAAAATCAATGGACCCTTGTCGAAATATTGAAATATTGAATGAAAATCTTCATTGACACGAGAAACTAGTATGCACTATTGCACTCAACATCATCTAATATAGTCATCACTCATCAACTAACATGGCATGGTATATCATACTACTAGGTATCAAGAAAACATGGGAATGTAGATTCTATGGTTGATCATACTACTAGGCATGTTATCATATGTTTTTATTTGTTACATATTCTAAATCCACGTAAAATGGTAAAACACGATAATAAAACATTTAAGGACGATATCTTAAAAGTTAAATTGAAATAATCTGAAAACATGTACAAGCATATCATTTTAACACAACACATTCTGGAAACGCTCTATTAGAATGATTGTCACGATTAAGCATAAATTCATGATACGGACTTAAGAGTTAGATATTCACGTCTCCTAGTGCGTCTACTAACATACCCACATTGTAATTGGTGGGTAAAGTGCGGACAAATACAACATGAAATAAACCTTTCTCTTTTTAAGTATCGTTACATACTAATATGTACTTATGAGATAAGATGTCATCCGTAACGCCTCAAGCTAAAAAAGAAGAGTAACATGATGTTGTGTCACACTCACATATTTATCACATGAAAAGACCAAGGGCCTTATCCTCTTAATTATTTACACTGATGTTTCTCAAACCAACGGGTAAACACTAAAAACCTCTCCGCAAAGCACAGACGAACTTCGTTCACATCATTTAGATATCTATAATTGCATGGAAGTGGCATGTAAAATACTTGAGCACTGAGCACATGTAATGTTCCTTTCCTTTCAACATAATTCGGAAGCATAGGCACAATCCTATTCAATATCAACTTCATCAACCACTGGTAATTATGATCCTACATACTGCATCCTAAACGCATACTCCATTAGCAATTATTGATCCTACATCATATTAACTCATAAATTGGAAAAATAGAGTCCAGTTCACGACTGAGAAGAGAGATGCATCTCAACCCAGAAAGTGGGTGGAAACACGCTGTTGGAACATCGCGATAGGTTTATCCTGTGACACGCTGCTAGTCTGCTAGACATGATTCTAAAGCATAAGTGCAATACTCGATTTTCCATTGGAAGGGATTTTTCGTCAGAATAATACCAAATAAATATAGGAGGGGTCAAGAAGGTCAGGTAGACCAATATTTGTTGAAAACCAACAATTCCATGTTCACCAAAAGAACCATTTCTTCTTGGTGCTGGTAGATCCTAGGACTGGTTCGTCTTTCTTTCTATTCTCCATCACAACTAATTCGTCTCTCTTTCTATTTTCCATCCCTTGCTTCAAGGCTTCCAGTCGTTTCCTACAACATAATGTCCATTAGGATAAGACAGAAACTGACAAATGTAAAAATTAAGGATCACAATTTACAGGCACTACTTTGTATCAGTAAGACGACCATGTAGACTCCATCTCTGTCGAAATCCATCCATGCCTTCAACCCCACTTGCCAAAATCAAGCGCCTATGCAGAATAGAAAATGTGAATTACCAAATGACAACTCTTCATGAACAGGATAAGGAAAACAAATAGCGGTTAATCGACCTCAAGCTAAAGAAATAATTTGATAACACTAGAATATTGCATCTTCCTTGAAGAATATCATGCAAATCTTTCAGAATACAGAGACTGATATGTGAAGAACATAAAAATGCACCGCTACCATATTTTTCAAAGTCAATTAACCATACCTCTCCAAAGATGTGGCCTCCGATTCCAATTGACTTGATCTTTCCTTTGCTAGTTCTAAAGGCATGGACATCCCTAATTTACGCTCACTGTCCTGAAGCCGCTCCCTTAGTTCCTTATCCTACATATGAAGATCTGATTACATCAAGTTCAGGCAGGAATCTATGAAGGGATTAAAATAATCATGTGACCAACATATGATCAGTACTCACCCTCATCTCAGCACATTGCTTATACAATGCAATCTCATCCTGGCAAAACGGCTCAATATCATTGATTTGCAGACCTATGAGACAAAAATCGATGAAGAATTGATCCATTTTCCTGCAACTTATCATCTACCTCCCAAAAATTTATCGCAGAGACTCTTACATAGGAACAGATTGCGCAAAATCCCATCGCACAAATCAACCCCTTCGAGCACATGAGAAGCTATCTTAGGTGGGATCAGCGGTGAAGGTGGCCCTATCATCAGGTCATCACCCACCAATATAGTTTCCTCCATGCCAGGCTTTGAATCAACTAATTTGACAAAAGGGAAATGGAGGAATATTACTTAATAGATATTCTCTCGATTTAAAAGATTTGAAAAGAAGTTTTGAGCTTTCACAACATACCATCCATGTTGTAAACTTAGAATAGAAGGTGCTGGACTGAATGCCTGTTAGAGAACAACGAAATCACAGAAACGTTTCAGACATAAGGAACAGCACCAACGAATGATACTGAACCCCAAATGCACACAGAACAAAGACAGGTTAAAGGAAACAGCGTTCACGACAATAATATACAAATAAACAAGCATCACCACAATCATTACTTATAATCTCACTACTACTCCAAGTTTTTTCAAGTAGACTGGAAGTTTCTCCTCGGTGGTGTACTATACCAAAGAATGAGCAGATATTCAGTTCTAGTGCTCTCTCCACTGGTATCTTTGAAGTTTGAAAGTTTTAGGATTTCATATGGCTGCAGTTTTAATAGGTGAGTGAATTAGCAACCATACTCGTGTTTGCCCCTTTTCCACAAATCACCAAAGTATATGTATTGTATCTTGGGGGCGGGGGAAGGGGGGTAACACAAGTATTTTCCCCCCTCCGCAATTTTAATGAATTGTCGTCCAGATTAAGAGTTGGTTGAACAGATTGTGAAAGAACACAAAATGATTATAAAAAATCGTATAGAATGATTTAGTTAGTGTAATCAATGTACAGTATAGTAAAGTGAAGTATGGTATGCATACACAGTTGTGCCTTCAGATGAGAAGCAAACTATACATGTTACAAGACAGCTAGAAAGAAAATATGTGTAAACTTCAAGGAATCAGAACAAAACTACAGATTTTAAGTGGAATGAATATAAGAGCTGATTCCACTGCCAACTTTGACAAAGTGAGCATTTAAATGAATTCCGGCATGCATTTCTTCATATAACCATAAGTTCCACAAAAGGATCATTTAGAAAAATTAAACCCAAAAGGTGGAATAGACATAGATCATGTACCACAGTTCATGGTGCTACATCCAATATACAGTAGTAATAAACTAGAAGGAAAATCTAGCAAGTCTATAGTGCAGCTTGTAGAGAAAGACAACAAGACAACTGTCTTCCTATGCAGCTGACTACATCTCATATCTTAATGTAAAACTTGTCCAATCAGGTGAAGAAAGAAAGCAACACGCTTGGGGTGGCAGTTGCTGATACGCCTAGATCCCTAGATTTTCTACTAGACTAATATGCATAAAGGAGAACCTCAGGAATGCAGTAAAAGCCTTAACGTGAACAAAACAAGATAAAAGCAACTATTGATAAATATATGGCCTTACTATTCTAGATTAGCCAAATCTTTTGGATTGAGCACAGTAAATCATAGTTTATAGTTTACAAAGATGTCCATGGAGGTAGTGAAGGAGGCACACAAATTGGTAAAGAATCCGACACACAACGCAATACCGTATCAAAGTCCTCCAAAAGCAATTTCAGGTTCCGGAAAGCTATACAGTAGTCTTAATCCATATCGGAAATCGCCAATTAAATATCTCTTAAATCACCAAACCACAACTCCTAAACTAACTGTCTCATAAAGCTAACCGGCAAGCTCACTAAAAGTATAAAACACACCTAAAATGACAAATCTGTATTAATTCATTGGTCCAAAGCCCAAAATCCCAATCACATCGAATGCAAGCACATAATCTCTAACCTGATCTTAAGTCCTTAATCATCATACATACATTATGAACATGCATATCCTAGAGTATGATTCTGAACTACATATCAACTAAGTTAATAAAACCAAAAGAAAACATTAATTAATTTGCAAAACCTCCGCAAATGGAGCATAATACAAAACTCTTAAATTCATTGTAATTGTTCAACTATGATCAACGAAACAACATAATCAGGTTAGCAATGTCGACTTACAGAGATTTACAAAGAAATTACCCTGGGCCCTGGGGCGTGTGGAAAGAAATCTGGAATTGAACAACAACGGCTCTGCAAATGAACCCTAGTAGGAGAGGAATTCGTAATCCCGAATGGCAGAGAAGATTTTACTGTGTGGAAATGAAAGTAGAGGGGTTAAGGTTAATAGAACAATGTAATATTTTCTGAAAGTTAATTTTCTCACCGGCTTCAGCTCAAGGTAGAGTATCTGCGACTTCTAGTTCGTCCGCTGCAGAGTACACTTCCATCCGGGAAAGAGGAAGAAAAGGAGGAGAGGGGAATATTACAATTTAATTTAAGGACTCAATTGTTCTTCCTTAACACTTTAGCACAACAACTGCGAAAATTTAATTTTCTTTCCAAAAATTACTATCGAACATAATTATATTTAATTGGGGTACCGGGGTTCATCTAAGTAAGATATTGGGTCTGAGTCTTATGGATGTAAAAGATATCGTTGGTAAAGTCGCCTTATAAAAAGGGTTTGACCGTGGTCGACTGGATTAGTTGTAAAAATAAATATACATAGTTTAAATCAAAAAGACCAAGTAAAATGTAATCATGAGTTTGTTGATAAGATTCTTACTTGATTAGTTGATTAGTGTTTGGGGTGTTTATATAGTTTATTTTTAATAAATTATATTTAGAGCACCAAGTAAACTTATATATCGTGGCATAGTAATTAGACCAAATTATTGGATTGGACCAAATCCAATCGGAAAAGAATTGAACCATTTAGATCGGAATCATTCGTATCGGAATAAAATTCACAAATTGCCAGGGTGAATCGTGGACAACGCATCAATTTTGTTCTTTGGGTTCTGGCCTATAGATTTAATTACACCTAAACCCACGAATTTGAATTTTGACGAATTAAATCAATGAAAAAAAATATTTTTACTCTTGGTTAAATATTGAATTCTGACTCAGACCAAACAACTCCAATTTTCATTAATTACACATTAGCCTCAAAAAATTTTAATTTTACCAATTTGGCACTTAATAATTCAACGAAAGGCATACAACTTCTCTAATTCTAAATTTGTCCCAAATTTTATTGCAACTAAGCCCTAATAAATTTTTTATTTTAAAATATCACTAAAAAAAATTAAAAATAATATTAAAAAAATAACAAATCGGAGCTGCACAACTCCGATCAAATCGGAGCTAACAGCTCCGACTTGGTCGGAGCTGCTGTAAAGCTCCGACTCTAAGGTCGGAGCTATAAGCAGCTCTGACGAGTTCAGCTCCGATCTGGTCAGAGCTGTAAAGCTAAAGCTCCGACCTGAGTCGGAGCTGCTGTAAAGCTCCGACTCTAAGGTCGGAGCTGTAAGCAGTTCCGACGAGATCGGAGCTAAACAACTCCGATTGACCGGAGCTGCAACTCCGGTCTCCGGTCACCGGAGCTGCAACTCCGGTCACCGGAGCTAATAGAAGAAGAAGAAGAAGAAGAAGGAGGAAGAAAGGAAAGAAAAAAAGAATGAAAAAAGAAAGAAAAAAAGAAAAAGAAAAAAAAACTAAAATGTAGAGAAAATAGTGTGAGGCCACGTTTGGATGAAAGTAAATGAACAGTAAGCTATAAGCTGGTCAACGGAAGAAGCAGATTTTGGACCCATATGTAATAGATTGACTAAGGGGGGTTAGACGTAATTAGAGTGTTTAGTAGGGATAGTGGATGTAAAATTCTCATATAAATAGTACACACATTTATCAAAAAAAAAGTATATATATTGTTTCTATGTACATTTAGTAAAGTAATTAAAGTTGAGGGGTATTTTGTAAATATATCTATAAAAAAAAAATCCAAACTCATTCAAACCGTTGCCGTCATTTGACTCATTTCAATTTCTCCTCTCCATTCTTTCTTTCTAGCATATCTACTCTAATTCTTCTCTTTCACTAATTATTACTCCAAGTTTCATTATTTCTTCACTTCACTCTTTAAGCTTCCAAGTTCCAAAGAGGCCAATCACCACCACCACCAACCGTCCTCGATCTACATCAACACCACTACCCACCATACTCGAACTCCATCAATACCATCAGTTATGGAGTTACCTTGACTGAAGTAGAAGTAGTCAAGCAGAGCAAGAATAAGATATGAAGCTCTCAACTCTAAGTCAAAATAGTGAAAATACACATGGATTGTCGGAAAAATGGATCTTAGATTTCATGTAGTTTGATTGATTTAGCCAAAGAAAGAAAGAAAGAAAACGAAGAAGAAGGAGAATAAGTACAAAGCAGTCGATACATTTGTCTTTATTTTTTCTTCTTTTTTTTGGTTATCTAAAGTAAAAACCCAACCGCCCAAAATCTCAGAAAAAATCCGTAGTTCCGAGATCCGGAGTTCCGAGATTTTTTCGAGTTTTGTTGGAATCGTCCTGTTATAGCGACTGATTACCGGTTAAACCGAGTCAACTCGGTTCATCCTGCGAGATTCAAAACATAGGTTCTAGGCTTCTAGTCCAGTTTAGTTAGGTTTATGGTTTTGGACTATTTATATCATCTCCTATAATATAAAATCAATAATACAACTACATTTAATGTTTCATCCCTGTGAGTTGATGTATATAGTCCGTGCTATACTTTCACGGTTTTTATCATTTTGCATGATCTTCAAGGATTTTCATGCATATGTTTTAGAGGTTGCATGATCTTCAAGGATTTTCATGCATATGTTTTAGAGGTTTGATGTTACAATCGTCATTCACAAATTCTGTTTTTTTTTTTTTTTAAATATACTCCAATTTCTTGATGTTTGTTTTACATGCACTATTGCATTTTCAACTATATCCACTCATTTTGAAAGGGACACTATATAGAGATTGCTAAAATGCATTGAATCATATGATGAGGTGTTTTCGCATTATAGTAGAGCGTATACACCCTTACACATCTCATTGTCTAATTAAATTTAACATTTCAATCCTTGTAGCTCAAATAAGTTATTAATAAATACTTTCCAATCCAATGCATATGTCCATTTCATTGCAATTTGTCCTTACTCATGCAGCTTAATAGAATTCTTAAATAGCTATTGTAGTATCATGCATCCCACATCACTTAAGGGTGAATATGACAGTTCAGACCAAAATCGGAGAATATCATACCAGTAATGAATAACTTCTCCAACCCTGTGATCGTTACAGCTACCAATTCTATTAATATTATTTAGCATACACATCTAAATATATAAAATATAATTATAAGTGAATTTAAAAAATAATCGTGCATCATGTAAATATTGTAAATGAATTTTAGTTTGTATCACCGATTACACTACGTATTTAGCAAATGATTCACATACTCCATATATCTTAAACTAATCTATGTATAAATTAATGATTGAACTTCACGGTCACAAAATACCAAATTCAAACGCATAGAAACGTCACAATCAAACTTGTTGTATTAGACACATGAAATCTAATCCAAGCCGCGGAAATACCGTGTTATTATAAAAAAAAAATACTACTAGAACACACCCAAACTTCACCGGCCAATTTCCAAAACTAATCTAATCTAATGTTGAAAGTGAGACATATTACATGGGCCACACTTCACGCAAGCACGGACATGACACTAGCTATCGAACATCTCTCGGACATTTTCACACCATTGCTTACTAAACAATCTAAGAAGAAAAAGTGAACGCATATTCTACTTTTTTTTTTTTTGTTGTCAATATCTAATCTAATTTCTATACTCATCCGTCTTGTCTTTATATTTAACCTTTCCGGAATCAATTGCGCTTACATTTCCCAGTCAGCATCGAACTTTTGTAATAATAATGCTTTGTCATCTTGTAAACCTGGGGGGATTTATGATTCAAGAACGCATAACGTGGCATCTGTTTATGATTATGGTGCGTGTAAAATCGACCGGTAAGTTGAGAGTTCGAACACCCCATAACTAAAAAAAATATCGATTCGATATAAACACTCATAATTTTTTTTTTTTTTTTTAACGGTAAATATTACGGTTACTCCTATACAAACATTCTATACCAACTTAAAACTTCACCTCTAAAAAACCTTGTGTATTATGTAATTGCATTTGCATATTATAACTTTTTATCCAATCTATATACTCTGAAAATCCGAGGCGAAGGAAGTAAGACATAGTTTGTGTGTTGTAAATGCATGAGTAGAATTGAATTGGCCCATCGCCCCATCCTTCTTGTTGTTGGAGATGAGACAAGGGGAGGATAAAATATTGACCCCTCTATGATAAAACATTATTCGATCTTATTTATTTTAGTAGTTGTGGGATAGGAAATAATGTCATTTGTAGGGTGTATACTTTTTGATAGTTCCCAAAATTACACAAACCATCCCTCAAATGTAGGTTATTTGTGGACATGTCTATTCATGTGCTAAATTTGCATAAACACCACCACCCAAAAATCACTTTATCCAAAGTGTTGCACACTTGCACCCAACTCTCTGATATTTAACTTTAGGGAATATTACTTTGAGCACCATCACTGGAGTCCCTAATTACGTTTCTTCTCTCCTTAAACTAACAATTATACATGGACCCAAATTTAATAACTTGAGTTGACTGACCTAAGTAAATTTGTGAACCAAACATACCCTTAGGTTTTTCGTATTTTTATTTTCTTTTTTCTTTTTTTCTTTCTTTTTTATGTCGTTCTTCGATCTCTAACCCTCCGGTACCGAAGTGCAACTCCGGTCGGAGCTTGCAAACAACTCCGACCGGAGCTTGCTGCTGCTCCGGATCGGAGCTACAACAGCTCCGATTTGGAGCTTGCAACATCTCCGATCGGAGTTGCAAGCTATTATTCCTGTACCGGAATTGAATTTTGGTACCAGAATCCGATACCTTCAAAGAAGATGACCAAATCAAAACCCCAAAAAAAAAGTTTAAAAAATTTAAAAAGTTGAGACTTGTTTTGAATTTTACTTTTGTGGAGGTTTATTTTACAATAATATTTGAGACATTTTTACAATTTAGATAAGTTATGTGAGTTCATTTTATATTAAATAGTGTTAATATTGTAGAATATAATTTTTTTAGACCAAAATGTAATAAACATAAAATTTAGGTTGTTTGGGCTTAATTGAAATCTGACAATTAATCAGGGTAAAAGTGTACTTTCCAGGCTTTAATTCGGAAAAAAGTCAAAATCGTGGGCCTAGATGTAATTGTTTGTATCTAACATGAAAAGTTATGTAATTGATACTTTAATAAGGTAAAATCCATAATTGATAAATTTAACTGGGGATATGAATGTAATTGATCCTTAACTTTATCATCAATTAGCATTTGTTTACTCTTTTCTTTATATTTTGTTATTTTGTTTATACTGCAAATAATATTAAGAAAATGATATCAATTTTATACTAACAATGACTACAAGAAATACATTATTATATATAATGGAGCACAACAAATTAAAGATATAGTAGCATGGATTACACGCTTCGGATATAATGGAACTTTTTTTTGTGTGTGTGTTTGTGTATGTGTGTTTGAAATAAAAGGCACAAGCTTTCTCAACATATATGAACCCTTCAGTCACCTGTCACTTATTCGTGCAAGTTTAAAGTTGATTTATTTGCTCAACATTGGTGTACATCTCCCTACGCTTAGTATTTGAATCATCAAACTTCTAGACGACGAGGTACGATGGAAATATTTCAAGTAACTACATCACTTGATAATGAAATAAACAATTAGAATCACGATCGCATGACAATAATAGACGTAAAACAACAAAAACAACTATTATAAATGCAAGGGCATATATAAGAAATGATGAGGAAATTAAATTAAACAAGCAGAATCATTGACTCATTAACGAAAAGAGGTACAGTAGATAAAATAAAATGCATGAAGCATTTGTTCAATACACATAGTAAACAAAACACAACTTGGTACACGAGGCAATAAGAATGGAACATGCACAAAATTTACGCTTATACCAATCTCGACTAAAAGCATTTTTATGTGGTATATTATGAGGTAGTGACTGTTAAGTTTTGTATTTTTAACATAGTCAAATAGCACATATCGTACACATGTCTTGGTCATAAACGCAGAAGATTGGTGGTTGTCCTCACTGTGTGTTTAAGTTGTGTTTTAAGCACAATCAAATTTAATTTCAAAACCGATAACACCTCCTTGTATCTCAAAAAGCACAATCATGTGTGTTTCAAATGAAGTCCGTTCAAACGCAACAGGCAGCCCCTAACTAAAAAAGCATTTTACCAATCATTGTGTTTCGACTATCAACTCTTAAATTACCAGCAAACACTCAAATCAATCGCCACGTTACTATAGTTAATTACAATAGTATTGTCGTTGTGGAAAGGCTTAAATCTCTCATGTCTATGAAAACGAGTATAGAGAGTTAGTTACAATAGTATTGTAACTAAATCTCTCATGTGGAAATGCTTAAATCTCTCATGTCTATGAAAACGAGTATAGAGAAGACGAAAAAGGAGTTATCGATGAAATTACAAAATATTTGAGGTGCTAGCACAAATAAACGAACACCTAAGGGATGTCATTGCAAAACACACCCGTTCATAATTTCTCACATAACGACGGTCCGGAACCATGAGGTGGGTCCTGCGGTTCTTGCAGTCTTCTTCCTCCCCAGGAGCTTCTTCTCTCTCCAAATTCCTCTTTTCTCTCTCTAGAAATAACAAAACAACTGTAGAAGAAATTAAATCGTTGATTATTGATACTGATCCCATAAAATACTCCCCAGAGACCATTGAAGAAGAGAAGCTCTCAATTTCCCCTTTCCTCCTAAATTTCTGCAACTACCTGTCCTCATTTCATTTGCCTTGTGTTGATATTTGATTTTACCAAACACCACCATTTTTCATGTTGAGATTCTCTCCAGATCCGAAAAATTCTCTCCCTGATACGTTGTTAATTCTCATAACCTAGCTCCATTACGTGATTTTTTTTTCTTCTTTTTTAGAGAATTAATTAATTCATTAATTATATCTCTCTGATTTGAATAAATCACTGTATCTTCTGCATCAAGGATACAGCCAAATTCGGAGCAGGATAAGGCCAGCTAGGGTTGCAAATATCTGTTTGCGCCGATTTTCGACCGTAGTTGATTGCATTGTTTGATTTTGTGGCAATGTGGGTTGGTTTTCCCTGAAAGAGGTATTGTTTTCGGGATCTGGTTGCATTGCCATTTATCAAGGGTTCTGAATTTGATTGATCTCCTTGCCAGCATTTTCATTTTTGGTGTTATATAATTTGGAAGAGAACGAACTTAGGGGGGCTCAGATTCGAGGTTTTTATGTTATTATTAGGTTTTAGGCCTTGATATTGAAGGTAGAGGGTGCCTGAATAGTTTGTGTATGAGTTGCAATTTTGAATGCTGAGCTGTTGGAATTGAGGGCAAAAAGGGGACATTGCTGAGTTAAGAAGAGACTCTATCTGGTTGGTTGTAGTTTGCAAGTGCTGATGATGCTGTTAAGGTTAATGCAAAATGCTGAGGATTGGGAAAAAGAAACTAGGTTTGTGTTTCAATGTCAGGTTTCCTGTTAAGAAGAACAAGGGGCTGAAACTTTTGGTTAGTATGGGTTGCATCTGCTCCAAAGGGACGAAAGAAGAGAACACGTTGAAGGAGTCGAAGAAATCTTCGAAAAGATTAACGGCTTCTTCGAGGAAAGAGGAGACTGAGGTAGAGGCTGATAGTGGAGGCAATGATGCAACGGCCAGGCTCATATCAACAGAAAATGGAGAGAAGAGTGCGGGTACCACCCCAGCCGTTTGGGAAGAGGGGGATAGTAATAAGCCTATGGTTTTTGAAAAATCCCAACTGCCAGCAAAAACAGTGACGGAGACTAAACAGGAAGGAGCACAACCTCAAATTTGTCGGGTTTTAAGTGCCAGAAATGGAGTAGATGGTGCACAAGTTGCTGCTGGATGGCCATCATGGTTGACTGCAGTGGCTGGGGAAGCTATCAAAGGATGGATACCTAGACGTGCAGAGTCGTTTGAGAAGATGGACAAGGTAAAATGAGGTGACTTGCTATGTGGATGGGTGTTGCTTTTTTTTTTTTTTTTTTTTTTTTTTTGTGGTCTTTCCTCTATCCTGATGAACATAATTTTGACTCGAAAGATCCTATGTTTGCTATGAGGAAGAAACTCATGTGTTCCATGATAAACTTTTCCATCAGTCCTCATTAGCTTGACATTTTTCACCGCTGTTTTAGCAAGCATGTCAAGAAAACCATGTTGTTTTTGGTTGGGAAAGCTTGGTATTTCAACTTTCTGCTCGTCATGCATACCGATCCCCCCTCTTCCAAGTGTTCCTGAATTACATTCCAATTCAACTGTACTGTGCTCTGGAGTAACTATCAGCACTCAAATTTCTTTCCTTCCCCCAATATATTTTCTTGTATTCTTGTTTCCTAAAATTAGTATAAACATCAAACATGCATCATGTTTATTTTGGCTTCTCAAAGCATTTGATTTTTTTCACACTATTATATTCTTCAATATTCAACATTCGTTATTAACTGGAATATAATTTACCAGATTGGTCAAGGCACTTATAGCAGTGTGTACAGAGCCCGTGACCTTGAAACAGGAAAAGTTGTGGCAATGAAAAAGGTACGATTTGTTAACATGGATCCAGAAAGTGTCCGTTTCATGGCCAGGGAAATCCTAATTTTACGCCGGCTTGATCATCCAAATGTCATGAAGCTTGAAGGTTTAGTCACCTCTAGGATGTCAGGCAATTTATACCTTGTATTTGAATACATGGAACACGATCTAGCAGGACTGGCAGCTTCACCTACAGTTAGGTTTACTGAAGCACAGGTGTGTGAGGCTTTTAATATTGGACTCCCTTTCTATTTATTTTATATGTATACTCTTGTCTCCAAGTTGATATATTTATCTAGCACCTACTCGGATGGCATTGCTTTGCTTTTGCATATATATTGATGCCCATGATTGTGGAGCAGATCTAGATGACTTATTTTGCATCCATGTTTTCATACCCATTTTACCAAATGCAGATCAAATGCTACATGCAACAACTGCTTTGTGGACTGGAACACTGTCATAATCGTGGAGTTTTGCACCGTGATATCAAGGGTTCTAATCTCCTGATTGACAATGATGGAAATCTGAAGATTGGTGATTTTGGGCTGGCTACTTTCTTCCGTGCTAATCAGAGGCAGCCTCTCACTAGTCGTGTTGTCACCTTGTGGTATCGACCTCCTGAGCTTTTGCTTGGTGCTACAGATTATGGAGTTGCGGTGGATTTGTGGAGTTCAGGCTGCATTCTTGCTGAATTATTTGCAGGGAAACCAATCATGCCAGGAAGGACAGAGGTATATTCCTCACTGAGGTTTCAATGTTTGGATGCAATAATTTTGTTAAAGATTTCTTGCTTCTATAACTTGTTGGTTTTTCTAACAGTTGCAGTTACTAGGATATAGTATTTCATTGACATTTACACTTGAAGGTTTCTAGTTCATTTTGCTTTAGTTAGATTGTGAAAGTCATAACTCATAAATGTTGGCATATTATTTAAAGAATTGGGGGTATGAGTGTTTAGACCTGCTCACAACAAATTATAACATGTTACTTGACCAATTTCATGTAATTCTTTAGTATTTGAAACTCAAACATGATTTCAACTTTCGACAAGTTGTCTTCTTCTTCTTCTTCTTTTTTGTGTTGACATGCCTTTCCTGTTGGCTTAATACCATCAATTTTGCATAATGCATTGACAGTATTATTTGCATTTGTTGGTTTATGTCATGCTCTGATGAGGTCTTAGATTGTCACTTGGTACCTCAGTACTCCATTTCTTCATTTATATTTCCCGGCTGTCATATTTGTACAACCAGGTCATGTCCTATAGTGGTTATTGATCTTGACGAAAAAAAATTCCTTATAAATGTGGGAAGTCTTCTTTATCAGTGTGTCAACACGTACTTCCATAATGACCTAGTATTTTTGTGTGCAGGTTGAACAGCTGCACAAAATCTTTAAACTTTGTGGTTCACCATCAGAAGAGTATTGGAAAAAATCAAAATTACCCCACGCAACAATATTCAAGCCTCAACAGCCTTATAAACGGTGTGTGGGGGAAACATTCAAGGATTTTCCCCAATCAGCTTTAGCACTTTTGGAATCTCTCCTTGCCTTTGAATCAGAGTGCCGAGGAACTGCAACTTCTGCACTTCAAAGTGAGGTAGAACCTATTTCCTGTCCTGCATGTTTCTATTGGGTTTGCTGTTTTTTTTTTACTCTCCTACTGCCATATTTGTCTTATACTCTCTGTAGCTTTTAAAAACCATGAACTTGTTCCTGTATATCCTAAGACCTGATTTGTGCATGATCCTTAACTGCACGTTTGTAAGCCTTCGTGATTCACTTGAATGTTCAAGTTTTTCAGCTGTATCCCTGTACTGCACAATTTCGTGGTGGGGCTCTGCTCACCACTTAAAAAGGCCGTTGCAATATGAATTGGAAGACTAATCTTTTGACTTTCTGAGTCCATGTTCCAGATTTGAGTGATTATGTGCTGAATGGACATAGACCAGTTATGCTTTGTGCTTTATGATTACACTTTTGGTGCCATAGAATATAATTAAGATTTGAATGGTCCAGATTTTGTGTCATGTTCAGTAGAGTGTAGACTCTATAAATCTATTCTTTTATTTATTTGTTTATTATTATCATTATTTTTTATTTTTTTTTAAATTCTTCTTCTCTGCATTGTTTTATCTTTGGAACAAATCGTTATGCTTTTACCATTTTCATTGTTTGATTTTGTCATCCCATGTAAAGCATAATGGAAGCCTAATGGCCTTGAGCCTTTCATTGATGTGGTCTCCTTTTCCAGTTTTTCACAACAAAGCCTCTACCATGTGATCCATCATTATTGCCGAAATACCCACCTAGCAAAGAATTCGATGTGAAATTGAGAGATGAGGAGGCAAGAAGGTATATATATTTCAAATACTTTTATAATGTTCATCCTTTTTCACTTATGTCACTTGGTTAGAACAAACAACTGTATCACGTTCCAGATTGCTTGTTCTTTATGCACCTATCTATTTCTGGTTCTGGAATGTGATAGGCTGCATCTGATTTCTTGTTCTTTATTTATATGGTGGAGAGTCAGGTTATATAGACTTATAATTCTTTATGACATCATTCATTCTCACTTGAACCTTTATTCCATCACGACAGACAACGAGGTGGCAAAGGTGGTGCGCATGAATCTTCTCGAAAGGGCTCCAAAGATTCCAAAGCAGTCCCCGCACCTGATGCTAACGCTGAATTACCAGCATCCATACAGGTATATCTATCTATTGGGATTACACAGCATCTGCTCTTATATATTATGAACAATTGAACATTACCCAATTTTACAACACTTGGGCATGGAGTCAAATAATGCGAGACAGAGGAGATGCAACAGGATATAATGCCTTTTTCTTCTAATTACAACAATGGGCTGAAGTGACTTTTTAGCCCTACATGCTCTGATGACTGATGTGGACGGGCAAGTTAACAGTGTGTGCTAACCCTGATTTCTTGTATCAGAAATGGAGAGGGCAATCAAATACAAAGAGCAACAGTGAGCAATTCAACCGCGAAGATGGTGGCTCTGTCTACCCAATTGAATCCTCAAAACGTATCGGTTACACTATGAATGTCGGTGCTGCTGGACATGGCCTAGATGCTGTGGATGAGAGGTCGCACCTCAATTTTCACACTACACTTGATTCTTCAGGGCATAGGGAATACAAGACTCAGAGATCCTTTAAGCCAAGAGAAACAGCGGGACAATTGTCTCGATTTTCCAATTCTGTGGCAGCCCGTGGCAGTTCACAACTCGATTTCAGTAGAGACACCAGCGTGCATTCGAATTGGCCTGAGCGTTTGAATGCTAGGTTCGAACAGCAGAATGATGCCGAGTCATCCCATCATTTACTGGGAGGACCAGATTCTTCTGGAAAGATTAATGGACAAATGGCCAAGAAGGAGAATACAACAGTAAGACATTTATATGATATAGTATTTCTTTTCCCCTTGTATTATTTCCTAATGTTACATCTAAGAGACCTTTTTTTCTCCGACTTTATATTTGGGAAGATCTTTTAATAGAGTCAGTCTACTACTAGACGCTGTAGTTGAAGTTTATCACACATCACTCTGCTATGCATATGAAGTAACATCATTACTTTTGCTCTGATTAATAGGTGTATGCTCTAAAGAAGACACGCATGCACTATTCTGGACCATTGATCCCTCCTGGCGGAAGCGTGGAGGAAATGCTCAAAGAGCATGAGAAACAGATTCAAATTGCTGTGAGGAAAGCGCGTGTTGATAAGAATAAAGGTAGGAAAGGTGCTGCTGCAAATGGACAAACAGATTCGCTCCTTGGATACTTCAATAACGGCCACTGATATTTTTTTGGAAAGGAAACACACTGTTGTAATCTATTTTTGCCTCTTAACCAATGATCCATCTGAAGATCTCACCAAATGTTCGTCTCATGCCGCATCTGGTAATCTTTCAGGATATATTGTATGCCACATTCATTTTGTTCTAAGCCTGAATGTTCGAGGATAGGGGTGATTGCGAATTGTGGTTGGGCTGTGAGAGGGATTTGTTGTTGAGATGTAAGGCTGGGGAATATTTATGTACAGTTTTAATAGGTTAAATCCTTATCTTATATGAAGGCTGAACCATCATCTGTAACCTGATTCAGTAAGGCTAGAATCTGGTTGAGGAACTATATTGCTATTATTAGCAGAAATTGAAGTTTTCTGTATAACCTATCAAGAGATTTACCAATACTGTTGATTACGACTGCAAAAAAAAAAGTTTTAGCCAGAATTGAGTCGGGGACTCCTGCAAAATATGGCCAAAACTTGAAGGAGAAAATAAATCCCTATATATATAACTTTTCAGAAAGTTTTGATATTTGGTCGATTTAATAAAATTTGGCATGCATATGAATTTTTTTCTTTTTTTTGGAGATAGTATATGAAAATAATTGATGCAGGCTTAATTCATCAATCACGGCCCCACGGGTGCCATCGGGTAGTTCTAAACACAACATAATAGGCTAAAATATTATGTGACTCAAATTGTTATGTTAATAACAAAGTGAAAATGTAAATATATTTGCATTTTTTTTTATATATTTATATTTTTAAAAATGAAATATTTTATAATGATGCATTTCAATTTTCAAACGAAACATCCTAACTATGCATATGGCACAGTATTTGCATGACGGAGGCATTTTTTTTATTTTTGTATAGTATTATAAGTAGTTTTTGGGTAAAAGAGAGAAGAAACAATAGCACCCGTCTATGCATAAACATTTCACTGAAATGAAATGAACGAAAAACGTTCGAATGTTTTATTTTTCTAGCTCATCAAAATTCTAACATGGGTATGAGTTTCGAAATTGTTCCGAACACTATCCATCATTAAGTTTTCATTTATTTACAATATATTACTAAACTCATTACGAAATCTTCAAACATTTGTTTTAGAGTATTAAAGTAATATAATAAGTCGCTTGATTTACCAAATTGATTGACCTACCAATCAATTTTAATCCGTTGATCTTGCTTATCCAATTTTAATCTGGTGCGTACATGTGTCATTAGTTAATTAAAAGATGTAGGGTTCGAATACTGTTGGGGTGATTTTTCTCCATTATTTTTTTTATTATTGAAGGCGTTTGGTTCGAATCTTGTTGGCGTGATTTTTCTCTATTATTTATATCATTATTTTAGTTGAAGATGTTGGGTTCGAATCTTATTGACGTAATTTTTTTCTTTTTTATTTATTCTCTTCTTAAATTTTTATTTTTTAACATAAAGTTGTATGACGTATTATACTTAATTTTAAAAATAACCATGATATATTCTTATAAAAAAAGACATACTTCCTCCGTCCAATAATAAATTTAACACTTGATTTTGTTGACTTTTTCGATGGTCATTTTGACCTTAAATTATTCTTAAATCATACGATAAAAATAACTAAAAACATCATATGATGAAACTAGAATGTTTATATGAAGCACTTGACAATATATTCAACTGATGAAGAACATCAATTAACATGCGAAAAAGAAAAAGAAGCATTGCAGATTTTGAAGTTGAATGTTTTCAAAGTCTAGAGATATATCTGATGGTTCTTAACTCATCGGAAGAATACTGTTCGTATGTCTAATATAGTTCAATCCAAAACTATTAATTGCATAACTACAAAAACTATATACATTTATAGCACACCATTTATATTAGGAAAAAATTGATCAAAGCCCCCGACCTATACTTCAATTGAGACATTATCCCCTAACCTATTAAATTTGATACTTAACCCCCTCACTTATATAAAGTGTTGCAACATACCCCCTATATAATATTTTACTATCAATTTGATATTTTCCATTCAATTTAATATTTTCCCTTCAATTGAATATTTCCGTTTGATTCCAAATTAATCATAATACATACCGAAAAACTAATTTTGAAAATTATAATATGAAACTATACGATTTTCACTTTTATAACATAATATAATATAACTTCAAATATTATTTTTCCGGTATAATTAATGAAAATATTAGTTTTTCACTTTTATAATATAAATTGTATTGGAAAAATAAGATTTGAACTTATATTATATAGAAGTAAAATCTTATATTTTATAATATAATTTTTAAAATTATTTTTCGGTATGAATTAGGATTAATTGGAGTCAAACGGACATATTAAATTGTAGGGAAAATATTAAATTGAATGAAAAATATTAAATTAAAGAGAGAATATTATATAGGGGGTATGTCGTAACACTTTAAATAGATGAGGGGGTTAAGTCTCAAACTTAATAGGTTAGGGGGGTAATGTCTCAATTGTAATAAAGATCAGGGGGTTTGATCAATTTTATCCTTTATATTAAGTTTAGTTACTCAATTAGTTATTTTTTATTACAAAGATTATATATTCACTCCATTTATATTAATATATTATTTAATAAAATAATAATATTTTACAATTACGCTTCACACGCGGGGCGGTTCCTAGTATCTTATATAAATCAAGATTTCCCTAATCTATAGGAAAATCCAGTCTGATCAGACCGACTAAAAGTCAGTCAACACGGTTTAATATATTTAAAAAAAAAAATCTCTTTCTCAACATCTTTATGAGAGAAAATAGAGTTGCTACTGATCGGTGGATAACCAATTTCCTTTCCTCGATGTTTGACAATTTCGGTATAGAAGAAAGCCTAAAAACTAAAAATACATATTTGCCCCTGACATACTTCGTATTAAAAGAAAATAACTATACCGTGTGCTCGAATTCATGGTGATGTGCAAAATCAATCTAGCATTTACATGGAATTTCACCATTCTCAAAAAAATATATGGGATTTTGTGCGATATCTTAAAAGTAAAACACTAATTAAAAAAAATAAAAATATTTAATTTATGAATCAACTAAACAAAAATGAGTTGATCGTTTTGGTTCAACAACTTTTATTTGGTGTTACATTGGGAAATTTGTAACGTTATTATCATCATTCACTATCACTTTGAGGATAAGATTTTACTGGCTTTGGCTAGGTGGTAAGTGCCACTCAGTATCCAATGTCCAACTTTTGTTGTCATAACTACGATAAACTCCAACATCATCCATCTTACAGTATATCATGTGATGACTTCCATCTCGACTTGGGTCATGTAAATGAACTATAGCAAAATCTGCATTATGAACACCAGCTAATGCAACCTCGTTTGTAAAAATATTTGCGTCCAACTACGTCTTATACGCTTGATTCGACTGAATAATGGCTTGCTGATCAGATTCTCCTTTTATGCTTAACCATATGGGAGAACCATATTTGTTGATAATTTGAGCATCAACTAGATGATTGTCATTGTGTTGTGGTGACCTTGCCTGATTAGGAAGTGTCAATACTTCGGAGCAATAAAGGGTCACCATCATCAATATGAGAGTGAGGCTATGCAACGTTGCCATTTTTCCTTTTCGTGTGGTGAATATTTATTTACCCCTTTTATTTATTTATTCATTCAACTTGTTTGGGTTCATGTTACTAGCTATCATTATAATTTCACACTATATATAGAGTTTTGAAGTAACGCCAGTCACCTTAGATTCTTTAGAGAATTAATGAGACTAGTTTAGTTAAAGAAAAAAGGGATTTGTTCGATCGATTTAATTACACCTAAACCCACGAACTTGACTTTTGACGAATTAAATCAATGAAAATACATTCTTATCCTTGATCAAATATTGAATTTTGACTGAAACCAAACGATCTCAATTTTCATTAATTATACATTTGCCTCAAATATTTTTAATTTTACCAATTGCCTTAAATATTTTTAATTTCAACTCAAAATGATCCCAAATTTATTACAAATTAAACCCTAACATTTTTTATATTTCAAAATTAATCCAAATAAAATTTAAAAAAAACAAAAACAAAAAAAAGAAACAGAAATCAGAGCGGTAAAGATCCGATCAGAATCGGAGCTGTTATCATCTTTTTTTCTTCCTCGTCATAGAGTACAGACAACAATGCGTCTTCCTCTTTTTCTTTTAATTGCTCTCACTTATTTTCCAATTTCTTTTGGGCGTACGTGCTCATATTACTGATTCTGTGGAGATTGAGATCTTTGAAGATGGAGAAAGGAGTTGCAGGAGAAATTGGAAAACAAGTGAGAGATTTATAGGGATTGGGGTAGGATTGGTTCTAGGAGAAGTTATAAAATAATTGAGAAATTGGTTCTAAGTCGTTGCAAGTTTTGCAAGGAATAGCAAGCGCAAGCTTTACGGTGGTGCTGGAGGCGCAAACTGCGATCAATTGGAGCTGAGCTCCGATTGACAGAACTGTTGTTAAGAAAGAACGAAGAAGCAGGAAAGAAAAAAGTATGAAAAAAAAGAAAGAAAATGATAATAAAAATTTAAAAATTTTAAGGGCATGTTTGGGTTGAGCATAATAAGAGCAAATTATAAAGTGGTCAATGAAATTTTGAAATTTTGGACCCATGTGTAATAGATTGACTAACAGGGGGTTAAACGTAATTGGAGCGTCTAGTGGGGGTAGTGGATGTAAAATTCCCAAGAAAAAAAAGACGCTTATGTATTTAATGTTTTAATTGCGATGTGTAGCATTCATTAATCGAAATCAAAACTGTTTTTACTCCCTCAATTTTGTTATTGAATAGGTTTTTACACACAAGCTCAAGAGGAAAAGATTTACACCCAGACCTTGAGAGGAGATTGTCATCGTTTTGCATGTGAATATTTAACCATATATTATTCCTAGTACAAGAATTAAAGTATATTGAAATATTTTTGGGATGTTCCATGACTTTACAATTTATGAATCGCACATATGTTCATAAAGGGTTTGATAGTGCCTGAACCGGATTAATTTCATGCAACGGATACTAGTGTTGGAAGACATGATACATAGATAACTATTGAACTATACCGTTTAAAAAAATAAAATCATTGAACTATGCAAGACTAGCTCACATTAACTATGACAATTTAATTAGATCAAAGAAGGTATTTTAAGTATTTTTGTGGGGATCTTGGAATCAGAGATAAACAAGTCGTTGTTGATGGGTTCATCATAAAGAGCACGAATTGGACATCCTTCAATGGTAGTTGACTCATAAAGGAAGAATAGGTCATCAAGAATGGCAGAAGAATTGAGAAAATTCATGGTTGAACAAGACAGACTTCGGGGAGTAATCTTTATTAATCAATCAAAAGCGTAGAGAAAAAGTTAAACAACCAATAAGCTTATATACTAGTGATCCAGACACAATTTTGGGTCATTAGAGTTCTAAGCGGCAAAGTATTGTAAAGATTCGCGTTTATCTATAAGAAATGTTCCAAAAATCCAAGATAATGGCTTATTCTAAATTAACAAGACTCCTAATTACTCTTCGCTACGTATTAAAATTTTCATGTGCCACGAACTAGCCACGAAGTGTGTAGGATTTTTGGAATCCCTACAATTTGTTTTTTTTTTAATTTTAAATATCATCGTGAAACATAATGCAAAAAGGATAATAAAATTTGTATAGATTATTAACCAGGTTAAGAAAACCTAACGTTATATAGAACAATTTAAAATGATTTTAATTATTTTTATGGGGTATCCCTAATAATTTAGAGGACTTTTAGATTTGATGAAATAAATTTTCCCTTTTTGTGGGTGGTGGGTGGAGATGTTTACATGTTTCTTTGAAATAAATAGTTAGACAATTTGGGTTGGTATATAATTGTTTCATTCATGTATTCACCCACAAGTAAAGACTGAGTTCAATTATATATTCAAGTCCAAACAAGCTAGGTTCGAACACAATCATCTTTATATTCTTTCGGGGATGGGTTGTATCATCATGTGTTAGTGAAATGACTTTTTCTAAAAATGTGTGATGGTGGGTGAGGGGAGGACGGGTGTTGGATGGGGTATTCATATGGGCATGTTCAACTGATACGTTTTTAGGAGTAACGTTTTTTAGGCTTTGTTTGGGAAGGTGAAAAGTTTCCTCCTGTAAACAAATGTTTGTTTTGTGTTTTTAATAATATGAATAGTAGAGTGTCGAAATTGATAATAGTAATAAAGTAGGGGTCGGAATTGCAATTATTCGTAAAAGTATTATTTTAATCATAATTCCTTATTCTTCGTTTTGCCAGAGTATTATACTCATTCCTCTAATCGACAGGAACGAATCAAACCTTTCACTTTCCCAACAAAGCCAAGCAACCAGAAAGGAAGAAGAAGAGGAAGAAACAATGAGCAACGAATAGTAAGAATAACCTAAAACCTTTCTCCATTTCCATTTTCGAAGCTTAATTACTTTTTCACTGATTCACTTTTTGTGTTTGATTTTTCTCGCAGCGATTATCTCTTCAAGCTCCTCTTAATCGGTGATTCTTCTGTCGGCAAGTCTTGTCTTCTTCTCAGATTCGCTGTATGTTGACTTTACTCCATGCCTTTTCAGCTTCGATTACGATCAATTTGTTCTCGTCATGAAGTTTTTCATGCCTGTTTTCTGCAAATAGGATTAGTTGATTACGTAATGTTATGAATGTGATTTGTTTTGAACTTTTGATCATGATTTTCTTTTTTTTTTGTGAAATTCAATTTGAAGTAAAAATAATGGTGTTTGTTTGATGATTTTAGGATGATTCGTATGTGGACAGCTACATTAGCACTATTGGAGTGGATTTTGTAAGTTTTTCTTCCTTTTATGCTATATCTAGCTAGTTTTTGGACTGGTTAAGTTTCGTTTGGGGGTTTATTTAGGCTATTTTATGTATGGGGAAGTTGATGCGATTAATGTGAATGGTTTACTATTGCAGAAAATCAGGACTATAGAGCTGGAAGGCAAGACGATCAAGCTGCAAATTGTGAGTTACTCTCAGCATATTACTGCTCCTTGTTGTATACTATAATGCATGAATGTCTCCTCCTTTGGAGGCACTGCCGGGTAGTGAATAGTGATAAAGTGTTTCTTGTAAAGTCCTATGGTTGATTTTGATATAGAGAAATGTATAGTAGTAATAATGGTGCTTACGATGTTTTTCCTTGTTTATTTTAGTGGGATACTGCCGGACAAGAGCGGTTCAGAACTATCACTAGCAGCTACTATCGTGGAGCTCATGGAATCATTGTAAGGACATATGTGCAGTTATCTTTTAATAATGTTTTTACTTGTGTTACGTACGTGGCTATGGTTGATCTAATGTTATTTTGCTTTTGTGACACCACCTTGTTGGGTTATAAAGTTCTTATGGCTTGATTTTCATTTTCCTCTCACGATGTTAGCTGCTGCTGATCCGTTTCATTAAAAAAAAAAAAACGATGTTAGCTGCTGTTATTGCAAAATGATTGCTATAATGTCTCATCATGTTCTTTTCTTAGAACAACTTACTAGTCTAATATACCTGATCTTGATGTCTTATTTCTCCATTTTTCATGACGATATGCTTGCAAAGTTTTTGCTTTCTCACCAGTCCCCTTATATATTTTTTGTGTTGATTTCTAAGACACCTGTGTTTCATTTCCCAACAGTGTCAGTTTTAATTGATTAATAGGGCTACCTTTTGGTCTGTTTGTGCTTTCACCTTACAATCCATCACAAATTTGTTTCTCTATATAGTGGAACTTCCATGGAAGAGTCATTCCTATTTTGATTTTCAATGCTACTCGGAACTTGTGAATATATGTCAAACAGTGGCTTAATGATTATTATAGTAGTTTTTACATGATCTTCTGTTCTTTGACTAATTTCACATTTTAACAGATTGTGTATGATGTTACTGAGATGGAGAGCTTTAACAATGTCAAACAGTGGCTTAATGAGATTGATAGATATGCAAATGACAGCGTTTGCAAGCTTTTGGTGGGAAACAAATGTGATTTAGTCGACAGCAAAGTTGTGGCCACAGAAACCGGGAAGGTGAATATCTTTCTCCCTTCAATGCTTAATAAAATCGTAAAGATTCTTTCTCCTGTTTATGACCAAAATGCGTTGCCTATCGTGATCCATGATGTATCCATGACAAATTGTACTACAAGTGCAAGCATGGCGTCTCATGCTTTTATTCCTCGGTTATGTTCTCCATATATTCAGCGTAGAGTTATGTCACGTTGTTGAATGCACACAGAAACTGCATGTGAAAGTAACTATGTTTTGTCAGCTTAATTTTTTGTCTTCAGATTTATTTTATGCTTGGGTTTTACTGTGAACGTGTCTGGGCCATCTTGACTATTGACTGGAACATGCACAGGCCTTGGCAGATGAGCTTGGAATTCCCTTCCTTGAGACTAGTGCAAAAGATGCAATCAATGTGGAACAGGCTTTCTTAACTATGGCTGCCGAGATCAAGAAAAAGTACATCCTTAACCATTAGTCCGTTGCTATACATTTTAGTAAAGTTTTATGTTTTCCCGCTGGTATCCGCACATGCGACTAATCCGGCCGACGGGCCGAGCACCGTCGTGTCCTTTTTGTCAAATTTCCAACCTTTAATACCTTGTGTTGCACTTTCTACCTTCTTCACTATGTTTGACTCTTGGAGTGCATGTGCAGGATGGGTAACCAGCCAGCTGGAAACAAGGGAACCGGATCAGTCCAGATCAGGGGGCAGCCAATCGAACAGCAGAACAGTAGCAACTGCTGTGGTTGACTGTTAATTTGTATTGAAGTAACTTTTAGAAAGCTGTAAGAAGGTAGAATGTGTAACTCAAAATTGTCCACTCCGAGAATTACTGCTGACAGTGTTTAAACTTCTTAAGTTCGTATGCTGTTTCTTCTCTAACCAGCAGGGGCAGTTATTTGTTATCTCTGGATGTTCCATACTTGAGAATGATCCCAGTCTCTGGGAGGTTCTCTGTTTTTGCACAGTTTGATTTCTTGTGGTCCACTCTGCACAATCGATGTTTAATGCGGCATGTTGAACACTTTCCATGTTTGAAAGACTGGAGTAGTTATTAACTTTACGTAAACAACGGGTAATACTGGAAATAGCATAGCAATTTTTTTCAGATGAAAGGCCCATTTACTAAATTTGAGGAATGGAGCTAATATATATATCAAATTATCTGCTGGATGCTTCCTTCTACTCGTTTTATGATCAGGAACTTGGGGATGGAACTTGGAAGTCTATATGATTCGAATTCGGGACAAGCCATATGTAAGATTAAGAAACAAGAGACATCTATTCCTAAACTTCCAGGCGTGTTTAGACTAGGAATAAAGGGTTAAGACTTGCTCAAAACTCGAAAGTGATCAACATGACAATGAAATCAGTTCGTAAATTCTTGAAATTGCAATCATACTCTGAGGCTAATTCTGCTTCCTAAAACATTCAAAACAGGAATCACTAGCCACCCCCCAATAGTGAGAAGATTCACAAGCACTACGTAGAATTAAAGAATTAGGCAAGCAACAATCTTATAATCGTCAAGACAATACAGAAGTTCAAGACAATTTTAACAAGGGGAACTTAAAAAAGACAATTTTTTGCCAGTAGTAAAATGACAGGCAATTAAGTAGAGCAACATGTCTTCTTCGTGTTGGTCTCTTGAGCACCATCAACAACAAGAGTCTTCCCTTCTTTGATAGTACTAGGAACAGGTTCGCCCGAGGCGAGTGGCTTCTTACTAATGATCCTATAAATCTCTGAAAGGATAGTCTGGAAAGCCTTCTCTACATTGGTAGCTTCCAGAGCAGAAGTTTCGATGAACGACAATCCTTCTCTCTCTGCGAAACCTTGAGAGTCTTCCGTGGCAACAGCTCTGAGATGCTTGAGATCAGTTTTATTTCCGATTAGCATAATGACAATGTTGGAATCTGCATGGTCCCTCAGCTCCTTCAACCAGCGACTTACATTCTCGAATGTAGTAGGTTTTGTCACGTCATATACAAGAAGGGCTCCTAGAGCACCACGGTAATATGCACTTGTTATGGCCCTGTATCTCTCCTGGCCGGCCGTGTCCCATATCTGAGCCTTTACAGTTCTTCCTTCAACCTGCATATAGCAACATAACATCAAATTATTAGCATGAGACCAGCAGAAGAATGACATTAATCAGGAAATGGACAATACAAGCTCAGCAGAAGCTACAAAGTTTAAGATCTCCAATGATTAGTGAAAAAACTAGTGATATAACTTGAAACAATATCATAATTCCGAACAGCAGGCTCCGCAGATAGTAACTTATATCATACAATGAAGTACCACATGGGTGGATATCTATAGGAATCCAAATCTTCCGAATGGATGGTCTTATGATTTAAAGCTCTGAAATGACACACATATATTACTTTTTATCAGACTTGGTTCTCATTCGTGATTTTGAAGAAGTTCAGCAAAGTCTAAAATCATCAGTATGATTCGTCAGACGTCAGCTATCAGTCACAGAGGAAAATTAACCCTAGTGTTATACAGCTCTAAACAATAAAAAAAGTCAGAGTTGAGAAGATGTTGGAAATGTTTTCATTAAACCGCCATCGTTGTGATTGTGAACATTGATATTGGAAATGTTTTCATAGGTTTCTATAATAAACCCATGTATAACTGTCAGAGTTGAGAAGATGAATATATATTGTAAACTAATAATTCCCCAGAATGCTTATAATCTCTATCTATTAGTGGCAGCTTCTATCTCAAGAAACTTCTAAAATGATGAGTAAAAGATTTGAAATCAGTCTGGAAAACCCAAGCTGTTCTGTCCAGTTAAATCAGATCACCAAGTATCCAATAATATAAACCATAAAATACAATCAAATGAATGCAAAGTTTGAATGCACGTGCAAGGAGCAACATGACTCACTCATTAATTTTGTTTCTCCATTAATTTTTTCCACAGCTGAATCCTGCTATCAGTGCTATGTAAGATTGATTGTTAAGAGTATGAAGGAAGTCATCTAGTGCAGAGTGCAGACTCAGAAGCTATACCTCCAAACAGAGGCAGCTACACATTTACAGCACACACAACTTAAGACTCCAACAATCATAATAAATTCTGTAACAAGCACCACTCACCATAATCAAACACACATATAGCCTCATGTATCTGGCTTGTTCCCCTTTTCACGAATCAAACACACAGTCACACAAACTTCATTTCTTCTCCCAATACACAACTCAACAAGATGTGTCCAACCAATCTAAAAACCTTTCACATGCACACTTGACAGCATCATCACACAACTATATCCAATTAGAACACACCAGAACCCTACAAAACTCCGGAAATCAACTTAATCTAATCTCCTCCAACTACGAAACCACAAAGAGAATGAAAAAAATCCTCACGCCAGATTCAACAATTTCAGATATCACAATTGCTAATCGATCAAACCAGTAAAAAGCATCAACATCACACATGATCCATCGCCACACACAGTAACTGCCAATTCTATGTACAAATCTGAAGATCTAAAATCACATCATAAAACTTGCACAGAACAAACCAAGTCTAAGTACACTGAATCACTAAGAGCAAAGTAACAACACAAACCAACACACAGTTTGAATTCAACTGAATCAAAAATCAACATGAAATGAATCGAAAATCGAACTGTAAGTACAGTAAGTAGTAGAATAAGTGAAGGAGAAGAAGAATAAGTAAGAACCTGGAGAGTACGAGTAGCGAATTCGACGCCGATAGTGGATTTGGACTCCAAACAGAACTCATTGCGAGTGAATCGAGAGAGCAAATTGGATTTGCCAACGCCAGAATCGCCGATCAATACAACCTTGAACAAGTAATCGTATTCTTCATCCGGTCTCCTCGCCATTTTCGGTGCTAAACTTTCTCTCTCTCTCACTGTATAATCGGAATTCGGTAGTTTTATTTTTAGTCTTATGCACCACAATTCACTGCAAAAAAATTGGAAAGCACGATAAATTATATTAATTATATTTAATAATAGTAATAATAATGGTGCCTTGTGGATTGGTTGGAATTTTGCCAGACATGCCCCTGGGGATATGAGTTGTATCAATCTTGTACTACTCTATGCAGTAATTCTTTACTATTTTGTACAGAAATGTTTCTTGTAAACATTTATTTTAATTTTTTTCGGAACCATGGTGAAATTGGCATTTTGGATATGCGTCAGTATTGTTGAACTAAGATAATTTGGGTACTGAAAATGTAACTCCCAAATATTTCATAGAATTTATAGGGGTTAGAGAAGTTTCTTTTATATTGACAAGGTGCACATTTTGAGTTAAATGTTACTCAAAATGTGCTTGACTCTAAAGTAATTTGGCTAGTGATATAGCCAGAGCTAAAATTACTAATGCCAGAGCAATTTACCATTTATAAACACTAATCATTCCTAAAAGTGCACAAATTGCTCTGGCATTAGTAATTTTAGCTCTGGCTATATCACTAGCCAAGTAATTTTAGGATAAATGAACTACTGATAAATTATCGTTGTGTACGAGTGAGGACAAAATGTGCAAATTAGATTTAAACAATTGTATTAACCAAAGATTTAAATGACCTGATTCACTTACTGTTGTTCATTTGCTAGTGCAGTGCAGTATTTGCGTAGAGAACACAAGAATTATTTATAGTTTATTTTTGGATCTGAATCAAGAATGTGCAAAAATAAGGGGGCATTATGGTCTCATTAATTGCAAAGTGTTTGGGATAATTGATAAACGACAGTAAATTAATAATCGTTGATTAGAAGCCAAAGTGGGTTCCATGCCAGGAGGATCAAAGATGAAGGGAAGTACCTGGCTGGCCAGTAATGAGTTTGTAGCTGGCATCATTATTAGCCTTTTGCATTCTAAGAATCACACTAACTTTTGTGTAACAAACATGTAGGATTATGACTTGAGTAAGAAAGAACAAATATACTGTTGAATGGTATATAAGTATATACTCCCCCCTAAACACTCTAAATTACTTTACACTTCAAATTTTTTATTCAACACTTTACGATTTCTGAGTAAATATGAGTATATGACATAGAACTTGTGGTTACAACAGATGCAGCTCACTTCTAATCCTCATTTCTCAAGTGATAATCAAAGCCTTACACAATTAACAAACAAGCACAAACAGAGCATTTAAGACATAAGTACTGAAGTATCCATCCATCTAATGCATATAAAATGACATAAGCCTCTCTGCAGGCATGGCAGTGGAAGCTTGTGGTAAGTTTAATTCTGTGCTAAGGTCAAGGGCAAGGAATGCATCCCGCCCCAAGTATTAAACCAACAGAATTCAGAAGTATTGAACCATCAGAATTCAGAAGTATTGAGGGAACAGACTAACACAACCTTGTACCAATACCCCATGTACAAAAAATGTAAACATGAGAGCATTGATTTGCAGTATCGGTATACTGTATATAGCAACTGGCCGGCCTGTCAAACAGCTTCCAAAGTGGCACAACTGTTGCCTTATTTTCTGGAAATAACAACAAATTATAATGGAACATGGTGTAAGCCATGGCAACAAGAATCTGTACTACAAAGAGTAATTTTAGCAGCACGGATGCAATCCCAACGACATGCACATCATAAGCTTAAGTTAGCACATGGTCATGTAAGGTCTGGTTAATCCAGTTCCGAGAAGGAGCATACCTCATCTTTTCTGGCGATTGTAACGGAGATTGGCGAAAGCTAGATTATTATATTCATCTGGACTATCTCATCAGGATATAGTGAACATTCAACATGTTTCCAGAAATCTAAGATGAGACGACTAATAAGTTTCAAAAAAATTCAACTGTTTTTAACTCCAGCTTCAAGTTCAACAACTCAAAACCTTCACTCCTCTTCCTCTTCCTATCTGATGTTCGTGACGCATTAACTCTCCTCACTATCCCAATCCATCCTAGCTGGCATTGGCAATACTTGACCCCAATAGATTGCGTTACTAGAGACCTTCTTTACCAATTTCAAATCATCCACATCAAACCAGAAGAAAGTATCCTGACATTTCAGAACAATCTGCCTTTTGCTCTTCATATAGGCTACTGGTCTGAGATACCAGGTCTCATGATCGAAATTCCTCAACCTAATCAACCTCGTCCACGTTGCTCCAGGCGCAACATCTCCAGAATCCTGCAAAATCCATACGCGAAACAAATTCCTCGAGTCTGAGGCATAGCAGCTAAAACACAAGCAGCCATCCAATACACAAATATTTCTCAGTGCCACGGCCGCATGGCAGTTGAAGCTTGTAACTGTATGTCTCACTACTAAGATCAAGCGTGACTATTTTTGAACCGGAAATCCAATGCAACGCACCATGTGCGTATACACCAGGCAAGACATACCACCAGTAATCACTAGGGTTGGGGCAATCGGCAATCCTGTATCCTACGCCACGTTCCTGATTTCTGAGAGTAGATTAAAGTCGTAAAAGAACTAGGTTCCCGAGCCCGAGAGACTCTCACCACCTTGTAGTCATTGTTAACACCATCATATCCTACACCAAAATAGACTTCATCTTCATGTTCCGAAGTTAGTAAATGATCATAACGCGGTAACTCTAGGCAGTCGTTAGTAAAAGAGTTCCACTGACTCCAACCGTAGTTTTCATCACTATTTGAGTTAAGGATCAATCCATGGCAAGTGGCTGCAAGGGATTTGTCTGTATACAGAACACCTGGATCCATTGGATTGTTGTCTATATCCTCGGTTTTGAGACAGTTGAGGTAGGATAAAGGGACAAAATAAAGGTAATTATTATAAAGGTAAACAAGCGTATCAACAAGGCTGAGACTGAAAATAGGATCGTCATCGATCATATGTTGCCATGCCTTAACTTGCAGACAGACCTGAACCGAAGCAGAGACTATGCTGGCAACTTGAGGAATATTTCGTTGATGATATCTGCTGGAAGATCCGACATGATTTTGATTTCGCAGAGCCTTGGCGAAAGAGGGACTAGGGTTTAATTTTTTTACCTCTGGATTTTGTGTTTTACGTCTGGATTAGTGAGCTCTAGGTTTAATTTTGATTAGAAAGAAGCAGAAATACTCTAGTGAAGATGTATAAACGCGGATTTTTATTTATATAGTATGCTTTTTTTTAATCCATTAATCTGAGTACCACCTCACAATCGTTTAATTCCTAGTAGTCCTACAAATGATTTCGTAGGTTAAGGTAATATTTTGAAAACTGTCGAGTCAGTTTTAAATTAATAAAGTCCAAATCATATCGAAAAAATAATAAATAAAATTATAGAATAATAGAAACTATTTATCAGTCCAGATTATTTATTAGGTTTGCTTCAAAGTGCAAATGCATCACTAGAGAACTAGAACAGCTTATTATTGGAGAGGGAAGCGAAAACAAAAGGAGATCGCAAAAGAATTACCAAGTTGGCGGGCTTCCTCACTCAAGAGTTCCAAGACACGCATGGGGTGTAAAAGAGAATCCAATTATCTTTTCAACGTCAACGCGAGCATCCTTTAATTAAGTTGATTCCCATAGATTTTACAATCTTAAAGCAGCGATTCCGGTTCCCTCATCAATATATAAGCCCCGACAAGATCAGGTCAGTGTTCCAACAAAGTTGTGGCAAGGCGCCTTGCCCCCTCTTCTGCAAGCATAATTTCACTAGTTGCTTTTCCTTCAAATTTAATCAGCGATTCCCATGCCATGGAGTTACAGATTCGTGGTTTTAGATTTGAGGGATTTGAAGGAAAAGCAACTAGTATTTGCGCAGTTTAATAACAGTGAAAATCGTATTAAACTCACTTTCATCAGAATCAACAAGCTCCATAGTGATCATACAAAGTTTTTGCATATTAAGCTTAATAAATTTCCTGTTCATAAAAGTACTAAAATGTACATATAATTAATTCAAAGTATGATCGCTTGATTTCATATAAATAGACTAGAGTATCTAATTTTCAGGATTGAAATTACCTTCTTGGAGAAGTTCATAAACAAGTTGACGAATTGATAGGTACTCATCTGTTTTTTTTTATTCTATACGTTTATTTTGTTGATTTTTTTAGTCCTGTTTGACCTTCAATAAATTTTAAATTAAATCATAAAAATAAAATATGAAATGACATTATGAAATTCTAGTCACTATATTTTCATAATATAATTTTATTAATTTTTTTTACTGTTTGATTTAGGCTTTATCGAAGATCAAACTAGACTAAAATAAGTCAACAAAACAAACGTATAGAATAAAACAAAACATATGAGTATTATATTATTATATAACTTGGGTTGGAGCTTGTTCTTCTTAACAGAGACAACTTTAGAGTTTAGACTCGTCTTGTTAAGGACCCCAAATCGAGCTCAAGTGTAATTTGTGTTAATTAATTCCTAATAGTTTTTCTATATAACATGGCAATTATTATTTTTTTCCCTTTTCCGTTTGCTTTTTGAATGAACATGCATGGATGTTTTAAAAAAAGCAAAAGATAAATAATACAAAAAAATATAATAAGATTAGTAAGTCGTTGTAGTATAGTGGTAAGTATCCTGTCACCCGGGTGACCCGGGCTCGATTCCTAATAACTGTGAAATTTTATTTGTTTTATATATTTTCACTGACCTGGGCTCGATACCTGAAAACCGTGAAATTTTATTTGTTTCATATTTTTTCACTTGCAACTTTTTCTCCCTTTTGGTTTCGATCCCAAACAATGGTGAATTTTATTTTATCTAAACTCCTTACTTTTTCTCCCTTGTCCCTTTTTTTCACAGTTTATCTCATCATATGTTCTCTATTTTTCAACAAATATTTAACATTAATTTAGCTAATTAAATATTAACAAGCTAACTTCATATATCATGCATAATCTGGAGATTTACAGAATTATCGTCTAAGGGTGAGCTGTGGGAGAGATCACCATCTTGTAGGGAGTGATGAAACTGCCCCGTACAAACTTGTGGGAGAGATCAAAATGCCCCATCTTGTAGGGAGTGTGCAGAGGAATCGAATTTCCATTGTTTACCGCAACCATTGCTTATCTTAACGTAGAACTGAATTGCTGAACTTAGCTCCTCTGTAAGCTGTGCAGAGGAATCAAATCTTCAAATACGCAGCTCCGGAATGAGAGTTGAATGGACATAACACTGCAATTTATATGCACAGAAACTTCTTTTTCCCGTTTTAACTCAGATCACTGGATTCATCCTTTGTAAAATAATACTACCTCAAAGCATGAAAGTGAAAGGAAATAGTTCCATGAATAAGGAGAGCACCACCATCACAAGCTAAGTACTAGTACTATATCATATGCACCACCTATTCGATCTGCTTTTCGTTGGCCTAATTGGTTTGTTTTCCGCCTAAAACCGGACCTTGTACCGTGGGACTAGCAGACGCCCACTAAAAGCCATCCATTTGACTTCAAACTTTAACAGATTTGTAAGGTAAGACCATTTTAGATAGTTATTCGGCCAAGTATAATGACTATCTACATTATTGTAGTTTATCGAACTTTTCAAGAAAAAACTACGCGTTATAATAATTTGACACCAATCACTACACCTAACGCATCATACTTTTAACAAATTATATAACAATAATTACCTGAATACACATTGCAAAAGTTTCTATGCTTAATGATCCATTGGATAAACTACATGACAAGAAGGAGAAAATGACCATCACTCGGACAAATTTTTTTACAACCTTGGAAAAAACTTAACAAAAGAACAGTAAAGTTTATAAGAAGAGGTTGGTTATCGTTTTGTTTGTCTTCATAATGTGGGTAAGTGAAGCAAAGAAAAGTACAAATATTAACTCATCAGTTTCAGTCGCTTCTCGCCTTTAAGAAAGCCATACACCATGATCCAGGAGGAGCTCTAAACACGTGGAATGAAACGAATCATTTTTGTAGCTGGATAGGCAATCAGTAGCCACAAGTATCGAAACAGAGTTGAAGCAATTGATTTGAACTCTTGAGGCCTGAAGGATCGGTTTCACCTTATTTTGGGTAATCTTTCGTTTCTCAAATACATCAATCTGCAAAAGAATAGCTTCTAGCTATGGTCCAATTCCAAATGAAATTAGTCGTTTAAGGCGTCTTGAGAGGGGGTTTAAGTCGTTTAAGGTTCCATTGTCTACCGCAGCCATTGCTTATCTTAACATAGAACTTAACCACTGAACTTAGCTCCTCTGTAAGCTGTGTAAGGACTGAAGAGAAGGTTCTGGAGTGAGTTGAATGGAGGTGACACTGCAATTTAATTATATGCACACAAAGTTCTTTTTCTTGTTTTAAGTCAGATCATTATTCATTGGATTCACCCTTTGTAAAATTATACTATTTCAAACCATGAAAGTGAAAGTAAATGGTTCCGTGAATATGAGAGCCACCATCATTTGACGACATGTTTGTTAAATGTTAACCACTAATTTGCATAACCTATGAGAATTTTGGTCTAAATATTGAACTCTAATAGGAGATGTGTGAGTTAAAAGTTTTATAAGGAGTTGGGAGGAGGATTTACCTGGCCTTATGAGTATTTTATTTAAGGTTAATTAAATAGTAATAAACATTTAAATTTTTTATGAAATTTTTTATGGTTTTAATTTCTTGAATGAGAGAAATATCAAAACATTTCTAATTTATCAAAATTTTGATCTCACTCTCCTAATTATACTAATGAGATAAGAATTTACAATTATGACATTCACAAGATTTACTCAAAATTTAGATTGTAAGTTTGAACACGGATTATGTATATTGATTGTCATCAAGCCTGCAAGTACTATATAGTTAAGAGTGTTGTTCATGCATAGAAAAGAAAGCTAGCTAGAACTTACTCTCTAAATCAAAACACTCTCAAACCTCATAGAGGATTAAATGTAAACAGTAGTTTCCAACTCCAGCTTCACCTTATTATCATCCGGGCCTTTCAGATTCCCCACTCTGGCGCCATAATTCTTCTGCTGCACCGGTTATCACTTGGCAAGAATGAAAGTACCTGTCCTTGACACCGGTAACGAAAACTCTCTTTACGAGTTTATTATCTTTAACGTCGAACCACACAAAAAGGTTGCTCATATCATAATGGAAAACAACCTGATTTTTGGTTTCCAAATAGGCTACTAGCGTGAGCTTTTTAATACGGGGTCTCAACTCAATGAAATCAACTCGGTCCAGTACTTTTCCTCTCTTTGGCAGTCCTTTAAAACAAATGTGGTTAACCGAGACACACCGTCAGGATCTATAGTATGATAGGTAAGAAAACGGTACCCACCAAATGCTTTTATGGTACTGGTGTTTGAACCAGTGACCAAATATACAAACACATATATCATATCCACTGCACTAGTTGTCATTATGGTTAAATTATGCATACTGCTATGATACTAAACCAGAGAACAAGGTAGACTGGAGCCTACCCCAGTCCTAGGGTAGGTCCGCCCTTGCTCGTGGAAGGTTCCAGTGCTAATTAAGGTCAAGGGCAAGTATGTTATCCCCCATTGTCCAGTACAACGTGCCATTGAGAAAAACACCACCAGGGTTTTTCACACTGCAAGAATCTGGGAAATCCCTGATCACGCGTCGGTTTCCAGATTTCAGAGTAGATAAACTCATAAAAGTATTGAGACTTGAGAGTAGATGTAAGTGTGGCTTTTTCTGGCTAAGTTGACATAGCGGTTGAGCTGGAAGTTGTTTGAGTTTTTATTCAACTTCGACTACTGTCGACTATCACACTTAGCCTATTTATTGATCTTATCTTTTCTAATACATCTTATATTTTCTAACACAATAACTAGTTCCACAGCTGCAATTGTTTATGTGTGCAGGACGTCTTACTTGATAGCAATTGTCATAGCAAGGAAATACTAGATAGGAAAAGGATTCAACAAAGATTCAAGAAGATGACGACCTAGAAGAAGAATTTGACTAGGAGAAGGAGTCTTATTGAAGTAGTTGATTTCCTGAAAGATTGACACGCAGTTGATTTCCTGGAAGATTGACGTGTCTCACTTCAAGTCAGAATTGATTAGTTTATTAAAAAAAAAAATAATAAATAAAAATAAAAATAAAATAAAATTTTGACACCAAACACTACCCCTAATGCATCATACTCTAACAAATAACAATAATTATGTGGAGACGTATGCAAATATGCAATTACGCATAATGAAAACAACAAACACTTCTCAACAACGAAACAACGAGGCAGCCTGATTAATTAACCAAAAAGGGATTAGCTTTCAAAAAGCTGATTGACAGATCTTTGTAAGTGCATGAATCTTCACCACCATATACTACATATAAAATAAAATATTAGCATTGATCATATGATTGAATTTGACCCAATAATTAATTTGTAGTATCCCTCATCCCTCACAATACTTGAATTTGTGAGAAACTGGTGATAACCACTTACTCCGTCTGTCTCATTAATAAAATGATTAATAATGACGTGATCTTCGATTCTTTTTATGGTTTTTAAGATACATCGATTCTTTTTACAGTTTTTAAGAAATCTTATAAAGTAAATAAAGATATATTCAGTATCCGTCAGTCCATAAATAAAGAATGAAGAAGAATGAATGAAGAATCGATAAAATTCTAGTTTAAGAATTTTAAGAATCATATCATTTACTATTTCCGTCTATCAACTATTTCAGTATAGCATAACAAAGGGGAATGTGTAATTGCGGGGTCAATGTTTTTAGGAAGAACTTCAACTGCTCTGGCAGAATTCCATGCTTTGAAACTTAGCTTACATCTATGTGATTGCATGTACGCTAGGAATGTGATTATAAAAACTGATTCAAAGTTCCTTGTCTCTTGCTTGAATAGGAGGGAAGCGCGGGACGTTCATCAAGAGGCGCTAAGGCAAGCCGCGCCCGCAAGTAAGGCGATGGATAAGTACGCAGCAATTCAGGTTGCTTTTGATTACGTGGAGACAAACCAAGTAGCAGATCGGTTAGCTAAGGAAGGAAGGACACTTTTGGATCTGCTAGTAGGCTTACTTTTGTTCAAACAAATCTGTATACATGGGATCTTTGCCCGCGATGGCTTTTAGATCTAATCAAGTTAGACGATGTGGTTTCTTTTTTGCATGTAAAATCACGTATTATCTAATGAAATTTGAATGCTTCGAAGAAAAAAAACTACTCCTATCCTTTAAAGACCCACACTAAAATCTGTTAGGTTAACAGGAATCAGTAGTTAGTGCTGGAAAACTGGAAAAATAATCATCAGACTTCAGAGGTAAATTACATATTGAGCTATCAATATCAACAACTCAAAATTGTGGTAACTATTATTAACCATGTCATGTAAATGAATACTGTGGTTCTTATAAATTTAAATAAATGGACTTCCAAGTCCCAAACGCTATGTGGAATACTATAACTATACCCTATACCATAAACAAAGGTGAGTAGTTGATAAGCCTCACAGATGAATGAGAATATGATGGGCAAAAACCGAAAGAATGACCATCAGGAATTTATTGGAGACGGAACTTAAGCTAGTCGCATCACTTCCATCGTTCCCAGAAGATGGCCTGATTGGGATAGACGGTTGTGAGGGATCAACAGGCGAAGTAGTTCTATTGGCTGGAGTGGCTTCGGGGTCTAGAGAAGACGAAGGTGTAGGAGCATGATTAGTAGAGTTGGGCCTGTTCGTTGGTAGAGTGGTCGATCCACTGTTGATTGAATCATAACCTGAAAGAAGCAGTCACATATACTCAATAATAACTCGGTCTACATCAATGCACTGAACTATTTATTATAAGCAACTTTTGCCAAATGCTTGCACAGACTTTTAAAATCGCCTTAAACGGCTTCTAAAAGCATCAAATGAGATGCTTCTGGCTTAAGCCTGGACGTCTAGTATTTTACATAACAGAAATCCAAGCAAAAGCCAGAACATGCAAACACCGCAAAATAGGTCTAGAGCCAGTAAAAAGTCAAAAACACCTCACAGTGGCCCTATTATCTCAGCAGCAAAACCAATATCTTTCAAAGGAAATTCTTAATTTGTTACACGAAAACAACGAAGGTTTCTGCTGCAGGGTTTAAAAAAACAAAAATGTCCTAACTATTCAAATAACAAAACAGATTTGTAAAATATTGTATAACTTGGAAAGTCATCCCATTTCAACTAGGTCAATCTAGCTAATATGGCATCAGCAAGGAAAAGAAAACAGCAAAGCAAAAATAGACTTACAACTTGTTTCTCTCCAACCCAAAGTCATGTCCTCACGATCAAAGACCATGCGGTAACCAGTCATGAAATTTTCTGGACAGACAGTAACATAGTAATATAGTTAGAAGTTATATGTCGAAGGAAAAACAGATGTAAGGTTGAGAAACCATTGGCGGTTTGATTTATATGATAAAAGTTCCATACAATCTCTAGGCCTAGGAGTCTCAGGTGATACTGTGATAGGATCTGATTTATATTAAATCATTTTGCGCAAGCGTATATGGAATGAAGAAAGTAATCTTTTGCAATGTTGGAACTTACGTCCAATGATGTTAACATCATTACTTCTGACCATAGCTAAACAATAAGCAGATCCACCAGCCTGTAGTAAAAATAGAAATTAGCACATCTTCAATGAGACAGAATTTTCAGATGTATTGGATATAGCTTCTCACCCTGCCAGGAATCACAATTGTTGGTGCAGTAATAAACAATATGCCTCCACCTCTCATTGTAAAGTTCAAGTCCGGAACAGAATAACTATCTTGATTTGCACTGCAGGGCATACAAGAACACTGCCAGTTAATAACTGAGAAACTAAGATGCACTCACAAAAATGCTGTTTAAACCAAATTAAAACTAACCTCAGGGAATAACAATAGTCGAAGATAATATCAGTGTCAGGTTGATAACGTGGTTCAGTAACTTGAGAATCGAACTGGCAAAAAAGAGAAATTATCAACTCACAAGTAAAATTTCAATAATAAAGCAAGAAAAAAAAAACATTTGTGAGACAAGAAGATAATATTTTTCTGACTTACACCCTCTACGATAACCGAGTAGGCTGGGTCATTCAAATATGTAAATGATGTGCCAGAGTCGAATATGGCTGTGAACTCGAGATTGGTGACATTGTCCCCCACGGTAATACGTGTCACCGTGACATTATAAGTTGGACTGCCAGAAAGATGAAGAAATTAATGCATTGCAACGACATAAAGGAGCCTGTGTGAAGTAATATTTATATTTTTAAATCAATTTTTTCGAAACCAAATATGAATGCATACTGTGTGTCTTCAATGTTAAATGGAGTGACTTGTTGGCCTGGACTCCCTTTATCTCCAAACTCAATTCTTCCGAGCCCATCTTGACCAAAGCACATGGAGAAAGAATTTGCTGCTAGTCCCCTGCTAGCTAAAGTGCTAGGAACAGATATACTATCCATTCCGAGCCCAAACAAACCATTAATAGCAGCACCATCCAGGAAATCACCTGTTTGGATTATTCCACATCTGAAAAGCAGAACAGCTGATTGTGAACACATATTACATCACAGAACAAGAACTTGTGACAATGAGGTTGCAGGAGAAAGGAACCACTAAGGAAGTCGTTTTGGTACGTTAAAGATATTAAATAGAGGTAGAAGTAGAAATATAGTTATGATATGGTGTGAAATAAGATTTATGGAAACCTCGTGCATGCCAAATCCAAGAATGAACTCAACTTTGTAACCCAAGCTTTTTCGGCATTATCCAAATGGGAATAGCAGTCAATATGACAGAGAAAAACAAATTTCTTCCTGACAAAAAGAAACACCTACCCTAGTGTAATTGGGGCTTCAACACGGCTTTGTGGACTTGAATCACTACCCATGTGCAAAACATCATTTACCAAAATTCCTGTAGTTGAGGTGTTGCTAGATAGATAAACCTCTTGATAAGCACATGCATTTCGCCTGAGAGCACATCCTCTTCTCGGTCCACACAAGGTACTATTGCATGGAACTCGGGCACTAGTTGATGACGTGTTATAGTTGTATATGTTCAGTTCTAAATTCTGTTACAACAAAATAATTAAGCACTGGTTAGGTATACGCCAAAGTTAAAAGTAAACATCAACTAATATAACTCGGCAACTTACGCAAATTTATAATGTTACAGATTGCACTATCTAACTTACCCTCCCTGAGGATGAATTTAAGCTACGGACGCAGTTGTTACAATCACATGGTAACCAGAAGAGGTCACTGCCAGTATCAAGCGCAACCAGGAAATTCACAGCAGGGGTTCCCACTGTAACAATTGAATAATGCAAGCTGCAAATACAACGCAAATAGATGAATTCACATACTAAAACAGAGAAAACATAAGAACATCACCATTTATTTATGTTTTTCTTTGACAAATGACTAATTCCCACCACCCAATATCAAAAGTCCTTATTTCCTCAATTCCCACACAAAATTCTTCCACCAAGTACAAATAAAACAACCTTTGGTAGACTGAAAACAAAATAAAATCCACGACATTCACCAAGTGTCCTAAGTTAAGACTCGTAACACATACTTTTCCCATCTCTCCTGTGCTTAATAATTGCGGGAATAATAAGTCTAAAATATATCGAAGAATTCCATCTCCTCTAAAATTTCAATCTCAAACTTGTAGTGAACAGTAGAAACAATCCTTTTTATATTGATCTATAACAAAGAATTTCCATCACAACTAAGCTCCAACTTGTAGTGAATCGATCAAATCAACTTAAACCTATACTGAATGGTAGCTCATCTAAACTAAAAGATGGGAAGATAGTGGTAGTAAAACATGGAAATGAAGCTCATTTCATATCAAGTCTATGTTCTCTTCCTCCTCCGGAAAGAATTGAACTAATCTGAACTTATTGTAGAATAGTATAAACTGAACTGAAATTAATGGTTTTTCATAGGAAGATAATAACTGATTATTAATTAATCATAATTAAGCCCAATTAGTAGCAAAAAACAAAAAGGTAAGAAAAGAGAACATACAATCCGAGAGAGCTAACACGGTAAGTATCATTGCGCCCAAAGAAGGTAAGCAAGGAAGAATTGTCTGCCGGAGTAGTAGTAGCCAAACGGCGAGCCTTAAAGAGGTTATCACGGTGGGCCATGGCTGCGTAGTAATGAAGCGAGCCTTTCTCCGGCAAGCCATCAACGTCCAAGAAATCCTGGACAGTGTCAGAGTATCTATGGTGCACATCAAACCCATATGTCCCAAATCCTTGGCAGTTCTTGACATAGACTAGAAAACAGAACAGAAAAGGTATTATTACTGCTACTGAACCCATTAATAATAATAATAATAATAATTAAGAAGAAAATATATGAACTTGGGTTCTGTGTTTGTTTGTGTTTTTTACACAAGGAAAGAGAAAAAAGGAGAAAGAGAGAAAAAGCGGAAGAAGAATCAATCAAACAGCTGCTAAAGTGAAATGAAATCTTGTGTTACCTGAGTGATGATGGATGGATGAGGAGGATTTGAAGTGTGATTAGGAGGAGAATAGTCAAAGTCAACAAATGGGGAAGGAGACTTGGAGAAGGTAGAGTTAGTAGAGAGAGAAGTTTAACGGCTTCATCGTATACACTATACAAAACGAGTAGAGTAGAGAGTACATGATGGTTGTTGTGATGATGGTGATGTTGAGGAGAGAAGAAGACAAACGTAATTACAGGACCAAATAATAAATACTTATATGGAAAAACTAACTGTTAGATACTACTACAAATTAACCCATTTGACACTCTTTTTCTTCCTTTACTTGGTCTTTGGAGAATTTTATTTATTAATTACGTATTACGGTTTTTTCTTCTTGTCATCTCTGTCCAGTTCAGAACCATTTAAATTGTAACTCAAATTCGCCCAACCTAAACTTTATTAAATTGAGTTTCATTATTTTTACTCCATTTCAGGGACCGACGCAATTTTTTTTTGAAAGCGGTAGCATAAATAATGTGATCTCAACTTAGTATTGATAATGAAAAACAAGTAAACTTTAAGTTAAGCTAAATTACGATTTCTTCAGGTATTATAAGAATCTAAGAAAAATTCACTATATTTCGATTCAAATCTATTACTATAATATATAAGGATATTTACACAACTCTCCTACTTAATCTTAAAATTAAAAAAAAACTTAAAAAGGTTTCCACATGGGTACCGTTGAACTGTTGAATTATATATGGCAAATAGTATGAAATAACCATCAACACACACAAATACATTTGTTTAGCAATAGCAAACATTAAATATTTGAGCAGGAATATAGTACTAGTATACCCGTAAGAAACCAATAGATAGCAATTGCTACCGGTGCATCCTTCATTTTATACAACAAATAAATTTAATTTAGTGTCTCCGATATGTGTTTAGTGTCAGCTTATAAAGTTATTTTATGGAGCTTGAAAAATAAAGTGACCGATCAGCTACCTGTCAGCTGATCAATTATCAATCATATTTTTTTATTAGTTCATTTTGCCAAACATAAATTAAGCTTATTAAATTGAGTTTAAATTTGATCATAGAAAGACAGGGTCGAAGTTTTTGTTTGATTCGTTTAAAAATAATTATTTATTTATTTATTTCAATATTATTTAATTATTTTTATATAATTATTAATAAATTCAATTTATTTGTGTTAACTTTAAAATCAATGGAATTACGTGAAATAGGTTTAAGTATTAGAAAGCCATTTGGCACTTGGGTCTTCGTTTACTTGGAGTCTTAGAATTTTTTTATTAATCAGTACTCAGTAGTACAAAGTTTGACTAGTGTTATGGATTAATAATTATAATAGTATGTTAGGTAAAATGGTTGGCGCTGATTAGTGAGTTGTTAGCATGCCGTCCACCTATTTAGTTTTTTGATTGTCAGATTTTAACCGGGAATTAAACATAATTACAAAATTATTCTCCAGGAGCAGTAAGTAGTAACGGATAAAATTCCAACTTTTTAAAAGTTCAAAACTGTAAGGGAGGAACTCGTGGGGTACGGATCTTCTATCCCACTTTTTCGTGTCTCATTTCATGTCCCACTCTCATACATGTGACATGTGACATTTTAATTTTACTTATCTAAATTAATTACTTACTTAACTACACATGGATTAATTTAACAAAATTCAACATATTTGTGTATTGGTGCTACTGTTCCTCGCGCTGGTGTTTGAGTCTGGCGCTTGTGCTGTTTGCTTTTGATTTTTCTTTGTTGTTGGTTTGCTAGAGTACTACTTACTCCTGGTTGCGCTCTGTTCTGTAACAAGTTTTTCTTTCTAGTAATCGAACATTTGTTCTTTATGTTTTAATGAAATTTAACCGATTCAAAAAACACAAATAAAAAAAAATGTATAATTGATTTAGTATTTAGTGCAACCGGTTCTCTTTGCCAACTTAGTTAAGTAAGTAATTAATTTAGATAAGTAAAATTAAAATGTCACATGTAGGAGAGTGGGACATGAAAGGGGACACGAAAAAGTGAGATAGAAGATCCACACCGGAACTCGTGGCCCATAGCGAGATGGATATTAAAGTAAATGATTTAACCTTACATAAATTACAAAGTTGCTTGCGTGCATAACTTTCAATGGGCACTACTAGCACGCTCCTTGCGGAGGAATTTTTACGCGTTTTGACTTTAAAAGAGTACATATGAATATATGATGATATGATATTAAACTGATTAAGCCATTTTTCTTAAACTATAATCACATTTTATGTCATGCTTGATGGACGATTAACGACATACTGTAGTTAAATCAATTTAGATTTGAGATTTTTTCTTCATTATCCAAAATTGAAATAAAATATAATACTGCACGCTCAATTATTTAGTGAAGGATGTTGGTCCAACTGCGTGGTTTAATTTAAGGAGAAGTTGGTAAAGTTGGATTATTAGATAATTTTATGGGTGTTTGAGAAAACTACTTAAAAGTTAGATAAGTTGTAGGAGTAGTGTTTGCAGATCTACATTTTTTGACAAAAACAACTAAAATTCATCTTAATTTAAGGAGAAGCTGCTGAAGTAAGTATAACCCAGCTTCTCCAACTTCAACATATCCAGCTTAATTTAAGAGAATTAAGCAGCTTATAAGCTGTTGCAGACACTCAAAAAGCTGCTTCTGCTTAATATAAGTGATAAGCTGAATAAGTTAAGTTGTTGCCAACACCCATTAAGAGCACTATTTATGGAGGTTTATTTGAAGCTTTAATCCCAAAAGAAGCCCAAAAAAGCCTCCAATGGAGGCTTGTTAAGGGCTATTAAATAGTACCTCATGGCAAAGGTCTACTAATTAGTAGCCCAAAAAAGCCCCAAATATGGGACCCACAAGGAAAACTCCAAATAATATGTACTACTCCCTCCCATTTTTACTCTACATGTAGCATATTGGACCCACAATAAAACCTCAAATAAGCTTCAAATCATTGGAGACTTCATTTGTGAGGTTTTTTTTTTAGATTTCTAATGTTTAAAAGCCTCTATTTAAGCCCCAACCGGAAGGTACGGGTGAGCATAATATCGGCCCGCCCGACCTGACCGCGCAAACCGCCCGCCGAACACCCGCACCCGCCGACGTTTTTCACGTTAAAATTAGTCGCGGCCGAAAACTTACACACCCGCCGTGAGTTGGGTTGGGTGGTGGGTTGGTGGTTGCACCTGCCACCCACCCACCCGACCCAACCCTTCTAGTACTTTTTTACGGGGGCGGATATATGCTTTGGCCTATGGGGGCACTTGAACCCACAACAAATTTATTTTTGTCACTATATTCTATATAAAATTTTATTTTGTCCCCACCAGTTAATTTTTTTGCACCCATAGAAGTTTTTAAGATTTATTTTGCATCCATTAAATTGGTTGGATCATTAAGTATAAAAATAATGGGATTACGAAGAGAGTAAATATGTATCTATATCAAATTTGAATAATAATTGAAGTTGGGGTGGTTGAAAAACTTCGTTTCTTTATGAACATTATTGAAAAAATTTGCGAAATCTTGCTATTTCTAGGTCAAAACTAATTGTTTTAATAAGAAATTGTAAAAATAATGTATACTAACGGAGATTTTTTGCTACGTACGGAGTCTATGATAAAACTATTAAGTATGGATTCTAAGCTACTACAAGCGGTTCGTTTATAAAGGATTGCCTGTGGAAAGCCATTTCCACCGTTATATCGGAGAATACATAATGACGACCGAGAAGGACGTTGGGTTCATTCAAAGCGACATTGAGGCACTGAATTACGTGTTTAACTGGACATTTATGTCCAGAAGGCTCTCTAAGAATAGGACGCATTATATATCCGTTTACCGCACCGAACTATTTCAGAGAAATAGAGCAATAAATCCCTGCTGCTTACCCAATGACCGTGCCAAATTACTTCCCCCGGGCCATTACTTGCTTAGAATTCGTCCGATCCCTTACTATTACTAACACGCTTTTATAAGTAACACGCTTTTGCGTCTTTCTTCTTATTTGCTCGGCACGACTTTTGTCTCTGCTTCTCCGGCTTGCTTGCTAGTTAGGGTAGTAACCAAGTCGAGCTTTTTTCGAGCTGCTCGAGTTCGGCTCGAAACTCGATTATTTGAGCTCGAGTTCGAGTTCGAGCAAAAAATCTAGCTCGTTTAGTTTATCGAGTCGAGCTCGGATATTGAAAATCTCGGCTTGAAAGATCGACGAGCCGCTCGAAAAAAAATTATTTATTATTTATTTTATATATATTATTTGTTTTATATATTTATTTTATACATACTTTTCATTTTAAATATATATTTAGAAAAAAATCTTATATATATTATTTGTTTTATATATTTATTTTATATATATTTTTCATTTTAAATATATATTTAAAAACAAATATCTTATTCGAGCTCGCGAGCCGAGCTTGAATAAGAAAAATATGTGTCGAGCTCGAAATCGAGTCCAAGAGTTGAAGTTCGATCGAACTCGAATTCGAGCTCGAGTCGAGTGTTAAAATTCGAGTTCGAGTCGAGCCGAGCCAAAACTCGACTCGACTCGATTATCTAGTTATGTCTTTACAAGGATGGTGTGTAATTAATCTCTCTTCATGAAGTTATATATATATATATATATATATATATATATATATATATATATATATAAAGTATTTTTATTTTACAAAGTACTTTATTATCCTATCCTAATAGCCCATTTTCTGAATGGGCATGGACCACCCAGGTGAATATGAAAGTCATGCAATATTGAGAACATCATGCATGATTAGAAACACAGGGCGATGGAATGGAACACAAAAGAGAAAGTAAAACAAGATGCTACATACTCTATTTACTTTTGTAAAGACTAAAGAAAATCAACGCAAAGAAAAAAATGAAAAAGAAAAAAAAAGTGACAAAAAAGGTGACTTATTATAATTTTCAACCTTTTTCCTCTTATTGTTGTTATTTTAATGTAATTATTATTAGAGATTTTCTCCTCCACATAGTCACTCACATGCTTGTATGAAAAATGCACCTAATATTTACATTTTCTGAGAAGTATCAAATAAACATTAATATTTATATTGTTTTATCTACTTTTACATGATTCTTGCGCTAAATAAATTTAGACTTGGTTCATTTCATCTTAAACTCATAATTTAATTTCAAATCATTTGAATTCAGTTTAATTCAAATTATAATTTAGTTTAAATTTACTTAGTTGAAATTTATATTTTAAATGATTTCAGTTAAATTTAATTCAGGATTATTGTTCAAATAGCCTTATGGAGCATCAAATCACAAAACTACAATGAAGTGCTCCCCTGAATTAAACTGGACCCAACGCCAATGTGATGACCCAATAACATCATTATCGGTACTTTCTTCTGCCCATATGGGCTATGGCCATATCGGTGACTACTGGTTCAAAATTATTTTTTTTCCTTGGATCCAGGTCCAGGATATATAATCATTATTTTTTAAAAATCAAAATGCTTTACATAAATAAATTACTTAAGAGTTACATACATTATTCCTAATAATTTTAATAAAAGTCTTTTATCCTGATCTATTAAATTCTTAATCCATTGTGGGTAATAGTCCCAAACAAAGCAAAAACATTGATCAACATTATCATCCAAAGGTCTATGTGGATAACCAAAAGTTAGTTTGCTTGCTTCTTTTGCGATTTTGTCAGCTACCTGGTTTGTATACAAATTGGATTTGGACTTCTTCCATTCTCCCATTCTTTGGACTGCTTCCCCAGCAGTATTTGTTGGATTGGTGTTGCTATCTCTGGACTGCAAAGGCAATTTATGAGGAACTTTGAAACAGTTTGTATAATCACTTTTTTTAGGCCTAAGTTTGTGTACATATGTATGCCAATCTTTAGGTCATAACATTCCGCAGTGTTGTGATCAGTTCTTCCGACAAAAATTGCAGAAACATTGACAAATTTTCCATGCACGTCTATTATAATGCATCCGGCTCCTGCTTGTCCAGGTTCTTGTAAGAAAGAACCATCTATATTAACACAGTGGAAATCGGTAGATGGTGGATTCCATTTACATGGAATTTCACCTACTTTTGTACTATTTTCGTGTTGAGACTGCTTTTTGTATGATTTATCATTTCCAAGAGTTGCAACTTAAAATGATAATCATTCTATGTTTTCCTCTGAAATTTTTTTCATTTCTAGTTTTCCTTACCACCCAACGAAATAGAAGAGCATTAACATGTTCTTCTGAATTTTGTTGTGTATGAAAAATTATATTATGAGCTAAGGAATTGTTATAGCTACAGATTTCAGGATTTATGATCCATGGTCTTATACTCTGAAGCACAGAACATCCAAAGAAGAGATGTTCCATGCTTTCTTGTTGTGTTTCGCACAATTGACAGATATCATTTTGCACAATATTGTACTTAATTAGTTTGTCAGCCGTTGATAGTCTCCCGTGTATGCAAATCCAAAGGAAGAATTTGACCCTTGATATAATTTTTATGTTCCACAATTTCTTCCAAGACCATTCCACCGTATTTTCCTTTTTCTCATTTAGCATAAGGAAATTGTAAGCACTTTTAATTGTGAAAAAACCTTTTTTTGAGCTTCTCCATACCAGCTTATCTTCCATATCCTGAGAAGGAACCGCGATTCCAATAATCTCCCAGATAAGCTCTTTTGGTAATAGATTGTAGAGCTTATTTAAATCCCAAGAGTTATTGTCGATGACATCTGACACAAGCATTTCAGGTTTCTGGATATGATGAACAAAATCATAAAGTATTTTATCCCCTACCCAATTATCATTCCAAAAGGAAGTGTTCCTTCCATTTCCAACCACACTTTGCTTTCCACATGCAAATGTGTCTTTGAGTTTAATTATTTTCCCCCAGAACCAACTATGGTCAGGTTTAGAGCAAGTTTCAAGGATTGTTGCATTAGGGAAGTACTTACTCTTATAGACCTGATACCAGAGCAAGTTTTGTTTGCTGTAAAACCTCCACAAAAATATTTTAGGGTATAAGCATCATTGAGTAAGTACAAGTTCCTTATTTCATGTCATCCTTGAATATAAGGTCTGCTAACTTTTGACCATTTTATTTTTCCCTTTTTATTGCCATTCCTCTGTCCATTCCACATAAACAAGATCTTGTCATGATCAATTTAATTTGATTTTTTTGAAACGACAATCTTGTCATGATCAATGATAGAGTAGACTAAGTTTATAATCTTATAATTAATCATAGGCCACGAGCCCAACCCAATACTTTTGATGGTACAAGCTTTTCACAATTTACAGTCATTTTGTTCCGGATAACGATACCCACTAGAATTGACCTATCATTTTACGATTTTAGTTAACAATATGAAAAGGTAGATAAAAGTGTGCCAAAAAGAAAGTATAGTGTATAATTTTATATGACACCTGAAATTAAAATAAAATAGCGGATAGTTATGTCGGACTAAGACACGCTGGTTAGAACTCACAACTACATACCTATAACGTATATCTAATTAATATTATTCTAACTTTAAGAAATCATCTACATACTAGTACAGTGCAAGCAAAGCCTTTTTAAGTTACATAATGAGGTGTTAAGTTTATGATTGGTGTTGCCTAAAGAATTTTAAGTGTTGTTGTCCTAGGGCTAAGGAGAGCCCACGACTTCTCTAGTAATTGACGTAGTAAAATACCACCAATTTCATCTCCTAAATTGGATGTTTTGCTAATTTAGTTTCATCCGTTGGTGTATATAGCAAGGAGAGTGCAATTATGACTCGACTTTTATGATAGTTTATGTTGTGAGTTTAGAAGTGAGATTCGTGCTAATAGGTCTTTTACATATTACATACATATAATTCAGTACAGTAACTTTTACATTTTAGTCCGTATTCATTACTTTCGGTTCATATTTATTCAATCATGTTCAGTTTAGATTTGATTAATTAATTCCCTCTAGTTTAGTTTAGTTATATTTTCACGAAAATAACATAGAGTTAATTGAGTAGAAAATAAATTAGTATTCTTTAGAAAAGGTAGTGAATCTGGAAAGTTTGCAGTGGGAATATGAAAAAGGAGAAAAGATACAAAGAAGATGACCACAAATTAAAGTTTAGGTTGCACAGAATCAATCTGACTAATTAGTGTTCCAACTCGGCTGTGCCTGTGCATGCCACATAGTAACAAAACACCGTCAGCTACTTTTAGCGGTAGTGTGGTCTTAACATATCTAACTTTGCCAATGTCTTCTTGTGTATTTTGATGATGAATTTCATAGTGGCTCGTGGTAGACACAAGTCACACAATATTATACTACTACTGTAATCATATCATCATCTGATCTCAAATCTGAATCCAATCTTACTACTTGTAGTATCCAAAATTATGAATTCTCATACACATACCATCTAGCTTTTGATTTGATTCACCTGAAAAAATAAAAAAATAAAAATATTTTGTAAATAATTCAACATGGCCTAAATAATTTTTGTTACTCGTATCATTTGATTAAATTCCGTGTGCGTATTTTAATTTTGTACGCTAATCAAAAATATAATATGGTGAATTATCTGTCATTCTACTTATGTGTGTATTTATTCTACTCAAACAATTCGGTAGGCGAATGCAAGTTTGGCGTACGGTTGTCAAATATGGATATGATCCCCTATACGGATCCAATCGATAGTGTTTCGTTTAAATTTTACGGCATGCCATTTGTTAGTAGACAGTTACCCTCATCTTCTCTATTAGGGGGTATTACGGTGTAATAAATCATTTGACTTAAAAAAAATTGTAATGTAATACAAAATAGGAAAATTGTTAGTAGTCAAATAGAGTACTACAACAATCTCTCATTACTAAAACATGAGTAATTTGAGAAATTTATTATTCGAATAAGTTCTAGGAAGTAAAATAATTATTATGCATGAGATAACATACCATTTTAACATTTTTTCTATAAGTAAACTTGAATTTCAATTACTCCAAATTAATTTTAAATTATATTATAATAATAAAATATTTGACAAAAATGATCCTATAAAATCTGACCCGGGTCTAGGCCTGGGCGAATGGGTCGGGTTTTTGGGTACCCAACCCGACCCGCAACACCCGAACCCGATCGGATCGGGTATCATGACTTATTTCGGGTTCGGTTATCCATTTTATAACCCGAATTTTTTGGGTTCGGGTTCGGGTTTTTGATATAACCCAACGGATACCCGAACCCTACCCGGTTAAATTAAACCTGCATATATAGTTTTTCGTTCTTTCTATCTAGTGCAAAGCCACAAATCGCCAATCTACCCAGATTCATAAATCGACCACCTCTCCACCTCCTTTGCCGTCGACCACCTCTCCACCTCCATTGCCGCCGACCACCTCCGCCGCCGCCGACTATGGGTAACCCAATAAATCGCGAATCTGGATTTTTCTCATTACCTGCTCTTCTTAGTCCATTCGTGTACAGTTTGACGCCTAATTGAAACACCATATGTTCATCAGTTTTAACACAACTGCTGTCTGCCGAAATCGCCGTCATAGCAGATCGATTTCGATGTTATGTTCTGTTGTTTTCAGATAGTACTTTGGGGTTCGAGTTGGGTGCAGCAGACTGGAAAGATAGTGGAATGAGGAGATGACGATAAGAGATTTGAGGAGACGGAAAGAAGTTTTGGATTTGGTTGTTTCTTCCCACACGGGTTAGCCATGGAAATGAGATCTTGGATCTTTATCACCTTTATTTAATACATGGGATATGGATTTGAAATTTTGCATACATGAGTTAATTGATACAGTATTTTGTTTGTTTAACTCTTCTACCTAGACTCTTGTGTAAATGGAAATAGTGAGATTCTGCAGATGCAGATAAATGGCTGCAATAGTATTTAGTATTTACTTCAGTATCTACTGCCAAAAGAAAAATTAAATAAAAAAAATGAAAATCGGGTACCCATTACCCGACAACGGGTACCCGAAATTGTTCAGGTACCCGAGGTCGGGTACCCGAAATGTTCGGGTATCACTGCTTACCCGATTTCGGGTAACCAATACCCGAGCACCCGAACCCGATTACCCATTACCCGCAAATACCCGACCCGTGCCCAGGCCTACCCGGGTCCAATAGTCCCACCAACTCCAACGAAGCCTTATATATTCGCACAGTAGAGCCTTGTTTCATGAACTCACACAGACACACACACTAAAAAAGCTGCCCTACGTTTCTGATCAATTTAAACCAATGGCGCGAGAACTCGACAATAACCTCCTCCACCACCACAAGGAGAAGCACTTCACCGCCGGTGAAGTGGTTCGTGACATCATCATCGGCGTCTCTGATGGCCTCACGGTGCCCTTCGCCCTCGCGGCGGGGCTTTCCGGCGCCAAGGCCTCCTCTTCAATCATCCTCACCGCCGGAATCGCCGAGGTTGCCGCCGGAGCTGTCTCCATGGGTCTCGGAGGGTAATTTTTGTGTTTTAGCTGTTCTGTTTCTCTGAATTTTGATTGATTGTTTTTTGTTGTTTGATTTGTGTGAATTTGTTGTGTTGATTGGTGAACGTGTGTAGTTATTTGGCTGCAAAAAGTGAGGCGGATCATTATATGAGGGAGCTCAAAAGGGAGCAGGATGAGATTATTGCTGTGCCTGATACAGGTCCGATTCCAATTCCTTATGTTTCAGTACTTAAAATTTTTTTAGTTGAAATGCTCTGTATGTATGAGTTCAATTTATGAATCTGTTTCGTAGTCGGTCGAATGCAAAACACAAACAAACACAAACGCATATCAGAGTTGTTTTTTAGAAGAGAGGTATTGTAATTTTTGGTGTGGTTATTCAATACTGATTGTGCCTTGTTTCTATGAGAATCACCTTTTAGATGGTTTCATGAAATCTATTGAATCTAAGGACAGTGTAAATTGGGGAAAATGTGCGGTGGTGGTATGGTTATAATGGTAGTATTAGTTAAGGTGAACGTGCAAACAATACCGGAATTTGCCTAACATTTGGATGGGTGGTGGTGGTGGTGGTATGGTTATTTTGATGTGCAAGTGCATGTGCATCTAAGTATTATCTTGACTACTCCTTTATCTTTTTCTATCAAAGTTTTGAGAACAACCACCAAATTCAATTGAATTCAGTTTTAACTGATTGGGGCTCCTTTAATCCCTTTACAGTCATCCAAAAGTTTGTAAATTTTCATTGCAACTTTAGTTATCCCCTTCCCTTCATAACAATTGTGACACTAATTGAGTGATATAATTGAGTGAGATAAGTAAACTTTCATCTTCTTTTCTTTCTTTTAGAAACATCTACATATTTTTACGATTTTATTTGATGTGCGTTTTACTTTTCTTTCGTTTTGAAACATCAACATGTTTTTACTGTAATGTGTGATTTCTTTTTATTGAAATTTTGCAGAAGCTGCTGAGGTTGCGGAGATACTAGCAGAATATGGGATTCAGTCTCATGAATATACACCAGTGGTGAATGCTCTGAGGAAGAATCCACAAGCATGGCTTGACTTCATGATGAAGTAAGTAGTATTATTCCAAGTTTAACATATATTCTTAGTGTAGATTGCAACCTTGAAATAATCAGGAAACATTGTTATTTTTTGTGTTTTTTGCTTGATCCTCAACTGATTTTAGGCTGAACAGTTCAAAATATCTTTGCCTTTTCTATTTTATTTTCTTGTAAGCTGAGCCATTAGTTTGTCTAACTAGGTGACACTACGGTTTCTGACCTTGTTTTCTGGCACTTATTTTTAATCACAAAAAGTTGAAGTCCCGTGTCATGCTTTATGTCACCTTTTCCTTTCACTAGGTTGTTGAGTTCTGTTATCTTTACATAGGAAGTATAACAAACTACAATTTCCCAAAGAAAAATTGACATCAAATGTTTGGTCAAAAGTGATGTGTGATTCTTACATATCAGAGTAAGACAATTGGATTTTGTTGCTAGATACCAAGTGTGTGAGTTTATGTCTGATATGACCTGATTCTAGTACTATTTATTTACTAGGAGCCTTTCAAATTCACGCCCCAGAATTTAATCTATACCAAGTGTGTGAATTTATGTCTGATATGACCTGATTCTAGTACTATTTACTAGGAGCCTTTCAAATTCACGCCCCAGAATTTAATCTTTATTCCTTGTTGTCAAGTGAGAATTCACTAATAATTATTAATGTAACATGTATTTGCAGGTTTGAACTGGGATTGGAGAAGCCAGATCCAAAAAGAGCTCTTCATAGTGCATTTACCATTGCAATCTCTTATATAGTCGGAGGACTTGTGCCCCTTTTCCCTTACATGTTCATTAACAAAGCGGAAATGGCTGTCTTAGCATCTGTTGCAATAACTCTGGTTGCCTTGCTGATTTTTGGCTATGCAAAAGGCCATTTTACTGGAAGCCAACCGATTAAAAGTGCTCTTCAGACTGCTCTCATCGGAGCAATTGCATCTGCTGCTGCATTTGGCTTGGCCAAAGCTGTCCAGGGATAAGGTTCTCATGCTTTTATCAATGTAATTCTAATCAGGTATTCTATCTATTAAGGCTTTCTTGAATGTTGCTTATGTTGAACTTTAATGGTCCATAATTTGCTAATATTAGCATTGCATTTCTTGTTCTGCTACTGTCTAGTGTTTTATGCTTAATCTGTAGACAGTTGAGCGCATAAGATCAATAGTAATACCCTTGAAATTCGAAAGACCAGCTGCCTTTCTGTGAGCTTTAAGACTTCTTAGGATTAGTCGAACGCCATGAGTCGTGAGTTCGTGACTGAATAATTTAATTGATATGTGTAATACAACTGGAGCTTTAGGACAAACTGAGTAACTGCATATATAAGAGCAGTTTGGTGATATGAATATGGAAGCCAAGAGACTCAATGCATTGAGAGAGAAATTGATGAATCAGTTTATAGAATCTCATATGGATATTTTCTTGAAAACAGGACACAATGGTACAGTAAATTACAGAGTCCCCTTATGGAGATCTTATTGAAAACAGAACACAATGGTACAATAAATTACAGAGTCCCCTTATGGAGATCTTATTGAAAACAGAACACAATGGTACAATAACTTACAGAGTCCCCTTGTGGAGATCTTATTGAAAACAGAAAATAATCATACTATGAAAATTCTTACATAGACCAGGTCTATGTAAGAAATCAACTTATAAATGCCAAATCCAAAGCCTGCTCAAGGAATGGATAGTCTGTGTAACCAACAACTGGATCTGGAGTGTAGAATGTCTTCCGGTCATACTCATTCAGAGGAGCATCCAATTCGAACCTCTTTGGTAAATCTGGATTAGACAGAAACATACGCCCAAATGCAATCAAATCTGCGTAGTTCTCTTCAACAGCTTTGTTTCCATCATCTTTGCCATAACCACCAGCTGCTATAAGTGTATTCTTGAAAGCCTCCCTAACCGATTTTAGACTGTATGGAACTACAAACTTTTCATACATCGTAACCATCCTTGGCTCGATCATGTGGAGATAAACGATGTTATACTTGTTGACTGCATTCGCCATGTAAACTGCCAGACCTTCTGGGTTGGAGTCTCCACACTCCACGTAATCAGCGAACGAAGATAGCCTCATTCCAACTCTTTCGGCTCCTATTTCATTCACCACTGCTTCGACTATCTCCAGTGCAAACCTACACCGGTTCTCCAAGCTTCCTCCGTACTTGTCAGTTCTGTCGTTCACTTGATCTTTCATGAACTGGTCGATTATGTAACCGTTTGCTCCATGGATCTCAACTCCATCGAATCCTAAAATTGTGCAGAAGAACAACAATGAACTGTATTTAGTCTGTTGTATGTTGAGGGATTGAAGGTCAATTAGTTACCTGCTTCGATAGCGTTGCGTGCTGCCAGTCGAAAGTCATTAACGATGGCTGGGATTTCCTCAGTCATGAGGCGCCGAGGAGGCGACCAGTTAACCCTGCTGTATCCAGGGGTCACACCCTTGTCTGTTGACGATATAGGAGCTTGCCCATTTGGTTGAAAAACTATTCCAAATCAAAGGCAAACTTGTCATTGAACAACTGAGTCCATAAATTCTAGTACTACAAAAGCCCATCTTAATAACAGTCACGCAGGGCAAATCTGGCACGACAAAGAGATCATCTTTTTAACTAAATTTTATTGAGGGAATGAAAAGGAGTTCATGGGTTTATAAAAACCACCGAAAATATAGGTAATAGACTCGTAAAAATATTAACGGGCAAATTTATTTGGTAATAAGATTACCATTAATAGAAACACGTCCTGCGTGCCGAATTTGACAAAAGAAAGTAGATCCCTTTTGATGAACTGCATCAACAATTGGCTTCCATGCCTCCACTTGCTCCTTTGTCCACACTCCCGGAGTTGAAGGGTAACCTTGTGCAGTATCGGATATACCGGTGGCTTCCGTGATCAAAAGTCCACCTTTCGTGGCCCGTTGAGAATAATACAATTCCGCATGTGGTTGAGGGACGTTGTTGTAGGACCTACACCTGGTCAGTGGTGCCAAAACAACCCTACATTCAATACAAACGAAAAAGTTTAAAAATCTTAGAACCATGAAACCTCAACCGTTATTAATAGTTTCGACCGTAAATACAACTTTGTAGTTCGTACCTGTGGGAGAGATTGAAGGATCCCATTTTGTAGGGGGTGAGCAGAGGGATTGTGGTGGTCCTGGTGGAAGACGAATTACCATTGCTTGCCATTTTTATGTTTCTTCAATATGTTTCTTCTCAACGAGTGTATATTTTGTGTATCATGATCAATAGTGGTTTGAAGGAGTGTCTGTATTTATAGAGACATGGGGAAAAATGAAAATATAGCTCTTTATCGTTTATTATGTACATATATGGTTTTTTATGTGTCACTACATATATTTTGATCTTTTATTGTGATAATGTAAGTACATACAGTCCCTTTATATTTTTCATCTTTTTCTTTAGATTATTATTATTATTTTAAAGTAAACTTTAAAGAGCATGTCTTACTAGAGAACAATTATTGATGAGAAATAGAAGAGACACCAGCAGAAAAAATACCAAACATGTAAAATTTGGTAAATTTAGCAGGTTAACCCGGTTGGGCTGGGCCAACCCGCAAATTCATTGAAAAAGGAAAAAATTTGCACCAAGTTCTTTTTCACATTTTTAAAATTAAATTTAAACTTAAAACTTTTATTGCAAATTACATACAAATGTTTCACCAAAATTTTGAAATTATCCAAATGTTAGCTAATAGGTGGTGTTAATCTTTACCGTTAGTAAACTTTTTTTCTGTTTCAAGTTGCATATAAATCATGTTTTATCAAATTATTTAAATTGCACACAATAGGAGAACAATAGTCCAAAAACCATAAAGAATGTAAACTTTCCCTCCACTTCATCTTCCCCTCTTCCATATGTCGTTAGAAAGTGAGTAACTGCATATATGAATATGGAAGTCAAAACATTGAGAGTAAAATTGATAATCAAGTTGCAGAATGTCATATGCAGATCTTATTGAAAACAGAGGTCATAATGGGACTATATACAATCATTCATACGATGAAAAGTTACCGTAAGAAATTCTTACATAAATCAGGTCTCGCAAGAAATCAACTTATAAATGTTGAATCCTGAGCCTGTTCAAGGAATGGATAGTCTGTGTAACCAACAACTGGATCAGGAGTGTAGAATGTGTTCCTGTCATACTCATTCAGAGGCGCATCCAATTCGAACCTCTTTGGTAAATCTGGATTAGACAGAAATATACGCCCAAATGCAATCAAATCCGCGTAGTTCTCTTCAACAGCTTTGTTCCCGTCATCCTTGCCATAGCCACCAGCTGCTATAAGTGTATTTTGAAAGCCTTCCTTACAGCTCCTAGACTGTACGGAACTGCAAACTTTTCCAATACCTTAACCATCCTTGGCTCGATCATGTGGAGGTAAAGGATGTTGTACTTGCTTAGTGCATTTGCCATGTAAACGGCCAAACCTTCTGGGTTGGAGTCACCACACTCCACGTAATCAGCGAACGAAGATAGCCTCATTCCAACTCTTTCAGCTCCTATTTCATGTACCACTGCTTCGACTATTTCCAATGCAAATCTACAGCGGTTCTCCAAGCTTCCTCCGTACTTGTCAGTTCTGTCATTCACTTGATCTTTCATAAACTGTTCGATTATGTAACCGTTTGCTCCGTGGATCTCAACTCCATCGAAGCCTGAAATTTATGCGTAAAAAACAATATAATGTAGTGTAAAAATATTCTTGGCTAGGAACTGTGTTTAGTTAGTTTGTGGCGCTCCAATTGATCAATGATTATGAGTTATGACACTTTCAAGCTTCAGTTATTCGGATGATGTGTGAATTTCTTCTAGGATCTGTTCATTGAAGATCTCTTTTGTCATTCGACCGTGAAATAAAACTCTCAACATTAATTTTTCTTTTCTCCAGTTTGTGTATTTTGTCATTAAAGATCAAATTTTTTTTTTGCTCCAATCCTATATGCGGAATTTATCCGTTTCATCCATTGTCAATGAGCGGACTCAATCCGTTCCGGATTGGATCTCATGGATTGGCATCAAATGGGTCAGCACTCAGCACACTAAAATTCATGGATCGGATCCGGATTATGATTGGATCCATAAGTCGATCCAACTTGACATATTGCAGGTCAATTAGTTACCTGCTTCGATAGCGTTACGTGCTGCCAGTCGAAAGTCATTAACGATGGCTGGGATTTCCTCAGTCCTGAGGGCCCGAGGAGGCGACCAGTTAACCCCGTCGTATCCAGGGGTGACACCCTTGTCAGTTGACGATACAGGAGCTTGCCCATTTGGTTGAAAATCTGTGAGAACAACAACTTAGTCCATAAACTCTTGCTACAAAAAACTTCGTTGTGTCTTGAGCTCTTAATTTCATTCATCATAGTCCATAGGGGACATAATGTAAAAGAACTTCGGGAAGAACACTAAAAATATATATTATTCTTTTCGTCCCATAAAACATTAACTATTAAAATTAACGTACAGTATAAGAAAAAACTTGAAAATAGTATAAATTTCGGATTTTCTCTACCGCCAGTCGAGGTGTCACCCCGACTAACTGACTGACGTTAGTGGGTTATGTTAATATTATAATTAAAATTGAATTGTTAAAGTATAAAATAGTGATAAGATTGTACTTCAATATATTATATAAAATAATATTTTTAATATGGAGTGTAACTTACATGGTCCCAACTTACATTCTAATAAATGGATAAAATTTTGTGGTACAACTAAAAATAGAAAGTGAGTAAAGTTTGTGAAATGGATGAAACAATTTTATTTTAATATAGATGTAATAGACTTGTAAAAATATTACTTCTGGTAAATGTATTTGATAATGAGGTTACCATTAGTAGAAACACGTCCTGCGTGCCAAATTTGACAAAAGAAAGTAGCTCCCAATTCATGAACTGCATCAACAATTGGTTTCCATGCCTCCACTTGCTCCTTTGTCCATAATCCTGGAGTTGAAGGGTACCCTTGTGCGGTGTCAGATACGCAGGTGGCTTCCGCGATCAGAAGACCACCTTTCGTGGCTCGTTGAGAGTAATACACTTTCGCGTGTGGTTGAGGTATGTTGTTATACGATCTACACCTGGTCAGCGGTGCCAAAACAACCCTGCATTCAAGAAAACCGATAGAAGTTTAGAAACCGTGAACCGGTAAATCTTAACAATAAATGAAAATGTGTACCTGTGGGAGAGATCGAAGGAACCCATTTTGTAGGGAGTGAGCAAAGGGATTGTTGTGGAAGAAGAATTATCATTACTATCCATTTTTACGTTTTCTCAAAAAAATTCTCGCAAGTGTAGTTAGCAAGTGGAGTACGAATTTTGTAAGTGTAGTTAGCAAGTGGAGTACGAAGATGTGAAGGAGTGGCTGTTTCAATACCGACAGAGGAGAGGCCTATCGAAAATGACATTATGCTGGCATATGCAATTACGTCAGCTTTCAAATCATTTGCTATTTTTACTGTACGTGTCGCGGTAAATGACGGGTATAAAAAAGAAAAAAACAATCAAAACGTCAAGTATTAGAAATGTAGGGATGACAATTTTGACACCATTTTACACATTTTCCCATATAATTCGCTTCAAATGTATATGGAACTCACCTAATTATCCATTTAGAAACATTTGATACCTAGATGAAAGAGTGAGTAAATATTTCTTATTACTTTACAACTTAAATTACATTATATTTGTGAATTTGCAAATTAGTAAAAAACTGTTCTTTTAGTCTGAACAAAACTGAATGGTGAAGTGAACTGAATTACTTATATTTCACTAAGCAAATTCGAACTGAACTGAATAAATATAACAAAACTGAATTGAACTGAACTGAATAAATTAAATGTGAATAGAATTGAACTGAACTGACGTTAACTGAAAATAATGAGTTTTCGGACGAAGAGAAACAGAGCCTAACACTTTTACCTATTTGAGGTCAAACAGAAATTCCAAAAAAAATCAAAAAATAAATGGAAAGCTTGACATTGACATGGGACCTGAGTGCAAACCAACACGGTGAGCTAATATAACTGGAGCTTTAGGACAAAGTGAGTAACTGCATATATGAAAATGGAAGTCAAGAATTGAGAGTAAAATTGATGATCAAGTTATAGAATTATCTCATATGGGGATCTTCTTGAAAACACGACATAATGGTAGTATAATAAACTACAAAGTCCCTTATGGAGATCTTATTGAAGACATAACTATTTTTACATAGACCAGGTCCATGTAAGAAATCAACTTATAAATGTCGAATTCTAATCCTGTTCAAGGAATGGATAGTCTGTGTAACCAACAACTGGATCTGGAGCGTAGAATGTGTCCCTATTATACCTGTTTAGGGGAGCATCCAATTCGAACCTCTTTGGTAAATCTGGATTAGACAAAAATTTACGTCCAAATGCAATCAAATCCGCATAGTTCTCTTTAACTGCTTTGTTTCCATCATCCTTGCCATAGCCACCAGCTGCTATAAGAGTGTTCTTGAAAGCCTTCCTAACCGGTCCCAGACTATATGGAACTACAAACTTTTCCGATACCTTAACCATCCTTGGCTCGATCATGTGGAGGTAAAGGATGTTGTACTTGCTTAGTGCATTTGCCATGTAAACAGCCAAACCTTCTGGGTTGGAGTCGCCACACTCCAAGTAATCGGCAAACGAAGATAGCCTCATTCCCACTCTTTCAGCTCCTACTTCATTCACCACTGCCTCGACTATCTCCAGTCCAAACCTACACCGATTCTCTAAGCTTCCTCCATACTTGTCAGTTCTGTCGTTCACTTGATCTTTCATGAACTGGTCGATTATGTAACCGTTTGCTCCATGGATCTCAACTCCATCGAAACCTGAAATTGTGCAAAAGAACAATGTATTTGTATAAACATCCTTGGCTAGGAACTGTGTTTAGTCAGGTGTATGTTGAGGGATTGGAGGTCAATTAGTTACCTGCTTCGATAGCATTACGTGCTGCTAGTCGGAAGTCATTCACAATGGTTGGTATTTCCTCGGTCGTGAGGCGCCGAGGAGGCGACCAGCTAACCCCGTCGTATCCAGGGGTGACAGCCTTGTTTGTTGAGGATACAGGAGCTTGCCCATTTGGTTGAAAATCTGTTCCAAAAAGGTAAACTTAATTTGAGTGAACAACAACTTGGTCCATAAATTCTTATTGCATAAACCTTTGTTGTCTAAAGCTCTGAATTTCACTGATCAAAGAGGACATAAATGTAAATATAATAAATCTTCCAATATCAAAAGATTAGAATTCATAAAATGGTATAGTGGAATGGACTCGGACGGAGAATGAAAACTGCATGGTTGGATGATTAGTGTAATATTATAGATTCGTCATTCGTCCAGGTTCAGCTCCCCAACTATATCAATTATTACTATACTATTTATTATAGTTAGGCTATGTTCTCTTCATCTAATCAGAACTGAACTGGTTTGAACTAAATGAATCTGAACTTAAAATAATTAATTTTCAGATGAAAAATGAAAAGAATATAGACTTAGTAGTTGATATATTTAGAAAAACATATTTAATTACTTAATTGAAGGTCCACAAACGAGCTTTAAAAACATTTTATTGGTCTACTTGATTGACGTCCAAATTCAACATCACTATAACTAATCTAATGTTTTTTATCTACTTCGGATTTATAGTAAGGAAATACAATTTAAAGGGATTCATAAGAACCTGTGAAAAATTATAATCAACTTGTAAAAGATACTATTAACTTGTAAATAGTATTGATAATATGATTACCAGTAGTAGAGACACGTCCTACGTGCCAAATTTGACAAAAGAAAGTGGCTCCCTTTTGATGAACTGCATCAACAATTGGCTTCCATGCCTCCACTTGCTCCTTTGTCCACACTCCCGGAGTTGAAGGGTAACCCTGTGCTGTATCGGATACGCCGGTGGCTTCTGTGATCAAAAGACCACCTTTTGTGGCTCGTTGGGAGTAATACACTTTCGCGTGTGGTTGAGGTACGTTGTTGTAGGACCTACACCTGGTCAGTGGTGCCAAAACGACCCTACATTCAAAATGGTGAAAAAGTTTAGAAATCGTGAACCTTTAAATACCAACCATGTGTTAATAGTTTCGACATGGAATGAAAATTGTACCTGTGGGAAAGGTTGAAGTATCCCATTTTGTAGGGGGTGAGCAATGGGTTTATGGTGGAAGAAGAATTATCATTGCTTGCCATTTTTATGTTTTTTTACAAAAACTTTCACAAACAAATGTAGCTTGTGTATGTGTTCAGATGATAAATGGTTTTGCTTTGAAGCTTGGAGTATGAAGTATGATGAATGAAGATTTGCAGGAGTGTCTCTATAATTTTATACAGATTAAAGCCATCGAAATGACATAATGCTGACATACGCAATAGCGTCAACTTTCCAATCATTTCTATTTAATACTGTGTGGATATCTTGACTGGGGAAATTAAAATGCAATTTGGGTGTGTGACCGTGTGACGGACTACATGACACAATTATAGCTTGTGTTCGCTAAATGACGGATTTACCCCTTGAATATTTTATGTAATTTTGGTGATGTAGCACAAAGGGCTCTTCTACATTTACAGAACCACATTTGCAACATGGATTGACATAAATTGCTAGACCTTCTGAACTCTCACGAACAATTTGTGGACAAGTTGGATGAATCATCTAAGACGGAGAATATCGGTTAATGGGGTGACTATTTGGGGCTCACTATGCAGTGGACCCTACCTGCCCCCCATTAAAAAAAAAAGAGTATGGACGCACTTTAACATGCGCCCATACAGCCACCGGCTGGTGACATATATGGAGGGGGACACTTGTCCCCCTCCTATTAGTCCATTTTTTAATTTTTTTTATTTATCTTTATAATTATCTTTTAGATTTTATCATTATCTTTTATATTATCTGATATTTTTATTATTTAAAATATATATATATATATATATATATATATATATATATATATATATATATATATATATATATATATATATATATATTAAAATTCATAATTTTTTTTCATCTATAAATATAACTTAACTTCATTATATTTCACACACTTATAAAAACCCTAAATTACTCTCATTCTCTCCTAGTCAAATGGATCCGAATGAAGATTTCTTTCCAGAGTTTTATTCTACTTATCAAAGTATCCAAAACTCTTCAGGTTTCCCAAGTTATGAAACATACACTCAGTTTCCACCGAATCCCACTCAAAATAGCCCCGAGCCTCAAAATGTTACGAACTCGACCCCTCAAAATGTTACGAACTCGAATAATCAAGCGGCGGTGTCTTGGGATGCCGTTGAAGATTGCACCCTAATGTCAGCATGGATTTACGTCAGTCAAAATGCGATAAAGGGCACTGGTCAGAAACAAGAAACCCTTTGGGGTGAGGTTTATAAGTTATATGAGCAAGCGCGGAAAGAAAACCCCGGAAAAATCAATCAACGTTCCGCAGAGTCAATGAGAGCTCGTTATCAACGGCTCAACAAAAATGTCACTGAGTGGATCGGTTGTTGCAAGGAAGCCTATGCCCAGAAAACGAGCGGAATGAGTGATGCAGATGTTGACGCTATAGCTAACAAGCTATATAGTAAGGGTACTAAGGGCAATAAGGCTGGATTTCCGCATAAACTTTTGTTTGAAACAGTTATGCGCCACGCACCCAAGTGGGAGTTGAGTTATGGTGGAGGACAAAGAAGGCCTCATCCAGATGCAATGGAATCCGAGCAAGAAGGTCATGGTAGTTCAAAAAAATCAAGAACCGATGATGACGATGATGATGATGATGATGGAACACCAGATACTCCAGTGAGTGGTGCTTCAACAATAAACCGTCCTACCGGTCGAAATGCGGCAAAAGCTAGAAGGAAGGGCAAAGGTATGGCATCTTCATCAACTGCTGTGATTTCGGATGAATTTACTAGTGAGCTGCGTGCAATGAGGCTCACGCGTGAGAAAGAACTTGAGGTGAAGGTCGAATTTGAGAAAAAGAAGCTAAATGCCAATTTGTTGAATGCTTTGTTGGCTAAACCGAATCTAACTGAGCAAGAAGAACATGTCAAGAATTGCTTGTTGGCAGAGTACTTTTAGTTATCGCTATGTCTTTTTATTGTCATAATGCATTACTATGTCTTCGTATTATTTCAGTTATGTTTGATTTTCGCTCCATTATGTATAATTATGTTTGTAATCGGGTGTATTTGCTATTTTCAAATGTAAGGTGTGTTGTTTCTTATTGATATGTACTGCTATAATTAAATCTATGAGCTTTTATCAGTCTATAGCCTATTCTACTTTCGTTTTTTTCAAGAAAGTTCACATGCTTCTTCCTCGTTGGTCAATTCATCTTCCACTACAACTTTAATGATTCCATCTTTGTCAGACAAATTTCAAACTTCACATGCTTCTCCCAATTTGCTGACTCATATCCAACTCATTGTTGACTAAGATCCAACTCATTGTCCACTCAAATTCATCTATATCTCTCTTTAAATATGGGAGTGATCTTTACCATACTTACACCTACATCTTTTCCAACACTTCTACTTCCCCTCACTCTTCCTTGTATCCACACTAAAAATAATGTCAAGTTATGCTTCTTTCAATCTCAACAAAATAGATGAGTTGGAAGAACAAAACCAAACACTTAATCGCATTCTCGAGGATGTGGTCATGAAAATTCCTACCATGTTACAACCCACAAGCCACAATACTTGAGCTAAGAGGCGTCATATTGAGCGAATTCGTGAGGATGGTCATGAACAACTGTTCAAAGTGTATTTTTCAGACATGCCAATCTACCATGAAGAATTTTTCGTCGTAGGTTTCGAATGAGAAAGCACGTCTTTGAGCGTATAATGGAGACACCAAGTTCCGATGAATATTTTCAGCAGAAACGTAATGCCACTGGTCGGCTAGGTATGTCTTTGATCCAAAAATGTACTGGTGCTATAAGAGTTTTAGCCTACAGAACATCACCAGATTTGCATGACGAGCGCCTTCGAATGAGCGAACAAGTGATAAGAAAATCAGTTATGAAGTTTGTAGAAGGTAGTTGCCAACTTTGAAAATGAATACCTTAGACGTCCAACACAAGAAGACATGGCGCGACTACTACACATTGGTGAAGAACGTGGATTTCCGGGCATGATGGGAAGTATTGATTGCATGCACTGGGAATAGAAGAATTGTCCGACTGCTTGGGCAGGCAGTATCAAGGAAGAAGTGGAAACCAACGATTATTTTGGAAACTGTTGCACCCGAAGACCTATGAATTTGGCATGCACTTTTTGGATCCCCAGGTACAAACAATGATATTAATGTGCTAAACAAATCACCTATTTTCGATGATATTTTAGCAGGTCGTGCACCGAAAGTCAGTTACTCCATTAACGGCCGACAAAGAAATATGGGGTATTACCTCACTGATGACATATATCCAGCATGGGCTGCATTTGTCAAATCTATCAAGTCTCCTATTGTCCGTAAGCACAAGTTATTTGCTCAACATCAAGAGTCTGTTAGGAAAAATGTTGAACGGACATTTGGTGTTCTACAAGCTCGATTCGTATTTATAAAAAATCCATGTTTTCTATGGGATCGACATGTCATGGGGACAATTATGCATGCGTGTATCATCATGCACAATATGATAGTGGAGGATGAAAGAGACACTTATCTGAACTATACCGATCCCAAAGAATTTATGAATGATCGGACGAGACAGGTCAACGAAGAAGAGCCTGAAGAAGGCTATGTGGATCCCATTTGGATCCCATTTTCAACTTCTCCACGAAACGAATTGCAAGTGTCGCCCAGTATATGACTAACAAGGATCAACTTCGGAACAGAGAGGCGCACAAGGAACTTATGAACGACTTAATTGAGCACATATGGGAGAATTTCAATGAGGAGGACTAAATATGTATTTTTATTTTGTTTTTTCATAATTCTGCATTTCATGTTTTTTGTTGTAATTAATTTATAAAAATATTATAATATTAATTTTTTTCCTGTTGTACTTTATTAATATAATAATGCTTAATTTGTTATTTCGAAAAATTAGAGAACTTTTCTAGATTAATACAGTAATTTTATAATAATATACAATTATTATATTATAATTATTAAATGATAATAAGAAAATAAAAAAACAGTGGGTGGTCATGTATAAATGTGGTTTTTGGTGTTGTGGTGGGTTGTTTGAAGGATGGGGTATGTGTATGAGAGAGAATTAATTTTTTATTCGAAATTGGATAGTGGGGTGGGTGGTGGCTGATATTTATGGTCTAAGGAACAACTTTCTCGAAGGACATACTATGTTCATGGATGTGTTTATATGAATAGTATACCAATTAATCTGTTCATGTATAAACTTAAAACACATAAAAAAGACCTTTCGATACTTGAATAGTAAGTAGGTAGCAGCAAAGCAGGTTCAAAAGCCTAAAATTTAGGTACTGCATCAATTCCAATTCCATGGATTTGAAGTCTCCAATAGTTTAGGGCTTAATTGGGATTCTTTGTGGACCTCATGTACTATACTACTACTCCATTAACCAATCATATAAATAATAAATCATAAAAATTTACTATGGAGCCTTAATTGAGGTCTACTAGTAGTCATTTTCCAAGGGCCACTATTTAGTTGCCCCAAATAAGCATCAATTGGATTTTTTGACTTATTTGGAACTTAATTGGTAATTTAAGTCCCAAAAAAGACTCCATAATAAGTACTCTAAATATACTTTCATGAATCCAAAACCCACCACCATGACCTTAGTCATATTTGAAGTAAGAAACAGCTCGCTCCGACATAGAGCACCTGCACTTCGTGTGGCACTGAAAGCTTGCGGTAGGTTTCAAGTATGTGTTCCACATTATAATTATAATTCCCAACTTTCCCATATCTAAGGTTCCAGTAATGCATGCCATTGACAAAAACACCAGATATTTTTAGCAAACTGCACACCTTGATCATGCTGATCATTAACTGGGGAATTGCTAATTACGTGCCAGAGTAGTGATTTTAGAGAGTAGACTAAAGTACTGCACGTAAAACTAGGACGATAGTCTGGCCGAGTAATGAACACAACCTTGTATTCGTAGCTAGCAGTAACACAGCCCACCCCTGCAGCAAAAATTATGTTTAACCCATGATGGCGCAACTCTATCAATTGTCCTGTCAAAGGTTTCAACAGACAGTATTGTCTCCCCTCTTATCTATTCGAATCGGATTAAGGAGGATTAAGCTATGGCAAGACGGTTGTGGCTCAATACAAAGCCCAGATCGATAGCAACTCAAGTAATAACAATCATGCTCAAATCTGTAACAAAACCTTTCTATATATAAAAACAAACAAATCAATTGTTCAAGAACTGAGAAATTTACATACCAGCAAAACACATTAAAACCAGGTGGAACAAATGTGGCCAAGAACAAACAAACATGACAAACGAAACAAGTATAAGAAAAACCAATTGGGAACAATATCATCGACACTTCATTACTAACAAAACTAAGATCCTAGAGAAGAGATGAGTATATCATTCTCGAGCAACTTACCAATCATCACTGAGCTGTTACCTTTCCACTCAACACTTTAGCAATCCTCTCAGTGGGTACCAAGGGGAGATATGGCGCAACCTTGTACCCCTTCTCAGCAGCAGACTGGACAGTCTGGTTGTACTTCTCCGAGCCATAACTAGCAATCGGAACAACAGCCTGAGCCACTCGAGGGAAGAGTGGGAGTTGATTCAGAGAGCGCCATGTGGTTGCTGCATACTGCTCAGCAACTGGTTCATACTTGGTATATAGTTCCTTTGCAGCAGGCTCGTACTTGGCGTAGACTGTTTTTGCAAGTCCTGAGGCAGTTCCAACCACACCGGCATTCTTGACTTCTGACATGACTGCCCTAGCAGCTATGGGAGCTTGCTGGGCCTTCTCAAATGCCTGAGTCATCGTTGGGGGTACACGAGTCTGAACCTTGTTCACAGACTCATCAACCTGCAACAATTAGTAATCTCTTTCAGTTTCTCAACACTACTGAAAACTTACGTATGCCATTGATATCAGGAACAAACATGTTAATACTTGGGTGACTAGTAAAGAGTAAAGAGCTGACAGAACCCCCCAACTCTTGCATCAAACATATATATTTTACAGTTCAGTATTCACTTGGCAGATGATAAAACATAGAGACTATACCCCGGCAAACGAAACACAAATAAACAAACCAATATTAAGATTGAATTGATTTAAGGAACCAACAGAAGCCATAAAACTCAGCCGTACTGGATCAATGGTGTAACTAATTGTGAGAAGAAGCATTGGCCTACATACTTGACAGAAATGGTAGACTTAAATCTCAGAATTAATAAGTCTTAAACATAATTTTAGCTACAAAGTTTCAACTAAATCACATAGATAACATTAACATCAAATGCGATATTTAATGCATTTTTAATTCCAAAGCCTCAATAAACTGATCCTATAGACATTTAATAATTAGGTATTCAGCTAAAAACACGGATCATTAGCCATTGCGATGTAAAATTGAATCGAATACAATAGAGAAAATTGCTACCTTGCGATCAACGAACTTGAGGACCTCAATCGGAACATCATGATATTTCTCGTACACAGGACCAACGACGTTCTTTACGGTTCCTTCAATGGTGTTGACACCGGGCTTCAAGGGGCCCGAATTCTCCTTGGCGTAACTGTACAGTTTCGCAGCGTACATCGCCGCATGGAGAGACGCGAATTGCACGAATTCGAGATACTTCAGCGTCTCCTGTTCCTCCTTGTTCTCCTCCTATTCCCCCAAACAAAAACACAAAATTAAATAAGCAAATCGGAACCGAAATTGAGAAAATAAATGTTTATACAGAAAAAAAATTCAACGAAATCTTACGAGAAGAGGCTGTTGCAGTTGAGTTTTGGAGTCTGATTCGGCCATTGATTTGATTTGATGATGACGTGTGTTGATTCGTGAACTGGAGGTTTTGATTGTTTCCCTAGGTTTTGACGGTAGGTTTTCTGCTTTTCTGCGATGTGATGATGATGTGGAAAAGAAAGAAGAGAAAGTGCGGTATATATAGGGAGGGGGTTGAATGGCACGTGAGAAGAGGGGGGGGTGTAAATCATGTAAGCGTGTGACAGAGATTTTTGGGGTTGACCAATAAAATACACCAATCACCAATGAACTTGCTGGTTAAGGAAATGAATCAACGCAAGCAGGAGAGACCGAGAGACTAGAGAGACAGTGACTTGGTTTATTACGGGCTAAGGAACGTGTAGGGCGGTCCATGGGCCACAAACGGAGAATACTAATGTGAAGTCCGATGAGAACCTTCTCGAAACAAATGGGACTATGGGAGGCCGAGGAATTATTATTTTAATTTATTTTAAGTTTCTGGTATGATGATTTAAAACAAGGCCAAACCGCCTAACATTAAAATTTCCTTTTCTTTTTCTTTTTGGAAATGAAGAATACAAATAAAGTTTAGATAGGTTGTTGATTACCTACATGTTTGTTTCAATACTTTAACGAAGGAATATTGGATTATTATTATTATTATTGGGTGTATAAGTTTGATTAAATATTAGATTATTGTTATTTGTTTCAATAACACATACATACATCGTATGAAATGAACGAGTTAATGTTATTATCGTTCCGTTTTTTATAAGTATGCAGATGAGTTAATTGTATAAATCTTCTATGAGAAACTTGTCCCAAAATTCTTTACTTAAGCAATTAAATTGTACTTACTCCATTCCTCATCAAGCTTCCCATTTGGTTTTGTTGACTTTTTTTCCTCCGTTTGACTCCGAATTAATCATAAATCGTATTGGGAAAAATATATTTGAAGTTATATTATGAAAATATAAGATTTCCACTTTTATAATATAAGTTCAAAATATTTTTTTCCGGTGTGATTTAGGATTAATATGGAGTCAAACAAAGTCTCGAAAAAGTCAACGAAATGAAATAGCAAGCTTGATAAGGAATGGAGGAAGCAACGGGCCTTGATAAGAGGATTATGGTAGGAAGAAGTGTTCGACCTACTAAAAGGTTTTGACCGTTTATATATCTCACCCTCACCAGGGCCTAGACCTCGAAGCGTCCTAGGTGTCGAACCACAACAGCCAGACTCGAAAGAGACACCCACACTTGGGTCCATCTTAGAAAAGGGTAGCCAAACCTGGGAAGAATACAAGGTCGGGCTGAGAGGCTTGAACATGTGGTTTTCACTTCCCAGGCACAAAAACCAAGAGAGTTGGTGAAAGTACAACCTAGTACTGATACTAGCCGGACCTACTAACAAGAGATGATGACAACAAGTACCGGACATGGGACCCACGCCCGTATCCTCTATGAAAACCCCTCATTAATATGCTCACATACACAACTATTTCATACTCTCAACACTTACTATGCTCATTTATTCACTCAAAATTACATTGATTTGGAGTCGATCTGACAAAGGCATGCCGATCCTACCCTCCCCCCCCCCCCTTTCAGGTGCTCGAAGATCGCATCACTCTTATTACTCAAGCCCTAAACTGTCATGGGTTGAGAGATCTTGACTAAGTAGTCACCTAGACTGTTTCTATCGTCATCAGGCCTCATTGGTGCTCACATGTAAGATCTCATTGGATTATTCTTATTTCAACTTCTATTTGTTGTCGATAATTTGAGGTGAAGATTCTGATCCAACATACTTCCATGAGTGGATAGGTGTGACAAACCGGTGGTAAAGGTCTACGTGAACTCGTGGCTTCGAATCCTTCAATTATTAATGACCCTTTTCATATTCTACACCGGTAGACCCTTTAATTCTTCTGTTCCTTTCAGATACTATATATTTCCTTTCGCATGCTCCAGTCCTTTGACCAATTTCTCATGAGTCATGATGTATCCAAATGCTGAACGACTACCGCAATTACTGATTTATGAACATGGAGTGGTTCTTACCTCTCATGGGGCATTATCCCAAATTCCAAATCTTACACTACGATTGTACGCCAAATTAGTGATGTTATAATGCAGAGGGTGTATGTCTATTTAATTATTTATGATAAATTGGGGGGGGGGGGGGGTTTGTCAAAAAGTCACACCTGGGGAAGTAACTTAACAAAAAACACGTGAGAGTTGAGAAGGTAACGTTTATTAAGTCGCAAATCCCTTTAGCGACTCCTATAGAAAGGTAAAAAAAGTAAAATTTAAAACCCTTTTCCTTTTAAGAAAACGCCACCGTACTGCTGCTTGACAAATTCGATAGACTGCAATTCAGCAGAGATTAAATTATTCAATTAACAAACAGTACTCCAAAATTCCGAGAAGACGAACGGTAATCTTAGCTCTGACCTGACACAGAGATCGCATCAATTGTAAGTTTTCATTCGACTCAATTCTACCAATTCTTTCATGCAAGCGATTTTGTAACACCCAATTTCTATTTCTTTACTCTGCTTGTATCAGAAACAAGGGACCATGAAGCCATACCCACCTTGGGGTGCACCCAAGAACCCCATCAAGTTCCGAATGTAAATTAATGACTCTCTTTTCTCGTAGTTGACAGACAGTACTTTCCAATTTTGCTGCATTCAGTTCAATGCTTTCTCTCTATTTATTTATTTATAATTATTATTAGTATAGAAATTTAGAATCTTGATGATGTTGGTATGGTACTATGGTTTCATTGGCAGGCCGACTGCAGAGAACCTCGTCCCGATTCGCCTGGACATTGACATTGATGGGCAGAAGTATAGGGATGCCTTTGTTTGGAATCCTGCTGGTAATATTTTGTGCTTTCTGGTTTGGAATTTGATTTGGTCCTTAAGATGGTTTGTGGGAAGTATGGAACTTAATTTGGTTTTTGGTTTGCGAATTATGCGGATTTTATAAGCAGTGAAGTTACTTAATGTATGTGGATGCTCTTATTACCGAAATCGGGAAATTGAGTTGTTCTTCTTTTTGTGAATGCTGTAGATCCTGACTCTGAGGTGGTGATTTTTGCAAAGAGGACTGTGAAAGACTTGAAGTTGCCTCTTGCGTTTGTAACCCAGATTGCTCAATCGATACAAGTATGGTATATTGTAGTACTAGTAGCCATGATACTTGCTTAACTCTTCCGTTTTGATTTGATTACGAATTTCTGATGAACGCCATACTGTTGAGTAAATGAGAATTAGTTAGTGTGGTTCATATGTTGCTGCGTATCTGTTCCTCATGTTGTAGTGTTCATGTCATCGGTTGTAATGTAAGTAGAATTTGAAGGGTAGGTGTTGCTGCATGTAACGTACGTAGTAATTTTTGTCACGTGGGGTCTTGAATGAAATAAAATGATTGAATGGCTTGTTTATTCAATACACTTTCCTAAATTTAAATGAATTGAGACCAAAATCGAAGTTTTACTTTAGTTTTCCATTTTTTCCATTTCCGACAATAGAATAACGACAAATCTCTGTTAGCGGTAGCCATCTAGCTTTCATCTGAATTGCTATGCAAACGGTTTATTGTTAATTACTAATTGTAGTTTTCCCACATACTTACGGTTGCCTGTTACTCTTCTTTCAACTACTGCAGGCGCAGCTAGGTGATTTTCGATCATATGAAGGACAAGATATGTATACTGGAGAGAAAGTTGTTCCTATCAAGGTAATGTTATGCTATTTACTTGTACCAGATCGGCATTTCAATTTTTTATGCTTAGATATGAAACAGAAAACGTTTGTGCTGATTTTTGTCTATGAATCTTATTTGACTTCTGTATTGGTATTCAGCTAGATCTCCGGGTGAATCATACACTGATTAAGGACAATTTCTTGTGGGTAAGAAATTTTAGATATCTGTCAATTAGTTCTTGGCCTTTTTTCATGAGGTTAAATGTCTCTAATCTAAACGAAATTGCAATTGCAACAATACAGGATTTGAACAATTTTGACAGCGATCCTGAAGAATTTGCAAAAGCTTTCTGCAAAGATATGGGCATTGAAGACCCTGAAGTTGGAGTGAGTGTTTTTTTTTTTTTTTCAACATTTTATATAGTTGCTAAGCTAAGTAAACGATATCAAAACTAAGCTAAAAGAAAGTGTAGTTAACCTAAGTTGGGACTCAATAACTGCCAGACATCAGCCAATTCGCTATTAATTCATGTTTTAATGTTGTTTCAGCACTTTGCAGTAAGCATACTCCATGACACAAAATGCCAGTTCCCGCTTATTTTTTTTGTTTTCTTGATCCCTATACACTGTACCCTTGCTATTTACAAGTAAACAATTAATTCAGTGACACATGAAGATGACACTCTAAATCTGTCTGCTATCCCGTGACACATTTGATTGTAGTTCTAAACTCATATTTCATTTATGCTTTTAGAAGGTTAACAGATTGCTGAGAATTTGTCCTTGAAGAAAATTTTGACACCAAATTTGTGATGTATTGTCACATTTGGTCGTAGTTCTGATACTTCATAATGTTTGTATGCTTTTTAAATAATTGACAATTTCCCGTACATACACTGATAAAATGTTTGCCTTGCAGCCTGCGATCTCTATTTCTATCAGAGAACAACTTTATGAGGTGAGTAATATACTGTGGGTTACACATATCTATGTTCAAACTGTGTGCCATTCTCTACTTTTTATGATTAGTTTTCTCAGTTCAAAACCTTTTTCCTTTCATGCTTAGAGCGCTATACAAAGTGTGGCTTCAGCAAGGGAAAGCCGAATAAACAAGAAAGGGCGCAGAGCTTTTGAACATATCCAAGCCAGGTCTTTCACATTACACCTCTATCTTGTGCTCTTCATTTCATTGTTTAAATCGCATGATGTGGGAATTGAATAATTTTCCATTTGATTTTTACTAACAAAATATTCCTTATGTTCTTTCCTCATTCCCAGCAAGACCGGTGCTATGGACTTGGTCAAGTTATTTGGGCATAAATCAAGTGTTGTACGGTGAGTTCTAGCTGCTGCTTCTTTAATACAGATATAATAATACATGGAAAGGGATTGTCTTTTCCGGACTGAGATGCATATTGCTGTTATATAAATTGTATGATGGAACGAACTGCTGAATGTCCACATTCCTTGATTCAGGAAGAGGAAAGAGTGGGATGTGTATGAGCCTGTCGTTGATCTCTTGTCAAATGACGAGTTAGATGCACTTGAGGCAAGAAGAGAAGAAAAGATTACGCGGTGATGAAGTTCTGTATTCATCTCGTTATGGAACTGTTTTCCATTCTTTGGTCTGGAAAGTGGATCTTCAACTTGACATGTAGTTTTATTTCCCATGTAATACTATGTAACATTATTATTTGGTGATTTTCCTATACCGACAAAGCAGTTTTGCAATTCATGTCTAAACTAAGCATGAGTTTGAAAGAAAGGATTGCTCTTAAAGGCTATAACAACCATAACTGACAGAAAAACAACTTCTTCTTTTTTCTTTTTTTTTTTTAACGACAAATATTACAACTACTCCTACACTAATGCTATACAAATTTCCTTCTAAACCACATTATTTCTCCACATCTATACCAACCTTATAACTTCGCCACCGTTGGAGATCGAACCTCGCAGCTCTCCTTCAATAAATCAACTCCTTACTGCTGCACCACCTTATAACTCCTATACATAAAAACACCTCTTACAAGCATGCATTTTGCATTATTTAATGCAGATTAGAATCATTAAACACTGACACTGAATGTAAATCAATTGGGAAAGTTCGATGTTGGACTCTATCCTCACATTGCTTGTGGCATGACACATGTTGGATTATTTACGGTGAAATTAGACACTAGACCTCCTCTAAATGATCCACCCTAGTGATCCCTACATATGAGTCCAATGTTACAACGTATAGGTGGATCATTAGGGTTGGCTTAGTGTCTTCAAAATTGATTTAAGGACTAGTCGACCAAATCAAAGAAACGCATGTTCCACTAACACCATGAACATGCAAGCCGGACTAGGTGGATTTGAGATGAAAGAAATAAGTTACATTTTACTAATCGATTCCGAAATGAATTCACCGATTACCTCTACGTTCTTACATGTCATCTTACACTTTGCAAATGATATTATTTTGAATATAAATACTTAGCAACATTTGGAGATTCTATCTATGCTACCACTATCACCAGATTTATTTTTTTAAGCGGCAAAGCGAAAATCAATAATGGTTCTTCATTTACTTCTGTGGTGACTCGAACCCCCAACCTATTGATTGGAAGTGAAACAGGTTACCAACTGAGTCATGCTTCGTTGTCTCACTACCACCAGATATAGTGTCTCACGTTTTATGTGTTGTATAGTCAATAATACATCACATAAAATCACTTTGATACGATACATTAAAACATCATGTTGGTGATGTATAGTGTAACACATAACACCACTTGGTACAATACATTATACATTAAACATCATGCATAAACATCGTAAATTATCATTAAAAAAAAAAGGGATTTTATTCAGGGGAGGGTGTAAGACCATCTCCAACACTCATATCCTCTCAAACCCTCTCTCTCCTGCCACGTCAGCATTCCACTAACATTTTAATCTTTTTATTCTCTCAAACCCACTCAAACTCTCTTCATCTCCAACAATAAAACTACCAAACCCAATTTTCTTTTTCTTTTCTCCTTTCTTTTTAAACCACTTTATACATTTTCTCATTTCTTTTATAAACTCATCATTATTTTATCCATTTCATTTTTAATAATTAAAAAATAATAATAAAAATTACAATAATAATTGGAAAAAAATACAATACTTAATAAATAATGTTACACTACTTGAAAAATAAAATAACGATATTTTAAATTCTACGGAGACATAAATTAAATAGCCTACTACATGAAAATAGCTAAATTGTGTTTGTATTTTTTTTATAAGTTGTATTGTGTATTTCTTTCTTTTTCAAGTTTTATTTTATTATAATTATTAGTAAAGTTGCTACTATTTACTTGTTTAAATTAAAGCAAAGTAAACTCCAAAAAAATAAATAAATAAATAAACATAAGAATAATGAAGAATGAAATTAAAGGAAAGAAGAAGAAAAGAAAAAAAAAAGAAAAAGGAAAGTCAAAAGAAAATAGGAAATGAGATACAAAGAAGAAAGAAAAGAAAAAAAAATAAAAAAAAATTAAAAAAAAAAGATAAATGGCAGTCTGGGCAACCTGGGAAAATATGGCCAGGCCATCAGCTCCTCCATCAGCTGGTCAGACCATCTCCAGCCCTGGTGACAGGTAGTGTGAGCTTTTTGCTTAGGCCAAAAGATAACGTGTCACAGAATAGTTGCACTGCTGGCCATCTCTGACCTTAAATGGAAACAATGTTCGATTCTGGTTTTACCAATTGAAAAATCCAAACACCTTTTTAAAGAATTTCGGCAAAATTACGAAAACTTCGACGATTATTCCCGAGCTGAAAATAAAATTAAAAAACAAAAAGCAAAATAAAAAAGGTTTTAAAGAGAGAGAAATTTGATTGAAATCGAGAGAGAGAGAGAGATGAGAGAGATCTCCAGCAAGAGATCGTTGCGATTACTGGCTTTCGTTTCTTCTATTACGCTGTGTTTCGTTTCAGGTTCGTTCGTTCTCCAGATCTCCACTCAATTCTCGATTTCATTATTCCTTTGTTTACGCCTCTTTGTGTTTCTAGTTTTTAAATTATGTGTTTCTGATTGGTTATGTTGAATGTCGTTATTCTGTGATTATGCAATTTTGCTCTCCAGTATTGTGAAATTGGAATTGAAATTCAACTAGATTTGGTGATATTTCGCCCTGAATTGAATTTTTGTGAAATACATATGCTGGACTTCATTAGGATCTGGAATGGGTGTTGTTATTAGCAGCACATAGATCCTTGTTGCTTCACTAGAACAGTTTTGGCTTGTGTTCCTTGCTTTAACAGCAGGAAGAAGTATGATTAAATTACATTAGTTTGGTTCTCAATGGAGTACTCTGAGCCTGAGCTTTTTGTAGAAGTCGAACCGAACGGTGAAAATCATTATACAATGTTGTTGTATTAGTAGCGTATTTGCCTATTGTTGTCTTGGTTTTTTATGAATGGCTTGCAACGTTGCGTATGTTTGTCAATTATTCATGAGGTATGGAGAAAGAGCTTCTCGAAATACAGAATTCTCATGTCTGCTTGTTCATGCACACGGTTTTGCGCTTAATAATATCTATTGTGGAGTGAAATGGATGGACAGTTGTTCACTTGTTCTACATGGCATGACTTAGAAAATGGCATTATAGCATCATTGGTTCTGAAAGTATAATACTGCATCCCGAATAATTGCTCGTGCTTCAACCAAAACCTCATTGTGTGCCAAATGAATGTGTGATCATGACTGTTTTATGACTGAGTTTCTCTGTTGGCAGCTTGTTTAATCCTTATTTTATCTTCGTTTTTGCAGCCTATGGCGATGATTCGCCAACTCCTAAAACCGAAGCAAAAAGTAGTTCTTCAGGTGGTGGCAATGGGTCCAAAATAGCAGTCATTTGTTTGGTTATTGTGGCAGTTGCTGTGTCGTCATTTTTTCTTTACAAATTTTGGCAAAAGAAGCGTCGTGAGGAGCAGTATGCTCGTCTACTGAAATTGTTTGAAGAGGATGATGAGCTCGAGCTTGAGCTTGGTCTTCGAGATTGAGCATGTTCTTTATCCTCAAGGTGACTATCCTTTTTGTATCGATCTGGTTCTGCTAGCATTTCCAATTCCAAATTTCTACTCCTGTTTTGTGCTTTCATATTTTCTGAATTATGTCTACCCTTTTGAGTTGTGCAGTAATTGTGACTTGTTTTTATATGTTCTGTTTCTTTTAACACACTTTATTCGATTTAGCTGTTAGTTGTTTTGTCTTTTCAGCTCAATTGAATCAAGTGAAATGCTGCCCTCCTGTCACTATATCTAACATATACGCGCACATACCTTTGCATTTTCATTAAGATCTAGTGTATTTAACAATGCACAATTAGCATACCATTAAGTTTCTGGCATGCTATCAAGTTATATGGCTATACATTAAACATTGGAAAATTTGAAGCAAGCCATATGTTTCCTCGTCTTCATGTCATGTGAGCTGCTTTATACAACTACCAATCTGGTCAATATTCATCTCTCGTATGTGCTTGCTATGCTACTACCGTGAATAGATCTGATTTACTTACTGTTACTTATCATATTAATATACATCCACATCTTATTTCCCTTGTTTTAGGGACCACTTCCGTGATTTGGACCATCTACATTTGTAAAGGTTAATGGTCTTCACACTGGGATTGTCGGATAAACTGTAGAAAATGTATGGTGTATGGTGAAGGTCACTCCAATTTTATAGGTGTAGCATGTGTATCTATTTGTACCGAAATTCTAAGCATTCTTTTGGGTGGATAGATTACCAGGAGAAGTTGGAAAATTTGCGATTTCTGAGATTGTGATATCAGCTTTGTATTAAAATCTTTTTCTCTAACTGGGCATGTTCTTCCGTATTCTTTTATGGGTGAACAAAGACCAGACCTAGTGTAGATCTTGTGATTACAATTTTCTTCATTCATTTGTCATCACTGGTTTTTCTTTTTTTCTTTTTTCTTTTTTTACAGCGGTGAACTTGTTTCTACTCATGATCTGAACAAATAGTATCCCACGTATGGTTCATGAATCATGATGCAGGGATACACAGCAACTGTATTCTTAATTCTAATGTAATGTTTACTTGACAAAACTGGTATCGTCTGACAGAGGATTCCAAGGAAAGTTGAATGAATGCAACTTGTTTTTCTATGTATAAGAATTTAGCTATGCATAATACCCAATGAGAGGGGTAAACCGTAAATGCAAATGAACATTAATACAAGGAAAGCTCGAATCCATCATTTCAATGAATTGGACTAGCAGAATCCAAGTTCTGCAAACACATTACCTGTGAAGTGAGGAATCATAGGCCCTTCCGAACCAGGATCTGCCAAAGGCAAAGATTTTGCAAGTTATACAGCGGTGACACAGTAACACATAAAAATTGAAATAGGGAATGAGCCTAATCATTCCTAAATTGCAGAGCGGTGACACAGTAACACATAAAAATTGAAATAGGGAATGAGCCTAATCATTCCTAAATTGCAGAGCAAACGTAAATAAATAACGTTGTTTATATAGCATCCCAGATTCTACGTGCACACAGACATAAGCAAGGAAAAAAGAATGATGAGCAAATAAAGGGCGTAGAATCACACAAAAATGTAATTTAATTTCTCATAGAACATGTTCTATGCTGAAAATTCTACTGCCTCAGCCAATTAGCCTTCCAAGTTGAGGGTACAAGTTAAAAGTTTATGACAGCATTATTTTAGTTTGTAAATGAAACAATAAACAGAACCAGACTATGGTAAAAAGTAGAGAGTTTCATCAGAAAACAACTTGGTTCTAGGTGAGGCTAGGTTAAATCTGTCACACATGAAGCAAGCCTACTGTAACGACACCTGGTGTCAGCTAATCGAACTGAAATCCAGCCTCATCCTAGGTAGTCTATAAGAACTTGCTCAATTCAAGTCGCATTTAGACTTCTCTGCGACAGCCTATGGTCATCAATCTCATCTACTGACTCACGTATTTGAACTTCTGTCAGATGTCTTGGCGGGGTTATCTTCCAGTCTTGGCTCGTTTCATGCCTGTGCTGCTAAATGGAGACATACTAGGGCTCATTCCAGGACTCATGCTTGGGCTTTCCTCCCTAAATGTCCCATTGATAATAGCCAGCTCCCTTAACTGCTGTTTCTTGTAAGTATCCATGGATTCATCCTGTGCAAAGCAAGAGAAAAAGAAGCGGATCTTTCACAGTAAGTTAATGGTGCAATAGAAAAACAGCATTTACAAAAAAGATATAAATGGAGCAGGAAACGGGAGAGCTAATAAGAAATGGAATCTCTGATTCATACCACTGGTTTTAGAAGACTTTCCAGAATCACTATCGCATGATCCAAGCGCGCATCCATGATATCCTCAGGGAACTCAGCTTCCACTAAGATGTGAAGTGGCTCCTTCAAGTGCTCGTACCCCGGTTTGTCTTTTAAGGTTTCTTCCTAAAGTTAAAGAGAAACTCTTATTAGAAAAGAAAAATCATATGAGTTCATTCATGCGCTTAGAAATTCACATTTTATTTGTAACATATTCACTACATCCATGTAAATAGTACTATCTTTCAGTAACCAAAATTACCCAGATTCGGAACAGTAACTATAATTTTGCAGAGTTGATGAAATTAAAGGATGATACCTTAACAGCATCCTTCACTGAGCCCTGTCCTCTTATGTATATTCTACATTCAGTCAGCATCTCCACTCTTTTCAGAGAATTTCCACGTGGCCCAAGAATTCGGCCAACAAAATTATACTGCACACAGTGTTCCGATAAGTAAGTCATCTTCTATTCATTCTTCACAATCTCTAACCAAAAAAGATTAACAACATGATGACTTGTTTAACTAGCAATACTTACATCTGGATACTTCTCAACTGGGACATCTAGTCGGATAACCCTCTTCACAATTGGGTTGTTAACCATTCCAGGAGATGCTGGCCAGTTTAACGGTGGTTGAAGCGGACTCATTTTATGGATGAGCTTTTCGTCCTAATAAAGATCATGGTTAATTTCCACCAAGTGATAAACCAGCCTTATAAATGTACTTAAGACCATTCAAGTGCACAAATATTATATATTCTACAGTCTCTATTCAAGTAGATGCTGTTAGACATGCTAGCAATGGTGGATTGCAGGTTTAAAATCTGTTTTCATTATTATATATTTATATTAAAGAACATGGAGATGAAATGAAAGTGTGAATTAGCACAGGCATTTCAAGCACGTAGTCTCCTTGCATAAACAGAAAGTCTAAGAATGCGAATAAATGACCCCCCCCCCCCACCTCCGAGGGTCCGTCTGTCCTAGTGCATAGGATTTGGCTTGTTACTAAACTATTAAACTACGTTAAGAAGTACAGCAACATATTCTGTTTCTATATAATCGAGTAGCGAACAACAACACAAGACAGAAATCACATAGTTGGCACACAACAGTATTGCACTATTGACTTCCTTGAAGTTAGAAATACATCATACCTCAGTCTGCATTGGATGCCATGCCCCGATATTCATTGGTCTTCCATTCGGATGTGGATGTAACGGCGGTAAAGGAAGATCATGCCCCATTCTTTCGAGTTCTGTGACCTGGCTGGCTATAGATGATGACACCTTCATTATCTCTGAAAAGTGAAAACAAACAGAAAAAAATGAAGTTTTAGTCCACTTCACTTGACAATAGAAAAACAAAATATAAAGTTCATGTGCTGTTAGCAAAGGTCAGAAATTGGTGTGTGAACTCTATTGTCCAAAAAACCACAATTCAAGTGCAGGTTTTGCGTGGCTATTATAAGGGTTTACACCATTAATCAGCACATGCACGTCTCTTTCAACACAAATCTAGTATAAACTACCAGATTCACACTTTACATTATGCACGTCATTACAAGATAAAGTGAAATAAACACATAATGCAACAAACAAGGAGAAGAAGAAAAAGGCTAGGAAGACCAGCAGCTGAACTAACCATGTAAATATTAACAATGCTGAGTTACTTGATTGTTAAAAAGTTAACAAACCTTGATTTAAAAGTCTGCTGCAACCAGGAAGAATCTGCAGGAAAGGATCTAACTTTTGCCTCTCTGCCAGTAAGTCTGCCAAATACCTACCAAATGTTAACCAGACATATCAGAACTTGTCATGAACCATACTCGTTAGCATATACCACAAAAGCATTAACTGCTTGTCAAACACTTCATATACACGTGTTGAATTTGTTGTTTGTCTTTTAGTTCCTTAATTGACTAGGTTTAAATTCTAAACTATCCAACACAAAAGATATATCAAGTCATCTTTACAATGCAGAGCTTTATGAAAGAAATACAAGGCATACATGGAGATTTAACACGTCATATACACGTTACTCACTGCAATTGCATTGCTCACCTTTTAGTTCCTTAATTGGCTATGTTTAACTCGTAAACTATACCAACAAAAAAGATATATCAAATCATCTTTACAATGCAGAACTATATGAAAGAATTACGAGCCATACAAGGAAATTTAACACTTCACATACACGTGTTACTCACCGCCGTTGTATTTGTTATCATTTTAGTTCCTTAATTGACTAGATTTTTATTCTAAACTATCCCAACTCGAAAGATTTATCAAATCATCCTAAAATGCAGAACATTAAACCACTGTGAGGCATACAAGGAAATAAACAAAAGATTTGCCAAATCATCCAAAAATGCTAACTTCATGAAATGGTTTTGAGGCATTCATGTTACAATCTTAACAAATATACATGCTGAGCATAAACAACTAGAGAACAACACAAACAGCTTTTCACATTCACAATTCATGTACACACAAACACACCACCAACAAGAATCAACAACATTTAACCAAGAATGGTGCCCAACCCAATAATCTTCAACAAAAGACATGAACCCACCAAGTGCAAACACAAATTAACATTGCCAAGCACATAAAACTAATCAAGAAAATGACAAACAATTAATTAGGCCAAATCTTGACCTTTGACGATCTGAGATTGGAGAAGGCCTGTGAAGTGGAGGTGGAACCGGCACACCAATTGGAGTATGGTGAAAGTAACTCCCAGGTGGTGGGATTCTCCTCTCCATGATACCACCAGTGAAATCTACAAGATAATCCAGCAAAACAAATCAGTCCCATAAAACAAAAACATATCGAAGCAAAGCAGAGAAACAGAGAGAGAGAGAGAGATAGATAAGAGACGTACAAGGCGGAGTGAAAGGGAAAGAATCAAGAATATGCCACCGGTTTGTCTGTTCCCCCGGGTGGGAACTCTCACTCTTGTGTGGTGGAAGGGAAGGAGAAGAGAAGAGAGAAAATGACTGCAGGGACGGAAAACCCCTACTAATACTAGTGTCTCTCTCTCTGTGTGTGAGAGTGTGTGCACAAAATCATGGGATTTGTTACATTTTTTTGGGGATTTTAGATTAAGATGATGATGATGCTCTACTTTGATTATTATAATAATCTTATTAACACATTGAAATATTATGAAAAAAAAACAGAGATTATTTTATTTAATATTTATCGCCTTTTTAATATAGGATGTAATGAAAATTTAAAGTCGGTTTAATTGGTGGTCAATTTACTAACTTTGTTATAATCGGTGTCAGTTAATGAGAATCTGAAACTATGTTCTCACGTATGTATGCGTGTGAAGCGTAATCTTGTAAAACATTATTGTTTTATTAAATAATATATTGAAATAAATGGAGTGAATATATAATCACATAATGACTTCAAACGTAATAAAAAATAACTAATTGAGTAATTAAACTTAATATAAATGGTGTGCTATAAATGTATATAGTTTTTGTAGTTATGCAATTAATAGTTTTGAATTGAACTATATTAGACATACGAAAAGTATTCTTCCGACGAGTTAAGAACCATCATATACATCTCTAGACTTTGGAAACATTCAACTTCAAAATCTACAATGCATCTTTTTCGCATGTTAATTTCTTCATCAGTTGAATATATTGTCAAGTGCTTCATATAAACATTCTAGTTTCATAATATGATATTTTTAGTTATTTTTATCGTATAATTTAAGAATAATTTAAGGTCAAAATGACAATCGGAAAAGTCAACAAAATCAAGTGTTACATTTATTATTAGACGGAGGAAGTATGTCTTTTTTTATAAGAACATATCATGGTTATTTTTAAAATTAAGTATAATACGTCATACAACTTTATGTTAAAAAATAAAAATTTAAGAAGATAATAAATAAAAAAGGAAAAAAAATTACGTCAATAAAATTCGAACCCAACAACTTCAACTAAAATAATGGTACAAATAATAGAGAAAAATCACGCCAACAAGATTCGAACCAAGCACCTTCAATAAAAATAATAATAATAATAATAATGGAGAAAAATCACGCCAACAAGATTCGAACCAAACACCTTCAATAAAAATAATAATAATAATAATGGAGAAAAATCACGCCAACAGAATTCGAACCCTACATCTTTTAATTAACTAATGACACATGTACGTACCAGATTGAAATTGGATGAGCAAGATCAACGGGTTAAAATTGATTGGTATGTCAATCAATTGGGTAAATCAATCTACTTATTATATTACTTTAAGGCATATGGTTTTAAACGGATATAAATACATTATATATAGTAATATACAATAATGATGAAATATCAAAATCTTGTGTTTATAGGGTGAACTTGGCATCATATTGCAATAGCTGCGTGTGATTATTTTATTTAAGATTTTCGCCTTTTTAAATATTGGGTGGAGTGAGTATTAAAGGTCAGTTACATTACTGGTCAATTGACTACCTTTATTGTAATTTCCATGTGAGTTAGTACTGAATTGGCAGGGCATTAATATCTCAAGAAAAAATAGGCAAGTGAGAATATACAACAAAATTCGTGTTTGTTTATTCGAGTCCAATATATATACTTGCATACTTGCATAGGTTGTACGATACATAATTGAATTTGATTGATACAATGTAGTTGAATATAATCACAACGTGTTCGTTAATACAATGTTGTAATGGTAATACATGAACGTTGTCTTTTATGTCAATTAAGAGGTTGTTGATATTTCATTCAAAAGTCTTGCCCTTAGGGTGAAGTTAGCATCGCACTACGATAACCAACCATTTATAGGAAAATGTAAAAGACTTTAAACTCTTCAATATCGAATGGAATGAATATTCAAGGTCAGTTACACACTAGTAGTCAATTGGCTAGCTCTATTATATATTCCACGTTAGTTGATGTGAACTTGGGACTATATACCTATGTATGTATTGCATCGATTACGACTTACTATATTTAGCACATGTCGATACGTACAGTCAAATATATTCACATGGTGTTCTTTGACGCACAAGATTGTAATAGTAGTGCTCGGATCGGATGTTGTTGGTATGCAAATTAGGGAGTTGTTGACATTTTAATTAAAAGTTGTAGTTATGATGTCCTCTTACATTTCAATTTACTTGTGGAATGACGTACAGTACTACATAAAATGTAGTTCACTCCTGACATGCTAATGCATATCTCTACTGCAATGTTTAACTGTGCCAATTTAATTCTTTTACTATACTAGTATTGGCACAAATCATAATATTTATAATAATAGTATGTCTATCAATGCACTGTATACATGGGGTGAAATACGAAGTTCGATCCATATTTTTTTTAAGTATAACAAGTGAAGTAAATAGTTACATCCAGTGGGCAAATTCATAATTTAAAATTAACCGAGGCTCTCTGTAATATTTCCTCTGCTCGATTTATATATATTTTATTACAATTTACTTATGAATTAACAATTGAATAGTGTACTCTATCATTGACTAAATTTCGTGTAAGGGTGTGCGTAATTTGAATTTTTTTGTTATTCTTTTCAAGTGCACATGTATTTTGTTTTTAAATACTTGAGGCATGACAATCCCGCGATCTATCCTAACTTTGCCCCTGCCTACAAGTCTACAACCCATCATCCACACAGTATGGCTAATAGCTTTCCTCTAAACATGACAAGCATACATATTCATGCATTAAAAACAACTTTTGATGGATTATAGACGTAATAAGAATGGTTCAACCAACAAGTAAATAACACGCCATATATCTAAATAATAATATAATACTACAAGTCTTGATACTCAGCTCTTTATTTTTTTTTTTTCGAAAATAATTATTGATTGATACTCAGCTCTTTATTATTGATGCACAACAATTATAGTCCTTACTGAGTTTATTGTTTGATTTCTCATTCCTCAAAGAAAAAGGCTAGAAAAATGTAAAAATCCGAAAAGAAAAATAAAGGTTTATGGTACTCCTATATTACATCAATGTTTATTTATCTTTATATATTTTATTTAAAAAAATTAATACTTAAACACTGCACCCTCGGTACCATAAGTTGCACCATTTTGATTTTTTTACGGTCAACAGTTTTCAAGTTTGTCCCGACCACTAATCGACCGAAGTCCCGACCATTTGGACTCACACGGTTACTCCTGGACTGCTATCCGGGATGATATGTTGGCCCCACAAACCAACACATGTTATAATTATCGTAATTTTTTCCTCACTTGTTCGCGCACCGAGAACATTCCAGTAAGTAGGTCACCCACCCTAAAATTGTTCCAGATCAAACACGCTCAACTCTGTAGTTTTTCTTGGTGAATTTTCGAAAAGAAAGGTGCACCTTGTTGACATGAGTGACGTTCTCAGTTTTTTAAAACTTTCTGAAATTACGGAATGTTGTAATTATAGTGTAAAAATTAATTAATATTCAAAATTAAAACCCGTTAAATTAAATGTAAAAAATCAAAGGTGCAATTGTTTAGGAAGGATGAGTATTTCACTTGACGTGAAAATAATGTGTAGTACTACTAGAAAAAGAGAGTCCAATCGAAAGACCAAAAGACACCTAAATAAAAAAACTGAACTACAGACACTAGACAGCAACTCAACCGCACATAATCTTTCTCGTTTATTAATTTCTCGCTCTAAAAATTTCAACAATTTCTTTCTTTCTTTCTTTCTCTCTCGCTCATCAAACATTTTTCTTTTCTCTCTCTGTACTGCATGGCCTCGCCCAAATCCAATTCCCAAAATTAGGGCACAAACCATCACTCTCTCTGTACTGATTGCGAGCTCCTCTATCGGAGATGTGATTTCAAGCCATTATTATTTGGGGTTTTATTCGAGCAGGTGAATTTCCGGAGAGTAATTTCATAAAAAAGCAGGTATCATTCAGGAGACTTTTAGTTAGGTTAGGGTTTTTCTCGCGCATGAAGGGTCCGTTAGATCGGACGAAGGTTGTGCTGCGGCACTTGCCGCCGACGATTTCTCAGTCTAACCTCGTCGAACATGTCGATTCTCGCTTCTCTGGCCGTTACCGCTGGCTCTCCTTTCGCCCGGGAAAATCGAGGTTATGCTCGTTTTCTAGCTCTCTATGCTTTTTGCTGATTGTTGCTATCTATGTGTTTTTCGCATAGTGATTGATACTTTGCTGCAAGCCTCGGTGTTTAATTATACTTGGGTTTAGAGCTTTTTTTTTTTTTTTTTTTTAAATGTATATTATTAGTAATAAATTTTTGGGGTTATAGGCTATAAGTTTGCAGGTAGGTAAGATCAGATATGGTTTTGTACTTGAGACATAAAATTCTTTTGAGGAGTAGTAGTCCAGCTTTTTTTTAAGAAATAAATGGAGTTGCATTTGTTTCTCCTAGGTACTTGTTATCGGTTGTTTGTTGGTCTAGTGTTATGACTTTGTTTTGTTGAGATAGTTCCTGTGGGTGTTCTACTGGCCCCATACGACGTCATAGCTTTTCCAGTACAACGGTGGAATTGTATTTATCTGATTAATATGTCGTGGCGATTTATGCAATTTCGGTGGGAATTGTATTTATCTGATTAACATGTCGTGGTGACGTATGCAATTTCGGTGAGAATTGTATTCATCTTATTAATATGCCGTGGCGATTTAAGCAATTGACGCGTATGCAGTATGAACTTTATAAATTTTGGAGGTTTCGATTTTCTGGCGTGACAAGGTTTTAAAATAGTTTTGCTGACGTGTGATCATCAATTTGATGTATTAGTTGATCTATCTATGCTAGAAAATTGGTTTGGGTTTTATTCTACTAATGTGGCAGTATTAATTCTTCACTCAAATCCTGGATATCTAATTCTGTCGTCTTGTGGCATAGATTTTTCCTCTGAACGGTAGTATGTTGTGTTCTGTTTTAATGCCAGCTTTGTGGTCAAATTCAATTTTCTGGGGAAATCTACAATAAATGCATCCACATATTGTGTTTGGAATATACTGTCGACCTCTGCTTTTAGGAATTTGATCGTTAGATGCATTCCTACCCCCCCCCCCATTAGCATTCCACATGGTTTATCACGCTTCGTAAGTTCCCTGGGAGTTATTCAAAATTAGCTGTTAGAGTAGTATAGAAGAACGTGAATGTGCAGGACAAAGGATTAGTAAAGCTTCTACATGGTTTGTGTTTGGTATTTGATCTTTTGTATAGTACTTAATTATGACACCCATATTGTCAGCAGTTGAGTTCTACTTATTTCCATATTATATTCTATCATAATTTGAATTTTTAGGTTTATAAACTTCTAGGTAATAATGGTGTGTACCAATATAACACAGTACCATTTCTCTTACAAAGATTTGTTGCTGTTGGCGCATTCCTTAATATCGGAAATGTCAGCACTTGTAATTAACAATATTCGGTTTTGACTGGATACCTACCTTTTCATTACATAATCCCTACTAGTTTTCTCCTTGCTATGAATTTGCAATTTCTAGATCAGTGGAAAATTCATATTTAATGACTATCTGGGAGGATGCAGTTCCTTGATGTGTCTTTCATCATCAAGTGCTTGACAGCTCAAAAGAGAGATGAGCATGGCAATTTGTCGCTTTCTTCATGCTGCTTCTTAACTATGAATATTTCTTTGCAGCCTCAAGCGTTTAACACACTCTAGAGCTTACATCGACTTTAACAAACCAGATGATGTCATTGAGTTTGCGGAGTTTTTTGACGGTCATGTTTTTGTTAACGAAAAAGGTGATGTTTCTATATGCGCTGTGGTTTTCCAGCCAATGTCTTTCTGTTCAGGATTTTCTTGTTTCAGCTTATTTTGATAGTTCAATCAAGAGTTTTTTATATGGTTCATTGTTTAGTGATGATGAGTTTGTGATTTTTGTCAAATCTTCATAAGGGATCTGCAATTCTTTTTACCTGGTCTAACATACTCATACTTTTGTCTCTTTCAGGGACTCAATTCAAAGCAAATGTCGAGTACGCTCCTTCTCAACGTGTTCCCAAACAGTGGTCTAAGAAGGATGGTCGGGATGGGACTATACTGAAAGGTTTATTTGTTTCTCCAATTGAATTTGACGTAGATATAGTTACCTGCCTGCACTTGCAGTTGATGTTCTTATTCACTTGCAGATCCTGAATATTTGGAGTTCCTTGAACAAATCTCCAAGCCTGTCGAGAATCTACCTAGTGCAGAGATACAGCTGGAGCGCAAGGAAGCAGAAAGAGCAGGTTAATCATGAATCTCCTTATGTTATTGCATATTTCACAATTCACACTGACGCGGGCATGTGAGGAAAAGAATAATGATGATGGATAAGCTTCATAAAAATCATTTTTTGTATTAAACCCGCATTTCTTTTTAGGTGCTCCAAAGGATGTTCCTGTAGTTACACCTTTGATGGACTATGTTCGTCAGAAAAGGGCTGCAAAAGGTGGAGCTCGGGTAGGATACCGGCCTCCTTTTTCTCCTTTTGATTTATTAGATTACATTATTCCTTTCTTGCCCATCTGAGAAAGACTGATTTATCAAACTCCTAAAAGATGCCTAGGTAGAGTCCTCCGAGTTGCAAATTTGATTTTGTTTGTGATTTATTGTGCCAACCTTTTGTATTAGGCGTTATTATTATGTTGTTAAGCTCACAGAACAAATTAGTCTGCCTCTGGCTGACCCAGTAATTTAATAGACTTGTGGAGGTGTCGCTGATTGTTATCTTTGAAAATGCGCCTTTTTTAATTCATCTCTCCTTTTTGTATGAGAAAGCATCGCATTGTCCTTTCCGACCAAAATGTATAGGCAATGAACAGTTGGCTTTCTGTTGTCACATTTAATTCTAGGTCAAGAAAATGCAACTTCCTCTACTAAATGTAGCCAATAAGTTATTAATTCTTTTAATTTAGAACTTCAGAAGAGTATGTGGTGAGTTCTTTAGTTAGGTATATAAATGATGTGGGAGAACTGTTGCTGCTCCAGAGTTATGGTCTGTTGATATGTAGAAGCTTACTGCATCATCTGAGGTTTTTTTTTTTTTTATTTTCTTTACCAAGGGATACACATTTGCATGCATGTAGGCACAATGCATATAAACATGAAAACACATGCATACATAACATACACACTTAAACTAATGTATTACTTAGAATAAGAATAACCCACTGTAAGATTAGTATCTAGATTTTTGCGGTATGACCTTTTTTTTTTTTTTTTGGGATATATTTCTCATATCCTTTCACTGTAGTCTACAGCTTCTTAAAAAAGCCAGAAGTGATGGAAACCCAACATTGGCACACTATACCTGTCTCTTAGTTTACTCACTGGTCATTGGACTTATAGACTATGATTTGTTGTGATCCCTTTCTTTCCCCCAAGACTCTGTGCTCCTAGTGCTCCAAGTTTACATTAGGTACAGTGGCAAGGTTCTCATCTAGATTTTTGCGGTATGACCTTTTTTTTTTTTTTTGGGATATATTTCTCATATCCTTTAACTGTAGTCTACAGCTTCTTAAAAAAGCCAGAAGTGATGGAAACCCAACATTGGAACACTATACCTGTCTCTTAGTTTACTCACTGGTCATTGGACTTGTAGGCTATGATTTGTTGTGATCCCTTTCTTTTCCCCCAAGACTCTGTGCTCGTAGTGCTCCAAGTTTACATTAGGTACAGTGGCAAGGTTCTCATCTAATCCCCTTTTCAGAACCATGCAACTAGATATCTAGTTACCTTTTAGTATGTTTTTTAAATAGTTTCTGATGGAAAATGTATATTCACATAATTGATTCTTGCTGCCTGTATCATTTTGTTGGACCTTTGAGCAACTTAAATGCAAGTGTCTGATTTCCTTCCTTCCATCTGACAGAGGACCATTGTAAATGGAAAGTCAACAAGAAGGGTAAGCGGGGTGTCATCCAGGGGTCAAGGGCCAGGTTCTTCAAAAAGAGGCTCCGGGAAAAGGGCTCCTACCACCATGGTAAATGAATTTATTTAGTGGTTCATGATTAAATAAAGTGGTTATTTATAACAATGATTGTAGAGTTATGGGTTAGAATTTAGTACTCGTGTCGCCAACCCCACCCCTAGCTCATGACCATGAAAGACGTTCTGAACCCGTCAGCATCAGAAGTAGTGAACAAGTGATAAAAGACAACAATTTCATAATCCATATTTCCCATATGGTTATGAAACCTCCTTTGTTTCTTGTATGTTTCTTGAGTTACTGAATGGTGTTTGTGCTGAGGACCAACAATGATGAAAGAAAAACTTTTATAATGGTTGATCTGCTAGAGTTCTGCTAGTTATCCGTTTTAACATTTACCGTGATTGATTCAAACTGCTGTACTAGCTTATGTACTTCTTTCTCTCTTCCTAGTTTTTTCTTGGATTTCTGTATGATTTTTTAAAATTAACGTTCTTATTCACTGCTGAAAGTCTTGTATGCTGGTTTTTATAACCAGCCTTGTATGCTCTTGAACTTTAAATAAAGTGTCAGATGAGTATGTAGCAATTGGATTGGAACTTTGAAGGCGATATTTTGTCTCTTTGTTGCATTGAATTAACGTCACTATTTTTCTTAACAGTATGTATTGAGAGAAAGCAGTAAAGCTGGTGGTGGAAAAGACAAATCAACTAACGTGCTGGTTCGAAAAAATGATGATCAGCAGCTCATGGATAATTCAATCGATATAGAAGGTGACAATGCTATGATTCACATTTCACTATTAGGTTTTAATTATTCAAATACAGTAATTGAATTTCATATGTGGTGTGTTTCCATACAGGTCTGGATATTCTAATTTATTGGGAATAAATGCCATTTTCTATTGCCACTTCTGCTTTGATTTTGTCAAATATCTCAGATGGGCGATACCCCCTACTAGTAGCCTGCATTTAGATATGATTTTCAGCAAATCTATTCACAGCCTGGGTTTTGTGCTTTCATGCATATTATGTCAATTATGTATATTTGAAATTTAGAAGTCAGAGAATTAGTAGTCTGAAGAACTCTTTATTTCCGTATGCAAATTATTGAAGCTTGGTAAAAAGAGCTATGTAAATGACTTTCACGGGAGATGTATATGTTTCAATAGTGTACTAAAATATACTTTACCGGAAAACACTGCCCTTTTCTTCTTCCTTGCTGAATTGTTTGTTTATATTCGTTAAATCTTAGTCCACTGGTTTTCTGGTGTCATTCTTTGTATCACGAGTCAGAATAATTGTGTAGGCTGCAGTTCTCAATCTTGCTTCATCTTGTTCTTTTCTTTGCTACTGGTGTTTTAGTCAACTACCATATTCTTATTTAACTGACTACAAATGCTGTTGCACTTGTTTTAGCAGGCTCAGGGGTCCACTGAATCTGGAAAGAAGAAAATCCTACTAGTGAAAGGCAAAGGAAAGGAAATATCAAATGTAAGCAATTTGACATTTTTGCCCCTTCTTTTTCCTGTTTACCAGTGAAAAAATTGCCACTTACCTTTTGTGGAAAAATTTATGTATTCATCCTGAAGTTCTTTTCTTTCGAGACTTATGTGCTTTCATAGTACTCATTATGGATTTCTTTGGGTTCGAGCCTTCGAGGTTATGGGCTCTTAATATCTGTCGACTTCGGTGCAGAGTAACTTGCGGAATGCTCCATGGCTCTATTTATTTCTCAACTGCACTATGATATACTGTCATTGAGTTACCTGTGTAAACAAAAAATTAATTTTAATATCTATCTATGGCTCTTAACTTCTATGTCATTCTTACATGATTATAGTTGATGTCATTCTTACATGATTATAGTTGATGTCATTCTTACAGGATTATAGTTGATGACAAATGCTGAGTGATTGCATGTTCTTTTGTGTGTTTTCATCTGCTGTAGGTAGATTGATAAGATAAGGTCCTCTCTAAAATTGGCTGTGTTTATGATGTTATACAGACACAGCTTCTCTTAGTTCTGGGCTGTGATCTCAGCTTCTCTATGGTTGAACAATAACTCGAGAGGGTCCAATAGGCAAAGATTGATTTTGGTATTAATATTGGCTAGTCTACAATGAATGGGTTTGGATATATTTGCTTTCTTGTGTTGTAATAATATATTGCAAATTGCTGGCTTGCCGGTTTCAATATTTGTCACCAATCATACAATATCCATGTTTATGTTTTATGAGAGTCCATCCCATGTAAATAATATACATAACCTTCTGTTTGCTCTTAGGTATCTGGTGGTTCATCCCCTCATCAGAATGCAGTAATCCTTGCTAAAAATTCACCTACATCAGCTCTTTCTAAACAGAATCAGCGACGTGAAGCCAGTGGAAGGATCATCAAGAGCATTCTTCTTAACAAAGATACTCGTCCTAATCAATTATCTTCTGGTTTGCAATCAGAACAGCGCAGTTATTCAAGTCAGGACAGGGACAAAAGACCTCCTCGACCACCAAGTGTGCAGTCATTTCAGAAAGATGCAAATGGGGTTCTCGAAGATAACAATGATTTGCTTACAACCAATGCAGACAAGCAAGAACGACGCACTAGGAACAAGGATAGGCCTGATCGTGGTGTGTGGGCTCCATTTCGCCGTTCAGATGGATCACATGCAAGTGATGAATCTTTATCATTGTCTACCTCACAATCTTCTCAAGTGGCTGATTCTGCTGAAGGTGGACACTAGTCAACCATTTAATTATTTTTCTGATTGATACAATCTTATGGTCTGTTACCTTTTCCGTTCTATAGACATGAGGTTTCAGTCTTATATATTATGTTCCTTCTCAGGAAATCGTGTAGATATGAAACGTGAAATGCTGGTTGGGCATGGTGGTGAGTACAGACCTCTTGGAAGTGGCCGTGGGAGTCATTACTCTGAAAACGGTCAGTTCTAAAATTTTAGATGAATATTTGGTTTGGGCTGCTTGCTTATAGATGCCTCTCCATTTTTCTCCAGGTTCATACAGGCATGGCGGCCGTCGTGGTTCCTTCACCGTAAAGGATGCTGATGGTTCTTCAGTCTCAGAGGGGAAACCTTCAAAAAGAGGAAGTGGTTCTGGCTATGGTGCCCATGAGGTGCTTCACGATTGGATGTTAATAGCAATTTCTATTTGCCTCACTTCATTGGTGTTTGACTTGAATTTTGTGATTCTACTTTCTTGCAGAAACAGGTTTGGGTCCAAAAATCCAGCTCAGGATCTTAGTCTCAATTCTATAATGGTAAGCTTTTAGTCTCTTTTAGCATCAAAGGAATTTTTGCTTTTAGTTTAATGCATTTTCTATGCAAATAAAACCCATTATAAGATCTCTCAAATGGTTATGGAGTAGATTTCGTACCGCACCAATCTAGTGTTCAGTAACTAAAGTGGCAGTCTGAGTAGGAGGAATCTGTTATGTGTATCACTACTAATTTATATCACTCGTGGGTGAGGATAATTAAGTGAGTGGTCGTAGATGGATGACAAGGCAAAAACATATAACGAGTCTTTGATTTCTTAGTTACATATGAAGCTTGTTTGACTGCAACTGGTAGTTGATGCTCAAGTTTTTGCCTTTTCGGGGTACTATTCTGTTTTGTGCTTTAACTTATTCGAAGGAGTTCAATTTATGGAGAAGCTGGTAAAATTGGCATGTTAGAGAATTTGGTGGGTGTTTGCAAAACTTACATATAAAATATTAATGAATTGCATGTTTGCAAACTTGTGCCCGTTTTCTCTTTGTAGATTCTTTTTTGGCTGTTTGGATTTTGGAAAACAACTTAGAAGTTGCTTAAGGAGTCCAACCCAGCTTCTCTTTTTGGAACTCATTCGGCTTAATTTAAGAGAATCTGACAACTTATTAATCCAGCTTCTTAAATTAAATTGTAAGTTGCAGTTTTATATGTTGTTGCAAACACCCCCTTGGTGCTACTAGTCCGGATTCTGGCAGTCATTTAGTATTAGTGGGTGTTTGCAATTCTGATAAACTGATCAAGGCTTTTTGCAAATCTCTATCAATTTTGCTTTCAAGTAGGCTTTTAATTCCTTCTGCTTATTGAGAATAACTCTGTTGGCACTCACTGAAGTTTTCTTACTAGAAACTCTGAACAAGAAAATCAATCAAATCTTTTTTAAAATTAGTTGTGGAGAGTTTGTTGATTCTCCTCTTGTTTATGGTTCACCTGTTTAATCCAATATGCTGTCACTGACATGAGTCATGGTTGCTTGAAAAAGGCTGTCACTGACATGAGTCATGGTTGCTTCTGCAGTGAATGCATTTGGTCAGTTACCAAATACAAAGCATACATCTGGCAGTGGACCAGATTTCTCTTTTGCTCAACAAGTATCCTGTACGGGCAGGATGGTTGAAGAAGATAGACGATTGCTTGAAAGTCTAGTCGTGTTTCAGGGGCCTGAATGGTATGGATACCAGTTGTATTTACTGCTCAGTGGGATGGGGAAATATGAACATAAGTTTAAGATGGCTAAGAATAGGAGCCAAGAAGTCGACAAGTGAATATAGACAGCATATAACAACACCCTTTTTCATTCAGCGGCCCTAAGAGGCTATATATTGATCGACAGAAGAATGAAGATCCTAATCTTGCCATTGATTCGCTGGTGATCGTGATATTATAGGTTACTAGAGATGACTTCTTTTCGCTGAACTGTAAATACAAAACCAAGAATGGTGTGCACTGCTACTCCTGGTTACTATATATGTTTAATCTAAGCGGTCCGCCATCTGGCTCTGGTGAATATACAACTATATGTCAGGTCTAGTGTTGGGGTTTTATCTGTAATATGTTTTTCCAGACTGGCTCCCCTTGTGTTCTTTTTGTCCTGTATGGTGCTAAGAAATTGAACTGGGGTTGGCATTTAAGAATGATAATTGGTTTTGGGGGTTGATTGAGCCTTTTGACAGTGTAATGTCGCCCCTTGTCTTTGTTACTGCCTGAATGCCTTGGCATGTCATACATTGCTTGCCAACATATTTGTGAATTACGGTGTCAAATCAAGGACAAGTACATACTACTGTTTTCCAGTATCTACTTGTCTGGCAAATTTGGTTAGTTGTTGAATCAGCTGTGTTGTGTTGGTCATGTAGAGTTGTTATTGTGTGTCCTTTTCTTTTCCTAATGTGTGTAATAGTGTGGGCCTGTGGGGTGTTACCTCTCTTCTTGGACCACTTACCAGTTATGTTGACTGTACTTGTTGATGGGCCGGGAGTAAAAGTTATAAGGGCCCTTAAGGCGAATGGGTATATTATGGTCAAGTGTAGTGGAAGCATGTAGTTTCATGGGATCATAATGAGTAATTATTGCACTCTTGAACATTAGAATGCTGGCAGACGATAGTGCATAATGCAAGTATATTCAAAAGGTGAATTATACTATAGTTTAATAATGTCAGCCAAGAACAATGATGTAATTTTGAATGCTTTTCTTTCTCCGCCTTTCTTGACATGTACTGAGTTACTAATTATGAGTAGTTGCGTGGAGGTTTTAACGAATGATATACATAACTGCACGATTCTGCGATTTCAGGACTGACCTATGTTTTCATACAATGGCCACGGTTCTGGAACTACAGGTTCTCGATTCCATGTGGTTCTAGGACTGACTTGTGGAGTCTTAGACGGGTCTGGGTCCAATTCCAGAGCGGTTTTGGAACCATATTCTTTTGTTTTTAGGACGTTCTGATTGGATTGCAATGTTTATCACTTTTTCTTTCCCATGGAAAGGTAATGAAAAGCAGCAAACAAAACTTGAAAAGTGGGAGACTTTTTCTTTCCCCGCCTTTGAAAATGAGGTCCTGTGAAGTTGGACCAGCAAATGGATAGACTGTGTTGCAGTGATGTTGAATTTGAAGAGTGATAAGGTGGTGCGGTCGATCATAGGACAAATAAGTGGTCCTGAGCCATAAGACAACTACACTGTGTCTAGTAGAAAATTTGTTCAGATATGAGCTAAAGTGGGTCCAACTCGACAGCGACAGAGTGCGAATAAACAAGTTATCTTCTTCAACCTGTTTCAAGAATAATGCCACAGTTTCCAAATTTGAGAAAAAAAGAAAAGAAAGGGAAAGAATGAGTTAATGAAAAAATACCATTGAATAGGAACATTTCATTTAACATTTTATTTTAAAATTTTCAATTATTTTTTTAAATAGTTTTTAAATGCGTAAAGCACACATGCTTTAGGCACACAACCGGACATCTAAAGCCCGGTTGAGTGAGTCATATTTACCAAATTTACTTCACATATAGTACTTGTTAAAAAACTGGTCAAGTTTATTAGATACAAAAGTAAAATTGGACATTGTCATAATAGGGGGTACCAAAATCGAAAATCGAATAACGTCTACAATAATAAAATGGTTTAAATTTTAAATTTTAGAATCGATCTCAAATCACATAAATTTTACATTATTTGATTTTAATTTGATAATTGAGTTTCAAATCACACACACACACACAGATATATATATATATATATATATATATATATATATATATATATATATATATATATATATATTCACACGCGTAGCGTGTGAACCCTTCTCTTTATTGTGGTTTATATTGAGTTATTTTCATATTAATTTGATAACGATTTGCGTAACGGTAATTTAACAAGCACTATATCCAATTTTGATAAATACTTTATAATGTCCGCTTAACTTCTTTAATGTTAATGGTAATGAGCAAGTAATATGTAAAGTTCATGTACGTATGCAACTCTTCGAATAGTAATTGGTTTTAAATGCTGAAACTTCGTTGTTTTTGTTGTGTCCTGTGTTTTCTATTTCGCTTCTTGTGCTCGCGCCTAAATCAAGCTTTACTCTTGTGTGTGTTAACTGACACTCAATGTAAATTTGAGACGTTAGCTCGACTCAATCGGGTGATTTATATGTAATGAGCACGTATAAATTCGAGGATATATTGTCAGTTGAGACATACATTTACTCATTATTGGTTATGCTTGATACACCTTCTTAGTGAATTTATTTTGTAGTATAAAATACAATTAAACAATCTGAACATAACTAAACTGAATAAAATAAGTTTTCAGTCTAATATAACAGAGACTAAATAAGCAAACATAAAAGATAAAAGATAAAGTGACGTTCATAATCGATCCCAACTCAAGAATAAAAGGCTTAAGTTCATGGAAGTCTCATCTCACATAAATCATCTACTTTAACGTTAGATTCTCCTGATCATGATGTGTTATCATCCAAGTGAAATTAATGAAAATCTGATTTTGTTAGACATTGTACATCGTGTAATTCAATAAATATAAAAACAATCGATTATAGTGGTTAATTCTATTCGATTCATCAATTGAAACTGGTCAATTTGATTTTAATTGCGTGGGCTACAACTTTATTAGATAGATAGTATATTAGATAGATAGTAAATGTATTATAGTTGAGTTATATTTGGTATAACATCTCATAAACCCGTCTTTATTAATCATCAAATTTGCTCGTAAAATTTCAAATTAAAAATGAATGTATCAATTCAAATAGTATTTCCAAACCAAGAATAGACCAGAAACAGCAAAAACATTTAAGGTATTTAATTAAGTGTTTAACCAAAGTAGATAAAGATGAAAATATAGTACTCCAATTAGATTAGAGGAGAGAATAAAATCATAATCATAAATAAAATAAATAGAAATAGTTTGAAATAAAGAGAGAGTGATATAGATATTTATTTGTCGCGTTTGACATGAATCAATTGATTTATTGTGTCAGTGAAGATTCTGTTACTCTTCAGTAAGACACACTCTCACTCCATCAATCAATTCATCACCACCTCAACAACAAAATACATTATACATACATACATACATACAGTAGATATACATACATACATACACTACACTACACGCCTAATCCTCCTCCTATTCCTATACAATCAACAACACAAAAAAAAAGCCAGCCGAATGCTGAAAAAGTAGATAGATATAGAAAAAAAGGAGGAGGTTGAAGAAAGTAATCAAAACCTGCAGTTCACGCCCAATCTGCTTTTCATTTACTCATGCGTTGACACTTGACACCACCACCGCTAGTTTTTTTTTTTTTTTTTTTGTTTCTCAGGCAACTTTTTACAGTTTGCGGTGAATTGTGAATTGCAATCTGCTTTTGATTTTGCTTGTTGCTGGTGAGTGATTGGGTTTTGATATTGATGAATCTGATTTGATTGTGATTGATGATTGTGTGTGAGTAAGTAAGTTAGTTGCTGTGAATTACTATGTAGTTAGTGGATCTAATTGGTTACTATATGCTTAGTTTGGTGAATGAATTGTGTTTTTGTTGATTATGATTTTGTAAATACTCATCGTCCTCGAATTTATTATGCTACGAGTATTTTCAATTTCTGTGACCATTTATTAACATAACTGTGATTTTCGGCCAAAAGGCTGTTCTGGAAACTTGAGGCGTTATTATCATGTGATTTTAGTTTTAAAAGCTACTAGGAGAGTTTACGCAGTAACTAACGGCCATTATTTGGCCATATTCTTACCTAGAAACTTTCGTCTCTTGATTCTAGATGTAAATGCCAGTAAAAGCTCTGGTGCAGACCGGTCCATTCAAAATGTATATGTAGGTTTTGTTGAAATGAGCCATTATACAGTAAGCAAACTCATGTGGCTCCTAATTCTGTGAGTGAAACTGCATTCATTTTTCTAGTCAGACAAGCTTCATTGCAGTTGCAAAAGCATCATTATCCCATTATTGTTCTGGCCTGTACTTGCACTGTCCCGAACCTATTGTAACAACGTTCTTTATCTTAAACACGGACGGCATTGCTGCCTTATTACTTTTGGTATGTTGAGCAACAGAAAAGGCAAGTTCTTTGATAGTAAATGCATGTAATGCACTGAAACGATTTTAATGTTTTCTGTTCTGAATCAAATCCAGCAAAATCTAATTTGCACTTAGTTGTACGGAAAGGTATATGAAATGAACTGCCCTTTGGTTCAAGTAATGATATGTTTAAGAGTCTGAAAATGTATGTTATGTTTAATCAGCTGCCATGGTTTACTTGCTCATTGCCTATTTAAAGTTTTTTCTCTATTAAAATCACGAGCATCTCCTCTTTCTCCCTCTTTGATGGTAGAAGCTACCAATCTTATTCTCATGTTTTTGTTTACTCCCATCATGGGATATGTCTGTCAGTGGATTCATGAATATTTGTTTTGCGTTTTACAATATGTATTGCTTTCATTGACCTGTCACCAATGCAATGAGCCATAACAAAGGCTTCGGACCACTTTCTGTTTCAAAGTCTGGATAACGGTACTCAGCAATACTGATTCAGTGTCTCTTATTTAGGTGAGGCGTAGCATCACCGATTAGAATCCACAAATCCCAGAAATAATGCAGAACACATTATAATACTGACAGTTGTGAGGCATACTTATGGCATCTTCTGGCCTAGGACATGGAGGAGCTGGAAGTTCAAGATCCGCTAATGGGTTCAAGGTGTCGTCTAGTTCAGTTGACTGGCTGGGAAGAGAGATGCTTGAGATGAGACTGGGGGACAGAGATGAACGAGATGAGGACAGGGTGAGTTTTGTTGCATTCAGGAGATTAGCATTCATCTTCCCTCGTTCTCTGTCAGTTTTTGGGTGGACAGCAACCCTTTCTTTCCCCTATATATGAAGATATAAGAATTGCCTGATCGTTTCTAAGTTTTGTTTGTGATCAATATGATATTGTTCATCCATGCAGGATAGTGAACCTGATACAATTGTTGGTGTGGGTACTGAAACTGGACATGTCATAAGGACCACTATTGGTGGGCGGAATGGTCAACCCAAGCAGGTTAGTTGAGATTTAAGAAATATAATGTCAATTGGCAAGCACAATCCTTGTTGTAATTTATATGTTGTATGCATTGGCAGGTGGTTAATTACATAGCAGAACATGTCGTTGGGACAGGCTCTTTTGGAGTAGTGTTTCAAGTAAGCTATGTTGCTGTATTCTTTTGCTTGTTCACAGGCTTTGCATGTCAACGTCTGATATCCGGTTATGCTGCTTTTGTTCTCATCATACAATTTAATCTGTTTGCAACAGGCAAAATGTAGGGAGACCGGAGAAATTGTGGCTATTAAGAAGGTTCTTCAGGACAAACGGTACAAGAATAGAGAGTTGCAAATTATGCAGATGCTGGACCATCCGAACATTGTGGCACTAAAACATTCATTTTTCTCCACCAATGAAAAAGAAGAACTGTACTTGAATCTTGTTCTCGAATATGTTCCTGAAACTGTTAATCGCATTGCACGTCAATACAACAGGATGAACCAGCGAGTGCCATTGATATATGTCAAACTTTATACATATCAGGTAAATAGAGGATTCCATTGATTTCTAGTATTGTTGTAGATATGTCTTTAATTTTACATACACTTCACCTGGAGTAATTACATAAGGTCCAGTGTAGTTCCTTGCTCTCAGTTTGTATATGAGATTAATATTACGTATCCCTGAATATGCTTTAATTGATACTTATCCAACTGCGTGAATGCCAATAGATATAGCCTGTCATAGATTTTCTGTCTTCAGTAAGTTCCCTTGTCCCTCTTTTATGCTTATGGAATCTGCAGGGATTTTCTTAAAAGAATGTCATGGGTCTTTACTCCCCCTGCGTCATTTTGCTTATGGCATTCTTGTATGGCCGAATGATGGTAGTTACTGCCTTTGTCTGACCTGTGACATAGGGCTATATTGGCCTCAGAGACATTGTGCATCTGTCTTCGTTTCTTTAAACTTGTTATCTTTCTGGATTTAGAACTTATCCTGCTTAAAATGGACAAGCTTGCAGTCAAGTAACTAGACTGGCGTGTGAACATATCTAGACAAATAACTTGATACTACCATTCATTCAGGCAAATCTAAAACATTCTAGAAAATTTACTGATCCAGTGGTTCAAAATTCTTAAGCAAGAGCTGGGCATCTTGGAAACCGGAATAATAATTATATATTATGTGAAAAAGTTGCATGCCATGTTGAATCTCATAAAAATCGCCCAGTTGAGGACTTGAGGCTAAGATGCACTAAATCAGTAATCTTAATTAGTGGTAATTCGATGTTGCCTTGTAATACATTTCCTAGCAACTTTTAGATTTTGAGATCTGATTCAGGCCACACACATTTTAGTCAATTTAAGCCCTGATGAACTTGATGATATGGTCCAAAATACATGTGTCAGTTTATTTTTTAACTTGAATGAGGGTATTCGGCTCCACTCTGTTGTCTCATGATCCACTTCTTGCTTTCTTTTGTTGGCATCTCTTATTCTCTTTCTCACAAGTTCCTTTCTTTGTGTTGCAGATATGCCGAGCACTTGCTTATATACATAATTGTATTGGGATTTGTCACCGTGACATAAAACCACAAAATTTACTTGTAAGTACCATGGTGCTTTTAATGCACTGTAGGCTAGTCTATATGAAACATGCATCCCTGTGTTTAATTAGTTGCATGCAAAATTGGACAGTGTTGATTTTTCCTGCTACGAGAAAATGTAGAGGCAATGTATGAATATAGGCCAATATGGTGCATGTCTAGATATTAAATGCTTGCCATTGTCTAGTTAAGCTTTCTGAGTATTGAAATGACATTGTATTTATAAGCTACATTTCCAAAGTTTCCCAAATAACTTTGGTTGTTAGATTAACATATAACCAGAGTATCGTTTATGGGTAGATTAACATGTGAAGTTGTGAACAACCTAATACTCTAGTAGAATCTTCATAACAAGGAATATAGTGGTTCTTCATTGATTTTCTTGATGGTAGTTCGACCAAATGGAAATACGTTCCATAGAATAAACAGGAGCATGTAATTCTTGTAGTTATAGACTTGGAAGAAACTATTGACTGTGAAAGCGAATTGCATGATATCTACAACTGAGAAATCATCCTGATTTGATTGCAAAAAGATAATGGATAATGATTCCCAGTGTATTTACATTATAGCATGTGGGCCCTGTACAAGTTTCTCATAGATGTGAGTAGTGAATTTGTGAAGCTATGCACGTGACTAGATATTGTATTGTTAAAATAAATATTGGATGTATATTCTTAATAACCTTAAATTGTTTTGGTTTACTTCCAGGTGAATCCACACACTCATCAACTGAAAATTTGTGATTTTGGAAGTGCCAAAGTTTTGGTAAGTTTCATGCGACATTGTCACTGCTTCTTATTGATATTCTGCATTGCTCATGTCTTGTGTTCTCACACCAGGTGAAAGGAGAACCCAATGTATCCTATATCTGCTCAAGATACTACCGGGCTCCTGAACTTATATTTGGTGCTACGGAATATACGACTGCTATTGATGTATGGTCAACTGGCTGTGTGATGGCTGAATTACTTCTTGGACAGGTTGCTTATATTGATCTAAATTCTGTACATCCGTTCCAATAATTTCTTCATTTTCCCATTTCTTGTTCTGATATAGTTGTGATCCTCTTATGCAGCCCTTGTTTCCCGGAGAGAGTGGAGTAGATCAACTTGTTGAAATCATTAAGGTGTGTGTGATGCAATATTTTGAAATTAAGACTTTTTCTTCTCCTAATGTTTATTAGCATTAAACACAATAGGGGTTTCCCTATACGTGCCAATGAATATGATTCTATCTCAAGTAAGCATCTAAGTTGATCTTCACCAACATAAGACAAAGAATGCCATTCAAAACACATTACCTTGCCTGATACAAACACTTATTTTAATTTTCTCAAAAGTTGATGGATTCACCTGTTCTATGTGAAATGCCTTTAGTGTTATATAATCCTGAAAGAAGATTGGTTTGGGTTTACCCTGCGCAAAAAGAATATTTATTTCACAGTCGATGAGAATAAAGATATTTCAGATTAAATTTATGGATTGCTGGAAAACAGGAAAGCAATCATAAGCTACTGACATATTAGACTATTACTCCATTAAGATAGTATTCCTTAGTCTTTATCGACTGCTATCAAAATCATGTAGTATAAGTGTATAATTTTCCATTTGGTTAATGTTGGTTTATTTGATACAGGTTTTGGGAACACCTACCAGAGAGGAGATCAAATGCATGAATCCAAACTATACAGAGTTCAAATTTCCACAGATCAAACCCCATCCTTGGCACAAGGTAATTCCTATTTCATTGTCCCGGTGAGAATTTAGCAAGTGCTTTAAAGCTTGTATATAGTTTTCCCTCTATTTAGGGTCAAACTTAAAAACTTCATGTGATTATTGTACATCAGTAGCAATAGCATGAGAGTCTGAGACCACGAGTATAAATAGATTCTTTATTTATTTATTTATTTTGGTAAAATGCGAGTGCAAAACAAACTGATGGTTAGCATGAATCTGGTATGAACCTGATTAAGTCCCCTCTTCTCTGAGGTGCTATGAAACTGTAGGTTGCACCAGTATTGACCTAGACACGGGCTATTTCTCTATAGAATACAACACTCTCGCCACTACGCCTACAGAGCTGATCGCTTAGCCCAAGTCTATTCTGTCTCATTCACTTGTGATTTTCAGGCAGTGGAGGATGCCTGCTGTACTGTTGAATTCTAACCATAGTCAGAACTAGAAAACTGTATGTGTTTCATGGAACATATATGCTAGTAAATTTACCTATTGACCTTTGTTACATTTATTGTTTGTATTTCATTTGTATGCTTTTGCAAGCTAGTTGCAGGTGCATAAACCATTTCAATGATACTCTCATGTTTTGCATTTCAGGTGTTCCAAAAGCGTCTGCCTCCAGAGGCTGTGGACTTGGTATGCCGGTTTTTCCAGTATTCACCAAATCTGAGGTGTACTGCTGTAAGTTCCAATATACTAACCTTCAACTTGCTCGACTGCAATTTAAAGTCTGTACTCTAAAAGTTGTAGCCTAAACTGTGTATTGCAGTTGGAAGCTTGTATTCACCCGTTCTTCGATGAATTGAGAGACCCCAACACCCGTCTTCCAAATGGTCGCCCGCTTCCTCCACTCTTTAACTATAAACCTCAAGGTAAGCTCAACTCCATACTAGATACATAAACATATTATCATATTTGATAGTTGATACAATATGCAATATATCAGATATCAGATAAGCAGTTGCAATGTTTGATGAACTCTTGATGTGTCCTTTTGTTGTTTGCAGAGCTTTCTCGTATACCTACAGAAACTATCCACCGACTTATACCAGAACATGCACGAAGGCAGAACTTATTCATGGCTTTTCACTCATCATAATCACTACACACCACCGAAGTAACTTTCAGGCTCGACGATGATGTGTTCAGTTTTGGTCTTGAACAGTTAAAAACCGCCGTTTCAACTTGCAACTACTTAACTGTTCCTGGAAGTATGATGAATGTTGTCTTACATGAGGGTGGTAAGGCCTCATGAACTACTTCTACAGATATGTATCTGTCTAAAAGGGGAGCGTGAGATTGCAAAATGTTTATTGTTGGATAATGAAAGACAACTCTGTAGATCCTTTTTCCATGTGTTTGTTGCGCAAAAGAGTATGTTTGCACTTGGAGAGGTTCATAGTTTGGTGCTACTCTAAGATGTAAATTGTTACACTTGTCAACTTCGTTTTTGTATAATCTTGGAGGTGATGATTTCGTTTATGGAGTTTTGAAATGATTTTGCACTGTACTGGTCACTCATTTTCATGTGGAAAGCTTTAGATATATACTCCAATAACTGCTCATATTTGCTGCGTAATAATTAATACTCACCGCAGCAATTACCGTCGACTTTCTAGAGGGGCTAAACGATGTGGTTGAAACTTCAAAAGCTAGTAGTATAAAATTGTGCGTAGTTTAAAGTTTTCGTCTGAACATAACTTGATTTATTTGTAGTATAAAATACAACTAAGTTGAAGATAATTGAAGTAAACTAAATGAATTGAACAAAACGTTATAGGAATTGAACACGAAAACGGAACTAATGAAAAGTAATCCTTCTCACAATGTTACTGTATACAATAGCTCTATTTTTCCAAAAACAAATATGGAACCGAATCAGATCTTACATAAACTCGCGAACTAATGAAAATTGATCCTTCTTAGAGCGCAAATAGCTTTTTGGAGTAATAAACTTGAAACCGTGGGTAAACCCGGACCCCGACCGGACCGGAATCTAGCTTTGTAGTACTTGGTAAACCTACGGCAAACCAAAGCAGCAAAACCCTGCTCTGCTCTGGGCACATTTTTGCCGCTCAGTGGTCTTCTTCTCCTCCAAATCAAACCATCCATCCATGGCCTCCTCCATATCTTCTCACTACTCCACATTTGCTGCAGCACTTGGACGTAATCATTCCAATTCAATTCATCTTTCCTCTATCTCATCCACACGATTTCTTCGTGGTTCCATCAATTGGGATGCCTTGAGTACCAAATTTCACATATATACCACCAATCATGATAATAATCCTATTAGTCGAATTCACAGACTAGACGCCGGTGCCGCCTGGAGGTATAATCAATCGCCGGCGCCCTTGCAGGTTATTAATGGCAATGGGGCTTACTCCTCTCCAGGTAATTCTCACTAATTCGAATATCTCTCTCTCTCTCTCCTTTTTTTTTTTTTTTTTTTTTTTTTTAATTATGCATTTTTCTCCCTTTAAATTAATTTGTTGTTGTAGTGACTAATTAAATTCACTCCCTTTAGTTATGAATTTTTTAATTTTGCTTGCTTTGAAAAGATTGATTGTTACCTCAAGTACTAGTGTGGAGCTAAGAGAATGCCCTAATATGATATAAGTAATAATTAAGTGCCTGTTTGCAAAAAAAATTTGGGATTATTGAAGTGATTAATTGAAGGATAATCAGATAAAAGTTGGGTTTTTAGTCAATCTGGAGGCTGGCTATTTGTAGAGTTGTTATTTTCTAGGAATCAACTAATCAGTTGCTTCAACACTTATTTTGATATGGAGATTATCACAAGTTGTCTTTTTGCAAACAAACTTTTCAAGATTCTCAGCTACAGTCAGTTTTGAATGAGCTTCTGAAAACAAGCACTAACATTGATGCTTAGTTATAGTGATATCACTTTATTTCAGCTTGTTTATCCAGTAATCTTTCTTTCAGCTACACCACTATTTTTATATTATGTCATAAGTTCATGTCCGTATCTACTGTCCTTGTAGTCGAAAGGGTCTCTGTGTTGGTTATTGGAGGAGGTGGAAGGGAGCATGCACTTTGTTACGCACTGAAAAGATCTCCCTCCTGTGATGCCGTGTTTTGTGCGCCTGGAAATGCTGGGATTTCTGGCTCAGGGGACGCAACTTGTATACCATACGTTGATATCACTGATAGCTCATCTGTGATTCGTTTTTGCCGCGATTGGGGAATTGGCTTGGTTATAGTTGGACCGGAGGCTCCTCTTGTTGCTGGTCTTGCTAATGATCTTGCCAAGGTTGGGATTCCTACTTTTGGGCCGTCTTCTGAGGCTGCTGCATTGGAAGGTTCGAAGGATTTCATGAAGCAATTGTGTGATAAATATGCAATTCCAACTGCCAAGGTTCGTAAAATGTGGTTGGATCATATAGCTTCTTTTTCGTCCTGCTTATCTGAGGTCTTGTTTGCTGCTTATAAATTGTATGCGCATTGACTTTTTTTAGAGAAATCAGCCTGAAACCTGACATTAATCTCCAAGCAATGATTTTTATTGCAGTTATGTGATTCTAGAGTATCTTGCCCTATTTTATCCGATTCACCTCGTTGTTGAAATTCACATTAATGCCTAATGTGTGGAAATTCTTACTTATTTCGAGCATGATGGATATGTTGAGGCTTTATACCTTTTGATTTATATATCTGATGTTTTCATAGCTTTCTTCTTATCCATGCTCATGATTTTTTGCAGTATAAAACGTTTACAGACCCATCTTCTGCAAAAGACTATATCAAAGACCAAGGTGCTCCCATTGTTGTTAAAGCAGATGGTTTAGCTGCTGGCAAAGGAGTTATTGTTGCCATGACAGTTGAAGAAGCATATGAAGCAGTCGACTCGATGCTTGTTCAAAATGTCTTTGGCTCTGCTGGTTGTCGTGTCATTGTTGAAGAATATCTCGAAGGCGAAGAAGCATCATTCTTTGCTCTGGTAGATGGAGAGAATGCAGTAGCTTTAGAATCAGCTCAAGATCATAAACGAGTCGGTGATGGTGATACAGGACCAAATACTGGTGGAATGGGGGCCTATTCCCCAGCCCCTGTCTTGACAAAGGAACTCCAGTCTGTTGTAATGGAGTCTATAATTTTACCTACGGTTAAAGGAATGGCTGCTGAAGGATGCAAGTTTGTCGGTGTTTTATATGCGGGACTTATGATTGAGAAGAAGTCTGGATTACCTAAGCTGATTGAGTACAATGTTCGGTTTGGAGATCCTGAGTGCCAGGTCAGTCCTTATTCATTTACTTGATTGTGGTTTAGAGTTTCAGATCTTCATACTGATAACATTCATATTTCCATAAAATAGGAGGTAAAATGTATTTTCCTTAGATAATACAGTAATAATCATCATTGCACCTTGGCATGTGCTTGTATGGAATAGGCATCTGGTTGGGATCATGATTAAAGATCTCGGCTTTGGCATATATTTCTGATCCCTTGAAAAGATGAATTGTTATGAGATTTTCTGTAATGTTTCTCGAAATAAAAATGAAAGGTTTGTTAAGGAGAAAAAAAGTTTAGTGTTCTAAAGAGTTTTGAAAATTCATTTAGATTTCATATGGATAAGTTGAACCATGGGTGGTGACAATTATTTTTCAAGGCAATTTAAAGGCAAACTCAGTTGCTTGTGTGAATTGCAGGTTTTGATGGTTCGTTTGGAGTCTGATCTAGCACAAGTTCTCCTCGCAGCTTGCAGAGGACAACTATGTGACGTATCTCTCGAGTGGTCTCCTGGCTCTGCAATGGTGGTCGTAATGGCCAGTAACGGATACCCTGGAAGCTATACAAAGGGAACCGTGATTCAAAACCTTGAAGAAGCAGAGGCTGTGGCCCCAACTGTTAAGGTCTTTCATGCTGGTACAGCTGTTGACCAAGACGGAAACTTCATTGCCACAGGTGGCCGTGTACTTGGAGTCACGGCCAAAGGGGCGGATCTTGCAGAGGCTCGAGATCGAGTGTACCAAGCTGTTGAGCAAGTTAGTTGGCCAGAAGGATTCTATAGAAAAGATATTGGATGGAGAGCTCTTCCACACAAACAACTGTGATGGCTATTAGTTTGAGATGTTGAGTCAAAACAACAATTTTGTATTATTGGCAATTTCCTAACAAAGTTTTACTGTAGTTTTTTATATTCTAGTACTTATGTTCCATTGAAATATAGTATTGTCTGACGTGAAAGTTTAGCAAGCAGATCGGAGCAAATAGAACATGAACACAGTTTAGCAAGCAGATCGGAGCAAATAGAACATGAAACATATTCATGAATAATTTTGCTGCGTGTTTCATTTGATTATGGATACAAGCGGTTTACTTAACAGCACTTTGAGCTAAGGATTTCTTGTAAGCTTATAAACACCATTCCGTAGTCTCAAAGTATTATTTTGATACACCAATGTATCGAACAAGCTGAAGTCAATACTGAAAAAGTGCCAAGTTTGGGTGTTTGCAAACGAGCTCATCGCGAATGGGCCCTAAGTGTTTTCAAACGGGCTCAATTCCTTAATGAATGGGCCATAATTGTTCTCGAACCGGTTCAAATTCGTAATGAACGGGTCCTAAGTCTTCTCGAACAGGCTCAAATTCTTAATGAACGCCTCATGTCATTAACAAACGGTCCTAAATGTTCTCGAACTGGCTCAAGTCCTTAACGAACGGGCCCAAGTTCTTAATGAGCAAGCCTTAAAATGTTCACGAACGGCTCAAATCCTTAGCAAACAGGCCTTTAGTGTTGGCAAATGAGGTCAAGTCCTTAACGAGCAGGTCCGAAGTGTTCTTGAACGGGCCCAAGTTCTTAACAAACGAGCATTAAATGTTACAGAACGGCTCAAGTCCTTAACGAACAGGCCCGAATTCTTAATGAACGAGCATTAAATGTGCACGAACAGGCTCAAGTCCTTAACGAACGTGACTTAAGTGTTCTCGAACGGGCCTAACTTTTCTCGAACAGGTTCAAGTCCATAACGAACATGCTTTACGCGTGCTTGAACAGGCTCAAGTCCTTAGTGAACGGGCCTAACTTTTCTCGAACGGGAAAGTCCTTAATGAATGCGCCTAAGTGTTCTCGAACGGGCTCAAATCCTTAACGAGCGGACCTAAAGTGTTCTTGAACGGTTCATTTGGATTTGTGAACGGGCTCAAATCCTTGATGATCGGGCCTTGAATGTTCACAAACGGGTTCAAGCTCTTAATGAATGGGCCTTTTTAGAGTTTGCGAGAGGGCTCAAGTCCTTAATGAGCGAGCCTTAAGTGTTCTCAACAATCCTTAATGAACAAACCAAACTGTTCTCAAACGGGCACAAGTCCTTAACGAACGAGCTTTTTGTGTTTGCGAATGGACTCAAGTACTTAACGAGCGGGCCATAAGTGTTATCATACGGGTTCAAGACCTTAACAAACGGGCCAAGTCCTAACTAACGGGCCCTAAGTGTTCTCGAATTAGTTCAAGTCCTTAACGATCAGGCCTAATTAAGTGTTCTCGAACAGTTCTTTTGGTGGGCTCAAGTCCATAACGAATAGGCCACAAGTGTTTGCGAACGGTTCAAGTCCTTAACGAAAGGGCCCTAATTGTTCTAGAACGGGCCCAATTCCTTAACGAACTGGCCCTAACTATTCACGAACGGGCTCTAGTCCTTAAGGAACGTGCCTTTAGTGTTTGTGGACGGACCCTTAGTGTTAACGAACATGCTCAAGTCTTAGTGAATGGGCCCTGAGTGTTCTCGAACCGGCCCAAGTCTTAACGAACGGGTCGTAAGTGTTAGCGAATAGGCTCAAGTCCTTAACGAACAGGCCCAGAGTGTTCTCGAACGGGACCAAGTTCTTAGCGAACGACCAATAAATGGTCACGAACGTGCCTAGCTAAATCCTTAGAGAACGTGTTACGTGAATTTAGTGTTTGTGAACGGGCTCATGTCCTTAACGAACGGGCCCTAACTGTTCTCGAGCGGGCTCAAGTCCTTAACAACGGGTCCTTTTGTGTTTGTGAACGAGCTCAATTCCTTAACGAGCGAGCCTTAAGTATTCTCAAGTGGGTTAAAGCCCTTCAACAAACGGGCCCTATGTATTCTCGAACTGGCTCAAGTCCTTCACGAACGAGCCTAACTATCCTCGAACGGGATCAAGTCCTTAAGGAACAGGGCCTTAAGTATTTGCGAACAAGCTCAAGTCCTCAACGAATGGGCTCAAGTCCTTAATGAGCAGGCCTTAAGTGTTCTCGAATGGGCTCAAGTCCTTAACACACGGCCCTTCAGTGTTCTTGAACGGGCTCAAGTCCTTAACGAACGACCCTTTAGTGTTTGTGAACGGGCTCAAGTCCTTAACGAACGGGCCTAACTATTCTCGGACGGGCTTAAGTCCTTAACGAACGTGCCTTAGGTGTTATCGGATGGGCCCAAGTCCTTAACGAACATGCCTTAATTGTTCTGGAACGGGCCCAATTCCTTATCGAACAAGCTCAAGTCCTTAAGGAACGGGCCCTAATTATTCACGAACGGGCTCTACTCCTTAAGGAACGGGCCTTTAGTGTTTGTGGACGGACCCTTAGTGTTCACGAACATGCTCAAGTCCTTAGTGAATGGGCCCTAAGTGTTCTCGAACCGACCCAAGTCCTTAACGAACGGGCCGTAAGTGTTAGCGAACAGGCTCAAGTCCTTAATGAACAAGCCCGAGGTATTCTCGAACAGGCCCAAGTTCTTAGTGAACGACCAATAAATGGTCACAAACGTGCCTAGCTAAATCCTTAGAGAACGTGTTACGCGAATTTAGTGTTTGCGAACGGGCTCAAGTCCTTAACGAACGGACCTAACTATTCTCAGACGGGCTTAAGTCCTTAACGAACATGCCTTTTGGTGTTATCGGATGGGCCCAAGTCCTTAACGAACAGGCCTTGATTGTTCTGGAACGGGCCCAATTCCTTCACGAACGGGCCCTAACTATTCACGAACGGGCTCTACTCCTTAAGGAACGAGCCTTTAGTGTTTGTGCACGGACCCTTAGTTCACGAACATGCTCAAGTCCTTAGTGAATGGACCCTAAGTGTTTTCGAACCGGCCCAAGTCCTTAACGAACGGGCTGTAAGTGTTAGCGAACAGGCTCAAGTCCTTAACGAACAGGCTAGAAGTGTTCTCGAACGAACCCAAGTTCTTAGCGAACGACCAATAAATATTCACGAACGTGTCTAGCTAAATCCATAGAGAACGTGTTACGTGAATTTAGTGTTTGCGAACGGGCTCAAGTCCTTAACGAACGGGCCTAACTATTCTCGGACGGGCTTAAGTCCTTAACGAACGTGCCTTAGGTGTTATCGGATGGGCCCAAGTCCTTAACGAACATGCCTTAATTGTTCTGGAACGGGCCCAATTCCTTATCGAACGGGCTCAAGTCCTTAACGAACGGGCCCTAACTATTCACGAACGGGCTTTACTCCTTAAGGAACGGGCCTTTAGTGTTTATGGACGGACCCTTAGTGTTCACGAACACGCTCAAGTCCTTAGTGAATGGGCTCTAAGTGTTCTCGAACAGGCCCGAGTCCCTAACGAACGGGCCGTAAGTGTTAGCGAACAAGCTCAAGTCCTTCACGAACAGGGCCGAAGTGTTCTCGAACGAGCCCAAGTTCTTAGCGAACGACCAATAAATGGTCACGAACGTGCCTAGCTAAATCCTTATAGAACGTATTACGTGACTTTAGTGTCTGTGAATGGGCTGAAGTCCTTGACGAGAAGGTCTTAAGTGTTCTCGAGCGGACTCAAGTCCTTAACGAACGGGCCTTAACTGTTCTCAAACGGGCTCAAGTTCTTAACAAACGGGCCTTAAGTCTTCTCGAACGGGCTCAAATCGTAAATGAACGGGCCTTAAGTCTTCTCGAACGGGCTCAAGTCTTCTCGAAAACGTAAAAAATACGTTTTATTTTTATATATTTTGAGTTATTACCTAAAGTTATGTAACACCTAAGTAAACAACTTAAATAAAAATATAAAAATATGAATACCAAAAAAAATACATTTTTTAAATATATTTTTATACTATTAGGATTAGATTGATTTAATTACTAAACTTTTATTTGCCAACCTTTATATTTTGTCCATGGTGAAATTTTAGTCGCTAGAGCCTAGATTGACTGATGGGAATTAACTAGTACGTGAGTTTATTAGATTGTTTACCTCACTTATCTTTCCATTATTATTACTATTGTATATTTCATTAAGAACGATGCTGCTAGTAATTAAAAACGTTTTCAACAAGTATTCTGACGTTTTCGTATTGCATCCGTTTTTTCTGAAAATTCTTGGCCTCCTAAACGTATTCATGCTTCATAGCTTAAGTGTTCTCGAGCGGGCTCAAGTCCTTAACGAACGGCCTTAACTGTTCTCTAGCGCTCAAGTCCTTAAAGAACATGCCTTAAGTGTTCTCGAGCGGGCTCAAGTCCTTAATGAACGGGCCTTAAGTGTTCTCGAACGAGCTCAAGTCCTTAACGAACGGGCCTAACTATTCTCGAACGGACTTAATTACTTAACGAACGTGCATTATGTGTTATCGGATGGGCTCAAGTCCTTAACGAACGGGCCTAATTATACTAGAACGGGGTTAAGTCCTTAACGAACGGGCCTTAAGTGTTCTCGAACGGGCTCAAGTCCTTAACGAACGACCCTTCAGTGTTCTCGAACGGGCTCAAGTCCTTAACGAACGGGCCTTAAGTGTTCTCGAACGGGCTCAAGTCCTTATCGAACGGGCTTAATTACTTAACGAACGTGCCTGATGTGTTATCAAATGGGCTCAAGTCCTTAAAGAGCGGGCCTAATTATTCTCGAACACGGTTAAGTCCTTAACGAACGGGCCTTAAGTGTTCTCGAACGGACTCAAGTCCTTAACGAACGACCCTTCAGTTTTCTTGAACGGGCTCAAGTCATTAACGAACGAGCCTAACTATTCTCGGATGGGCTTAAGTCCTTAGCGAACGTGCCTTAGTTGTTATCAGATGGGCCCAAGTCCTTAACGAACGGACCTTCAATGTTCTTAAACGGGTTCAAGTCCTTACAAACGGGCCTAATTATTCTCCAACGGGGCTAAGTCCTTAACGAACGGGCCTTAAGTGTTCTCGAGCAAGCTCAAGTTCTTATCAAACGGGGCCCAAGTGTTCTCAAACGAGATCAAGTCCTTGACGAACAAACCTAACTATTCTCGAACGGGTTCAAGTCCTTCACAAATGGGCCCTTTGTGTTTGCGAATGGGTTTAATTCCTTAACGAATGGGCCTTAAGTGTTCTCGAATAGGCTCAAGTCCTTAACGAACAAGCCTTAATTGTTCTTGAACAGGCTCAAGTCCTTTATGAACCGGCATAACTATTCTCGAACGGGCTTAAGTGCTTAACGAACGTGCCTTAAGTGTTATCAGACGGGCTATTCTCGAACGGGCTTAAGTGCTTAACGAACGTGCCTTAAGTGTTATCAGACGAGCTGAAGTCCTTAACGAACGAGCCTTCAGTGTTCTTAAATGGGCTCAAGTCCTTAACGAACGGGCCTAACTATTCTCGAAAGTGCTTAAGTCCTTAACGAACGTGCATAAAGTATTCTCGAGCGAGCTCAAGTTCTTATCAAACGGGGTCTAAGTGTTCTCAAACGGGATCAAACCATTAACGAATAAACCTAACAATTCTAGAACGGGTTCAAGTCCTTAACACACGGGCCCTTTTGTGTTTGCTAACGGGCGCAATTCCTTAACGAGCGTGCCTTATAAGTGTTATGAGGTGGGTTAAAGCCCTCCAACGAACGGGCCCTAAGTGTTCTCGAACAGGCTCAAGTCATTAACGAACGAGTCTAACTGTCCTCGAACGGGCTCAAGTCCTTAACGAACATGGCCTTAAGTGTTTGCAAACGAGCTCAAGTCCTTAACGAATATGCCTTAAGTGTTTGCGAACGGTTCAAGTCCTTAACGAACGAGCCCTAATTGTTTTGGAGCAGACCCAAGTCCTTAACGAACGGGCCCTAATTGTTCTCGAATAGGCGCAAATCCTTAACGAACATGCCTTTAGTGTTTGCGGGAAGATCCTTGGTGTTCCCAAACTGGCTCAAGTGCTTAACGAACGAGTCCTAAATGTTTTTGACTTGCATTTTATAAATTATTACAGAACATCTATTATGATATAATGTATTTAAATATGTGCAGACAATATCAAAGAAAAGTTTAAAATAAATTTTCTTATTTAACTAAAAAGGATGTGTAAAGTAGAAGAAACAAGACATGAATATTAATATCTTAACAACATATTAAATCATATATATTTATTCTCCAACAATTTTTTAAACTGAATTACTTTGTTGGCGAAGAAGCATCATGTTTTGGTTCTAGGCAATCGTGTTCACAGAAGCAATATACTCTTGTAGCTCCCGCAGGTTGTCTACATGACGGGGACGGATTAAAACCAGTGTAATAATTGTAGCACAACTGGTAACAACGGGATTCAGTGATATCCAGGCCGCATGCACCCAAAATACTATTACACTTAAACCAGCTAAATATTTTTGACGTTATGCCAACATCGTCATGAACTTGAGGGATACCGACTTCACCTTGCACCTGCACACTACCTGCATTCGGTACGTATATATCTTAATCAATCCCAAAAATGATTTACAGAAAACAAAAGCTAGCACAAGGCTTAAGAGAAATTAAAGAGATATATATCATATATGTACAAGTAGTTCAACCTGATGAGAAAAGAATAGTTAGGACAACAATAGAACTCATCAACTGCTTCATCATCGCCATATATATGGTTGGATGTACACAAGTTATTTTACTGAAAAATCAACATTGTCATGTGGCATATTTATAGTGCCATAAAGCATTTTGAGGAATTCAGATAAGCTTTATAGAAATCTTGCTATTTGGAGAAAAAAATCTAATGTTTTGCTTTATTCCTAATATGCTTATATTTGTTATTAAAAGAATTTCCTCTTTTATAGTACTTTTTATATTTTCCATTTATGAAATGAGTGTAACTATATTACTTTAGATTATCTTATTGGGATATTCTATTCCTAGTTAGATCGTTGACTTTGTAGTTTGTACCGACCTATTCTCAGGTCCCTCCTTTTTTGTTCAAATGTAATTTTCATAGTAATTTTTTTTACGATCTATTAAAAAATATTATTTTTATTTGAAAAGATCCTCCTAAAATCTAATTTTACTTAGATGTCCTTTTCTATATATATTATTCTATATTGAAAAATATTTTTTGAAAATTAAATTCAGAATCCAAAATCTAAATTCATCATATTCACTTAGGTCGGTTTACATTTTCTTAATAATAAATACGAAGTTACGAACTAACCACTAACCATGTCTAAAACTAAAAGAACGGTCCAAATCGGTCCGGTTTTGGACCGTGAAAAATCGATTCGCCCTAACCAAGCGTCCAGCTTTTATTTAAGCTGAAAATTTCTTGTTAACCTAGCCTCCATTCGAATGGAATTCATCTCCAATTAAGTCAAATCAAAATCTCTGTAACTTTAGCTCTGAACGTGATATTGGGGAGAGAAATGGAGAACCAGTTAAGCTCTCTCCATCCAAATGCACGTACGGGTGATTCGAAGAAGCTCAGAGCAATTGTCATGGAGGTGAGCTCTACCGGAAGCTCGTGAATCTGTTCATCTCTCTGCTGCCATGGTAAATCAGCTGCTTGTTAAGTTTTTTTTTTTCTTTTTCTTTCCATCTTTTCGATTGAATGTTGATTTTAGCTCAATTCAGTTTATTTGTGAATGCTGTTATGAAAATGAAAATCAGCCTGTAGCAAGTAAGTTTTCACTATTAGCAATTTAATTTTAGCATAATAATACAAAAATAGCTTAAAGGAGAAGAAAATAGTAACTGTGAAGGCGTAGGATTGGCCTTTCCGAGAGTTTCTTCTCCCAGATGAATCATCACAGCACTTTCCAGGCTTACTACTATTACATGTAAGTAGTACGCGTCTATAAGTGCTGACAATTTTTATGTTGACTGGTGTGTGTTAATTCTCTATTTTGCTGTATGTTGATTCAGTTCTTCTGTGAGAAACTAGGAAGAATAATGTGTTGTGTTGTTGTCCTGGAGTTCGACAAGTTCTGATGCATTAGCATTTAGTGACTGTTTTCACTTCACCTTTGTAGGTTCGGTGCTTCCGATTTCTTAAATAACAAGTTTACGAAAGGGGTAGTTTCGTGGAGAACTGTGTGACCAAGGTCCAAGGATGTGGGTGAATTGCTGGGCTAGGAGTGTTCCGTATTAAAAAGTTAACTCATAGCTGCAACATTGCATGTGGTTTTGAAAGCAAAAGTAATGAGACTACTCTCTAGTTTTTACATTGGTGGCGGTATGCTTGATGTTGAAGACCAAGGAATCGAGTTCAGGTATGACTGTGGTCTATCTTACTTTTGATGATGTGCTATTTACCTGTTATTACCTTGTGGTTGTAGAACAAAATTGAATATTGGCCCAACCGAATTTTTCTTGTATATCTTCATTAGATTACTTTGTTATTCTACAATTAGGAATGTTTCAAATTTGTGACGGTTTCTGATCAAATTGAAAGTTTTATATCTTTTTCCATGCCGTTTTCAGTTTTTGCTCCTTGTCCTTGTCCTTCTCAAAATCTTCAAACAAGAATCAGTAAATCATTTTGGAATTAACCAATACTGATCTTCTTATAATAGAAGAAAATAAAGGTGGGAAGGCATAGGATTAGCCTTTTCAAGAATTTTCTTCTCTCAGATTAATCATCACAGCACTTTCCAGGCTTACTACTTTATGTAAATAGTAGGCGTCTATTACTGCTGACAATAAATATGTAGGCACGCATATGTTTAGTTTGTTGAAGTTGTATTCTTGTTGTATGTTCATTCTGTTTTATGAGAAACTGGAAAGAATATGGTGTGGAGATGAGTGTTGCTTTGGAGTTGAGACTTGAGAGTGAAATACTAAATATTCCTCAAGTCATTGCCCAAGACCCAAGTGAGGGTCACTATCTCCCAGGGTGATTTAGTAGAAACTTTACCCATTAATGGAAAGGGAAGGCTTGGGACTCATTGGTAAATGAATGTCAAGGATGAGGAGGAAGCATCTCTCTAATTTTAGGCCAGAATCGCCAGATCCACTCATCATTTTCTCTTAATTCAGAAACCAAGGGATAATTACTTGGTTAGTAAGAAGGGAGGACTAGTAGCCAAAGCCCAAAAGGTGCACAGGACCATTCATCCCACCAGAATGAAACCATTCCTTGTCCAAGAGACCGGTAGATGTGGGATTGAGCAACATCCTAACGAGGACCATTCTTTTCCAAATGTGGGAAGCAGATGGTGTACTAGAGCACCATTGAGGGAAAATTTGGGGATAGTACTTAGCTCTCTGAAATCTTTCCCATAGAGAAGATTGAGACCTGTATCTGAACTAAAAGTTTTATAGCTAAATCCGTGCTAAAATCCATTATTCTTCTAACTCCTAAACTACCTTATTTGGTTGGGAAGCAAGCTGCGCTCCACTTAGCACAGTGGATCGTTTTAGAGAAATCGGAAGAGCCCAAAAGATTCCAGAAAAATGGTTCCAATTCTCCTCCACGTAGATTTTAATCGAAGAAGCCCTGTTTGCTTGAAGAGTAACTCAACTGTACACCTGTGTCATATATCAATCTGTTCAATTGATTCAAATGTGACAAAATGTTGCAACAACCATAGAATGGATCTTTCAAATAAATGCAAATTTTCTTTTTTCCTTCCTTTCAACTTTTACTATATCCTTTCGTTTCTCTTTTCATTTTACACTGCCGTTAATAAATTTCCAGCATCTACCCTCCACATATACGCATGTGTCTATCCACATATTCGCTCTATGCATTAATTTTTGACTTGCACACTTGCATTCGCTCTATGCATTAATTTTTTACTTGCACACTTGCATTTTATGAATTACAGCACATGTACTCTGATTTGATTTTTTCCAAACAATACGCAAAGTAACAAATAACGATAAATTGTCATATTAACTGAAAAAGATGTCAAACTTTGTCAGATTAATTCATTGGATATATTCAATCATAATATCACTGTTAACTCAAAATTAACTTGTTGGTGAAGATGCATGTTGCGGATTTAGGCAATCATGTTCACAGAAGCAATATACTAATTCTATTCTAGGATCCTCGTAACAATATGGGTACAGATGATAACTGGTGTAATAATTGTAGCATAACTGGCCACATCGTTCTTTAGTGATATCCTTGCCACATGCACCTAAAACACTCACATATCTATATGGGAACAGAAATTATTTTTTTGAGGTATTTTCCGCCCTTATGCCAACATCGCGAACTTGAGGGCTACCAACTTCACCTTGCACCAGACCACCTTCATTTGGTAGGTAGACATAACCAAAGCTTTGAAATCAGTCTTGATAGAATCAAACACTCCTAGAAGCTCGAATTGATAGAGAGGTGCGAAATCTAGTCATTTATATTATTTCCCAAAACTAGTTTATATTGAAAACAAAAGCACAGGGCTTAAGAGAAAAGAGAGTTGAAAATTGAAGTATGTTTTTAGTAGTTATACCATTACCTGGTGAGAAAAGAACAATTAGGACACCAATAAAACTCCACTGTTTCATCGCCACGGTGCAAAGTCTCACATTGTCATGTGTGTGGGATGTGGCATATATATAGTGCCATAGGCATTTCAAGAGGTAAAAAAGTTTACTTGTAAACATTATAAAAAGCTTGCTATTTGGAGGAAAAATAATTCTGCGGCATGTTTGTATTAAAGAAAAATTTAATGAATTCTAGTATTGATTGTAGAAATATATTTTCTACTATTATTTAGTTAATTGAATGTTTCCTCTCTTAAAATTTTACATATTGCATTTTTAGAATAGTGTTATATAGTACTGTAATTATTATTATCGAACAAGTGTGAAAATCTATAAAGAGAAAATTGAAAATCACACGTTTCAGGGAATTGTGTCTAAGCTAACCAATTTATTACTTTTTTCTATCAATTTAAAGCATCTAGGCATGTGTCTATCCACGTATTCGCTTTGTGCATTAATTCTTGACTTGCAGACTTGCATTTTATGAATTACAGCACATGTACTCTGTTTTGATTATGCCCGAACAATATCCAAGAAAATAACAATAAATTGTCCTATTTAACTGAAAAATATGTCTTATTTAACTAAAAAAGATGGGTAGAGTAGAAACAAGACAATATCTAAACAACAGATAGATTCATTGGATAAACTTAATCATAATATCACTGTTTCTATAGTTTTTTTAACCCATCATTAACTTGTTGGGAGGATGCATGTGGCTGATATGGGCAATCATGTGCACAATAGCAATATGCTAATTCTATTCTAGGATCCGTGTAACAATATGAGTGTGGATTATAATCGGAGTAAAATTTGCAGCATAACTGGTTACAACGTGATTCAGTCATATCCCTGCCGCATGCACCCAAAACACTCAGACAGATATCATTTTCTTTTTTTGAGGTATTTTCTGCCCTTATGCCAACGCCGTGAACTTGAGGGCTACCGACTTTACCTTGCACCAGATTACCTGCATTCGGTAGGTACACACAAGAAAAGATTTGAAATCAGTACAAGGCTTAAGAGAAAAGGGAGATGAAAAATGAAGCATGTTTTAAGCAGTTTTACCATTACCTGGTGCGAGAAGAATAGTTAGGACAACAATAAAACTCCACTGTTTCATTGCCATGGTGCAAGTTATTTGGGTGCAAAATGATACATTGTCATGTGGCATATATATATAGTGCCCATAGGCATTTTCAAGAGATAAAAAAAGTTCACTTTTAGGCTTTATAAAAAGCTTGCTGATTGGAGAAACAATATAATATTTTGCGTGATGTATGTATTAAAGAAATAAAATGAATTCTAGTATTGATTGTAGAAATATTTTTCGTAGTATTTAGTTAAATGAATTTTTCCTCTCTTAAAGTTCTTAGATTTTCCGTTTTTTCTTCTCCTAAAGTTCTCTTACAGTGTATTATTGAGCAAGTGTAAAAATCTATAAATAAAAAAATTGAAAATCACCCTTTTCAGTAAATTGTGTCTAAGCTGAACAACCTTTTCACGTATTTTCATTTCCTCAAAGCATAAGTTGAACAAATAATTGAATACTTTTTTCTATCAATTTAAAGCATCTAATGTTGACATTTCGAAGTGAAACAATTTTTAAAGGTGTACAACTTTTAAAGTAAAATGAAAAATATACAAAATGATAAAGTTAATATTTGGTAAAAACTATGAATAAATATTTAATTCGGGTTGTATCAGTTTTCTTTTGTTGATTGCTTTGAGGTCTTTTGGGCCTTGCGAAGAAGTTTATCGAAACTCTTTTGACATGAGATCTTGTTCAAAGTGTTAGGTACATAGGAGTTCTTCATCGAAATATATATGTATCTGTCTTAGAACTGTATTCAATGGTCCAAAAACCGGGAGCAGTGAGAACCAGAATGGCTGGGTCTGGTTTTGGAATCATGAAAATTCAGTTCCTGATCCAACCGTCCAGCTAGAAAATCTCCGTGATCTAACCTCCATTCGAACTATTTCCTCCATTTTTAAATCTCATCTCTGTAACCTGACTCTTAACATGATATGTCATAGAGAATGGAGATCCAGTTAAGCCTTCTCCATCAAAATGTATGTACTGGTGGTTTGAAGATGCTTAGAGCAATTGTCATGGAGGTGAGCTCTACCGGACGCTCGTGAATCTGGCCATTTTTCTGCTACCATGGTAAATCAGCTGTTTGTTTAGTTTTTCCAGCTTTTCAATCTAGATTGGAAGTACCACCAGCTGCGAAAAACGAAAAAAAATATAGATTGGATGTTGGGTATAGTTCGTTCTATTTGTGATGTTACGTAATGTTAGCTCATAAACTCGGTTTTGTGTTTGGTTATTATGAAAATCAGCTTGTAATCTATTGCAAGTTTCATGATTAGTATAATACTAACATACGGAATTGCTTAAAAGAGAAGAAAATAAAATTGTGAAGGTGTAGGATCGGCTTTTCTTAGAGTTTCTTCTCCCAGATTAATCACCACAGCACTCCAGGCTTACTACTACTTTAACATGCAGACAAGTGCTTACAATATGTATGTAGACTGGTGTGCGTTAGTGTTTAGTATATTTCTGTTGCCGTGCTATTTGGCTGGGTGTTGATGCAGTTATGTGAGAAACTAGGAAGAATATTGTGACAAATTTCGGCTAATAATAAAATATTTCTTTTGCCAGTTTTGACTTCAAACATAATGCTTCTTAATAGAAACTTGGCATAAACCATGCCTCTAGATGACAGAAAATGGTGAAGCTGAGTGTTGTCCTTGACAAGTTCTGATGCATTAGCATTTAGTTTAGTGACTTTTTGCTTCACATATGTAGGTTAGGAGGAAGCTGGTGATTGGAGTTCTTAAATAACAAGGTTAAAAAAAAAGAGGTAGTCTAGAGGAGAACTATGCAACCAAGGATGCGGGTGAATTGCTGGGCTAGAAGTATGCTGTATCAGTTAACCCATAGCTGCAACATTGCATATGGTTTTGAAAAGAAAAGTAACCAGACTATTCGAGTCTCTTACCTTGGTGGTATAAGATTGACTTTCAGGTATGACTAGTCTATCTTACTTTTGATGCGTTATTTACTTGTTACTACCTTGTGATATTAGAACAAAATTGAATATTGGCCGAATTTTTCTTGTATATCTTCATTAATTTTTAAAAAAAAAATTATTATGATTTTTTTTTCTGAAGCATTCATTAGATTAGTTTGTTATTCTAGAATTAGGGCTGTTTCAAATTTATGAAGGTTACTGTTCAATTTGAATTTTGCCATACCGTTTTCAGTTTTTTGCTCCTTGTCCCTCTCAAAATCTTCAGACAAGAATCAGTAAATCATGTTGCGAATTAACCAATACTGATCATAGCTTTAATTTTAGCTAGAGTCTATACCTTTGTGCCTTAAATTTTCTATTCAGTAGCTTCTCTGGCTATTCGAACTTTCATTTGTACTTGAAAAACTTGCTAGGAAGTTTGTAGCATGTGTTGGGGTATACCCCTCTTAGTCATGTACATACATTTGGGCTTTAATGGATTGAACTTTTCAAAAAAATAAATAAATCATGTTGCGAATTAACCAATACTGATCTTCTTAAAAGAGAAAAAAAAGTGGGAAGGCATAGGATTAGCCTATTCAAGAGTTTCTTCTCTCAGATTAACCATCACACCACTTTCCAGGCTTACTGCTTATGTAAATAGTAGGCGTCTATTAGCAAAAGTCGTGCTAAAATCCATTATTCTTCTAACTCCTAAACCACCCTCTTTGGTTGGGAAGCAAGCAGCTCTCCACTTAGCACAGTGGATCTTTTTAGAGGAATCAGAAGAGCTCCAAAAGAATCCAGAAAAAAGGTTTCCAATTCTCCTCCACACAGATTTTATCCTGGTTGCTTGAAGAGTAAATCAAGTGTACACTTGTGATCAATCTGTTCAATTGATTCAAATGTGACAAAATGTTACCAGAGTGGATCTTTAAAATACTAAATGCATGCAATTTTTGTTTCCTTGCTTTCAACCTTAACTGTACCCTTTTGGTATCTTTTAATTTTAGACTAACCCCTTAATAAATTTCCTGCGTCTGCCCTCCACATGTACGCATGTGTCTACCACATTCACCTTGGGCATTAATTCTTGACTTGCACACTCGCATTTTATGAATTACAGGACATGTACTCTGATTTGATTTTGTCCGGACAATATCCAAGAAAAAATTAATTTCTCTGATTCATTTTCCCAGAAGCTCGATTTTTTTCTTTTCTTCTTCATTTTCCTTAATTTCTCAGATTCGCTCCGACGGGAGAATTGGAGCGCGCTCCCGAACCGCGTTCAGGAACGCTCGTTCCAGAACGTGGTACGATGGGGGGGGGGGGAGCGTACGTGGCAATCCTGGGCTAGTCATTTGTATTAATTCCCAAAACTAGTTTTATAGTTTATAGTAGAAAACAAAAGTACAAGGCTTAAGAGAAAAGGGAGATGAACATTGACATATGTTTTAAGCAATTTGACCATTACCTGGTGAGAAAAGAACAGTTAGGATAACAATAAAACTCCACTGTTTCATCGCCATGGTGCACGTTATTTTGGTGTAAAATGACACATTGTCATGTGGCATATATATAGTGCCATAGGCATTTTCAAGAGATAAAAAAGTTCACTCATAAGCTTTATATAAAGCTTGCTGTTTGGAGAAAAAAATTGAATATCACCAGATGCAGTGAATTGTGTCTAAGCTAACCAACGCTTATGACTTATTTTCATTTCTTCAAGCATAAGTTAAAAAATTAATTTATTACTTTTTTTTATCAATTTAAATCATCTATAATTAATTGATTACATTTGAAAGTGAAACAATTTCTAAAGGTGACAACATTTTAAATAAAAGAAAAATATACAAAATAATAAAGTTAATATTTGTTAAAAACTACTTCCTCCGTCTGGCATTTCTTTTCAAGAGATTCTTCTCTAAGATTAATCATCACAGCACTTTTGAGGTTTACTACTCTATGTAAATAGTATGCGTCTATTAGTGCTGACAGTAAATATGTAGACTGGCATGTGTTTAGCTTGTTAAAGTTGTATTCCACTTGTTGAATGTTCATTCTGTTTTGAGTAACTAGGGGGGAACTCCAGTATAATGAAAGTCATGAACACATCAAAACCATTTGCAAGGGAACTAAAAAATGCTCCAACATCCCTTCCTCTCTGACTCTCTGTCCATGTTTACAGTATTACTTGAAAAAAGAAAATGGAAAAACAAATGAACTAGAAGCACCCTATCCAATGCGGCTGAAGCACTTGTTTGGCATTTAGCAGCTCAGCTTGGTTTCAGAAACACATTCTATAAGAATTCTTATCTAAATCAATTGTACAGAACATTCATGCATTCCATAATTATATTATGCATGTCTGAGTTGATTTTCTAGCATTTTCTATAGGTTTATAGGTAACAGCTAAGAAGGCGTCCTACTTGCTCTATCATTTCTACACCCCCACTTGGTATATGGCAGGGCTTGATGGAGCATATCTCATGGACAGTCGGTTCTCTGGTAGGATAAAGGTGGTGCTGGAAGGAGCTGATCTAACAAGGTGATCTGGGCCAGTACTAATTCCGTTCAAAATCTGGCTGCCAGTGTGAACAGGTACATTCCCCGTCCAAGTTCCATTTCCTCGGCCCTGGCTTGGAGTTGGAAGCTGGCAGTGAGGACTGTGGTTTGGTAGCCTGTTATTCTGGCTGTATCCAGTAAGATGAGAGCAGTTATGCATTCTTTGGAGATGATGTTGGATGCTTTGAAGCAATGCTTCATTGTTCATTGTTTCAGTGGTGCAGTTATACGGTGATATTGGAGTGGAACAAGTTGATGATGCGAAAGGTTCATGTATATTCATGACAGGATATTGTTTGACGGCTGTTATTGGTGTTGTTCGGATTATGCCATTGATGGCATCAATGTACTTTTGCTCAGGTTCATGGTCTGTAGCATTTTGGTTCTCCAGCAGGACAGGATTTGCAGGGAAGAGAAATGCTCTGACCTTTGGGCTTCCATCGCGCTCACGGTTGTCAATCTCATTTAACATGTGGTGAACATCTTCATCGGATTTCACAGACACTAAGGTATCCAGGTCTTCTGAGCCAACCTGGTACTTGAGGATCATGTCTCCGTTTGTCAGGTAGCTCAGCTTCTCCTTAAGTTCTGTGATCAATAGCAGATAAACATTTTAATGACTTGAGCAGTAATGCAACAATAGTTGCCACATTTCTCTTTCTGACTGTTTTCTTCTAGTTTCATGAGTTTCTGGTTGCTATAATTACTTGAAATCGACGAGAACAGAATCAGATGTCTGTCATCAAGTATCAAGTGATTGTTTACAAAAAAGTTTTAAATTATTGTGAAATGATTTGTCAGTTGATTTTTTAAACAATTGCCTCAACTTGGAGATTAGTTTCTGAAAATTTGCATAAAAATCTTTTGAGAACAAGTTGATGGGAGAAAGCACAGAAAGAAATACATGCCTTTGAGAGAAATGTCTCGATGCACAGATATGACACGGGTTTCACCCCCGACATATTTGAGTTGGGAGTCGATGGGACGGGGAAGGATCTTTCCACCATGGCTGCAGGAGAACTTCACCCGGTTCGTGGGTGAACCGACGACGGGAGATGGTGGGGCCCCACACGTGGTGTTGGCGGCGATCGGAGGATCCTGGCTGGACATTATGGTATTAGAATATTGTGAAATGCCAGCCTGTGGAAGAAAAGTAAAAATGGTGCATGGTATGATAGAATGATTATATAAAAACAGAGGAAGAGAGTAGTTTAAGAGGGAAAAACAGGTTTTCTGTTAAGATATGATTTTGCTAATTCTGGTTGTTTTATGCAATGAATTTCAGTTGTCATCTATTTTGAAATTTTACTTGGACTTGAAAGATCACCTTCTCCGCGAATATGCACCAATCACCAAGTATGTGTTTGTGTACGTGAGAAAATATAGGACATACACACAGACTTGCAATGGGTGGTTATAAAACCTACTACCACCAAAACCATTTTCCGTGAACAAAAAAATAAATTAATAATAAAATAAAACTAAAATTAAAATAAAGAAATTGAGCCAAAACCATTCGTAACAAAAAAAAAGTAATTATAAGTTATTTCGATCTGTGTGTTAGTTCTAATATTTGGAAAATGATTTACAATCACCGTTACATATTTGTATTACACATTATTCTTGGCTTTTTAGATATTATATCCTGATGAGTTGACCCATGGCTTGCCTTTGTTGGGGGTCAGGGCGCTTGCCAATAAGGACACGTGTGCAGTGGATTGATTTTTGTTGGTCTTTGAGGTGTGGAGGTACGGTGGGAAGGTGGTGGTTGTTGTCTTGGAAGAAGGGTTTTGAGGGTGGTGGGTTTGGGAGGAGGATAAGGGGAGCAGCTAGTTTGTCAGCTGCCATTGGTGAGGGAGAAGAAGTGAGACTAGTTTGAGTTGGAAGAGATTTTAACCAATGGAAGTTAATACACGTAAACGAGTAAAACTATGTGGTTATTTTATTCATAATGGTATGGAGTGATTGCGCACTGAAGGAAACATGGCCGGTTCAAGGAAATTGGCAGATTGATGCTTTGCATAAACTTCAAACTGGTAACGATTAAGTACTAAAACCCAACCTTACTTGAAGAGTATATTGTGACGTCAGTCTGTTTCAGAGAGTTTTTGCAGCGCAAGCTGTTGGTGGTTAACGGGAAGAATCTAGAAGACTTGGGGCAAGACTACAATTCTAGAGAAGTTAGAGACTATTATGCAAATGGAACAATCTAGAATGTAGTAGAAATTCTCCATTGTACATAGTTGAGTAGAATACTCTAGAACTATGTAGGTGTCGGAATAATATGGAAGGATCTAGAATTCTTCCATGAGTTGTATAAATAAGGGTAGGGAGCTAGATCACATTGCGCGAATACGCGAACGACAAAGTGTGAGCGAAAGCATAAAAATGAAAAAAATTAGTGAGCGAGAGCGCATTAGAGCGTTAATTAATAAGTAATTTATTTTATATATTTAATTGGAAATATACTTAAAAACTACGCTATTAAATGTTGCAAGTTCAATTCACGCTTCAGATCATCAAATCTCACCATGGTATGTTGGGCCTAATTTGACGCCATGATATGTTGGGCCTAAGTTGATAGCCCAATAGCTATGTTAGGAAAAGAAAGTCTCCAACATACAAACCCTAATTGATTGTGGTCATTACCCTTTTATCCCCTTCTAGTATTCTTCTTGATCAATTAATCTATCCTCTTCACAAGATCTAATAAAACTAAATGGCCTAAAGCAGTGCAATACAAACGCATCCCCTGGTGCATTTCACACATAACATCAGTGACGGATCCACCTTAAGCCAAGGGGAGGCAATTTGATTTTGGATGTGAAATACCTAGAATACCCTTTTAATAATAATGCAATACAATATAAATAATAAACATATTTGTACCACATAATTATTTAAAATTCTTGTGGTGTTAGTGGCAGAGACACACAAATTGTTTTGCTTTTTTAGCATAGGTCATGGGTTCGAATCATTCAATTAGGATAATTTTGTTCACTCTTCTCTTTTTTTTTTTTTTTTTGTTTGTTTCTCCTCTCAGTTCAGTCACTTGGTGTAGCAGTAGTACATTAGTATACACCATTTTTTCATATTAATATGTAGTTTTCCTCCCTAACTGAACTTTATTCTTTTTAATATATTTGTCTTCCAAATTATTGTAAAAAATTATTTTTATTATTGTTAAATGTAGTAACTTTTTTTAAAAAAATCTTTTTTAGTAGTTTACATTAAATTATTAGAGAAATAGATATCAGGGCCAATCACAATGATTAACATATACGTTCTTAAAGAGTTTTTAATTATCTCTTCTTGTAAATTTTACGAAAAAAGGTTTTAAATTTTGCCTCCCCTTGTTAAAAATCATGCCTCCACCACTGCATAACATAGACAATCTAATAAAACTAAACCTCACAGGATCTATTGAGTTTCATTTGCCAAATACTGTTGAGAAAGTCAGCTCCAAGTTATCATGCACCACCAAAAACAACGGCTCAAGCTAGTATAAGAGCTTTTGATGTTTCAGAAAGATCATACTTTGTGTCTCCGAAACATTTGATATACTCTATATGCTTATAATCTACAAAATGGCATGAGCAGTGCAATACAAACGCATCCCCTGGATGATATTTAAACCTGAGTTGATAATAAATTAATAGCGCAGGGAAAAATAATATGTTGAAAACTTAACTAGAGGAAAATAAACATACCATTTCTCTAGTTCATGAATTGGTATATCCACTTTAAGCCATCCCTGAATCCTCAATTAGCCGCGCCTTCCCTATGCTGGTGGTGGTCCCCATCAACCCCAAATGATATCGTAGCTCAGCGTCACATGCTGCATTTGGAAGATCCACCTTGTTGCCTAATATGAGGACATGTACAATCGCCAAGGAATCATCGGAGAGGAGAGCATCCAGCTCTTTCTTTGATTCGGCAAATCTAACCCGACAGTCTACCAAGTAGATGATAGCATCCACCTGAAGAACAAAATAAGTAATGTCATTTATGAAGTTACAGACTTAGCACTTGTCCAAAAAAGAAAGTAGAGAGCTAGATCACATTGTGCGAATACGCGAGCGACAAAGCGTGAGCGAAAGTGCAAACATGAAAACAATTAGAGAGCGAGAGCGCATTAGAGTGTTAATTAATAAGTAATTTATTTTATATATTTTATTATATTGGAAATATACTTATAAATTACGCTGCTAATAAATGTTGCAAGTTCAACTCATGCATCAGATCATCAAATCTCACCATGGTATGTTTGGCCTAATTTGACAGCTCAATAGCTATGTCAGAAAAATAAAGTCTCCAACATACAAACCCTAATTGACTATGATCATTACTTTTTTATCCTCTTCTAGTATTCTTCTTATTCAATTAATCTATCATCTTCACCTTCTTCTTCACCTCACATCGTTTTGCACTTCCTTCTCACATCACCATTCTCTCTACAAGACTGCAACTAATCTTCTTACATAACCATTCTCTATGCAAGACTACAACTAATCTCTCCCTCCCCATCAATCATGGCTTGTAACTCTTCTTATAAATCTCAATAAACTCGTTCGTACTTGCTAATAGCTACGGGTTAAACTAGTCCATCGGATCGGACACGAATCCATATCATTACCAAGTGTATGCTTGCTAATCGGTAATGGAGAGTCCTCGCAGAAATGACAAATCTGTGTAAGAGATTTTGGTTTTTTCCCTTTAGCGAATTAGTGGATCTTTAATACGCGTTTTAGTAATTTCTAAATCGATCTAGAACGCGCTCTTCGCTCTTAGAGCGTTAGAGCGCGATTTCAGCGTAGTACGTAAGGGGTAAGGGACGCTCTATGTGATCTAGGTAGAGATACGATCAAGGTACCTTGGCGCAATAATCTTTTCAAACTCTGCGGGCAATCTAATGGCCTCCCAAATCAAAATATTTGAATTTGATTTTCAGATGGTGTTGTACCGGTCCCTCACTCCAACAAGATATATAAAACAATTTCAAATTCAACCCTTAAACTCCGCAATCAATAAAATAGAAACCAAATCACAAGCTCCCTCAACTTAACCAATCCCCACACACAAATTCAAACAAATCTAGCAAGTTAAAACAGTTCCTCCACTTCACCAATCTCAACACACAAATTCAAACAGTTTCACAACAAGAAAACAAACAAACTAACAATGGACATATCATTTTGCAACACTAACAATGTTTTACTAAAACTTATCACACACTAAATTGATCAGTTTACAACACAAACAAGCTGGAAACAGTGAATTATAACTATTTTAATGGATATTTCTGATGTTCTCAGCTCATTTCAAATTTTAAAAAATAATGTAAGATTGATATATGTGTCCAGTTCATAACATTTACTACTCCGAGAAAATTGTATATCCAGTTCAGTACTGTACTAGGAAAAGAAGACGACAGGTGTTCTGTTTCTTCCAAAACTCCCTTTCGACTGGAAATAGGAGGTAATTTTATTTTTATTTAATTTATTTTATTTTTTTTAAACTGAGCATGCATTAGATCATAGAGTTATGTACAAACCGACAACCTAAGTGCCCTTCTACGAATAATAGCAAACCGGCAACCTAAGTAATTATGGACCTGATCCATAATTTGCATTTTGCACAAAGAAGTTTTGTTGGGATTTCATTTAGCACCAAATGTGGCTAGTTCGCATGAGTTAGATTTCTATCGGGAGATTCAGGATTTCATTTTCAGTTTCTATTCCGCTTCAAATTCTAAAGATCCATGACTTTGTCTGGTTCATCAGTACGTAAGCACACAAGACATTTTTTACGTTTTTTGTTGATGAATAAAGTTACTTTTTGAAAACCTCGACGTTCTTGTTCTTCTTGACGGTGCCGACTTCGCTTCTTTTGACTCTCATTTCTTCTTTCTTGAACTAGCAATGCCTATAGGACGTTCAAATTTGTGCGTATAATAACGAATTATCACAACATAATCTTATCTTATCTTATGTGTTGACTCTACGTGCACTGATGGACATAAATGGTTTGCTCTATCTATAAGAATACCTTTTGGAAATCATACGTTATCTGGCTAATATTGTTTGTAGTTGAACCACAACACAATAGAACTAAACGGCCATGGAGGCACTGAACAGCTTCAGCCTCACCTCTAAGCCTCCTCACCACTTCCATCCACCCCATAGAAAACTCCTCCAACACAGCAACAGTGCTAATCTCAAACTGCAAGTATCAAAAACTCATTTCTATCCAGACACACCTTCAAAACGATTCAAGCCCAGAAAATTCAAAGAAAGCAAACTCTTCCCCAACTCAATCCCAATTCATAACAGGAACCCACACGCCATTCACAAAGACATTCAGAGGTTCGCCCGCCAGAACAAGCTCAAAGAAGCCCTCGCCATTTTGGATTACCTAGACCACCATGGAATCCCCGTTAACGTCACCACTTTTGCTTCCCTGATTTCGGCTTGCATTCGAGTTAAGTGTATTGATTCTGCTAGAACAGTTCATGTGCATGTAAGGATAAATGGGCTCGAGGGGAATGAGTTCTTGCAGACGAAGATTGTGGAGATGTACACTAGTTGTGGGTCGGGTGAGGATGCACGGAAGGTGTTTGATAAAATGCGTGTTAGGAGTGTTCAGCCTTGGAATGCTTTGCTTAGGGGTAATGTGGTGTTGGGTGGGCGTAATTATCGTGAGGTGATTGATTCTTTCATGGAAATGCGTGCTGGTGGTGTGGAGTTGAATGCGTATACGTTTTCTTGTTTGATCAAGAGCTTGGCAGGGGCGAAAGCGTTTCGTCAGGGGTTGAAGGCGCATGGGATGCTGGTGAAGAATGGTTTCTTGGGGAGTTGTGTGGTTAAAACTAGTTTGATTGATATGTACTTTAAATGTGGCAAGGTTAGGCTTGCATGCGAGTTGTTTGGGGAGGCGGAGGAGAAGGATGTTGTGTTGTGGGGAGCGATGATTGCGGGGTTTGCTCATAATATGTTGCAAAGAGAGGCGTTGGAGTACACGAGATGGATGGCGAGAGAGGGATTTGAGGTTAATTCGGTTTTATTGACCACTATTCTTCCTGTGATTGGGGAAGTTTCTGCTCGAAGGATAGGTCAGGAAGTTCATGCTCATGTTATCAAAACGAAGAATTACTCAAAGCAGGTGTTTATACAGACGAGTTTGGTTGATATGTATTGCAAGTGTGGGGATATGGAATCTGGGAGGAAGGTCTTTTACGGGTCGATGGAGAGAAACGCTGTTTCATGGACTGCTCTAGTATCTGGTTATATTTCGTCCGGGAGACTAGAGCAGGCTCTAAGGTCGATTGTCTGGATGCAACAAGAAGGGTTCAAGCCGGATATAGTGACTGTTGCCACTGTTCTTCCTGTTTGTGGGACACTGAAGGCGTTGAAACAAGGGAAAGAGCTTCATGCTTTCGCCATAAAGAATGGAATTTCGCCAGGTGTATCCATCTGTACTTCGCTAATGATGATGTACTCAAAGTGCAGCGCTTTGCACTATTCCTTAAGGGTGTTCGATAATATGGAAAATAGGAATGTTATATCGTGGACTGCCATGATTGAATGCTATATAGAAGGGCAATGCTTGCAGGAAGCCCTTGGCGTTTTTCGCCTAATGCAATTGTCCAAACACAGGCCAGACTCAGTTACGATCGCAAGGATATTAAGCATCTGCAGTCAACTTAAAGTTCGAAAACTTGGAAAGGAAATCCATGCACATGCGCTGAGAAAGCAGCTAGAAATGATTCCTTTTGTGTCTGCTGAAATTGTGAAAATGTATGGGAAGTTTGGAGAAACTAACAAGTCAAAGTTGGTTTTTGATGCCATTCCTGTTAAAGGATCAATGACATGGACCGCAGTCATCGAGGCATACGGGTGTAGTGGTGAGTATGGAGAAGCAATTGGACTTTTCAGGAAGATGATATCAGATGGATTTTCTCCAAACCAGTTTACTTTCAATGTGGTTCTGCGTATCTGTAAGCAGGCTGGACTTATGGAAGAAGCACGAGAATTCTTTACTTCGATGACTCGAAAGTACAAGATCAAAGCATCTGAAGAACATTACTCTATTCTCATTGACCTGTTCACCCGTTTGGGTCACATAGAGGAAGCTAAGAAATTCATTGAACTCAGATCATCCTTGCTTTGATCTGTAGTCACAGGCTCACAGACTAGGTGCTAAACATGATGAATAACCCGAATCAGGCACACAGGGCCAGGGGAGGGGGCCTTATGTCTAGGAAGATGCATAAAACTGGTCAAGTTGGTGTGACACTTATAAATACGGATGTCATTTTCGAATTTTGGGTTAGCGTTGAGCCCTCATAAAGCTAACATAAACATGCATCTGTAGCTCCCAAGTCTAATTTTCCATTTACCAGGTATATGCAGCCTGTGTATGTTTAATTCTTAAGGGAATACATCCAAAAGAGTGATTTTTGTAAAAGTAAAAATCCTATTTATATGTTATTCACCTACTAGAAAATAACATTCGCATAATTTTTTTTTGCAGGTGCTGGAACCATTGTGAGAGCTTCTTAAGCTTTATCACAGCCCAAGCTGCAGATGTTCTTGGTCTTTGCAAGATAGAATTTCTTGCGGTTTATTCATTGCTTGACTTCTAACTGACAAGCTCGCTTGAAGGTTAGCATTTATACTTCTGACCCTTCCGTGAATGCCTATCATATACCTTCATGCAATTATGATATCATTGGTGAAAATGAACACCTCACATTCATCGAAACATAATGATTCGTAACACTTCACACACGCGACTGTACAATTTGTTTTTCATTATGTACATTTAACAAGGAGATAGAATCATAATTCCAATGTACCATAAAAGTTGCAATCTTGTTTGATACATATTAGAAAATTAGAAAAGACAACATGGCGTGATAAAATGCTAGTAGCAGATAGGAAGCACATGGTGCTTAGAATTGCAATAGCATCTTCCTAACATAGGTCCAACGTAAAGGAGATCTAAAATCGAAAGATACGTTTACAAGCTTTCAAGAGCCTGTTACCTCCTCTGCCAACCTTCTTCTCTTTCGTAGCAGATCCAACGCTGCAGCTGTCCGTTCCTTCTGCACCTTCATCCCAACCAACACGCAAAGCCTCATTTTGGTCACGGATCCTACTATAGCTGTCAGAAACAGATGTAGATCTCCTTACCGAAATGATCCTGTTCATAGAAGTCCCATGCCTTGGCATGTTAGATACGGATACGTTTCTGCGTAATTGTGGCGGTTCCTCATCAGATGCATCTGCTTTTTGCATTTCTGCAGGAGGATTGCCCTTCTTGGGATTGGTTGGTTGAGAAGGGAAAAGTTCAGGAGGATTGTGGTTTCGGGAGCTATTGATCTTGCTGTAACCTTTCATTTCGATTTTGTTCGACCTCTTTTACAGGATTGCTCGCGAAGAGGATATCGATCCTCTACATCTACCAACCCTAGGAGAAGAAGCTGGAGAAAGAGAGGATCTTGTGAGGGTAATGTATGTACCAACATAGGACTATATTATGAGTTAATAATACGAATTGACAGATTATTGGTAACAGACAAGAGATGTTGAATGGAATGTGAGATATTTAGGGTGAACCGTTTTACTCCGTTCCTTATTTAACCGCGTGGATTAATTTGAATCATGAATATGGATTTGCATTTCAGAGCTGAGTGGATTTTGGCCATAAGATAGAATGGAAAATATAGAATTGAAGGTGTATTTACTATTTTAATTCTACTGTATATGTTTTGTTTTCCATTGGAGAGTATGGCAAGAACAGAACGTGTATATGCTCAGGTTTGCAGAGATTTGAGCATGCGTAAATTGCATAAAACCCAACCAGCTATTAAAAATGAGTACAAAATCCACCAAGTATTGCCATATATTCAACTATAATAAAATTGCATCGAACCTCTAGAATTTTATTAGGAAATGTTTGAGTTTTTTGGTTTGGTTTTGTTGTACCGGTAAAATGTGTTAGGTAAAGATTTACCTTAAAAAAGGTCTCTCTTCACCATTATTAGTCGCCCGGTCTTTTGAACTTAGAAAACTAAAAGTATAAATATTTAAGTGAAAAATTGATAAAACCCCCCAACCTATGACACAAGTGAAACAATACCCCCAATCTATAAAATTTGGTGACATACCCCCTCACCCATTTAAATTGTTGCAACATGCGCCCAAAAATAATAATTGTTGTTAATATTAACGGAAGAAAATGAAACTTTAACGGAAGTGTAGATGAATGGATGAATAATCTGCTCAAATATATCTTCCGTTGCATGAATTGATGCACAAAACAAATGAGAAGAAAATCAGAATTATTCAAGTTGCATGATTTTGCTGATGCAAAAGAAATCTGATTATGAACTTGATTAATTGATTAATGCTCGTTACTGATCCACAAAACAACTTTTTCTTTTTGAGAACAAATACTTGCATTAAACAATCAAGCATCCAGGGAATCTTGATTAATAAAAGGTATATCACCAGCGCCTTCAAAGTCACAAACCGATCGAATCATGCGCGATTAAATGTGCTAGTCTATTACAAGGTCTAAGAACATGTAAAACCTGAAAACTACTAAGCGCGGTGATAGATTTTATTTCCTGAACAAGGCATGAACACCCTCTGCTAATCAATGTTGCTAGATCATTACATCCACTAAAGAAAAATAGAAAATTATGAACTGAATACTTGACAGTCTAAAAATCTGTTCATTAATTATTAGTGCCCAATAAACAAATAATTAACATAAAAAAAATGAGATTCATGAAGAATTAGGGTTTATGAATTACCATAATTTGGTGCATTGAGTACTCCAGAAACATTAGGATGTATGCTCCTCTTTTTCTAAGACATAGACATAGTAATGGAGATTATTCACAGACCATGGAAGGAGGCAAGAGCCGCTGCTGTAGATGAGATTATATGAGAGTATAATTGGAATTGGGAATCTTTTTTACTTTTGTTGTTGTGTTTTATAAATATCCTCCGTTTATTTCTGTTAAGTTTAACGGGAGAAGCTTCTGAGGGGTTATGTTGTGGCAGTTAAAAATGGTTAGGGGGTTAACTATTAAATTTAATAGGTTGGGGGGTATTGTCTCACTTGTATAATAGGTTGGGGGGTTTGATCCATTTTTTCCAATATTAAATATACCTTAACTTTATAAATTTTGACAAATATGTAGTCGAATTTAATGCACTAATGTATCTTATCATATTATTTGTGTTGCACAAATATACCCGTATTATTTTTTAATTATAAAAAATATGTTACAAACCGTCTGTATGTAAAAATGTACATCGGCGGGAATAATATCTTTAAATGCATGCATACTAACACAATGAAAATGTTGATTTATTTGAATTAAAAAATTAATTTGTATAATTTAACAACATTCATTGTTCAATTTTATTTTGCACTTAAACCTTTTCAATATTTTTCAAAATCCACTTAAAACTTCGTTTTATTCCAAATTGCATTGAAACCATTCACCAAAATTTTCAACATGCGTGTGAAAATTTTCCGTTAGTTAACCTTTTTTTTTTAATTACACACAAACCTTTAAAAAAAAAATTAATTAAAAAAAATCCAAAAATTCTAAATTTCCATTCGATACCAATCCGAGTTATGCTTGGCAGATACCAAACCCCCCCCCCCCCATTTGAGGGTGGTCAGCCAGGGGTGGATGATTTCAAAGTCATGGAAACCCAGATCTCTTTTGATTTCTAGTGAAGTATCAGTGCCACAACGAGTGTCCAAAATCACCATCACAATGCTTGAATTCAACTTTTAGCTAAAAAATGGACTGTTTAACATCATCACTTCCGGCACTATGCACATTCCACACAATAATTTTCATGGAATCCATAGAGACAATTGGGAGGACGGTTTTTGAATCAATGGCTGGAATTGTTCCCGCGCGCACGCTTTGGATCGATAGTCATTTCATTGGTGGCGTGGGGTTGTTTACCACCGGGAATATTGAGAGAGTGTGGCATGGTTCCACTACTCTTAAAATCATCTTTTCCCAGTCATAACTTAGCCATGCCAGCGTCGTTCCCTCGTTCTTGGGGTAATCTGGAGGAGATGAAGCTCCCAGGGTGGATGCGGAAGTGGTGATCTCGAATTCTTCCGAAGTGACGGTAAAGTTGTGCATCTCTTCTTGCCGCCATGGAGTGGGCGTATGGAAGCAGAACCACTTGCAGATTTCTTTGGTCCAAATTTGGGATTTCTGGGACCGGGGGATACAAACTGGAAACATAAAATGGCAAGTTCGCCATCATTAGTTAGGATCGTGTAGTATGCAAAGAGTTAAATATACATAAGTACAAGACCAGGCAGCCAAATATGGAATAATCTTCTATACACGGGGCACAACGGCAATCCAAATTCCCACCATCGGTATCGGTGTGAGCCACTCGCCCCTCTCTCCGTCTCTCGTCAGTGTCGTCACCCCTACCTCCAATTCCGCCCATGTGAGGGCTTCAAATTAGTTGGGCACACACGAAGTCCGGTAAATAGTTACTTACAAAAAATAATTGCACTTCTTATGCTATTCAAAGCAATTTGATTGATAACTTACCCGGGATGAAATTGGTGAAATCTTACCTTCAGTGTGTGTGTCAAATCTAACCTATCCTACTTCTACTTCTACACTACTTTTGATTAAGACTAATTTGTAATTAATCCTAATTTTAACTCCAAATATACTCATAATAATAAGTCATAACAAACATATAGCTTTAAATATACCTATAATACAACCTTATAACTTCATCGGAGTTTGAACTCCAACCTATCATGTGCTACTCCATAATCAACTTAGGCTGTGTTATCTTCGTCTGAATATAACTGAACTGAACTGAACTTATTTGTAGTACAAAATACTATTAGAAAAATCTGAACTGAACTGAACTTAATGCATTTGAAGTCTGAACTGATCTGCACTGAACTTAAAATAATTAATTTTCAGACGAAAATAACATAGCTTTGAGATAAAGACGGAAACATTTTGTGAATAATCTATGCTCCTAGCATTCGATTAGAATAGTAACATCTTAAATTTAGACGTGATGATGATTCGGCTCGTCAAAAAATGCAGACAATTGAATTCGTTAAATGATACTAATACAGTATACTCTTGATCAAGTGTTTAAACTTTAAATCCACCGAGATCGATTTTGTATAGTAAAAATCTTAAAGAGAAAAAGATTAGGATCTCGCTTTACTTTTTTGCTTTTGACTATTATTACCACCTGAGAGTACTTCTTTAGACTTCAGGCAAGGACTTTCATAACTAAATTTGGAGAGTAAAAAGCAGTTTTTGAGTCTAACAACAATTTACTTCATGCTTCCTCGTCGATGTTAGTTAATTTCCCAAGAAAACTTCTGAAGTTATCTGAACCGAACCGAATTGAACTTAATATATTTTAATTGAACTTAATATATCTGAACTGAACTGAACTTAATATATCTGAACTGAACTGAACTTAATATATTTGAACCGAACTTAATGACCATTGAGCTTGTGGTGAAGAGGGTGAATGAGACCATTGAGCTTATGGGTTTTATCGCGAAGCTTAATGACCCACAGTGTGAGCTGTTGCTGCTTCGTGCTTGTGTAGGCATTTTTAAGCTCTGTTTTACTCTGCGCACTTGACCTCCAGTATCCTTCGCGTCGGCCCAGTTTTCTTTTGGTGAGGCTCTTCGTTCCTCTTTGGAGCGTATTGTTACGGTGTCGGGGCACGATTTTGATGATTGGCAGTAGCGGCTTGATACTTTGCCCTTTTCTTTTTGAGGTGTTGGTGTTTATAAAATAAGAATAATAATAAATAATAATGCAATAATACTATTATTATTAAGTTATTATTATTACAAATATTAAATATTAAAATTACTTATTGATAATTATTGAAAATATTAAAATATTAATTAATAATAATTAAATGTCCAAGTGCCCCTGAAGGCGAACCATGATAATCCTGTCCACGTTTACGAAGAGTTTGAGATGGTTGTCACATCTTTGAGATGATCGCACCATCGGATTAGATAGCTACACTTCTAGACCGGTTACACCCTTGGATTGGCGTATGTATTCCAAAGATAATAGTATAATAAAATTTATTATTATTATTATTATTATTATTATTATTATTATTATTATTATTATTATTATTATTATGAAATAAGAATAAAAATAAGTAAACTAGTTTGAACTGAATTTAATGTAGATAAACTGAACTGAACTGAATATAATAAATCTGAATTGAGCTGAACATAATATATCTGAACTTAACTTAATAAATCTGAACTGAAATCATTTGAACTAAACTGAATTTAATAAAACTGAAATTAAGGTGAAACGAACAAAGCCTTATGGAGCTAAAACTGCACAATTTGTTGATTTTGCTACTACTTTTGTCTAATTTGTAACAAAACAAAATAAGAATTTTTTATTTTTTGCTACTACTTTTGTCGAATTATAATGATTGGTGGTGTGTTTTAGTTGGAGCTAATCGTAACGCTTGAGCTGGTTACATTCAAAACATATTAGCTTGCGAGCTTTGAAATAAATAAGTGGATGTCCTGTTTGAAAATGCATTTGATTGTGTTTAAAATGCAACTCAAGCACACATATGAATATTTTATCAATCGTTGTGTTTCATTGGTCAAAACACACATTTAAAAAAAAAAACTTGAATCAGATCAAATTTTTTTTTTTAGAGGGAATCGGATCAAATATGCAAAATGTACCGTTTAACTGTATTTAAAACACACAACTTACCAATCACTACTCCCTCCATCTTTTTATAGGTGTCCATTTTGAATAATTTTCTATTTGAGAAGTAAGTATCGTTCTACTAGTTTGTTTTCTAATAATAGACTTTTCCTCTCATTGTCCCTATATTTAATACTATAGATAATATCATACACTACCTCTCTCGTTGCCCTTCTTTGCATATACAACCCTCTTTTTCACAGAATTACATCCAAACCCATGGACCGAATTCGTGTTGACCGGTTGAAAACTCAATTTTCAGTTTTGATGAAACAAACAAGCCCTTAGCTCTTTTTCTTTTTATTCTTTTTTTTTCCTTTTATAATTTTTTTCTTACTTTTTTCCTATCTTCTTCTTCTTTCTCATCTCCATCTTTGGTGTCCGAATTCCGGCACCGGTCGGATTAATTCTGGCAGCCAACAGCTCCGACAACGGAGCTTCACAGTTCCGTCGTCGGAGTTGCAGAAGCTCCAATGACGGAGCTATACTTCTGTGTTTTTTTTAAATTTTTCTTTTTAAAAATAATTTTGGCCTTATGTTGAAATATAATATTTGTATGGGTATGTTTTAAAATAGGATAAACTTTGAGACCATTTTGAAATATATTAAATTATGTGGGTTAGTTTTGAAATATTTAGTTTTAATTTTGTAAGAATGAAAATATTTGGGTTAAATGTGTAATAAAGAAAAGTTCAAGTTGTTGGCCGGCAGCAAAAACCAAAATTCCGACGAGGGAAAAAAGTACTTTCCACAATTTAGAGCGTGGAAAGTCAAAGTTGTGGGATTATATGTAATTAAAATTGAACAAAAAGGTCTTCAATGCAAACTTGAGAATAAGGAGGGGGTCAATGTAATTACGTCGAACAAAAGGGTGTTGTATGTAAACGACCCTCAATACTATCAATATTGATTGCCTTTTGAGATTATTTTATACTATAAATAGATCTATTATCTCTATTAATTGTTGAATATTTTTTTCTATATGTGTGAAATTTATAGAACAACACTTATAAAAAATGGAGGGAGTACATTATATATATATATATATATATATATATATATATATATATATATATATATATATATATATATATATATATATATATTATCTCCCTTTCCCTTTTCATTGCAATAAACAACCTTTACTATTATTTAAACAAAAACAAAAAAACCTTTACTATAGTGAAGACAAAGAATCATTCCAAAAGAAAAGGAGTAAAGATAAAATAAAGAAAAGATAAATGAGGAAGACCAAGACCATTACAATAAGTTAATTATACTTACTTGTCCTAACTTTGACTTATCAAACTCATCAATATTCACTCCTGTCATTGTCCCAATGACGATCTGCAATCATTCTCCATAATTCCCAAATCACCCACACACACTTGTACAGTTACACTTCACGTTCAACATTTACCACCCAATTTAGATAAGAAGTACCACTCATCTATTTATAATTCATCAAAAGATTTAGTTGTACAAATAAAAAGATTAAAATTTAATATAACTTTTTTTTTCATTCATCTCATATCGTTATATACATCTTTTTTTATCTCACACAAAGAATAATATAAATAATCATCACTAAAGTATACTCCATCCGTCGTACTAATTCAAATTATGTTGATCGGCGGAGTTATAAGGTGGTGCAGCGGTAAGGAGGTGGGATAGTGAAGGAGAGATCCATAGTTCGATCTCCGGTGGTGTCGGAGTTATAAGGTTGGTTTAGGTGTGGATAAATAAGTTGGTTTGGAAAGTTTGTATAACATTAGGAATAGTTGTAATATTTGTTGTTTTAAAAAAAAAAATGTTGATTGACTTTTTATAATTAACACCGTTTGACCTGGACTATAAATGAATTTTTAAATAAAATGACAAGATATTTAACAAAATTATAATATAAAAAAGTAATTAAAACATGTAATTTGAGTCGGGACATTGTAAGATGATAAATTGTAAATGTCAAATCAATTTACCTTTAATAATAAATCATATTTAATAATAATAATAATAATAATAATAATAATATTCTTTTTTTCCACAGTAATTTCTCCCTTTTTTTCTATCAATGAATTTTGATTTTGACTACAAATTACTATTTATATATATAAAATAATATTTAATAAAATTATATTGTAAAATTTAAATTTTTTATTTCTAATTGAATCAAATATTTTATTATTATTATAATATAAAATAAATTGTAATTAAAGTTGAAAGGAGTCAAAATAGGTAATTTAAAATGAAAAATAAGAATTATAACAAATTAATTTGGCACAACTACTCTTACATTAGTAAAGCTCTGTTCTCTTCGTCTGAAAATTGATTATTTTAAGTTCAGTTCAGATGCATTAAGTTCAGTTAAGATAAGTTCAGATACATTAAGTTCAGTTCAGTTCAGATGCATTAAGTTCAGTTAAGATAAGTTCAGATGCATTAAGTTCAGTTCAGTTCAGATACAATAAGTTCAGTTCAGTTCCGATTCACCTAATAGCTTTTTATACTACAAATAAATTCCGTTCAGTTCAGTTCAGATGCATTAAGTTCAGTTCAGTTCAAATGCATTAAGTTTAGTTTAGTTCAGTTACGTTTAGTTCAAACGAACATAAATTAACATTATCACTATATTTCATTAAAACAACTAACACATCTTCTATAAATTTTACAAACCAAATATCAAAATACTGATGCGATTGAAACACAAGTGTAATAAATATTGATTGATTCATTAAAAAAATTAATAATTGCCATAATCGAGTTATAAATGATTTTTATAATGGAATGATATTCAAGTACAAAAATAGGCAAATCATAATAAACGTTTATATATAGATGGTCAGCGTCAGTCAATGTGACAGTTGAATAAATCTTCTTCATTGTTGTTCATATTCTCAACAAGAAGAAGAAGAAAAAAGAAAAAAGAGAAAAAAATGGAAGCTAGCTCCTTCTCCATGTTCCTCTAGATCTGAGTTTCGCTTCAATCTGACTACGAAAATCTAGGGTTTATACGTTTTCAGCTCCATTTCCCCAAGAGCTCGACCTTGGCTGCTCATAGCTGTACAGATACTGCGTCGTTTCACGCCCCTAAGGTTCATTTTCGCATGGTATGTTGATTATTATAGTCTTAGTTAATTAATTAATTCATTTCTCCTATGGCGAATTCCTAGGGTTTTGCTGTTGAATTTTCGAGTCCTCATTGACTAGATATCATCACCATATCATTGCTGTTATCGAAGAGTTTGATGCTGGACTACTGTAAAGCAAGTTTCCGAATGTGTAGGAGCTTTGTGAAGATACAATACAAATTCATTACAGTTGGCTTTGAATTTATATGTACTTTGTGAATTTTGAGTATCGAGCTCGATTACGCATGTGTGTGGTGGTGGTGTTGAGGAGTTCCAGGTTGATTCCTTAAAAGACTTTGTTCATCGTTGTTATCGGATTCTGGTGCTTAAACAATTCCTGTTTTGTTTACTTTTAGGAGGATATAGAATTTTGGATTGCTTCTAGTACAAAAGGGGGCTCAGAGCTAGTGAAGATATGTGAGTTAAGAGTGTGACTTTAGTATAGGCATGTGAGTGATTTGGTGAGACTAGTGACTGACTGTTTGAGGTATGGCACTTAAGCTACCGGCTGGAGAAGCGGCTAACGTTGCCATTCAGTCGATTGGTCGAGGATATGATATTTCTTTGGATCTTAGATTAAAGTATTGCAAGGGTGATTCGCGATTGATTGATGTTGATGAGGATCAGGGACGGGAAGTTGTTCTTCCGGGTGGAATATCGATACCTAATGTGTCTAGGTCGATCAAGTGTGATAAGGGAGACCGGACAAGGTTTCGCTCGGACGTTCTGTCTTTCCAGCAGGTTTGTATGTTTCTGATTGCTTAAGGTTCATCAATTGATTTGCATGTCATACAGATATACATTTTGTGTTAGTGTATTTTCTTGTGGTTGGTGTGTTTGCATGCAGCAATGGAACACCATTGTTCATCCCCTGTATGTTGTCTGTTACATCTATTGATTGTTTGCACAAACATTTGATATTCATTTTAACCCTCCAGATGTCAGAGCAAATGAATCAAGAATTATCATTGACCGGCAAAATTCCTTCTGGGCTCTTCAATGCTATGTTTGAATTTTCTGGTTGCTGGCAAAAAGATGCTGCATACACCAAAACTCTGGCTTTTGATGGAATGTTTATAACACTGTATAGTGTTGCACTTGAAAAGTCACATATGGTGCTTCGTGACCATGTAAAGAAGGAAGTTCCGTCTACATGGGATCCAGCCTCATTGGCAAGGTATACCTAACATAAGTTTCTATTCAACCCTCTACATAAAACAGTACCATGTCCCTCTTGGGACGAGCTTTGGGCATGTAGGTGCATACTAGATCAAGCGTGCTTGTGTTCATGTTATACATGTGCTTGCCTATACTTCTAGCCTCAACTATTTGAATCAGGGAGGATAATGCAATGGTGGCTAAACCAACAGCTGTCATATAAGTTAATGACTTAATGTCGACCTAGCAATGCACTTGGGATACAAAGATCTACTATTAATCTTCTCTATTGATAGTAACCCATGTGCATTATACTTGATAGATAACATGACCTATCAATTATATTAAATGTGATACGTTTCTTAGAGCTCAGTGCTACAGGTCAAAGTGTTTTCCTCTGGTTTTTACCAATTTCTATCATATACCTGATACATGGGTGTGCATAACAGTGGAGTCACCCTTATACGTCCTTCACATTCGCCCGTGACCACCTTTGATACAGATAGGAACTTATGGAATTCACAATAAAATAAATAAATAAATAAATAAAATTCAGGCCCTTTTCTTGTTAGACATCTAATTGGATTTAGTGCTATCAAATTAAAATCATCTGTTTTTCTAGATTAAATCAGTTTATAGGTCAACTATAATTGTCTATGCAACCCTCAATATTTAACCATATTCTATTGAAGGTACTAGTGTTGTGCTAATTTCACCTTCCAGTTACAAGAATAAATGATGCTTAATGTTTTTCCCTCATTCCAGGTTCATTAATAAGTTTGGCACTCATATTATTGTCGGGGTGAAGATGGGTGGAAAGGATGTCATTTATTTGAAACAGCAGCATTCTTCAGCACTTCAACCAGCTGAGGTGCAGAAAAGACTCAAGGCGATGGCAGATGAGAGGTTTGCGGATTCAAATGGACACCAAGATTCGGAGTCAGGTCACCAAACTGGGAAGGTTAGGAAGTATATCACATTAGTTGGTGTTTATCTGACTCTGAATATATATATATGCTAACTGTGCTTGATTTAGTGTGTTAAAAGTAAAGTACCTGCCCATACTGCATTCATTTCCAGCATTAGAGATATAACAACACAGGAAGATATGCATGGTTCGCAATGAAGTCAATACTGACATTCCTTTGCATTGTTGCTCCATAGATAGATGTGCGTTTGTTTTTGCTTCCCAAGAAACCATAGATTTAGTACATTATTATCTTTAAAATTGGATCGGTCCTTACATTCAAAATTGGACTGATCTTATTTGTTGCTTCCATCCCGCTGCAAGTTCAACTCTAAGGTTTCTTTTATTTAAGAACGTCTGTTTCCTTTTCTTTTTTCTTGTGTTCTCAAATGTACTCATCTAAACATGTTTTGTTGTGTAATGCTTTGTCTTCTTTCTACTAAAACCAAAGTGAACAACATATATTCCCTTCCTTCATTCTGTTTATGTAAGTTCTCAATCTAAAGTCATTCGAGTTGTGTACCCCTCCAGAAAAATGTTCTGCTTTTGTCTACTCTTCCAAACCTTTGACAGTTTACCTTAAAAAAATGAAACTTATTAGTCTATGAATATTGTATGCTGTGGTTATTGGTCTGGTTGAATATGGTGGTAAAACTGCGCTGGTCTTCTCATGGAAGAATTTAATGCAACCAGCCACCCATTACTGGTTGTGTCCAAAGTTATCGTACTCTTCCTTCTGTTTGTGCTTCAGGTCATACAGTACTGTAAAGTACACTAAATGATAACATTGCACAAAAGAAATGTTGTTAGAAAGAATTAATTCATATGTCAGTGATTGCGTTGCTATGATTCAGATAGCATACCTTTTAGCTTCCTTCTGTACTGTGTTAGTCACCTGATGTATAATCTGCAGTGTTGTTTTCTTATTTGCCTCTTGCTTTTTATGATACAGCTTGAAGTGAAGGAGACACGACTGAGGTTCGCAGATACGGGCACTTCAAGTTCTTACTCGCATAAAGACGTAAGCCCTTCATCTGTGCAATTTCAACTGTTATCATATTTCTTTATGATACAAATCAATGTTCATCATGCGCCGTAATTGAATCACAGGAACTTGTCAGCATCTGCAAAAGGAGAGGTGGAACTGATGGCAGAAATTTGTCACATAATGATTGGTTGCAAACTGTACAGTTAGAGCCAGATGCTATCTCTATGTCATTTATCCCAATAACATCCTTACTGAATGGTGTCTCAGGGAGTGGCTATTTGAGTCATGCCATCAATCTGTATTTGCGCTGTGAGTAACCCCCATACTTTGTGCACTTTATTGTCAATGATATGCCTATTGATACAAATGGCTTTCTAGTCATGTGCATCCTCTTCTGTAAGGAACAGAGAGAGTACCCGTTAGGATTGTAACAAGGTTGCTATGTCTGGAATGGGTGGTGGGTGAGTGTGAGGAGGGATGTTAGAGCATCATATGTATTTTAGGGAAATCCTTTGTATCATCAATTTATTGGGAGACATTTTCATATTTTCTTTTGCTGCAGACAAGCCTCCTGTTGAAGAACTTCATCAGTTTCTAGAATTTCAGCTGCCTAGGCAGTGGGCACCGGTATTTAGTGATCTTCCCCTTGGTCCGCAGCGCAGACAAAAAAGTACAACTGCACTGCGATTCAGTTTTATGGGTCCCAAACTTTATATAAACACCACAATGGTAAGCTTATGTATTCGTTATGCTTAGATAGATGTTGTCATTCACTTTTTACATCTCATATTATGTATATTATGCGTAAAAGTTGTATCTTGATGTGCAAAGTATATCAGTAACTTTGCATTTTGTGGGAAATTTTAGCTGAACCAGATTAATGTGAGAAATGCTTGTAACCTTCGGATGGAACCTATCGTTAACCACTAACTATTTGTAGGGATTTTAACTATGAACTCTTTGTATACTTCTAAATTTATTGTCGTTCCACGAATGCATCCTCTTGACTTGGTGATGGCTGTAAAAGATAATATTGAAGATTCTCCATAATCTCTGTGTAATTGTATTCTGTGTAATTGATACAATTACACACAGATTATGGAGAATCTTCAATATTATCTTTTACAATGGCTAACAGTTAATGCCACCCTTAAACTTACTATCTTGTAATCCTTAATTCACAGATGTTACTGTGCTTCCATGTGATGGATGAGAGTCTGAATGATATTTTAATGTTTTCTTGGGGCAAAAATGCTTGAAAGATTAATAAGCTTTAAAAAACTATGCCTATTAAATCACTATTACTTCAGAGCTGATTACACCCATGTTTTCTATGGGGCACTGTTTCTTGATGCTCCCAAGTAACTAACCAGGTTGTTTGTCATTCCAGGTGGATGTAGGTAAGAGGCCCGTAACTGGTCTAAGACTGTATCTTGAAGGCAATAGAAGCAACCGCTTGGCCATCCATTTGCAACACCTTTCCTCCCTTCCAAATATCTTCCTACTTGAAGACGATCCAAACAGCAACAATCGCCCGGAAACTTATGATCGCAGATATTACGAGAAAGTTCTGTGGAAGAACTTTTCTCATGTATGCACAGCTCCTGTTGAATCGGATGAAGAACTTGCGATTGTCACCGGAGCACAATTGTATGTTGGAGATTATGGGTTTAAGAAAGTTCTTTTCCTTCGTCTCCGTTTCTCATCTGTTCTTGGAGCCGTTGCGGTGAAGTACCCAGAATGGGACGGTTCCCCTGGATTGGCCCGCAAATCTGGGCTTATTTCAACTCTAATTAGCCACCACTTTACTGCTGTTCAGAAACCAGCCCCCCAGCCCGCTGATGTGAACATAAACTCCGCAATATACCCTGGTGGCCCACCAGTGCCTGTCCAAGCCCCAAAACTCTTGAGGTTTGTTGATACAACGGAGATGACAAGAGGACCACAAGAAACTCCTGGTTATTGGGTTGTTTCGGGCGCAAGACTTGTGGTTGAAAAGGGGAGGATCTCTCTAAGGGTGAAGTACTCATTACTGACTATTATCCAACCCGATGAAGAATTGCCCGAATAATGTTGGAGTAGGTTTTTCTTTTATTTAGAAAAGAAGCAATTTTGGATCAACTTGATGCAATTGTTGTATTAGAGAGGATCTACAGAAGAAATCCGCATGAATTGAGTGAAAGATGTACTATATACTATTAAAGAGAATGCTTGCCGTTTCCTGAGAACAGATTTCTGCTGCTTGAGTTAGTATTCTAGTTAGCTGAGCTGGTAGATTTCTAATCCTTAAATGTAACATTGTTGTCAATATCATTGGTAATTACTCAGTTAGCAAACTCTCTCTTTAGGTATTATTATTGCATACTACATCAGTCATTATGTCCATGCAGACTTCACAGAGAGACGAAAAAGAAAGAAGAAAAAGATTGATCTTCTTGTCGATTTTCAAGATTATTAACAATAGCAAGTTTCCGCTGTGTGTTCTTGTAACGATTGAAATGTAACTCGACTGTTTCAAGAAATGAGAACAGAAGCAATGTTGAATGATGGCATTGAGAATCTTATGGTGCACAGCACAGATGATGATGGACAGTTGCTGCTAATGTAGAGCTTTTTTCCAGTAAAATGATGGATTTAAGCATTAGATAAGAGACTTGTCTACAAACATGGACATCTGAATAGTTGATGTTAACACATTTTCTTACACTAAACTATGTTCATGATTAGGCCAATGAGCTCCTTCTCTTGGACAAGGCAGAGGAGCAGGTTGCGCGATAAATGTTGGATACTGCTGCCCAGGCATCACAACTGAGAAATCTGATGCATATGTTGTTTGTACCTGTAACACAGTCAGTCAAGTGAGCTCGGCAAGTTCCAACCAACCAAAAAAAAAAAAAAAAAATATATATATATATATATATATATATATATATATATATATATATATATATATACATATATATATATATATATATATATATATATATATTATTCTCTGCGAAAACTACATTTTCCAGTGACCACCCCTGCAGCATAGGGGTCAGGTCACACACATGACCGAGACCCCCTGTGATTTCAAGTTTGAACAATTCCATCTAATTATAAGTCCGTGCAAACACATAATATTCGTGTTATCATCTAGAATATGCACGAAAAAATGCATAAAAAGTAAAAGAACTCTTGTTAGACTTACAATTTCCGGGCTCCCAAGCTTGTGAATTTGTCTGGATTCCATCCTAATAGAGTCATCACTACCATCTGCTTCACTTGGTCTGAACAAATGCTCAAATATGGCCATAATGAGAAACATTGATATCAAGATAGCCGTGGCGACGAACCCGAAAGAAATGGCGCTCATAGATGAGCCATAGCTCTTCCATTGCCCATCTTTTACATCAGTAGCAGCATGAGATGATGAACTTGTACTTGAAGCGTTGTAAATGCTCCATGCCTTTCCTCTTCCAGCAGGATTCATCTCATCCATTATAAGACTCCTCTATTTCCTCCTCTAGTGTACTAGTACTACTACTTAATTATCTTTTCCCATGAGAGATTTAAGTGCATTTGGCTTTATATATAGTATACTTGGCAAGTTTCTTGTCATGTAAGAACAAAGTGATCACACACACACACACATAAAAGAGAGGATGAAGGAGTTGAGTCTTAACACTGTCTTTATGTAGAATAAAGAAGAAAAGGGTGAAAAGTTAAAAAAAGCTAATGATAATCTCAGTCAGTACACTTACAAATATGCTTTTTGTGTAAATAAAAAATAATATTAATAATGGTGGTGCCTTAGCTTAGTCAGTACTATACCTTGTCCTGAGAGGTATATTTAAAGATATCAAGGTATGTATGACCCTTGTTGTCGGATCAGGTAGGGTTAACATGCATTATTTTTACTTACAGTTTGGGTTTAGTTTAGATTAATTTTAAGTTTAATTGGATTTAAATATTCTACAATTACACTGCAATAGTAGTAGTATTGTTTAATTTGGCTTTGGCTAATGATCCTATGTTCCTGAACCTCTAAGTTAATTATCTTAATATTCTACAATTACACTGCAATAGTAGCAGTACTTGAAGTGTTGTAAATGCTTCATGCCTTTCCTCTTCCGGTATTCTTCACAACGCACAACCATGTCGAGTAAATCCTAAGAATAACTTATCGGGCAAGTAAAGTTCGACTTGTGATAGATCGCCAACATTACATTGCACATCCATGTGCAATGACAATCTAAGTTTGGCGATCTATCACGGTTCGAACTCTAATGGCCAATAAGTTCTTTTTAGGATTTACTCGACCTAGTTGTGCGTTGTGAAGAAAAGGAAAAAGGGATTTAAAAATATTTTAAATTTACGATTTGCATGGTGTTTAAAACCATCCCATCTTAGATGAGGACCATATGCAACTACAAATAACTTGAAATGTGTGTTCCTATAACTGTCATATTTAGCGTGAACTTATAAGTTAGATGAGTTTATATGATTATAATATGTATATTTTGTGAGTGGCTAACTAGTTGCTAATCAGCTAAGATAACTTGTGTAGTTTATTAATTTAAACAAGTTAGTTTGCATTTCATAATAACTTTGTTAAACAAAACCTACTTGGAATTGTTATTAGCTAAAGGGAAAGAGATGACATGTGAGTATGCAAAAAACATGTAAAAATCCACCAATACTATGAGTCTAGGTATGATCCTAACATGGGACAGAATGACAACTACTAGATCCATTATAATTATTAAAGAGTTGGCTATCTAACAAAGATTCACCCACTCCATGAGCAAGATAAAACAAAGCTGCCAAAATTTAAACTTAAAGATTTCAAAGGCTGCAACAACTAGCAATTTCTTCATGTTAATAATTATTAATAAGCTCTTCTCTTTTTCTTGATAAATCAAATCATAATTTTGAAATGGAAAACAACTAGATGAACCAAAAGCAGAGAATACTTGTTGGATTTCTTACAGCTATACAGAAAATGAAATAATTCAATTCAAGAAAGTAATATTGCCTCTCATTATCTATAACCAAAAGGAAAAGACTCAACAAACCTGCACCTACCTACATAAAGGAGCTGATGCTGACCATTACCCCCATTCATTTCCCCCCCTCAAAGCATGTCACAAAGAATATATATCAACCTAATTAAAAGAAAAAATCATTTCAAGAAATTCCTTAATTACCGACAAGTTTGTTCTATTGTATTATCCTTTGTAAAAGATTTAGGGTTCCAATTTCACCAATATATTCTCTATATTGTGATTTACTTTATAACTTTTGTATTGTAGACATTATATTAGCAATTGACACCATCTAGACTCCATATGATGGATGTCAAATGCCTTTAAAGAGTAAGTAAATTTGCTGAATTAGAGGCAAAGTTCCTAGAAGGATTCAAAAAGATTAGGAAAAAAATGTGGCTATAATAATTATACTACTACAAGATTAATTAAATATATTAAAGAATGACAAGATAGGAAAGCATTAAAGGAAGCAAGGAATTTGATCTTTTTCTTGAACAAGCTAACTATCTTTTCCAACAGGATAATCACCATGTCTTTGAAAGACATGCATGCTTTTCAAGCCCTATGGCCTTGTGAATCATTTTGATCCTATGCATCCCATGTGCCCAATATGTGTGTAATTGTTTTAAGTAGAGAAATAGGGACAACCAAATCAACTTAACCAATAGAGAATGTATGAACCAATAAACTAGGAGCCTCAATTAACCATTTTTTTCTTTTTTCCAATCATATTCTAATATGGCTCAATATTATAAACAAATTTAATTATACTTGTGAGGTATTGAGTGGTGAGATTGATGTTTAGAATTGTGTTTTCTTTAGTAGTATTGAACTTATGAGGTGATTTTAATAGCTTTTTAAGAGATTATTCAGTCTTTTGATGGTGTATTTACAAGTTATTTTGAATTGTTTGGAACTAAAATTCCTAAATTTATATTGAAAGTATTATGAGACAATATATATTTAATTTTAATATAGATTGATCTGTGTTGTTAATAAACTATGGTAATCTTCAATAAAATATCTACTTGTATATTATTAAATTAACAAACGTTTGTGTTTTATGAAAATCAACTAAGTTTTAGGTAAACCCTTTTTTTTTTATAATAACATGTTTCACCGACAGTCTAGCAAGAGACTTCCTCACATTCATATTGGGCAGTAAGAAGTACGAAGTTAAAAGAACATCTTCTTATAGAGTTGTGTTCTTATTTGAGTGTTAGTAAGCAAATTAAGTAGAAAGTATATAGATTGAATCTAGTTAAAATTGAAAATTGACTTACAGAATAATATTCATCCGTTTTAAGCTTTAACCATCATCGGTTTATATTCAGGAGTCAAAACACTCACGGATTCGAAATTTTAGTATTTTCTGTGGTAAATACGACAGAATATACACAGGGCAATGGTTGCTTCACAAGATAATAAAATTAAAAAGTGACAATAATTGAAGTCATACAGTATTTTACATGGTGATCATATAGAGCCCCTATGCTGTAGAACCTAAAACAAAAAACCCAATAATAGCCAAACACACTCTGATCAAATTTCATTTGGAATTTGACAAAACACTACCATATCATTGCTTTAATATTGGAGTCACCTCAAGAAAAAAGAGTATAATTTTTTGCATGAGACAATTTCTTAAAGAGAAGGGACCCTGGATAAGATACAACTTTTTGAAGAAAAAATTTCGTAAAAGAAACAAATTGTTGAAATCATAATCATCTCTTTGCTACTTTTGTTCTTTTATAAAAAAATAAAAAATTCTGATCTTTTTCATTATGTTACATTGTTAATTAACTTAAGACCTTAGAGAAGTCTATTGTTAACACTGACCACATAAAAGAACTCTTTGCCAAAGTTCTTAATTTGATTTAATGTTAATCTCGCTTTAGGTCGACTCCAACGGAGTCCGCAACTCGGGAGTTGATCCCGAGATGCGACTCCATCAGAGTCTCATCATTCCATGTGGTTGAGCTTGAACCCAACTGATGAGCCCAAGCTCAACTATATTATATTATTTATTTTCCTTTTACTTTTTTTTTTTTCTTTCTTTGTGTTTGATGATATTTATACTACTAGTACTACCAGCGGGAGTTGATGATATTTATACTACTACTAGTACTACCAGCGTGTCTTTTTGTGTTTTTTCATTTTTTTATGTTTTTTTCTTTTCTCTTTTATGTTTATTATTTTATTTTTTCTTTTCTTTTTTATGTTTAAAATTTTGTTTCCATATTTAATAATGTTTAAATAAAATAATAAAATAAAATTTATAAAATAAGTCATTACATTACATAATTTTTATTACAAAAATTCTAAAAAATACAATAACGATAAAACAACAAATCTTACAACGATAAATTATTATTAAAACTACAATAACATTTTAATGGAAAAAAGAAGATGAAATAAAAAATAAAAAAATAAATAAAAATAGGGGATTAACTGTTGGAGCATGTTGGAAGAGTTGGAGATTAAGTTAGTGGGATGCTGACGTGGCGCAATTGAGCTCCACTTTTGGGATCAGGCCTAATTAGACAAGGTAATTAAAGTGACTAATCTAAAAAAATTGTAAGCAAAGATTGTATTTAAGTGGTGTTGATTGTGAAAGTTTAGACATCACATATTTCAAGAACTATCTTGCTGTGTGACACTGTAACATGCTTCTTTATTTCAATTGGAAACTTTAACTTTGGTACTAGTAGTATCTTTTTCTTTAAAAAATAAAAATAACAATAATGCAATTGTTTTGCTAATCACTTTGGTCCATCCAGGTGTTTTACTCTCGACAAATTCTCTTTTTTGAATCACCCATGTGAAAGCAAGTGATTAATCACTTGTGATGTGACCACATTTTATCACAAGAGCAAGAGCTTCACCATTTCATCACTTTTGACTCATCTTCTCATGCTTTAGGACTGCCTCCTTACTTTAGGTTGCTTAATATTGTTACTCCATGTTACAAAACTTGTAAACCAACTCTTTTTCGAGTTACCAACGACAGATATCCACTCGCTCATAGATCAGTTAAAACAAACCTCACAAGTCACAAATATGACTTCCAATTGTAGTTCCACCAAAGAATATGTACAATTTACCCGAATTCGTACAAACTTACAATATGCACAACTCTTCTACTAGATAAAAATGTTCGTACCTTTTTTATAGGATAGCGACCAGTTAACCGTTAAAGATTTATTGACGATGCTTTGTGAAATTTCGGAGATAGGTAATTGGGATTGTCCTATGTAATGATGCATATAAAAAGCAAGATCTCAACTAGACAAGAACAGCACAGGCATAATTCAAGAAATTGAAAAATTGCAGCTTTCGGCTACAAGTAACTTACAATAAGGAGAATATATATATACAAAAAAATTTAATAATCGAACCATTACAATTTCATAAGTAGCATTACAAAATTAGTAATAAACTATAAATAATCTCGCACTTGACGAGAATTGAACCTATGACCTTACAAAATTAGTAATAAACTATAAATAATCTCGCACTTGACGAGAATTGAACCTATATGACCTCTAGTGTCATGACACCTCAGTCTAACCAATTGAGCTAGAAGATATATATATAGGTTCATTATATATATATATATATATATATATATATATATATATATATATATATATATATATATATATATATATATATATATATATATATATAAGTGTTGGTAGTAGTAAGCGTTGATATATATATGGCGTGCACAGTACAAAATTGTATAGTAAACCACAGCAGCAGTAGTAGTAGTAGTGTTCATGTTTGTAATTACTCATAAGTGCAATTGTGGTCCTAACACTCACGTGTATGGAGCTCGATTGAACCATGCCTTAAGCAGATGTGCATATCACTGCTAGCACAAATTTGCTGACACATTTCCCTCGAAATTGATGCCTTTGAGTTACTTTTGAAAGAACTTGCGTGGAACGAATATCGTGTGTGATCTCTTTAGATGTCTCTAGATAATATGCTCTTCCCGCTTATCGTGGGAATCACCGTGAATAATGAGGGGTAAGAAAATCTCTATCATGAAATACTTTCGCATATGTGTTATTGTTTGCAATTGACCTCCAACAATATGTTTTCCAACAGATCTCGAACTCGAACGCTTGTTGTATGTTTATCAGAGGAGGGTGATTATTGATGTAGCCTCTAGGAGTGTTTGGATTGACTGGGAAGCACTTGAACGTTGCCAATATTCTACGGATCAAGAAACTCTCTGTCCAGGCGTAGAAATGAAGTACCATAAATGAATATTACCCGTGGTTGTTACAAGTTACACATCTGGAGACTTGTTTTGCAACATCTGGAGACTTGTTTTGCAGTTTGAAGAGAAACTAAAGCAAACTGTTCGATACCATATTCTTTTAATTTGATCCTAATCAAAGATTTTATTACCATCTCATGGTTATATTATATTGTTTCACTGAATAAATCCAAAAAAGATGAATAAAATGATGAGATTATTACAAAAGCTAACAGAAACAGACTAGATTCTGAGTTTATCAGAGGACGAATGGACTGACAGACCACCCTAATTATCTAAATTCTAATACTTGAAACGGCCAATAACTCAAGCCTTGAGCCGTCTATAGAGCTCGGCCTTCTCCTCTGTGGTTTGGAAGTGAACATGGCCAAATTCGGAGGCTGTGCCTGTGTCAGTAAACTAAATGTTGATCGTCTCCAGTGCAAGTCCGGAAGTCTGGTTCAACAGTGACTGTCTCAGGGTTACAACTCATCAGCCCTTAATCATCAGAAAGTCGTGATTCACGATATCATAGTGTGGGAAACCTTCCATAGGTGTATATTATCCTTCTCAGTCCTAGAATAACCAAGCATATAGTTAGTTCAAATATTGCATAGCTCAAGAAACAGTCAGCGTATTATCATAGACAAATCATGATTTAAGATAAAAGAATCACCAGTCTGTAGAACTCAATCATGGGCTCATGGCAGAACTTTCCTCTGACGTACAGCCCTTTTCTGGGCAAGAAACCCAAAGATCCATGTCTGGGATGCTGAAAGCCTCAAACTTTCGGTGAGACATGGTGATGATATAGCATTATAGCTAACTCTGCAAGACTAGCATTTCAATCCGGTTGTAATCATTTCTAATAAGCAACAATAATATAAAGAAAATTTTTCCTGTGCTCCAATGGTGAAGATAAACATTATAGCCAAACTGCTAAGTCTACTCAATGGCCTCTCAAGCTGATGCTTTTCCGCTTCTGACTCAAAGAAAAACGACGTGCCATTGCAGGGTTGTAGAATCTCCTCATGTGCTCTGACAATCTATGGATTGCATTAAGATCACCGAGCGTGGATAGCTGTTTCAGAAAGGCATCAAATTTTGTATACGGTAGCTTGATTCCCCTATTTATAACTTCATTCACAAGAAAACTCGCATCCTTTGCATTACCACACTCAAAGAGCCCTTCAATCATTAAGCAATATGTTTCAGTATCCCTAGCACAGCCCTTTTTATCCATTTCAGCCCAAGTATCAAAAGCACCATCAGAGTCACCCATGCTAAAAAACATTGCAATCAACATATTGTATGTTTGCACACTCGGCATGCAACCCACCTCAATCATTTTCTTGTACAGTCGAAGTGCTTCGACACTGTTCTTATTTTCACACAGAACCTTAAGAAAACAATTGTATGAGACAATATCTGGAGGGTAACCCATTCTTCCCATCTCTTCCAGAAATTTATAAGCAGACTCAGTTTTATCACCCAAACACATGCCTTCTATTAGTTCTTTGTAAGTCGACACATCAGGAAGCGAACCAGTACCAATCATATCGGACAATATTTTGAAGCACTCTTCCATCCTATCATTTTGGGCGAATGCTATCATCATAATAGCGTAAGTCCGCGCAGTTGGAGAAGACATAGTCGAGCCATTTGTTTTCATGGACTCTAAAAGCTCAGCGGCCTCAGTAAGCATCCCGGCCCTGCAGAACGTATCGATGGCCGTGTTATAGGTGAAATTTTCTGGCGTATGACCCATCTTTATCATATCTTCCATAACAGTCATTGCTCTTTTCGGGTTTCTAACCCTGCACCAACCGAAAAACAATATGTTATATGTATCCGCATTTGGCTTCACCTTGCTTTTCACCCTCAAAAGCATCCTCTCTGCATCTTGAACAAGACAACACTTGCATAAAGCATCCAAAAGTAAGTTAAACGCATGGATTTCTGGTTGCGTCTTAACCCTTATCTTTTTCTTCTTCGCAAACTTCTGAAGATGCGTTAAATGTTTCTCAGTATACTTTCTCAAAATAGGCAACAGAACCTCAACAGGTACTGAACTCTTCTTTTTCTGCCTCTTCATGTAATCCAAGAGATCACATACGATACGGAACTGCTTCACTTTGTAGTTGGTATTCGACAAAATATCCATAATCATATTATACGCTTCAGGCTCATGACTATAGTCTTCTTGATGCCCCGCCCAATTAAAGAACCTGAACGCCACTTTCTCGTCATAACGAAGCCTTTCTAGCACCTGAACCACCAAAGTAGTCGTCAATCCAACGCTAAGTTTACTGAGAGCATTGTCCATTTTAGACTCCGGCTTTGAGTAATCCAACACTGTTTTATAGACCTTATCCACATCACCTCCAGCATCAGACAGTACCTCACATTCCAAAGAGTCTAAAGTACAAAACGGCCTCAGAATCTCACCCGAAAACAACGAACCATGTGAAACTCTAGTTCTTGGGAATGCCAATGTCGAGTACACATCAAAAGAACCAACCAAGACAACAGATGGAGCAACGTAATAATCGTTGGAGCATACATTTCTCAACAGTTTCATAGCCCCACTAGACAATGCATATCGAAGTGAACGTTGTCCAAACATATTATTATTATTAACACTATAGATTGAAGCAATTCGTCGAACAGGTTATATGCACTCTTTCACAGCAGAGAAAACGTCCACTAATCTCACGAAAACAGTCCACATGAAAATTTGTTTAACTATATGCTCCAGCACCAATCCCTTCCTAAGCCAGTAACTTTCACTGATCTACATTTACAACACTTGATAAAATCAATCAATCAATCAATAATATCGAAAAGCAAAAACATTTTACAAATCTGCAAATTCAGCAAGATCAATACAGATACATACATATAATTGGTTGGAAGATAATGATTAATTACCTGATATAAACAAACGTTCGCTAATTGCACCGAGTTTCAGCTGAGGCTTGTAGCTTCTGAGCACGTTAATGGCAAATGTGAAAACTAACGATTCAGATTGAACCTATTGATTGAGGGGTGTATATATACCGTCGGATCAATTACTGAGAGATATATCGGGTTTCTCTTCATTTGATGGGCCGGACTCTTAAATCGAATGCTCAAATGAACATTATAGAACATCGTTCTAATTTGGTTTGGACATGAACATGATGACATATTGTTGGACCTTTCCAGAGTCGATTTTAGTGGATATAATAGTACACAAATGAGACTTTTGTGATATTTTTGGACCATATATTTTTCTTTAAATAAATTGTACGGCCATGTACATCAATACGCACCGAGTAAGATAATCTATGTCTCGTGTATGATTGAACGGTCTATCCCCTCCGTACGGTCTTTCAAAATTGAGAATTTGACCTAATTTTCATCATTACGATTTAACGGGTGCATTCCCGGGACATTTTTTGTGGACTACCAAAAAAATAGGCCTTTTACGACTATTTTCAACCGTCTCCTTCTACAACTATGTACACTAATATCACATAGTAAGAAAACTACATGTCTCCCGTGTGATTGGACATTATCAGGCTGTTTGGGTCTTCACTAGCCTTTGGTATTGTGTTATTTTTAACAAAAGCCGGAATAGTAACTTCATTAAGGGTTTGTTAGTTTAGTTTTTGATAGAGTATTTGGATGTGAATTAAGGGGTTTAATGGGGTAGGGGAGTAGAATTTATAGATATAATGATGAGTGTTGTAATGGATTTTAATTTTTTTTATTTGTGAAAGGTTGTTGGAATATATTGGAAATTGTGTGGAAGGTCATTCTTCCTAGCAAGGTACGTGTCTTTCTGTGGCATTTATTACGGAATTCCCTTCCCGTTTCTGCCAATTTGGTTCGACGGCGTGTTTGCATGGATGATGTGTGTCCTTTGTGTTCTTGTGGGGCTGAAACTTTATTGCACTTGTTTCGAGATTGTTCCTTTGTCTCTCTAGTTTGGGCAGTCTCTCATCTTCCGGTTTCTACTGTGAGGTATGACTGTGGTGATGTTTTTGCGTGGATCTCTTATGTTAAGGCTGAGCTTAGGTCGGAGGATTTTGATTATTTTGTGTGCATTTGTTGGAGTATTTGGTATCAAAGGAACAAGCATATTCATGAGAAAGTTGCGTTAGATGCTCAAGGGATTGTTGCTTTTGTGCGTCAGTTCATATCGCGGTACCAGGCGGCATGTGGGCTGTATATTAGCCGTGTAGATCCCGTGTCGGATTCTGTTTGGTAGCGGCCTTCACGGGATTTTTACAAGGTGAATTACGATACTTCTTTTCTCCATTCGAAGGCTGGTATAGGTGTGGTCATTCTTGATGTGGACGGGACTGTTTTAAGGTGGAAGAGAGCTTCGGTTTCTTGTGTTGCCAGTCCAGAAATAGCGGAGGCTTTGGCGGCCCGGTGTGCGCTGCATCTGGCAGCAGAACTTCAGTTGCCGCGCGTGATGCTTGGGGGGGGGGGGGATTGTTTGGGAGTTGTTCGAGCTTTGTAGGATGCTGCAATTTCTTTATCAGCTGCTGGTTCAATTATTTCGGAAGTAAAGTTGGTCGCGTCCGAGTTTATTGCTGTTAAGTTTTGTTTTATTAGGCGTAGTGGGAATATGTTAGCCCATGCTTTAGCAAATGATGTAGCAGTTAATGAGGGGGGCAGTATGTTGCCTTTCATTTTCCATGAGTTCCTATAATTCTCTTGATGATTATGGAATGAATTGTTATGATTTCTCAAAAAAAATATTGGGAATTGTGTGGGGCAGAGTATATTATTGGTGGATTAATGGAATATGAGTTGTTTTTTTTTTAAAAGGAATATGAATAATAAAGAAACATTTGGGGCAAAGAGGAGAATAGGTATGTTTTTATGTCGGTTACTGTAGCAGGGTTTGTGTATTTTGTAAAATAAGAAAGGCTGGTTGAGAGCCAAATAGCATGCCAAAATGAAATAACACAATACCAAAGGCTAGTGAAAACCCAAACAGCATGTACCTCAATACCACATTCCTAAGTAAAACATTGTACCTGATTTTGTCATTACGGGTCCTATAAACCACCTTTATAGCGCTTGAATGACCGCGGGAGAATGCTCTTGGGATTTGGGGCGTAGTTCTTGTGTGGGGAACATAAATATCATAATAATTTTTCGGACCATTCTGGGATGCTTTACGTGGACACCATAGAAATTGGACTTTTAGAACTATTTCAATCATCTCCTTTTTGAAAACAAGGTGATCGGCCATATACACCGATAGTCACAGGGTAAGAAAATCTATACCTTCCGCAGTTGAAACTCTTACGTAATTGTCATCATTACGAACATTTTAAACGCTTGAATGACCGTGAAAGTATGCTCCATGGTCCAAGATATCGTTCTTGTGCGGATTGGACATAAATATTACGGTGAATATTCAAACCCTTTTAAGGCTGCTTTTCGTTGCATGTTCACCGAAATGAGACTCATGTGATATTTTTCGACCGTGCCTTATTATTCATACTCCCCCTCCGTTTCACAAAACTTTTCCCACTTTTCATTTCTAGGTGTCCCACAAAACTTTACCAATTTCCTAATATGGAAGCTACCCCACACATTAAAAATAATATCTTGTACACTTTATTACAACTTTGCCACTACTTTATACTTTAACAACTCCAATTCAATTAAAAAATTAACATATCCCACTAAATTTATACTACTTTATTGTTTTCTCTTAAACTGCGCGATAAACTTAATGGGTAATGTTTTGTGAGACGGAGGAAGTACATATAAAAGTACACAACCTTTTAACATCCGCATATTACGTGTTCGACGACCTGTTTGCATATATACATCTATTATGAGGCTTTTTAGTCACAACAATCACGAGTATTCGATGACCTGTTTGCATATCTACACCTATTATGAAGCTTTTTTTAGTCTCAACAATCACGAATACAAGAAGCATCGCACAAATGTTTTCGTACTTGTAGTCCTGTACAATATCGCAACACTGACACACAGTTTGACTCTCTTTTATTTTGAAAGTTCCGTTCTTAAATATAAATTAGCTTTGACTCCTTTTTAGCCACCCTCCAACACTATTCACATTTTTTGATTTTTAGCCTTTTTCTTTTTAATTTTTTTCCAGAATTTATCTCTCTATATTATTTATCTCTACATAACTCATTATCTCCCTTTCTATTTCTATAACTACCTTTTACACATCATTCAATTTTTCTTATTTACTAAACTCTCCAAAATAATACTAACAACACTAATTATTTCTCACTCTAAAAAAATAAAATTTTATTCAACTCCCTAACTACCCATTCTAAAAATGATACATAAAAAAATAAAAAGAGAGTCAAACATCAGTGAAAATTTCACAGTATCCCAATTTATCACAGCTTCAAATTTTACAGAATCAGACGGTTTCAACCAGTAGAGAATATTCAATATTCCATGTAGCAACTGTCCAAGAATACGAACAAGATGACCAGTTTCGCAGTTTTAGTCCAATCATATAACATATAAAGAATTCAAGACTACTTTCGCAGTTATAGTCCTTTTATGGTTCAACGATGATCAAAGATTTTTACTGAAGATCCTAGAAGATACAAATAACTGAAGCGAAAAGAAATAAATAGACTTAGAATCTCAGTTCAACAGAGTACCGACCAACAAAAGATGAGTACAACATATCCGATCTAAAGAAAACAAACAAACATTCGGGACAAAGGTTCAAAATTTGTAATCATGAAAGACGAAATTTGAGCAGAAACAGAAAACAGATGAAAGACCGTCAAAACATCCAAAACATGAAACAACAAATAACTTAAGCCTTGGAGCGTCCATAGTACTTGGCCTTCTCCTCTGAGGTTTGGAAGCGGCCATGGCCGAACTTGGAGGCTGAGTCAATAAACTTGATATTGATAGTCTCCATTGCAAGTCTGGAAGTCTGGTTCAACAGTGACTGTCTCAGGGTCACAACACGCTTCTTCGGTCCGACACAACAGCCCTTGATCATCAGATAGTCATGCTTCACAATACCATAGTGGGGGAAACCTCCCATAGGCGTAATATCCTTCTCCGTCCTGGAATATCAAAGCATAAAGTTCAATATCTTGCAATACTATACAAACAAAATGACATGCCTTTCAATAGTAGTAATAATAATAGGAAAAAAGTAAAGAACACCAACCTGTCATATTCTGTAATGGCAGAATGAGTTTCCTCGCCAACCTTCCCCAGCCTATAGATCTTTTTGTTCATTTCAGTCCTGTGATGATAACCATTTTGCCCAGCCCTGGCAACTGTAAATGAAACTCTGGCAGGATGCCAGGAACCAATACAAGCAACCTTGCGAAGCCCACGATGGGTCTTTCGAGGAAGACGGGTTACACCCCAACGGGTTACCACACCCTCATATCCCTTACCTTTAGTAACCCCAATAATGTCAATCATCTCATCTTTCTGGAAAACAGCATCGACTGGGATTTGCTTTTCAAAGAAGCTATAGGCAAAATCAACTTTCTTAGCAACATCCCCACCATTGATTTGAATCTCCATCACGTGGGCCTTCTTTTGCTTGAGACCTTTCATCATGCGAATCTGTATTGCAAAAGGCAAGTTATTGATTTGGTCCAAGAGAAGCTACAGCAGCTTAAAATAGAAAGTCTCAATAATGAAGAAATAAAGCAGCAGTTGAATAACAGATAATACCTGAGTATGAGCCAAAACACGGATGACAGTGCAATATTTCTTCATTTTCTCCAGCTTAGCTTGCATATCCTTCTTCCCGTCATCACCCTCAAGATTCTTTGCATATTTGGTAAAAGCTTTCTTTTTGGAATTGGCCCAGTTTTTGTAGAACCTCCTCTTCACCTCCTCACTCAGATGCTGTGCCCAGACAGTTTGCAGGGAGCGGAGTCCACGTGGGGTTTTCACATAGCCCACAACACCAACAACAACCATGGGTGGTGTTTCAATGATGGTAACAGCTTCACAGGTCTCTTTCTTGTGCAACTCTGGAGAAAACAACAATTCCAGGTCAACATTTGAAGCAATAGATAAGCATATGGACGAATGGTTCTGTTAACAGCATCATATATAACAAACTGTATTATAGAATTAGTACTACAGACACAAGGGACAAAAGGAAGACATACTTGACCCAGGCTTTTCCACATCACGGACAATATGTGACATCCCAGCCTTGTAACCAAGCAGAGCAGTGAATTTGCAAGGTTTGGTTGGATCATCTTTCGGGAATGACTTCACTGTAAAACAAATAAGTAATAAGACTTCATTGTAAAACACACAGACAACAATAACACATCAGCTGTAGGCGTAGGTAAATCTCACAAAGGTAACATTTTCAGTTAACAAAATCTTTTGGTGCAAGATACATACAGATAATTTATAGCAAACCAATGAGCTAGGGGAAGTTAACATACAAATGCGAATAAAATAGTTTAAACTAACATCCATTCAAGCTTTTGATGCAGAGATGAAATATGCCATCGGTTAAGAACTTAATCATACAACACATTATTCTTACTATACTAATGACAACATCACACATTATACAATTTTAAATAACATGAATTTAATTATTTTCCAAAAGACTTCAATTGCTATTTATAATCATGTTTGAAAAAAGGCTTTACTAAAACACCACAATAATTTATTTCATACAGTATACAATTTTACATAACATGCATTTATTTTTTGTAAGAAAATATGCATTTGCAAATAAAATCCATTTTAGAACTAAGGCATTATTATAGCAGCGAGAAACATTAATACTGCAATCAACACTACACAGCAGACAACAAATACACAACTTACAACACCCTACCACTATTGCAATCTCAATTTAGTTCACATGCAAACATGAAGAGGCGCTTTATAGGAATAAAAAAACTATGCATTTTCCTCAAGTACTAAAAGACACAATAAAGTTTATAACACCTTTTCCTCTGTGACGAGCAGCCCTCTTTCTGGGCAAGAAACCCAAAGACCCATGCCTAGGATGCTCAAACTTTCGGTGAGACATGGTGATGATATAGCTAGTCTGCAAAACTAAAACACTTCAATCCAGTATTGATCATTCTAATTAAAAACAATAACATAATCATAGAATCAAGCAATTATGCAACAATGTAACCACAAAGAAAGATGTTTACACATCAAAGCATTAGAAATATCTCCATGTTCCATATGATAAACTATTATGTTGATCCAAAACAAACTTTTAACGAAATTGTGTCAATAAATAGTTGGAAAGTAATGAAAAAACAGCATTGGCACCAGTAAAAACCTTGTTATTACAAACCATAATTGATTTTCCTCAGAAAAACTTTTCAACATTAGAGGTGTTAAACATGAAAGATCTACAACCAAGTGACACAACTGAAATAAAATAATCCCAAAACCAAAGGCCTATGGCAAAAAACAAATACCAATTCTCAGGCTCATTAAGTCTTTCTTTCCAAAACGAATCCGATAACAGATTGTTCGGTAGAAGAGCCACTTTGAGACTCCAGCCTTGATAATCAGCAATTGGGAAAACATTTCAATTGCGCTCAAATGGTGCAAATCAATCATGTCAAACACAAAATTCGAAAACCAGAAAACCGAAAACATTTTACTGAAATCTACGATGGTATCTGCAACATTGATACAACGAATCCACATACATATAAGCATTTTTACTTCAAAAAATGAAGCTATCTGCAAAATTGATAACATGTATACATACACATACGTATATACATAAACAAAATAGTTGCTCAGATCTATATGAGAATTGGTTACATAGAAACTGAAAGATAATACCTGAGTGAGACGCCGCAAAATGCAATGAGTTTCAGCTAAACCTAGCGGCCTATTAGAGGATGGAGGAGAATATATAGTGAACACTAACGGTTGAGATTGAAGGGGACTGTGGTATGCCGTTGGATCAATTACTGCGCGACTTCTAGGGTTTCTGTTTTCCCTCGATGGGCTGGACTTTTCAAACTTTTTTATCTGCTAAACTCTGGGCTTTGTTGCATTAGACCTGCCGAGGCTCGGCCTTTACTTGTTTTATGGGCCAATGGGCTTTAGTTGATAGATGTAAGTGGGCCCATTTGTTATGTGTTAGTGCGACCACGCTGCAACTACGTTTAAGTCTCTATGTTTTCTTTTGTCTCACGAACTAAACTGAAGTAAACTGAATCTGTATTGAAACGTCAAAATTTATTAACCAAAGCGAAATAAAGTTACAAAGAGCATAAGTAAGAAATGCACTGTCTAATACATTCAATGCATGTATGCAACTCAATGTACAAATTGGTTATGGTATCGATTACGTCAAAATGTGTGTAACTATTTGTATGCATAGTTTCATTACCATTAAGTGTGTCATTCCAAAGAATGTGTGTGGAATGATAGGTAGCAAAATAGCTATACGTGTAGCTAAGTTTATCATGTGACACTCCCACAAAGTGGTTACAATATTATGGAATTTCTATATTGGTTGCTGGACGTTGAAATTGTGCTATAGGTGCAGGGGCGAGCCCAACAAGATCAGTCAACGGGGGCAAATTTGTTATGCGATGAAAAATTTGGGCTAAAAATTTTGAAACTATAGAATTAGGCAACAATAGTGGAGAAAAATAATTATAAAATCATTTTATCTCAATTTCAAATTGGAATTATTAAATTTTTCACAAAAGTATATGAAAAAAATGGATTTTACACCATAATATATTGAAATTTCAACATTAACGTGCTAAAATATTGCAAGTTTAGTTTGCTTTAGACTAATCCATAATTGACACTAAACTTGAGTATCTTGTTTTGTTATCTTTCATAAACTTAGGGGGGTCAAAATAAATAATTAGAGGGGTCAAAATGTGAAATACTATATTATGTAGAAGGGAAAAATAATTTTGAGTGGGGGCAAGTGTCCCCACTGGCCATACATTGGCCTCGCCCCTGTATAGGTGTGGTGAATGACATTCGAGGGGTTGAAATTCTATTTGTTTTCATGATATACTTATTCGTGGTGCACCAAATCCAATTAATCACTATAATAGTTGAGAGAAATTGTCATTCCTTTTTCGATCATGTTAGTGATCACAGGGCCATTTTTTGCACAAAGTTGAAAATATATTCAAGGCTAAGATAGAGAATTTATAAGATAACAGGGGCATCATACAATTAAAATTCAACCAACAAATCAAAATACTAATCAATTACAACTTTGGTTTAAGAATTTAAAAGCTTTGAACTAGGTTGGGACAGGGCCATATTCTTGCTCCGACTCATAAGGTGGTTGGGTAGATCAATAACTATACTATAATTGTTTTCGAAAAAGTCAAGTGAGTCCAAACATCATATTGCCGAATGAACTTGGCATTGTCAAAATGAAATATTTATATTTAGTGGAGTTTTCCATCATGGCTTTAGATTTGCTCGATCATAACATTAGATTCAAAGTTTGCTGCTTTTTAAGGAACGTAACATTGGGAGTCAGAAGGGGTTCGATCCCCAGCGGTGGCGGAGTGATAAGGTTGGTTTAGGTGTGGAGAAATAAGGTGGTTTAGGAGTAATCGGTGTAGGAGTTGTTTTAATATTTGACGTTTCAAAAAAAAAAAAAATGTAACATTGACCAATATTCTAAACTGTTGTAATGATACAGGTTGATGTAACGCATTTGGGAAGCAAATTGCTATAGAGGGCGAGACGATATATGTGAAGAATGTTGAATAAGGTATTCATACATCGTTATGGTTCTCCTACCTTTTCTATCTTGTCAAATTCTTCATTATATCCGAGCACAAATAGTTAATGTCCTATCGCAATTAACTGGCATGACTATGAACAGGATAGTCTTTAGCTAATTAATGTCTAATGTTGTTACCTATCTCCCCAATTATGTGTTCGCCCATGGCCCAATATATATGAGCTTGAGTGGGTTTACCAAAAAAAAAAAAAATTCATCATAAATAAAGCTTTTGTTATCGGATCCAATTCGGTCTGAATCGCAATTGATCAATATTGGGAAAAAAAAATTGAATCGAATTTTATTCAGGCCGAGTCGATCAAAATTTATAAATCGATTTTAAATTTTCAAGTCTGCTTGTCTACTAGCCAATATATGCACATATGAAGTAAAATATGCTGGCCTCTCTCCTGTAATTTCCAACATTACGGCTAGTGCTGCTATACGAGCCGAGTCGAGTATCGATTGGCTCGTTTGTCATTCGAGCCGAGCCTAGGTTGGGCTCGTTAAGCAAACGAGTAAAAAATAAGGCTTGGGCTTGCTCGTTAGGCTTGTTCGAATCTAACCGAGCTTGAACTAAGCATGTGACTCAAAAAAGAAAAGGTGAAAATATACAAGAATATGTTTAGATTAAGGAATTCAATATTAAACATTGCAAATCAGCATTCTGAATGTGTTGAATTGTAGTATTATAACGTAAAAACGTATACTTGTTTCATATAAAATGACAAAAACACGATTAAAACATAAATTGAGCACATAAAGAAGGGAAAATCTTTTATTTTTATGACGATTGAACAAGATAATCAACACTAACCAAGTTAGGGGAGAGTTTTCTACCACCATTCAACAACAAAATAGATTGATTCAAAAAAAAAACACAAAATAGATTACGTATAGTTTAAAAGTTAAAATTGTATAAAAATTCGAATCCGACAAGCCGAGCTAAGCTTGGCTCATTAAGGAAGCGAGTATAATTTTAGGCGCGGACTTGGCTCGTTAACCTTATCGAGCGAACCGAGTTCGAGCTTTAACGAGCCGAGCCGAGCGAGTACTCTATAAGGCTCGGCTCGCGTAACACCTCTAATCACCTACGGTACTTCAAAACAAAATAACTTTGTAGATTCCAGACGACTATAGAAGACATTTATAGTATTATCCTATAGACTGGTGTTGCAACATTTTTTCTAGCTCTACATATAAGTAGGCAGCTTGGTTCCATGTGATTCACAAGAATCAAAAGGCTTCATCACATTCACAACAAGTATCGAATTTTATATCAATTTACCCATGAGAGCTAGATGGCTCGATTGGTTTAACTGATCTGTCATGACTTTAGAGATTATGGTTCAAATTTTGCTAATTGCATAATTGTATCTAAATTTATTGTTAGTTTTATAATACTTGTGAAATTATAATGGTTCAATTTGTGATATAATATATATAATTTGTGATATAATGATATATTAGTTCATAATATATATGTCTCATTTAATATCAATTTAAAAAATATAAATGAAAAAATTCTATCAATTCGATATTTCATGATGGCATGAAAAAAGATGGGAGACAAAAGCATCTCGTGACCGGGAATTCCATCCACTAACATGAAAATACATGATCAATGTCTCCTTATGGTACATGTATATACTAATCAAAGGTCAAAACCATTAATATAGTACAACAACTGATATCAAATTATCAATTCATTAATCAACGAGCTGATGCTATAAGTATTATAGTAATCACGTGTATCTATTCCTTAATCTTGAGTAATTATAGGTCTTAGATTCCTAGCTTACATTTTGTCCACATGGATGGGACCTTTAGGTTCTTGACAAAATAAGATCAACTAGTACCTCAATGATTGTGAACGACAAATTATCATTAGCTACTTTCTCAACCTTAATCCGTCCCCTAATAAGCGAAACTAATTCGTGTATTTTTGCTTTTAATGCTCTGGTATATTATTATATCACTATCGATGAATACTCGGAAGTGATGTGTATTTTTTCGTCCAATTACGCATAATATAATTATAAATCAAATTGCCAAAATAGAAGGGAATGAATCAAAAATCCAACACATATGATAATGATAATTTTATTGATCGGTTTCTATTCAGCCTCACATGGAGCAAAAAATGCTTCCAGTACTGTAGATCAGAACATACAAGAACATTGACATGTATCGGATGCTATGCAATTACCCTTGGCAGTACGTCCTTGCCTCTTGAAACATTCTCGAACACATTTGAAACCATCACAAGGGTCGCTACCTATGTCAATTATCTCAGTGAAGCAATCACGACCCTCACCTGCATTCACAAATTAATACTAAATTTCAACGACGGAAAAAAACACTTAAAAATACATAATTGAAAGTGATGGATCCGATCTGATTCGGGCCAAGTTGCACCAATTGTCAGGTCTAATTGGGAGTGATATATGTTCATATAAATAAAGATAACAAAAGAAATATGATACTTACAGTTGTCAAACGTGAGAAGCGACATGAGAAGAATGGTCGAAATTAGTACCAAGCGGTTCATTGTTGCTATAAACCTTAAGATGATGTGCACTTTGATTATACAAAACTGTACCGACTACTGAGTTCCAAATGATATATATAAGGGATGAAAAAACCTCTCGTTCCCGAAATGTAAAATAAAGGTATTTATTACATAATAATTTTCATCCCAAATTTAGAATGAGAAAAATCTTTAATAACCAGCTAAATGATTTCAAATGCAGTTTCTCAATCAAAATTTCCTTATTTAACGCATTAATGTAAATGTGTATATAATTTCATCCCAAATTATAATGAGCAACGGGTCCATGTTACCATGTATACGTATATATTCCGCAAATTCTGTTTCTCAATTAATTAAAGATATTCCTAATTCAACTCATCGATCATAAATTTTTGATGAATTCTTTGTAACGCCTATATAGTTAATGTAATTATATACTATAATTATAATATATAGTACTATAATTATAATTTTCACCCCAAATTAGAATGAGAAATATCTTTAATTATTGACCACAATGATTTCAAATGCAGTTTCTCAATATTTTTTACCCTTAACTCATTTATTGTAACATTTTGAATAATATTTTTTGTAACTCCCATATATGTAATTAATATTGTAAACGTAATATATATAAAATAAATTCATCACAAATTATAATAAGCAAGTTCTTTAATTGACCGTCCATTAAAAAAAATAACAAATATTATATACTCCATGTTATATACATCCAATTAATCTCAAATTATACAGAAAAATAATAAAAATGTTTATATTGATAGTTAAATGTTATAATTTCATGATATAAACTTTTTAATTATTATTGTGGTTACAGTTTAGTATTAATTTGAAGTCAAATTGACCGTTTAAATAATTAACAAAACGAAATGTTTTAGTAAGGGACATAGTAGTACTTTTTTACAAAATCCATCTACATTATTGTTACGTTGTTAATTAAGTATACACCATATATTTTTTTATAAAATAAGTCAAACTGTTATCACAAATGAGTTAGATTACTAGGAAAATATTTAATTGGGAAGCTGCATTTGAAGAAAATCGATAGAAGGTCAATTTAACCACCCTTATAGTGCCATATGAATAAGGCAAAGATGTGGAAGTTTAAATGAATTTCACTTGTAAATTTTTTTTAATATTTTTTTTTTTTTGGACTTTCCATCCTTCCATTTTAAAAACTCAATTTTATACTCTCAATTTTTTCAATCTATCTATCTATCTATATATTAAAGGAGTAATATTTCAAGGCTACTCCTTAATTCATGCTCCATTTTTTACATGTGGCAAATTCTTATATTCTGATTGGTTGATTCATTTATTATTGACACATGTCTCAAATGTATGCATCTCATTTATAATTATACATTTTAGTACTTTACCATGTATTATTATTATTATTCTTCTCTTTATGTCATTCTCAAGTAAATATATACTTATTAAAAAAAAAAATATATATATATATATATATGTTTTCTTAAATGTGATATAAAATATTAATTGAAATTATTTGGCATTATGAAACAAGGATGCTAAAATAAATTTAGTTTTGCTATTTGTAAAAAAATAATATAATTAATATAAAAAATATAGAATGATTGAATTAAAGGAAAATACAATAATATAATTCTTATTCTATGTTAAAATTCAGGGTCTCGGTTTTTATTTTCTTTCTTTTTAAGACAAAAGAAGAAACAAAGTAACACACTTCTATGTATGAGCCATAATTTCAATATATTTCTAACATTTTCATCCATATAAAAATTTAAAATATTATCATTATGTAATCGTAATCCAAATATCTATATATTCTATAAAGGAGGAATTTCATGCTTCCTTCTTCATCCACATGACATGTTCAACTTCACTCTATGTCCATTTTGATTAGTCGAAAGTTTTTCATATGTTAAGTTGTCATTTCATAATACTTTAGATATTAATTGTATTCGACATATCTCTTTTGTAATACTTTAGAATACTTATTGCGTTCGACGGGTCTATTCCTCAATACTTTAGAATACTACAATTGCGTTCAGTTGGTCCTCCAGAACACCAATTGTGGTCGATGGGTCTATTCACAATATTAGAACGTTAAATACGTTCAACGGGTATACAATAATACTTTAAAACTCAAACTATATTTGACGGGTTATTTATCAAAACTTCAAATCACTAATTGTGGTTGACGACGGGTCCATTTTGAAATACTTTAGAACTCTAATTGCATTTGACGGGTCTATTCGACAATACGTTAGAACACTAACTACGACCGACGGGTCTATTCACAATACTTAGAACACTAATTACGTTTGACAGTTCTATTCCGCAATACTTTAGAACACTACATGCGTTCAACGGGTCTATTCACAATACTTTAAGACATTAATTGCATCCGGAGGGTCTCTTCGACAATACTTTTGAACAGGGACTGCATTTAATTGATTTATTCTACAATACTTTAGACAACTAATTGCAGTTCAAGAGTTTATTTCGCAATACTTTACAACACTAACTGCGTTCTTCGCGTCGACGGGTCAATTTCACAATACTTTAGATCACTAACTATAGCCGACGGGTTTATTTCACAATACTTTAGAACACTAAATATGTTCGAAATGTCTATTTCACAATACCTTAGAACAATAATTGTGATCGATGGGTTTATAACACAATCATTTAGAACACTAATTGTATTCGACGAGAATATTTCAATGCTTTAGAACATTAATTGCATTTGACGGGTCTATTCGACAATACTTGAACTGCCTTTGATGGGTGTTTCGCAATACTTTAGACCATTACCTGCGGTTGACAGGTCTATTCCACAATGTTTTAAAGAACTAAATGAAATTAACAGCTCTATTCGAAATACTCCAGAACATTAATCACATTCAACAGGTCTATTTGCTAATACTTTAAAACACCGATTTTATAACACTAAATGCAAGCGGTTAGCAGTTCTATTTCCACAATATTTTAGAACACAAAATACATTCAACGCCATACTTTAGAACACTAACTGTGTCCGACAGGTCTATTCCATAATACTTTAGAATACTAATTATTTTTTGCGGGTCTATTGCACAATACTTTAGAACACTAAAGTTCTGTTCTCTTCGTCTGAACTGAACTGAACTGAACTTAATGCATCTGAACTGAACTTAATGCATCTGAACTGAACTTAACTTATTTGTAGTATAAAAAGCTATTAGGTGAATCTGAACTGAATTGAACTTATTGCATCTGAACTGAATCGAACTAAATTGAACTGAACTTAATGCATCTGAACTGAACTGAACTGAACTTATTTGTAGTATAAAAAGCTATTAGGTGAATCTAAACTGAACTGAGCTTATTACATCTGAACTGAACTGAACTTAATGCATCTGAACTGATCTGAACTAAACTTAATGCATCTAGACTGATCTTAACTGAACTTAAAATAATCAATTTTCAGACGAAGAGAACAGCGCTTAACTGCGTTCGTCGAGTCTACACGCAATACTTTAGAATAGTAATTGCGTTTGACGGGTCTATTTGACACTACTTGAACTACATTTGATGGTATTCAATAAAGTACGGTTTATGGAGCTATTCCGCAATACTTTGAAACACTAATTGCGTTCGACATGTCTATTCCGTAACACTTTAGAACACTAATTGTGTTGGACGGCAATCTGGCAATACATTAGATCACCGACTACGTTTGACGGGTCTATTTGAAAATACGTTAGAACAGGATGTGTGTCTATTTTGTCAATAAGTTAGAACACTAAATGCGTTCCACTGGTCTATTTTGCAATACGTTAGAACACTAATTGTGTTCAACGGGTCTATTCTGCAATATTTCATAACAGAAATTAACTTTGTTCCATCGACGGTTATATTTCACAATAATTTATAACACTAACTGTGTAATAATTTGAAACACAACTTTGTTTGACGGTTCTATTCCGTAATAATTTAAAGTTTTTATCATATTTGGTGAGACTATTACGTATACTATTTTCAATAAAAATTAGATAGAACACCATTGTTCATTTTAATTGATTTTTATTTATTATTTATGAATTTACTATTCCCCGTCGAATTTCGACGGGTTATTTACTAGTCTCAATATAAATATAGGATATCGGCTTTTAAGATGTACTAACAAGTAGCAAGTAAAGGCTTGAGGTTCAAACTCATATGGAGTCATAAGGTTGGTTTAAACGTATTTGATATCCATGGAGTAGAGTAGAAGTAGGAATAGAAATAATTAGATTTATCATTTAAAATTTATCCGCTAATCTATCTATATATTAAAGGAGAAAGATTTCAAGCTTTCTCCTTAATTCATGCTCTTATTTTTGACATGTGGCACAATCTTCTATTCCTATTGGTCCATTATTTTATTCTTGCCATATGTCTTAAATCTATTCATCTAATTTACAATTTTACATTTCACCATATATATTCATTATTTTTATTTTAATATCATCATTCTCAAATAAATATATACATATTAATTAAAAAATAAATATTATGTTCAAAACGAGTTTTAATATATATTATTAATTCATGTTCTTATTTTTGACATGTGCCACAATCTTCTATTCTTATTGATCCTTTATTTTATTCTTGCCACATGTCATAAATCTATTAATCTAATTTACAATTCTACATTTCACCATATATATTCATTATTTTTATTTTAATATCATTATTCTCAAATAAATATATACATATTAAAAAATAGATATTATTATGTTCAAAACATTTTTTAGTATATATTATGAATTAAAATTATTTGGCATTATTATGAAACACGGATACTAAAAGTAATTTAGTTTTGCTATTTGTAAAAAAATTAATATAACAAATATAGAAAGATTGAATTAAAGAAATTGTGCAAGTAAATAATTTTTCTATGTTGCAAATAAAGATCACGTAGATTGTGGATTGTTTTTTAAGTCTACTATATCCTCAGAGTGCGGAGTCACAAACTCGACTATTTGGCATTATTATGAAATATGTATACTAAAAGTAATTTAGTTTTGATATTTGTAAAAACATTTATATAAAAATTTAGAAAGATTGAATTAAAGAAATTATGTAAGTAAATAATTTTTCTATGTTAAAAATAGAGATCACGTAGATTGTGGAATTTGTTTTTGAAGTCTATTATATCCTCAAAGTGCTGAGTCACAAACTCGGCAAAATATTCACCCGTCACAGTTAATTATTCAACTTACCCGCCATAGACAGGTCGGCTATAATATTGTATCTTCACATTTATTTATTGTATCTATGCACTTAACATATAATTTTATATATTACAAAGTTCAGTTATTTTTCTTCACACATTTTTTTCTCCAAATATTTTATTTGTATAATTATTTTTCAATAATTTTAGTTTTTCTGTATGAATCATTTTAATATTATTTAGTACGAAAAATATTTAAAATTTATATTAATATATTTGTATATCTATTAAAGGAGAATATTAAACTTCCTCCATAAAAAAATTGTTCTAGGGTAATAGGATTGGGCTCGGACGGGTAATACGGATTTTGGGTTTAGGATATGATGATTTATTAACATCCCAATCTCCCACAAGATAATTTTAACATTTTTTCTAAAATTTTCTTCTATATTAAAATTTAAAACATTATTCATCATTATGTAATCGTAACCCAAATATGTATATATTCTACAAAGGAGGAAATTTTCATACTTCTTCCTTTAACCACATGGCATTTTCAACTTCACTTTATGTCCATTTTGATTGGTCGAATGTTTTTCACATAGTAAAGTGTCTATTTCACAATAATTTCGAATATTAATTAATTATGTTTGACAGGTCTCTTTTGCAATACTTTATAAGAACACTAAATGCGTTCGACAGGTCTATTCCACATTACTGTAGAATACTATTTGCATTTGGTTGGTCTCTTCCTCAATACCTAAGAACACCAACTGTATCCGACGAGTCTATATTGTAGAACACTATTATGTTCAACGGGTCTATTCGATAATTTTTTGAATCACGAATTGTATTTGGGTTTATTTCTCAAATTAAACTTCATACCACTAACCGTGATTGACGGGTCTATTCCGCAATACATTATAACACTAATTGTGTTTGACGGGTCTATTGGCACTACATTATAACACTAACTGCGGTCGGCGGTCATATTCACAATACTTTAGAACACTAATTGCATTTGACGGATCAATTCCGCAGTACTTTAGAACATTAATTGTGTTCGGTGGGTCTTTTCGATAATGCATTAAACACAAACTTTAGAACACTAAATTCAGTTGGTGGATCTGTCCGCAATACTTAGAACACTAATTAAATGTTATGTTCGACGTGTCTACTTCACAATACTTTGGAACACTAACTGTGGCCGACGGATTTATGACACAATACTTTAGTACACTAATTGTGTTCGATAGGTCTATTGCACAGTACATTAGAACACTAAATTTATTCGCGATACTTTAAAACATTAATTGCGTTTGACGGGTCTATTCGACAATGCTTGAACTACATCTGATGGTATTCCGCAATACTTTAGACCACTAATTGCGGTTGACGGGGATATTCCACAATTGTTTAAAACACTAATTGCGTTTGACAGGCCTACAATACTTTAAAACATTAATTGTGTTCAACGGATCTATTCACTAATACTTTAAAACACGAACTTTAGAACATTAGATGCGGCCAACAGCTCTATCTCGCAATACTCGAGATACGTTCGACGGGTTTATTCGCCAATACTTTAAAACACTAACTGTGACCGACAGGTCTATTTCACAATATTTTAGAACACTAACTATTTTCTACTGGTCTGTTGCACAATACTTTAGAATACTAATTGCGTTCGACGGGTCTATTCACGTTACTTTAGAACATTAACCGCATTTGACATGTCTATTTGGCAATACTTGAACTATATTTGACGGGTATTCCGCAATACTTTAAAACACTAACCTCGGTTTACGACGCTATTCCATAATACTATAAAACACTAATTGCGTTGGAAACTCGACGGATTATTATTATTTATAAATTTACTATTTCCTGTCGAAACTCGACGGGTTATTTACTAGTATTAGATAGAGTAGTATCCACCACAGAAAGATATGCTTGTGTTTTATGCTTTTTGCATATTAAACCAAGCAGAAGAAACCTTTGAGGAGCGTTGTTCTTTGACGTGATTTTGTTCACATGTCTACCGTTTGTTGAGGAAAGGCCATCAATCAAAATTTTGAAGGGGTAGTAAAACTTCAAAAGTTATTTATATTCAAAATTTACAAGTTTTGGTATATTCGTACAAGAAGTTTCATTTCTTACTAATTATCCGATATTGTATTTCACAAGTCACAACGGTGTAAAAAATGTTAGACGATATGTGTAATTGGGAACAAAACGTCAAATAAATCGTGTGACATGGAACTTTAATCGGTTGTCATAACTCAAATAACAGAAAAAAAAATCAATCCATTTAAATTTTTAACCTGAGTACATTTGTAATCAATACATACGTTCAAATCATATGTGCCAAAATTAAGTTCATGTATACATTTGCTAAGAGCACTAAGACCACTAGTTATATGAGTCATAAAACCTCTCTCTATGCTATATTTAGGATGAAATTGAAAGAATGGTGCAAAAAACCAACAATCTCAGGACTCCTAAATTCATTGGGGCCCATAAAAATGGAATCCGAATTTTGAAACTCCCTAAAAAACTTCTTACATTTGAGTATTCATTTGTCCCTCCCTATTTCTTCCCTATCTATGTGGCACCACATATATCCTCCATGTTTATTTTTTTCATAACTAAAACATAAATAATAGAAGACCTTTAATTATTATCTATGTAGTTGATATCCTAAATAATTATAAGGGATTACTAATGAACAATATTTAGGGAAATATTATAGGTATCTTGTAAAGAGTGCTCAATAGGAGTCCTAAAATCTCTTCCTACCCTATATTTAGGATTAAATTGAAAGAATGGTGTCAAAAACCAACAATCACAGGACTCCTAAATTCTTTGGGGCCCACAGAAATGTAATCCTAAATTTGGAATTTCCTAAAAAATTTATTACATTTGAGTACTCATTTGTCCCTCCCTATTTTTCCCTATCTATGTGGCACCACATATATCCTCCATGTGTACTTTTTCATCACTAAAATTCTCCATGTGTACTTTTTCATCACTCAAACATAAATAATAAGAGACCTCTAATTATCATCTATGTAGTTGATATCCTAAATAATTTAAGGGACTACTTAAGAGCAATATTTAGGAAAATATTATAGGTATGCTGTAAAAAGTTCTCTAAGAGCACTAGTTACGGGAGTTCTAAAACATCCCCAATCCTATGTTTAGGATGAAATTGACAAAATTGTGTTAAAAACTAACAATCTCAGGACCCCTATTCATTGGGGCCAACATCAATGTAATCTTAAATTTGGAACTCTTTACAAAACTTACTACAAATGTGTACTCATTTGACCCACCCTTGTTCTTTTCTATCTATGTGGCTACGTATACTTTTTCCTCACTAAAACAAAATAATAGTAGACCTCTAATTATCATTTTATGGATGGAGTTGATATACTAAATAATTATAAGGGAGTATTTATGAGCAATATTTAGGGAAATATCATAAGTATCCTAGATTTCGACTCTCCTTGTTTCATTAATAGTTTAAAATATAATGGAATTTTTGTAAATGTCTGAATTTTCTTTAAACATAAGGAAAATCAATCAATATATTTCTTACTCAAGTGTTGAACACAATGTTAAATTTGTCTAATGTATACTAATGAGACGTAAATTTTCCTATTATTTAGAAAAATTACAACTTCTATAAGATTTACTCCAAAATATAATGCCCTAGATAAGTCCTACATTCTTCTTCTTGTAGTCTACTTATGAAATTATCCAAGGTAAGGTAGTATGGGACTTGCTTACCCATCTACCTTCCACCTATCTGACAGTCTTACACCCACATTTACCTTTGGGTTCAAAAATTGTTTTAAACAAGCAAAACCAACACTTGTACCAAAAACACATCCAATTCACAATCAATCAAAGCTAGCAAGAACCCTCATGATGACTCAATGAGTTAACACCAATATATGTGGCTCTAGTTTGTACATGCCTGTTTTACACAGAGAGTGGAAGTAAGAACCAGATCTACACCTAGCCTAGGAATCAAATTATCTCTGATCATGCCAAGAAGATAGGAGAATTTACACTTACACACACACACATACACACAAATAATGCTTTGTCAGATACAGTCAGAAGTGCGTTTCTTACTTTGAAAATCTAAGCAGTAGTTGCTCTTTTCCAAGTTACGTTTCCTGATCAAGCAAATCAATGATTCATGCAATTATTATCGGATCATGCATCCAACTTTATGATAGTGATGTAACCCTATCCTATCTGCAACGCACTATAATCATCTCAGATAGCAATACCATGAATCTCTTGCATGGACTAGAGTCATAAATTGCACCAACAGTAACATTATTCTCAGATTTTTATCTCCTCTGGTTTTGAATAGTGCCAGAACTTATAATCCAGCAAGCAAAGATTGAAGTGCCTAATGCCTTAATCTTAAGAGATTTTGTAGGAAGGTAACTGCTCGATTTTCTTACCGGGGGTTTTCAATTCTTCGCTTTTCATGTGGGAATTTGGATGAATTGCTTTATTGATACTTTCTACTGTGTTTTATTAGCTTGGTCATAAAAAGAACTGTACACTCTTTACACAAGTTTTTAACTCAATGTCACTTTTTGAAATAGTAAAAGTGTTCCTAAGTCCTAACAGCTAGTCCTCATTTGACTTGATGCATGAACCTTAGTTTAACTAGGATTCTAGGAAGATAGAATAGCAACACTATGAGCTAGAACATAAAGCACATAATTCAATAGAACATCGATAAGTTTCCTACAGCTCCTAGACTACTAGATAATTCGCATCTGAAATTTGTATATACTAGCTCATAACATACGGGTGTGTATAAATTCAAATACTTAGGTATCCACGAACAAAATTGACGTATAGCGATAACATACAGTCGTGCACCACGAAACAATTAACTGCAACTTTTTCAAATGATGCACATAAAAAGTAGACAAGTAAAACATCATCTAGGTGATCATTTCAGAGAAATGCAATGGTTTAAAAACAGTGCCAGGTCCACGAGAATGACCCTTCAAAGTGAGGGAGCTACCCCTCAATTAGAAAGACAGAGACACCACAAAAGGGAAACTCTTGCCCTTGTTTAATTAGAGCACTGCTTTTTATGTTTTGGAATTTTTCCTATATACAATATTAATAGTACAAGAGCACTCTTTTCCATGCATGAAAATGGTTCATGGATTTTTTTGTCTTTTCAGTAAGGTGTGTGTGTTTGATTTATCATTTATCTTTTACTTTTTAAAGTGGAAGATCAAAAGCAAAGATCACTCACTCCCACTTTTACTTTTCAGCCCTCTCTTTAAGACTATTCCATCTTCTAATCTAATAATCCTATTATAAAGCTCAAATACACATTTCTATACAGAAAATGACCCCATTTCTGTAGGACAAAGCAAGGAGAAGAGGAATAAAGCACACAGCAAAAGAAAAGGAAAGCATCACTGCTGGTTAAATCTTCTTCCATGCAACCTATAGAGACTACATAATTATATATTGATCATTCTTTCAGGAAAAAACAGTGTAATGATTTATTAATTAGCATCATCTTTTTACCTTCTGTTACATCCAGCACTGTTATAGCAGGCACATGTCCCAACTCTTAAGCTTTCTTTACCCGAAGGAAAAGAACAAAAAAAAAAACAGATTAGCCTTTGAAAGTTATTATAAGGTGGTGCATCAAAGTACACAAATATAGTGTCATTTAACTCTGGATTTGGCTATAATATTCACTGATGCACATGATGAGCCATGCAAAACTTAGTAGTGGTATCCAAGCGACCAAGACTGCGTAATCACTATATATCGTGGTTATATATGTGCATGCAGCATGCTAGCATTAAACCTGCAGAATCTTTAGAGATTTTTCGTAAACACAAACAGTATCTTCTGATCATTTCCCAAAAGAAAAGCATGTGTGTGGTAAATATTCAAATGAGGGACACTATATTTTTTTAAACGTCAAATATTACAACTACCCCTACACTGTTTTTATACAAATATTCTATATCACCTTATATATCCACACCTAAACTGTCTTATGTCGATCGAACTCAGCACCTCTCCTTCACCAGCCCAAGCTCCCTTCCACTGCACCATCTTACAACTCAACTCCTAATGAGGGACACTATATTAACATGTAGTAGGAATTAGGAAGGCATGTTAGCAGAAAATTCGAACAAACACGTAGCCAGACAGTATATTTCAAAACTATAGCGTAACATCAACAAGATTAGCATCATAGTTAAGATAAAATTAAAAAAAAAAACAAAACAAGTGAGTGGAGAGTCATATAATCTCTAGTTGTAATTAAATAGTTAAATGGATACAGATCATTTCCAATGGAGCCAATACTGAAAGCAAATTCTGCATTATGTATAATTAAGAAAAAGGAGAAACAGAATCACGGTCATAATTCTTGCATGTTCCCATTCGGATGATTTAGTATATCAGAAACAAAAAATCCTACACTAGGAGAAAATAACATAAACCTTGTGCCAATGCTCCATTGCATGCAATTTGGAGGTGGGCCGTGCATGGAATGCGATTGATACGTGGCATTGTTTTATCAGAATTCGTCCGGTAAAAAACAGATCAGAGACCAACTCGTGCATGGATGATTTAGCCAATACTGAGTGTTCCACGGGCCCTTAGCTACAATCAGCACTCAGCCAATCTTCTTTTCCATTTACACCAATAAAAATAGAAAGAAAAAGAAAAAAGAAAAAAAAAAGAAGAAGAAAAGTTGTACACTGCTCCTGGTAGGGGCACAGGTTTATGTCATGCTGAATCTGCAAACACTTAGGTTCGATATAATGGTCCCATAATAATTCTGATAACAGTATTGCAGTTGTTTTCATCTTTAACTAAAAAACATACTAGTACCTCCAAATAATGAAAACTACTACGCCAGGATTCAGCACATATGTTGTCATTATCAAATTTCAAGTCAATGATTCTACTACTTGAGAAGATCTCTAATAGTGTCATTAAATTGATTACCACAAGTAACTACTTGACTTAATCTCACATGTGGTTGTAATAAAACCATGATTATATCAAATTATCATTAATCAGAATGTGAAAGCCAACTCAGCAATGTTGATTGCTAAAAAGAAGCTCAATTTCATCACCTCTCACTCAAAATAAAGGCTATCCCCATTGATTAAAGTTAAAGGTTAATCTGGTCATATAAATAAAGAGGGAGCAAAAAAGAAAGTGATAGAATCACCTTTACTTTATAATCTTCAACTTTAAATTTCTAATATCCAACGGCTGTTTTTGCATCTGCCACAAACCTTAGTTCACCATCATCCCTCTCTGTATCTCTTCCCTCATCATAAACTTCTGCAAAACAAACACTAATCCAGATTTAAACCCTCTCCGAAAGCTGAAGAGAAAAAGAGGAAAGTAAAGTGGATAAAAGGGGATGCTTAGCTTCTACCTTGAGTTTCAAGACTCCTTTTTCTCAAGATGATTGATTCCTTGGAACTGTATAAACTTGAACTTCTTCAGATTCCCTTTTTTCCCTTTTGTGGAAAATCGATTATCGACCAGCCTCTTAAAATCCTTTCTTTGTTCCTCCACACCTTCCAAACTCACTTTCCATGAAACATTTCCAGGAAAACATGTTCTCCTTCACTGTCCTCACATTGACACTATTCTCACTTGTAAACACTTCTCTATCTTCCTCCCTCATTTCTGATTTCCATGCTTTAATTTCGCTGAAACGAGGTTTTCAGAACTCCGTTTCTGATACTTGGAACTCTTCAAACCCCACCACAGTCTGTTCCTGGAATGGAATCAAATGTTTCCATGGCAGAGTAGTCTCTCTCAATTTATCCAACATGAATCTTTACGGCTCGGTTTCCCCAGAAATCTCCACCCTTGACAGCCTGATAGAGCTTTCAATTGACGGTAACAACTTCACCGGTGAAATCAAGATAGAGAACATGCACTCTCTCCGGTTTCTCAACATATCAAATAATGAACTCAGTGGCAATCTGGATTGGAACTATTCAAGCATAGCAAATTTGGAAGTTCTTGATGCATATAACAACAATTTCTCTGCATACCTTCCGACGGGGGTTATAAGCTTGAAGAATCTGAAGCACTTGGAGCTGGGAGGAAACTACTTTTATGGAGCAATCCCGAAAAGTTACGGCAACTTGGCTGCATTGGAGGTCTTGTCATTGTTTGGAAATGACCTTGAAGGAAGAATTCCAAAGGAGTTAGGCAATCTAACTAACCTGAGAGAGATTTACTTGGGCACTGAATATGAGTTCAAAGGTGGTATCCCGAAGGAGTTTGGAAAGTTAGTTAACTTAGTCCACTTGGATATTTCAACCTGCGAATTGGATGGTGCAATACCACCGGAGTTGGGAAACTTGAAGTCACTCGACACACTCTATTTATATCGCAATCGCCTCTCTGGTCCAATTCCAAAGGAACTAGGCAACTTGACAAACTTGGTGAATCTCGATCTTTCTCTCAATGCACTGACAGGAGAAATCCCATATGAGCTCATCAACCTCAAGAAACTCAAGCTGCTCAATCTGTTTGTGAACAGATTGCACGGCTCTGTACCGGACTTTGTTGCCGATTATCCAGAGTTGGAAACTCTTCAACTTTGGATGAACAACTTCACAGGCGGTATACCGAAGAATCTTGGCGAGAACCGGAAGCTGCAGTATCTGGATCTCTCTTCCAACAAGCTCACTGGTATAATCCCTGAAAACTTATGTGCCTCAAAGCAGCTTAATGCCTTAATTCTCCGTGTTAATTTTCTGTTTGGCTCATTACCACAGGACTTGGGCACATGCTCAAGTCTTGTTAGGGTGAGGTTAGACCAAAATTACTTGAACGGAAGCATTCCGAGTGGCTTTATTTATCTGCCAGAGTTAAATTTTCTTGAGTTGCAGAACAATTTTTTGTCTGGTTCCCTCTCTGAAAATAGCAACTCTTCGTCCAAGCAAACTAATATAGGCCATATAAACCTGTCAAATAACCAACTCTCAGGATCCTTGCCTTCATCCTTGTCTAACTTTTCTTCACTTCAAATACTTCTGTTAAGTGGTAACAAATTTTCTGGTCCAATACCTCCATCCATAGGTGAGCTTCACCAAGCAGTGAAGCTTGATCTAAGCCAAAATTCCCTTACCGGTTCAATCCCACCTGAAATCGGCAACTGCGTCAATCTCAATTATCTGGACTTGAGCCAGAACAACCTTTCCAGCTCAATCCCACAGGAAATAGCCAATATCCGAATCTTGAACTTCTTGAACCTATCACGAAACCATCTCAATGAGGCCATACCACAGTCAATGGCCTCTATGCAGAGTTTAACCACCGTGGATTTCACGTTCAATGACCTTTCTGGAAAGCTACCTGAATCAGGCCAGTTTTTAGTCTTCAATGCTACTTCCTTTGCTGGCAACCCTCAGCTCTGTGGATCCTTACTACACAATCCTTGCAATCTCACAACAACCGCAAACCAGCCTGGAAAACCTCGTAACTCAGTCAAACTAATCCTCGCCCTTGGCCTATTGACGTGCTCTCTGGTATTCGCAACAGCAGCTATCATGAAAGCAAAGTCGTACAAGAAAACCAGCTCAAACACTTGGAAAATGACCACTTTCCATAAGCTCGAGTTCACAGTTTCTGACATCCTAGAATGCATCAAAGACGGCAATGTTGTTGGAAGAGGAGGAGCTGGGATCGTCTACCACGGAAAAATGCCTAACGGGGTGGAAGTTGCTGTGAAGAAACTGCTAGGCTTTAACAGCATCAACACGCATGATCACGGCTTCAAAGCTGAAATTCGCACACTCGGAAACATCAGGCACAGAAACATAGTGAGACTCCTCGCATTCTGCACAAACAAGGACACAAACCTCCTAGTGTACGAATACATGAGAAACGGGAGCTTAGGGGAGTCTCTACACGGTGAGAAAGGCGGATTTCTAAGCTGGAGCATGAGGTACAAAATCGCACTGGACGCTGCTAAAGGCCTATGCTATCTACACCACGACTGCTCGCCTCTAATCGTTCATCGAGATGTCAAGTCAAACAACATATTACTCGATTCGAGCTTTGAAGCACATGTTGCCGATTTCGGCCTGGCAAAGTTCTTAGCAGACGGTGCCGCCTCTCAATGTATGTCAGCAATTGCCGGATCCTACGGTTACATCGCTCCAGGTACATATCAATTTTCACAATCACACTCTATAGTCAGTCTATATCATGCAACACAGTGCTAACTAATTTGTCAACTTGAAATTGCAGAATATGCTTACACATTACGAGTGGACGAGAAGAGTGACGTGTACAGCTACGGAGTAGTCCTCCTGGAGCTGTTGACAGGCCACCGGCCGGTAGGCGATTTCGGTGAAGGAGTGGATATAGTGCAGTGGATGAAGTGTTCGACGAATTGCCGCAGAGAAGAAGTGAGCCGAATAGTCGATTCGAGACTGAACGTGGTGCCGAAAGACGAAGCAATGCATCTGTTCTTCGTTGCAATGCTTTGCATCCAGGAGAACAGCGTCGAGCGGCCGACGATGAGGGAAGTGGTGCAGATGCTGTCGGAGTTTCCTCGGCGATCGCCGGAGTTTCAGCCATCGTCTTCCAGTTACAGATCACACCAGAAGAAATCCAAAACCGCTGAGAAAATTCGAGAAGATCATCATCTGGTTTGAATTTGAGAATTCTGGAGCCAAAGGATCGAGTTTTTTTCTTTTTTTTTTTTTTTGTATTCTTTGGCGCCCTATGATAATTGTGATATTTTAAATTTTTCTTTTTTTGGTTTATAGTTAGCTCAATTTTAGTTTATTTCTTTACATGTTTTTTTCTTTTTTAGTTCAGATAAAGGAAGTAGGAAATAACTGGTTTCTTCTATATGTAATGCTCAAGTTCTAGTTTTCCTTGGATCTTGTAACATAGGGATATGGATTATAGTGTACAGTATAGTAAGTATTAAAATTGTAGTGAATTGGGATTTTATGTTTTCATTATATTACTTTTCAAAAGTAAAATAACAAGATAGTATACACTATCTGACTATCACAATGAGATTAATAACCGTGAGTTTGATACTAAATTTTAAAGTAAATTTCGGACTTAATTTTTCACCAAAATTCAAAGTTCGACTTTGAAGTTTGAACCCCCCCATATCAAACACATGTTGAACTCTTGAAGGATCCAATGATGAACTATAATACTTGTACTAGATAGGCAATGTTTGAAGAGAAGAGTATGAATACCTTATTATTGTGATCTCGCAACTCGTTTGTTTAAATGCTAGGGCCTAACCACTACTTCAAGTCTCCTCAATCAAGTATTTCTAGCCGACAGACCCGACACCATCAAATATGCAAATGATTGTTCAATTTGAATTTTGCTTCTTATTTTGATGGTAAAACTACTGTAACCTAAGAAGCACAGAAACTTCAAATGACTAGACGTTTCCTTAAGGAAACGTTTCAAAAATATTTTCTCTGCGTTTCCTTGCTAGAAACTTATGGACTATCTTTCTCGGTTTAAAAATACATGCTCCATACCTATTTCAATTTATTATATTGTTTGTATTTTGATTTGACTAATTTATAAAGTCTTGTAAAATGTTGGTTTTCTGAACCGCGACAAATCCGAATTTTCCACTAAAAATGGAAAAACCAGCCTTTTACAAGACTTGAGCATAAAAAAAACATACTTAGTTACGTTCCGATTCATATATAAGGGACGAGAACACTTCAGGATTGGTAGCATGTAATTTCCCCACATATAAATAACTAGAGTTAGGGCACCGCGTTAAATGCGGTGCCCATGTTTGTAAGAAGAATATTATTTATGTGGATGATGTTTGTTTACTATATTTGAATATTTTTAATCATGTTTTTTAGATAACATGAAAACTAATAATTAAATTGCGTTGTTGGCATTCATATCCATTATAGAGAAACAGGTTTATATCAAGTGTCGAGTTCCATATTATATTCGAACAACTCACAAGCAATTTGATCACTTAACGAGTTGAGTATGAACTCAATTTTGTAATGATCGTTGATCACAAGCAAACCTAAAATTATGACGATCATTGATCGATAGAGCTAAAACTTGATGATAAGTCGGTTTTATACCTACTTATCACTATCTTTTTACTTAATATTTTGCATGTTTAAAAGCTATTTTTGTTCTTGTTTTATATTTATTTTGGTCTAGGTAGTTCGAGTTGGTGATTTATGGAGATATGGGCTAAAATGAGCTGATTTGATGATAATAGCTCATGGAAAAGAAGGCTCAATGGTTGGGTATGACCCAAGACCCAATTTATGAAGTTTCATACTCCGTTTTGGACTTGAAAGACCCAGATTTTCAGCCTTTATAGGTTTCATGCGGGATTATGCTATATATAAGGATAGATTAGACTTTTTTCAATTATTTTGATTATCAAACATACATAGAGAACGACATTAAGGAGAGGGAGGCGCTGGAGTAGTTTTCGGTTTCCTTCGTTTTTTTTTTTTTTTAAAATTTTTCTTCTATCTTTTGTTGGATTATGTTTTCATACTTCTTGATTTCTGATTCTTGGATTATGTTGAACTAGTTCCTTTTCCTAGGGTTACGATGTAGCCTAATTATGCGCATGTTTATTTAAGTATTCGAAGTTAACTCATGTTTTTTTTTTATGGTTGTTGAGTATTTTTAATATGTTCTTATTGCTTGTAATTGCTTGATCACCAATTGCATGATTCTAGGGTTTTAATTTGAGATTCGAGAGATGAGAATTAATTCTGCCAATAGATTAAAGTACCGTAAAATACTGTGAGATAGAGATATCCATAGGTTTTATGCAATCGTGTGTAAGTTTCCTAGTGTTTATTGCGTTTTATTATGTGTGTTAAAGATTTGAGCGATGATAACTGCATGATAGAATAGGTTCGTTAATTCTCGAGAGAGATTAGCGAATTAATTAGGAAAGCTTGATTGTCTGCAACTGGATTAACTGTGATTAACTGAAGAATATGAGAATGCATGTGATTAACTATGGTGAAGTCGGAATCCCTAGATATCTTGTCTATTGATTTAATCAGAAGTTCATATTCAACATTCGTAGTATTTAATTAGTGTAGAATTCCCAATTATTAATTTCCCACATAATTGAGATCTTAGTTTAATATACGTTAGTATTTGTCAACAAATCAGTCCATGTGGAGATGTACTCGATCTATCATTATATTACTTGTTGCAATATCGTACACTTGCGATTTTCTCCATCACTTGACTCGAATCGACTCGTTAACACCTTATGACTTATGAACCCATAATTTTATATATTTTCCAGGTATTTCATTCCCTTGTGATCCCGGGCTTAGATGGCTTAGGTCCATGGTTTGGTTTTGGCAGAGCCCATATTTTTGAACGGCTGAACTGGCCCATAATTGGTGAGTTCAAAATCAGTATATACTGTCGGGGGCAATCCAAGGCTGCGTAACGGGAGTATATAAAAAACGATGTTTCTGCGTTTTTAACTCTGTCCCAAAAATTGAAGGATTTGATTGATCAGTTCTCCGTGGGGTTGTGAAAAGATCAAAACTTCAAAGATGCTTTGTTGTTTCCAGATTTGATGGAATCATTCTTTTAATTTCAAACTTCCATGACAAATATAATTATTGTTTCATGGAAGATCAAATAATAACCAAGTTTGGTTCTTATTTATTCTTCTAACGACGACGGTATACTTTCACTCATCTCCATTCGTTTGTTAGAGTTTATTGACTGAGTCGCTAGCCTGATATTGTGCTGAGTCTAGAATGAGATTTTTAATTACGAAAAAATATAATATATTTAACAAGTGAACTATTTTATTCCATTAGTACAACAAACAGAAGTGTATAAAAGCATAATTGTCTATATTTCAAAACTTCTAGGTAAAAACACCAAGAGACGTAATATGGACATATGGTGACTGGAGAAGGGTTGCAATATAATTTCTCAACTTCATTTTTATATAAAATATGGTATTGCACTTTCGCACACCCACACTTAATGGACTTATAAGTGAGAAAAAAAATACAATATAATCTATCTAACTATATATTAAAGGAGGATTATTTCAAGTCCTCTCCTTAATTCATGCATCTATTTTTGACATGTGGCATTTTCTTTTATTCTCATTGGTTCATTACTTATCCTTGCCACATGTCTTAAATCTATATATCTCATTACTCCATTTCACCATGTATATTTCTTATTTTTATCTTTATGTATTCATTCTCAAGTAAATATCTACATATATTCAAAAAAAAAGAGAAGATATTATTATATTCAAAATAATATATAATATAAATTATCAATAAAATGATTTTCCATTATGAAATACGATACCTAAAGTGATTTAGTTTTGTTATTTGAAAAAAAAAAAAAATATATATATATATATAATAAATAAAAAATAAAAAACGATTGAATTAAAGTAAAATGCAAGAAAATAATTCTTGTATGTTAAAAATAAAGATCATGTAAATTGTGGAAAAAAAATTTGAAGTCTTAAATCTATACATCTCATTACAATTCTCCATTTCACCATGTATATTTATTATTTTTCTCTTTATATTTTTATTCTCAAGCAAATATATACTTATTCAAAAAAAAAAATTATTATATTTAATAAAATTTATGATATAAATTATTAATTGAAATTATTTGCCATTATGAAATACGGATACCTAAATTAATTTAGTTTTGTTATATGAAAAAAATATATAATTAATAAAAAAATGATTGAATTAAAGTAAAATGCAAGAAAATAATTCTTCTATGTTAAAAATAAAGGTCATGTAAATTGTGGGGAAAAAAAATTGAAGTCTTAAATCTATACATCTCATTACAATTCTGCATTTCACCATGTATATTTATTATTTTTCTCTTAATATTTTCATTTTCAAGCAAATATATACGTATTAAAAAAAGATATTATTATATTTAAAACAATTTATGATATAAATTATTAATTGAAATTATTTGCCATTATGAAATACGGATACCTAAATTAATTTAGTTTTGTTATATGAAAAAAATATAAAATGATGATTGAATTAAAGTAATATGCAAGAAATTAATTCTTCTATGTTAAACATAAAAATCACGTAATTTGTGTAATATTTTGAAGTCTATTATTGAATGCATCTTCAGAGTGCTCAGTCCCAAACTAGGCAAAATGTTCACCCGTCGCGGTTAATGATTCATCTTATTCGTCATAGACAGGTGAGCTAGAATATCGTATCTTCACATTTATTGTATAATTTGTATCTATGCACTTTGCATATCATTTTATATATTACAAAGTTAGTATTAATATATTTGTAAATCTATTAATAGAGAATATTAAACTTCCTCCATAAGAAAATTGTTTTACTATGGCTCAGGCACGGACGGGAAATACAAGATTTTGGTTCTAGGATCTGATGATTTTTTAACATCACAATCTCCTACTAGATAATTTTAAATTTTTTTCTAGCATTTTCATCCAGATAAAAATCTAAAACAGTATTTGTCATTACGTAATCGTAACTCAAATATCTACTCCGTATGTATATATTCTATAAAGGAGGAAGTTTTATGCTTCCTCTTTCAACGGTTCAACCACATGTCCACATGGCATTTTCAACTTCACTCTATGTCCATTTTGATTGGTCGAAAGTTTTTCACATATTAAGGTGCCTATTTCATAATACTTTAGAATATTAATGTGTTCGACGTGTCTCATTTGCAATACTTTAAAACATTAACTGCGTTCGACGGGTCAGTTCCACAATACTTTAGAATACTAGTTGTGTTTGGTTGGTCTTTTCATCAATATGTAAGAACACCAACTGTGTTTGAAGGGTCTATTTACAATACTTTAGAACACTATTATGTTCGACGGGTCTATTTGATAATACTTTGAAACACAAACTGTATTTGACGGGTTTATTCCTCAAAACTTCATACCACTAATGGTTGACATGTTTATTCCTCCATACATTAGAACAATAATTACGTTCTATGGGTCTATTTGGCACTACGTGAGAACACTAACTGCGGTCGGCGGGCCTATTCACAATTACTTTAGAGCACTAATTGCGTTTCACATATCTATTATGTAGTACTTTAGAACAATATCTACGTTCAACGAGTCTACTCGCAATACTTTAAAGTATTAATTGCATTCGAATGATCTATTCAACAATACTTTTAAACACGAACCACATTTTACTGCTGTCGACGAGTCCATTTCGCAATATCTCTGAACACAAATTGCGTTCAACGGGTCTATCCGCAACACTTTAAAAGATTAACTGCGTTCGACAGGCCTATTCACAATACTTTAGAACATTAGTTGTGTTCGATGGGTCTATTCGATAATTCTTTAAACACGAACTTTAGAACACTAAATGTGGCCGACAGATCTGTTCCGCAATACTTAGAACACTAAATATGTTTGAGGGTCTATTTCACAATACTTTAGAACACTAACTGTGGCCGACGGGTTTATTACGTACACAATACCTTAGAACACTAATTGTGTTCGACATGTCTATTGCACGATACTTTAGAACACCAAATCTATTCGCAATACTTTAGAACATTAATTGCGTTTAACGGGTCTATTCGGCCATACTTCAACTGCATTTTATGGGTATTCCACAATTATTAGACCACTAACTGCAGTTGAAGGGGCTATTCCTCAATACTCTAAAACACTAATTGCGTTCGACACACCTATTTTCAATATTTTAGAACATTAATTGCGTTCAACGGGTCATTCTCTAATACTTTATAACATGAACTTTAGAGCACTAGATGTGTAACGCCCCAGATTTCAGAGGCTTAAAATGGTTGAGAACGCTACTCATACTAACAAGGTGCACCTTTCTTTTCGGGAATCCACCTAGAAGAACTTCAGAGTTAAGCGTGCTTGCTCTGGAGCAATTCTAGGATGGGTGACCCACTGGGAAGTTCCCGGTGCGCGCACGAGTGAGGACAAAGTGCGCGGATTAGAACCCGTGTTGGTCTGTGGGGCCAGCATATCACCCCGGAGAGCACCCATGAGTAACCTTGCCGGCCCGTTGGGCTGGGTATCGGCCCATTAGTGGGCCGGGTCGTTACAAGTGGTATCAGAGCGGGACTATCCGGAACTGCAGGAACTAAGTGCCATCCGGGGCAAAGTGCTACACCGTATCGACGGTGGGAGCCACCTCTTGAGCCTGGAGGGGCCACCTCTAGAATCCTGCACGGATGGTTGGTCTCGGGACAGCGCGCAACGAGGACGTTGCGCAATTTAAGAGGGGGTGATTGTAACGCCCCAGATTTCAGAGGCTTAAAATGGTTGAGAACGCTACTCATACTAACAAGGTGCACCTTTCTTTTCGGGAATCCACCTAGAAGAACTTCAGAGTTAAGCGTGCTTGCTCTGGAGCAATTCTAGGATGGGTGACCCACTGGGAAGTTCCCGGTGCGCGCACGAGTGAGGACAAAGTGCGCGGATTAGAACCCGTGTTGGTCTGTGGGGCCAGCATATCACCCCAGAGAGCACCCATGAGTAACCTTGCCGGCCCGTTGGGCTGGGTCTCGGCCCGTTAGTGGGCCGGGTCGTTACAAGATGTGGCCAGCGGCTCTATTCCGCAACACTTTAGAACAAAAAATACATTCGACGGGTCTATTCGTCAATACTTTAAAGCACTAAATGTAACCGACAGGTCTATTACACAATATTTTAGAAAACTAATTGTTTTCTATATACGTGTGTATTGCATAATATTTTAGAACACTAACCGCATTCGACGGGCCTATTCACAATACTTTAGAACATTAATTGCATATGACATGTCTATTGGGCAATACTTGAACTACATTTGACGGGTATTCCGCAATACTTTAGACCACTAACTGCGGTTGACGGGGCTATTCCGTAATACTTTTAAACACTAATTGCGTTCGATATGTCTATTATGCAATACTTTACTACGCTTACTGTTTTGGACAGGTCTATATGGCATTACATTAGAACACAAAATGTATTTGACGGATCTATTTGAAAGTACGTTAGAACACTAATTGCATTTGATGTGTCTATATGGCAATACGTTAGAACACTAATTGCGTGCAAGAGATATATTCCGCAATAATTTAACATTACTTATTATCACATTCGATGGACTATTCCGTAAATCATTTTCAATAAAAATGAGATAAAACGTCGTCATTATTCATTTTCATTGATTTTTATTAATTATTCGTAAATTTACTATTTCCCGTCGAATTTCGACGGGTTATTTAACCTTGGGTCCGCCCCTGGCTGCACATGTAGCCTTTTCATTTTTATAAGTTTTGTCTTATTCGCAAGGTACTTTAAAATTTGAATATTATCATTTTTAGAATTACAATTCCCCGTCGAAACTCGACGGGTTATTTACTAGTTAACGCTAAACATACTATTTCTCCTATAAATACAACGAATGAGTGTGTCCCTTTGATTTATCTAAAGTTTTTTTTAATATAAAAGCTCAACCAAATACAATTTTGTTAACTCACATTATTAGTGGTTTGAACTTTGAAATTCAAAACTTATTTCAATCTTATTTACGAATCTCCATGTACATATGGCGTATATTGGCAAATCAAATTCCAAGAAAATGGCCTCAATTCAATCTGGATACAAAGTTATAGATACAAAAACTTAAAAGATGATTCGTTGTAAAAACTTTATAGAGCATATCAGGTGCAAGTGCAACCATGGCTCAGTTTAGGTCCCAACATTGAACTTGAAGTATCATGGCTTTTCTCTTGTGCCCCTCCTTTTTGGGTTAAAAGTCACATATAAATCGCTCCATGCATATAGTACCAATTATTATACAGATAATACAATATGATGCTCAATAGTATTTCCAACTTCCAAATGCCAATCTTGCAAATGCGAGTAAATGTAGTTCTTTCTTCCAAGATACCAATCCACACAAACTCATGCTACTACTACTAAGGCTCTGTTCTCTTCGTATGAAAAAGTTTGCACTAAACTGATTTGATCTGAATTGAACTGATGTGATCTGAACTGAACTTATTTGTAGTACAAAATAATATCAGTTAGATTTGAACTAAACTTAATGCATCTGAACTGAATTTAAAATAATCAATTTTCAGATGAAAATAACAGAGGCTAACATAAGCATATCATACACATATACAAATATACTATACTTTTTCACTCCTTTTTTCTTTTTAAAGAAAAAATATGAATTGAATTTAATACATTAAAATTAAAGAAGAAAACAACAAAAATATGCATACTCATTCAAATCGTACTATTGTACTAGTACCAACACTTTTTAGTCTCAACAACCAAATTACTCTCAGTTTAATTTGATTCAGTTGAAAAACTTTTAAATTGAACTATATTGAACTAAATCAAACTTTTTTTTAAAGTACTAGGATCGATTATAATCAAATAAATCCTAATTAAATTGATTTAACTCAACTCAAACTCTATTATTGTAAATTGAGTCATACTAATAGAAACCTAATAATACTACTACTATTAAATTAAAAGAAAAAAAAAAGTCCAGATCTGAGAAGACCATGAGAGCTAGTATAAAGGTAAGCTTGACAACTACTAGGGTAAAACAGAACCTCCTCCATAAAGCCCTTTTTCCATACATACACCAGTCCTCCCCTGTTTTAATATTCTCATCAAATCCCATCCAACGGCTCACACAGCTTCTTTCCAAATCAAGAAACCAAATTGAACCGTCAGATCCAATAAAAAGGGTTTTAGAACAACAACAACTCAACACTCTCTTCAGTTGGACACCAACAGTCGGTCCTTCCCTATAACACGCCTCCTTCGTTTTTCTGTACGTTTTTCTTTCTGCGGTACTATTCCATTATTACTTCTTCCTTTTCTTGGTCTGTTCAACTCTCTTTCAAACCCTGTTTCGTTCATTCTCAAACAACTTCACTCTCATATTATTGTAATTTCACCAAGGTAATGATAATGATAAATCATGAATAATATAGCTCCTTTTCTTGTCTTGTAATTTCTTGAAAAATTATTAGCCCAGATTGTTAAAGTTCCTTTCATGCATGGTTGGGTTTGAATTTGCGGAGTACTTGGTGGGTTTTGTTTTTCTTGAATGTGTAATGTAGTTTTATCAAGTGAAGTGCTGTCAAGAACTTGTGTGTTATAGAATATTATTATTAGTCCTTTGCCTTTTGTTTTTTTTTAATGGGATTTAGGGCTTATGTGAAGTACAATACTGGATTAAAGATTTTTTGATTCAGAAATATTTTCATGGGCTTAAAGTGGAAGGAAATCTTTTGTTTGTTAATAGTCTGGACTAAATTGATTTGATAATATGAAACGTGTTAATGGAGGTCCTTAATTTTCTATGGGCTTGGTTAAATTTTGTTGTTTCTGGTGGAGATGAATTTGTGGTTGCACGATGGATGGAAGAGGAGGAGAAGAAGATTCTGTCTTTGACATTTTGTGAGAGAACCAAGAGTCGGACTTGAATTTTTTCTTCTTCTTTTTTTTTTTTTACAATTTTCTCCTTCGAAAAAAATCCCATATTTGGTGGAGAAAATATCTTTTTGTCCACATGTAGAGCCACGTAAAATTTTCTTTTTGTGCCTCAGAATCTTTTGTTTTAAAGCATACTAGTACATATATATGGACATTTTGAAATTTGTTCAAGTTACAAAGAATATATTTATCTTCTTTCTTTATGTGGGTTGGGTTGAAGAACAGAATCCCCTTGTTGCAAGGGGGTATGTATGACCTTTTAATCTTAATTCTTGCTTTTCCTTAAATCTTTTCGGGTACTGTGACATTTTTTGACGTTCTGCGAATTTTTATTTTATGGCTTTCATGGTGTGTTTGAACAATAACTTTTCTAGATTGTTGGGCTGATGTTGTATTCCAGAGTTTGTGTTGGAGTCATTATGATGGCCTATCAAATGTTTATTGCGTTGGTGAACTGTTGTGATACCTGTTAACAGTGCTTGATTCATACATTCACCTTTTCTTTATTGGTATGTTGTTTTGTAGGTCAAATACTCTGTATCGAAGATAGAAAATGGCGGGGAAGCAGAATGTCGAGACATGTATATTCCTATGGTTATTATTATCTGATGTTCATTGTATCTATGCTATTACTGAATGTAGCTAGTGGTAGCCCATAAATGTGTTCTTACATGAAGACAAAAGTGATGTTTAATGTTATCATGTTAGTTTTCCAGATACCAAATTGTTAATCACTGATTACTGATAAAATGTGAAGATAAGGCCCTTACAGAGCATGCATTATGCTCTCTTCTTCTTTTTATCGTTTGTGGGGGGTGATTTCTAGAATAAGCATGTTGTTTTTATCAGTTGATGAAAACATTTGTTATGAATTTTCTTTAGTCTAGTCATGAAAATTGTTCAATTGAAGAGGAGGCTTAAGAACAACTAAATCATACAAAACACATGGGTGTTCTTTGAATATGCTTCATGACTTGTAAAGATCAAATGTATGATTTCTGCTGCTATATGGATTTTGCAGCTGAGCTTGCGGCTACTGCACCCGTCTCTGATTCTTTGACCAAACACTCTAAAAAGGATATGGTGCGCATCAGTTATCATTACTCTTCTTTCCTATTTCCTGGCACTTGAATATTCTTAATAAAGGCTGCTTTCAATTTTTTTTCAGGGAAAAGAAGGAACACCATCTGATTCTGCATCTTCTGTTACTGCGTCTGCTGGTAATGCTACTTCGGGATTCAAACCGGCTGTTAATCAACCATCAGCTTCGGAGCAAAATCTTTATTATTCATCTGGTTATGAGTATTACCCTTCAGGTGAGCTTTTGACTACTATTTTAGCAGTTAGTTGCACTTGTACAATCACCAGAACACTTTATATCCAAACCTGACTTTTCACTTCAGAAATAAAAAAGCTAAAAGTTCAATATATTTGCGCTTGATACATCATTAACTATATTTCTCTTGTATCAGTTTCTGCAGGGTATGATGACAAAATGTATTATAACAATGCTGGCGGTTCTTATTCAGTAAGACTTTTCACTGATCTACTTTGTTTTATTTTTAGTCATTTCTCCAAACTGATCTTGTATTCTCATTACGATGATTTTTTTGTGTACCAGGGTGTACAGTCAGATAATGGTTCGATGCTCTATTACTATCCTGGCCTCGGTCCATATACAACTGGATATATGGGTGTTGATGGAAATCCTCCGTCAGAATTTCTTCAGCAGCCCTTCTCATTTTCATCAGAGCCCTATCCATTTTACACATATGACTCGTCTTATGCTGGGAACAGCACCACCAGTGTTGGTGGGAGATCTGGTCCTGCAAAGTCCATGACAGGTGCACGTGGGTCTGTGAATTCAAATGATTTTGCTGCTGCAAAAACAAGTAACAACCTTTCCAGAAAAACACCAGTGCTGCCTTATAATTCAAAAGCCCAACCACACTCCAATTATTCAAGGCCAGTCTATCAGAATCAGCCGTTAAAGCCACTAAACAAGGTATGTCTCATACCATCTTTTTTTATAAACATTCTTCAGGGTCTGATCAGTCCACTGTTAGTGATCATAATTCACTTGCATGTAATCACGTGTTTGTAATGGATGAACTTTTTAGTGGGGCGGGGTTCAAAAAGCACACTATCGGTTACGGCTTGTAAAATTGAAATTTGCCTAAGTTAAAATGAATTTGAGGATATTTCTTCACGTGATTCGTGCTGCGTTTTTATAGAGCATATCAGTCATAACAATTACCTCAATGTGATTCTAGTTACTCAGAATGTCAAATTATAGTTATGTAAATTTGATTTCTTTATAACAATTACTTTTATGTGATTCGGAACAGTTATTTATAGCACAATTATAATAACAATTACTTTTATGTGATTCGTATTGCGTTTTTATAGACATCGTAGTAATAACAATTACTTCCGTGTGATTCTAGTTACGCATAATGTCGAATTATATTTATGTAAATTTGACTTCTTAATTATCCAAGTAGGAAAAAAAGGGTTTAGAAGAGTCCAGGCTATGCCAGTTTCTTGGTTCTTTTTCCTATAAATAGGGCTTATTGTTAGACAGTATACACACACAAAACTTGGTTGGTTTGAGCATTAGCTCTATTCTCTCTCTTCAGTCCTCTTGCCCCTTCTGTATTCTGCCAGCAGTATGCGTCCAAACGGACAGAGTTCCTATGTTAGTGCTGTCAAATTATATACCTTTTTTATAGATTGATTTATTTTCTTTCGGTTTCCCACCGGTATCCGCTACGTGGCCGAGCACCGTCGAACCCTTTTTGAGGGGGCAGCGATAGATTGGCTATTTTTGTTACTTTTTTTTTGGAGAGTTGCTAGATTTGTTTCAGTAGATATAAGTTTAATTGCCTGATTATTTCTAATTCATTATTCAATCGATGTTTATTGCAGCTAGGTTCGGGTTACCAGTCTGCTAACCTTATGAACGGATTTCATCAGTCTGGAAGGTACTCGCACACGAACCGAAACATGTACATGCAATACAACCCTGCTAGTTACCAACCAAACAACAGAGGTTCGAACAGCAACTACAGAAACAATTCAAGGGAGAATGGCAGCAGGAACGGAGAAGTCGAGCCCTTGACGGAGCTAACCCGTGGTCCTAGGGGTGACAACAAAAGCAAAGACTCTGATAAGCCTGCTGAGGGTGAGCTGCTGGTTGATAGGGAGAAGTATAATTCAGAAGGGTTCGAGATTGAATATGAGAATGCAAAGTTTTTCATCATCAAGTCTTACAGTGAGGATGATGTTCACAAGTGCATCAAGTATGATGTTTGGTCAAGCACTCCGGGTGGTAATAAGAAATTGGATGCTGCGTTTCGCGAAGCAGATGCTAGAGCAAGTGAAACCAGCAAAAGATGTCCTGTCTTTCTATTCTTTTCGGTAAGATTCATTAATCTATGTTTATGAATGCCAAAATTTAGGATGATGAAGTGATTACTTCAATATTTAGTTACTAAGCTTAACAAATGCAGATAATTGAGTGGCCAAAGCCAAACAGTAATTTCCCATTGATTGATTTTTATTGGTGACTGTTGTTATGTTTCATGAGATCGTACTTCCAGTTTGCCAATTGCAGTAACTGTCATTCGACTTTTGTTACTTTTAGGTGAATGCAAGCGGGCAGTTTATTGGAGTTGCAGAGATGATTGGACAAGTTGATTTCACCAAAAATATGGATTTCTGGCAGCTGGACAAGTGGAGTGGCTTCTTTCCCGTTAAGTGGCACATTGTTAAAGATGTCCCAAATACGCTACTCCGACATATCATCTTGGAGAACAATGAGAACAGGGCTGTGACTTACAGCCGCGACACTCAAGAGGTACATACTTTTGTCTTGTAAGATTTAAGACTTATGTTGGATCAAAATTGAGATTATGCTGGCTATGTGTGATGAGATGAAAAGGGGGCTCGCTAATGATCGTATTGTTATACTTTTGGCAGATTGGGCTTAAGCAGGGGCTGGAAATGCTAGGTATTTTCAAGAATTACTCTGAAAAAACATCTGTTCTTGATGACTTCAACTTCTATGAAATCCGTGAGAAGGCACTCAAAGTGAAAAGGGCATCTAAGAAAGTTACCAGTGGTTTTGAGGTGAGTGCCCTCTTGTTCCTTCTTTATAGTTCGTTTCTTAGCTTCATTTAGACATTATATGATCTCTTTAGGAGCTGTTACTTCAATGTCATATTGCATATCGAAATGCTTTTCACGTTTAACAGTGTATTTATTCAGTTGGACAATGTTTTCCTAAACTATGCTTATTCAAAGCTTCACAATCCTATGATTTTTCTTGGTGAATTGATAATAAAACCCCATAGTGTTCATTTTATTTTGTTTGCTTGATCATAATTGAATCTTGTGATGGTGCAGCAACCCGCAGGGTTATCTGTAGCTGGAGAGCAATCTGCTAGGACCAACCAGGGAGATGCCTCGTCATCACTTGTCTCATTGACCCAAAACCTGTCGCTCAATCCACAACCGCTGCAGGGTTGATAATGCAAGTGCAGTAGACAGTAGTGGTTGCCAAGCAACTTCAAATTTCAATTCTTCTTCCTTCATTGAATTAAGATTTAGAGTTTCATTTCGGTCGGTCCTTTTGTTGTCTTGATGGTCTGTCTGTTTGGTCTGTTCTGTTCCCAAGCAGCCAAAACAGAGAAGAGATAGTTTGGTTGATGATAGTGAGTAGTAGTCATGGTTTTTAGCCCTCAGATGAAGATTGTTTCTTTTGTCATTGACATTGTTGGCATCATTTTTATTTTCTTATTCAATTCTGTTGGCTTTCTTTAGCTTCATATACTTTTTGCATTACAATGCCTCTGCTTTTACTATTCAGTCCAAACACAAGAAGAAAAATATGAAGTGCAATCTGGTTTAAGTTAACTACTTTCTACAATGTGTGTTCATGTTCAATGGTGACATACCGCATAATCACGCCTTTTAACTTTGCAAACCCTTTGTTGATGAAGATAGTTTTATGAAAGTCATTTCAAAATCTTCAATCAGATTGATTTTTCCATCAGAACTATCATGTGAAATCTTGGTTTTTTCATCTTCCTCTATCCCTATCCTGTAGCTGAAGAAAATTTTCTTTTTATGAATTAATTTATTCGATTCCAATCCCTTCCTTCGAATTGGACCCAAATCAACTTCTTAGAGCACTAGCAATGGTTGACTACAAACTTGAGGCTTAAGTCATCAAATAAGTTCATTCCATTTTTTGTTACAATAGTTTGAGTTTATTAGGGGCTTTTTAGTGGTTTCACATGACATATACATTCTACATGCACCACACAATTAATGAAATAAAAGAAAAATAAATTAAAATATATTATTTGGGGGCTTCAAATATGCACCACACAATTAATGAAATAGAAGAAAAGAAATTAAAATATATTATTTGGGGGCTTCAAATATATAGTCCCCAAGTATGAGCTACATTTATGAAGTCTCAAATAAGCCTCAATTGTAAATTAATTTCCAAATAAGCTCACAATTACTAGTGCTCTTCTTAGTGTGAGCTTATCCATGCAGTCATGCACTCCACAAATATGAATCCATTTTCTCAAAGATCCCGACTTTCCACCTTGCAGTCAATGAAGTTGGCAGAGCACACACAAGTAGATAAACATGCCATTCTTTTTTTTTTTTTTTAATAGTTAAACTAATTCATTAATAGCGTAATCAACTTAGTACAGTAAATTAAAAGCTATTAGAGCATTCCTTATGGTTTAGGCTTAATTAGGGGGCTTTTAACATATAATCCCAAAAAAACCCCTTCCAAATGAAGTCTCCAATGGTTTGGGGGCTTAATTTGAACTTTTTTATTAGTGGGACCCACATTAATCCTCCTAATATAGTTGTTTTTTTCCTTGTGGGTCCTATATTTGTGGTTTAAATTGGGGCTACTAATTAGTAGCCCCTTTATAGCCCCCATTGGAGTCATTTTTAGACTTAATTGGGGCTTTAAGCCCCAAAAAAGCCTCCATAATGCATGCTCTTAAAAGTATCCTCACAAATCTGACCAGCATAATCATTTAAAAAAGCCCATTTAGCTAAATCATGAGCATGAGAATTTGCACTCCTGGGGACAAAAGATACGCTCTAAAGGTGGTTCTTGGACAACAAGGATCTAGCGTCCAATACATCTGGCAAGGCGGTCCAGTTGCTCAACAACTTGTCATTCAAAATCTGCTCCACTGCTAAGCTACAATCAGATTCAAAGTGTGCTGAGGAGATATTCATATATGGCATTTAAGGATCGCGTGAGTTTCCTCAGCCATGGCATCACTGAAAATTTTATGTGTTGCTTCCCAATGAAGAAATCTAGCCTCATGGTCTCGTGCAACCCAAGCGCAACAAGCCTTCCCTTCCCAAACGCAGCATCTGAGTTGAATTTGGTTGTCTTCTCGTCAGGTGGCAGCCAATGGGTAGGATTCATTGCTGTTCCGGTTGGGGTGCTTATTTGGACAACCACATTTCTTTAAATTTTCTTTCAATTGCGTTTAGGATATCCTCGAATGTCTTCAGAACCTCATCATGGACAAAAGCCAGGGGAACATGCAATTTTGGTCCCGTAACTCGACATCCTACGCAAATACGGTCCCAAGTGGATCGTGAAAATGCAAATACAGTCCCAATTTGAGTTAAAAGACTAAAAATTCCACCATTTTGGTCCCTTATGCCACTGGATTGACTGATTTGGCATACATGTGGAATAAACGTGTTTTTCAATCTGTAGTTTTGGTTTTCGGACACGTTTTTTTGTCTTCCAACATAAATTTGTTCGCAAATCGTTAAAATTCTCATATTAGAACACTAACTAACAACTGAAACCCAAATACGAATTATATTTGACTCGCAAAAACTTTAAAAATATCACACACAAACTAGTGTTTTGTTAATTTATTACAAGAATAAAATAAAAAAGAAAAACAATAAATATATATGTGTTAATTTTTTAAACATAACTAATATATATGGAGTATATATTAAAAAATAATTTTAATTAAATCTTTAAAGGTGAATATGTTTTTCTAATATATATGTTTTTATAAAAAAACCATTACAAAATGATGGCAATGTTTCTCCATCCAGACTAAAAAAAACAATTAGTATCTTTGAAGTAAGGTCGCTTTTATGTAATAGTAAGGAAAGATGCTCTTATGATCATACAAGAAATCAGTTTCCTGGGAACACTGTAGGTAAATATCAGTCCCCTTTTCCACGCCAAAACACAGCCTCCCTTGGGGAAACGCTGCCGTCTGCAATAATGTGGATGGTCGGTCTCACAACTTACAAGTCTTGAAGTAATAGTATTTCTCTCTTTCATTACTAAAGATGTATCCACTAATATTACACCCAACAATTGAAGGCATTCATATATGAAAATTCCAACATAAATCAAGCAATTGTAAAATACCGAAAAAGCATACAAAAGGGGTACCAAAGTGTGAAAATTCAAAATATGTACCAAAACCAGGCAAAGTATACCATAGGTGAGGCGATAATTCATGGTTTACAAACAACATTTAAATTCCAAGCCAATTCAATGCCACTGGTGCTGAAGAGCCATTGCCGGACACAGAGAAAATCATACAATCCTTTGGTCTTTCCATCCATATTTTAGACATCAGAGTACTTCAAGCCTCTACACATCTTTTGTGGCAATTGGTAAATATCATAGTATCTATTTATTTTCCCTAAGCAAGTATGAAGTTAATTAATCGAACCAAATTCTCGCCTATACTCCCGCAGAATCATGCCATGAGACGAAACTTAAGATGAAAATTCTAACCCATTGATGTCCCAACAATAATTTTTGACAAGGAAACTTAAGAGAATGTAAATTTTATCCTAAAATAATCGAAAATCGGCTTGAGACGAAAGTTGAGGGCAAGTAAATTTTATCTGAATCAATTATCTAAGACGACTAGTGGTGTGTCAAATGCATCTCTACAGAGAAAAAATAACGTATCGGATCGCATCTAACCAGGAAATCATGTCAAAACAAATATTATAAATCACATAAGTAGAGCATCTTTTCAACCGATGAAGGCAATGCTACTCAGGAAAACAATTAAAACCACATTCTTTCATCCATATACAAGCATCAATCCAATCATCAAGTAGATCAATTTATCTGATAAGTCCTAGACACAAACCAAACAATTCCTAGTTCATTTGATATGATAACGAATTCATGATAACTGGAGAAAAAACAATCAAAATCAGATTGTGAAAAATCCACGATGATTGGGAAGACCGACATCTAATTAAGATTTGAAGAAGATGAGGAGTATGAAGTGAGCCCAATATTGAGCAGCCATGTATATGTACTATTTGAAGTCATGTGTAGTTTCATGAATAGACACAACCAGAGTTTAGGGTGAGTGACGAACATATACAATTGGTGACGGTATAGATGGATCCGAAAAATTTCGAAGTAAACTGTATAGTTTGATCCGAAGAGTTTTGAATTAAAGGACATAATGAAAAAATGCGGGAAAAAAATCGCTAGCGAAACAGCCGTTGGAATAGAAAAAAACGATAGGAAGTTGAGAAATCCAACAAGATGAAGAGCTCTATCTGAAGAGTCACAAGAAAATCGCTAGCGAAACTGCTCCGCATGACGGAGCTTCAAGCTCCATCCTGTGGCGGAGCAAAGCCATCGGTGGCAATCTCCGCCATTAACGGAGCTTGAAGCTCCAGATCTTCAAGCTCCGTTAATGGCGGAGTTGTAGCTCCGCCAATGGACGGAGCTTGTACAACTCCGTTAATGGCGGAGTTGTAGCTTCGCCAATGGACAGAGCTTGTACAGCTCTGCCACTGGCAGAGCTTGAAGCTCCAGATCGGAGCTTCATAAGCTTCGATCTGGAGCGTCCATGGCGGAGATTTTTCTCTGCCATGGACAGATTGACAAGCTCCAGATCGGAGCTTTTAAAGCTCCGATGTGGAGCTTCATGCCATTGACGGAGCTTGGCCCGCCTTGGACAGAGTCGGAGCTTTGCTCCGTCCAAGCTCCGTCAATGGCGGAGCCGTAGCGGAGCAGACTGTATTTGTTCTCCTCTCCCTTTTTTTTTTTTTTTTTTTTTTTTTTAATATTTTACTAATTAGTATCTTTTAGTTTTTATTTATCCTACAATATTTTACCAACATGGCATCATGGCAAATTCCACCTCTTATGCGAATTCCACATCACAAGCAACATAGCATGCCACATCAACAAATACGTATAAATACGGGATCGTATTGCAAATGAGATGTTTTCTGCATTTTGCAAATCCATTTGGGACCAAACTTGCAGAGGACGTCGAGTTAGAGGACCAAAATTGCAATTTTCCCAAATTTCTCGCCTTCCAAATTTCTTTCATGGATATCACTGAGAAACATGCCAATCATTTGCTTGCTTGCCAAATTATAGTTGCAAGTAAAATTTGACAGCTTGAAAGAACAAATATTTACTCTAATCTAACAGCAGCACAACACAAATTTAAAAGGCCACACCACAAGCAAGTAAACACGGAACATAAGAGACAAGTACTTCAAGAAAAACAGAACTAAAATCAAATTACAAGTACTTTAAGAAAAACAGAATTAAGAGCAAATTACAAGAACTTCAAGAGAAACAGGACTAAGAGCAAATTACAATTTAAGAGACCACGAGCTAGCATTCCTTAACTAAACATCAAACACAATTACTCAAATAGGAACTAAAAGCAAACAGTGTTAAACCCCAAACTACCCAGTCACATCTTAATGTCATTCTTGAACTGCATATGATCTTCTTGACCACCCTCCTGATGATGATTCTCACTCGAAAACGTCAACTGTGATGGACCCCCCATCCCTTGCATCATGGTACATGGCATGAACTGTGGAGGTGCCACAGGTGGTGACAACAACGACGAATAGTATCTCTGATTTGCCCATAGCATCGGGTCCATGTGAACCCCACGCCCTGCCTCATAGAACACGTGGCTCTTGAATGATGCAGCACATTGTATATTCCCATTTGACAACTGAGGAAACTGCACACAATGGTCATTCTCATTCATCAACAGCATCATCATTGAGTTTTGGCTGTGATGATCAACAACATGAGGGTAATGCATAGGAAGATGATGAGAAACACTAGCAGTAGGCTGATTGATAACTTCAAACTCGATCTCTTTTTGGATATAACCTCCTGGTGCAGCATAGAAATGATTGCTCAACCTTGCATGATGAGCGAAATCCATGAAACCCTTATCCAACCCTTGACCTCTTTTCATTTTCAGCGTCTCGATCCTTTCTCTTACGATCTCAGCCTTGGTGCTCAACGTGGATGCGAGACTCCTCAACTGGGCTTCCGGTAGAAAGTTCATTGACTCGATCCATGTTGGATACTTGGACTCCATGTTCTTCTTTCGAAGCTTCGACAGCTCTTCCTCTATTTTTCTTTTCCTGTCATGGAAAAAGTCTGAAAGCCCAAATGTCTTGTTGCCTGAATCTTTGCTCTTGCTCTTGTAGATGTCGATAATCCGCCTGACCTCGTCGGCATTCTGAGGCCAAATGTCTGGTTCAACTGCTGCTCCACCCTTATCTAGTTTTGGACCATAGATGATCATGCAGGCACTTACATCACACAGAGTGGTGAACTCATGCATTTTTCTTATGAGGCCTTCTTTTCTTTTCTTGAATGTTATGTTCCTTGACTTCTCCTTGCTTATCAACTCCATGTTCAGCTTTGCTCTCCCCATCTAGTTATGTGTAAGACAAAGAAAATCTTAATTAATCTAGTAAAAAACTTAACTCTGCATAGCATCATTAACAAACTGCAGAAGATAACCAATCATTACATATACAAATATGGAGATCTACTATATAAGTGCAAAACGACAGTAAATATTACATATACAAAACTAACTTACGGTGTCCCATAAATCTTTACCCACTTTACTTTTTTGAGTTGGTCGGATTATTGAAACTGCGACCAACTAACAAAGCATACATAGACGCACAAAATCATGCAAAATCACATCTGAGAATAGTAAATCATGAATGATAATTTCAAGAACTAATATAAATGAACACTTAATGAGAAGTATAACAAGATTTTACTAGTACTAAAAAAAGCCTCAGAATAACGCAAGAATATCATTACAAGAACTAAAGAAGCACTTAATAGAAACACTTGAGAAGTACTTACATGAAGGATAACAAGAATTTACTAGTTACGAATTAAGCTTGCAAAAAAGAGATGGAAAGATAAGAGGAGAAGAACTTACTTTGTTTCTTGTTCGTTAATGGTTTAGGTCTAAAGTGGTTTCAAATTCAATATAAAGTATAAACACACCTAGCTAGGTAAAAGGCACTAAGCCTGTAATTGATTTTACTGATTTAATTAGTGATCTTAATTGACATAATTAGTGATTCTCTTGGTTTTGGTAATAGTATTTTCTCAGATTCTCTAGTGATTTTAGTTAGTGATTATATATGGCACATATTATTCAAAATGATTTTGTTTGTTAGTTAATGTTGCCTAGAAGTCTTTGAGATAATACGTGACACTCTTATTCAAAATTTATATAGCTAGCTAAAGAATTTTAGCACTAAACATTTAGGAAATTGAATGATCTATACTTGACTTAACCTTACTTAATTAGCATCGAATTTTTAAACAAAAAAAAAAAAAAAAAAGTACTACAATAAAAAGGGCAAAAGAGGTAGTTTAACTTATAAAAACAAAAAAAATAAAAAAAGTAAAAAAAAACAAATTGAAAACCTAGGGCTAGGAGGCACTGCTACCTCCTTGCTTATTTGTTCTTCATTCTCTTCTCTCTACTAAGGCTTTGTTCTCTTCGTTCGAATAAAACTGAACTGAATAGAGCTGAACTTAACTTATTTATAGTACAAAATACTATTAGGCAAATTTGAACTGAATTAATTTAATATATCTGAATTGAATTTAAAATAATTAATTTTTAGATAAAAATAACAAGCCTTATAGTCTATACATTCTTCTTCTTTCTTATTCCTTCATTCTCGGTCTCTAGATTTCCCTTTCTCAATCTTCAATAATAACTCATATAGTTTCTTTAACCTTTTCAGTTTTCACTTCTCTAATCTTCAATGAAGAAAATTTTATTTTCTATTTTAATGAGATACATGAAAAAAAGGCATGGGAATGAAAATTAAAAGGAAAGAAGGGAGTTTGCACTTTTGCAAACCCGCCCTTTCTTCTTCTATCTCTCTTCTTTTTTATTTATTTATTTTTAAAAAATTTCAAGGACAAAACTGTCAGAACCGGCGACCCGGTTTTCACCGATTTTTGCCCGGTTATTGTGGCTTTGGACCTCCCGGCCATATAACGCTTTTAGAGTTAATTGAACCGTTCAATAACGATTTTAAGATTTTTTTTACGTTTTTTTTAAAACATAGCAGAAACTTGAGGGGCTCATTTGCAATTTTCGCAAATTCTCCTCCTTCAAATAGAGAATGGCAGTTAGGCTTACCGCTGGATGCTCTGTTTCCCTCACTCTGCTATTTCTCTTAGAAAGAATCCATGCTCATTTATCATTCTTGCAAATTCTCCTCCTATCGCTCTTCTTCTTCCTTATGTAGAGTTCCCTCACTGCACATTTCTCTCCTATTTTCCTATTGCAATCAATTCACTCCAATAGAAGAATAATGGAGAATTCAAGAAACAGGATCAGGATGAAGCCCAAAAGGAAGCTTGAAATTGATGATCCATCTGTTGCGGCTGCTGGTGCTACAACTGGTACTCATGTGGACTTTCCTGTCGCGAATTCTGTTCATGTTGCAAGCGGGTAACTGCTGAAATTCCTTTTATCTTTTCTTTTTTTGTATTTTTATTTCTTGCTTTTTTTTTCTTGTATTGTATTGCAAGTATTCTTATATCATTTGATTTTTTTATTTTATTTTAATGTGTATTGCTTGCATATATGACACACACACATGTATCTTGATGTTGATATGCAGAATATGAATGCAGTTGAAATGGATGATGTTTTTAAACAGCATAATGTGTTGTAACTTACTACTACTCATTATGTAGGGATTGATCTTTAGTCTTTTCTGATTTCTATTTTCTCCTTATGATATTTTAGACTTTAGATATCAATCTTTCTTACATGATTTATCTGTCTCTTGCAGTTTCTGCCCAGATTGTGGCAATCAACTCAAACTCGGTAGCAAGAACAAACACATGTGTCTTGACGTTGATATGCAGAACATGAATGCAACTGAAATGGATGTTGTTATTAAACAACATAACATGTTGTAACTTACCACTACTCATATTATGTAGGGATTGTTCTTTAGTCTTTTACGATTTCTATTTTTACCTTATGCTAGTTTAGACTTTAGATATCTCTCTTCCTTACATGTCTTATATGTCTCTTGCAGTTTCTGCCCAGATTGTGGCAGTCAACTCAAACTCGGTAGAAAGAACAAACACAGGTGTCTTGACATTGATATGCAGAACATGAATGCAGCTGAAATGGATGATGTTATTAAACAAGTTGGATGCCCTTCCAGTGACAGCGATGAACAGAAGTGCATCAAGAACTTGAAAAGGGGAAAAAAGAACTTCAAAAAGAATCTGAAGAGACAAAAGGAGAAGGAGCAGAGGTTGAATGAGGAGAAAGAAAAGTGGGAAATTATGAAGAAAAAATTGAAGATTAATTGAACAAAAGGAGGAACAGAGTACTTTTTTGACATTTTTTTTATACAAATTTGGTGCTATAATTGCTATGTCAGGCCTCTAAAAGACATGGAGATATGTTTGAATTGTAACGACATTAAGTCATTGAGCTATGGTTGAATTGAAGCAGTAATAGTTGACCATATCTGAATTATTTGCCTGGTTTTTAATTTTCAATAATTGAAGGAGAGATCACTACTCCCTCCCTCCGATTTTTAATACTTGTCGTTTTAGATTTTTCACTATTTGAAAAATACTTATCGTTTTACATTTTTCAAGAAAGACTTTCATCACAATTAATGCATTTTGTTGAATTCTATGTCATTTAGAAGCTTCATATTGGTTGAATTATAATAATTACTTGTAATTATTGCAGTATATTTATAAAATCAATGAATTAAATGAGATGTATTAAAATGTGTGAAAATCCTAAAACGACAAGTAAAAAAAACCGGAGGGAGTACATTTTGATTTCATTATTCTAGTGCTGCATTGGTGATATATCACTTCTTCATGTCTGTATCAGACTATATTCTCTTGTTTGTACTCCTGTTTATTCTTTGATTCTGTACTCCATATATACAGGCTCCCACATTTATCTATTTCTCTTGTGTTATAGCTCACAATATATATATATATATATATATATATATATATATATATATATATATATATATATATATATATATATATATATATATTTTTTTTTTTTTCCTATTTAGAGTTTATTTGTGATGAAACTAGCATTTTGGATGATTGATACTTTCAAGCCCATCTTCATATGCTGGACTTCCCTAGTCCCTAAACTTGCTTCTGGACCAGATTTAATTTTCCTTGATTAAATTCATCTGCTAGAATCGTTGGATCTGTTTCGAAATTTGACTACTGTACTGCTGTTTTAATCAGTGGACTAACTGGGCAGGGGATTTTCATCAACGACAAAACAAAATGAAATCAAGAATTAAATAATGTATTTATGGGGCATTCCTTATACTATTTCACGTTATTAATTCAATTAAATAAATAAAAATAAGACTTCAAGTACTTTAATTATACAAATCATGAGGTTATAAAAATCCATGACCAAGTCTCTAAATTTCTAACTACCAATTTAACGATTACTGTTACTCGGTTATATATCATGGGGTTTATAAGAACCCAAGAGCAAGTCCTCTAAATTTCTAACTACCAAGTTAAAAATAGCCATATATTAAAATAGATTGAACTACCCAAAATTCATATCTAATACCAAGTCCATGTTTATATAGCTTTCATATTAATATGATTATATGTATCAAATAACAAATGTTATGTCTTTGAGAAGTTTAAATATTTCTACAAAGTTTTTTGGGTCCATTATATGTAAACCTCTTCTTACATCTTAACACTGGGTCCTTGTTAGATCAAAATCTTACACTGTCTTGGTGATAGTTTAATTACGGGTCACCGATAAGGTCAATTTTGTGCTCTATTTAACATTTGGTGACATGCACAAATTTATTTTCATGCTGGTACCATTTGAGATTTATTTTGCCATTGGGACCCTTTATCCGCCAAGCTTCACGTGAGCAGCCTATTTCATAGCATTTCTTAGTATGTCAGTATAGCACTCCTCTTATCTCGCTTCTCGCCCACATATGAGTATATTTTACTATTTCGGTGCCCGAATACTCATATTTTAGTACATGGTACTTAGCATTTTGATAATTCTAATACTTAATACTTAATACCCTGATATTATGTATTTCACTATTTTTAGTCCTCCAATATTTTGTATTCCACTATTTCTAGTACCTCGATACTAAATACCGTACACTTTATTTGAAAAATATTTTTTTTACCAAATTTCAATTTGGCTTTATTACTGACCACAAACTTTATTACTGTAAAATATGGTGGCACATGCTTGCTAGTACTTGAAGGATACGTGGCTACCTTATTAGCCATCCAACACATTAGATATTGCACATGTCTATGTAGTGAAATTCAGCTAACAAATACTTTCAAATTGGGTCAAAATGGTATTACTGTAGTTAGTAATCAATGGTATTGATTGGTTGAAATATTTGTGCTAAGACAATTCCCTATGGAGGCTATAAATGAGCTTAAATGGTGTTAAAAGCCCTAATTAAGCCCTAAATATCCTTCAAATGGGGGCTAATAAAGGGTTACAGATTACTAATTACTAATTAGTAGCCCCAAAGGGATCCAAAAGAAAAAAACAACTACTTTCTCCGGAAACTTTATAGTTTTACACTTTACTTTTGTTGGCTTTTCGATGTCTGGTTTGACCTCAAATTAATAATAATTCGTTGCGAAAAAATTAATTTCAAAAATTATATTATGAAAGTATACTTCTTATATTTGTATAATATAACTTTTAAAATTAATTTTTTCGTAATAAATTATGATTAATTTGAGGTCAAATCGAACATAAAAAAGTCAACAAAAACAAAGTGTAAAACTATTAAGTTTCCGGAGGAAGAAGTAATATTTAGAGGATTATGTGGGTCTCATATTAAAAAAAAGCTCAAATTAAGTCCCAAACCATTGGAGACTTAATTTTGAATGAGTTTTTTTTTACTTATATGTTAAAATCTCTCTAATTAAACTTCAACCATAAGGAGTGCTCTAATTACCAAATCGTAAAGTGTGCTACTATTAAGTATTACTAAAACGTAAAAAATCATTTTAATTATATCCAAACCCACAAATTTTACTTTCTACGAATTTAAACTCGAAAGTACTTTTTAATTGAACTGAAATGGCATGGATTGAGCGAAAATGTCATGTTTAATGATAGGCACGCTAAACTTCTGTTGGAAGAACAGAAGGGGAAGAGGAAGAGCTATGATTTGCTCGTTCACAAACTATTTTATCGTACATTATAGTCAATGAAGTAAGGGGCCGTTTGGTTTCGTAGGAAAAGGAAAATTTTGGGTAAAATTCACCACTTTTCCTTGTTTGGTTCACAGGAAAACAAAAAAAAGAAATATGGTTAATTGATCAGAAAATGTGGTTAATTGATCAGACCTATTTTTCCTCCAAGCTAACCGGAAATGTCCGAATTCAGAAATTGTGTACAAAATCCCCAAATTTTTCCAACTTGGTTTTTCTAGGGGAGGAAAACAGAATTAGAAATCTTGCCATATTTTGGAATGCCACTTTTGGTCTCCAAATCACATAACTACATACTATGCCATCAAATTACATCCCATCATAACTACATACTATGCCATCAAATTACATCCCATCCTCCCCTAAAATATCAAAATCGAATTCTCCTCCCAAAATCATCATCGCCTCTTCACTCCTCCCACCACCGCCATCAAATCCTTCGAATCCAACCTCGGCATCACTAGCAAAGCCTTCCGCCTCGGCAAGTTGGTGCAAGACGTGAACGCCCTTCGCTCCACCCAATTCGATTCTTCCCTAAACTCAGAGTGTCAGTGTGTTTGTGTCTTCTTCTTCTTTTTACCTGTTCGTAGTATTGTTTATGCTTTAACAACAATTTATTCAGAGTGCTAGTGTGTTTGTGTCATCATCGCAAGTTTTCGTATTTGAATGAGATTGGTTCAGAAAAACTTTAAATTTTGTTAGCCTTTTATCTCTGAGATTTCTTTGTTGTGGTGACACTCAAACATAGTACATTCATTTGTATAGCTCTCTTAAAGGCTTTCTTTTGTGAACAAGTATTACGTGAATTTGTTTTGTGTATCGAATTAAGTTTTTAAAAATCAGTAATCAAAACGGGGCTGATTTTCCTTTCGAATTAAGAATTGCCTCGTGATGAACCAAATATAACTACGTACTGTATGCATCTTTCTGTTTGAATTTGTATCTATTTCACCATAATGATCATGTGAGCTGATTGGTATTTGTACCGACTATTTTCTGCAGGTGCAAGCACATGGATCTGATGCAATGGTTGATGAAGAAAATTGTGTGTTCTTCTTACCTCATCGTCCAAGAAGCAAAATATGTGGATCACCATTCTTTTTATTTATGAAAGGAACAGGTAAATTCAGAATGTTTCTTTTTTCATTCTAGAATTTAGACTGAAGATTGGGCAGAATGGGCGTTTAAATTAGTTATCATTTATTGTTGATACAATTTGAGCCTTAACTTTGATGCTTTCTCTGGTTTAGCTGTGTGATTTTGGTGTGTGTTTGTTGTTTTAATCTACTGCATGTTTAGTTTTCCTTGATGTTGTAGTACATCAAGGAAATAGTTCATTGCTTAGTCATGTACTCATTTTAAGACGCTGCTTAGTCAGATAAGATTCAGGTAGTAGTGTATGTTCCCATGAATGGGGAAAAAGAACTAGCTTCTGAAAATTGTTCTGCTGGGTAAATGTTTTTGCCATTTTTTGAATTTCAAGGGCAGCTTATATGAATATGATGGAGTGACTTCCATGTTTTCTAACAACATGTTGGAATCCAAGTTGTGACATGCTGATAATTACAACCAATGTCATGTGGTAAATCTCAAAGCATGTAATCAATCATCGGGAAACATGTCCAGCTTATATGTTAAAATAGTGTTGTGGGAGGAATAGGAAACTTGAAAATGGAGATAAAATATTGACATAAGAAAGGAAGACATGAATTATAATTCATAGAAATTTATTAGAGAATCTGTTGATATGGGGAAAATCTTTATTCGTTGGAGAAAAGAGACCATTGTGCTATCTAATTAGACTAGAGCTTTGAGTGTAAAATACTAGATGTGTGTGTGTGTGTGTGTAAGAGTGCTTTTTCTTCGGTGTATTTATTTAGAAATCCAATTGTCATATATCATAGGAAATCCAAGTTGCAGGGCAGAATTCGGAGATAGCTGGGCGGTGGCGGCCTCCGGATGTTGGAAGGATAAAGGAGCAAATCTGGGGTGCGTAATTCGGGATGCTACAGGCACTGTTTGTGTTTGGAATGGGCTTGTGGTTCCTGTCATACAGAATCCGGAAGTAGCGGAAGTGCTGGCTTTGCGGGCAGGTATGCTGATGGCCTTACAGTCGGGGTTTCCATGCGTGCAATCTGAAGTAGACTGTAGCTCTCTATTGTTAATAAGCTACATAAGTACTCTTCGTTCTCTCCTATTGGTGGTCTGTTGGATGATATTACAGAGCTAGCATCGGAGTTTCGTTCAATTACTTTTTCTTTTATCCCTAGAAATTGTAAATAATGTTGCACACTTGTTAGCTTATAATCCTAGAATTCCAGGGGGCGACGCTTTATGGATACTCCTGCAGAAAGAAATGGCCTTCTTTTTCTCGATTTCCGGGCCGGACGGGAGGTTCAGGCCAGAAGAGTGCCCTCCCGGTAAGGAAGAGGGTAAAAAAAAAGGTGCTCTTTCTTGTTTCACTAGCGCAGAAAAAAGTACACATGTTCGTTGAGTTAGTCAAACCTCCTGGACTGAGATCTTCCGTTCTGCATGCGTGGGAGCAGCTCAAAGAAGACTTTGGTCCGGTCTGCATTCAGGCACGGCGCTGCTAGGTTCGGGAATGGGGCCAGGCAAGGTCGCCGAAAAGTCGATTTTCTTTCTTTAACCTGCGTATCCGAGAAATCCCACTTCGATTAGGGGAAACTTGTTAGCTTATAATGCTAGGATGGATGAGCATGGTCTAGAATCTTTGCCATTTGAGAACCTGAATTTGTAATCTTGTTTTGTTGATTTCAATTAATATATGATCTTTCTTCTAAAAATAAAAAATAAAAAAAATTTGAACCTTAATTGCAGAATCTGCGTTAGACCACCACCCAAAACGGCACCGTTTAATAAAACATGGAGGTGTATTTGTGGAAAAACAAACATCCAACCATTAGTTTTAGGTAAACCAAACAAGGAAAAGGAAATGTTCGTTCGAACCACATTTCCTACTTCCATTTAATAAACAAAACAAGGAAATGTCCAATAGGAGACATTTCCTAATCCTTTTCCTGCTTCTCGAGTTGGACCAAATTTCCTAGTAAAAGATCAATTTACTTTTCCTACTTAGAACCAAACGAGCCCCAAAATGATCAACCCACAGTACAACATTCAATCTTCTACCCAATCCCCACATGATATCCATTTCGTGCTAATGAAAAGCTCTGTCAACAGCTACAACAATGTAGAACATGAAAACACACTTCTGCCTATGACTAATTATTTATTCATTCATTCATTATTGCACTCAACATAACACTAAACTAGTTCAGTAAAACAAAAAATTTAGTACTATTGTAGTATTGTACAATATTCTGAACATTCTAAACGCAGATCTCATGAGATGTAAGCCTACATTGAAAAATTACACATGCATTGCCATTATTGCTAACATGCACAAGTCTGGTGTAGCATGCACCGGAGAAATTTAAGTGATGAAGCTACTTCATTAATGAAGAGATGGCGGAGTGAAATGAGCTCTTGCGGGTGGAACCCTGGTGACGGCTACCCAGTGAATGAGGTCCATTCCAGAAAGACTTCGAATTGTCTGAAAAGAGGGTTCCAGACAGCTTCAAAATCACAGGATTGTTCAGATAACGAAGATTCTCCAACATTTTAGCTCTCTGATTTTTACTTAGTACCTCCTGCAGTGACTTGGCAAGGAACAAAGTCAGAACAAATCCTCCAACTGTTTTAGTCGCAAAGCAAGCAGAAAGCTTTCAACTGATTGAGTGAATTTTACGAATGTAATGCAAACTTTACTGGCACATCAGTAATTTCTCAAGTGTCGGGGCAAATCAGTAAAACAGGATAAAGCCTTAGGGTATTATAACTACGATTATCTGCGACTTTTCCTGGTAGCTGTTTGCAAAAGTTTCAGATTGTTATTAAAGCAGAATCAGGTTAAAGAGGCTTTTATGTGAGCCTGTTGCTAGATGTGCTAAAAGTAGTGATTTTCACTGAAATAGCTGCTTCAAAGTATCAACTTATTTCAGATATTCAGAAGCAGTTTCGTAAAACATCTTTTTCTCCTGGTGATTCTGATACAAATACGCTATAGTAATTGTTTTTTAAAAATCTTTTGCAAAACGCAAACTCTTGTGAGTTGTGATGCGATTCACGAAGTTCAGAAAGAAGGGAGTAAAGATTACAACCTTGTGATTCTGCTGATCAATCATCACGCCTCGATCATTCTGCATAGGTGTTTCTGTCTCATTAAACATACTGCTACCTCCTGGAATTTCATAATTCGAATTACTCTCATCTCTGGACAATAACTGCATATCCTGAGAACCCTCCTGACTCCAAAACTGGCAGTGTCATTGTCTTTCTGCCGACTATAGAGGTTTCTAATGAGCCCCAGTTTTAGTTCTTGTCCTTTCCTTTCTGTGTCAGCATCCGTATCTGGTGAATTCCCCATATTTGAAGAGTCATATTCTCCTAATGGGCTTCCTCCATGAGAAGTCCCCTTCAGGAATATACAACATTAGTTGTAAGTAAAATGAATAACAGAGAGATGAATATTCATTGAAATCTGATAATGGTGAACAAAAGGTTGAAAATTTTACTGCTTGCACTTTAAAAAATTGTTATTGATTCTAGCAATACCTCTGGTTTGATATCTTCACCCATGGAGTCATCACTACCATCAGCTGGTCCTCCCATCAATCGTTCAATCTCCTCTCTCTCCTGTCTGCGCCGCATCATTACACATATAGCACATTGACACCCTTCTTTGTGCTTCTTAAGTCTGATTTCATATGACAGAAAATGAAAAGCTCGAAAGGTGAGAAGAGGTCAAGTTACAAACATTTCAAAAGAAAAAAAAGCACCATATTGGAGAATAGCAGAGACAAATATTACAATTTCCACTTGGTGCCCTGAAATGAAGATCACATTTTGGGTGGGGTGGGGGGGTGAAAGGAAAAAAGAAAAGAAAGCATCAGTAACGGCTGACTGTTCTTTGAGACATGTTAATATATACTCTTACGACTATGAACACATATTTCCAACAGACAGACCGCTTAGATCTTAAGAGCCTATTTAATTTCTCTAATCTCTAGAGAGAGTTTCTACTTTCTATTAAGAAAAATTTCAAATATTAAAAATTCTGCTGCAATGCTGATCCACTCTTTCAATCAATTCATCTACTGTGCAGAAAACCAATAGGGAAACATTAATTTCGAGAAATGTATAGCAACATACCCATGGAATTTTTTATTTGAAAGGTTTATAGAAAGAGAACCACTGTTTGTTGGTGGTGTGTTCTCTTGACTTGAAGGAGTACTATCCTTAACTGGATTGCTCTCAGCATCTGTAAGAGAAAACAACAAGTAAGATCATGATCGAAACCAGTGCAAGATATGCTGGTTATTTAAAAGTTAAACACAGCAAGTTACTAACTTGTAACATGAATTAAGACTGTCATCAAATACTTATCAGCCTCGAAAAAATGGGTCATTAGGGTAATCACAATTCACTTAAGATCAACAAATTCCTTAACAGAGGATACAGGTTTGGCTAGTTTAGAAAACAGAACAAGAAAAAGTGGTTCTATTTCTGACTTCATAGAATAGGCTAAGAATGGAAGGGAAATGTCATGCAACAAAACACAAATATAAGAGTTACCCGTAGCTTCCTGAGGCTGATCGCTGAATAATCCAACGGCTGCCCAGTACTTAATGAAGTTTTTCTTCACCCTCTTCATAAGCTCAACAATATAATCACCTTTGTTATTGTACTTGTAACAGTTATCCCATATATACTGCACATCTTTGAAGACATCTTCTGCATTCTTGTACTTAAGACCCTTTTCAAGATTACTGCATACAGTGCCGAAATCCATAGGTGTGTCGATGACATCAAAATAGTCCTGTTACCATCATGAACAACTTATTAACAAACCCATTTTCAAACAAGTAAACAAAAAACATGGAAAACCATCTTCAAGTCAAAAACCAAAAGGCCGTTTTTCCAATTGGGAAAAGCATTGAGCATGAGAACACAATTTGCATGTAAAGTTATGCACCACAATCAAGCCACGTAGAACAGCCTAAGTTAATCATCATATACATGGTATACCAGACTTCAGCTTTCTCACGCCGGATAGGTTGGGCCGTTTGAAAGGGGCAATCTTGCAAATTTCCATTTAAGTATATCCCAACTACAGCCAGTAACTTCACTATCTCACATTAATCATCATAGACAATGTGGAAGAAATATTAGCATTCTAGTTACTAATTTTTGTTTCGATCAGGTCGGATATATTCGCTTTGGCAATACTGCGAAACTTCATAAAAATGAAAACTCGAGTAGAGTCAGTAACTTAATTTTCACATTCTTATTTTCTAAACCAGATTCGATCACTTGAAATTTACCCCCACACCATCTGTTGTGCATTCTCTTGGTTTCACATCCCTCAGGGTGCATACTTTAAAACTGTACACGTAGAAGCACGCATGCCAATTGCTAAAGAATGAAGAAAAGAAGTGTTTATCAAGCAAAAAGTCATACCGGTATTCCAAGAGCAACAGGATCAACTGGAACATTAAAGGGTGTAGCTGCGTCCATTTTCATAACCTTTTTTACTACCTGTGAGGCACAAAAAATATCCAAATATTATAAGAAAAAAAAGAGAGAAAAAACATTTTTGAAGAAAATCAAACTAAAATTCAAGCAATAGGATCCTCACCTCTAATGCCAGTTTTAATTGTTGCTCATTGTATCTAGACTCCTGGGGAAGCGATGGTGAATCTTTCTTCTCCGTATTATCACCCTTCCCGGGTTCAGTGTTGCTACATGGACTCATGCTTGACGAAGTGAGTCCTCTGGATGATTTAATCTTTATCCCCACTGACTTCTTAGTTGTATTTCCAGAATTTCCAGATACACCCCCATTAGTCTCGGGCAAAGTGTTCACACTGTCTTCAATTTTCTCTTTAGGAGCTTCCTGCTTTTCTGACACAACTTGCTGGTTATTGCTCTTGTCAGCTTCAGTTGGCGCAGGAGCACTTGAAGAAGCGTTTTGAGCTGCTTCTAAGTTCTTAGAAGTCTTAAGTCTTACTTTCACCCTTGTATAAACTTGTCTCCCAAACGTATTATCAATTGGACGTGATACAACACTGGGAACAGGTTTCTCCGGCTCAACTGGTTTAACTGGAGAAGGTGATTTCTCATTCTCAGCATCCATTCCTGAGTCAACATCTTCATTATCAGACCCGTCCCCAGCACTAGCAGTATCATCTTCTGCAGGTGAACTCACAATAGCTGATTCTACCTCATTGTTGTCAGCTGGTTTCACCTTCTTCTTTCCTTTTCCTTTCTTATTCCCACGCTTGCGCTTCATTTAATCTTTCAGTTACTAGTCTTCACTTACAAAGCTGAGCAGCACAAAACCAGATGACTCCGATTTGAAGCAGGTACGTTTAAACTTCAGCCTACATAGCATCAAATGCAAGGCTGAATAAGGAAAACGAACAGCAAACAACGAAAATAGAAACCATTAAATCCTTCAAACATAATACACAAAACTTTCGCCTTTCGTTATAAATCAAAACAGAATGTAATAACACTAGAATTTTAAACATAACAAAGTTAGATCTAGCACAATCTATTATGCAAATCTCCGAAACCCAGCCAAAATCAAAAGTTTCACAACCGAAAAAACCATCGCCACAACAACTGCCAATTCAACAATAAAAAACCAAATGACTCAGATTCGAGGCAGGAACGTTCAAACTTGAGCCTACATGCCACCAAATGCAAGGCAGCATAAGAAAAACAAAGAGCAAACAGCGAACATCGAAAACAGAAACCATCAACTCCCCCAAACATAAAACACAAAACTTTCACCTTCAGTTACAAATCAAAACAGAATGCAACAACAATGCAAATTCAAACACAACGAAAAATCCAATCTTTAGCACAATAGATTACACAATCTCACAAATTCAGCCAAAATCTAACCCCAAGGTGAAAACTTTCACAACCCAAACCATCCAATCGCCACAACAACAGCCAATTCAATAATTGAGCAACAAACATCCCTAAAACCCAAACCCTAAAACTCGAAGGCATTATCACAGAATTCGAAATCACACCAATCGAACAGAAAAAACACGAAACAATTCTAGATAAATCGAAAAGACAGGATTTTTAAGGGATACTGTAAGTGCGGAAGCAAAAGGAAACAACTATAGCGGCAAAGTTCGAACTAAGATGGCAATTAATATGATGAAGAGTGTTAAAAGTTCGAACCTGAGCTGAGAGTGTGCGATAAATTCAAATGTTTGAAAAGAAGCGGTTGATTTCTTGATTGATTGATTCACCAGCGTATTTTGTGTTGTAAAAAAAGAAAAGAAAAAGAAAATACTCTGCGGAGGTGTGTGTTTGTTTCGTTGAGGGAGAGAGAGAGAGATGGGGTTTGGGGATTTTTTAGATTAGCTCTCAACAAAAATTAGCGAGATCAGATAATATTGGGTTTATTATTACGGTGATTTCACCTCTAAACCAAACCACTCGTTCCGGTCCAACCGGTTTAACCTTTTCTTTCTTCCTTTCTGTCTAGTCCATGCTAATTAAATATTATCCTCATTTACTCCTACTAAACTTCGGAACGTACTTTGTAAAATTATTCGGTTTTATTTTCTCCCATGTCCCACCAATTGGACCGATTTAGTAGTACGCACGGAGTTATGAAATTAAAATTTTCACTTGATTGTCATTATTACGGGTACTTAAAATTGTTTAGAGCGCTTGATAACCATAGCAGATATGGAACGTTTATTTTTATTTGTGGATGTTCGGTCCACAAATGAGACTTGTGGGTCTTTTTTTTATTGTCTCTTTTTCGATACAGGTTTACAACCGTGTATAGTAATACGCAAGAAAATGCATGTCTCCCGTGTCATTGGACTCTGTGTTCTTTCTGCACGATCCCTAAAAATAAAAAAATTCACATGATTTTCGCAATTTGTGGGTGCTTAAAACAAATTTTAGAGTGCTCGGATGACTACATGAGTATACTCAATAGATTCGAAGTGTAGTTTCAAGGCCTAGTTTTTTGTGTGGGTGAGACTTAAATATCACAACAAGATTCCAGATGATCCGATGTCGATTATGTGGACTAAAAAAAGAGACTTTTGGAACTTAATTTTTTCGGTTGTCTCCTTCTCAACCGAAAACAAAGTGCACGGCCGTATACGCTGATGTACACAAGTAAGATAATGTATTCAACTAGGATTGGATTTTTTATCCCATCCGTACAACCTCAAAAGTCGAAAAATTTAACCCTCTAGGGCAAATTTGCCGTCTCCAATTATGTCTATATTTGACCTTTTTGTTAAGTATGTATTACGTTTGGAATTAGAAATCACACACAAAACTAGAATTAATTGTGTCAACGATTCGCAAACTAGATGAGCTTGGATTAATCCACCATCATCTTGCGGGGTGGATCATGGATGCCAATATTACTCAGGTGCAAATCATAGAGCAACAAGGACTTCATGGTAAATTAAGAAGCTTAAAATTGAAGGACCAAAATGAAAGATATGAAAACTTGTGAACTTAACGACAGAAGGAGCCAAAGTTTTTTTAACCGTCTAAATTGTACATTAGTCAAGTCGAGTTGTACGTATAGTAGGACTCTTGTTTACAAACACCGACGTTGAAGTTATATTCCATTCAAGTCGACCTTGAGATTTAGGGGTGCAGTATGAAAATTTCAAACGAATTCAAGTCTTACAAAAAAATAAAAAATAATAGTAATAAATCATAAATTAAAATTCATTCAATTGAATATAATATGAGTGGATTGAAAATATAAAGGTTAAAGGGATTCGAGTCACCACGGAGTAAATGGGGAGCCATTATTGATCCTCGCTCCGTCGCTTAAAAAAAAAAATAGAAAATATAAAGGTTAAACATATATTGTACTATTTAGTCATTTTGCTGGAATATACGTGTAGGAAATTGAAAAATAAAATGCTGGAAATTAATTTCTAAAAAAATAAAGCTATGTTTTAAAAAACAAATAAAAATATAGCCGTCTTAATTTATTTTTTTATCAATATAATTTATGTGTAATATACGATTTAAACATGATTTACATTGATAAAAAGGAAGTTTGGAATGAAATAGAGTAATAATAATATATTACAAATGTAGAATGATAGATGAATTGATTATTACTTATTAGCTATAGGGTAGCTGGGTAGGTACGTGTGTGGATGGAAATAGTCTGTTTTACTCAATTACTACAAGTTAACCATATAAGTGACATTGAGATTGACAACTAGTGTCAATGAACAACGATCGATCATGACTAGTGATCATCACGTACACCATTCACTCATCCTTCATCACCAACCTATGAACTTAAAATTTCAGACCGGAGTACATCATCAATCGATCTTAATTCGAACCTATATTTAAGTGGCGGCTTTCTCTTCAAAGTTCAAGCCGATGAACATAATAGATCGATCACAGCAGCCTCCATGCATGAAACGTGTAGTGATCGTATTAGGTTAAAAGTTATTTAACCTCTTATGTTTTGGTTTGTCCAACAAAAAGATTAATGAGCTGTGCATGATTAAACAACTTCTCCTTCTCCAACAAATCATGTCGATCATATATTTTACACTTTTTACTAAAATATTGTGTTTAAATATGAAAATGACTATGGTTCATAATATATATCATTTTCATTATTTTTTATTTTTTTAGAGTTTATTAAAAGGTTAAACAGATTTAAATGAAAAATTCACAAAATTAATATAAATAATTTAAACCAACAGATGAGTGATACTTCTAATATATTTTAGAATCATTTTGCGAATAACTTGGTAAAGAACACAGACAATGGAAGTTTGAACTACCCTTCTCGTGAGTCAAAGCTTTAAGACAAAACATCAACATATTGAATCAGAGTCATATTCAATTCCCAAACCACTGTAGAGTGAAGTGTAAGAATGTTTGTGGAAAAACACATGTCAATACAATAACATTATCATAAGAAACACACCTTAAAAAAGAAAAAAGAAAATAGTATAATCAATAGTTCCACATTCGCCCCACTAATAATAATGTGTCATTTTATTTTTAATATTTTTTAAGTTAATTTTAATAATAAATTACTGTTAAATGTTTATTAACAAAGTCAATTATATTGTGAAAGTTAATGATTCAATTTTATCAAGAATGTTTCCATTGTAGTTAATAAATAATTTATGATTAAATTGACTTTAAAAAAGTCACACGACACATTATTAACGGGACATTGGAGATGGAGTAGTATATAATATATGTAACCTCTCCAATGATGTTTCATTTCATCTTAAACACAATGTCTCAAGCTCATGCAAAGCTACAATTGGCATCAAAACATGCTTTTATCTACTTATTCTTGCTATTTGCCCTAAACCAAACCTCAACCATCAATGGTGCTTCAAACAACAAAAACATCTCCACTTCCAACCACACCTTAGCCGAGGCTTACCAAGTCCTCGGCGTTTCACCCAACAAAGACGGCTCGTTAACTCGAGAAATTCGAATTCCGACAGTAAATGCCACACCCTTCTTGACCCAGACGGGGCCTCAAGTCCTAGCGCTTTCAAAAGACATAAACACGACTAATGCGTGGGTGCGACTTTTCCGACCCGTGGATCCACCCGAAAACGCTAAGCTTCCACTTATCATTAACTTGCATGGAGGCGATTTCGTGCTCTTTAGCGCGAAGACGGTCATTTTTCACAACTTGTGTGTAAATATTTCGTCGCAAATGCCTGCGATTGTCGTGTCCGTGGAGTACCGGCTTGCACCGGAGCACCGGTTGCCTGCGGCGTTTGATGATGGCGTTAATGGGATTCTGTGGGTTAGAGATCAGGTAAGATTTTAAAATCTTTTTTATAAATATATTTTAATTTAATTACACTATTATATGTACTATATATGGTTTTTAACCTATAACATTTTGATTTTTTACACACAGTGCCCCGATGATTAGTTTGCTTGCAATATGATTAAGCAATTAGCTATAGATTAATTTTAGTTAAATTTCTATATCAGTAGAGTGTTAGCTACTCAAGTTTTTGGAAATTAAGAAAGTCAATTTCGTATAAATGCATGTATAATTTTTAGTTCAAAACACTTTTACACATTTTCTCATAACGGGTCGGATCTGGGTCCGATCAGATCCATCCAATTGACGTGCTAAGCGCCACGAAAGCGATATAGTTTCTAACTTGTTTTTTCAAATATAAACTTGCATGGTATAAACCAAAGATGTGTAGCTAATGTAACACGTTGAGTGCGTTTTTTAGCAAAATGAATTGTAATTAATACCGTAACTACATGTTAATTAATACCGACTACTACTACTAATTAATTAGAATATATTAATAAAATTTTATGTATTATTAGCTGTAACGTAACATGTAATATATATATTTATTATTAAGTGTGTTTGGCAAAAAATTATTAGTATAACCTTTTAGACAATTACATATTATATATGATTTTTTTTAGGGGGACAATTAAGACCCAAGGAATTGGCGCCAGAGGGGTGAACAAATGACATATTTATAATTTTATCTGTTTTATGTTAGACTAGGATCAAAATTTGAAAATTAATAAATATTACTTATAAATTTTTTTAACAATCATAAACATTACCTAGGTACACCCTGAAGCAGACACTAGCTAATAGTTTTATGTAAAGGTTATACCATTATTAAAGAATAGAAAGAAACTTAATATTATTTTTTTTAATTTTCAAAGAGAAAAATAATACAACAAATGTAATATGTCCTCCGTCTATATATCTAAAAGTTTTCCATTCAAAATATGTTCAGTATTTTTTTTTCTTCGTTTGACCTCATATTAATCATAAATTACACTGGAAATGAAACGTAATTTATGAAATTATATTGTGTAAATATAATAATTATATTTCACAATACAATTGAATAAATTATAATTTTTTTATATAATTTAAAATTAATATGATGTTATAAAAGGTCAGTCATGTATTTTCAAATGAGAAAATTTTAGCTAGATAGAGTATGCATGTGACAATGTGTGACTCTAATAATTTCACAAATCGGAAAAAAATGGGAATTACTTTCACTGCTTCACATGCCAAACTTTTGTCCTGGCGGATCTCATAAAAGTCCGGTCCCGGTAGTAGACTAGCAGATATCGGACTATTGCTAGGAAGATGAACATACTAGACGAGGGGTTAAGTGTCGTCTCGGTCATAACGGAATGGTCATTAGTTTTTTTTATCGGTTGTAAGTTTCTTTTTTGTTGTTTTCGGTGTGCATTCCTTATGCACCGCTTTTGTATTGTATTCTTCTCGTTTCTTCGTAATAAAATTTTAGTCGTTTAAAAAAAAAAAATAGTAGTAATGATATTTTTCTTTTCTACTACTATTTCACCATTTTCCTCATGTTTCGTAACATTTAGTTAACACTTAAAATGGGTCAGGCGCTACATGTATCCGGTCGCGATCCATGGCTACACAAATACGCGGATTTCAGGCGCGTCTTCCTACTAGGCAGCGCGTCGGGAGGCAACATAGTCTACCAATCCGCCCTCCGAATGCTCTCCCACAACCTCAACCCTATGAAGATCAAGGGAGTAATAATGAACCAGCCATTTTTCGGAAGCATTAGAAGAACCAAATCCGAGATAAAGCTAATCGAGGACCCTTTCGTCCCATTGTACATAAACGACGTCCTCTGGACACTGGCATTGCCCGTAAACGCAACTAGAGATCACGGGTTTTGCAACCCGTTCAAGCTAAGGTCGTACGTTCCGAAGTTGAAGAGGCTGCCTAGAGTGATGGTGAAAGTCAACACTGGTGATCCATTAGTTGACAGGGGAACTAAATTGGGGAGGTACTTGAAGTTGCATGGAGTGGACGTGGTTAATGTGATCGTTGAAGGTGGTTCACATGGCATAGAGCTTAATAATGCAACTGCGGCTCAACAGTTGTATGATTCTATTAAGGATTTTATCTACTCTACTAAGTAACTAGTACGTAATAGATCAACCTCATTTGTAATGGTACCAATATGTTTTTACTTTTTTGTCATTTATTTCATTTGATATTTTGTATGTCATCTTGCTTGTATGACATAGGCCATATAAGTGGAATTTATTAGTGTTCAATTTCAAATATTAGTGTGTGATATGTAATTTCACCCGTTAGCTAGTCTCTGTTATTTTCATTTGAAAAACACTTCACTTCAAAGTAGTTTAGTTCAATTCAGTTTGTTTAGATTTCTCAGTTATTTTTTATACTATAAATAAGTTTAGTTTAATTCAGATTTATTTAGTTGTTTGTATGCTACATATATTTCAGTCTAGCTCGAATGAGTCCAGTTCAGTTTTGTTCAAACAAACGAAGAGAACAAAGTCTTAATAACGTAAATAAATATGAAGTAAGACTATTCACAAAACCGCAATAATATCGTGAAAATATTAACTATTGAAGTTTGAAAACTCATGTCCCTATTATCACATTTATGTTAAATGAAAACAATTCTTCAAGTTAAAGCACTTAACTCGATCCTTTTCTAAAAATAACACCCGAGCTTACAAGCGAAGAAAATTATGAAATACTACTGCCAAGCAAGAGCAGGCAATTAAATGACTAGGTATAGGAAATTTAAGAAGTTATCCAGTCAATTGTGCCTGAAAGGCTCCGGGTCCTAAGGGTGTTGGGCTTGGCCATATTGGGAGATTGTTGGGCCTAATTTTTTTTTCCTTTAATATTAATATTACATCGGATGATAGGATCCGGACACCCTCTCAGCACAACAAGAACAAAAAATTTGTAGGAGAAAGGAAAAAAAAAAAAGAATTAAATTGCAAATAAGGAGTAAGGTCATGTTTGGAGAGAGCATAAGGAACAATAACAAATAAACTGGTCAACTCCAACAACTTATTTTGGGACCAGACGTAATTCTTTGCATAACGAGGGCCTGTTCGTTAAGTGGTCTCATAATCAGGGGTCCGAATGTAACTTTTCCTTTGCTGATTTACTTCATTGGTTATTTGATTTCAACGGTGGTAGCTGCGGATTATTATTCATATGAGTACATCATCATTTCGATCGTATATCAATTATTATAATAAAAAGTATAGGAAACTATGATATGCTAGAAATATTCACAACTCTAAATTTGTAATCGAACCCATTGGTCATGCATTCTTTAAAAAGATACAGAATATCTCCTAAATTTAATACTATATATTGTTCAATGTACTCGATCCCTTGGTTTTCTTGTTTCACTCGAAAGTCATTATGATTAGTTAGTTGACTGCTTCTGAAACAATTTTAAAGGAAGTTTTTGCAATATGATTGGTATTTGATTTAATGGTACGATCCATAATAAAAATAAAAATGTAAGACAAAACTTGTCAAAAATAGAAAAATGAAGAATCTAAAAAAACATAAGAAAATACGTTTTTAAAAAAATCTAAACAAACAGTTTAATGAAAACGTGTAATAAGCAAATATCTGTGAACTTTGAATTGTTTGCACTATGATAGTACACACAAAATGTCACATTCTTGATAGCTAAATTTGGCCATTTAGCACATCTATTTGAGTGAACGAGAACGCAATAGAGTTCATGCCAAAACCTGCACGTTTTTTCCAAGAATTCAATACGTAACTCTCATCCACGTGCAAATATTATAATTTGAATTTCAAATAATGACGACCACTGATCAAAATGGTTAGTAAATTGAAATCTCAGAAGATTACCTTCTCGGCATTCCGCAAAATATATGACTCAATCATGCCCCTTTAGGTTCTTTAAATTACACTCATAATTAACACCGCATGTTTCCTCGGATTGAGGTCCGACCCAAATCCTGTAAATAATATATAGAAGTGGCCTGTAATGAATTTGAATTTGTTGTCAAGATTAGGGGTGTTAATGAGTCGATTCGAGTCGAGCGCGGGCTTTTATCGAGCGTTTAATCGTTTTATAGAAGTTGATTCGATCTCCAACACGATCTTTGTCGAGTTTTAAAATTATGTGATCGTTTAATTGCTCACGGGCTATTCACAAACGGCCACATTAACATGATAATTATTTAAAGGTAGATTTCATTTAAGAACAATATTTAAAATGTTTATAAATAAATACTGTAATTTTTAAAAATTATTTCTAATATGTAACTTTATTTTTAAATGCAAAATACACCCACAAACAATTATAATTATGTAAATAGATACTCCCTCTGTCCCATTTGAATTTACCCACTTCATTTTACACACACATTTGAAAAAAAACATTACTTTTGCATTATTATATTTGAGTGTGGGCCTTAAAGTACATAATTAGGAGGAAAAGTAATAAAATAGTTAATTATATGATTAATAGGAATTGTTAGTATGATATAAAAGTAATAAAAACTTTCCATTTATGGAATGGGTAATTTCTAATGGGACGCCATAAATGGCAATATGGGTAATTTAAAGTGGGAAGGAGGGAGTATGTAATTATACATATGTATTTATTTATTTGATCACGAGCTGCTCATGAGTATTGGAGCATTCTTCTTGAGTACGTATGACTTGATCAAAGTAGACCCGATCTAATGGAATCGAAAACCGTGAATCAAACCGCATTGACGGTTCTGGTTCTAGAACCCGAATTGCCGGTTCACGGTTCTAGAACTATAGCCGTATTTGACAGTTACGATTCCAACATTTGTGGAACCATGGAACCGTAAAAAACTGGACGGTTTCATTGTTTCAGGAACAGTAGATTTTAGAACCGTGGAATGGCTTGATACATGACTAATTAGAGTTGTTATACTCTATTGATTAGAATTCAAATATCCTAACTATATACCCAACTACAACTACAACTAGTGCATTCATGTAATTAGAGATAATCAGTATGAACAATTAGAGGCTCTAATTACTAATTACTATGAGAATTAGAGTTAAGCCTTAACAACTCTAATTACTGACATGATATGTATAGATCAAATCCAGGCTGAACTTGTTTGCAATCAAGTTCATACTAACTGAGCTTTAACCAAACTTTATGGCAAGTTATCGATCTACTTAATTCGTTAATACCCCGATTCAAGAATAGACCAAGTTGATACATTTTTGCCAATCACATGTCGAATACTAGAATATGCGGTTGGATAGCTAGTTGCCTCACGTGTCAACTCCTGGTTTGCTATAAGATTCTCGTACGTCTCCATATAACGAGGGCCACGTGAGTAACAGAATTATTACAGAAGCAGAATAAAAATAAAAATGGCGGGTGCTTCTTCATTGAGAATCTTAATCCCCAAACTTTCTGTTTATTCCAACCCAATCCCCAAACTTTTGACCAAAGGCAAATTCCAACTACGCGATTTCGGTAAAAGAGACTCATCGTTCATTATGATGAGACAGAGAAACAACAATCTTAAGTGTATTTCAACAACAGTGCGTGCTGCACGAATGTCACAAGATGAAGGTGAGGTGTATTTAGTTTCCGCCCCCTATACTTTTGAAGTTTGAGCACCAAGAAGATTTCACTTTTCACCCCAACCTTTCTTGTTCTTGCAAGAAACATCCGTATTTGTGTAATCATCAAAATCCTCATCCCCAGTTGGACTATTACTGTATTTTGGAGATATTTTTCCCGTCTAAATTAAATCAAGTGTGCAACTTGCCTTTTTTTTTTTTTTGGGTTATTAAACGTAGTAGCAATTTTACTAAACGTTGGAAATTTATTTGTAATTTACAGAATGACTCTTATTTTACAAGTATTACAAATAAATCCCAAACTTACTAAATTCATACAAATTATCATAAACAATTACAAGTATAATAAATTCATCAATTCTACTTTACCACAAACACTCCCTAAAACAAATACACTCATAAATATAAATTATTAACATGAAATGATCACTTTAACAAAAAATGATCAAATGATACTTCCGAACTTCCAAAAATTGATAAATTTGATACTAAATTCAAGTGTTCCAAAAATTAACATTTAAATTCAAACTCATAAAAAAAAAATAATAAAATAAAATAAAAAAAATGAGAGTAGTGGTTAGAAGCAGCCCAGGGCTGCTTCTCATCACTAACAGATTGGGCTGCTTCTAGTAAATAGAAGCAGCCCGTTGCTTCTTTTTTTTAAATAAAAAAGTTTTTTTTTTTTTAAAAAAAAAACTTTTTATATAAATTTTATTTAATTATGCGCGCGCGCGCGCGCACACACACACACACACACACACACACACACACATATATATATATATATATATATAGTAAAAAAAATTTTGTAAATTTGTAAATTTATAGATACTTTATTACAAATTTACAAATCAAGGTGTGAAATGAGTTTGATGATACTTTATTATAAATTTACAAATCAAGGTGTGAAATGAGTTTTATAAAGCCCCTAAATTTACAAGAGATTTATAAATTTATAGATACTTTATTACAAATTTACAAATCAAGGTGTGAAATGAGTTTGATGATATCTCTTGGTGTGTTCTTCAAATTGAATTGAAATATGTTGATTAGGTTATTGATTTAGGGGCTTGATTTATTTAAGGTGGAATTGTGATGATTTTAAAAGTATTGGGTTAATTTGTAAAATTATAAATTTATAGATAATTTATGTAATTTACAATAAATTTCCAACATTTAGTAAATTTATGTTCCGACGTTTAATATTTGCCTTTTTTTTTAACCATGGAAGTGTAAAATTCAAAAAATACCGTAAAATTGCAACATAGTCAAAGACTCAAAGTTAGATATCCCAGAGTTGTTATGTCGAATTTAAATACTGTATTACTTACTCCGTTCTCTCAGAAGTTTTCTGGTTTGACTTTTTTAGGTCAATAATTTTGAACTTTGACTCTCGATTACTTTTAAACTATAATGATAAAGTATGTAATGAAATTATATTATGAAAATTTAGGTTCCATTTTTTCATAATATAATTTCTTTAAATATTTTATCATTATAGTTTAATAGTAATTGAGAGACAAAGTTGAAAGTTGTTCACAAAAAAAGTCAAATTACGAACCTTTTGAGAGAATCAAGGGAGTATAACATATTATTTGTTTTTGATTTAATACGAAAACAGTGATCAATGTGAATACGTGACAACCACTCGCCAAACATATCGAAATCGTAAAACAATTGAAAAAATGGACACGTAATATATATATATATATATATATATATATATATATATATATATATATATATATATATATATATATATATATATATATATATATATATATATATATATATATATATGAACTAAAATTCATTTTTCATTTTTGGTACACGAGACTCGAGAGTCTAGAGTACAACACGCACCCATTTTTCCTTCTTGTTTTTGTTTTTAAAAATTCTTTCAGATTTTTTTTGGCATTGTCGGTTCTGTTCGGCGAGTATTTCTCATGCGCGTGCTAAAAAAAAATTGTAACATTATTTGCATATTTAAAGTGAAACATTCACAAATTTTAAGACCGTGCTAGAAAAAAAAAATGCAATTAATAACTGCAGAATCATATGTCGAAAGTTCACCTCATGTCATGACATTTCGTGGTACTCATAAAATACAATGTCGTGTTCGGATGCAACGTCAAAGTCTCTAATTCTTCTTAATTCGTCACTTTTGATGATTAACAGCGTCTAATCTCTAATCACACAGTGGAAGATGCTTACAAAGCATTGGGAATTTCCCCAAATCCTGACGGAACATTACCCCGAAAAATTCAAATCCCAATGGTAGACGCGACTACAAACGTAAACCAAACAGGCCCTACTCTAGTGGCTCTGTCCAAAGACGTGTATCTCAACCCGCTCGATACCAACAACGGGTACGTGCGACTTTATCGACCGGTTAATCCACCACCAAACACCAAGCTTCCGGTCATAATAAACTTCCACGGAGGCGATTTCGTGCTTTAAAGTGCCAAAACCGTCATTTTCCACAACTTGTGTAATGAAGTCGCGGCTCAGACCCCTGCTATAGTCGTGTCTGTCGAGTACAGGCTCGCACCGAACATCGATTGCCTGCTGCATTTAATGATGCCGTCAACGCTATTTTGTGGGTCCAAAAACAGGTACTTCACTTACCTAATTGTTTTCATGTACAAAATGTGATAGTTTTTTCAAATGTAACTAAAAATTGCATGACTAGATGATTACATACTGTATATGATAGATAGAACACACATGAAATCAATAGCTAGTAAATTAGCTCATAACTTCTTCAACTTATTTTTTGGTCAAATGGTCAAATAGATATAACTGGTAAGTTGACGCCTAATGCATATTGTATCCTGATCACATGCATGATCAGGCACAAACAATCTCCGGTAGATATCCGTGGCTACACGAATATGCGAATTTCAACCAAGTTTACTTACTAGGCAGTGCATCCGGAGGCAACATAGTCTACCACGCAGCCCTCCGAACAATAGACTCCAACCTCAGTCCAATAAAGATCAAGGGGATCATAATGAACCAGCCATACTTTGGGGGAGTTATGAGAACAGAATCTGAACTCAAGCTCAAAGATGACTCCTACGTCCCATTGTACGTAAACGACGTTCTTTGGACATTGGCATTGCCCGAAAACGCAAACAGGGACCATGAGTTTTGCAATCCGTTAAGTTTGGGATCTTATTTTGGGAAGGTGATCAGTAAGTTGCCGAGAGTACTCATGGTGAAAGGCAACACAGGTGATCCTTTGGTTGATAGAGGGAAAGAGTTGGTGAAATTGTTGGAGGGTTGTGGAGTGGATGTGGTTAATGTGATTGTTGAAGGAGGCTTTCATGGTATTGAGCTCAGTAATACTGAAGCTGCCCAGGAGTTGTATGATGTCTACTACTTAATTAGTCTACTGAAGATTCTTTGTACTAGTTAATAATGGTTGTTTAATGAAGAACAATAATACACTACTTCTCATCTAGACACAAGCAAGTTTAGGCTGCTGGTTCTGTTCTATTTAGTTTGGTTATGACTTTATCCATTTTGTATATAAATATAGTCAGCTAACATGAGTGCAGAAGTAGAATTCATTGTTACTTCATGATTCTGTGATCATGACAATTTAAAGTATAATTCACCTAATGTAAATTGGTCAATCCAAATAAGTAAATTAGTGATTATTTGTTAGCATTAGCAATAACATGACTTCGGATGATCGATCAAATATTAATGTACGTAATAGTACTAAACCAGCTATGAGCTACCCCATATAATTGACCACACTTTCTACGGTAGATCACATCTCCAATATTCACAATTAAATTTACGTCCCAGGTTCATGTAACAAACCCATTTTCTTCATGTAGATTTTGTCTAATTAAATCTATGTTATTGACAAATGATCCATTAATTAATCTCATAAGTAAATATCATCAGTAATTAAGTTAAAACTTATCTGAACACAAGATATTAATCAATTAACAATAGTATCTGTTGTCTTTAATGGTATGTCGTCATCCAGAACTCACATTAGTCAATATGGAATTTGAGTTAAATTCAATTAATCCTCCAAGTTGATATACGGAGTATGTCTAGACTCGAGATGAATGAATCAAGTTAAACTAGTTACTAACATAAATGTCATCGTATCATATTAGCTCGTCAAGATAGGTTCCTCTTCACCTCATTTTGGTATGTAACAGGCATAATCTACTGCAATGGATTTTCAACAACTTTAATCCTCCCATACGCACATAATGACATATTTACGGAAAAATTAAGTACCGAACGAATTGCAATCTATTTAACTATAAAATCACAGTACCACATCTAGCATATATATATATCGATATCGTTTCGATGCCACCGCATCCCTGCTTTATCCCAACTCGTCTTCTTTCACGTCATCGAAGGATATGAGGAAGCGATCATTTGACCCATGTGATTCCTATTCCTTCTCCTATTCTTTGCCCCAGTTGAATGAATTCCATGTTATGAGTAAATATGAGCGTGAGGGCAGGGTATGTGTATAAGTTTTGCCATTTTGGAATGCTCTGAATTAAGTAATCATGAGCAAAGGGTTTAAAAAGATTATTGACTATTTGCATTATGATCCCAAACTTTCAATGTCTTACTTTCACACCATAAACAATGAAACATTGATATTCCATTCCGCTCCAACAATTATTTACATATTCTACTCTCAACCGGTTCGCGTTTCTCCATCCATGTATTTTGAATTCCCGTGGTTTATACTTGCTATTTGGTCAAATGTTTTTGCAGCCCTCGCTTTGTATTCAAAATGGAATTTAATATATAACTAATTGACTCAAAATTTTGGGGTGTTACACTGGGTATGAATTTTCAGGTGTGTATTGCTTAATTCGGCTCTAGTTCATGATTCCGATTCGATTTAGGATTAATTCGGATTCAAACAAAGATAAAAAAAATTAACAAAAGCAAATGAATAGCTTATCCAGCGGAGAAATTACAAAATATTTCAAACCTTTACTTGGAAGAGTATCTTTGGTGCAATGAGTATGGTTAAGGAAGGATTGCGATGGAGGGTTGGGAATGGGTTAAATATAAATGTGTGGAACGATGGGTGGATTCCACGGGAGCGAGGACTGAGACCTATTACCCCTGACTTGAATGGCTTTGATGGACTTACTGTTTCAAATTTGATATCAGGTGGCTGCTGGGACACTAATCTGATTCAGGAGATTTTATGGGAGGAGGACAGAGCTGATATTCTAAAACTCCCACTTTCCTCAGTCGATTTGCCTGATATCAGAGTGTGGAATTTGACACAACACGGGTTTTACACAGTAAAAACAGCTTACTTCCTTGCCCGGACTATGAGACAGGAAAACTTGGCGAACAGACAAGGTAGCAGTAGTTCTAATGCGGGGAAAAATTGGAACTGGATGTGGCAAGCTCGTGTACCCCCTAAAGTAAAGGTTTTCTTCTGGAGAGCCTATAGAAATGCACTACCTGTCGTTTCTAATTTACAGAGAAGAGGTGTTAATGTTAGTGAGTTGTGCCCAGTCTGTGATGCGCCTACAGAGACGGTGTTGCAAATTCTGAGAGATTGTTCGTTTGCTCGATTATTTTGGGCTGTCTCTAACCTTCCTTATGATGCCCTTTGTCTTTCAGAACGAGATATACAGGCCTGGTTCGACGCAGTCAGTCACAAGATGAATAGGGACAACATTGGTCGATTTATGGTTCTATGCTGGAACCTATGGTCGTCAAGAAACAGAAAGGTTCATGACAAAATACAACAGGATGCAAAAGAGCTTGTGGAGGTGTCTCTGAACTTTCTCAATAAATTCTGGAACGCACAAGGAATCTTCGCACAACCCCGACCCCCCGAGTCGACAAATGAATGGCAACCTCCTCCTACAGGGCACCTGAAGGTAAATTATGACGCAGCTCTAAATATGAATAGCAACAAAGCTAGTGCTGGTGTGGTTATTCGAAGCAGTGATGGGGAAATAGTGGCATGGAACGCACATCTACCCCATTTATAACATCTCCAGAAGCGGCTGAAGCACTGGCAGCAAGAAGTGCGGTGGAGTTTGCGAAAGAAAAGGGGCTGCAGCACGTTGTGATTGAAGGAGATTGCATTAAATTTGGTTAGGCAGCTACAGGCTTCTGACCCTTCGTACTCTTTTTGTGGTAATATTGTTGAGGACACAGTTTTTGGCTTCTTCTTTTCTTTCTTGTACTTTTACTTTTGCTAGCAGATCGTGTAATGAGCTAGACCATAGAGTAGCAAAGTTTGTTTTGGTAGATTGTGTAGGTGCCTCAACCTTACCCTTTGAGAATACTTGATGTAATCTCCTCTGTTTATCAATATATGATAAATTTCTTCCTAAAAAAAAGGTTATTAGTATATATTATACCTTATCAATTTTATATTCTACGGAGTACTACAGTAGTATCTATTATGTGCAACAAAAGCTTTCCCACGTATGTATTATCTCATATTTAAACTTAATGTGGATGGGTTACTTTTTTCATGTTTGATGTTTGATTTGTCTAAAATTTATATTTCCCGTTAAAATCGATTTTGTTTGTTTGTGAAACTAAACAATGAGATACCGAACAAAACTTCAATGGAACCTGTCATTTCAGTTTTAAACTGTGTACATGCTCACTCCGCCACACACGATAGTTGCACCATTTAATTTTGGACACAGAAAATAACAATATAAATTAAATATTAAATTATATTGATAGTGAAAGTTGATTTTACTTTATTGGATATTTGTGGTCACTCAAATGTGTTGAGTTGATAGAATATAAAATTGTTATATACATGTCGAAATATGACAAAAAAAATTAAAATGAAATGGCGTAACTCTAACAGAACGTCCAAAATGGCAAAACGGTGCAAACTGTTCTGGAACGGAGTACATAACTATCTTTTAGAATCATTAATTAACACACTATCTTAATTAGTTAAACATTACTCCCTCCGTTCTCTCAGAAGCTTTCTGATTTGACTTTTTTCGGTCAACAACTTTCAACTTTGACTCCCGATTACTGTTTATTATTATTTTTTTTTTTTGGTAAATGATTATTCTTAAACTATAATGATAAAGTGTTTAACAAGATTATATTATGAAAATATAAAACCTAAATTTTCATAATATAATTTAATTTCGTTACATAATTTGTCATTATAGTTTAAGAGTAATCGTGAGTCAAAGTTACTAGCTGTTAACCGAAAAAAGTCAAAACATGAAGCTTTTGATAGAACGAATGAGGGAGTATTACATTTTAAGTAAACCAAAACCCTAACGTGTTATTACACCCTAATAATACAAGGAGGGACCACACAGATTATTTGAGCTGTCTAAAAAATTTTGACCATACAAAAATCCAATACGGATGGAGAAAACGTACCTAATATTCATTGTTCCAAAAGCTTTTGCGTAAAGAATAGGAAAATGTTGCGTCCTACAGATACTCATGTGTGTATGTCTTTGCTTTACTTGGCTGCGTTGCCTCGTTGCCATAAACTCTAACTCCATCCAAAACATTTTTTCACATTTTACTTTTTATCCATTTTTGTCCAACTTTTTATTGCTAACTTTATTATTGATTTTGTCACTTAAACACTCATTTATTAAAAAAACTATATAAAAATTAAACATAGACTCAGGGACGAAACCTGAAATTACGATTAGGGGGACGAACTTAAATATACGTCACTTTTTCAAGGTTGGGGGGTTCAAAAGTTGAAAAATCGTAAAAGTTCTCTTTAAATTTTTTGAAAAATCATATTCTTCCTTTAAAAAAGAAATTAGAGGGGGCGAGGCCCCCACCGGCCCCCTTGGTTCCGCCCCTGCATAGACTATTCATTGGGTAGAAGAACTAGTATACTAACTAGTTAATCCCAGTTCATTTAGATTTTAAGGTTAAGTCTTTTTATTTTATCGGCAAAGTAAGAATAAATAATGATTTCTCATTTATCTCGTGGTGACTCGAACCCCGACCTAATGGTTGGAGGTGAAGCAGCTTACCAACTGAGCTACGCTTCATTGTCGATTTTAAGGTTAATTCTAAAAGACTTCGATTTACATTTTTAAGAGTTTAGCATGAAATCAATGATTTGTTTATAGACTAATTATACTAATATAATGTGAATTTTTCATATTGTTTGGAAAAATCAAGACTCTCGAGTCCCAAACGACTTGATCATGGTGGACTCGCGGCTCCGCGCTCCATTTCTCGGTGCACATTTGAGGAATCAGTAATACTCTGTAGTAATTAACGCGGTGTTATGGGGAAAATATTTCTTCCTGCTTGACTTGAATTTCGAAACTGATATTTGTCACATCCCCTATTATTCAACGGAACCAACGTAAATAGACCTTGTCCTAATATCTTGATACACACGTTAATGATGTAACAATGTGTTCTCTCAAAGATACTACAACTTTGTTTGGAACCATTTTATTTAAAGTTCAAAAACCCATTTGAGATAACTACAAAACTACCTATCCTCATGAAGTCCACAAACCAACATTGACATTTGAACACTAACCATGTTTCTTGAGGGATTCTTCCATCTTTTCCCATGTAGCTTAGTCAACCTTCCAAAGTCCAGCCAGACACACATCTATAAAAACCAGGAAAGGAATCAACATAACTCTCCATCACATCACATTCACAACCCACATATACAACCTTAAAAATGTCTGCTTCTATTAGACACCGACCATCAACAACATCATCAAACACGCCCGCCGCGGCAGCTGATAACAACGGCCAAGGTTCCGTGCCACCACTGCCACGTCCGCCACCCCAAGGAGCCATCTCCCAGGCCTTGGAGTACTCAGCCCATCTAGCTAACCTCCTCCCAACAGGCACCCTGCTGGCCTTCCAGCTCCTCACACCGATTTTCACAAACAACGGCTCATGCGATGACGCCACGCGCCCCATGACCTTGATCCTTCTCCTCTTGCTATCCCTTTCGTGCTTCCTTGCATCGTTCACCGATAGTGTCAAGGCGTCTGATGGCCAAGTTTACTACGGTTTCGTGACGGTGAGAGGGTTATGGTTGTTTGACTCTCCGAGCGCAACTGCCTCGGGGCTACCGGACCTGAGCAAATTCCGGTTGAGTTTCATAGATGTGGTTCATGCTTTCCTGTCTGTGCTTGTGTTTGCTTCTGTGGCATTGAGGGATAAGAATGTGGTTAGCTGCTTATATCCTAAGCCTGGACATGAAACTCAGGAGGTGTTGGAAATTGCTCCTATAGGGATTGGTCTTGTTTCTAGTTTGTTGTTTGTGGTTTTTCCTACAAGGAGGCATGGGATTGGTTACCCTGTCACAAGAGATACAAGATGAACATCAACTTCCCATGTTACTTTCACATCTCATCCTCTGTATGACTGTTTTTTAAGTAGCTTAACAATGTGTTCTTCTCACTAATAATGCAAGTTATTCAAGCAATCAGCTTGCTGTAAAAATATGTAACAAGTCTATAGAGTATAGAGACGCAAAGGCCTGTATGATTCTTGAATCTTGATCTAAACTTGTGAATATTCATAAATATACTCAGAATTCGACTATAACTTTGACAAAGTATACTGAATATGGCAGCACAAACAAAATTCATAATGAAACTTGATGATTCCCCAAGAAAAAGGTCATCTTAACAAAGGTTACAAAGTTAAAAAAGCACATATGGATGGAAATCCGGAATACAAAACGAGTTCTAAGACAGAAATTAATGAGGCAGAGTTTAAGTTTGCTGCGAGGACCCAGCCGAATCTCTTTGTTGCTGCTCACCACTAGCACTAGGAGGCGGTGGACCAGGAATCCGTGGTTGATACGCTGCTGGAGGTGGAGGGTACTGTTGGGGAGGTGGATGTCCACCAGGTCGTGGCATATAACCGTATGGTGGATAATAGGGAGGGTAGAATTGACCTTGAGGTGGTGGTGCTGACATGCCTGGGTGACCATATCTTGGCCCTGGGTGGTTAGGTGGGGGTGGACCAAGTCTGCCTTCCCCAGATGATCCTCCGGAACCACTCGCCCCGTCTTGAGAAGGAATAATGGCACCCATCCTTTGAGGGTCCATTGAAGGATAATATGCTCTGTCCTGCTGAGGCAAGGGGGGGATATTGAAGTAGGTCATTTGGGAAGGTGGTTGGTCCTGTGTGCCAGGTGGTTGGTTCTGCTGCTGTGATATGACAGCCCTAGGCAACAAGCCACTGTGAGTCAATGCTGCTTGCTGCTCCGAGATCTCAGGTTCGGGTTTAGGTGCTTGAGGTCGACCCCACAGTAGCTTCATCCGCAATCCTTTAATAACAAGTCTGTTAGAAAGCTCCTCAGCTGCTTTCTCCGCACCTTCCCTTGTTGTGTAGGTGACGAAAGCACAAGCACGTTGCAGAACCATTTTTACAGACTCAATTTCTCCGTGAGCATAGAAGTTGTCTCTCAAGTCTTGTTCTGTAATTCTTGCATCAAGGCCACCAACATAGAGAGTTCTTATACTCTCGTCATCAGGAGGTTCAAGTGTAGGCATTTCTCCAGCTTTGTTGAGTAGCTTCATTGCAACTGGATCATTAACTCTGTGAGGAGCAGCATAAGTTAAAGATTAGTTTGTGAATGGCAGAAGAAATAATATGAAGCCATCATAGAATGTCAACTGAAGCAAGCAGAATCATCAATAAATGGAAAGATGTGGAAAGAAAACAGTAAGCAGCCTCAACATGAACATAAGTATGCTGCCTGGTAAGTAATATTGATAGCAGAAAAGATAATTGCACTACATTAAACACATTCACTTTCAGAAATGTTTAGCTTGCAAATACCTAACACTACATGAATACCGCAGCCAATAGCAGAATTCATTGGAATGATATGGAAAGAAAACATGAAACCCAAGTAAGGTTGCCTGGTAATTAACAAGATATTTGCACTAACTCGTTAAACTAACTCACATTCCAAAATATTTAGCTTCCAAACACCTAAGTTACCTAACACTACATAGATAACATGGATACCTCAGCCAATACCAGAATCATCATTGAACTAATAAAAGTAGCAGGATATTTATCATAAAACCAAGTTGGACTATAGTTACCGTCCCAGCATTCATAAGGATGAAGACAAACAAATAAATGGAACGTATAATAAAATTTTGATATGCTGAATTAAAAGTAACATACCCATAATAACGATCTTTAATATTTTGTTGGGATAGCTCTCCTGTTTCTGGCATCTCATGTCTATATGGACATTCGGGACCTCTTGTGCACTGACCACGGACAAAGAAACTGCAAACATGTGCCCTGTTTCTCTTGTAGTATGGGGTGGTCCTCTGGAGCTTCATGATAGTATCGTTTGCACGAACCTTTCCATAAGAAGACTCATAATCTATTCCAGCTCTTGCCTGCATAAAGAAATAATTGAGTACATATTCGTATAGATTTTACAAACAAGCAGCACACTGAACCAAACCAACTAAATATGAATGTGATTAAGAAGGTCAAAAGCAAGACATACCCTGCGATCGTGCTCCTCTGCGAAGTATTCTCTGTTCACATCACTCTTCGGAATAGCATCATTGGAATTGATACTTAAAGCAGTATCTCGAACTTGTACGGGCAGCCCGTACTCAAGGTCCAGAAGACAAACTTGACACACATTCTTCAATTTACTGCAAGTCTGGCAAATCTCCGTCTTCTTATACCTTGCATCCCGGCCTGGTCTCCACCTGAACACAGTGAACGGCCTCGTGCAGATCTTGCATTCCTTATCATAATCAGCTTTAGTCTGCAGCAACAAGGAACATATTCAGTTTGCCATGCTAGAAAACCACACACCAAAACAAAGAACAACACTAGTACTTCAATTCAACATCATTTCATTTCAGTAATCAAGAACCAGAACAGAACAAAATGCACAATGGGAACGCCAATAAATATCATATTGCGCAGCAAACAGGCAGAAGAACCAAAGCAGTACAGAAACCTCAATTCAACAGCTAAGCAATTGCAAACCCTAGGCTAACCTAAATTTAACAGCTAAGGAATTACAAAACCCTAAACAAGTAAAATTACCATTCGAACGTAAGGATTATCTCCGAGGCAGGACTCGCAGATGATAGGAAAGTCAGACCGCTCCCATCCATCAGCTTCTGCATCCCTTAGCAATCTATGAGCCATTGTGGATGCTTAATTTTCTGCACTAACAATAAAACAGATTCAGATTCGATTCGTCTGAAATTAGAAACCCTAACGGAGCTTTTGACCTATGCGACTACAGAAAAAACGAAGGAAGATATGCAAACGGAGAAAACAGCAAGTGATTGAGAGTTTTGAAATAAAATCAGAAACCCTAGGTAGCAGATTTGTGTTGAATTGATTGAAATTGATGTTGTTAGAGATGAGTACCTTGTAGTGGAGCTAACACGCGGGCAGGCGATTACCGGCGGCAGCTGAGATTTGTACGGCTGAGTTGAGTTTGTTCGTCGTCGGCCCGAGAGGAGGAGGCTTGGTTTTGTTTTTTTGGTTGTGTATATAAGAAGAAGAGGGGTTTTTACTTTTTAAGCGCTTTTTGGATTAGGAATTTGGGAAGTGCCAGCCCAGGTACCAGCGCTCTGGGTGATATGAAAATGAAACTATGAGAGCGGCAGAGTGAACCATAATTCGATAATTTCATAAAGCCAAATTACAAATTGATGTTCTTTTTTTCCCCTCATTTGTTCTTTCAAAAAACGAGTAGATTTCACTATACACTATCAAAATTACACACATAATACGACGGGACATTAGTCGAAACTAAAAGATCCGATTGACAACTTAGGTCTTCTTCTGACAACAAAAGAAGCCACGGAGCGCCGACATCTCATACATGGGTACTAGGAAGCAACATTCAATTGTGCTATTCGACTGCCTGATGCAATAGCTTTTTGAATGATTTTTTTTATAATAAGGCTCATATGAATATTGGCTCGTACATTAGTATACTACCACTTCCTAACTTAGCTAACGCATTAGCTACATAGTGAATGCATTCCTTGTATTTCACAATCAGTCTGCAACATTCAATTATGCTATTCGACTGTCTGATGCAATGTCTTTTTGAACGATTTTTTCTAGGCTAGTGATATAGCCAGAGTTAAAATTACTAATGCCAGAGCAATTTGTGCACTTTTAGGAATGATTAGTGTTTATAAAAGGTAAATTGCTCTGGTATTAATAATTTTAGCTCTGGTTATATCACTAGCCTTTTTTATAATAAGGCTTATATATATATATATGAGTGTGGTATTTTGTTAAAAAATTAAAAACAAAATTGGCCCATGCAGGTCTCGAACCTGCGACCTTCGCGTTATTAGCACGACGCTCTAACCAACTGAGCTAATAGGCCTCATTGACAATAAAGTTAAATTTATAGTTATTTTATGCGAGTTAAGTAGCTCAAGACTAAAACACAAATTTCAAACTGCGTGGTGACGAGGTTCGAATGCATGTTTGGTTGTGCATAGACTCACCTGGCAAACGTGTTGATCGGATCGAGTGATTTCGGGTGAGTGAGTTTGTTTCGGGTGATTTTGGATCGGGACATGTCGGGTCGGATTCAGATGTGTTCGGATTTCAGGTTTTTATCGGATTCTGGTGTTATTCGGATTATAAATTTGAAAACATTTAGGATCGGGTCAATTCAGATTCAGGGTTGATTGAATATTTAAACGCAAAATTATTTTTATAATGAAAATTTATGAAATATTACAACTTAAAAATCTTAATTATAAGTTAGTTATTTATGAAATATATATTTTAAATGAAAATAATTATGTACTCCCTATATATTTAATTCGGGTCATTTTGGATAGGAAGAGTTCGGGTCACATTTAATTCGGATCGGGTGAATTTCAGATTGAATTCATTCGGGAGATTTCGAATTAATTAATTCGGATGCTTTCGGATCAAATGAATTCAGATCGGATTTCGGTTCAAAATTCAGATGTTTGACCATAAATTTACGGGTGAGATTTCAGGATTCAGATTGTTTTTGCCAGGTCTAGACTTGTGCAATGCCTGCTATTTGGCCCCTACTTAACTAACACAATAATTCATTCAATTCATCATATATATGAAGTAATAAATATACAACAAATATCACCAAATAAATTATAACAAGGACCGCAATCAGTGCATTAATACTCAAGCAACACGACCCAAACAGAATTCATGCCACAGCCAAACAGGGGCTCATGGCCGTCTTGGAGAGTTAGAGGTCGTGTGCAAACTTTAAAGTGAGGAGGCCTCAATCAAGTTATAAAGTTATAACGCAATAGGAAATAATCAAATCTATATACAATACTATTTTAGAAAATCAATATTTTAAAATTTGCACGTGTAGATAATATGGTATATTTTGACAATTTCATTTCTAATTTTCAGCCTATTATTGAGCTTCATAATTTGGGTTGGAGGCCTAATGCGAGGCCCTGAGCGATCATGCTCCCTGTTCGTGGTTAGAGAAGACTCTAGCCACAATCTGTAATAAAAGGAATTTCTTGTACCCGAGTAAGTACTACCAAACACCACGCACACAAACAACTCAAAATGATCATCACAAATCCTAATCCATCCGGTAATAATCAACTCATTCCAACCAAAATAATACAAATCATCAAGATGAAAATTGGGGGGACGATTTAAACCTGAGTATCTGAAAGAAAGGTTGGGAAAGATGTTAGATGAAAAATGTATTCATTTACATGTTTGAACATTTTCAATTTTCACTATTAATCTCTAGTCAGATGCTTGAAGAAATTTAACAACCAACCAAAATTCCAGGATTAAACCGTTACACATTAGATTGGTTACATAATTATTTAACTAAGAATATTATAGTCACTACAAATTAAAACACCAAATATATAAGAAAAATATCATGTATCAATTATATGTAAGAAAGATTTTGACTATAATTACTTAACCCTTCCATGGATAATGAGAACTAGAACGTATTAGAGGGATTAAATTATAAACATATAGTATAAGATACAAGTTTATTAGGAGACGGTCCACGGGAAAAATAAAAATGTCCGACAAATATAAAAATTATTAATAGAAAAGGAAGAATATATGTTTCTTTTATTGACAAGAAAAGTATATTTTATCACTAATATCTACATTTTACACAAAAGTGTACATTTTTTGCAATAAAAGTATACAATATTTTATCAATAAAAGTATACATTTTTTGAACATATATGTATTCTTTTGCTACATATAAAATTGACAAAATGTATACAATTTAATAATAATATTTTAATTATATTTTATCAAATAAAATTTTAGTAAGGTGACATGGTGATCGCCTTAGACTAAGTTAAAGAAACAGTTGTAAAATAATCAATACCGTAAATCATAAATGTGTTGTCCGATTTTGAATATGAATCATGTATAATCGCTCATTTGTAAATTTTATCCAATTGAAAGAAAAATATGTATGCATGTGAAGTAGAAAAAGTTTACCTAGAATCGTTAATAATCCTTGTTTTCATCTAGTATTAAAAGACTTTATAAATTAACTAGCGTTAATAATTAATTAATTAATTAATATTAAATATACCTGTAAATGATTCTTTGTTTCTGAACTGAAAAGAAAACCAAACATCATTACCACTTTCCGCCAATCCACTGAACCAGCACTGGTCTGGCCAAGTCAGCTCCACCCCCGTTGAAACTGAAAAAATGCAGCAACAGAACCGTAACGGCCAATCAGGCCCGAACCCGAAGCCCGAACGACCGCCGGTCAACAAAAAGTTCCGAACATCAACAGCTTCTTCCTCTTCTTCTCCAGCTCCTACAGAAGATCCTGACACCCCACACTTCCCGGGCCCACTCTTCCCCGCCGTACGCCGCCTCTCTCCGACGACCTCCTTCAATTCCTCCTCCTCCGCCGCCACCACTTCTCCACACTCTCCAACCACCAACACCGATGCCTTCAGTTTCAATTTCTCCGATCGCGATTACGTCTTCCCTTCCAATCTGGGTCCCTACTCCTCTCGCAGAAACGTCACCATCTCCAAATACCACAAACAACAGCAATCGTCTTCGTCAGTTCAGTTTCCTGTTCGTAGTGCTTCGATGCCTAACAATTTGAGTAACAGTAGTACTAGTCGTACTCAAATGAATAAGACGAAGCTCAAAGCTGATAAGGATTTGAAGGCCTTGTCGATTTCGGCATCTCTAGCTCCTGCTCAGCTATCTCTATCGAGGAATTCAGCTACAAGCACCTCCTCTTCTTCCAGTGTTCAGAACCAGAACACATCTTCATTCAGAACTTCCTGGAAGCCTTATTTGGTGATCAGTTTTCGAATTCAGTCAAACTAACTTCTATTTTCGTTATGTTATTCGATTAGTTTCTAATTTACGTTTATCTGCTTCTGGACTTCAGCTTGTAGCATTTTGCATAGCATCAGTCGTTTACTTGCGAATTGAAGTCACTAGGCTACAGGTATGTATAAATGTATAATGTCCTGGTTCACGCATAATGTACGTAGACTACTTATTTCAACTTTGATCTCGTATTCAACGTTTTTACTCGTCTCTACTGAAGTATATAGATTGGTATTTGATTAGGATTCGTTCATGTTGTTGCAGGAAGAGAACTCTGAACTTCGTAGATTCTGTAGTCATAAAGTTGATGTTGGTAGCGATGGTATAGAAGCTATGGAGAGTGAAAATGGGATCTGGTCTCTTGTGTTTGAGGACACTGATCGAAGAAAAGTAGCTCTCTACACAGTTATTATCACGCTGTTAACTCCCTTCGTGCTGTACAAATATCTTGATTATCTACCGCGAATAAAGAATCTGTCAAAGCGGACGAGGGATAGTAACAAAGAGGAGGTTCCGTTGAAGAAAAGAGTTGCTTATATCGTGGACGTGTGTTTTTCTGTATATCCTTACGCGAAGCTGCTTGCACTTCTGTTTGCGACTTTGTTTCTGATTGGATTTGGGGGCTTAGCACTGTATGCTGTAAGTGACGGCAGCTTTATGGAAGCACTTTGGCTTTCTTGGACATTCGTGGCAGACTCAGGAAATCATGCTGATAGAGTTGGTACTGGGCCGAGGATAGTTTCAGTTTCTATAAGTTCAGGAGGCATGCTTATTTTTGCTATGATGCTGGGACTTGTTTCAGATGCTATCTCAGAGAAGGTGGACTCATTGCGTAAGGGGAAGAGTGAAGTCATTGAAAATAACCATATTCTGGTTCTCGGGTGGAGTGACAAGCTGGTAATGCTATTGGAGTGTCTTGGTGAATTTTAGTACTTGTGTAATGATGCTATTAATTTCATCCTATTGCATGTAAAATTATGGTATACTGTACTGGGATTAATCCTATGCTGTTATATAAGTTTCTTTCTTGTTTGCTATTTTGAACTTCTTTCGAGCTTGACAAATGACATCATGTTCCTACAGGGTTCACTCTTGAAGCAACTAGCAATAGCAAACAAGAGCATTGGTGGGGGTGTCATTGTAGTACTTGCCGAAAGAGACAAGGAGGAGATGGAGATGGATATAGCAAAGCTTGAATTTGATTTTATGGGAACTTCAGTTATATGTAGAAGTGGTAGCTCTCTTATACTCGCTGACTTGAAAAAGGTGCGTTGGGATGACTGCTTCCCAATTTGTCTGAAAATTTATCACCTCTGATCATATTTGTTCTCCTATCCCATTGTGGCACCAAACACCAATATGTATCTTGAGGAATTTAGACTTTGAGAAAGGCATCTGCAATATGTTTTTTCCTGTAAAGCACCAACTTTCAAACGTCATGCCACTTAAGTGTTTGTTCGTGTAAAGCACCAACTTGCAATATGTTCTGATGTCTTTCATTATGTGCTTCTCGTGCAGGTGTCTGTCTCAAAGGCTCGTGCAATCATTGTTTTAGCATCTGATGAAAATGCAGATCAGGTCTTAATTTTGATTCTATGATTTTTGTTTCCTATGATATTAGGCCAGCTTCAGTACAACTAAATGCTGATTTTGTTTAGATTTCCATATCAGAGTGATGCACGTGCTCTGAGAGTTGTACTTAGTCTCACTGGAGTAAGAGAGGGACTGAAGGGCCATGTTGTTGTTGAAATGAGTGATCTTGATAACGAGCCATTGGTGAAACTTGTTGGAGGAGAACTTATTGAGACAGTTGTTGCACATGATGTCATTGGACGATTGATGATACAGTGTGCACTCCAGCCTGGCCTTGCACAGGTCAGCTACATGTAATCTTATTTATTTGTTCATGATTTTGGTGTGTTTTCACAGAAAAGAAATGTACAGGTGCTCTATTGTTTTATTGAAATTGTGAAGAAAAGGCAAATATACTTCCGTTAAAGTGCGCTCTCATGTTCCACCCCGTTTATTGATTTTCACTCTGCAGATATGGGAAGACATTTTGGGGTTTGAAAATGCAGAGTTCTATATCAAAAGATGGCCACAACTGGATGGTCATTCGTTTAGAGATGTACTTGTTCGTTTCCTGATGCAGTTCCTTGCGGAGTTAAGATTGCTGCTGATGGTGGAAAAATTAAAATAAATCCAGATGATAACTATGTCCTACAAGAAGGTGATGAGATCCTTGTCATTGCTGAGGATGATGATACATATGCTCCTGGCCCCCTTCCAAAGGTCATCCTTTCCGCTCTGATTATATGATGCATTAGATTTGCGTGTCATAGGTTGCTTTAGAAGTTAGAAATTTTACTTCTGGCGTGCATTTTGTGTCTTAAATCTTGCTCCATATGCTCAATTTCTCGTCTATCTTAACCTTGTTAGGTTCCGTGGCATTACTAATTTTTGCTTCTATCCTTGATTCCTTAGGATCCTTCCACATTTTGTTTTATTTGTGTTATTTTGTTTCACATTATTTTATGCTTTTCATTTTATTCTCATTGATGTACAATTTTATGCTGCAGATTTGGAAAGGCCTATATCCTATAGTTACTGATCCTCCAAAATACCCAGAAAAGATCTTATTTTGTGGCTGGCGACGTGACATTGATGATATGATCATGGTGATTTCTGCATACTTCTCACAGCTAATTTCTTAGACTTTCGTACCTGTCTTACTGAAAAAGTTGTTAGTCTGCACCTTCATGGGTTCTTTAGTTTCTGTATTAAACTGATGCAGGTGTATAGCCATATAATCTTATCTATGTGGTATGCATTGGCTACATAAACTGACTGTTTCTACTCTAGATGGGCTTCTGTGTAATTTCGTTCATTCAAAGTGAAACTGCTGATGGTTGATGCATTCGCATCTCTCTTCTGAAGAAAAGGGACCACTCTTAACTAAAAATAACATTGCTTCATCTCCAAGTACGAGAGCTATTTGTTAAGCATCTGAAATAAATAAATAAAAATTGCTGTACTGTGAACTAATGGCCAACGGTGTTCAAATGTAGAAGTCTTGTTACCAATCACATTGATACTCTTTGTAAGTGTGGCTCTTATGCCAATCTTCCATAGTGGGTCCCACTCATATGGTGACTAGAATGACTGCTGTCTAACATAGAATATAATAATTTAGGCTATCGTCCACCTGGCTCTGTTATATTCACAAGTCACAACCCCCTTGTAAAGTTGTATACTTGTATTTCAATGCTTTAGATTTGCATGGAGAGACTGCTGAGCTAAGTGAAGAAATGGTTACCTTATTTAGTTAATTAACAAAAGCCTTGTGAAGGATGAAAGACACTATAGACTGACATTGCTTCCATGGTTGCATGCCAAATGCCAATGCCATTAATGCACTTTACTACTTTGGCTTGTTCTTGAAATTCTGAAAATCGACTCTTTTTCTTCTACCCTTCAATTTTCTTACCATTTCACTATGGTAAATAAAATCATGTTATCTCATGTTCTTTCTTTCTGTAATGCTAGTGCATTATTGACCTATCTTGAATGAGGCCCTTACTATGGTCAATATATTTCTATTTGGTAGCTATGCGATATTAAATTTAGCTCTTTCCCCGCTTGAAAATGGGATAGAAATGCTCAGTTGTATTCGTACTTTATTCTACACAAGAAACTGATGAGCTTGACTATTTCTTTCTTTCTTTTTTTTATTATTATTATTTTTTATAATAACAATATACCTACTCTGCCGAGTCTTATTTATGGAGGCCCCTTCTCATCTTCAGGTACTAGAGGCATTGTTGGCCCCTGGATCAGAGTTGTGGTTGTTCAACGAGGTCCCTGAAAAGGACCGTGAGAGGAAGCTGACTGATGGTGGCCTTGATATCCTTGGACTGGTAAACTTAAAGCTAGTACACCGTGAAGGAAATGCAGTCATCAGGCGTCATCTGGAGAGCCTTCCACTTGAGACATTTGATTCTGTAAGTTCAGTATAATCCCAGTATTCCACCAGACCCTTTGACACCATTCTGCCATCAGTGTTTGGATCGTAATCTTCAAATTGAGTTTGATAGTTACGGACTTATGGCGTTCAAATTAATTAAGAAAAATGCTGACCACTGACCTGTTGGTCACATGGTTTGAGTCTCTCTTTGCAAAAGTGCAAGGTAAGGCACAATGACTCAGTAAAACATGTGCATGTTCACTTTACCTGACAAAGTGGGGAGCTTAGCTCGCAGGGATTGTCCTTCGGAGGAAAATGGTAGACTGATTGCATTTACCTAGAGCTTTAGAGCCCGGAGGAAAATGGTAGACTGATTGCATTTACCTAAACCTTTAGAGCCCAGAGGAAATGTGATTCTATCTGTTTTCAATCTATACTGATTAAAAGTCAGTACTATTTTTTATGAGAAAGTCAATTTATTTGAGCTCTACAAAATGTGACTCTTAATAAACACGGAAATAAATAAAACCATGAAGACTGTGAAGGCCAGTCTTCTTGGGATATGAATGGCATTGACCACTACGTGTTTGCTCATTGTACTAAAATGCTCTGAGTAAACAAGATGTTTAAAGGTACCTCACTGGAGCTTTGTGGTATAGTAAAGGAAGTCCTTTTTATTATAGAACAATAATTATGTTTTGCAACACTAAAAGATGGAGATATGTGCATTTGAACCAGACTTGTATAGTTTTCTAAGGACCTTCATCTATTTAAACCAGGACGAACTCAAGCATGTACTTCCTTTGTAAAGTCCCTTTTAACATCATCTTCCAGTATGATAATAGGAGTGTATTTTATGTTACCACTGAAGATAGGTATCAACTTTAGGTGGAACATTTGGCAAGAACGACTTTTTTACACCTTTGGTGTAATGTTTAATGAACCCCCCACCCCCGCAGAAAGCGTGTTATTACATTAGAGCTAAGTTTGACAGTTGGCCATTACTAACTCTAAAAGAACAGATTTTAATTCTTGCAGATGAATCGGTTGAAGATTCTGTTGTTCACTCTGATTCACGATCTCTTGCTACTCTTCTCCTTATCAGGGATATACAGGTCAGATATCTTTCTGCCTGCAACTGTGTAATGTAGGATGAATCTTAGATCTCATGCTATGTGGCCTGTTTGCTATATAATATTTTCTTTAATTAAAATTTGTTTCTTAGCCCTTTATGGCTAATCATAACTGCTTCTATGTTATTTGCTGCAGTCAAAGCGCCTTCCTTCTAAGGATACTACTAAGTCGCTTCCTCTGAGACTTTCGGGTTTCTCCCAGAGCTCATGGATACGGGAAATGCAGCAAGCTTCAGACAAGTCAATAATTATAAGTGAGATACTGGACTCCAGAACTAGGAATCTTGTGTCGGTAACCAGGATCAGTGACTATGTGTTATCAAATGAGTTGGTTAGCATGGCTCTTGCCATGGTAGCAGAAGACAAACAAATCAATCGTGTACTGGAAGAGCTCTTTGCAGAAGAGGTACTCTGATCACTTTTCAGTTTTTGTTTATTTTGTTTAGTAACATCATATAGACATGTTTAGCTGGAAATTATGTCCCTTTTCCCTTTTCTTCTACTTGTCAAAGATGAGCATGACTTGGTTACTTGTAGCGCTTAATACTGTTCATAGTTAACTAGTTATGTTTTTCATAGTTAACTAGTCTTATAAGGACTGCTTATTTGTTAGTATATCTGAATCTGTTGATTTACTAGATCAAGTCAACAACATGTTTCTTGTTATATGCGCCTTTGGATTATTGCCTTATTGGCATGTTTTTCTCAATATCCAAACATTAAATCAAGACAGAAAACTGACTTTTGGTTATTTAGTACTAATTTCAAAATGCTCTTTTAACCTTCTATTGAATAAAAAATGAAATGAACTTTTCTATCTTAGCCTATGATGTGGGAAAAATTACCAAGCCGTTACAGCTTAACAGTTGTAGATCATCAAGTTATGTTTTTCTCTTCTATCCAGTTTTCTTTTTTTGAGCATTTCATTGCGTTACTCATTTGTCATTAAACATGCTGAACTAGTGCCTAGTGGTAGATTACAAACATCTTGCATTATGAATGTTTATGATGAGATTTAGCTTCTTGAGTTGCATGAATATGGCATTTGGGTTAAGGCTACCAAATTATGAAATTCTTCATACAAATGCCAAAGCTTCTGGTTTTACAGTTTCTTTTATCCAACTGTGATGTTTGCAGGGAAGTGAGATGTGCATTAAACCAGCAGAATTCTATCTTTATGACCAAGAGGATCTCTGCTTCTACGACATCATGGTTAGGGGACGTCAACGAGATGAAATTGTCATTGGGTATCGCCTTGCCACGATAGAGCATGCAGTAATCAACCCAGCAGACAAGTCAAAGCCACGCAAATGGTCTATTGAAGATGTTTTTGTAGTCATTTCCTCAGGTGAATGACATTTTGAGGGTACAGAAATTTACACATCCTGGTAAATACATGTTGTAGAAATGCCAGAGTTGGCAGTCCCATGCAGAATTGCATTGGGTCCATTCAGATTCAAGCGATCGCACAAGGGACAAGTGACGATAGCCATAGTGAGAGTGCAGATGAAGAGGCTTGCGTGCAGAACTCGAACTACTACATGTTGGTTCGAGGACAATATCAGAAGCATCTGCTTGACCATACATAGGTCAAAGTTCGTAGAGAGTAAGTAAATGTTCACCGAGTGATTTTGCTGTCTTATCGCGGTATATGATACATTCTCAACTAATTTAGCCATAGGGGGATGGGTTAGATGCAGCAAAACCATTGTCAATTTGTATAATATTATGATTACTAGTTCCGAATCTGTGCAATAATTGATTGAAGTGGTCATGTCAAAAGTGAAAGCCACCAACTTATGTGATAACTTATCTCCAGGGTCCACACAATGCAATCGAAGGACAACATCCGCTTATGATGCCTATCAAGTTCGATCAAGTTAGAGCTTGTGGATGAGATGAAATTATATTGATCGTCGTTTACTAACAATTTACCCCTCTGTTTCCATTACAAGACAGTCGTATCTCCGTATTGCCTCACAAAAATACAATTCAACCTGTGGTATATGGATCGGCAGCAGTAACTTGTGGCTCAGCTAAAATCATGTGAACTACGAAGATGAGAGTGGTCAGATAATTTGGTTCCTTGCATGCATAAAGTTATAAAAGCCTGAAAAATTGTACTCCAAGGAGAAACATAATTGACCTCCCAGCTTGAGTAGTCAGTACTCCCTTGTCCCGCTTTGGAGTTCGCTAGAAAGTTAACATTTCATAAATACTACAACAAGTATAAACATTATCTTTTTTCTAATAAAAAAAAAATACTCAATTCTAATTATTTTATCTATATATCCCAATTTTTTTCATTATCTACCTTATTTATTTCGCTTTTATTATATTTTTAATTTATAAAAACCATGAAAAATCTACTGTATTACATATTGTATCTTGTAATGGGACGAGTCTATCCCATTGATTTTGATTTATAATGGTGTTAAGAAACATATCAACCCCACTAAAAGTACATTATGATCATTTCATTAGTTGAACTTGAAGTGCATCAATGTCACACAGTACTCCATAGTTTGATCATTCATCAGTTGAACTTGAAGTGCATAACAATGATTAACACTCCGGCCATATATTTTCTGTCGGCCACCCATCATTAGTCTTAAGTTCTTAACCTTACAAGAAGTTGGAGTAAATTGTGTGAAAATCGTGATTTTTCTGAACAATAAGGAGAGAGACAGAGAGTGTGTCTAACACTTGGACAGAATAAGTATTGATTTTCCTCACAGTACAATTAAATCTTGATTTTTATAAGAATTTGACTTAAAAATAATAATCAAATCTATCCTACACTAATCTTTAACCACCTTATATACTCCAAATATTTTAAACCTCCCCCCTTATGTCTTCACGAGGGTTCGAACCACTGACCTCTCCTTGCTACTCCATCACTTTTACCACTTGACCACCCTTGTAACTCCACAAGAATTTGACTTTAACTTCTTAGTTGGTTTAAGTGGGTGTTGTAAATGCTAAAAAAAGTATTTTTGTGCTCTTGGAGTAGAGAAGTTGAAATTTGTGTGTTTGATTTGCCAACTTCTGCGGTAGCTTTTCCTAAAAAAATCATGTAACCGTTAAAAGCTGAGAAGCATCTCAAATGATGTTTTTGTCTTCTAAAATCACCCAATGACTTTTTTTTTTTTTAATCAAAATTGCAAATACTCATGACTTATGCTGAAATCACTTTTATTCAACTTCCAGCCGAAGTAAGTTAAAATCAGGTATAAAAATCATTTGCAAACACTGCTATCATCTTCTTTTGATTATAAATTTGAATTTGAATTTCAATCTGATCGAATTCGATCGACCTCATGAATTTGAGATACATTGGACTAGTTTTCTGATGGACGAGATATTTGTCCATCGCATCGATGATTCAGATAAAGCAGTTTCAGTGCATGTTATATCTACTATTTAAGGTGGTTCATCATTTGCACTGTGATTTGTGTAAATATATTTGATGTTCTTGAGTTGGCTGGCATAAGATTTTTTGTCGGACTGAAAATTTATTTCGGGCTTTCTAGTGGTTGGTTGATGATAATAAGATTTGGCGGGGCTACAAATTAGTTGGGGCTTTTATCTGTAAAGTCAACAGTTTCTCATAAAGATGTTTGTTGCTAGTGATTAGGGAGACCCATTTTCCAGGAAAACACTTTTTATTTTTAAAATAATAGAAAAATCCACGTAACTTTAATATAAATAATATATGTTTTTTCTTTTAAAGAAAATTATATATGTTGGTATATACCAAGGGCCAAGCATTTGGGATATAATCATGTTTACTCATATTCATAAAAATCAACGTAATAAATTGTGAAGTTTCGTGTCGAGATTGTCAAATTATTTTAAATACTCTAGCTGGGAGGAATCTATACAAACTTTTGAGTGTGCCATAGGAATCCAAAGGCAGATGCAAACCATGCAAACTGAGTAAAGATGACGGATCACAAATTTAGCTGAAATGAGATTCAAATATAGATAATCAAGACAAGAGCTTATCTATCCGATCAATCAACTGATCAGCCACCTTTAAGGGTCTTCATCGTATTTGGGTTTAATTTCGACTAATTTTCTTGATCATATATTGGTAAGACTTATAGAAAAGATTAAAGAACAAGGAATATATAACAATATCAAAATTGTTTTATTTCACAAATGATATCAACAATCAACATATTAAACATTTATACACAAGAAGAGAACGTGAATTCACAATTCTTCCTTTTTTCTCACCATCAAAAGACTCTCATTGCCCAAAATGAGCTTGAAACAAAACAAGTAGCAAACAATGTATTCATATAGTTCACTAACTATAATACATAAATATAATTACCATTGCAATTCTCTAACATATATAAATCTATATATTATTTTAAATAACATACATAATAATGAAAATTAATTTTCATTACTACATTAGCGAAAACGAAATGATTTTCGCCGCCACCTCGATGATCTCAAATGAATATGTTCATCATGTCCATTGCCAAGTTCTCCATCATCAACGCTTCTACTTCTCCGGCGCATTGATTTTTACCTACAATTCGACAGTCACTCAAAATTAATCCACATTCTTTCAGAAGATCCTGAACTCAACATATAATTATTGAAAAAATCGACACGGATTAAGTTAACAAGTTGCTCACCATAGAATGAGTTGGTGGTGGTGGTGTGAATATTAGGGCTAGGCATCTTCTTAAGAGGGCAAGCTGAGAGTGGAAGTAGAGGTAAATTCTGGCAATTGCAAATCTCAATCATGTAACCATCTGGATCATGAAAGAAGATTTGATCCACTATGATCCCACCTTCTTTCACCACTGCCTTAACATACTCAATGTTCATTTCTTCAAGTTGGTGAATGATTAAATCCATATCTGTGCACTGAAATGAAATGTGGTTGTCTTTGGGATTGATCTTGGATTTCTTGTCTGGTGCATTCTCTGCTTGGAGTAAATGGATTCCAATCCCATGGTTGAACAGCCTGCAAAAATATTCAACAAATCAATCATCAAGATTCCTTAAACCATCTTTCTTTTTAAAGGTCAAATTTGACTAATTAATTTATTGCTTTATTGCTAGTTTGCTACTACAACATCATGATATGCACCACAATTGGAATGGACCAAAGGATTGATGAAGTAGGTATATGTATTTATTTTTTTTGTTTTCTGAATTAAGTAGTCATTTTCTTAGTTAGAAAAGAAATTAAATGTGACTAATGGGTATTTAATTTTCTACCATACTTGCTATTGGGTCTCGTAATATTTTGATATGGTGCATTATACTTGTACCAAATGTTTTACGGTACAAATACAATACATAAAACACAAAATGTTGTAGCATAGACGAAACAAGGCGGCGGAGTATAAAATAAAGATTGTTTAAGGATGATAAAAGTTGTGGTGAACATAAACTAGCTTCTTGATTGGATAAAATTCAAGAACAAGACTTGGTAAGACTGACTTCCAAGTGTGGTGTAACTTGTGTCATGTTTATCTGGATATTTTGCAAGCTACTACGCTAGTTGCAACTTGCAAGTGGTTTAATATATAATTTGAAAAGTCAACTTATTCTTAGTAATGTCGATTTTAGCGTAGAGTTAATTAGGTGATTTAGCTCACATTATGAACAACTCTAGAACTCAAAATTCCATTAAGTTGTAAAAAGGTAAATAAATACGTAACTTAATTGGTTAGTTTGAGGTGTAGTAATTTTGTAGCAAGGATATGAGTTCAATTTGTAATATGACATCTTTAGAAAAAGAAAAAAGAAAAAGGTCAACTCCTTTCTTTACTGAAATGAAGGTCCTTTCTACATTTAGAAGGTAAAATGTTTAAACAAAACAACTCAAAAGTTGATGCAAGAAAACGGATGATGTTGAACTATAACAAGAAGTTGTTTTATGGTGTTTGGAAGGATGAGAAACATACCATGCTCCTTCGAAATCGAACGAGGAAGGCCTCTTGACGAGAACGAAACCGAGAACTTGCTCGTAGAACTGAGCAGATTTGGCAACGGATTTGCAAATGAAGGAGACATGGTTCAAGCACAACAAAGGCATCTCTCGTGCACTTCCATTGTTGGAGACCTGCTCGATTTCGTTTACGCTCATTTCTTTCCCCATTACTTAGCTAAAGGTTTTTTTTGTCTAAGTATATATGAATGAATGTGTGTGTTGTGCTGTTTTTGATTAATTGTAATTGGGTATGATGAACAAAATGGAAGAAGAATAGCTAGCTCTAGGTTCTTCTAATTGGAATGAAATGAGATGGGAGAGTAATGTGGGATTCAGGCAAGTTTGATTAGGTGGATATATATAGGCAAACTCAATCAATAAAATAATAATTCCTAATCCATATATTCCCTCTATGAAGCTTATACGAACAGAAGTGAACAAAATTGATTTGAATTGAACAAGATTTAATAAAGTTAAACTAAAATTTAAATTTATTTGTAGCATAAAAAAACAAGCAGAACTAGGATAAACTGAACTGATGAATCTGAACATAAATGAATTGAACAAAACAGAATTAAATTTAAATTAATAACAAAGAATAAACTATTACCATAATCATTTATAAAAAATAAACAAAACTTTTAAAAAGTTTGTGAGGACATAAGCTTGAAATTTAATACACACAAAATCTATATTCACCAAAAAAAAAATAATAATAATAATCTGAACTTTTTCATAGTTTTTCCCTAGTTTGAATTATTTTCATTAAATTGATCTGACCATAACAATATGAAAATTTATTATACAAAAATATTGGTTCTCTATGATCGTATCGTATTGGAATACATTGCGTATTTTGATGATTAAGATTTGAAAAGAGATATGAAAATCGATAGATAGATAATGCAAATGTTAAGTAGTAGGAGTACAACTCAATCCGACGTGACAAAACACATGTTGATATTATGATATACACTACTACTAGTATTTGCGCTTATCCACCGACAGTGCACGCCACATTCTATCTATCACTTGCCGTTTCACCCAACAATCAAACCTCCATTTTCTTTTCTAGACCATTACGGACCATTTCATTTTCACAATAACTAAATTACCCCTTTCTGGTCGGAGTTCTAATCCTCCCCGCAAAATCATAAGGTTGATATTCATGTATTTGAAATTGGTAAATATGCAAAGTAAGAGTACATAGAAGTAGGAGTTAGATACTGATAAAAAACAGTGTACTTTCTTTTCTTTCATTCTTTATTTACAAGATTTCGATAACTAATCGATCGAATTATGATATTTAATTTGGAGATGTCACCTTCACGCGATTATTTGCGAACTGTATCACTCATTTTATTAGTATGATACCGTTCACATCGGGCATGTAACTATAATTAGTTGGGTGGTAGTTTAGAAAAAAGGATTTTATTAATTGAATTGTAATGTGAATAATTGTGTGATGTTGCTATTTTCTCCTGGAAAATGATGTGTGTGTGTGTGTTTGAGATAATTGTCATGATGAAACAATGGAAATGTGAATAGGCTATAGCTCATTAGGCCGCTGATATTGTACATTTGGAGCAAATTTACATTGATAAATTATATACTGTATATACTTTTCGATTATAAACTCACATAATTCAATTATTTATTACACATGATACACATTAAAATTCTTGTATGGGTCCAAAGCTATCTCAGATCAATAATTATATTTATGGTCGGCAGTATCTCACTTAAATACTAGATCATACTCTATATTACTAGCTAGTAGTGGCTCATAGAACTTGATCACATTGTCTTATTCAATGTACAATATTACATGGCCCAAGAGAATAATTGTTACAAATATAATAAAAAATGAAAATCTGTAACTCAGGTATATAAATACTCCACATATATACTATTGATCAATCCTATAATTTTAAACTATTTATGTTCAAATTACAGGAGTATAATTCAATATATACTGTAGTTGACACACCATATTTTAGTGGAGTAGTTGATCAAATCATTTTACAAGTTGGTAAATCATTACTATATAGCATGTCTATATATGATAATAATAATAATAATGTAGTTTAATATCCTAGCTACATGTCTTAGAAATTTTGTGTATGTTTTTTTCTGAATCTACTTGCTTGAAAATTAAAATAACTAAAGTTTTATTTGATTCGTTGAAGAAATTAAACTGATTAAATTTATTTGTATGTGTCATTTGAGTTTGCACAAGGCCGCCAGGCTAGGTATAATAATGTTTATTTCAACCATTTCTTCACAATTTGGAAGCTTCTCTTGCTTTTTTTTTTTTCATTTATAGAATTATATTTATCTTTATATTCATAAGTTTTTCTTATTATCATTTTAATTTATATATTGATAAGTCATAACAACCATGTTTTAATTTTCTTGATCACAATTTGAAGATATGGTTTTCCTTAATCTGTTGAGGATAGAGTAGGTCTGTAGGTGTATCGAACCTTTTTTTTTTTAAAAAACATTATAACAACCTTAGTTGTTTCGAACAAACATGGCATTAATTGTCGCTAGCAACTATTAATATTGGAATTTCATTTCTTTGGTTTGGCGTAACACCTAGCTAGCTGGATATGTTTGTGTTGAAACAAATCCGCAATTTTGGATAGAAGAATTTACTCGCTCGCTCAGGCGCTACTCGTAAATTCACCTCTAATTTCAGGCTCAGGCCCTTCACTAAAGGGTTGATAATCAAAACATAAGCAGATGCTAAGTATTGAAAATCGTTGGAAATAGTAAATAACTCTAAAATATATTTATTGATAATTCATTGAATGATAAGGTACAAAGCTATGGCCATATATAAGGCTATGAACGTGAGACTCCGGGAGAATAAAGAAGCATTATCAACTAAACTACTTAGACTTCTAATCACTCAAGGTAACTAACTAATTAATTACAAATTATCTATATAATATAAAATACATAATAATTGAATAACAATAATAAATAATACTAATAATACGGCAATGTTGGCTAATACGTTAATTCAACTTCGATTTCTCCATTCAACATCTCTGTTTGCGAATTATTACAAGTGTAATGCGATTCTCGATCTTGATTCTTATTATTACTCGCCCCTTTAAAATTAACCTTGTTCTCAAGGTTATGCCTTAAAATATAGACCCAGTGCAATTTTTCCATCTTCTTCAATTTTACTGTTCTCCCGTTAATAAAATCCAACTCCACACACGGGCAACTATGACCCAGTACCATAATCTTGTCATGATCATCCCAAGGGGTCAATTTTTACTCCTAATACTCCAGGGGATACTCCATGAAACATGAGAGAACCGTGTATTTGGCTATAAGCAAATTTATGGAACAACTCGTCTCGGCCTCCAATAAAATTCATAACATTGCGCTGCAGTATCTTGGTTCCTTGACCAGCCATAGCAAATTCGTCAGAGTCACCACATAATCCTTTTATGTCAAATTCTTGTGATCCATAATCCTGGACAACTTGATTGGGATCTTCCGATGTCATCTCATCATCTAAACTGTATTCGGGTTCCTCATCCCAAACAACCGAATCTTATTAATCTTATTTGTTCCAAATCGGCTCACAATCGTAACTAGATTTGGTTTCTTCATCCAAAATAAATAAATCATTTAGATGATCAGAAAATCAGAAACAATCACCTCACTGGACTCTATAAATTCTTCGAAGAACAACGCATCTAAACTCCAGTCGAAATCCTCCGTAGAAAATTCTCGTCGAGCTTGTCTTTCACATCGAACGGCTTGTTCTCGTTGCTTCTCTTTTGCAAGACTTTCCATATGATCCATCCATTGCCTTCTTGACTCTGCCATGGAAGCTTGGATCTCTCGAATCTTTTGGAACTCTCGGAATATTTTCTTCATCGTGATGATCAACAAAATCGAACACGATGACCTCTATTCAAATCACGGAATCCAAAGAAAGAATTAACTCTCAATGAAAGCACCAATGATAGACTCCGCGATTTTGGATAGACGAATTTACTCGCTCGCTCAGGCGCTACTCGTAAATTCACCTCTAATTCCAGGCTCAGGCCCTTCGTTAAAGGGTTGATAATCAAAACATAAGCAGATGCTAAGTATTGAAAATTGTTAAAAAGAGTAAATAACTCTAAAATATATTTATTGATAATTCATTGAATGATAAGGTACAAAGCTATGGCCATATATAAGGCTATGAACGTGAGACTCCAGGAGAATAAAGAAGCATTATCAACTAAACTACTTAGATTCTAATCACTCAAGGTAACTAACTAATTAATTACAAATTATCTATATAATATAAAATACATAATAATTGAATAAAAATAATAAATAATTAAAGTAATATAATAAACCTGTTGATTCAATCAATTGATTGACCTACCAATCAATTTTAATCCGTTGATCTTCCTTATCCAATTTTAATCTGGTGCGTACATGTGTCATTAGTTAATTAAAAGATGTAGGGTTCGAATCCTGTTGGCGTGATTTTTCTCCATTATTTTTATTATTATTTTTATTGAAGGTGTTTGGTTCGAATCTTGTTGGCGTGATTTTTCTCTATTATTTGTATCATTATTTTAGTTGAACGTGTTGGGTTCGAATTTTATTGACGTAATTTTTTTCTTTTTATTTATTCTCTTCTTAAATTTTTATTTTTTAACATAAAGTTGTATGACATATTATACTTAATTTTAAAATATAACCATCATATGTTCTTATAAAAAAAAGACATACTTCCTCCATCCAATAATAAATGTAACACTTGATTTTGTTGACTTTTTCGATGATCATTTTGACCTTAAATTATTCTTAAATCATACGATAAAAATAACTAAAAACATCATATTATGAAACTAAAATGTTTATATGAAGCACTTGACAATATACTCAACTGATGAAAAATACCAATTAACATGCGAAAAAGATGCATTGCGGATTTTGAATTTGAATGTTTCGAAAGTTTAGAGATGTATCTGATGGTTCTTAACTCATCGGAAGAATACTTTTTGTATGTCTAATATAGTTCAATTCAAAATTATTAATTGCATAACTACAAAAACTATATAGCACACCATTTATATTAAGTTTAATTACTCAATTAGTTATTTTTTATTACGTTTGAAGTCATTATGTGAAAATTATATATTCACTCCATTTATTTCAATATATTATTTAATAAAATAATAATATTTTACAAGATTACGCTTCACACGCGTAGCGTGTGACACGGTTCCTAGTACTAATAATACGGCAATGCTGGCTAATACGTTAATTCAACTTCGATTTCTCCATTCGACATATTTGTTCGCGAATTATTGCAAGTGTAATGCGATTCTCGATCTTGATTCTTATCACAAACCGTCAACCTCATTTTCTTCTTCTAAACTAATCTAAATTTCATTACGTAGGAATTTCAAAAATTCCAACACGTTTATGTAGTGACTAGTTCGTGGCTCATGAAAAATTCAGTATCGGGGTAATTGTTTATCTAGATTTGCGAGTATTTTTTGCAGTGAGAACCTTATATGTAACCATACATGGAGGACGCTCAGTACGAACGAATCTTGTGCCAATCTTAGGATCTCTACAAATTAATTTGAATGTATAAAAACAATAAAACGATAATGCATAACCAAACCGAACTAAAATTTAATTAACAAATTTAAATTGCAATGAAATGCTTTCAATTTAAATTAATAAATCTGATGATGTTTTTTCAATGGTCATAACTCATACGAAGTAAGAATATGTTGCAAGTTGTTCAGTCAGTCTCAAACTACCAAAAACTAAAGTACCACCACTAAATAATGAAGTAAGAAAACGTTATTAGACTTTTTTACATGAAGAAATTAATTAATTTTAACATGCAATTTGTAAATTTTTTAATTTGTAAGAGACCATCAGATAATAATTAATGGCATAAATTTCAACATTATGGGCGGCCATGAGTGCCTAGAGTACTACTATCATTCGTCATGATCAAACAACTATATTTCAAATTAATTGAATCACCGAATAATTAGTTGCGCCAGCTTTGTTAACTGCCCTCTTTTTAAATTTATCATTAACTTATTAATCAGTAATGTTGGAATCATAGATTAGGAGAGTATTACTTGGCTACTATATATGTACAAGGTGTCAAGGTTATGTACGTATAGGTAGGCTGGCAATCTGGAGATGGTGTAACAAAGATTCAGGAGTAAGTTTTACAAATGTAATCACCTGAAAATAGTTAAAAATTATACAAATTAAGCCAATTAAGCCAACTCTTGCTAGCACTAATTATAACTTGCTAGTTGAGCAATATCAGAAATTCAGAATCAAATCACCCAGCCCATACTATCTGACATTTTTTTTATAAAACCTTGATTCCATGCTCAATATGGAATGTGAGTAATCATTTAAAAATCATGATACCAATAATTTTCTTACAATACTACGTAAACAATATTTTTTTCAATATTAATAGTGCATTATATGCATCATTACGTTTGCATTATAGAGTACTAATATTATTCGCTGTTGCTTGGAAAGATAATCATTGTCATTATCTTCCATAATAAATTAATCATTGTTAACGAGAGGTATGGAACATGTTGTTAAATCTATCGTAACCAAAATGGTGAGCTGAGACACCCCAAATCTGGGTAATGAATTAGTGGTTCTATATCTCAGTATGATTGTAATATTTGGGGGGGGGGGGGGGGGGGGGGGTGACGGGGACGGTTATGAACATGTCAAACTTATTTCAGATCATTGATTTCAACTGCTTGTCGAAGTTTGCAATCAAATATTTGGATGCATAATATAAGATTTTTTTTCTTCTTCTTTTTATATCTCTTTGGGTTACTTGATCTCTTTCATCATGTAGTACAATTTACTCCATCAACTATCAACCACTATTTTGTTTATGTTTATTTCAATTATACCTTAGTATAATAATACGTATTAATCATCACTAATATATAGGAGTATTTCATTATGGTTGGAGTACAATTTTGATTATTCATTTGTCTAGTACCTCTAATGTGAAAGAATTTACCAAAATTAAAAGATACGAGTCGATCGCAATTCAACTTTAATCAAAATCGTAAGGGGGAAATTTACCAGATTGATTCAAATTTCGAACCCAAGATGATGAAAACATATTACTGTATATATTAGGCATCCATACGACAACGAAGCGTAGCTCAGCTGGCCGGTAAGCTGTTTCACCTTCAACAAATAGGTCAGTACACGGAAGTAAATGAGGAACCATTATTGATTCTCGTTTTGTCGGTAAAATAAATAGGCGTACATGCGCGTACATATTGTAAAGAAGGCTTCCCAGCGTGCATGTCAAATGTGACAAGCATAAATAAAAAGCATCCATAGCACTTTTATTAATTAGTAGGTTAATTGTAGAAAACAAAAGATCATATAGCAGAGTCAATTCCACGTGATCTGAAAGGGTCAAGTAAAAAGAATAAATAGTCTTTAAGTAGTACTCATTATTATTTCCTTCATCTTGCAAGAAATCTCTCAAGTTCTTACTCTTTTAATTACGATACTTGTTGAATAAGATTAAGATTAAGATTAGAACAATAGATCGATACTACGATTTACAAATTACTTTGTCTAAAGTGTAGACTACATTCAAAGAAATAATTGAGAAGCAAATGGTTAGGAAAAATGGAAGTGATTAATGCTTGAAAGTTTAACCACAGTGAAGTAAATATCATGATACGTGAAGTAATTGTAATTATGATTAAAAGATGGCAGTAATATAGTTTATCCATTAAAGTCATTGAACATACACTAATCAAACGAAATGAAGTAGTGTATTTTCGTTGGGATAGTCACGGCCTTTCTCTTCGCACCAGAGTTGCAGAACATACAACAATCTGATGTTTCCTGTCTTATACATGATACTCCGTATTGCATTGCAGTAATCTAAGAGAGTCTTGTACTTTCAGTGTTAGTATACATACTCATCTACAATTTTGTCGTGGAGACGATTCGCTTGAACTGTGAGTATCGTAGCATGGCAAATTCTACCTTAATAATTATATAAGGAAAGATTGTCACCACGCATCTACTCGACTTTGCAGACATATTTGTTATTTGTATTTTAATTTTCAATTTCTCCACTTGATACTTCATAGACGCTTTTCAAAAAAAAAAAAAAAAATCTAATATAAAGTACTCTTATAGTGTGATATATATATGGTCTTTGTAGTAACTTTTTCCGTTAAAAAAAGAAAGAGTTGATGATGCATATGACATCGATCTGGTTAAAGATTTAAAGTTAATAACAGTATGATGAGTAACTTATAACTACTTTTGGTAGTTCGATGATTCGATCATTGTTGTTGGTTTGGATATAATTAGATTAGCAGTAGTAAATTGACTTAAGTTCATATATATCTATCTAGAAAGTAGAAACCAAAGATAAGTTTTAGTAATCCCTTATACTTGCATGTGTGGGTCAATAACGTTTCATTTGAAGTCATTAACAAGCTAGATATCGTACACGCAAGCATGATAATTAAAGTCTTAAAAGAAGTTGAGTTGTTGTTTAATTGAACCTGATCGACTGACTATAAAGAGATTGATTACTATATGTACATTCACAGAATTTTCTAAATGCTTTCTTTGTTCCTACCAACCTAACAATAGAACACCTACAAATTATTAGGCTTAAACTAGATTATTCTTTTTTTGACTTGAGGTAATTAAGCTTAATTAACCTAGTTAGGTAAGTGTGGAAGCCTCCTAAACAATAGAAATTCAATGCTCAAAACCAGTAAGTAATATCTTTAGTGAAAATGAAAGAAATTTAATCAACTTGTTTATTCTCTTGGTCAATGTATAATTTTGTGTATTATGAATTCGATTGAAGAAAATTATTTTTGTGTAAATTTCATACGAATAGCTTTTAAGATAGGTAGAATTCTATCATGGTATTAGAGTTTTGATCGTGCACATTTGGGTTTGAATCTGCGAAAATAAATCCCAATTCATATCTAATTTCAATTCGAATCACCTCCACCCTGGGTTCGAATTTATGTAAAGACAAACTTCAGCTTATATTAAATTTTCACCTGAATGTCATTCCCGAAGCCCGAAGTGTACTCTACGAAGACAAATTCCATCCATCCATATTAAATATTCACTCGAATGACATATGTAAAGATGTTGAAACCAAACACAATTGGAGCTACCTATGTGATTCGTCACTAGCTAGAGCACACTCTCATCTGATGAAACTTCGAACCACTAGCTAGCTAGTGCAAAACGCGATTCTGAAACTTCGAAGCACTAGTGTTTAATTGATTTGTATAACTAACAAAAGTTGGAGTATTAAACACATGCAAAACATATATACTCCTATGTTTCATTTAGAAAACAACATTCATGTTTATGCTTTTATTTTTTAGTATGGTGGTGATTGATAAATTTTGTCTAGTCGAAAAAACAAAAAAAAGAACCCATGTGAATATCTTTTGCCTTGGGCCCATTGGCACTATGCCACATGTAGTAACTGATTGATTCAAAAATAAATTTTATTTGGTCGATCGAGTATGTGTATATATGACCCATATATTATTATCTAAATTGTATTCATCATCATTTAAAAAAAGAATATTAAAAAGACTAGTAACTTATAAACTTTATTTACATATATTTAAAAAGATTTGTATCCGTATAATTTAGATATAATGTGCAGTTAAATATAAATATAATTAATTAAAGAGGAAAATTGTAAAAAAAAGAAGAAAAAAGAAGAAAAAGAAAAGCAGAGTAGAGTACTACTCGTATATAGTAAAGATAGTACACGTTTTTTGTGCATGTATTGATCTACGGACTAGAATACACTTTATGAGTCATGTGTGGACTGCAAGTGGAGTATAAAAATGAGCAACGTCGTTTTCTACAGAGTTTAATGAAAAAAAAAATATCTAACCACTAAAGACAATTATTCAACATATATATAAGCACGTGAGTAACACGTCTCGAAATGTATAAATCTCGAATTATAGTATACGCGGTTTCATTTCTTTGAACGTGAAGAATGATAAAACAAAAGCGAAGAAAAAAGAAAAAAGAAAAGCTCTCGGGTAAATAAAGTGCAAAAAAAATTAAATTCAAATGCTCTATGTTTTGATTGTTTTCCAACTAGGATGGTAATCCAACACGAGGAAAATTTTAGATCCTAGAGGAGTAGATTTCACTATAATAATATAATAATGGTCCAATGTGAATAGTGAAATGGCGGATCAATGAGAAAATTCCTTGATATATCTTGCATATCATCGTGCCGGGGAGGGAGGTTTAGTGCAATATGACCGGTAATTGACCCTTTTATATACAACGACCAAATTATATGATGACAATGATAGACATTAGAATATGTCATGTGGTGGTAGTAGGCCAACATTTTCTTAATGGGCTTGGCCCACGCCTAACTAGGGGTTTCTTCATGTTTGTTCCAGAATTTGCCCAGTACCACTTCTCATGGTACGTACACCTTACAGATCTCTAAGTCGTCCTTCCTTTGGACCAACTTTTGGAGGTGTAGACTAGGGGTTTCTTCATTGTTGTTCCAGAATTTTCCTAATACCAATTCTCATGGTACGTGTAGCGCCCCAAATTTCAAAAGTTTAAAAGGGTTGAGAACGCTACTCATACCAACAAGGTGCATCTTTCTTTTCGGTAATCCACCTAGAAGAACTTCAGAGTTAAGAGTGCTTGCTCTGGAGAAATTCTAGGATGGGTGACCCACTGGGAAGTTCCCGGTGCGCACATGAGTGAGGACAAAGTGAGCAATTCTATGATGGGTGACCCATTGGGAAGTTCCCGGTGCGCGCATGAGTGAGGACAAAGTGCGCGGACTAGAACCCGTGTTGGTCTATGGGGCCAACATATAACCCCGGAGAGCGCCCATGAGTAACCTTGTCGGCCCATTAGGTTGGGTCTCGGCCCGTTAGTGGGCCGAGTCGTTACAGTACGTACACCTTGCGGACCTCTGAGTTGTCCTTCCTTCGGACCAACTTTTGGAGGTGTAGACTCTCATGGTCCTGACGGACGATAGATGGATGCAATCCATAGTATGTGACTTGCTTAGTAGAGTCATTCTCCTTTGTGGGACGGATGTAACCTGGACATTTTTGTAGTGAGTGGTCCACTTACTCTCTGTTGGCCCCTCCAAATGACCATTTTTGATGTGAGGTCCGGAAGTAAGACGTCTTTAACTAGGACCAAGATCTTCTGGACTCCGAATCTTCGATGAACGTAAGCTAGTTTGCCACTTAATTACTCCCTCCTGAATTGAATATAAGATGTTTTAGCATTTTCACACATATTAAGAAAAAAAATGTGTTCTTCATCAATTTTGTTGTTGAAAAGGTTGCAAAAAAACATGTTGGTATCTTGTAAAAATAAAATGACCAATGAGATATGAAAACCTTGCATAGCTTTTGTAGACAAAATATAAAATAATGGGGTTGTCTGCATAAAAAGTTGTAAAAAACACACAATTACATGACACCAACTTCAAAAATATTATATTTTGCAAATGGTAAAATAATCAAAACATCTTATATTCAATTTAGGAGGGAGTAGTAAACTTTGTTATTTGGATCGACTTTGGTTAAATTAAGTAATCTCGTGGTTAAGTTCAAATTAATGATTGGATTGATGATTAGTGATCTGATCAGTAGTATATTCATGATGTCATGATGACAATCACATTTTAAACTAGTTTGCATGATCTGCGATGATAATTACTGTATTTCTTTTCAATGATTTGAGTACCCCTAAAATCTTTTTGTACCAGTGTACCACTATGAATACTATAAGTCTTATGTTTCTCTTAGTACCATATTAACATACGTGGAGTAATAATTAGCTGAATTTTAAATGCATCGAAAAGTTATTAGTATTAAAAAATGACCATGGTATTCGTATAGGGTTATATTTCTCATCAATCAATACGCTATAATGCAATATTAAATCTGACTGTAGTTCGAAAGAACGATGAAAATAGAATTGTAGCTTTAAACTTACGGGTCAAAATGTTTGAACTAAAAAGAACATTGGGTCGCATTTAATTGGTTGTATCGTGTGGTCCATTGTTGGTCATCATGGGAGGATAAAGATTAGTAGTAGTACTACGGTTATTTTCCAACGAAAAACACTTCAATGCAGTCCAATTCAACTCATACTAAATCATTCAGTTTAATTTACATTTATTAACTTATATTTATATATTATAAATAAATTTAATTTATATTATTTTAGTTCAGTCATGTTTAAACGAAAATAGCAAGATATTCTTGAACTAAGAAGCATCGAGACTAGCTAGTGACAGACCAAATAATAATACTATGTGATGAACTGTGGGAGTCGGAAAAATGGCCGACAATTATGGACCCTTTTGTGTATATAAATACCACTTTAAACAATTTTCCATTTCCATATTATCCTGATTTTGTAAAAGCACATCGAAAATATTTTGGATAGGAATGGAAGCTAATCTCGAATTAATTCCTGTAGAAGAGGATAAATTCTTGGGATTATTAATTTTTTATTGGTCACCAACTCAACAATAACTTGTTCAGATGGGAAAATGTGTTGCTTGATTGGGTTTTTTTTTTTTTTTTTTGGAAACGGCTAAAATTTTTATTGAAAATCTAGGAGTATAAGTAATGCTCGAATTACACGCTACAAAGTAGCACACTTCTTTACAAAGGAATACAACCGCTCAACAAAGTAAAGAAACTAACTAGGATGACCCCCCATCACGTTATCCCCCGCGGTCTAGTATGTCCATTCCACTAGCGGGAGGCCAAGATCCGGGAAGTTTGCAAGTTGTACCATCAACTCTTAGTCGAGTTCCAAACGAGGGTGCATATATCTCGTAGCAAGTCTAGGGGACTTAGCTATATACGAGAGATGATTTCTCCTTTAGTCTATGGGACAATCACGAGAAGGGATGTTATATCAACCTCAAGATGGGCAATCTAACACCGGCTAAACTTCACTACAAATCATCAAGTCCACCTAACTACGAAGCTTCAAGTCAAACAAACAAGAGTGTGACAAAACAACATACACCTTCACTTGTCTAAAGCAACCACCCTCAACAACATAAGGATATCAAGAGCACCGAAGCATCAATCAACTTGGGCAAGAAGAAATTTGGAGCACGATCATCAATAGAATCACAAAGAACCGAGAAGAGCCAAAAACTAGGGGAAAAAACACCCTCCACTCTAACCCAAAGTCTCAAGCGATCACGCTCCTACACCCTATGCCGGAAAGTGAACTTAAAACGAGCAACTTTAAGATAAGAACATCTGAAGCTTCATCAAACGCGCGCCAAGGTCCATCCTTGTTAATGCGGGATGACTACGACTTATGTTAACCCTATCCCTCCTCCCCTTAAGTTCACACAACCGGCAAGTGGCAAGCAATATATTTAAGGCCACATCAACAAGAGACTTCGAGGTAGAAACAACCCCAACACCTAGGGCAAAGTCCTCTCCGAGTTACTTGAAAAGGAATTTTAAGACCCTATGGCCCCCTAGACAAGTTGACCCGGAGTTCTCCAAGAGTTTTAAAGTCTCCCCCGGGGGTTCAACTTCTTGGATTGCAACCCGAAAAGGATTTAACGATCCCACTACCGGACCACCTTCTCGAGTCCCTTACCTAAGGGTTTAACCCCATAAGTCCCACTCGAAATGAGGAAATACACCACGGGAGCTCCACCCTCCTCCCCAACTCGGTACCTACGAACACAAACAAAACGGAAAAAGGTATCATTAGTCGTTAGTTACTCGAGACACCCCTCTCACTCCATTCTCACGGTCTTCTTCCTACCCTCCTCAAAGTCACACATTTAGTCATAATTTTGGTTCCAAGAGTCAATCCACCACTCTCACATTAGGCTTCAACAAGCCTTTCCCTCTTAACCACCACCAACAGTGCATCTTTATTTTCTCAACAACATCCGAAGGAGAGGATGTTACTTGAATAAGAGAGTTTGTTCCTTGCCACCCAAAGGTTCCATAGAGTCCCATGTCAAAAAAATTAGCCAAACTCTCTTCTTCCTCTTGGAGCTAACCCCATAAATGCTTCTAAGCATTCCTCCAACGACTCCCTAATAGGGAAACTAACTTGAAGCCACATGCACATCAAATCCCATACTTGACAAGAAAAAGAGCATCCACGTAGAATATGCCACGAGGTCTCTTCTTCCCTTCCACACCCTTTGCAATATACTCCGTCTCACTAAAAAACGGTGCGAAATATAAAATAGTAACAGTGACAAGATTTAGTAGAGCTAGCTACTACAAACCAAAAAGATGTTGATAATATACCAAAGATAAAGCAGATATGCCATCTGAAAGTGCCACGAAATTGATCCAAGTAAGCCCAGCGGTCCCTACACCAGGTTAAATAGAAAAATATATTATGAGCACAGATTCAGAACTAACTACACATTTGCAATCTAGTCACAATAAAATTTACCCAAGGCCGGAGAAGTGGTATCCCTCGTAAATACGATTGCATATGAGGAATGATAAGTTTACAATCCACAATAGAGATGAAATGTACTTTCTCCTTGCAAAGATCTGCATAAGCATCTGGTAAACATGAGAGTATTAGAAACTTCATTTAATTTATATTTAAGTGAAGGATTATAACAAGTTCAGTTTGAAGTACTTATTAAGATTGCTCTTATAAGTTTGATCACCATACAACCACAAAATTTAAAGAAGATTAAATTCACACATTGCTAGTTGAAACGAACACAGCTAGTGAAATTAATATTTTAAATTCGCGAATGAACTGGACTGGACTGCCTGAGTTCCGGTGAGGCGATCCAATGTGAATCAATATTTTTAAATTTGCAGATTATCCTCTATTAAATTCGTTACTCGTGAGCTCCCCAGGATTAACAAATTTGTTTTAACTGTACATTACCTTTCTAAAGTTGTATAATTTGACCTTAAATTTTATATTTAGGCAAATTACACTATGATACAATATGAAAGTTTGCGATTTGTTATTTAAATTTGACTCATGTAAGGCCGTCTCCAAATATCATCTTTTTAATTTTTTCTTCTTTTTTTTTTTTAAAATTATTTTATTTCTTCTTTCTTTTTTATGTTTATTATTTTATTTTCATATAATAATGCATTAGTAAAAATAATAAAATAAAATTTATAAAATAATCCATTAAATTACATAATTTTTATTAAAAAAATATTTTATGTTTATTGTTTAACTTTTAATTTTCAACTTATATAATATTTTATGTTTATTGTTTAATTTTTAGTTTTTCACGAGTGTATTTTTTTAAGTTGATAGTCTATTGTACTATTTTAATTTAATAATTTTTTCTAAATATTTATTGCATTTCGAAATAGCATATAATGTTTTAAAATGAAATGAATAATTGATTAAAAAAACTTAGTGGAAAAAAAAGATGATGAAATAAAAAAAATGAAAAATAAGAGATCAATGGGGATCAACTGTTGGAGCATGTTAGAAGAGTTGGGGATTAAGTTAATGGAATGCTGACGTGGTGCAGTTGAGGTCTACTTTTAGAATCAACTGTTGAGAGAAGGGCTAACAAAGAAAAGACAATAAAAAAATAAAAAGGGTGGGATGAGGGTGGTGCTTATAAAGAGTATATATGCATCATATATATAAAGTTCAACGTAAACTATGTGTAACATGGACAAGTACCACTGCTCAAATTGTGGGCTTCAACAAGTCAAGCCTGAGATTGCCATTAAATGCCATTCAGGTCTTACACACTCCATAGTGACTTGTATCATCCAAGGCTATCAGACTTTCACCTATAAATCGAGCTTCAATATTGAGGAGGTTGAGTGTATCACAAACAAGAGAGAAAAGCAGAGTGAGAAACAATAAAGATTTAAGAGTGCGTATAATAGGTTCGGTTTTTTGTAGTCAAATGAGTTTTTATTTCTCCATTAATTCTATTTTGTTATGAATAGAATAATTTCCGATCCAAACAAACTCTGCACATCACTTTTTCGGACCAAACTTAAAGTGCGGCCAAGTTTAAATGACTACTCTATAATATACAGTAGCATCTTTCATCTAGATGAGGCTATAAATAACACAAAAACACCAATCATGTTCTGAGTGTTTAAGAGAGAGAAGAGGTGTTAGTGTGTTACCAATAATCCTTACATGAACACAAACCATCCTTAAAGTGATGAAACCGAACTCGATCCCTAACAATAACTTCACCCGGTAATACCAATATTACCTTAACTCAAATACGGTACATATCTTAACAAATCCTAATAAGACCCTAGATCTTAAACCAAGACTCAACCCAAGCACTTTTAAGACCGACCCATTATACAAATCAGACCCTACTCAAACCGTACTATTATGAAGTATAAAATGAAGTAAGAGCAACAGAGCAAATAGAAATCTGAGACTAAGAAAACAGCAATCTGTCGAGATACATAACACTCTGATAACATAGATAAAAGTACAAGTACTAGGCCAATACCAATTTTAAAATTAGCGGAGTACCAGTACAAACACTAAACATCGACGTAACGGCAGAAAACAATTCTCATCATCTTGATCCTCCATTCATGATTGGTTTACTATTGTCTCTTTTTTCCTGCAAAACACGACTTGTGGTCTGCGTGAATCAATAACGTTATGCTTAATGAAGCTTTGAAAGGTCTTACGAGCATCCGAACTGCCATCATCATCATCAGCATCAATAGCGGTGAAGGTCAGATAGTATTTCTTACTACGAGTGGGTTCTAAATTAACCTTGACATATTTGACATCCCCATACATAGTTCCCTGCAGAAGCATAAGGTGTATGTATATTTGACAACGTAGCTGACGATATGTTAGTTTCTATAACTGGGGTCGTCAACTTGTTTCTTGTAGGTAAGTGTCCTCGCCAGCTTGGGGAGTTTATTGTTAGTGCTACGTTGACTAAACTGGTCAAGTATGGTGGTGGTATTCGCTCCATTATACTCATATGTCTCAGTTATTTCTTTACGTTTGTTTTTGTTGATTTTTTTGTCTCGTTTGACCTCCGTTTTCTCCTAAACTATAACGAAAAATTAATTTATGAAAGTATATTATGAAAATATAATGTCTCTAATTTCATTATATAATTTCATTAATTATTTTTTCGTTAATATTTAGAATTTATTAGAGGTCAAACAGGGCAACGAAAAAGTCAACAAAACAAACGTAAATAAATGACTGGGACGGAGGGAGTAATTGGTATTGTGTGGAAAAGGCTCGTTTCTAAGGTAGCCTCTACTCTTGTTGGTAGTTCTATGTCTACTTACTTGCAAGACTTTCAGTTTGGCGTGGAAAATCCCTGGCGGGTGTGAGACGATTTTACATTTGGATTATCTTGATGTTGAGCACTTCTTGCGTCGGATCATCACCCTCATAGCGTTTGTCATGGTTCTCATGGTTAGGTCGTCTTGTTGAGGGTTTAGGGTTTCTTTAGCCTCTTGAGGTGGATTTTGGCTTGCATGAAGTGTTGTTTGGGTGAGAAACAGGGGAATGGTTTGATCTTGAGTTGGTGTTGAAACAGAGTAATTGACCTGAGATGAGCTTGGCTGACTTATATGATAGAGCAGCCTGTCTGATGGCCTTGCATGGTTTCTTGGATAGAGGCTTCCTGAGAAAGTACTCTAGGAGGATTCTCCCTCTGCTTTTTCTCATTCCGTTGTTGTAGAAGTTAATCTGATGATGAGTCCTTGCATGCAGAGTTGGGGTCTGATGAAAAAGCCTCATCAATGGCCTGTTGACTTTGTTGATTCCTAGGCAAGCCGGTAGATTCCTCACCCCCAGAGCATCCAGTCAAAATTGGAGTAGGAGGGGTCCTCTCTATTATGGAAGGATATGTCTGAGGAGCAGGGAAGGAGAGAGCACTTGATTGTTCAGCGAGCCAACATAGTAACTGAGAACCCTAGTAAAGGCCTAAATACACAGTCCTTACTAGTTACTATTACCCTAGTAAGGACTACCCTAGTAAGGACTAAAATGCCACAAAAAAACGAAGCAAGGCAACTTACAGCAAAAACAAATTCAAAAAGGAGGCCACCCATTATAGGGGAATCATTTCGGCTGAAATCAGTTCCAGGCCCCGGTAAATGAGAGCCTCTCTCTTCCCTGCTTTAACACAACATGAGTTGAGTTTTGTCAGGTTTTAATATGTTACTACTTATATATGCCCAAGCTTAGAATAAGTACTGGAAGCAAATGATGTAGTAAGAGCATTCACAGCAGTTTCCTTAAAAAAAAAAAATTTAAAAAATCATTTTAAACTCATTCTCTATAATATTTTAAGTACGTATTTAACAATTCACTAAGATCAAATTCCCTTTTAGTGATTTAATATAAATATAAATAATAACTTTAATAACCACATATTTCTAAATATAGTATATAAATTAATTATAATACACTAAAAAAGTTTTAGTCATGCACAAGTTTAGGTATGTGAAGAGTTTTCCCTATTTTTCTAGGTGGTTCATTCAAGTTTTAGGGAAACTGATTTGTTATGATTTTAACACATTTTGATTTTTTGCCAATATTTAAACAAAAAAAGACAATTTAGGAAAGCTGTTGTGAATGCTCTAAAGCCCCCGAATCTTCGACTCGAAAACTGCATAACCAATCATATCCTAATTGAACTTCAGAAGCGCATCAAGAACAATTTGAACTTGCCAAGGCAGTTGACACATACGGAGAAAACGGGAAACAAAACTTGATGCTCCCAGAACTTCAAGTTACTGGGGTGATCAGAACAAAACTGTGTTTCTCTCTATATGTAGTCTCCTCTCTATATCACCAACAAGGATAATAGTAAGTAATAATAAATTAAGAATGCATTGAACTCAACAGTTTGAGAGCTAATGCTTCTTGCTCCGCTAGAGTAATCTGCTTGGCACCTCCATCAATGATACCCATGTTTTTCTTCTTCCTACCATCATCATCACTGTCAAAGTAGATCTTGGCTTTCTTGTTGTTAACCTTTGCTTCTCTATCCGACCCAGAAACATCATCTTCATTCTCTGCATCATCTTCGTCCTCCTCTTCATCCCGTCCTCTCTTTAACTTCATCTTTCGTTTGTTTCGCAGTTCTTTACGACGCTGACGGTCTAGTTCTTTATCTTCCTTGTCAGCCAATTTCATCTTTTCCCTCAGCTCAGCATATCTTTGTGACACTGCGTCACAGAAAGCCCAAAATCATCAGGCAATAATATTAAGTTTTTTGTCAAGTCAATCCATCATGTGTGTAGTAGGATTACAATGGATTTCATCTAAAGGATTACTATATGATTAGAAATCCTCAGATGTAAAACTAATAGGCACCAGAAATAGATCGTTAAATAATAACAATAACAGTTATAGCGTACAAACTCTTAGCAACGGAAATTGAATGAGATTGTCGATTCTGGAACATCTATATTTACCTTTGTCCTTGTCCAGATTAACATCAGCATTCATGTCTGCCAGTTTTGCAAGAGGAGGTAGCGTATTGCCCTCATCATCAAACACAACCCTAGTACCGACAGGTCTATTCAAGTTAATCTTCAACTTCTTTTTCTTTGTTACTCTTGTTCCAGGCCTACAAGAATTAGCAGAGACAGAATTAGGCCACAGGTGACAGCGAAGATAACCGACGGTCATTCTATAAAGTGGAAAAACAGACTTTCCGGCATCTGTAGCAGAAATAATTGCAGCACTCATCTAGAAATGAGATGTAAGAAAGGGTTTTATTTGATACATTCTTCTTTTAACTAATATCGACTAAAGCCGTATACTTCCCAAAATTGACATTGCAGGAAAACAATCAGCATAAATATGAATACAAACAAATACTACTAGATTTGAACTTACAGGGCATCAGTGGATTCCGCTTTAATTTCATCTCCAATTGGTAGTTCGGCCTTCTCATTCTCATTGAATAACTCATCTTGCAGCTCCGTTTCTTCATCTTCAGCAGTGCTTAAACTAGGTTTTGATAGTTCAAAAGTATCTTCGCCCACCGTACTTTCTGGAACAAGAGTCAAATTTTCGGCCATGTTTTTCCCCTTGCCTTTATGTTTAAGAAATCTGACCTTGGGGGTCATTGGAAGACCTAATGATGCTGAGAATTCATCAATGGGAAGTTTAGTTACATCAAAGATCTCCTTGTCCCTTTGCTTGAAGATGGACTTCAAATAAGTGATAAAGGCCCTCTGACCCAATTGTTGTAAATTTGGGTATTTGACTAACAATGCTGCCAATAATCCAGAAACAGGTTGTAACCTTTTCGTATTGGCCTGCAAATAAAGCAAGCTCTAGTTAATACCTATCACAGTAGAAATACGATTAAGATATTAATCCAGCCATGTCATCTAATAAATTTATTTATCAATGCAGAGAGGGTCATAAGTGTAATAACAGTATGACTGGTCTCAGGAAGGCGTCAACCTTGGTGATCCGAATAGGTATCTTTTTCTCTTGCAATTTGTCAAGTATCTTCGTCTCCGAGGGGGTAAGGAATAAAATGGATCGCCCTCCAGAATGGTAACGAGCAGTACGGCCAACTCTATGTATGTAAGAATCAGTATCATCTGGGCAATCTACCTGAATAGCCAAGCAAATCACATGAATATCACGATTAGTTATAGCATGCACATTGAAGTGTTAAGACTGCCACATTCAAGAAATAGCAAAACAAAGCTGACAAACTACAAAACCAACCTGTACAACCCAATCCACGGCCTTATTGAAGTCAAGTCCTCTCGCTGCAATGTCTGTTACAAAAAGAATTGACTGCTTCTCACAGAACTGTTCATAGATCCCCATTCGTCTATCCTGCTTCATCCTTCCATGGAGACATTTCAGTGGGACTCCAGGACGCAGTTTCTTGAATGTCTCATAAACAAACTTGACCTGAAGATCAAATTCCATATAAGCAATATAGATATAGGGGTACGATACATAAGTTAAACAAAAGAAGAAAGATGCACATCCAGTGAGCAAGCCGACAAGAAGCACTATAACGGAAATCAAAAGTGAATAGGTTCATGTCAAAATTTCTCAATAGATCACAATTAGGTTGTTCAGTTCAGCACCAGGCTTCTGGTGTTTGAGCGTTGTTTTGGTTTGGTATGTGGTTTGTCATGTAAAAGCTCACACTAAGTGTCAATAGATGGTAAAGTAGTTAGTTACTTGGTCAATCACTCCATAGATGTGAAAGGAAAGAGGCATAAGGAGCTTAGTAGCTTACAGGTTGAAAGAAATACTAGTATCCTTGAATGAATGTGATTTCAAGAAATACTAGCCCAAGCTCAGCACCCAATACAAACTGAGCTGGAGTATAGAGGCATAAGGAGCGATAATGTCACGTGAGTCAAATGAACATAGTCAAAGGTCACAGAAACATGAAAAAGGCACCTCTGAAATATCATACTAGGACAACGACATGACCAATGATGTACTGGGATTTGTTTTAAAATATCCATCTTCAAGATAACAGCCAGACAGAAGATTTTTGCATTTTGAAGATTTTTAGATCTATACTTGAATATGTGCTTTCAAGAAATTCCATAACAAGTCAAGCTTATGACCAGAAGATTTTCATTTTGAAGATTTTAAATCTATGCATAGGAAGTTAACAGATTATTACCTGCTTACAGGTTGAAAGAAATACTAGTATCCTTGAATGAATATGTGCTTTCAAGAAACTCCATAACATGTCAAGCTTCTGGTCGAGAGGAAGGACCATTGCCGTTTGTTCTAACTGCTTCGGAGTAGCGGTTGTGGACTTCTCATGCACACTAATATATTCAGGATCTTTCAGACTGAGTCTAGCAAGTGTCTGAACAGACTTGGTCTGCGTTGCTGAGAATAGTAATGTCTGTCTATATTTAGGCAATTGTGATATTATTGCATTTAAATCTTTCTTAAAACCTACATCAAGCATGCGATCTCCCTCGTCCAGAACCAATACCTGTTTCCTGCCCAGAAATTCATGGCCAAATCAGCTATTGCCTTGAATTTAAAACCAGAGTATAGATAGTATAAAACAATTCTAAAGGACTTATTCAAATGAGTCAACAGCAACATTTGAATCAGATATATTTTTCTAAGACACCATTCAAAACATAAGTTTGGTTCAAGGTGAGGTGATAGAGCTAGGACAAATAAACACAACAATGGCAACAATTGTGAGTAGAAGTGTAAGACACGGTAGGCAAAACAGCAATCCTGTAAATGCTAATACTGAGAAACCTAAATTCACAGCAGTAAGTAACACCGAGGAATTCGTATGATCTTGAGTATCCAGAGGTGGTGGGTGCTGGGGATGGGCAAAACGAAATGGAAATAAAAGTAAAAGAAACTAAATAATCGTCAAATGCAGACTTAAAATGTGAGCAACTTGTGTTGGGTGCACCACATGAAAAGTGAGGATAACCTCTCGACATAATGAGGAATAACTGCAATTGGAATCTATAAGAATACTAGTCACAGAAAGCATTCCTAAAAACTAAAATACTGAAAACTCCAAGCTCACACAATGAAGCAACACCCACTAATTTATACAAACTCAAGTTTCCATCAGTGGTGGGTACTAGGAAAAGGAAATGAGGTGTGGAAATGAAGTAAAAAAGGCATACATTAATGTCAATTGCAGACAAAAACTTGAACAGATAATGTCTTCGGTGACTTCTTATGAAGTATAATTCAATCTCACAAATGATCCCAGAGAATCAAACCTGACCAAGTCCAAAAACTTTAAAATTGCATAAAAAGAGCAAAAAGGTGGCAGCATGTAATGCATGAGTAGTTATAGAAAGGCAAAAACCAAAGACCACTCGAACAGTAAAGCAAAATATGAAGATGTTATCACTCATCTTAATGTCACTTAAAACGTTAGGCAACACAATAACATCAAGAACCAGCAATAATAGTAGCAAGTTAAAGATGATTTGCCAAAACAAAGACCTGAAGCTGTGGACACTCAAAATTTTGAGTTTCATCCATGTGCTGAAGAAGGCGGCCTGGAGTGCAAACCAAAATGTTTAACTGGTTCACATGTTCCTTTTCTGTGTCAATATTACTACGGCCACCGATGAGAAGTCCGGCACTAAAACCATGCTCCTTTCCAACAGAGTTTAATACTTTAAACGTCTGCCCAGCTAACTCCCTTGTGGGAGACATAATGATGCAACCAACCCCGTCCTCCGGACCCCACCTAAGTCGATATAGCTTTTCTAAAACCTGAAGAGAAGACACACACATCAGAAATTCATGCCTGTACAGAGACCAACTTATCAAGACAGAAAATCATACAAAGACCAACTCATAAATACATTATACACGGTAATCAAAATTAGCCCACTGAACTTAATTGATGTGAACCGAACTTAACTGAAATTAAAACAATTTGAATGTAACTAACTAACTATGGCAATTGATGGACAATTAACAGTTATTCTACTCAGCAATCAAAATTAAAAATAAAAACTATTTCGACTGAACTGAAGTTAATTAATCTGAACCGAACTTAAATGAAATAAATTGAAGCTAATAATAGAAATTGAAATTAAAGCAAGTCATATTATTATACCGGAACAATGAAGGCCAAGGTTTTCCCAGAGCCAGTCTTGGCGGCACCGAGAATGTCCCTATCACAGAGGGCATGAGGAATAGAGGCCCTCTGAATGTCAGTCATTTTGACAAATTTAGCTGCGGAGAGGCCCTTTTTGGTTTTCTTGGAGAGTGGGAGCTCGACGAACTTATCAGCTCCGGCATAAGGAGAGAAAGAACCTTCGGTGAGCTTTCCAATTCGAGATTTGGGCGGGAGAGTAGGAAGAGCGAGAGGGTTGCAGCCGGAGTCGGGTTTGCCGGAGGCAATCCATTCTTCGAGGAGCTTGATTTCTTCGATTTCTGAATATCGCTTTTGAAGCTTGATTTTCCTAGATTTTGGTTCTCTCATGGTTCTTTCTTTTCTTTCTGAAAGGAAGGTGCTCTGCTCTTCTTCTTGGGTGGCGGCTTAAATTAACGGTGGCAGAAGAAGAAGACGACTAGGGTAGGGGAGGGAGGGTGGATTTTTGTACTTTCAGATCGAATTAGTATATCACCACGACTTTTGTAGTTAAACCACGACTTTTGATTTTGAATTGTAGTTTTAATTTTAGAAGATTAATTTTAAAAATTATATTATACAAATATAAATATAAGAAGTATATTTCATAATATAATTTTTTAAATTATTCTTTCACAACGAGTTATTATTAATTTGAGGTCAAACCGGACATAAAAAAATTAACAAAGATAAAGTGTAAAATTATAAAGTTTTCGGAGAAAGTACTAAATAAGTACACCTATTATTTTATTTAGAGCACTAGTTATTGGAATTATAAATTGAGTCCCTATTACAAATTTTATATTAAAATTAAAAAATAATGAAAAAACAATACAACTACCCACAACAATTGATCTCTTATTATTGAGAAACTTGATTACTCATTTAACCTTCTCTATCTCTTCTTTATCGATGTGACACCATATATATTCTCCATGTGTCTTTTTTGTCACTAATGTATAAAAATTAGAAGACCTCTAACTATAATATGTGGAGTTGATTGTTTTTTGAAATGACTAAAAATATTATTAATAAAAAGCATAAGAAGTGGTTAGTAAAATGACAACCAAAGAAAGAGTGCAACCTCCCTAACAAGCAGTTACCTCAAACTGAAACCGAATCTACACCAACAATTTCTACACTAATCAACAATCTAAATCAACACAAACCGAGGAGCCTTTCCTCCGAACCAAATTACAACAATCCGGACCTCTAAGCAAAACCAGTGAGAGTTAAGAACCCAAAGAACAACCAATCACGAAACATGCATCATAGAACTAACGAGAATTAGTGAGACGTTATAGCTTCCCCTTAGTGATCCAATTCTCAACCCTATGCCTATACACATACTCCGAAGGTAAGATTCAAAGTTAATATCTAAAAAAATTATATGAGTAGTTAGTATTAGTACCAATATTTAGTGCTCTTATTAAATCAATACTACATATACTCAGTACTTAAGATAACAAAAGAAAAAGATGGATCCAATTCAAGTCTAGTTTTAAAACATGATTAGAAAGCAAATTAAGAACCATATTATAAACACAACTTAGCACGCCAAAGCCACATATGTCGTGTCGTTTAGCCTTTGGCCAGCATGAAGTCAAAAATGGCTATCGGCCCAAAATTCTGGAATATACCACTCTTGACATTTCCCTTTCATTAGTACCCTTAACCACATAATATATAACTATATAACCCTCTCCTTCACTAATTTCACTAGCTAGCTTTCCATCACTAAACTCCATTGTTTATCATCCACTAATTTTCCTCACCATATTCCCCGATGGAGTTTCAGCCAGCAGAATCGCCTTACTACCTGCTCCTAAAGGCGGCCGTGTCGATTCCGACGACTCACTATCTAGTCGGAGTTTTGTTAGTGTACATGGTGTTTATGTACAAGCTTCTGGAGATGCATTTTTTCCAAGATTTATTCACTGGATTTAGAGGTCAGAAGGTCATGTTGACTTTCAATCCCTCGTCTCAGCTTTACCGCGATGTTGTTTCCAAGTGCAAAGTTATTCACGGAAGGTATGCTACAATTTAAGCAACATGAGCCACAACAACGTGATGTAATTTCATTCTTCGTATATTTTCATAATGATTTCTTTTTATTATATATGGCTGCCAGTATTGTTATTTTTTGTTGCAAATGGAGTACCACGTCCATTTGTTACAACTTATGAAAGGAACTTCTGTTTTGTCAGTTTTATGAACATTCATAAACACATGCCAAAATATAGAAGTTCTTTAAAATTTAAATTAGTTAGGGTCACTTTAGTAAATTCGTTACTGTACCTTAGAATAGAATCTGAAGTAGCCTACAAAGTTGAGGAAAGTTTCTCTTTCACAGTAAGGGGTGCATTGCATTACATACATGATGATCAAGCAACAAAAATTGCCAGAATTTTATCATTTTATTACATTTATGCTGATCCTGTGATTTCGATGATTCGATGTTAGGTACTTATCGACTCCGTGGCTATGCAGTCCTCATCTTCAGACCGGCTTTATACATTTTTTCGGAAAATCACCTGTTGTCAATTATAGAAGGTAAAGTTCAGTTTTACATCATGTTTGCTCTGCATCTTTGATATAGGATTTTGAAACTTGTTGTTGGATAGAGAAGTGGCTTCTAGTAGGCTACTGGCATTATATATTTATATATCTTCCCATTGTTGCACTGATACAATGTAGTATCTCGCAGACAACTTTTAAGGACTCCTGATGGCGGAACACTAGCTCTGGACTGGGTCGTGAATGGATCAGGTAACACTTTCCCGCCTAACATTCTTCAATCATGTCGCGTATTGTGAACAGTACAAGTCAATAAGCAATTTTCTGTGTGTATGTTCTTGTTATGTGTTGGCCGGTATGCTAATCTTCAGTGACTGATATTGAACTTGTTATGTTCTCTAGTGAATGGAGAATCCTTTCAGGTGAACGATCCATCGGGACATGATCATAAACATCCTATCATGATCATCGTTCCTGGCTTAACAACAGCTTCTGATGCTCCAGTAAGCTATACTACATTTAGGTCTTTTTAATATGGAAAAGTCGAGTTTTTTATTTCTGCTAAAACAGAATGGCTAATTAGTCCTATTGCTTCGATTACAGTATATCAAGCATCTAGCATCCAGGATGGCTAAGCGTGGTTGGCACATTATAGTCAGCAATCATCGTGGACTTGGAGGCGTAGCGATAACTGTAAGTACATTATGTGATATGACCTCTTCAAATGTTACATTTGAATTTACAAAATCTGTTCCCTTGCTTAACTTTACAGTTTTACTCGTAATGATGAAATTTTATGGTTATATAACATGAAAACAGTCAGATCGGTTCTATGATGGTGCACGGACTGAGGACGTACGCAATGTAGTAAGCCATATTCACTGCGAATTCCCGGAAGCTCCTCTGTTTCTAGTTGGAGCAAGCCTTGGTGCCAATATCATGGTAAATTAAAGACTGCTATGCTATTTGTTAAAGTCGTAAACGTATACTACATTGCTTTTTCTCTGCTGTAAACTGACAATGCATTACAATTTTTCAGATAAAATATCTTGGAGAGGATGGGATAAATGTTCCTGTAGTTGGTGCTGCATCAATCTGTAACCCTTGGGACCTTTTGCTCTGCGACAGATTTATCAGACGTCGATTTCCACAGAAGCTGTACAATAAAGCTCTAGCTGTCGGGCTGAAAAAATATGCGAATAAGTATGTCCGCATCACCTGAACTTCAAACTGAATTTCTGATGCCAATTTCCTCACGAATTGTTGCATTTCTACGATTTCTTTGTATTAAATACTGAACTGAATCTTGCAGGCACGCGCCTATCTACTCTCGACTGTCAAAGTGGGAAGGCGTTCAGAAGGTAATTTTGTTCTCTCAGTAACAAGTCCCTTCTAAATTAGATACAGTATACTTCGTTCCGTCAAGTAAAGAGTAACACTCAACACCATAACAAATTCTGCAGGCACAATCTGTTAGGGAGTTCGATGATAATGGAACTTGTATCCATGGCAATTTTGAGGTACAGTACAAACAAATAATCTGGCTATAATATCATAACTTCTTATACATTACACTAGTGAACCATTAATTTGACATTTTTGTTGGATCTCCCGGCTTGCAGACCGTGGATACATATTACAGGCGGTGCACGAGTTCTAACTATGTAGGAAATGTTAGGGTCCCTCTTCTTGCCATAAGTTCCTTAGATGATCCGGTATGCCCAAATGAAGCGATTGCATGGGATGAATGCCGGTATGTGCCATTCATTTAAACAATGTACATATCGCTGATAACATTACACTCATCAGATGATGACAACTAGCTATAACTAATTTTCAGGCACAACGATAATGTTATCTTGGCTACCACAGAACATGGAGGGCACTTGCCCTTTTTTGAAGGCCTTACCGCAAACAGCGTCTGGTACATTCTGCAGCTCCATGTAGTTAAAACTATCGAAATCGCATTACATAAGGCGATTTCTCTATTGAACACAAATCAATTGAGCTCAATGTTTGTTTCTTTGTAATAGGTGGGTGAGGGCCATGGAAGAATATTTTGCAGTTCTTGAATCTAGCTCGTTCAGTGTACCAAAGAAAGTGGTGAGATTGAGATTTCAGACACATTTGCAGCTTATATATATATATTTATCATCGGTGTACTATAAATTATAACGTTGCTTAATTCTAATGTGCAGATGAAAGTTAATACGTTGTTATCATCGATTGATCATCACGCCTCATTTGTACATGTTCCCGAAGATATTGTCACGGTTGCTGCAGCAAGTTGAAGTACTACTGTACCTAGCTACCTAGACTGTTAGGTGTATGTATTTGACTATTTGTTATTACTTGTAGTAACCAAGCCACAAGGAAGGTTACTGCAAATTGAATGTGATTAATTTGTACGCACTCTCCTCTCCAATGATATGAAATACACGGTGTCAGAAACTTTGAATATGTAACATTCAACTTTACACAGTGAATCATAGAGGGCCTAGTGTCCAGGCTGCACGAGTACAATTCTTAGGAAACCACTTTTGATGCTTAACGTTGAAAATCAATGAGAAGAAAAATACACTTCAAATAATCATATTCTCATTTGGTACAATCTTACTAACAGTTACAACTTACAACCTCACTCACATCAAAATAATGAAAGTAACGCATTTGAAAACAATATCCAACAAAAACGTTTTTATTCGAAATACACTTTTGATGCAACCAATTAAGATAAGAAAACATTGTACTTTCGACAACATAATCGGTAATGAATCGAGCACTGCGCGCAACGTAAATTAAATTGACCCTTATCAGTCACATCCACAAAGTGAATCATGGTACAAGAAACATGAATTTTTGTAACATCGAAATCATCACAACCAGTTTTTATTAGTGGAAACAAAAGTTATATTTTACCCACTCGTACATAGACCGAAAACTTCTAAACCGACGATTCGATATTTCTAAAATTATCATCTTAATCAAACTTAAATACTATAATTCCGATAAGAATGTTGTGCCTATTAGCAACAGCCAACAGAGTAATCAATTCACTCAAATATCTCGTAAACTTTGGGCGCTTACAAACAAACATTTAAAAGAAATATAAAAATTGACTAAAATTAAGATAATACCCCTCAACTTATTAAATTATTAAATTTGATATTTAACCCACTCACCTATTTAATGTATTACAACATACCTCCTATATAATAGTTTACTTTCATTTTAATATTTTCCATTAAATTTAATATTTTCCTTTCAATTAAATATTTCCGTTCCACTCCAAATTAATCCTAATTCATCTGAAAAATAATTTTGAAAATTGTATTCTAAAAATATAAGATTTCCACTTCTATAATATAAGTTCAAATAATATTTTTCCGATACAACTTATATTAATTATAAAAGTGGAAAAAATAATATTTTCATAATATTATAGAAGTGGAAATTTTATATTTTTATATTATATTTTTCAAATTTATTTTTTCGGTATGAATTAGGATTAATTTGGAGTCACACGAAAATATTTAATTGTAGGCAAAATATTTAATTGTAGTGAAAATATTAATTTAAAGAAAAAATATTATATAAGAGTTATGTTGCAACACTTTGAATATGTGAGGGAATTAAGTCTCAAATTTAATAGGTTGAAATTATTGTATCACATGCTTCTAGTAAAGGTTGGGGTTAGATCAATTTTTTGCAAAAAAACAATTATTATTGCCGTGGATTTTCTCATTAGTCGCCTGGTCTAGTTTTTGAGAAGGAAAAAAACAGCCAAGCACCCCAGCCACATGTCATTTCGTCATTGGCTACAAAGAGTCAATTTTGATTGGCGGCAACAAATGGGAATAGTACAAAACGCATAAACCGCACGTGAATTTATTTCTCCTTCACCGTTTAAAATACTCTGCTACCAAAAAATCCACTGCAATACCACCGCTACCCTCCAATTCCATTGATTCGTCCAATTCGATGGAGTTTCCGACGATTGAATCACCGTACCGCCTCTTTCTCTTGGCGGCGGCATCACTTCCTATCACTCACTATCTACTCGGATTTTTGTCAATTATTTCCGTGTTTCTCTACAACTTTCTCGAGCTTCATTTCTTCGAAGATCTATTTACCGGATTCAGAGGCCAGAAGGTGAAGTTAACTTTCAATTCCTCCTCTCAGCTCTACCACGACGTCGTTTCCAAGTGTAAAATCCTTCACGGAAGGTATATATGATTTGCACTTCAGTTTTTACCTGTTTGTAATTTGTAATTAATATGACCTATGAGGACGAGGACTACTTGTGTTTTAGTGGAGTAAGTGAGAATGAATGCTGACAGTGATTCTAATTGTGTGCCTGCATTGAAATTATTAGGTACTTATCGACTCCGTGGCTGTGTAGTCCTCATCTTCAGACTATGTTCTTACATTTCTCGGGGAATGCACCTATTGTTAAGTATAGAAGGTGAAGTGTTTTTTCGAGATTATGTTTGCGGTTTTTGCTTGTTGGAGATGAAGTGGCTAGTAGCTAGGGTTGTTGCCTTTAAGATGTAAAACTAATACTATGCAGTGTCCAGACAGATTTTCAGGACTCCGGATGGTGGAACTTTAGCTTTGGATTGGGTTGTTAATGGAGAAGGTAGCACTCTTTTGCCAACAGAACTTTTTCTTTTTGTGTTTGTGTATCACTTCGGTTATTGGTTGCTCTATCAACTTGAAAAATCTGCATTGGATTGCTTGTAGATGTGTCTAATGCAATACTACAAGTCACAAAGGAAATTGATCTTCTTGTGTTTGTGTATCATTTCAAGTATTGGTTGCTCTATCAACTTGAAAAATCTGTGTTGGATTGCTTGTAGATGTATCTAATGCAATACTATAAGTCACAAAGGAAATTGAACTCCTGACTTTGCATGTGGTATTGAGTTTTTAATTGATAAGCTTTTGTATATTATGTTTTCTGTGGTAATATAGTTATATATTCAACACTGAATTCGTCCTTCTTATATTCTAGTCAATAGAACAGCCTTACAAGTGAATGATGCAATCGGGCATGATGACACAAATCCTATCATGATTATTGTTCCTGGCTTAACAAGTGCTTCTGATTCTGCGGTAAGCTATACAAGTCTTTCTCAGTTGTTTTTCTTGTTTATTTGTCATATGACTTTCCTTGCTGGAAATTTTTGTATGCTTCGTATAACAGTCTGATGTATGAGCCCCAAAGTGGCTCGTCACCGGTAGGCTAGAATCAAATTGATGTAAAATATGTCTGGTGATTGACGTCTTCTTGGTTAAGCTCTACCTAGTGAATTGGTGTGAATATCTATTATCAGCATAGGTCCACTATCCTACTTTATATAGTCTGTTATGAAAAGAGGCCTTTTTAGCAATGATGGTCCATTGGTGAATGGTGATGTTAACTATCTAATCTGGTAAAGCTAATGAGATTGTTGCTGTATTGAATGCCAATAAACCTTATAAGGAGACCTTAAGATAGTGTGGGTGACTAGTTTCTCTTCAAATGGGCTGTCTATTATAGTTCAAAAAGTTTTACTTGTCACTGCATACCTGCAACGGCAAAGAAAGAAAAAGAAAAAAAAAAAAAGAGAAAGAAAACGATAGAAAACTACATGGAAGGATTGCTAGTAATGATGTAAACCTTTGGAAGCGAATGATGCTCCTCTCAAGGCTGTAACTTTTCTGAAGACAATTTCCAATAAATCCTACCTTTTGGACAAGATTATTAGAGAATAATGAAGGCACTGATTAAATCAGAACAAGTTATCACTGTGACCGTGAGATTTTAATTTGATATCAATTAGTATTAAGGATTTTGTCTGTATTTTCACTATCATGTGAGGCTGTAAGCTTTATAAATAAAATCTTATCTTTGGTTTCTGCTGTCTGGCTGAATTTCAGAGTATATAGAGGTGTCTGAATGTTTTATCAATGTAAACTCTGCTGGTTTTGTTTTCCTTGCTCTCTTTCCACTGTGTAGCTGTTACTTTGCTGCTATTATTACCATCTCAGCCAGTTATTATGAAACATATCCAAGTTATCATGGTGTGTCAATATCTCTGAACTCCTATTACTCGATAACCTGTCACTAAAGTCTCGTATGATCTTCGATTTGCAACATATTTACGTTTTACACTAGTATATTTTTCCTTCCATCTTGCTGACCTGTGTTGTTTCTTGTACAGTATATCAAACATCTTGCATTCAAGATGGCTAAGCGTGGATGGAATGTGGTAGTGAGCAATCATCGAGGACTTGGGGGTGTCACTATAACTGTAAGTAAAATCACTGTGAAATATTGCATCTAAATTGAAAGATTATGGTTTTGAGTACACAGATACAGAAGATCTCTTGCATGTTCAAGCTGTAATCAATTTAAAATTACATACATAGAGTTCAGATGTACAGAAATGGATTGACGTGGCTTTAACCATTCATGCTAGTTAAAGTTCCCATATGTGTGAGCTCTTTCTGTAGCTTAACTCTAAATGCTAAAGTATTCATTTTAGCACCAGTTTCAAACAGAAATTTCACTGTATGGATACACTATTGGCTCTCAGTTTGTTTTTCTTCTTCTTTTTATTTTTTAATTTTTTTTATGGGGTGGGTGGTACACTGTCGTGTATTCTGCTGCGCTACTTGGAGTTTTAATCTAATGGTGAGAATTGCTGTCTAAACAGTCTGATCAATTCTACAATGGTGGCTGGACAGAGGACATGCGCTGCGTGATTAACCATATTCACCGCCAATTTCCTGATGCACCTCTGTTTCTTGCTGGAGCGAGCCTTGGTGCTAATATGATGGTAAAAACTGCTCAGCTACATGTTTCTTTCTCGATGGAAATAAACTGCTTTCCACTTTTATAAGCTTTGGTGACATCTTAATCATATGATACTGTTTTTCTCTATCAATATTTGAACTTCTTTCGGTGAGCAGTATCATATACTATGTCCACAAAGAGCAAATCTCTAGAAATCATCCAAAGATAGAATTGTAAAATTTAGACTTCTCCAGGAGTATTTTATTCCTCTACCCATTTAAGCTCAATGATATGTCTCATCAAGCCTTCTCACTATAATTTAAAAAAGAGCTGCTTTCCTGTAAATGCATAGTCCTGTATTAAATCTCAGCTTCACAAGCAGTATTACTGAATATGGCGCCTAATGAGGACTTCTGGGGTTCGACTCTCCTCATTAACACCACTTCCCCTGAGTGTTACTCCAAATCTCCCGCCTAATTTGATAATTCTACAATGTCAAGATTCTTATTATTAGATTACTAGTACGTCTAAGTTGGAACCAATGATCTTGAGTTAGATATCAACACAAGTTTCTTCTTGATGTATGAGTAGTTTTGTACTAGTAAATAGTTGGAACCAATGATCTTGAATTCGACATGTGACATAATGAACTTTTAACACCTCTTGAAAAAGTGTTGCACAGTTGAGAGCACCGTGAAATTGGTCTTGCATTATATACTGAATCTTAATTGCACTAAATTTCAGGTAAAATATCTCGGAGAGGACGGAATTAATGTTCCTATAGTTGGTGCTGCAGCAGTCTGTTCACCTTGGGATCTCCTGGTGTGTAATTTCACATCTATTGCTGTCCCTTCAACTTTTCATATGTGCCTGAGAAGTAACATTTTCTGATTTTCAGTCACTTAGATTATACACAAAAAGGCCAATTGTTTTTCATTTTGATTTTATTTCCTAACATCTGAGCAGCCCCCCAAAAGAATTGTTTTTTCCTCATTGAAGTTTCTTCATGTAATTCACATCCCCAATTTCCTTGAGCTGCATACATGTTTTCCTTTATATTTGTAATACTGCTGGAAATAAGTAAGAAAGTAGATGAAGAATTCACCAGTTTTGCCACCTTTTCCCAAGTTTAGGCTTGATGGGTTGAAGTTGGGTGGTTCTCTACAACTCGTTTAGCTACTAATAATTGATGTCCACTTTTTTTCAGATCTGTGATAGATTTATTGGACGTAGACTTGTGCAGAGACTGTACAATAAAGCTCTGACGGCTGGCCTGAAACAATACGCGTACAAGTATGTCTGCAATGCATCACTCTTCTTAATTTCAGTTCTCTCAATGTTAAGTGCCCTGCCAACTTCTTCAAGGAGCTTTACTAATTATAGAATTTTTTTTCAAATAGGCACGGGGATACCCTTGCACGACTTTCAAACTGGGAAGGTGTTATAAAGGTAGTTACTTTGACCAAATATTCTCTGATGTTGAGTGATGAAGAGATACTTTCAAGTTTCAATCATGCACCTAGTGGACTTCATTCCAGAATTAGAAGACTAGAACTAGTGACATGAACTATAGCTTGACTTTGATCATAGTGAAGTATAAACATCCTATCCAAAATTTGCAGGCACGTACAGTTAGAGACTTCGACGATAATGCAACTCGTGTTCTTGGCAAATATGAGGTACAAATACTTAGCTATTACTTCATTTGTGATGTTCAGTGACTGAATTATTTCACTGCTCCAGACTGTGGATACTTTTTACAGATGCTGCAGCAGTTCTAATTTTATCGGGAATGTTGCAATACCTCTTCTGTGCATTAGTTCAATGGATGATCCAGTATGCCCCAGTGAAGGAATCCCATGGGATGAGTGCCGGTACTTAACTTTCTTATTTTCCGTAAGTAATCAAGGTTGTTAGCATTTTGATTTTTCTTGCTCTCTTCAGGTTAAACAAGAATGTTATCTTGGCTACCACACAGCATGGAGGACACTTGCCCTTTTTTGAAGGTCTAACCGCAAACAGTGTCTGGTATATTCTTGCAATCTCTCTGTTTCAGAATAAAACATTCAGAGTAGCTGTTGAAGAATCTTGATTTACTTTTTGTTAATCATAAATCTTGCAGGTGGGTAAGGGCTCTTGAAGAATTTTTTACAGCTCTTCAATCTAGTCCTCTGTCTGTCAGGAAACGGGAGGTGAGATTGAGAAACATTGGCTTATTCATGTGTAGTGTGCATATAGTTCGAAATGAAACAAATAAATGTTCTGGAACCTCTGAGTGGTGTTTCCAAATGAACTTGTTAGGTTAACTATGAACGGACCATTCTTGTAGTGGAAGTTTTATTGGTTTCTACTTTCTGTACAGATGACAGTTCCTCGCTCCAATCCGCTACAATCGCAAATTGATCACGCCCCATATGTACATGTTTCAGAAGATGGCATGGTTGCTGCAGTAAGCAACGAAGAAGTACCTGAAGAAGTAGTTCAACATGAAGAGTACATGGATGATCTTAACAAGACAGAAGACTCCACTTGCAAGGGAGAAAAGCCAAGTGCAGAAATCGAGCCAACTCAGGCTCCAGATATTGGTTGTGCCCCAGAAGAGGGTACAAGTGACACGGTTGACCCCGTCTTGGGTCAGCTTTCACGACAGAATAGAATTTGTTTGTGGCTGCTTGCATACATTGCAATCTTTACTACTTGGCCAGTTATCAGTCCTTCCCTTGCGTTCTTAAGGAGTAGGTTGCAGAATATTGTTTCCAAGAAAGTCCGTTGATGTAGTTTATCCCTTATGAGGTGTAAAGTTATGCAAATGCACCTGTAAATAAACAGCCGATCGTTGGCAATGTAAGCCGAATTGAAGCATTATGATAAACACAGTTTTCGATGACACTATTAGCTCATGCGAACTGTGAACCGTGCAATTAACTTGCTGATCAATTCTGACCCGCTGCCATTGTTGACCTGGTAAATACATGCCAGTGTATCCACTTTTATATATATATCCCAATTGACAATCAATCAGACTGAAACAATCAACAAAATTTGTGTGTTAGTAAATGATAAAGAGATGTTCATTTTGGCATCTTGAACAGATCACTCAATCAGAGTTCTTCTTATGGACTTATAGTTTTCAACTGAAACTTGATGTATCAGTGACAGGAACAAAGACAAGTTCTGATGAGGATTATCCATGGGGTTCAGTTAGACGGCTGACGGGTAATTGTGAAGCTAGGATTGTTGATCCGGATACACATGTAGCTTTGCCTCCAGGCAGGGGAAGCAAGGTGAACTCTGGATCAAACCTATAATAATGAAAATAATGAAAGGTAAAATTTACTCTATGATCGAATATGATCTGCTCAACATTGTTTCTGGCTCTGATTGATATTGTGCTGCAAAGTGTCGATTGAGCCTTGTTTTGTTTCTAGAGAAACCAGAACTTGTCTAGAAGCAAGGCAAAAAAGCTTAAATTGAAAGAACTTTTATCTGTTGAAAAGGAAAGGAAGTAGCCTCACCACTTGCTAAGAGATGCATGGATGTTTACCAAATGAGGAATCATGAGTTCCGACTCTGAGAGGGTTACAGTGAGGCAAGAGTCAGAGAAGCATCTATCGTTGAATTGGACCTGATCCGATTAGTGCATGGTCTCTGACTCTGCTGTGGCTTTTGTTCTGAATGCAATTCTTGTCAAAGGTTGTTGAGTCGGAAAGTGAGATGAATGAGGAAGAGGAAACTAGGAAAGTAGACAAGATCTTGCATGCACTTGTTGTTTCCTTGTTTGGGAGCGTGAAATATGAAGAGAATATTGGGCAAGTGCTGATTGATCTGGATGGAAAACAGGCGCAAGATATAAAATAAACAAACTGGTGAAGTTGAAAGTGCATATGACAGTCCGAAGTACTGGATTAAGATGGCCTTCAGCCGGGTGAACGCAGAAATTGTAATTAGAGGAGCACAATTTAAAAAAAAATGAAAACTATACAATAACTAGAGTTTATTGTGAATTTAATTTAAACAATATCAATAATTTTACCACTAGAAATACATAATATTATAGATTTGTTTTCTTCAGGTAAATAAAAAATATAGTTTATATGATCTTATATACTTTAAAATGTGTAAAATAGATCAAAATAAAAACCCTAAACTAAAAATAAAGGAAACAATGGAATCTTGAAAGAAATAAATAATGTGCTCCTAAACTCCATAAAAATGAAAAAGGAAAAGAAAAAGAATAAAAATTTGTAACGGATGATTAGTGCTCCTACAAAAAAAAAAGAGAGAAAAAATGGAATACAGCTAGGCTACAACCAAAGACAACGCCACAAGGCAGTTGGGCTGAAGGACTTTGATTTATAAGTTTGTACACACATAAATATATAACTTTGGCATTTATATCTTCAAAAAATGCCATTTTTTAGTGTGGCGACTAGCGAGTACGTCCACCAGTCTGCATGTGAATTATGGATGGAGTAAATGTGAGAGAAGTTAATTAAGAGGGGTATTTACGAGAAGGAATAATTGTAAAATGGGTAGTTTATGTGAAGTTGAAAACTATAGGGGGTGAAATGCAAAAATTTGGATTCGTTATTGCTAAAACAAGGGTGTTGCTAGTGCTGTTTAACGAGTCGAGCCGAGCCGAGTATTGTTGAGGCTCAACTCGGCTCGTTAACGGAGCGAGCCTGATTTCAGGCTCGAGCTCGAGCTCGTTAACAAACGAATTGAGCCTAGGCTCGGCTCGGCTCGTTTAATGAAGCGAACTTAATTTCAGTCTCAAACTCGGTTCATTTGGCTCGAGATCGGCTCGTTAGGCTCGGTTTGTTTCTTAAAATACCATAAAATGTATGTTAAAATATTAAATAAAATATAAACAAATTCAAGATTATACATTACAATCAACTCTCAAATGATGAAATCATTAAAGTCGAACAAAATGCAAATATAAGCAATTCAAGCCAATAATCTCAAACTTAAATCATAACTTATAATACTAATACTACTAATAATCTACATGATATAGAGCTTGCCTTACCAAGTACTCGCGAGTCGAGCCTAGCTCGGCTCGTTAGTGGAACGAGCCTAAGTTTAGGCTCGAGCTCGGCTCGAAAACCTTATCGAACCGAGCCGAGCCAACCCGAGTACTCGATAAGGCTCGATTCGCGTAATAGGGTGTGTAGCCCATGCAGAGAGGGGAGCTCTGTTTTACTGTTGTTTCTGGCAATGGTGGTAATTGGTAAAGCAGCACCAAACAATTCTGCATTTCAATTCAAAGATACAATTTATTCTTCTTTATTCTTCTCTCCCTTCCCTTCCTTTCTTCTCGCTTCTTCCTTTCTTCAGTTTAAGAGATCAAGAATGTCGACTCCACAGCCAAAAGGTAAGTACAGCAGCTCTGGTACCCTCTGGTAAAGTAATCAATCCCTCTCCTGTCTATTATGATTAGGGGGCTGTGCATAAAAACGGAAACCGAAAAATCGATCCGAAAATCCGCAAAATCGATCCGAACCAATCCGATCGGTAATTTCGATTCGGATTGCGGATCACTAGATTTGTCATTTTTGATATTTTTTTTTTATTTTTTCTTTTTAAGTATAAAGTACCTCTCAATCTCAACATCCCAATCTATTTTTCTTTTCTTTCATCTCTCTCTCTTCTTCCGTTCTTCTACTTTTCCCAAATCTTCTCGACTTCTTATTCAATCTCACCTTCTTCCTTCTCTCTAGTCTATCTCACCAACCGAAATACCCCAACAATGTCTGCTGCTGCTGTATTCTCCACCATTACACCATTACACAGGCCTATCACCGCCTGCCTTCTTCACAATACTCGCCCTCATGATCGTCACTTACAAAATCGTATCCGGCTGCTTCGTCGATGCCACCGATTACTCCGCCGTCAAGAGAGCCAACGATTTCGTCCTCCGTGAGCCTGTCCAGATTGGCGATGTTACCGAGGATGAGCTTCGTGCCTTCGACGGCTCCGATCCTTTGTTAGGGTTTGAAGAGTTTGGGGTTTTTGTTTGATTTGGAAAGAAAAAAGAAAAACTGGAAGAGGAAAGAGCGAAGGTGTCTGTGTAAAGGGAAGGATTTGGGTATTTTTATTTTTAAATTTCTATATTAAAAATTAATAATAACGGATTATTCGGATTAATCCGAATCCGATCCGATTATTTTTGGATCAATCCGAATCCGATTCGAAATTTCGGATCGGATTATTATGGATTGAGCAAAACTTCACTATTCGGATCGGATTTGATCCGATCCGCACGGTGCACAGCCCTAATTATGATCATATATAGCAGAATTGTTTACTTTAATTTGTTTTAGGCAAATAGTAGGGATTCTTGAAATTGTGCATTTCTGGTTACATTGTTTTGGTTACTCTTGATTGTTTGGTTGGGAAATTGTATAGCTTGTATTTGCTGTATTTGGTGCTCGTGATCGGTTTCGAAACGCGGTAAGGGACATCATTATTTGCGAATTTTGTCCCCTAGACTTATTTCAAATAATATTCACCCTTGCCGAACTTGATTAGAGTTTTCTTGCTAACTCGTAAACCCCTTAGTCTTGGCTTCCTATTCGTAGGATGACATACTAGACACGGAGTTGGTCAAGTAGCGTTTCGCCCGCAACGGTCAATCAAATAACTTGGTCTTGGTTGTGTTTTACTAAAGTGCATATCTTTTGCACTGGAACATATCTTTAATTTTTTTGGTTGTTCAATATATTTTGCTGATTTAAAAAAAAAACTGTGTGAGTACTGTACATGTGGCTCCAAGTGCACCTAAAATCTCTCATCTTTTGTATGCTGATTGTATGCTGATGATACACTCCTATTTTGTCATGCTAATACTCGTGCTGCTTCTGAGATTGTGGATATTCTTTACCGGTATGGTTTGGCTTCTGGACAAGTAATTAATCTAGATAAGTCTACTGTGGTTTTTAGTGGGAATGTTGATGCGGCCCTTACTCAGGAAATTATGAATTGTTTACCTGTGCGAGTTGTTGAGAAACATGAGAAATACTTGGGGTTGCCTACGGTAATGGGTAGGTCAAAAAAAGAGGTTTTTAGTTAGTTGTGAGAGAGAATTTGGGATAAGATTAGAGGGTATGGTAATAGGTTTTTATCGAAAGCTGGAAAAGAAGTTTTGATAAAATCTCTTATACAAGCTATACTTACTTATGTTATGAATTGTTTTAAGCTTCCGGACTCTTTGCTTTCTGAGATTGATTCTATCATAGCACGGTTTTGGTGGGGTGAGGGGATGCTAGGAAAATTCACTGGCACAACTGGAATTCCTTATGTGAGTCTAAAAGAGATGGTGGGATGGGATTTAGAGATTTGAGGTCTTTCAATCAAGCGTTATTAGGGAAACAAGCTGGGCGTATTATACAGTTACCTCACTCTCTTTTATCTCTGAGTCCTTAAAGCAAAATATTTTCCGTTGTGTGATCTTTTTGATGCTGTTTTACCTAATACTGCGTCCTTCACATGGAAGCATTTTTGGAGTCTTGAAGTTGGTGAAGCAGGGAGTAGGATGGCGAATAGGAGATGGTCTGCAGGTGAAGGTGTGGTCTGATAATTGGATTCCAAGGGATACTTGTATGACTCCTGTGACCCCGGACTTACATAATTTGCCTGATTTAACAGTTGCGTCTCTTACTAGTGATTTTGTTTGGTCTGAGGAGCTGATTCGGGCTATATTTTGGGAAGAGGATGTCAATTTTATTTTGAAAATTCCTTTGCTTTCCATAAGTTTGCAGGATGTTCGAATCTGGAACTATTCCAAGAATGGCATTTATACAGTCCGGACAGCATATCATCTTGCTAGAACGTTAAAACGCAGAGAATTAGAAAGCAGGGAGGGGGGTAGTAGTACAGCTAGGAGTATGAACTTGGAATGGATTTGGAAATTGTTTGTGCCAAATAAAATTAAGATTTTTCTTTGGCGTGTGGTCAAGAATTCTTTACCTGTTTTTAGCCGTTTGCATCAACGTGGTCTAGATGTTCTGAATGCTTGTCCTGTATGCCATGTTGACGAGGAATCATTATCCATGCTTTACGAGACTGTGCATATGCACGACTGTTTTGGGCCTTATCTTATGACTTCGCATACAGATGTGTATGAGTGGATCTGTTGGTTGCGTACGAAGCTTACTGCAGAACAGCTGGAGTTTTCGTGGTGGGAGCTGGAGCGTCTGGAGCAACAGAAACAAAATTCTACATGAGAACTGCGGCTATGAACCTGATGCGTCTATACTTTTCGTCCAACAGTACATTGCACGGTTCCATGAAGCTCAAGGCCAGTTCTCAGCTCCCAGACCGCCTGAACGTACTGTACAGCAGTGGTTGCCGCCTGTTTCAACCAATTCCATCAAGGTGAATTTTGATGCCTCGATCTGTGCAAACCGTGCTGGTGCAGGACTTGGAATCGTTGCATGAAATCATTTGGGGCAGGTTGTTGCATGGAAACACTGCTGGAAACCACACATCACTTCACCGGAGATTGCAGAAGTACTCGCTTTGGTACAAGCTGTTCATCTGGCAGCAGAGTTGCAGTTTCAAGATGTGATTTTTGATGGTGACTGTTTAAGCATCATCCAGGATTTACAGAGCAATCTGCCTTGTTTATCAGCTGCAGGGATTTTATTAGAAGAGACCAAAATTTTAGTTTCTTGTTTCCATTCTTTTTCATTTTGTTTTCTGAATGGTACTTGCAATAAGTTTGCTCATTTGTTAGCGCAGAAGGTAGTCGAGGATACTATTGGCTCTTCGAATTTGCCCTTTGATAATCCGGGTGTACCTTGAATTCTTTTGATATGCAATATATGATCTTTTCTCTAAAAAAAAAAAAAGCATAATAATTTTCTTTCATTTCTAGTATAATTATGTTACACCGCTCGAAATTGTACGATCTTTTTTAGTTTGCAGATTACAATTTAAAAACAAAGCAGTATAACGGTCATTTCATAGCCAAACAAAGCGCCTTCCTCTTACTACACTAATTTTGTGCCAATTGAAAATCACTGAGAAGTAGAGCAAAATGTATTGCTATTTATTCTCCATCACTGTATATTATTACATACATGTAATTAATACAAGATGCATATTTGTATATGTAACATCAAATTACAACGGTCCTTCTAAACGGATGTAGTCATACATCACTTCACTAAAAAGCTCTGTAGCCTTAGCCTGTGTAAGAAAAATTGTGTTCTTCCCCGTAGCAAGCTTATTGCCATCTATATCAATGCTGTACAAATGGTACAATCCATGTATTCCATGCCTTGCTACTGCATTGTCTTCGCCTATCACTCCTGTCGTAAGAACTGCACTCGATTTGGGATCGTTGACACGGACCTATGTAAGAAAAAATGTTTCTCGTCACAATAAGTTATAACCACTCACAAGTTCATATATTTGCTAGAGTTAACAAAATATACTTGCAATTTTGCTCCATTAGCCGATGCAAGGGCCATCTGCAAAGTGTAGTTCCCGGCCTTGTTGGCACTCTTAAGGTCGAACACAATCTGCCATGTTGTTGCTGCGTACTTTGTCTGGCCTACTTGCCTGAATTGTGATGACATGTACTGAGTTATTATTTTGCATTACACTTTAATTGTGTTGTCTTGCAAAGTGGAAACTGTGACTTATCGAACATTATCCACAAATGATGCATGAATATGTACCTGTTAACATGCGCAAAAAACCAATCTTTCTTATAATTACTTTTGCCGACAGTGAAAACTAAATCATTCCGAGAGTATAGATCACTGTAACGCCTCCAGAGTCCATATGTTCTAAACCTGTACCAAAACCTCAGGAAGATGACCGACTCTTTTTTCCTTAGAAATGCAGGAGACTTAGATTTTGTGTGGACTTACTTCTCAATAGGTACAGTGTATTGATGCGTCTTAAATGTTGAGTTAGGTTCTGGAATGAAGAACTCTGCAGCTGTACGATCAGGGATTCCAATCTCCCATAAAGTAGGGCCATTTCTCGGAGGCTTAAAAACCACATTGTGGACTTCAATATGGGATCCAGGAGTGACTCTGACGATGGAAGCATGTTTGTAATCTCCTATTTTTCCAGCAACTGATGCATACAAGTTGTATGTTCCAGGCAATACATTCTTTATCAGAAACTTTCCATCACTATCTGTTTGTGTCCAAAACTGGTACCCCTGTCAAATCACAACATTGCAAGTCAGAAGCAACAGTTTGCAAAACAATGATAATGTGTATTAAAGTAATAAGTTCACCGAAAAAAAGAAGAAAAAGTAGAACCTTGCTTTCAGTCTCCCAAGATTCACCGTTTACTGGTGGCGCAACTCCAACATAAGCCAAGGCTGCTGGTACAGCATGCTCATTGATCAACCTAATATTTCAGGTTCAAATTAAAGTATGTAAGAACTGGTTATAGTTCCAATTCTAAACTAGAAAACTGAATGCAGTTCTTATTATACAATATTACAAGGACATACTTTTCAGCAACAAGTAATTGACCGGTTACAGAACCCCTTTGGTTGGATTTGAGAAAGTCTGCCAAGACTGGAAAACTGTATGGCCAACTCGCGACCTCCTTCTTCATCTGACCATATCAACAATGAACAAGCTAATATATTTGTTTGTGAAGAAAACATAAGACAGTGAAGCATTTATCAGCAAAACATAGCAAGCTAGATGTCATTACTTTGCTCAAATAACACATACCCTTTGTTTGGCATCGTCCCACAGGACAGACGGTTTAGAGTGTGCTTTGCCATCAGAGTTGAGATAAACAAACACAGGCCCAAAAACCTTTTTCCAATACTCTGCCTTCCCAAATTGGGGAGACGTATGTTTACCGGCATAATGTGTGCTCATAAACATCTTAATTTCCATATGCACACAAGGTAGTTAGATAACAGTATCAGAAAGAAATAGTTACAAAAAAATAAAAAATAAAATAAAAATCATACTAGGTTATCTTGTTGATTACTTACAGAAAGAACAGTAGGACCAACATGAGAAGTAAGATCTTGTTTAAATGGTCCGCCAGTGCGAAACTCATCGCTTGGCGTGATTATCCAGAATCCTATTGGAACAGGGTCATTGCTCACCCAGCCATGGACCTTGTTGTCCTTGTTTTCGCACGAGTAGAAGTACTTGTCATCAACCTAATCAATTTTTTTTTATTTTTTTACCAAAATAAATGACAATTCATGTTATTCAATGATGTTGATGCAAATGTATACTAGTTCAAAGGATCTGCGTTAAAATTACCTCCCCTGTCAGGTCCGGATTAGTTGGTTTAGTCAAGAGAACGGCTTCTGGATAGTCAAGAACACGGCCTGTAGTACGATCCTCAGGCATCGGCATGACCCTTTGTCTCCCATCCGACATGGCCATGTAATGGAACCTACACAGGTTTTAGACGTTAGAATATCCTAAGAAACAAGAAAATTTAACGACGATGTGATCCATGCGTGTACTTGTTTTTGTCAAGCTTGAAGACGAGTCTCCCTTCCGCGATTCCAAATGCAGGCCATCCTTTTAAACGCTCAAGCACCGTGTATGTGTAAAATCCAGGAGAATCACGCATCATTACAAATCTGTATGCAATTAGTGATTCTTATTAACAGCTGCAAGATTTTTGCAGATTATACACAGTTTCAAAGAACTTTACCTCTTGTCTACATTCAGAGGAGCTTTGTCACTTCCAGCTACCCATTTTCTTGTGAATGAAATCTCTACCTGATCTTTAGTTTGTGCAATGACCTTGTATTCTGTCCCTTCCAACCTTCATATATAACAACATACAACCATCAACGCGATGGTAGAAAATAAAAACATATGATCCAGTTACTTAATTGTTTACATTTCACATGTTAATCGAACACTAACTTGTCCAGGACACCCTGGGGCCTCCTTTCTTGGCGTCCCAGAAAACATCCCAATACCTACGATCATTACAACACTTGATCATATCAGGATATTTGGCATGTAAACAGTTTACTTATCATTTGAAACAAAATAAGTTATATTGTAGCTAGCTAGCTCCTCATATAGAACTGTATACCCTCGGTCATCTTCATGATTTTCGATTACAAGCAAATTGGCACCGCCTTTATATGTTATACCGGTAACATGACCACTTGGAACTGCCAAAGTCATGCTTACAATTCCATTATTCATCACAACCTGCGAATCAAGAAACAGAATATAATCAATTTCACTGCAGAATCTGGTATGCCGAATCAAGTCAGTTATGATTAATTAATTACTTCATTTTTATGTACAATCAATTGCACTCCAGAAGAACCAGAACCTGGCAAGTTCGGCACGGAAACTCTGCATTTCAAAATCAGATGAAGATGATATTATAATCTGGTTACGACAGAGCTTGTTCAAATAGAAATGGCAAAATGTAATTAAGCAGCTTCAGTAAATAGACATGCACATTCAAACATGACTTGATTTATCCTTTTCTCTGGAATTTGGTGAACGGCATCATCATGCTTTATAATGATTTGATGAACTCACCCATGAACAATAATGTACAAGCCTACATGTAACAAGAAGAGCTGCATAAGTATTGATTCCTTAATCAACATTCTGTAACAAGTTTTTTCTCTGAAACTCAATTAGTGATGCACTATTATATATATGAAGTTGTTCATGAGCACATTCCCATTCCCAGGAGTATAGGAAATATTTAAAGAGTATATAGACTAGCTAAAAGTGAAAAAGTTGCAATGATAATTCAATAAATCTATTTTTTTAGTTTGAAAGTGGTCAATAATAAAAAAATAAAATTGTTAGTATCATTCCCTAAAATTAAGATTCACTAATATTTTTCTTCCTTTACTTCATTGGTAACCTTTAAGATATTATTTTTGAGTCAATTAACATTTTTCCATTCATATTAATATTTTAATATATATATAGAGAAGACCAAATAAAGATTACTTATCGACATCTTAATTACTTGCCACTTGATACTCGTGAGGATATGGTGGAGGGGTGTAGCAAAAGTAGATGAAAATGACTTCTCGTCTATCCTAGTGTGAATAATACGTTATCCGCCTCCCCTTCTCATTTTGTATGTTATAGGGAAACTCTGATGAAGTCCCTGACATCAACAAGAGTATGTCATCCTTTGATGGTTGCAACTTAAGAGTTCACATATTTCATGTATCCAAAAATGTGTGCATAAAAATCCATACTCACACCGTTAAAGGGGGACTTCAAGCAATCATGCCTAAGATCACAATTTTTTATTCTAGTACTTCCTCCGTCCACAATCAAGCTTTCCATTTGATTTCGTTGATTTTTTTTAGTCTCCACTTGACTCTGAATTAATCATAAGTCGTATTGGAAAAAGAAATATTTGAACTTTTTATGAGAATATAAGATTTTCACTTTTATAATATAAGTTCAAAATATTTGTTTCAGGTTCGATTTAGGATTAATTCGAAATCAACCGGAATTTAGAAAAAGTCAACGAAACTAAATGGGATTGAGGATGGATACAATATTTGGGATCCATTTCTCTTCGCAAACACAACATTTTCTCTTAATTTATCATCAAACATCGAAATTTCAATCTTAATAAAATATATTTTGATCTTATATATAAAAGAAGTTGACCCATAGGTAGTTACTAAAGTGGCCGGGCGGGTGGTGTATGATGAGGGTATCTAATAATGCCAGACGTCAAAATCCTATTGGCCACCACGAAAGTTGGAAAAGCCGGCCGTTGACATTAGTCTGAGAGTATAAAATAGCCAATACCAATAAGGCAATAATAATACAGTCTATCCCTTTTCCTTGTTTGAAATACCAAAAAAAGTAGGACGACTCGTGTAAATCATCTCAAATGGAGTCGCCACCAGCTGAATCGCCGTACCACCTCTTTCTGACGGCGGCATTATCGACTCCGATCACTCACTATCTACTCGGATTCTCATTAATCTTCATCGGCTTCCTCTACAATTTCCTCGAAATGCATTTTTTCGAAGATTTGCTCACCGGATTTAGGGGACAGCCGGTTAAGTTGACTTTCAGTCCTTCCTCTCAGCTCTACCACGATGTCGTTTCCAAGTGTAAAGTTCTTCACGGAAGGTATACATAGACCTCTTATATTGTTGCATTTTGCTCTCAAATTTGATTTGTCATGTTATAGTTAGTGGTATTTCGTTCTGATTGTGATTTTGTCCTGTTTCATGGTGATTGATTGATTGAGGAGAACAGGTACTTATCGACACCGTGGTTAAGTAGTCCTCATCTTCAGACTGTATTCTTACAATTTTTTGGAAATGCTCCTGTTGTTGACTATAGAAGGTGAATTGGAATTTAATTCGTGCTATTCAATTTTATATTACTAAGTTGTTTACTCTGGTCTAAGTACTCGGTAACTATAACCGGAACTGATATAGTTAGTGTGTGGTGTGGTGTCCAGACAGATGTATACGACTCCGGATGGTGGCACATTAGCTTTGGATTGGGTCATTAACAAGGAAGGTAGATTTGTTTTCGCCAACTCTTATAAGTTGTTACTCACTATATCTCTTAACCATTTTTCGCTCAAGAGAGTAGGACTAGTACATGCATTTGTCCCATACCATATCTTTCATGATTTGTCTTTGTGCGCTACATTTGTCGGATCAAATCTATTTCGATCCATCACTTAGAGCTTACAGGATTTCGTTTGTTCTGATTCATGAGATTTACTCTAGTAATTATAGGATTATAGCTCTTGAATATGCATGTGTGTGTTTCATAATTATAATTATACTTATTCCAGTTGGAATCCAGTTTGCTTACTCATCCTTCTCTTTTGTACAGATTCTCAATTGAATGATGCTACCGGAGGCGATCCTAGAAATCCTATCATGCTCATTGTTCCTGGGTTAACAAGTGCTTCTAATTCTTCTGTAATATAAACAGTTCTCTATTGATATCCTCCTTTCTGCTCTCTTTCATTTATCTGATTCACCTCTCTTCTGCATTTAGCTCTCCCTTTAATAGTCTGAGTTGTCAGTCCTACTGTGGTTTATTGCAAGTAATTTGACTTTGAAAGTCCATGAATCATCTTTAGGGTGATGATGTTTTGGGGACTTGAATGTAGTTACTTTGATCAGATAACTATCTAATGTTCTAATAATCTGTTCTTCCAGTGGGAAATTCTTTTATATATACAAGTTTTGCATGACTTCATATCTGCAAGACAACTTAGCAGCAAGCTGTTTGTGGCTATATGGATATATCATTTTCTGCCTTCTGGTAGGATAATACATTAGACAGAAGACTATGCACGTCAGCATGAGCTCCACATGTTTTTTCCTTTTCTGTTTGTGTTACATTTAGCAAATTACAAAATTTGAAGAATAATGAAAAAGATGAACAAAAAAGAATTCTGAATTTCTGTAATTGTGAAAGCTGAATTTGATATCTCCTAGAAAAATCGGCTGCGTCCTCATTTCCAAAATCTTGGTTGCATATTAGAATGGAGGTATTTTCTCTTTCTAGATTACAGCTCTGTTTTCAATTTTCTATGCTTAAAATATTATTGTCGATGTAGGGAACTGTATATCTGTATTTTTCTTGCAGTAATTATGGCCTACTTTGCTTTCTTGTTTTTCATCATGTACCTAATATTTGGACACCGGTGCCTTGTTCATCATAAATTCAGACCATAGCTGTTCTCCTGCATGATCTCAAAGATCTGGGCTGGAGTCTTATTAGTTCTTATACTGTTAAATAAGAAAACTAATGCAAATTTACATTTTGCCCCATTTATGATATCTCCTTCTGACCTGTATCTTTTTCACATACAGTATATCAAACATCTGTCTTTTAAGATGGCCAAGCATGGTTGGAATGTTGTTGTGGGAAATCATAGGGGACTCGGAGGAGTACCAATAACTGTAAGTATGACACCCATAAACTATTGCTTGAAATTTGATAGATTCTAGTTTTGGTTCGGACAATACCAAGTTCTATTGACACAGCAGTTATGATTCTGAAAGTGGTTTCTATTGGAACCAGTTGAAATTCTTCAGTATGGGTTCTAATTATGACATTAGAACCATATAGATTATGAAGGTTTAAAACCCGATGTGTGGGACTGGAAAGAGAGTGGATATTCTGAATTTAACTCTATTGTGTCTTTTAGGTTCAAAATAATCAAATCAGTTCAAAACTCGTCACAATTTCATTTCTAGGACGAAAACAAATTTGTGAAACAGTTTGTTTGTGTCGAAGTTGATGCCTACTGCTTCATATATAAATGCTTCATATAGGGATGGAGTTATTTGCCTACTAGTAATATTAAGACTTTCATTTCACTCCACTTGTAGTAACAATGTGTACGAATATCATGAACTAGAAATGTCGTGACAACTATAATGTGAATTATGCATTTAATGATGCGAACTACTATGGATTACATGCAAACAGTCTGATTGCTTCTACAGTGGTGGATGGACGGAGGACGTGCGGGAAGTGATTGATCATATTCACCGCCAATACCCTGAAGCTCCTCTATTTGCTGTTGGAACTAGCATCGGTGCTAATATTCTGGTAAAGAAATCACCTAATTATCAGTTGGGAATTAGTTTCTCTGGCGGTACAATCTGGTTTAAAAATTCCAAAAAAAAAAAAAAAGCACTCTTTTAAGCATGTTAATATAATAAGCAATGTAGTTTTCAACCTTAACTGCAAGTCATTTGTCACGCATCTCACAGTATAGGACCATATCTCGACATATCATATGGAGAAAGAACTTTAAGTTTTACATGATTTTTTTCTGTGAAGCACTAATTTCTGATATGTATGTTGTTTATCTTTACACTTTACTTTTTCATTGGCCAAATTTGTTGATATCTTTCAAAAGGTTTGTTTTGTAATATCGACATTGTCACTAGAAACGTCCATCACAATGTTATCTAGTTCGGCCATGTATCAAAAGCTGAATAATCAACGCGGATGTAGAAAGTGATTATGTTGTAGCTGATGATGATTCATGCATATCTGTTTGATAAAACATTTTCTTAGGACGTCTTGCCAAAATGTGAGGTATATGGAAATTGTCCTATTGAGGTTAACCCTCACAGATTTTATTACTTTGAATGTGATTCAGGTTAAGTATCTTGGAGAGGATGGAAATAATGTCCCCTTGATCGGGGCAGCAGTAATCTGCTCTCCTTGGGATCTTCTGGTTCGTAATTTTAAGTGTATTCTCCTCGAAAGATTGTTGATTTCTGCTTATAGGAGTTGCATTTCAATGTGCTAAGCTTTATCGTCAAAATGTTTTTTTCTCACTTTATTCTTGTTTCCAAATATCAGCAGCTTTATCATCAAAATCATTTTTATTTCTCTATTTATTTATGTTTTTCAATATCGCCAATTGTTTATTTTGTTCTCTTTTTCATAAATTTCATATCATTCATCTTTCCTCAAGTTGTTTTCCACAGTTTCATATGTAGTAATGAGATTTCGAGCTGCATGCATATTTTCTCTTGTATATGCACACATTATTGGACATTCTACTGAGATAAGTGGTTACAGAGAAAGTTACCGAATTTCTCTTTAGCTATTCCCTACGACCCTGCCACCTATGTTAATTTCTTGTGTTTACTTGGTGAAAGGGAAAGATGGTTTTTAATTTCTTGTGTTTCCATCATATGATGCATCTTCCATCTGTGTTAATAATACCATCCTCTTTCTTCCAGCTTTGCGATAGGTTTATGAACCGACGACTTGTGCAAAAGCTCTACAACAAAGCTCTGGCCTTTGGCCTCAAAGAATATGCGTATTTGTATGTGGTCATTGCATCTCTGTTTCGTGTTTTTTGCCCTTCCCTTGTGATATACTTTCTTTATGGAATGTTGCACTATTCGAGTATCTGTGGTTCAAGTATTTTCTCATGTTCTTATATTTTCTTCTTTGTTTGATAATCCAGCAACTTAATCTAATGTAAACTTCAATTGTATAGACACGAGGCTGTCCTTTCTCGGCTTTCAAATTGGGAAGGTGTTAAAAAGGTAGCTTTGTTCTTCAATTCTGGAACCACATATTCTTTTCATGAATGATCTTAAAATTGTTTAACATTGACCTGAATGATTAAGTAATATTGCAAGTAACAAAACCTATATGATTCAATTGCACTTGGCCGCCTACTCACTTATTGTTCAGGACTAGGGGAATAGATGTTGTCTAGAGCCGAAGAATTTCATTGTGGCCTAGATAAGCACAACGGCAATCCAATGTTTTCTGGATATTCCTTATCAAACAAATAAGCAAGGTTAATTTTGTAATGAAATAAATGGACTGTGAGTCTGAGAGACTGCCTGTTAAGATGCACTTTATGCCTCCAGTTAACACTACTAACTTTGCTTTTTGCTCTGTGTTCACACTACTTAACAAACACATAAGACAAACATATTGAAAAAGATGTACAATATGCAATGAAAATTATAGGAGCTCACCATTGCCGACTTGGCATAGTTTTTCATGTCATGGTCTTTTAAATGCTGCACAAGGTGACATGATAAATTATTGATATTCATTTTGTTTTTGCAGTCACGGTCGGTCCGGGAATTTGATGATTGTGCAACTCGTATACTTGGTAACTTTGAGGTAATGATACTCGTATATTCTTTGTCATATTCAGTCACTGAATCATTTCACTTTCCCAGACAGTGGATGCATATTACAGGGGCAGTAGCAGTTCTAATTTTATTGGAAATGTAATGGTGCCTACTCTCTGCATAAGTTCGTTAGATGATCCAGTATGCACCAGTGAAGCTATTCCGTGGGATGAATGTCGGTATGTAGCCTCGTTATAAATTCCACAAAAATAAATAAATAAATAAAAGAAAAAAGCTGGGGACAGAGCAGTAAATAATAATTAAGGTATCATAAACAGTTTTGATCAATGAAATGTGAATGCATCTCTAGCATACGTTAAATAAGTGCCAGAAAGTAAGGCAGTATGGACATTTTTCTGATTTCTTACACGGCAATGGACACAAAAGTAAAAGTGTTTTGAAGGACTTGTTTGATAACATCTGGGTTCGATTTTAGAAAATGATATTAGGAAATATGCATTATACAGTATGTTAAAGACAGTTCTTGAATTTATTAACCAGGATCTATTAGACATTGTCCGTGAAGTAAAATTATTACTAGTATAATTTATCTGTCTCATTGCTCACATTATGTATGTGGTTGGTGATGTAATGTGCATTTTGTATTTCAGGTCAAACACTAACGTTGTTTTGGCCACCACACAGCATGGTGGGCATCTGCCTTTCTTCGAAGGGCTAACTGCAAGCACTGTCTGGTAAATTATTCTCCAGATAATGAAATAGTGATGTAATTTGGTTGATTACTTGATTGCTGACATTTGATTGTTTTTATGTAACTGGTTTACAACCCTGAGTAGCACTCGTATTCAGTTTTTTACTTGCAAGATCATCGCTCGATCTAGTATTGCATCCAACTGAGACAAAATGCATGTCCTTGTTCTCATGCACATGAAAATGATAACTTTTTGCAATTTTTCTCCTTTAGTTCTCTTGGTGATTAATAATTCCTCCAACTTAATTACTTATAGGTGGGTAAGGGCTCTTGAAGAATTTTTTGTAGCTCTTCAATCTAGCCCACCGAGTGTCCGGAAAAAGGAGGTGAGAACATTTGCTGTCTATAGACTCTATACAAGTTCTAGAAAATTGATTTTCCATTTTCCGTATGCCACCATCTGTGTACCTGAGCCATCATATCTTTGAGCATTATGGTTTCTAAATTTGCAGATATCAGTTTCTCGTGTCAATACGCCTGAATCATCAATTTATCATGCCCCATATGAGCGTGTTTCAGAAGACAACATGATTTCTGCAGTCAGCATTGAACCAAAAGTACATGATCAGTATAAAAACCCTATGGATGACAACAAGACTGATGAATATCCCCAAGGAAAGCCAATTGCCAAAGCTGAGCCAACCGAGCGCCCAGGTATTGCTCATCCCCCAGAAAAAGATACCAATGACACTAATGTCCGGAAACATTTAAACCAGATTTCAAGGCAGAACCGAAAATGTTTATGGCTCCTTGCATACATAGCAATCTTTACCACTTGGCCGGTCATTGGTCCAGCTCTTGCATTCTTCTTGAGGAAAAAAATTCGATCCTTTTTTCCAAAACACATGTGAGGTAGACTCACTTATACACCTTATCAGGTATAATTATTGTTTGTCCATGAACCATGACAAAGAAAACATCACGGGAAAAAGGTTATAGATCATTGAGCCGAAAGGAGTCGGCAAATTTGACTATTATAAGATGTAATAACATTATCAGTTGAAACAAAAAATCAATCTGTGAAATGAGAAAGCAAGAAAGGAAAGAATAAGCGTTTGAGCTTTTTGCTGTATTCTGATGTAGGGTACTATTGAATAAACAGATACACCATTGTTTACATGTTATCACGATTTTCTTGCAGCCTGCTACTCAGTTGGACTTGGACCGTTGGAATATATTGTACAGCGCTAATATCCATCTTAAGATCACGCAGCCAGATTAGGTAGCACAACTAAGATAAGATTACGCGTTAATATACATCTATCGCAATTTCCGATCCACAACACAAATGATTTGAACAATTGCTACTACTCCTATCACAATTTCCGATCCACAACACTCTACTTTGAACAATTGATACTACTACGTAATTCATAGATATCCAAGCAACCTAAACTTTCAAGGTCCATTACTATGAATGGATCTGGCTTTGCTGGTAAGGAATGAATCTCTACCTAAACTTGCAATCTTACTTGTATATGATCTTTCGGAAGTACAACACTAACCCTATTTCCTTCCACTTATTGGATCCCGTTCGAGTAAAGTAGGTTACTTCAAATCGGTACTATTTCTGACCAAAGTTCAAGTTACTCAAACGTGGGTAATAATAGTACAGTAAGATCTACCTCTGTGAGGAGACAAGTTTACCAAAATGACGGAGTAATTATGACGACATGATAAGTAAGATGTAAATGAGTATCTAATGAGCCCTAGTCATCTTGAGCTTTGGCGCAGCTTTCTTCATTTGGCGAGCGCGCTCTTTAGCCTCTTTCTTGCGAAGAGCTTCGGCTGTCAGCTTTGCTTCAGCCTCCTCTATCTTCTTTCTCTGCTCAGCCTTCTTCCTCTGAAGAGCTTCTTGCCTTGCGTTCTGAAGTTCTTTGTATATCTCTTGAGCAAGCTTTGCCCGGGTTGCTTCGGTTTTTGATCGAGCCTGGTGTACGATTAGCAGTATAGAACTCATCAGCTATATTATGTGATGCTTAAATTGGAATAATAGCAAAGCCAAATCGAATAATAGCACAACCCCAGTCCCCAGTATCACATGCAACTTGCACTAAAAAACCCCAATGCCATTTCAGTTAATGCAATCACTATTTCTCCCCAGAATTAGGAAGACCTATGTAAATGTTTCACAAGCCATTAAATTTGAAACAACTGGATTCTTTTGTGCACACTGTTTGACATACAAGTGGATTCTATGCCTTGAAAATAACATTGGATCATGCAATAGGATTCAGCTACTAAAAACACAGTAAGATATTTAGTAAATAAACCAAATTTGAAATTGAAAGTAGACTTACGTGTGAGCTGAGCTTGTATCTCCCAATGATGTCAATGTAATATGGTACAAGGGCAACTAAACGAGTCATCTCAGCCATGTGCTTAGCATCAGGTAGAGCAAATTTAAATATTAGCATCTTCTTGCTCGAGCCCAGGTGGTGATCAGAGAAATGCATTGAGATGAAACCTTTTCCGAATTTCTCATAGGCCTTGTCACCAAAAACCTTCATATAGCATTACCGAAACATTATCTTACATGACACAGGTTCATACAATAATAAACTGTATTGAAGTATTTGATCTGTTTCACTATTGACGACTACGGCATTCACAAAACTAAGATACCAAAATTTGAGCAACATAAAATGGCAAGCTTGAAATTCTGGAACAGCAAATATAAAGATAGTGTGCAAAAAAGTGGGGTGGGGCGGAAGTCATGTATGAAAATGTACTACTACAATTGTTATATCAAGTGGGTAGCAGAAGAAACCAAAAGGGTAAAGGATCAAAAAGTGGAATTTACGAAGAGAATCAGGGGAATTTTGTGCAAGTGCTGTTCTTTTTTGAAATCAAGAACTGAAGAAGTCTTCAACAAACAGTGAGAGTATTCTATCAGCGCCTCAAAGTTAATCCAACAAATTACGGTAACATGGAGTATGCACCACGAGACACTTAAAACTTGAGAATTCTTTCAACGGTCACCCCTCAGGAAAAAGAAAAATGGAGTTTTAAGAAGCACTAATAACTGAGAGAAAAGTTAATGCTCATGAACCACCCATTTCCATACTATATGAAGCCTTCATAAACAGAAAGCAAAATCCCTTTTAAATTGGATACTTATCAAAGCAACTAACATCAAACTAGAACTAACTAGTATATAATATCAATCAGAATCAAAGTACCAACTTGTATATAGTATGAATCAGAATCAAAGTACCAAACATCAGGCTAGAACTAGCATATAGTGTCAATGAGAATCTAAGTACCAAGTATCAAGCTAGAACTAGTATATATAATGAGAATCTAATTACCATGAATGAAGCTAAATCTAGTAATATACTGATGAGATACTAAAGTACCGAGTACTAAGCTAGAACTAGCATTCGAAGTACCAAGCATCAAGACAGAGCCACAGAACTAATAGATGTCGCAAAATACATGAAACCAATGAAGCAATTACCCACCTTCTTGATCACTCCTTTACGAGCTAAAGAATAAAAAACTAGATAACTCCAGTTTCCTAACCGCATACAAACATCACACAGATGATTATAGTTACAGCTAAGCCTTTTGCACAACATAAACATAGAAATGCAATTCACATAGCAGCACAAGATTACATAAATAAACCAAATAAAATCAAGAGTTCCAAGACATACTCAAACAAACTAATCATACCTGATCAAGAACTGCTTCAGTGATCAAATCAGCAGCAACCTCTTTAGACTCGGACACCACCTGCAACTCATCGACCACCCACTTCTTCCCATTCGGAGGTGCCACCAATCCTGCAAACCTCTGCAAGTCACTCTCCTCCTTGAACATTGTCTTTGCCAATTTCTTCTTCGCCAACGCGAAAACCACCTGATCCATCGCATCATCATTCATATAAACCTCAAATGTGATCTCATCCTTGCAAGGCACCACCATGTTATACAATCTAGATATCAAATCATGCCTACTCTTGAGCTCCATAGTAGCCAGCAATCCGGAGCAAAACCTCCTTCCACTGGCATAGAACTTGAACACATTCTGCCCTTCCTTCAACAACAAAGGAGAGTCATCCGTCTCCCCTACTCCTAACAAACTAAAATTCTTATCGAAAATCGACCCCTTAGTCGCGAAGTTACTCGCCCACGCTAATGCCAGATTCTCATTCTCCTTCTTCCCAGTGAAGTAGTTAATAATAAAAACAATCAAAAATGAAACACACAGAATCTCCACAGTATACGAAGCTAAGCTGAACTTCTTCGGCTCCGATTTGGACTCCTCCTCCACACCAGCCTTCGATTCAGAAGCCACTTCAGTTACAGAAGCAGCATCTAGCACTTGATTAGTGTCCGATTGCTTAGCAGCATCTGGAATTAGGTTTTCAGGAATACCTTCGAACTCGTCCTCATCCCAGTACTCAAAGGTGGAAGTAAACGAAGGCGAGCTAGGGTTAGGTTTTACCTCATCGGACGATTGAGATTGAGATTGAGGTAGATCTTCCTCCGGCGGACCGTGATGAGACTCTGGGGTGGTGCTGGTGGAGAGCGAGATTGGGGGAGGAGGAGAGCGGAGAGGCGGCGTGACGACGTCGTTGTCATCACGGTTGGCGAAATCGAGGTCTTCTTCATCGGCGTCGAAGCCTTCGAAGTGGGAAGGGGAGGCGGCGGAGATGTGGTGGAGGAGGAGGGAGAAGATGGAGAAGAGAGCGAAGAGGTAGAGGAAAGTGTCGCCGCGAGGGAAGAGGAATGATAGGAGGAGTGAAGATGAGGATCTATGTTTCGCCATAGCTGTTGACCTGAGAGAGAGAGAGAGAGGGAATTGATTGATTGGATTTGGATTTGGATTTGTTCGGTGAGCACTACGAGGTGTCGTGTGGAGAAGACAGACAATGGTGAATCTCACACTACTACTGCCTGCTGTCAATTTGATTAACTCTTCCTACTACTTTTACCGTTTTACTGTATTCATCTATGCTATTTTCACATTACGGTTAGTTATAAGTTGTTTACGTTATAAATTGCTAATCATCAAGTAATAATAGTCATCGACTTTAAATTACTCACTTGTTTTTAACCAGTTTAACTTTGAATTTGAAGTTCCATAATAACCAATTATACATGTTATTTTTTACAAAACAAACTTATAGGGGGCTAATAACTATCAGTCACCTTATTCCTTTAAACACAATATAGATTAATTTTTCAAGTTTGTAACTTGATAAGTCGTCTTATATATTATCACTTAGAAAAATCACTTATAAAATCGTGTCAAACATACAGATAATTACATAATGTAACGTAATATAAGAGTAACTGAATTTGGATAAGTATACATCTCTATCTTTATTATACAAACAACTACTTCATGTTCGTTGTTTGTTTGGAGGCCTTGACTAAGTTAGAATGTGTGATCCTCATGACTAATGCTTTGGTTAAGTTTCATAGTAATAGTAACGACTGGTGTTGTATTATCGTTTTGTCTGGTAATCTTTTTTATTTCATTTTGTAATCGTTATCGAACATTACTTATGGTCTCTTACTAATAAAATCAACTTTTAACAACGTTATAAATAAAATCATGCACCTACTTCATAATACAATTTAAATATTTGCAAGAACAAGAAGCAATTTCATTAAGTGGTAAAGACTCTTATACATTAAAAGAAGTAATCAACAACTTGATTTTGTGCATGGTGTCAATTTGTTGATAAAAATTGCAAAGAGAGTGAGTGTTGTATAACTTGACAACTTGTATTGGATCTCTTAAGTGATGATAACTCCTGCACAAAATTGAATTTTCAAATGCTAAACAAGTTCACACAAAAACCCAATGATAACATACTTATCATACAGATTAATCTCTTTCAAATCTGAACAACATATAAATCAATCATAAAACCAAACTTATACACTTCAAGAAGAAACAAAATACACATAAACAATCGAACAAACTAAATGAAAGCAAATACACACAAACTTGACATCAATTAATTCCACTGCAATGGAGAAGCATGCAGGGTGTTATGAAGAGAAGCAGATGAGCCCTTTTTCTTGGAAAACAAATCTGCAACAAGAGGAATAATAGGTTTCTTTTCATCACCATTTTTCTATCCTTCATCTTCTTCTCCAAAAACAAACCTTCCCTATCTCCCAACTTCAATATCTCAGCCAAACTTGTTGACTTGCTCCACAAAAACTCCTCCTTTTTCTTCTCTTCCTCCCTTGTAATCTCACCAGCTTTAATAGGCGTCGTTCTCGATGCCAAAACTGCCTTCCCGGCTGCCTCCGCCTCCGCCATTGCCAGCTTCGACATGTTCTTGTGTAGCTCCCCGTTCAACGTGGCTAATACCACCTCCGTCTCAGCATCCTTCTCCTTGAGCAACTTGAGCTCGGCCTTGGTCTCTTCCAACTCCGCCTCGAGCTTCTTGACCGTCTCAGATAGCGTAATCTCATCTCCGTAGCTTGAACTAGCATGTTCATGAGTAAACTTTTCGTAGATTCGGTCTATGGAAGAATTATGAGATGAGGACTTCAACGATGGCTCCCTCGGGCTCGGTGCGAATAAAGGCACCTCTTTCTCAGGCAACGTGAAAGGCCTAGGAGAGTATACCTCTCCTACCAAGAACCGTTCCCCGAATATCTCCACGGCCTCCTTGACAGAGCGAAAAGGCCTGGAACTGTCCACGTTGGAACAGTAGTCCTTGGCCGGCTTACTACGATCAGGATCAAGAACTTGGAGTTCTTGTTGATCCATGGCAGGCGTTTTTCGCAAACTTACTTGAGGGTGAGAGTTCAATTTTTTTTGGCTATAGATGGGAGAATGATGAAGTAAGATGGTGTGCTATATTGGAGATATCTTTGCTTAAAAGCCAAAACTACTTGGGCTCGAGTAAGTTAACTAGGTAGTGAATGTGATCCGGTGATTTGAAAGTTAAGGCAAGAGGAGATTTTGTTGGCGATGTACGAAGTGGACAGAACAACTAACAATCGAGTAAGCTAATGCAGATTATGGATAAACATAAACCTACGAGTGATCAAAAGTCTAATGAATGAATGAATCATGTGAAAATGCACGTACATAAATGTACTTATCATGAAAAAGGCTAGATTTGTGAAGTTGCTGCTTCATGTAGAAGATTTTAGTTTGTGATGGTGCTATATATTATCTTTCTGAAATATGTAGGTGAATTGCACTTGGATTGTTGAGTAACTTGAGTTGTTTATACTTCTCGAATATGGACATAAAAATATGGTCTGCAGTCTGCAATGATGGACTTATAATGAGAATTCATTATTGTGATAGAAGTACTATAGATTTTATATTTCTTCTCCCGAATTAATTTCATATTTTTCATAAGCTCTTGGCAAAATTGTCGGTCTATTCGATCTGGGACTATTTGTTTTTTTAGAAGTTATTTACATCATTCAAATAACATTAATCAATTCTTGATTCTTGTACTTCTTTCTTTTCAACACCAACTTAATTCCACTCCACCATCTTATAGCTTAGGTCTAAAACTCTAAAACTATTAATGATTTGTCGGGGGTACCGAAACAACCTGATAAATTCGTATCCAATTAATCCCCAAACTATGAGTGGAATATCATATGAACATTCATATTATGCCTTATATGTAGTTATGTTAATGACCTCTGTACTTCAAATGTAATCTATACATAACTTGGAATAAATTTACTTCAACAACGCCATCATACTATCATATCAAACTATGCACTCCTAAAGATACCTGGTCCAGATCCATAATAATTGTCTGATTTTGGTTTAAACAAGTGAATTTAGGAAACTAGTCCCTCCTCGCGCTCTATATATAGTCCAATGACACTGGTGATGTACACTTTTCAACACATATCAAGCATTATGTATGTACATAGTTCATAATATTTATAGTGCTTGTAATTGGTATTTGGAAGGACATTCAAGCACAGTTTTAGATTAGTACGTACCAGATGAACTTAAAATGTTAACTTCAATTATACAAGTAGAGGAATTGATCAAAGTGCGTAATTTGCATCACAGAACAACACAACAGGAGATTAGAGCTTATATGCACAATGTTAAAAATAAATAAATAATAATAATTGAATTTATTGAAAAAACAGAACCATAATAGCCTACTTTTAGAGATCAGTTTGTTCAACATCGCTGGTATATTAAAAAATCTTGAGCCAAACCATAAATCTGATCCGATAGCAATTCGCAGAAGAAAGTTAAAAGAAAATTTTCTTGCATATGTAAACATGACTGATCATGGATCAAATTGGTCGGATATATATACTGAACATATCTGCCTGATAAGCGACCAAACTAGTCAGGCTCGGGCGCGCTCGGACTTGTCACCTAGCCGAGAGACGAGATGGAGATGCTTGGGAGTGGGAGCACCTGTCCGGCCTTGATCACCAACCTAACCCGTGTGAAGACACACGCCCAACGTAACTATCCAAAACAAGAGGACACCCATACCAATTACCAAACATACGTCCAATAGTTTTTTGCCGAATTCTATAAAGAAGCATCAAGCAGCATGCATAGTCAAACATTTGATGTGATTAAAGATAAGATTACGCTAGTTCAAGATATGAAACTCAATGAATTGGTGCAATAATGAATGTTTAGTAGTACCTCCTATTACACCAAATTAAGAAAAGAAGCTTGCCCAATGTTAAGTTCTTCTAGTATCATCAATTCATCAATTCATATATCCGGGCCTGTACTAGCATTGAAACAAGCGCGCTGCTGGTTGCAAACTTTGGGTATGTTTCAATTTTGAAACCTTTCCAGTGCTCTGACTTAAGTCATTGACTCGGCAAGGATAGATTAGAGATTGAGTCCAGAAGCGAAAGTCAAACTATGAGCTTATTAGTGGCTTATTAAAAGACCCTTTTTTTTTCTTCGGCTTCTTCTTCTTTCTAGTTGATTCAGATCTCTGGTACAACCACTCTGTACTACACTACAATTATACAAATATATTATGTCACCTTATATCTCCACACCTAAACCGCTTTATGTCTCCGTTGGGAATCGAACCCTACACATCTACGTTCACCAACCCAATTCCCTTCCGTTGGACCACCTTTACTGCGGTAACTTAATCAGATAGCAAAATATAAGACGTTGAGCACTAGCTTGTCAACTTTTTTTTCATTCTTTGTGTAATGGTAATAATGGCCATGGCAGCCGATAGTATATACAGAGAGATGCATGCACATACATGGTTTTTTATCATGTTGAATGTTCAATGTTAAAACTGTACCAATACATATTGTAAATTGTACCAAAGTTTAACTTAAAGTGGATGGTTCAAACTGGTTAATGCAGTTAGTGAGGTGATGTAATATATCTGGTCTAATGAATTTATGGATTGTTTCTATTATCATAGGTTCCATAATGAGATCCCCGATCAGTGAGTTTTGTTGTGGAGTCCACAGTGATTAGGTGGTATCAATAGAAGCCACCAAGATAGAATAAAAGGAATTTATTTATAAATCATCAATTTATTAGTGTACTAATTATACCATCTGTCCTAGTATAAATTACTGAGTTTAACTTTTTTCGATCAACAGCTTTCAGCATTGACTCTCGATTACTTCAAGCTTAAAACGAAATTTATTGTGCAAAGAAGAAAAATTGTAGGACGACAGTTAATGAAAAAAGTATTGAGTAGAATTTTAACGGATTTATCTAACCCTGTGGTTAAGAGTTGGTGAAATTCATATGTCTATCATCAATTCCTCACAATATCAAATAGCCATGGACAACTCAAATTATCAACACCAATTACTTCAGATTTCATGGCAATATCCCTTTCAAAGTGCAATCGCAAGAAGAGTTTGATACAAACTTTTCTAGCTAGTATAGTATTTTAATTTAAAATTTTGACATGGCGCACGCGATAGTGGAGAGCTATACAAGTCGTCATCAAATACGAACTTATACCTGAAACTCGCATTTCCAAAACGACAACGTATAAAGCAACTTTAGCAGCAGGTCCAAACGAACCACAAAAAAGTATCAAACCAAAACACACGCAGCACAAAATCGAATCAAATTAAAATTGTTCTTCGAACTTGACGGCCATGGCTATGGCGATGAACACTTGTCTCTCCTCTCACGCCCTCCACCAAACCCTAGACCCTTCCTCCTCCTCTCCCTCCACCACCGCCGCCGCCGCCATTTTCCGCCACCCTCCTAAAATCTCCATGGTCAATTTCATCTCCCTTCCATTCAATTAATCAATTGCAGTATTATTTATTGTTCTGACTAATCTCGATTTCGATGTTTCTCAGGTTTCGAGCTTTTTCGGCAATCGGATATCCATCACCAGCAGGTCTAATCAGCTGCGACGATCCTCTTCCCGTCCTCTACGGCGCTGCTCAGGTGAGCTCTCGAGATTTTGATTTTATTTATTCATTTGTATGATTTACTTCTAATTGCATGATCAGGATATGGAATTATTATCTGCTGTCGACTTGTTGAGTAGTTTTCGGATAGTTTATGTTGATTGTTGACTGTGAGTTGTTTTTTTGGACTTGATGTAATTTGTGTAGGTGTAGTAAAAGCAGTAGCTACACCTGAGTCAGCTGTGGAATTGCCGCTCACAGCTGATAATGTTGAGATTGTGTTGGACGAAGTTAGGCCTTACCTCATTGCGGATGGGGGTAATGTTGCCCTGCACGAAATCGATGGGAATGTTGTCAAGTTAAAGCTGCAAGGAGCTTGTGGCTCTTGTCCTAGCGCTGTTACGACCATGAAGTTGGGTATTGAGCGCCGGTTGATGGAGAAGATACCTGAAATCGTTGCGGTTGAGTCTATACCGGATGAAGAAACTGGCCTTGAGATGAATGAAGAGAACATTGAAAAGGTAGAATAGTTTTTTTTTTTTTTATTGTGTTCTCTTTTATGTCTCGTGGAGTAATTTCCTTATATCGTTCTGTGTGGTGTTTCTGGTTTATTTCTTGCTTTTATTTTGGAAGTTGAAATCTGCTATGTGTGTGAAATAGGAGCATTAGTTATTGGAATAATTACAAATTGGTAATACTTTTAAATTTTATGTCAAATTAGTGTGACCTAAATACTTTCCTACAAATTAGTGATAATTCCTTATTTTATTATTAATAGATTGATTAAATTTCTAAATTTTCTCCAACTGACTACATTATCTCACTATTTTATCATCATCAGTCAAACACTAAAAAAATTCATTAAGCATCACTTTAAAATTTCAAATAACTCGTGAGCTACTTTCTTCCATGAAAAACTAATTAAATGAACCATGAAACTCTCATCCACATCTCCTGTTCTTTTATTTGTCTTACTCATAATTTGATGCCGCAAGTCCTATATTAATGTAAAAGCAATGGCACTAAACTAATATATGAACTCTGGAATTTGGCAAAACCATCCTATATACAAACTTGTTGGGTGAAATCTTCCGCACGTGATGCATGAACTCTGGAATATGGCATATGGTTAAACTCTGAAAATAAAACAAACCAGAAAGAAAAATGCATGCCGAAATATCAGGGTGGGATCGTTCTTAAAAAAAAAAAAAAAACTCCAGAATTTTAAACACAAGAATGAAACCGATGATGCTTCCTTGAAAAATCGTGATGCTTGTTGAAGTGGATGCTTCCGCCAGCTGCTTATGAATTTCTATCCACTCTAAAATAAACAAACGATTCTTGAATAATTGATAGAAACAAGCATCATAATTGGAAGATTCTTACAGAGAAAACTCTTTAGGATGGTTGAGAAAGTTTAGAAACAATTTCAACTGATTGATACACCGTCAATCGGCATAGATTCTAATGGAGTCTAATATTAGTAGAGAAGGGGAAGAATGATGCTTCTTTAATAAAGAAATATAGAGAAAATTAAATTTATATTATTAGTTGTTATATTAGTTGCTAAAATTTAGTAAGGTTAATATAGGTAATAACTATTTGATCACTATTTTGTAATAAATATAACATGTATCACTAATCAGTAATAAACTATTGGGAATATCACTGATTTATAATTAACCCTTAGTTATTTAGTTTAGTTACAGTTTTCATGGCTTCCAGTTTGGTAAGATATGTAGTAGTGGTGACCTGTGTCTACAAACTCATTAGCGGTTGAAGTTGGTTATGTTGTCTGCTAGTAGAGTATGAAATGAATCTAGAAAGTCCTGGGATTCTGGGAAATGAAATTAAGAATACCCAGCTTTTCATCTTTATGTAGCCATTAGTCATTCGTCTTTGCATATGGAAAATTTAAATATAGAAATGTAAAGATATCCAACTTGTACATGCTATCAGGGAATGTTGTCGGCCCAATAATAATTCATGCTCTATCATGTATTCAAATAAATGGATTCAGTAACTTAGTCCTGTTGATAATATTAAACTGCGGATTCGTGGAGTGATATATTAGCAGGTGATCTAATATGTCAAACAACAGTCTTGCTACTGCTTTTGTAACATAGATTGGCAATCATGTGTCTCACTTTTTCCTCCCTGTGGGCATCCTTTCTATACAATGGCATCTCAATTTAAAACCTCTACAACTTACTGACATTAGCATGACCACCGGTGTTGCAGTCAATGTTTATACTTCTAAGAGTCTAAATATCCTGTCATTGTATTACCTAATCCTGGGCTGTTAAATTCAAAAACGTATTCATATGCACAATTTGTAAATCTTCAAATTTAAGGCGACCAGTGTTAATAATTTGTGTGCCCAAGTTGTCTACGCCGGTCACTGTGCTTTGTAAGTAACTAGACTCTCATGCTGCACTCCTTACATGCATTAGTTATTGCTAAGACCATTTTATATTTTTCAATACGTATTTGGGCACAGAGCTCTCTTCAGTAGTTTCGTGTGATGTATGTGTTGTGGAAAAGTTGCCAATTCTTTAAATGTTTTTGAATTATTTCAACTATGCCTTGTGGAGTCTATGTTAATAACCTGACAAGTTCTTTTCTAAAAGGTTCTTGAAGAAATAAGGCCTTACCTAATTGGGGCAGCTGGTGGAGAATTAGAGCTAGTAGAGATTGAGGATCCGATAGTCAAAGTACGAATAACAGGTCCTGCAGCTGGTGTCATGACTGTTAGAGTTGCTGTTACTCAGAAACTTAGAGAAAAAATTCCATCCATAGCTGCTGTTCAACTTTTGACATAGAAGATACTTTTACGTAATCATCTACGGTGCACCCAGAATTCCCATGAGCGCGGAAGATGCAGATTGCATTCCAAAGTGGACTCCCTGCAAGTCACATGACTAGCATAGAGGGCAAAGTTGTACAATTTATGCAGAATATACTTGAATTGAATCGGATGCATTGGCTCCTGCATGCTGAATATTAACCGCTATGTACATATTGAAAATACTATACCTATTGTACCAGTGTCTTGTTGAAATTTTGTGAGCAATCTCATGTAAATTGAGTTCGTGCCTATTGGCATCACCTCGTTACAAAATAATCTTATGATACTAATTATTTTGATTTTCTACAAATTTTTCTATCATGGCCCATCAATAACACGTTTTATACTTTGTAAATAGCGAGTAGTACCAGAGCACTCTCACTTACTTCTTCTTCTTCCTTTTCCTATTTTCATTCCTCTTATAAACCTAGTTCAATTCCTCCGTTAATTTATCTCTGATATGTTAATTCTCTGATATATATGAACCTCTTGTAAACCTAGTTCAATTCCTCCAGTAATTCATCTCTGATATATATGAAATTACAGTTTGTTGATATGGTATTATTCGTTTGAGCAATTCTATTCCGCAATTTCAATTCAATTTCTACTCTGATCTATCTATCTTGAGGTTCTTGTAACCGTTTTCTTCTCTCTGCAACTATGGTGAATCGACATAATAATGCCAGTACTAGCCATGGTGATGACGATGCTCAATTGTCGCAACCTCCTGCACCGAGTCAATATGATTTACCGAGCTCGCCGTATTTCGCTCATCCGAAGGATGGCAGGCAAGAAGATGGCCTCTCGTGCTCCTCTGTCTAGCTTCTTGTCTGACTGGGATTGGCGATAAAGGATGGTGAGTCCAGCAATGATAAGGGAAGCTCCGTTTTGAAGCTCTTTCATAACTTTACTGGGGCGAAGAGGAACTTGAGGTGTTCTAGCTTTCATCTCCGGTAAATTACAGTGTTTGTTAAATCTATATAAAGCCACACAAGTTTAATTATGCAGGATTAAAAATTGCATTTACCTTTTTGGAGGGAAGTAGTGTGCGTGAGTTGTTCGGTTTTCGAGCATCTCTAGTAACTCTAGTGAAAGTTGCGTCTTTATAGCGCTCATTATCGTACAGACGTTTGACAAAAGCTTTTTCAGGGCCAATTCCTATTACTATAAACTGGTAGTTGTTTTAAGGTGTCAATCACTGGCATAAAGCGGGTAGTTGTGTTTATGGTGATAAGTTGTGTATGATAGTTGATCTTCTCAAGATTTATTTTGACCGGAGAATATATATTCGATCGTGTGAAATGTCGTGGTTGCCATTAGTACCAATATAGTATATGGTTTGGAGATATGGTCTTATCTTGTGATGTCATAATAAACATAAACTCAAATTATGAATTCTAAACAATCACGGGAGTAGTTATGATACCATAGTAATTATTTTGATTTTATACAAAATTATTTTTAACGATAGTTTAGACAAATGATTGCAACCACCATCATTATTCCATGCAAATTTCAGTAAATAGAACATAGGAAATGTAAGTTGAAGACATGTGCGAAGTGTTCTGGATAGTTTATGCACTTGCTGCTGATGATATTAGTGTTTGGTGTGGGAATAGTTTGTTGTGATTTTGTGCTCCCAGTGTTTGGTGTGGGAATAGTTTGTCGTGATTTTGTGCTCCCAAAGAGAAATAAGTCTTTGCATAGAGAAAGTAAATTGTTGGTATTGTACTTGAGTGTACAGTAGTTTCCAAACTGCTAATATACTATACTGATGAGCACCGAGCATAGCCGAAGTACACCATTCAAACTAAACCGCCATTAATGCATCTCTGCATATATAAAAAATAGCTATGAACTTAACTAGTTTTGCCCAGCATTAACTTGTCAGTCAATAATGGCCAACATGCCGCTAAAGTCTAAACACAACCACAAGATAGCTTGTTGTCACGGGATAAAACTTGAATTACCAAAAGAATTTGAGCCCGTGCGGCACTAGACTAGTTCGACTAAAGCTAAAGTGTATAAGAATAAAGTTTTTTAGTGAGAGAAATATAGTAATGATGGTATTGCTTGATGATCAAATCAAATGGTCAATGGACTATATATATATATATATAAAAGTTCACCTCTTTAACGGACGGTTGAGATCGATCTAACGGTTGTGGAAGACCTTCCAGGTATTTCCATCATTTAGATCTGTCTATCATATTCCTTATCTTACAAGATTGAAAATATTCTAAAATATATAAGAACATTCTAGAGAGTATTTACATCATAGCCACCCTTGGAACCGATATACCACGAAAACGAGTGTGACATTGCGGTGTGCTTTGCTACTGATTTGAAAACACCCGACTCCATTGAATTAAAACTAAGCATGGTAGATGGTGATGGATGAAATTCATCCCTGGTCACATATGTTGTTGATGAATTAGTTTGTTGTTGTCACATAGACTAGTTTAGTATCAAAACTCGGGAAATTCGGAATGGAATGCACTTGTCTTGACAGTTACACAGCGTCCTATTGCAAACCACATGCAGGATGAATAATAAGCAAAACTACTACACAAGGACAAAAGAAAAACATTAATGAGAGCATGAGGGCATATCAGTCTGCGCGTGTTCTGGGGAGAGAAGGGAGATCCATCAATATCTCTAGATTGCTCATGGATCCCTTTCCACAAATAAAACTTCTTTTAGCCAAGAGCTTCATTGAAATCTAATCAAGCGTCACTAAAAAATGGAGAAGCTTAATCATCACCAGATGAAGAATCTGTGTCTGATTGCCTCCCGAAGTCATTTTCATCAGCATCGTTTGTATCCTGAAAGCATAGAGAAGACAAGTTAACACAGGTACGAGAAAATAAATCCTACTGATAAAGAGCACTTGACTCAGCTAAAAATGCTGCATCCGCGTGTCTAAGATTCATGAGAAACTCACATACTAACTACTAGTAATACTGTGCTAAATGATACTGGTGAGTGTACCATATCCCAGATATATTGACATGAATCAGTTTCAGAAACTGAAATGTAGAATTTGGTCACTGTCTTGAACTAAATAGTTAAAATTCTCACTGTGTAACAATACACAGAGAATATGAGCACAGGGGTGTTCCCATTTGCATATCAATATGAGAATCTGTTTTGAGAATTAAAAACTTTTTTAACTTTTTACTTTGATATCTTTGTGACAAACATTATATTTTCAGTATGACAAACTACAAACCCACGCATGTCAGGTACAAAGTGCACTCAAAATATTAAAAGTAAATAAATTAAACATTTCAGGAAATGAAGAGTGTTTATAACATTAGAACTAATTAGAATCTGTACCTGCATCTTATCCCAATTTTTCAACTTGGGGTTTGTTAGCATGTAATCATCACGTAGAGGAGCCCATGCAGGAGCTTCGCCATCGGTACCACCTGATGTGCCATCCTGGTGTTGATAAGGCAAGATGAGTTTACACTGAATACTATTAAGCAGTTTGCCTTAGCATAACCACATCATAATGAATCTGAGCTAGAAAGAAAGAGAGAACCTTAACAAACTTCCCAGAAGATTCTGATGATTTCTTGCCCAACTCAGAAAAGAAGACATCCTTCCGCCGTTTCTTTATCACTGCCATAATATGCCGAGAATTATTTTATTACAAGATAAAAAAAAGGTATAAACCATAACTAAGGTCTAGTTCTTTACTATATTTTTTTGTCCAATAACTGTGACCTCAAACAGTCACACACACTCATTTGGGTTTCCTGATAACTACAAAAGGCCAGCAAAAACTTAAATTACATACAAAACATAAAAGCAACAATGAACTAAACACAAATCTCTCCGTGAACCAACAAAACCATTATGCCCTATGTAGTATATACAAAGGGAGAAATTTTCTTTTCAATCAAGAAAATCTTGTTTGTATCCAAAATCTTTCAGGACCAGAATTAATGGACCAACCAGGGTCACCCCATGACACAGAAAGGGATATATTTCAGCAATGGTAACATTTAAGACTACTAATAAGAAAATCTCATGTGCTAGTCCGATATGATGTCAATACCTTGGAGCAGATTGTAAATTCACTATATTGCCAATGTATAGTGAATAAATCCTACTTCCATCAACACAGCACTTCATGAATCGGAATAAGTCATCATATTATTTTAGGACCAAAATCATCTCACTTTATGACTATGTTCTTAAACATTTTATATCCGAGCAGACCCACTAAAATAATGCTTGTGTAAGCTGGATGATGCTAGAAAAGTAGTTTACCACGCTAACATCAAAATGATTAATTGATGGTACCTCCTAGACAAAATTCCAATAAAGGAACATAAGTGTTTAATCTTAGAGAACTTCATAATGTAAAACAGACATAGTAGTAGAGTAATAGGAAGCTTAGTCATAGATGCCAACCTTTCTCGTCCTTAAATCTAGAAGGATTTAATCCTCTCTGAGCATTTTGAGCCTTGTTAACCTGCAGAGGAGATTGACCAAACGTTATCACAATAAAGAATGATAAATCCAGAGATGTCCAGAAGCTTGTATATGTAACAGAGGAACTTACAGCATTGAACAATTTGACAACTGAACTTCCAGCAATGCACATAAGAAATACCACAATTAGTCCTGGCCCAGTGATACATTACTAAAGATTATTAATTGGCAGAGACAACACAGCATACCTCCTTTAGTTGGCACTCCTAAAAGGAATTTCTCGTGGGCATCCAAATAATTTGCAGGTTTAACATGCCCCCTTTCTTTAATCTATTCCCGTCAAGCCAAAACAAGAACAAACAAGATTAACATGCCAAAAAACAAAATTACTTGGCATAATTAAGTAAAGACGAAATCAGATCAATCTAAAAACAATACCAAAAGTTTCTCCTTCTTCGCCTCTCCCTTGACTTTCTTCTCTGATTCTTCTTCGGCAAGCTTCTCCGCCAAAAGATTCTTTTGCCCCAGATAATGCAGGACCCTTCAAAGCAATCACCAATTAAAGTTTACCATTTGGTTCTATCATTTTAAAAATAAATAAAATTTGGAATCTCAAGACAGAAGTGAAGTTTACCAATATGTCATCATCATCTGCACTCTTCTTCAGGATTTTCTTAAATGCCACTCTGAAAGAACTTATTCCCTCAGCAAATTTTGAGATGCCAGGCTCAGTATCCTCTTCCTCCTCTTCATTCTCTGAAACTTCATCTGCATTATCAAGCTCTAAATGATCATCTTGCTCCTCTTTATTTGACAATTCAGGTTCAGGTTCATTCTTCTCCTCAGCATTTTCTAACTCGGATTCATCCTGAGTTGTATTCTCTTGCTCTCTTTGCATATAGATCAAATTTTTATCAACCCTTTATTTTTTATCAGTAAACCTTTGCCTTTTGTTAGCCATCTTTCCCTTCTTGTTCCCGCCTTTCCTCTTCTTTCCGCCACTAATAAATTCAGTACGTTGCATTTGCATCACTTGTGCCATTGCACCAGATTCTGCTCCAAAAAAAAGAACAGACATCGAGGTCAGGATCTTTAGCCTACTGATATCATCTAGATTAAGACCTACTGATATCATCTAGATTAAGAAAATTCAACTCAAAACTCACACCAACTATTCAGCAAGGAATTATTTGTGTAAAATACAATCCTGCCTTAAAAAGTCCATAACAGCCTTATATCATCCACACTCAAATATTACCAAACCTTTATCATAGGTTGCAGCAAATATTGACATAGTACCATTTCTCACAAAGAGGTTAATACAGATTATATACTAAAGAAAAATGAGCTTCAGCAAATACCAGTTTAACGAAGTTTCTAATTTGAACTTCAAAAAAAATTAATAATAAATAAACCACACATTTCAACTCAACGGTTGGAATCAATAATCATCCCAATCCCAAACAAAATCAAGACTAAAAACTACTGCCCCAATAAAACTATAGTACATTATTTTTGCCCTAATAAAACTAGAAACAATAAAAATTCTGGTAAATTCATTCTACATAAAAATCTATTACAGTAAAAGGTAACATGAGTAACATGCTCAACATCAGTAGCCCAGCTAATCTCCATTGAACTACAATTACTAGTACTAGCAACACCGTAATAAAAAACATGAAACCAACAGAAGATAAAAATTACTCCATACATATAAAATAAAGAACCTTAAACATGCTTACGGAGGAGTGAGGCAGACGTACGACTGGTGAGGGAGAGAGGTGATGAGCGGTGGTTATGATTGAAGCGCCTGGTGTTGTGAGTGAAAGAGAAACGATTAGGTTAATGAATTGGTATTTTCCTTTTCAATAAATCTTGTTAAAACTTAAAACTAGAGTTGGGGATCGTGGTGTTGTCCCTTTATTTACTATTGCCGTCATTCGCAGGGGTCTCCAACAGCCTAGACTAGCCTTGTTTTACTGTGACGTATGTTGTCGTTCGATATTGTATATAGTTCCCATAAAACATGATCTGTCCATAAATTCTACTACTAGCTAAGTATGATCTATATTTGAAAGTTGAAACCGCAGCAAGGACTGAAAGAAAGAATCAAGCTCTTTCTATATAAACTTGAAAAAATAATGCTTGTTTAGAGACCTCTGGTCCAGTATCTCATAAAAAATACAACAATTCCATATATTGCGTGCTCTTTCCCCAAAGAGACCATAGTGTGAGCGGCTTGCTTTTGACACAAAAATACATGGGGGTACAATTTCATCATGGCGTTCTTGGTGTTCTTGCCGAGTCTTGCCGTCTCAGGGGAACCCCTTCTTGAGCGAAACCATCCTCATCGGCATACTTAGGAAGTCGCAAGGCAGGAGGCATCGGACCTACAGTAAGTAGATAGAACAAGTTCTCTAATCACATACAACCAACATTTAGCGTAGTTAACTAACATGGTGCGAATTGGGCACATACCATCGACCATGTCTTTTGTTTTGTGAAGAAGAAATGTTCCGGAAAGAATTGTGACAAACCCGCACATTTCTGTTACAATCTGGGTAGGATTTTGTCTGTCCCAGTCCTGCTCACATAAACAAACATTATCAGGCTTTCATTTTCGCGGCAGTGTTGGATGGCTCTGATTTCTACCAAACTGTGCCGCTCATAATTAACTAAAATTGCACGATAAATGTAGTGAATTCATGCCAAGGTCACTAGGAGCCTTACACACTACATGTCTTATTGATAGATGATAATTTGCTTGTTGACAAAAGATTGCCTTTTGTTTTAGTATCTTTGGAACAGATACCCACATTTTTAAGGATTTCTGTTCCAAATACTTTTCTGTCAACTTTAGAAATTCAAGGTGGAAATACCTAATTAATCTTGTGAAATACTAGTAATCATCGATCTTGGGATAGGAGAAGAGTGGGATTACCTTGAACATGATTACACTTGCCAATATTGTGAAAGATGTGAACATGACGTAGTAGATGGGTGAAACCACGGCAGTGTTGAATGTGTCAAGAGCCTGCACTCAAAATTTACAATATAAGAACACATAATACATGTTCTGATGGGAACAATAACTGACATTCGAAGAAAACTCCAACTCCTACAAGCATATATGTACATGGATTCAGCGTATGCGACTTGATTAATGCTAGTAGTATAACAACCATTCTATTTCTACTCCGACAGGGCTAACATACCATTTCCCTCAACAAATCAGACATCTAGTTGAATGTGCATGTAAAAACTTCTGCTACTCCCGAAATTCGAGACCTTATTCAGCTTCGACTTAATCGTATGGTACTTGCACTATCAAAACTATTAACTATGTACATCATTCTTTACCTTATTGAGGTAATTCATTTGAGTGAGTACACAAACTGTGACAACCAGAGCAAAGGCCCATGTCTGGGGGTACATTAGCTGGTTCGTCCCTGAAAATGTCAGTTTCAGTGCAATTCCAAGTGCTTTAACACTCATAACCTGCAGTGTCATCACTTGGGACATAAGTACCTTGTTGACGTTTATGTTTCTTGGTTTTAACACGTTAAACTGACAATAACAGGAGATAATCAAAATACACTACCTACCGACAAAGATCCAACAAGTGAACAAACACCTATGTACAACCATATATGTGTTTGGCCATACTCCGGGATATAATGGATTATTATGATGAAGACAATTGCTATCACCAGAGCAGCATAGAAGAGAAAGGCTGCAGAAGCCAGAAAGGATGATTAGATCAGCACAGAATAAGAATATTTGGCTATTCAAATAGATAGTAGATATCAAGTGGAAAAATAAAGCTACCTGGCTCAGTGGCCAAGTCCCATACTTCTCTCACAGAATCGATCCCCCGTTCTTGTGGGGCATGAAGGACAATGGTGGTGGACCCCACAACACATAAAGCACAACCAAGAACACCGAAAATATGAAGCCTCTCATGTAAAATTATATGTGCAAGTACCGCACTGCAATACACACAGAAAATGTTCAGTATTCAAACAAAGAAAGTGTCTGACTATCGTCCAAAAAAGTATAGACAGCATGCCTGATAATAATGCTGAGTGCACCAAGTGGGGTAACCAGAATAGCTGGTGCAAATGCATAAGCTGCAAAATTTGCTATTTCTCCCACAATCACTGCATGAAACAACCAACTGATCAGGTTTTTGGAGAACGAAATATTGAGGAGCAACCTCAGTATCTAAAACTAAAACACGATACGCATGTTTAATCATAGCAATTCACATGATCATACAAAGGAAAAAGGAGAACGCTGGATAACAATGTAACTTATGAGTTGAGGAGAATAAAACAAAAGAGATCAAGCAGCAACAAGTTCTGACAAATTATTCCGGAACATGATTAACTTTTTGTAAAGAAATGAAATCAATTGAGACAATGGCTTTTAAGATTTCAAAATTCTCCAGAAAAATAGTCAAGACTCAAGAGGCATGGTGAGAGAGCGAGAGAAAGAAAGGAAGAAAAACATAAGGGAAGACCTCTTTCCCTTGGTAATCACTTGAAACCAAGCAGTAAAGTAATCAGCATTCATCAATGCCAGTGAGCTTATGCAATCCAGATTGAACAGGTATGAGGAATTTATGCCATCTAAGAACTGTTAGTCTGTTAGCTGTAACTTGGATCTTTGCAATTTGAAAGAACTCACAGCCTTATACTTTATTGAGATTTCGATGAAACAAGTTAGAAGTGTCGGTCAGCAACGTTGGTGAAATCACAAGCTTGATAACAAGCCAACAGATCATACTTGTTTTTATGTCAGGACCGTTGAAAACAATAAATAATCTCTAAACCACAGAACAGATAGGTCAATTACACTTGGACACAAACAACTTTGTGAGATTTCCTGGATTTGATAGTTTATACGAGGACTAAGACCCATTTTAAACTATAAGGTCAAATTTCCAGGCCATTTCCTACAGATTAATTATCAAAGTCAGAAAACAATACCATCTCATATGCTAAATCATCAATGGTGTATTGTAATTTTAAAACGGTGCATTTGTAAATATTTTTCTGTTTATAGGCTTCACATTAATTTGTTTAGTTGTTTGTTAACATGTATAATTGATCTTATTATTTTACTTTAGGTGAGGTTCTTTGTGTGCTCTAAGTTATAATGCAACAATTTAGTGATAAATAACGTACTCGTTGTCATGCCTACCCACCATAGCGGCTCATATAGATAAGAATATCCTCCAACTCCTGCAGTAAAATAAACATAAAAAAGAAAATGTCAAAGATTTAAATCAAGATCCAGAAGAAATACTGACCTGCAACATTGACAAACAATAATCACAAGGAAAAATGGGAAGACATTATCTTTAACAAATAAAATTAAAAAAAATAAAGAAAGCATGTATATTGATGATACTAATATTGCAGTGACATCAAATAGCTGTCATCCTAAGCACACATCAAGCTAGCTACATATGTACAGGAGGGTTTCTGAAGCAAATCATTTCATCTGTCTTATCTCACGAAGGTCAACACATTCTCAAACTAGATTAATATCAAGTTTTTGAAGGTCCCATATCACAGGGCAGTAAGTTCGAATAGTTTCCCAATTAAACTGATGTACCATATTACCAGCACTGTCTCTCATGGACCTAGATCGAAAAGAAACCACATCTTTCCTCACATATCCTCCGGTTTCAATAAACCTCCTTGTAACTCATTATCATATGCATCTACTGGTTTCTCTATCTATATGATTTTCGATGTAGCTCAGCTAACGGAAGCACTGAATAGAAAGAGCCCCCAGAAAGTCCTAATAAGGCGCTTCCATACAAATCAGAACCTATAACCTACCAAGGTGAATATTCGGAGGATTTTTACGGTTTTCTCCTCCCATAAACCCAACTACAGACTCCATCACAAACTGGTCTATACATTCAAGAGCATCCAACATCAAATTAGTCCAACTTTCCTTACTCCTAGAGTGATGAAATCCTCCTCCCCAACACACTCATATTCACAACTTGTGCATAGCAAATAAGCAAAAGCATATATATACAACAGGAGAAACAAGATCACAACCATAAGCTCAAGAAACTGAATCAACATTACAAGTAAGTAAAACACACACACTCACTCAGACAGAACCCTCAAGATCTCACCATCAAGAACAGAGTCCCTACTAAATCCAACATGCTCATAAGCTCAGAAGAAGATATAGAAATGGAAAAAGAGGGTGCTAGTTGCTTACCAGCTCTGACACCAGATTGACCAGCTTTCTTTAATCCTTTCTTCTTAACAATAAAGCTAGCTCCAATGAAGAAGCTAGAAGACAAAGCTAACACCAAACCTTTAATGTTATCAGAAGACATCCCTTTGTAGAAATGCGACGTCGTATCGACAGCCACCTCTGGCACCGTTGCCATTTCCTCAGAATAATAAAAGAAACTCCAAAGAAATGAAGAAAAAACAAATCCCAGAAATCAGTAACTGTCACAACCTCATAGTGAAATTTGGTTGATCTTCAGTGGAAAAGGTGAAGACTTATTTCAGGGTGTGAAAGATCTTGGAGTAATATGAAGTGGGGTTTGGTGTAAGTAGAAAGATCGGGGAATTTGTCGGCTGTTGTAGAAGCAAAAGAGACTCAATCTTGATTGGTAATGGGAAACTGTGGTTGTAAGTTTGCTGTGTGAGCTGAACTTGGTTGAGCAGATCGGAGAGAGATTAATGATTTATCGGCGGTGAATTAGAAGATAGATTAGGCCAAAGAAGGACTTAGCTCAGACTGATGTTTGACAGAAACAATACAAAACAATACAGCACAGAGAAACAAAGCAATGGAGCTCAACACGCCATCTTCACTCAAAAACCAAATATCCGAATTGCTTCTTTTTTTTTTTTTTTACTCAAAAAAAATTAAAAAATTGTTATTTTTCAATTAATTTTATTTAATTTGTTTTCTCTGTTCAAAATTTTCTTAACAAATTTTGTTCCCTTTTTCTATAATTCACTTCTATTTAAACTCCTCCTAGTGACTTGCTAACCAGACAAAATTTCCCAACTTAGATTATTTGACTTGGATAAGGAATTCAAGTGGTAAAGTACTTGAGTTCACTTGAGCAATATTTCAAGATCGAGTCTTATTTATGGATGTAAAAAACACTACTGAGAGATTCGCCCCTCAAAAGGGTACAACAGTGCTCGGCTGGATTAGTCGCCAAAGCAAATACTAATGTAGTATAAATCGAGAAAAAAATTAAACCTAAATCGTACTAATAAATCCTATGATGGTTGACCTTACTTGGAACAATCATATCAATCCTATGAGGGGTGACCAGTGGCCTTACCAAAAATATTACTATGATGGAAGACCTTACTTAAAGCACTTGTTGTGAGAATAAAGTGTGTGGGATAACTGTTATAATAGTGACATATATTTACACAAAGTCTTGTGAAACGTTTACCCTTTATTTAAAAATAAATTAAGTCATATTCTTTACTAAGTCTAGTGGCAATCAAATGTATAAGTTTTACATGCAATTGTACACTTACACATTATTTATGTATTTTGTTTTTATGTTTCTGCAAATTCCGCTACATAGTCGACCTACATGTGAATGATGGCAGAGTACTCTGCAAATTCCGCAACAAAGTCGATATGTTCTTTTGTTTTAACGCAAGTGGTATGTTAGTCACTATATGTGGGTGGTATGGTAGCAACTGAAATTGAGTGTTATGTTAAGCTCTGTTCTCTTCGTCTGAAGAGAACTAAACTGAATTGATTTGAACTGAACTGAATGGATCTGAACTGAACATATTTGTAGTACAAAATACTATTAGGCAAATCTGAACTGAACTGAACTTAAAATAATCAATTTTCAAACGAAAAGAACAGAGCCTTAGTCAATCAAAACGATGTGATTGGTACATTAGTCACAAAAGTTGGATGATATGTTACCCAATGATTGGGAGGAATTTTTGGAGATGGAGTTTTTATTTTGGTGAAATTTGAGCTACCTGCTTGAAAGAAAAGATTTATGGATCATAATTTTAGAAAGTGTGTTTGGTTTGTAATTTTTCATTTTAGTAGTAGGTTCGATTCTCTTAACATGCATCATCTCCTTCTCTCTTTTTTTTATTTTATATATTTTTTTTTTACATCTATATGCCACAAAATTTAAACTTGAAATTTTGTTTAAATGAATCAAGTACATCATTTCATTTGAGTAAATAAGTGTTGGGTACTTACTGAAATTCAAAATTTGGGAAGTGCCGAAGTATTTTTTTATATCATAATTTAAGGAGAAGAAAATATGCAAATTGTAGAGCATGAAAAATATGTCGAAACGTAAATGTGTAAATATAAAGCTCGGTACTTTTGACTTAAATTTAACTGTTCAGTCTGCATTAGCATACCGGGGGTCCAAGCAGAACTGCATCGGGTACTGTGGTTTGACTTGCAATTTTAACAATATGATTTGCTAACTTCTTTATTTTAATTTTGAAAGCTACTACTTGCGTTATTTCTTTTTAAAGCATAAACATATATCTTTGGTTGGTTCCAAGATCTAACCTACCAGATTATAGTCCAATAGCAGTACTTTTTAAACATGAAAACGTTCTATGGGCTTTTTGTATTTATTTTTAAAATCTCGATAAAATAATTCTGACACTTCACAAGAACAACAGAAGCAGGGTGCTTTTCCAGAAAATGTTGATCACAATTTTGTGCTAGAAAATAATGCTCCGTTTAACATGGAACTTTAAAAAAGTTGTGATACAAACACACAATATCTTCATTACCAGTTCGTCCTTTTTATTTTGCAGAGCGTTAATCATCCACTTCGTGTTACAACGAGAGTTATTGAGAGTTGCTAAAAGGGTAAGAAAGATGTTAGAATAGTTTTTTACAAAAAGGACTATGCATTTGTCTTTCACTCATCATCCTCTTATGCTCGTAGAATGGGGGGAGGATAGATAATTCAGTGATGAGTATTGAGGTAATTTCTCTTACGATCGATATGCTCTTTATTCTTTTCAAACACTAATTTTTCATAAGCAAGATAATAGAAGTAATGAAACCCAATACAACTCAATAATACCAAAAACATGCCCTACAAAATGAATCCCACCCATGGTACAAGCAACAAGAACCGTAACACCAACACCTTAAATTAATTGGGTATGAAATGAAAGAAGTAAAAGAAAAAGGTAACACTTAGTATGTTACGCGAATCGAGCTTATCGAGTACTCGACTTGTTAAGGCTCGGCTCGGTTCGACAAGGTTTTCGAGCCGAGCTCGAGCCTAAACATAGGCTCGTTCCACTAACGAGCCGAGCCGGCTCGGCTCGCGGGTATTCGGTAAGGCTAGTTAAGGCTCGATATTATGTAGATTATTAGTAGTATTAGTATTATAAGTTATGATTTAAGTTTGAGATTATTAGTTTAAATTGCTTATATTTGCATTTTTTTAGACTTTAATGATTTCATCATTTGGCAGTTGATTGTAATGCATAATCTTGAATTTGTTTATATTTTATTTAATATTTTAATATATTTTTCATGGTATTTTAATAAACGAACCGAGCCAAACGAGTCGAGCTCGAGCCAAATGAACCGAGCTTTAGGCTGAAATTAAGCTCGCTTCGTTAAACGAGCCGAGTTAGGCTCGGCTCTTTTGTTAACAAGCTCGAGCTCGAGCCTGAAATCAGGCTCGCTTCGTTAACGAGCCGAGCCTCAGCAATACTCGGCTCGTAGTTACACTTACAACATAAAGAACTTTTTATGGGGCATATTTGTCACAATAGTGCCCAAAATGGTGAAAAAAACTAAATTGTCATTTGGCAGAATCGAAAGGTTCAATTCATGTATTCCAGCTCACAATACACCACTTGCCGCTATCCATTTCCATCCAAAAAAAAGGAAAAGAAAAGCCACGGGCCCACAAAGCTGGTCCAATTTAAGACGGACTCATTGGGCCCAATCCCTACTGGTCCAGCCCAACTAAATTGATTCCTCTTTCTCTCTCACACACACAGCACACATTCCGTAATTTTTCATCAGTCAAACTCCACACTGACAGAGAGAGTGTGAAGCTGAAACTCGGAGAAAAAAATGTCACTCGTGCGAATCATCTTCTCGAATTCAGTCCCATCTCTGCCAGCGACGTCGTTTTCAAATGCACGTCAGTCCGTGACCACGTGTCTCTCCGTCGCCTCGCCGGCGAGCGTGAGCGTGGAGAAGAAAATAAGTGAGAGAAATGAGGTTCGGCTTGGATTGCCGAGTAAAGGAAGAATGGCGACTGATACTCTCGATCTTCTAAAGGTATTATTGATCTATGCATTTATTTATGTAGATTGTGTTATTTGAGAATGCTAAATTGTTAATTCTATGTGTTTGTTGTTTTGTGAAGGATTGTCAATTGACAGTGAGGCAAGTTAATCCGAGGCAGTATGTTGCTGATATACCTCAGGTGATGAAAGTAATTTCAGTCTAATTGAGTACTTATTGATTTGTTCCTTTTAGAAATTAGCTGATGGATATCACTTTTGCTTTTTAAGCATGTACAGAATAGCAATAATCTTTTAGTTAAAAGCTTAAGTAGTCTAGTGTTGGATGATGAACATGATAGTGATATGTAGTATTAGTATGAAGCTTTATACATTTGGGATCTGGGACTATGTAGTGACTTTTACCTTGCATTGAACTGCATTCTTTAGTCTCATATGTTTTGTTTTTTTTTCTTGGATGATTGGAATGAAGAAGAATAATGTGTTCGGAAATTCTGTTTTGGTCTCTTCTTTGATCCTCCGCCAAATTACGATAAGAGCATGTTTGAATTTGAAATTGATTAGTCCTAAATTCAGTTTATTACTGAAACATGTATGCTTATGGTTACTTGTCGATTGAGATTCTAAAGATTGATAGACATTCGTTTGTAAGTTATTAAGCTATTGTACTCAAGACATCGAACAAGTGCTTGAAATGCAAGTGACTTGAACTATAATGGTGTTTTAGTAGGTAGGAATGATGAAGAGGTTCTGTTTTATCAATTAACTTCTCAAATTAGTTTTGTGATAGTATTACTTATGGTATGATGACATGCAAGGGTAGTCCTGGACTGTAAGTGAAACAAACTTGGATATCTGCAATGCCAGGATTTGCATTTTATAGCATCATTTTTTCACTGAGGGATTTGGGACTATGTAGTGACTTTTTTCTTGTTCTGCAGATTCCAAATTTAGAAGTTTGGTTTCAACGGCCAAAAGATGTTGTGAGAAAATTGATCTCTGGAGATCTAGACCTTGGCATAGTTGGTTTGGACATAGTCAAAGAATATGGACAGGTAAGGTGTCATTACAGGGTCCTGTGGGTTTGTGTTATATAATGATTTTTATAATTAGCATCACAGATGAATCCCTGTCCCTGGAAATGCAAACACATTTTCTCTGGTTTGAGCATTTATGCCTGCATCTATTGTACTCTGAACTGTTTTTAGGATGAAATTTTCATTTAGATTGTATACTTGCTAAATGGGGAACAGGATTCGTAAGTCGATCGGTTATGTTTTTTCATGTTACATTGCGAAAAACATCCTCTTTCCCATTCTTAATTACACATACTATTCATTGGTACTTTATAAGAATGATTAAATATAAGAAGAATGTATTTTGATACAAACCAACATTACTCTATTCATTCTTCTCGCACAATAATACTCATCCATGGTTTTGAATTTTTAATGGAGTTTTTCAAAGTGACCAGGAATCGTAAAAAGTAAATACATATAGTTTAGAATAACTAACTTCAAAGCTTCAAATATTCACATCTCCACTCTTTATTTTTACTGACCTCTATGTTGAAGTCAATTAATTGACTTTCAGACATTCATTTCTTGCTAAAAAAATTTCTGTGCAAGTAATATAACCCATAAGTAAGTGCTTCCCATAATTCTGTGTTTAGATGATTTACGTGATTCTTTGCGAATGATTCCATCATCTGGTTGTTTATTTAGGGGAATGAAGACCTCATTCTAGTACATGATGCTCTGGACTATGGTGATTGCCGTTTATCCTTGGCAGTAAGTGATTTGTTCATAATAGTTGCTATTGGTGTCATTTTGTATGTTTCATGTCGTGAAAGTAAACAAATTCCTATTCCTTAGATTCCAAACTATGGCATATTTGAAAATATACACTCGTTAAAAGAGCTAGTGGAGATGCCGCAGTGGACCTCTGACAACCCTCTAAGAGTTGCTACCGGCTTCACACATGTATGATACTTTCAATTATTTTCATTTGTTTCTTATGGTATTTTACCAATGTGTAAATGAGTTTAGTGGTCTTTAATTTGCAGTTAGGTCCTCAGTTTATGAATCAAAATGGAATGAAGCATGTCATCTTTTCAACGGCTGATGGAGCTCTAGAGGCAGCTCCGGCGGTAAGTGTTAAGCTTTTGGAAAAACATTTAAAGCATTCTAGAGCAATATTCATAATATATTTATATGTTTGAGCAATTCGTTTATGTTTCATATCTTTCTCCTCACCTTCAATTACTGCATGTTTTGTGTCAGATGGGAATAGCTGATGCCATCATCGACCTTGTGAGTAGTGGAACAACGTTGAGAGAAAATAATCTGAAAGAAATTGAAGGTGGAATTATGTTGGAAAGTCAGGTAATAAAGCTCTATCTTGCTCTGAGATTCCAAACCTGGCAAATGTTTAGCCTGGAATTGGATCCTATAAGCAGAGCCCTTATAACCTTTGGTTAACTGGCAAATGTTTTAGCCTGGAATTGGATCCTATGACTATGAGTTCTAGACTTTGGTTGCCAATAAATGTTTCCCGGGTCTTCTCTGATCTTCATGTCTGTTTCAGGCTGTTCTTGTTGCTAGTAGAAGGTCATTGATCCGGCAAAAAGGGGTGCTTGATATCACTCATGAAATGCTTGAAAGACTGGAGGCACATTTAAAGGCCATGGGTCAGTTCACGGTGCGAAACTTTTTACCCATGGTGAATTTATTTCGCGTGCGATATCCCGAGTATTCACAGTTTGTCCACAGGTAACTGCGAACATGAGAGGAAGCAGCGATCAGGATGTTGCTGAGCGAATATTAAGCCAACCGTCTTTGTCTGGGTTGCAGGTTAGGCTAACTTACCCTCGGTTCAACTGAATATTAGACTGGATTGTTCTCTACGTACATTTGAATCTGATTGGGTCTTTGATTAACTAGTAAGCTTTCTGTTTCTTGATACCATATTTTTCTATTGTAGGGACCTACCATAAGCCCAGTGTTCTGCAAGCGCGATGGGAAGGTGTCTGCAGACTATTTTGCTATCGTCATTTGTGTACCAAAGAAAGAACTTTATAAGTCAGTTCAACAGCTTAGAGAGGTATTACTTTTACTCCCAAGTACCACAGCTATGCACCTGTATTGATGTGTTTATCAGTCACTGATATGCTCTTCATTATTAATCACTTTAATAGGCCCCTAGTGATTGTGTGAATAGGCATACAAGTACATCAGTGCCATCCTTTGTCAATAACATTCATCAATGCGCTTTTTTCTTGTTAATCTTTCTAACCTCCACATACCCCAGATAACAAACTGATTTCGGCTAATATAATGTGTCTTTTGCAGATAGGAGGTAGTGGGGTTCTCATAAAACCCCTGACCTACATCTTCGATGAGGAAACTCCAAGATGGCGTCAGCTTCTTTCAAATTTAGGCCTGTAGGCATATCGACTCAAATGTACCATTGATTTTCACCATCTTATGACCAATGCAAGTGAAGAGGAGTTCACAACCAGTAAACATTTAGATTGTACACCTTGTCCTTTTGGTGGTAAGTGTATTATTGCCAGCAAATGCTACATGTCGGGGAAGAGTATAGCGATGCAAGTTTGTTGCCTGGTGAGGTGGCGGACTTTCAATCACAAGGTCCAAGAAGAATTCGTGTACTAGGTTCACAGCGAGTGAAGCAGTGTAGTGAGTTTGGCTTTGGTTCTTTGATCCAAATTGGCATCACTGGGACGGTTAGGAGTAGGTGATTGAGGAAGTACAATGTACGAGTGTTGTGTACTGATATAGGTTGTTTGCTTGTTTGATGGAATCACGTAACAGTTCCCTTTTCTTTTTCTGCAACATTTATCATGAAACACTGGTCGTTTTATATGTGGTACATGTCCAGCTTAATAAATGGTGCAACTGAGTGCACGCTCAAGTTAGTGTATGCAACCTTTACCTAAGGCTACGCTTCAGTTCGTACTCCATTTCACTAACTTCTACAGGTCAAATGCCTTTAAACCTGTTGGAGTTGCAGCTACTGCTCTTGGTCGTGGTCTGCTCCACCCCAGGTTGGGTAAAGATCAATTTCGACGCATCTCTCCCCCATAATGGCACAGCAGGTGGCATCGCTGGAGTTATGATGTATTTTACTGGTTAGGTTGTACAAGTCACTGCGAGGTTTCGGATCTTGGTTAGGTTTGTTTTGGTTGTGTTAACCGGTTTCATTACGGTTAAGCTTGGTGAAGGTGTTGGTCTAGCTCGTCTTTGTATTCGGTTCCGAGCATTACTGATGCTTTGTTTTTATTTAATAAAATTATTCTAGCTATTTCAACAAAAAAAACAAAAAGATTTTACTGGATTTGTTCTTGCTTGGGTGAGAAAAAAAATGCCTGCTGCAACAAATGTCGAAACAGGGGAAGCTTATGCTTGTAGGCTTGCTATTTGGTTGGCTAATCATCTTGGTTACGACCGTATCATCATCGAAGGAGATTCCGTGCTGGTCATCAACGGAATTAACTCCGGCCAGAACCAGCGCTGTCAGCAAACGGAGCACTTTATGACTCAGTGCGGCAACAACTTATGCAGTTTGTCGATTACAAGGTTGTGCATATACGAAGAGTGGCAAACCAGCTAGCCCATTTGCTTAGTCGTAATTTTGGTGCTGATTCTATGGGTTATACTTTGTTGCCCTTTGAATACAGTGAACCACAACCTCTCTCTTTTAAAAAAAAAAAAAACATATGCTTACTTTAACAACGAACTCAGAGCTACGAACGTTTCCGGTTATTAAATTCACGAAGTAATTTTAAATAAAAGTTCTACCAGTACCGAGTGTCTTGGAAGGACCCAACAATTAGGATTTCGTAGCTACAATATCCTTTACTATCTATGGTAACTGCGAGACGCGATATGAGGATTTTTTATTTCACCAGATCTTTATTAAATTTGTGGTTCAACTTTTGACCCAATTAAACTTATTGAATTCAAATATGCGGTTTTATTTTTGTCAACATGCCTAACATCGCTATTAACATGGTTCGAGTCATTTTTAATGTAAAGTCTGTTATTTTAGCAAAATCATAAAAAACACGTATTTTTTGGGATCTGCAGTTAATTAAACCTGACGAAAAGCTACGGTCATTGTCTTCAACCTCTTGCTTCCTCAAGAAGTCTTCTCAATCAAATTTTCCGTTTCCTAGCAAAATCAAAATGAACAAAACAAACACATTTCTGTCTAGGATCAATTGTTCATGAAACCTAACGAGAAGCTAAAGCCATTGTCTTCAACCTCTCACTTCCTCAAATATTTTCAATCAAATTCTTAGTAGAAAACTCACATGTATTGTATAAATTATAAAAACGGCGTAGGAAATAAATTTGGAGAAACTTATTATTTATACCGATACAAAATGTGTGGTTAATATTTTTGACAGGAAAGCAGCTCCTCCATGGTGGTTGATGACACTTTTAGCAAGGGTAAGGAAAACTGGCTAAGGGAGTCAAGATCTATTTCACCTATAGAGAGTCAAATGTGGTTGCTGACCATTTAGCTAAAATAAGTGGTGAGAAATTTGTGGTTTGTAATATGAACAACTATGTTATGTCATGTGAATTGTTATAAATTTATGTTGGATGAGTGTCCATTCATGTTGAACACACTAATATCTAAAGACCTAGTAACTACATATTATTGTATGGGATATGGCTACCCCTCTATCCTTACCTAATTAATATAAGTATGTGTGTTTAGTAAAAAAAATGGAAAATAAAAAGAAGTACAATTCACGTATATTCAGACTATAAAATTTAAATGTAATTATTCATAATTTAATAAGACCTGTTGCATTTGTTGCAACATGCCGCGGCTTTAGCCGCAAAATGCGGCATAACCAATGGGCTAAAGGCCTCTCCCGCGGCAAAACCACGAAAGACTAAAGTGGCGCCAATCCATGTCACATTTTTTTTCTTTATCCGTTTAAATTTTAAACTGGCATAACTTTTAAAATAAAAATGCTATAAATAAATAAAAATTAACAATGGTCATAACTTCTCGAGATCTATAATTAGACATAAATCTTGGATATGTTTGCTCACACCTTCTCCAACTCATTTTTTACTTCTTAATTAAACTCAAAACACTCTCAACACTCCAGAATTCTTTCCATTCCATTTTTCACATCCAGCAAAATGAATCCCGAACAACAACGCTATCTTGATTACTTGAAAAAGAACCATCCTTAACGATACAACACTATCGTCATTGACATGTTTAGTCCAACCCCCACCCCCCACCTATCCGAGCTCTTTTCCATAACTCATATGAAAATCCTTATGTTCCTTATTACACTAATCCACCCTCACAAACACTCATGTTTTATGAATCTCAGCCGGATGTTGAGATTGTTCATGAGAGCCAGCCGGAGCCGCCCATGGCCGAGGAAAGAACACCCGTTCGTGGTGCCAAAGGAAAAGAGAAAGCCGCTAAAAACGTTGGTGGTGGTGGTTCGAAGAGAAACACATTCAACCTTAATGAGGACAAGGTCCTTCTGAGTTCGTACGTGAAGGTGTGAATGAACCCAATCGTCGGCGCAAACCAAGAGGCTAGTTCGATCTTCAAGAAGGTGCACAAGCTATATGAAACTGCCCGTGAGGATAAGCTGTTTACTGACCTGAATGTGCGCACCAAGGACTCACTTTGGGGGAGATTTCAGTTGCAGAATGAGAAGATATATTTGTGGGTTGGTTGCTACGAAAAAGCAGAAAAGTTCTGTGGTCAACGTAGTGGTAACATTTATGAGAGTCGTTCACATTTATGACCCAATGGGAAGTGCTCAAAGTGTACCCAAAGTTTTCAAGATACTTGAACTAGGAAGATCACGTAAAGGAGACACGGGAGGTAGAGGGCGCTGCATATGCCGATGGTGGTGACGGGGTGAAGACAAGCCAATGGAATCTGCGGGTGATGGGAGCAGTGGTGGGAGCAAACGTTCATTCGCTGTGACCTCCCCGGAGAAACGTCCCATGGGACGTGATGCGATCAAGAGGTTGGCAAGAAAGGGAAATTCTAGTTCCAACCCGTGGAGTGCATAAATGTCAAGGTTTAACTTGACTTATCCGACTTCAGTTGAACTTGACGGAAAAAAATTGAACTTGACGAAAAGAAGTTTAGCTATTTCGAGGAGATGCCCGAGAGAATGCAAAAGGTTTAAGATGAAGATAGGCGTATTAAGAAGATGAAGTTGTATACCAAGCTTCTAGAAAAATGGACCGCTGTGATTTAAAGCCTGAGGAGCAACAAGTGTTCAAGAGTATTTGGATGGAGTTTTCCTCAACAGTATCCTTGAATGGTGGTCTGCTTTTATTTTACTTTAACATATGTGTGCCTTGTTTGTATTTTAATTTACTGTCCAAGTGAAATTTGAATTTGAATTTGTCGTGAATCTTATCCTCATACTTCTTTATAAAAAAAAAGAAACGTAGTAGGGCTTAAACGTGTCTTAGCTGTGTTTAAATAGCGAGTGATGCCGGAAACTACTTAAACCCTTAAAGTAGCCCTACCCTAAAAAACAAATGCGGATGGATGGTCTAAGCTCGAGTTTAATTACCCGAACTCTAAGGGTTGTGAATGTAATTCACCACCTTAAACCCTACTGCTTCACATTTTTAGCTCGCAAGAAAAAGAAAGACATAAACAAACCCTACCCCCCTTCTTCTTCAGAGCGTCACGTCGGCTGCCATTACCGAGGATGAAGTCTGGGAAGAAGAACAGCAGCTCGAAGAAGCCTAGCAATGGAAAGGATAAGAAGAAGCTCGACAAATTGAAAGCTAAATTGGTAGAAGAAACTTTGAATAGAATTGAAGAAGCTGAAAGCTCGGAAGACTCTCCTTTCTATTCGGATGAAGATGATGATGAGGTAAATGCTGATTTTCACTTGAATTTACCTAATCTACCCTGTCGCCGGCGATTAATTTGTTATTTCAATGGTTTTGTTCTGGTTTACAGAGCCTATCTGATGACGGTGTTTCAATAAGTGATTCGGGGTCAGAACCTAGTGAACACGCGGAGGATGAGGTAATTGCCATAGTTCTTCAGCTGTGTTACTTGAGATATCCTTGATTTAAAAAAGTTTGACCAGTTTATCGGATTATTTTCACAAGTGAATGAATGTTTGTGTTTATGAGTTAGGCTCTTAATCCTTGCCTGATGATATTTACTTTCAGCAACTGCATGTCTGATTTGTTTCTGGATCCTACTGGAAGGGCTTTACTGCTTTCTTTATTAATTCAGTGGGCATACCATGTCGATTCTTATACATATATTTCCACTTAATTACACAGACAAGCTATGTAGAATTAGAATCTGTTAATTCTACTATGTCACAAGTACAATGTTTCAAAAGATTTGCTGCGTAATAATATTCCTTATACTGCACATTGCTTCACCAGATCGAGAATTCTAAACTCATACAAGTCCTGGCTTCCCACCTTGTTGCTCTAGAGGCTACCCTTTGAATATAATTCCTCCATAAAGAACGTTAGTGCCACTAGCCGTCAGCTTTAGCTCGTATCTTTCAGAACTGATGGTGTTTTGTTTACTAGTACAGTAGTACATTGTACCATAATCAACTGCAAAACCCCCCCCCCCCCAACCACACACACAAAAAAAAAAAAAGATTCTAGCATCTCTAAAATTAAATTGCATGAAAATGAGACCTCACCTTTAAATCCCATTGTAGACCTTTCTGTTCTACAATTCCTCTGCACTATGGCTAGATTTTACATGTTTACTTTCAAATTTCAAGGGTACAAACCTTCAAAGAAGCCTCAGCCACTGCAAACACTTTCTGTATCATCAGTGAGGGCAACCTAAATATTCTAATGTTTATTTTTTATGCTGCCTGACTATGAAATGTTTTTGTGGAAGAATTTCTCGAATTGTTTCTTCTTATATGTCAAGTGCTAGTAATGTACTACAATGTTGGCTGGATTGTGCTTAAATTATGCAAGTGCAAATATTCCCGTTGAGCATTTTTTCCCTTTGAAAATCTATTCTATTTTACTTCTTGACGTTTACTTAGCTATTCGGAAATGGTATTTCTATTTTTGCAGGATGTTCTTTCAAGTGATAATGATAGTGACGCTAGTCAGATCAGCGAAGATGGAGGTGAGGACAGTTTGAGGTTAGATGGTGATAATGATAATCAACATGGTGCAGACAACAGTGGTGAAAGTGATGACTCCCGTGAAGTTGTAGAGGAGAGTGATTCATCTGAGGATGAGGTAAGGTTGCATCACCCATTCTGTTCTCTTGAATGAAGAGATGAAAGAATATAGGTAGATAGTGCTACCTCTATCCCACCAATAAATTCCCATTTGACATTTGGCAACAAATGAACCATAAACTATATCAGTATATTTAAGAAAACTATACTACAAAAGTCATCCTGATCTTTCATAATAAACTTTTCTTAATTTATTTTGCTGGTATAGTCTATGATTAATCTATGGTCAAAGACGATTCCAAAATACAAATGGGGACTTTACGGAGGGAATATGTAATTTGTTCACATAATCACATCAATGTATACGGTTCTGTACTTATATCCATCGCTCTTTTTCTTTCTTTCTTTTTTTTTATTTGGCTTTGTATTGTGAAAAATCAGGTTGTGCCGCGTAATACAGTTGGTAATGTTCCATTAGAGTGGTACAAGGACGAGGAACACATTGGATATGATCGGTCTGGGAAGAAAATTAAGAAAAAGGAAAGACAGAGCAAGCTGGATTCCTTTCTTGCTAATGTTGATGACTCAAAGAATTGGTAAGCTTTTAATGGCAGCAATTATCTTACTGCAATCAAATTCTTGTATACATATGATTTGAGAACTTGTACTCTTTAACAGGTTTTTATTATTATGGTTTCTCTTTCAGGCGTAAGATATATGATGAGTATAACGATGAGGAGGTGGAGTTGACAAAAGACGAGACTAAACTTGTCCGGAGATTATTGAAAGGAAAAGCACCTCATGCTGATTTTGATCCACATGCTGTAAGTTTTGTCCCCATGTGATTATTTTCAAATTCACTATTTTCCCAATTTCACTTCCGAGATTGCTTTTCTTCATCATCTCAAGAAATGTCTTATGGTCAATTTCTTGTATGCAGGAATATGTTGATTGGTTCGATTGGGATGGTGCCAAGCATCCACTTTCTAATGCTCCAGAACCAAAGAGGCGTTTTATTCCATCAAAGTGGGAGAGTAAAACGGTAAATAGCAATTGCATCATATAACTAGCATTTCTGTTCCTTACCAAGAGAATATTGTGTTGGATGAGCTTATAAGCTCTTACTGGAGCACCAAATAAGATTTCTGAGCATGAAATGAGATGCTGGTAGTGGACAAGATGCCTGACGTATAGAAGTGACCTCTTATCATTGTTTTTATGAACGGAAGTATTAACAAATGACTAACACGGAACAACGATGTAGTATAGATTTTTCTGCCTATTTGTGATTCAGTCAGGTGTCCTCTATTTTGACATCTTAGACCATATGTAGTAGAAAGTTGCCAAACATATCACCTCTTACTTTGTACAAATACTTGGAAGAAACACATTAGCATTTTATGAGCTTGAAATAAACTTTGGAAGGCTCCAGGATACTTGAGAGAAAAAAAGCTTAGTAGAGAACAAAACTTATCACTTCCTATTTATTTGCTTTTTGGCATTTTACATAATGTTGCTTCCCTTCAATGTGTTGGACTCTCTTGCATGATAATTATACCTTTTGTTCATTTAGAGGTCTAGGTGACAAGATAATGGCTGTGCATTGTTTTTAATGTAATCTATTGTGCATTTGGAATGATTTCATAAAGACTAAGATCAACCGATCCACAGACTATTTTCACGGAGTTCCATGGCTCAATGTTATATTCATAGTCACATAAGTCGAGGGACGGTCGGGTCGAAATTCGGGGACAGGGTCGAAAATCTGTATAGGTTGTGAACCGGTTCGGTGGGGGTATACTCATTCGAGGGACAGTCTGGGTCGAATTGTATTGTATTTATTTATATTTTATAGTTGATTTATTTAAAAAATTATAACTTATAACTTATAACTTATATTTAATTTCTGTTCATGCTATTTTTTTTTCTTTTGCTTGATTGTATGGCCTTTTGGCTTAATTTCAGCACAAGTTGAAGTGCAGTGAAGGGTATTATTGGTGCTTTTGTATCATCTCTAATATGTAGTTAATTGGCACTATGCCTTTTTGCTTGATCTTCAGGTTCTTCGGTATGTTCGGGCTATCAGGAAGGGACTGATTAAGTTTGATGATAAACCCAAGGAGGAACCTAAATTTTATGCTTTGTGGGATGATACAAGCTCTGCAGAGAGACAGGGGTTGGCATATATTCCCGCGCCTAAACCTAAGCTGCCAGGTTTGAATCTTATTCTGCTCATCTAATTGATGTGACATTCTTAGAAATTTGTGTGATGATGATCTGGAGTATAACTAAGTTTATTTCCACTAATACAAAATGTTATTTCAGGCCATGAGGAATCTTATAATCCTTCACCAGAATACATCCCAACACAAGAAGAAATTAATGCCTATCAACTCATGTTTGAAGAAGACCGGCCTAAATTTATTCCTAAACAGTAAGTGCTTAATGTGTTTCTGCATAATATTTGATTATTACTTCTGTTGTATTATCTGTTTTAAATCTTCTTGTATGTGAAAATGTAGGTTCACATCTTTGAGAAAAGTTCCTGCCTATGATAAAGCAGTCCAAGAAAGTTTTGACCGTTGTCTGGACCTGTATTTATGCCCAAGAGTTCGGAAGAAACGTGTATGTATATGCACACCGAATTTACATTTGGTCTGAAGTTTATAGAAATACCATCTTACATCATATTCTTTCTGTTATTATAGATTCAAGTCGATCCTGAGTCATTGAAACCCAAGTTACCAAGTCGTAAAGATCTGAAACCATATCCTACGACATGTTATCTTGAGTACAAAGGCCATACAGGTCCAGTTGTTTCAATATCTACGGAATCCACAGGAGAATGGATTGCTTCTGGTTCGTCCATACTTATACTTTATAATGTATAGTCAGGCTCAAATGTTCAATGTGTTGCACTAACGATTACATATTTTTTTTGGTTAAGGTTCCAAGGATGGAACTGTACGCCTTTGGGAAGTTGAAACTGGAAGATGCCTTCGTGTCTGGGATATTGGTGAACCCGTCGTGGATGTTGCATGGAATCCTTTACCTGAGCGTCATATATTAGCTGTGGCAGCGTAAGACTGAATCCTGGAATCCTTTTTTAGTTGAGATGGATGCTGGCAGTATGTTAATAAATTCGAATATAATTTGCAGGGGACCGGATGTGTTTCTTTTGAATGCTGGAGTTGGGACTAATGAACAGCAGAAAGACATTGAAGAGCTTCTCCGTGTTGTATCCCATGTCCCAAAGGATGATTCTGGTCAGGACTCCTGTGCTATTGAAATTGATTATCTGTTTCTCTCCCCACCCCTTCAACCCTTCTTTTTTTTTTTTTGTTTTTTTTGTTTTTGTTTCTCATAATCTTTAAATGTTCTTCCAGATAAGAGTGCATCTAGTGTCGACTGGGTTCAAGATGAAAGGCATGGTGGAATCAGGTTGAAGCACTTTAAGGTACTACCATATTGACACCGATTATCTTATGTTTCTTTAGCCTGCCATATGAAACTCTTTCAGGTGTCTTACGAATAATATATTTTGATTTCAGAGTGTAACTAACGTAGACTGGCATCGGAAAGGAGACTATCTTTCTACGGTTATGCCATCTGATATCCTTTTTCCCTCCATGACATGTATTAAGTTAATTGATCCTTTATTTATTTATTTTCAATTCCTTTGTACAAGATTCATAATCATTATGCTGTGGATATGGTTCACAATGGCATAGGATTCATGCACTCTCCTAGATAGATGTGGTCTAGTCTAGTCCAACAAATGAATCATTGACACTTTCTACGTAGTGTTCACAATTCTAGGAAAAATCTTCAAATTCTCGTTGCTCATTGTCATTTCTTAACTGATTCATACCTGACTCAAGATCAGTAATGATTCACCAACTTTCCAAGGGACTCACTCAAAAAGTTCCATTCAAGACAAAAGGCATCCCTGTTGTCTCAACAGCATTCCATCCTAAGCTTTCGATATTCTTTACCGCGACAAAGAAAGACGTTCGTGTATACGATTTGTTAAAGCAAAAGCGCATTAAGAAGCTTGATGCTGGAGTACGTGAAATCTCCTCTGTTTCGATTCACCCTGGTGGTAAGTTTCTCATGTGACTCCGATTGTAACTTGATCATACATGCGCGACAATATTGTCTAGCTTGCTGACATGTTTAATTTGACATGAAGTACTTCTTGGATCATCTTTGACCGTATTTGAATTCCCATTAAATGTAGGTGACAATGCCATTATTGGAAGCAGAGATGGAAAATTGTGTTGGTTTGACTTGGACCTAGCAACTCGCCCTTACAGAAGTCTCAGGTAATTTTTATTTGTAAAAGATAATTTGATCTCTCTTGGTTGAAACTGGTGGAGAGAGTTTTCTTTGGCATGAGTTATTTTGAGAATTTATCATGAACTCGGTGCAAGTCATTTCCATCGAGTAAAGAAAGTAGTAGAACTGAAGAGCAACCAGAGATCCATGCAGTATTAGTTAAACTGGAGATTCATTATATGAGATATTTTGCGAACAATTATTGTAAAACTGTTTACAATTTCATCTCTCGTCCTGCCTTTCTTGCCGACACCAGCTTCTGAGTCTTAAATTTCCTGATATAGCCAGGAAGCTGGCATATCAACTAGTATTATATATCTAACCGTATGATCATATATAACTATTGAAATTTACAGGTGTCATCAGAAGGACATTAACAAGGTGGTGTACCATCGGTCGTATCCTCTATTTGCTTCCGCCTCCGATGATTGCACTGCACAAGTTTTTCATGGGATGGTATACTCAGATTTGACCCAGGATCCATTGATAGTTCCTCTTCAAATTCTTAGAGGGCACACAGCTGCTGATGGAAGAGGTACTGGAGTTATCTGTCTTGCTAACTTTGCGCTTTGTTTTCTAATTATGCGTGACACTTGGGTTTCTCTGATGTAATTCGATTGATTTATTACGTGCAGGTGTTTTGGACTGTAAGTTCCATCCAAGGCAACCTTGGTTGTTCACTGCAGGTGCTGATTCGATAATTAAACTATACTGTCACTAAAGTTCTGGTGAGTTCTATATATTGCTGTCAATTCGTCTGTGTGGACGGAGAGCTGAAGATTATTCTACATCGGGGCGGATTATATTTTTATTCGTTGTCTTGAGAAGGTGGATGGGGTCATATGGAAGGTTGCAGCTTCATTATCATTTACACATTTTCACCATGCGTCAAAGAAGATTAGAGATATCCTTTTCGTGATTGGTAGCTCTGGAAATCACATCCTTCATCAGCGGTCACCACAAAGAGCTAAAGTTTTGTTCTAATTATTTGAAGTTTGAGATATTTTACTTGAATTATTATCTGTAAACAAATGAGAATTGAGAATGTTGTATAACTTACCTTGTTCTCCAACGGAGTTCTATATGATATTTTTGTCGCTTATACTACATATTATGATGAGATGAATGGAAGTTCAGATTTCAGAATGATCCATTGGTCGCTTCTAAGATTCATCTTTTCCTGCGAAAGAGATCTTAGCTTCATATCGCATGTACAAAATAAAGTTCCACCCGTAGATTTGAGGTGTCTTAACTTATGTTGTGTACTGTAGTATAATAATCTGACTGGGGTTCTTGCACCGTTGGGGCCAAGAAAAATTATGCATATGGTAGCTCTGAAATAAAAAATTTTACTATCTAAACTTATGGTAGCTCTGAAACAAAATAATCTTACTAGTCTAAACTGACAGCGAGCGTATTAACCACCATTGCCCCAAGATCCTGAAATTTTATATCAAAGCGAGCGTATTAACCATTGCCGGCCCAAAGATGTGAATTTTTTTCATTTCATTTGTATGCAGAGTTATAGATGTCATTTGGTCGTTATATTGGCTACCATAGCAGCCATTACATTCTCGCTTGGTCCATGACTCCTTGACTCCGTATTCCTTCATTACCCATATATCTCAACGGGATCCAACTCAGTAAACATCTCTCTTTGAATTGCACAAGCCCAAGACAACTGGGTGAGGGTAATCAACATCGTATCATTGTAAACAATCGGGTAATTCCAGTTGTCTGAAAACTTAGAGGTCATGTCGAACGAGAATATCAATTTATATATAGTCACTTGATTCTCCAGGCCAATGGCAAGCTCCCTTGAAAAATATTACATCTCCTCTAAACTGATGCCTCCAGTAGTCTACAATTTGACAACTACTGGAGGCAAGTTAATTAAAAATGCATGCTTCTCTTCATATCATATATAGTGGATTTAAATGGCCAGTTGCTGCTGATGTGGAGAGCGTGGCATGGGATCCACGCACGCTGAGCATTCATTTGTGGTTTGTTTCTCACTCCCTTGATTTAATTTTGTCAATCTTAATCATCTTGCAATACTGTAAGCTAGCTCTTTATTTTAGATGTGTCAAAATGCCAATGTTTTTGCTAGCTGTTGCTGAATTATTTAACAGGTGCCCTTGAAATAATTTGTTTTCTCAGGTTCAGTCTTGAAAATGGCATTCGACATCCGTAATGCTAGCTCGGACGCATCTTCGCAAGTTTCACTATCCATGCTCATGACAAAGCAGTGATCAGCAGGGTTGCATATCATAGTACAATTCCAAATGTATGTATGCCTCTTATTTAATTTTTCATTTCATCATTATTAACATTTCACTACATCACATACTCAATTTTTGGGATGTAATTTTTGCAGCTTCTTGCTACGGCCGGTTCTATAGATAAGATGGTAATCTCCCTTTCTCACATTCTTTTATTATCACCTTTGTCAGCTCTGGCTGTGCACTGCAGTATTTAATTTGTTGTAACACTTAAGGTTGATAAAGATATTTGTTTTGTTTTTGGACATTTGCAGGTATATATGGGATTTGTTATCTGACGATTCATGACTTTCTAGAAGATTAATTCGCCAAGTATGCAAATAAGGCTAAAGCTGCAGCTTCCTGATCATGGACCTGATGATCAACTTCTTTTAACAAGAGATATTTAATAGCGCAGGGAAATTGAATAAGAAGAAATAGAATGTAGGATCAGCAAAGTGCGCAAGTTCTGAAATTCTGTTAATAACATTGAAATTAAAGACGAGTAGAAATTAAGGAAATTAGTCTTATCTCCGCATGCACTAGATTCGAATTGCTAATTCTCTTGCTAGAATGTAAATTTGCTTACACCATATATGTTTACCCTGGACACCAATTTTTAGCCATGGTATGACTGAAAATTAATTAGTCATACCAACCACACACACATAAATAAGGTTTTTCAGAAGGTAAATCTTCTGTGATATTTTTTGAGTAACTCAAGTCTTTTCGCCTGTTTTCTAATATATTTGTATTTGTTATTATTTCTGTTGTTGTTGTATGTGTACCTTTCTTATCGGTTTAATATAATACGTTTGTTGAGGCTAATTGCCCAATTGCGAGTAGCTTGTTTATTTCAGATAAGGTTTAATTGTTGCATTGAAATGAATACTGTGAATTCAGATGGCAAGAATTGTTCCAGAGCTGTTTGTTAGCAGTATGTGTTTTCTCCCTTCAGTTCTGCACTGAAATTTTTTATTAAGCATGTGTGGATTTTTCATTCGGATACTGCTTTTTTTTTGGTTGGTCGATCAAAAATTAACTCGTATTTTGACTGTAATGATTTTCAAAAATTAAATGTTTAGTTTAGTTGAAGAAGATATATACAAGTTCATTAATGCTCTGAACATTTTTCCATTCAGGTTGGATCTGGACATCAGGACATGTTTAATTTGATTTTTCTATACAGCTTATTCGTCTTCGGTTGACTGTTACTGTTTGCATGTGATTTGCTGCTGCTGCGGTGTGAATTGGTTTTTATCTGCACATTGGTTTCTTATCTGTGTTTACTAACCACCCAAATTCTGATTTACATGTATATGATATGCTGCTGCTGCTGCGTTGTGCATGTTCTGATTGCATATGTTGGATCCTACCCGCTTTTAAGGCCGGCTAATGTTTTCTGAAGTAGTTGTGCACTTGCTAGCATCGTTTATGCTCTGTAATGCTCTGGTTTGATTGTGCTTCTAATTCTAGCTCTCTGTGTACCTCTTCTTTGATTCCACTATACTTGTTTATTTATTTATTTATTTACACTAGCAGTTCTCAGGGTTGTCAAAGATTTATTTACACTAGCATCTTCTGAGTTCCAAGGGTAATGTGTGCATACGACCGGGGTTGAAGGGCACTACTGGATCTGAAGACAAATAATATATGAGACTATACATCCATTACATGTGAGCAAAGCAAACTGGTGGCCGGCAATGGCAACCTCCAAGATGATGATGATATGGTCATTGACCTTGAGGAAACATATCTGCACCAACTGCTGAGGAATGCAAACTTTATGCGTGCTTGAATTTAGATGAATTGAACCGAAAAATCGAACTACCACCTACCACCAACTTTGAGCCGAACCGGACTACCAAAAAAGTGATTCCGATCGATGATTCAACCGTTGGGTTGTCACTAAATTTTGACAGCAGCTAGCCATCGTGCTTATCAAATGAAATGTACATCTTGGTTTTCATCCACAAGGGGTTGATACCAAATACGCATTTCCTCTGCATATCTATTGGATGCAGATTAGAGATCATAGCATCGTGCTTACGCAACAAGCCCTGCCAGAACCGACAGAGAAAGACATCCCAGCTCCTTCATGTGTAGTTACTGGAACTTGTTCATTTGGTTTAACAAGCTTCTTTCTTGGCTACAGTACTATCAAAGATTCATATTTCTTTTTGGTGGATTTACTGAACAAGTGGTATGTAAAAGCAACCAGAAACATAGCCAAAGCTACATACTTATAAGTAGTAGTTTAAATATGAGATGATGATACACAACTTAAAATATATATGAGAGCTTTTCGCATGTAATTAATTATAATGGTATAACGTACATTCAACAAAATTATATGCTTCATAAGCTATGAAGCCCTTTTTGATGTACAATAATCCTACTATTCTAAACGGACTAAACTCTCTTCATATATCAAAGCAAGCGTAGTAATCATTGCTCCAAATATCTGAAATTTTTTCATTCATTTGTACGCAAAGTTATAGATGTTAGTTGGCCATTGAATTGGTGGCTATCGTCTTCACAAAATTCTCCATCTTTTTCCACGTGCTCTTTGGAATAATAGGGTTCTTGCACCATCAACATATCACCCTTCCATGGAATGTAAAAACATGCATTTGGTTGAGGACTTATTACAAACAATTTATTCCATGACTCCTTGACTCCGTATTCCTTCATTACCCATATATCTCAACGGGATCCAACTCAGTAAACATCTCTCTTTGAATTGCACAAGCCCAAGACAACTGGGTGAGGGTAATCAACATCAAATTCGTCTAAACAATCGGTAACTCCAGTAGTCTGAAAACTTCAGAAGTCATATCGAAAGAGAGTATCATTCTATGGTGATCACCTGAAAATGTTACTCCAATCCAGTGGCAACTGGCAAGCTCCCTTGAAAAACTTTACATCTCCTCTAAACCGTTGCATAGGTAACACCGGAGCATATTGAACTTGCCTCCGGGAATTAGTCGCAAATCGTACACTTGGACAGGGACAACTACGTCAGAGGGCATCACATTAATAATGTCCTTGGGGACAAAATTTTCCGTTGTAATAACCTTAAACCCGTTAGTATTAATGTTAGAAACGCCAAAGCCTTCTGCCGTACCGTAGAAAACATGGTCCTGAGGGGGCTCAATTGATAAGCAAGCTGGAACAAGTTTGAATTGGCGTAATGCTTGGTTGCACAAAATATGGCGGGAGTGATAATATATGCAGGTGATTTCATTGACACAACCTAGCATTGTGAACCTGTCGCTGTCCCTGTTTTCATCTAGTACTATATCTTTACAAATCCTTGATGGTATGCATGGACGCACCTCTTCCTCAGGGGAATCCAAATTGTGAAAGGAAAACTTGTCTTCATCGGTATCTGGTGGAGGACAACGGCGCCTCATCAACAACATAGTGCCTTTGGTCCCTTGGTTCATGCGGTGAATTTTGATAAACATGTCGGTTTTGAATAGAGCACGCCAAGACTTGCAAACGCATCTAAATCGCACGATTGACTTGATGGGTAACCTTTCTAATATCTGAATCACCAATTCAGTCGGTAAGTCTGCATAAAATTGTGGAGTTTCTGATCCTTTGACCCTCTTCGACATGATGAGTTGATTGGAAAATCTTGATAAGTGTTTCTTTAAATTTTCACGTCTCAACTCTCCTCCGCGGTTGGTTCTGAATAATCAATTTGATTTGATGATCCTAGCTTGTTATTTATATATATACTAGAACACGCGTCACACGCTACGCGTGTGAAGCGTCTTCTTGTAATGTATATCGACTTTTATATTAATCAGATGCAGATGTTGTATACATGCATATTCTAGGCTGCTATTTATGCATAAAACAAATAGAGAGGACAACATAGCAAAATCAATAGACACATTCATAGAAAACTTGCTAGACACACGTTTAAGTAATTTATGTACCATAACATAACATGAGAATTTCAAGGGTATTAATAACTGATTTGCCTCTTTATATGCATGCATATTTTGTGTTAGTTATTATCTATACTATTATATAAAGAGAACATGGTCAAGTTAGTTGTCGGATCAATCGGAAGTTAATTCCCACATTACGGTAGTGATATTATTTATCTTTTTTTTTTTAATGATGCATTATTAACTTAATTAGTAGGGAAATAGTAGGAAAATTTTCAATTATAAGAGATACTAACTTTCATCTTATGAATATAATTTATCTTAAATATAAATAGAAATAAATTTGAATGATATTTATCGGAAATACTAATTATTTTGGATGCGCGCACCGCGTGCCATTTTTTCTAGTGATAATAATTTGGAGCCAACTATGAAATTCTAGTTTGCCTGCAAATAGGATAACCATGTTGTTCTAAGTATTTTTCTAGAAGAAAATACTCAATCATATCATAGTATTAATCAAGATCAAAGTAAAATGCAGAACTTAACCCATACATATAACACTTTTCGCAACTTAATATTTAAAACATTCAAACACACTTTTCGCAACTTAATATTTAAAACATTCAAACATTATTCTCCTTCAAACTGGACATCAAAATGCATAACTCAATCCATACAGACAACACTTTCCACAGCTTAACATTTAGCTAATTCTAGCATGCAACATGCAGAAATAAATGAAAACTCAAACTGCGGAGAATCCATGGTCCTCTTGGATCGTTAAAACTTGAATCCACTCTTTATCACCACTCCCAAGTCCTCATTTGTTGTTCCTCAGACATAAAGTGTCCATTTATGAGACTGATACCTAACAAACCACAAAAGAGCAGGTACTCTAAAACACAGTTACAGCTGAAACCTCAAAACAAACACAAAAAATATGGTGGCATGCATTCATTCAAATACATCAATCGAATGACATTACGGCCAGCTCAAGGCCTACTGTTCTCCATAACAATTAATTAACTCCAAATAAATTTTCAATAGTCTTATTTCTCACAGATAATAAAAAGCCCTATTGATAAAAAGCCCTATTTCTCTAATGTAATTCTTACAGGGTTGTAAAAAATAACATCACATATATTCCCAATCAAACTTATGTAGTTTTTTTTTTTTTCATCCTACACAATAAGATTCCAGAAACTTTCACAATATATAAGTTATAAGTTATAACAAGTAAAGATATTCCCAATCAATCTAGTAATCTACCCAATTCTGTCTGGTGGAGATCTTATTTGATCCTCAGTACTAACTTAAATTGATGGATAATAAACTCAACTATTTTTTCCACATCTAAGCTGATGTAATTACTGCATGAGTAAAGTTGCTAATTTCATATATCATCAGCCTCCAAGTATTATTTTTAAGTCTGTCAATGCAGCATCCTATAGCTTCAAGTAGTTAGCATATAAATAGTCAGTTATCGGAGATTTAGAACTTAACACTGGATGACTCCTCTACAAACTCAAAGGAGATTAATGGAATATAAGAAATACTAATGTGATGCATGCATTTGAAAGGATATGAACAAGCATATGAAAGCTTACTATATCTGTGGGCTAGTTATGATTGTACTCCTGACTCTTGGACTGAACAAAATGCTCCAATTTCTCTTGATCCCAGTCCTCCATTCCTTGTTCATCATCTAATGGACAAAGAACATATAAAATGTCAGATAGAATCTGCAGAGCTAGCTTGAGACAAAGAAGCCACACATGTTGAAGAAAGCTCAAGGTTAATCAACTTAAGAGATCAATCGTTCAGTCCAACATTACAAATGCACTGGGTAGCCACTGAAATCCAATTTACACACATCCAATCCAAATCCCAAAACATGAACAGCTCTGTTCATTACCATCTTTGATTTAGTAATTAAATGTTTACATATATCCATAACTTCAAGTGAACATGAGTCAATCATAGTGCTTTCTAAAACTAAATAATGCAGAAATAAAAGAAATTACCCTTAAGATTGATTAGATTAGTCTATGCACGAACTTTTCTCATGCCATTCATGTACTAATTACTAATCTGAATCTAATAGAGAAATTGCAATACGTCTTTCATAACAACTCTACCCAAGGGAATCCCTAGCTTTTCATCAAAACAACTTTAATAAATTCTATAATAGAACAAGGTACCGTACATTAAGCATAAGGGGAGGAACATAAGTCGGAGAAAGCTCAAACAAACCTAAGCTAGAGTGCCAAATACAAGATCAAAAGTTACACTGGCTATTAAAAGCATAAACTTACCACAGAAATATGTGAAACCTACAGCTTCCATGGCTCTTGTCTTCTGACCAAACGGCTCCAGCGGTGCTCAGGGTATAGGAATTGATCTGGCTAAAAACCATTACATATAAGTAGTACTTAACAAGATCAAAAACTGAAATCATTACTCCAGCGATGGAAGGAAACTGGAACACCGAACACAGATTATTTAGGATTTTATCAAAATAAAAACATTACATACAACTACTTCAGTTATAAGACAACCTTTCAAGCAATTCAATATTCCATCAAACTTTTATTCCTGTAATATAGCATCTTTCAATTCCTTTTACTTTCTGATTAAGAATAATCTTCTGATGCTCAATCACAACCCCTTGATATCCAACTGGATCACTTGAGTTAGATTACCATTAGCATAAATTAGCTCATCTAATTCAGGACAAAGAATTTCAGAATACTTTTTGTTAAATATCAGTAAAGACTTCAATGACCGTAATGATTTTCCTTGATTTCCCTATTCTGTCAGCATCTTAAAAGGGAACGATCTGCCAATACACGATTACATATCTAATTGAAAATGTAAAGTGCAGGGTGCAAACAACATTCTATCGAATTCCATGGCCTCTTATGCTAACTTTTATCATAAGTGAAAAGAAGGAAGGTTACCACTTAACACTGAGATCATAGCTGACAAAATGGACAACCACTCTGATTCCAACTGCCTGCATACCAGAATGAGATTATTATAGGGCCATGTCATTTCACTCTTCCAGATAAACATGCGACTCAACAATGAGCAACGCAAACTATGTGAGAGCACAAGTGTAAAATATCATAACGGTCGATCTGATTCTTTTGCTTTTACAAAATTTAGATCAAGTTGTGGTAGAATAACATATGAGATGCATAGTTTTTTATATATAAAAACTGCAAGGTTTCCTAATTCTCAGCTAACTTCTAGGGGCCTAGCATCCAATCAACCCTACTCGGATAAAATTCGCTAACTTACTCTAGTTAATCAATTTGCTATTAAGGAAATACACACACAGAGAAGTATAAGCACACACAGAAAAAACATGCTTAACCACTAAGGGCACAGGGGACACACGACCTGTACGCATACTGAAACAAGGAATAGAATGGTCATACATAGTTCTGTAACTAATGGCATTGTGTGGATTGACTATTGAGTGAGGAAGGTGTGTCTATGTCCATATCGCAGAAAAACTGGACTGATCGCTGCACAACTTAAGCAGGAAGAAGTTATAGACGAGCGAAGTAAAGACACCCTGCATTACTGCTTCCGATGATAAATTCTATCACCAATTAATCAATTATCTCAAACAAGATAATCAAAATACTGTCCAAACTCCCAAGCCAATATTCTCTTTTACGTCAAAACCATTCACTCAGGATTAAGGTTTACGATACACGATAAACTCCGAAAATGCTAGTGATGAACAAGTGTCATATTTTCTTCAACAGACATCAACAACATTCTAAATTTATAGGTAAAATCAGAAACCGAAAATCGGCATCAAAATTAGGGAGGATACACTTAAAGTTAAAACTCACAAATGAAAAGGTAATGAATACACTATATGATTCAACACTAACTACAATAGAGAATAATTAATTGATCAACATATTCTCAATTAGAAATCAAGCATAAGTAGTTTACGTACCAACTCCAGGCTAAGATGAAATCCATATAGTCCCAGAGTACTACTCCAATCCCACCAACAATATTATCATTAGGAAAAGCAAGTTCAGTTTTATCCAGCCCGTGGGTGTCGGCGTCCATGGACCTTGTACTGTCTCATTTTCTATATGCATCAGTTCAACTGGTCTATAATTACACCGTACAAACTGAAACTGAAGATACCTGGATAGCATAATTGAATGGGAAAAAATAAAGGTCATATTTTAGTTTTATCAAAGTCACAAAATTAATGAAAACTCTCATCTAGAAATCTGAATGAAATTGTTGCATAGTATAGTTCACTAAATCAAAGTATGCTTACTTACTATAGCTAAAACAAATCATTGGTTCAAAATATACTTGGAGAAAACTGATCTGAACATGAGAAGGACAACCAATTGTTTGGTTGCCTATGCCTCATGGTGGTTTTGTTCATCAATATTTTACTTTCACGTCTCATCAGCTCTCAAATGGTGCACGTCTCCAATTCTTATACCATGAATGGTGAAGAATCAAATAGGAAGCTCTTGTTGTACGTAGAAGAAAATTTACCGAAAGCATTACAAAGTGACATACTTGAACAAATTAACAAGCATTGATATACTCTCTACAGTATTATATTGTGTTTCTGAACACTAATTTATAACTCAAGTCCAAGAGCAGATTACCTTTCCCCTGCCAAGTCGCAACGTAAGAGGTCTAGCACGTTTATATGTACTATCAAACACTATCCCATTAGCAAACTTTGCAGTATAATGCACCTACATTCGCAAAATCACACTAAAAAACACAACTTTGTGATTTCAGTCTCCAAGAATACGAAAATCGAACCCAATACACATACACACCAAACAATCATCATACTACTACTACGATTACAAAAATTTAACATACATAGCAAGAATTCATTGCACATTGTGATTTCACTTAAATGTAGAATACAGGAATTCATAGCAAGAACACATCATTACCCAATAAATGGCAAAAACAAGAATATCAAATTAAATCAACTAAATAAAGCTATTACACTAAACTTGAGAATATGAAACTATCAATGGACTCAACTGAGTAATAAAAAAAGATGAGGGACTGACATTAATAAGCTGAGCAAAAGGCACTTCATCTCCATAGCCAACAACCACGTCACGGTAGCCAAGACCGGTACCAACACCACCAAATCACGCTTCCACCGTACCAACCGCCCCACCCGCCACTCACCCACCGCCCCATCAGAATCTAATAAAATTTATATATTGAAGCTGGAAGCAAGATTAAAAACATAGTAGAAGTATTTTATCTCTGATTTGTTGAGCCGATGGTGAGATAGCAAACATGTTTTGGAATTTTGTTGGAAGCATTCCGGAATTACCGCCACCGGATCTTTCGATTTCCCTGTTTCTCATCCTCCTTATGATTGCAATCCGTTATTTGATGACCATTAAATCACCATTGATTAATGGACCGTGATTTCTTCAGTTCCGATTTGGAGAAGAAGAAGAAGAGAGAGATGTCGGGAGAGAGATGTTGTGTGATGAGGGAAGAAGAAGTGAAGAAGAAAAGGTTTTAAAAAATTAAATAAAAAAAAAAAAGCGACAAAATAGCAAAATTGGAGAAAAATCAGCTAACCTGCCGCGTGAGCTCCAAGAGACTTTCACTATATAGTAGTAATTTATTAGGAATTAATGTATATATTATGTAGGTCTTTATTGTACACTTGTGATAAAATATCTCATTTTTATCCATTACATAAGAGTTGGAATAAAATTAAATATCTTAATAATATTTTTTATATCAAATATCAAAATAGGAATTTCAAAAGGAAAAAATACTTAATGACACATGTACGCACCAGATTGAAACTGAATAAGTAAGATCAACGGTTTAAAATTGATTGGTAGGTCAATCAATTGATTGAATCAACAGGCTTAGTATATTACTTTAATATATACTAGGTAAACATTATTGTTTTATTAAATAATATATTGAAATAAATGGAGTGAATATATGATCTTCACATAATGACTTCAAACGTAATAAAAAGAATATCTAATTGAGTAATTAAACTCAATATAAATGGTGTGATATAAATGTATATAATTTTTGTAGTTATGCAATTAATAATTTTGAATTGAACTATATTAAACATACGAAAAGTATTCTTCCGATGAGTTAAGAACAATCATATACATCTCTAGACTTCGAAAACATTCAACTTTAAAATTTGCAATGCATCTTTTTCGCATGTTAATTGGTATTCTTTATCAGTTGAATATATTGTCAAGTGCTTCATATAAACATTCTAGTTTCATAATACGATGTTTTTAGTTATTTTTATCGTACCATTTAAGAATAATTTAAAGTCAAAATGACCATCGAAAAAGTCAATAAAATCAAGTGTTACATTTATTATTGGACAGAATAAGTATGTCTTTTTTTTTTTTATAAGAACACATCATGGTTATTATTAAAATTAAGTATAATACGTCATGTTAAAAAATAAAAATTTAAGAAGAGAATAAATAAAAAAGAAAAAAAATTACGTCAATAAGATTCGAACCCAACACCTTCAACTAAAATAATGATATTCGAACCAAACACCTTCAATAAAAATAATAATACAAATAATGGATAAAAACCACGTCAACATGATTCGAACCCTACACCTTTTAATTAAATAGTGACACATGTACCCACCAGATTGAAATTGAATAAGCAAAATCAACGGATTAAAATTGATTGGTAGGTCAATCAATTGGACGAATCAATCGGCTTATTATATTACTTTTATATATATACTAGGAACCGTGTCACACGCTACGCGTGTGAAGCGTAATCTTGTAAAACATTATTGTTTTATTAAATAATATATTGAAATAAATGGAGTGAATATATAATTTTCACATAATGACTTCAAACGTAATAAAAAATTAACTAATTGAGTAATTAAACTTAATATAAATGGTGTGCTATAAATGTATATAGTTTTTGTAGTTATGCAATTAATAGTTTTGAATTGAACTATATTAGACATACAAAAAGTGTTCTTCCGATGAGTTAAGAACCATCAGATACATCTCTAAACTTTGGAAACATTCAACTTCAAAATCTGCAATGCATCTTTTTCGCATGTTAATTGGTATTTTTCATCAGTTGAATATATTGTCAAGTGCTTCATATAAACATTCTAGTTTCATAATATGATGTTTTTAGTTATTTTTATCGTATAATTTAAGAATAATTTAAGGTCAAAATGATCATCGAAAAAGTCAACAAAATCAAGTGTTACATTTATTATTGGACGTAGGAAGTATGTCTTTTTTTATAAGAACATATCATGGTTATATTTTAAAATTAAGTATAATACGTCATACAACTTTATGTTAAAAAATAAAAATTTAAGAAGGGAATAAATAAAAAAGAAAAAAATTACGTCAATAAGATTCGAACCCAACACCTTCAACTAAAATAATGATACAAATAGTAGAGAAAAATCACGCCAACAAGATTCGAACCAAACACCTTCAATAAAAATAATAATAAAAATAATAGAGAAAAATCAAGCCAATAGGATTCGAACCCTACATCTTTTAATTAACTAATGACACATGTACGCACCAGATTAAAATTGATTGGTAGGTCAATCAATTGATTGAATCAACAGGCTTATTATATTACTTTAATATATATATATATATATATATATATATATATATATATATATATATATATATATATATATATATATATATATATATATATATATATATATATATATATATATATATATATATTTTGCTCTTTAATTGTGTGCGTTTCCTGTTCGGATACCAACGTTAATTAATTATAACTATTTGATACGAAAATTTTAACAGTCTGCAGCACATAGAGTTATTATTGGGTAAAATTACATCTATACCCTCAATAATGTCGATAATATTTTAGTTTCTCACCTTTACTTGTGAAACATTCCACAGATTTATGTCGTTCGTTCACTTCAATTTTCACACGTGCCCACCCTGTACATCCCTATCCCCATGGGCAAGGGCATTATGGGTATGAAAAACAAACGAACACCTAAACCTTAAATAAATTGCATTACTACGTACATGCGAAAATCGTCAACTCACAAGAGGAACAAAAAAAGAAACATCTAATACAGTCGATTACATAACTACTCAGAGCTTTCTAGTTGCTCTGGTATGCTTTATGCTAGATTTCTTATGTGTAGAAATTTTACAAATCTGTTGAACAGAATCTAGTAATACCTTGAACGTTATGAGCTCAGAGGGGATTGATTCATTTCTGGCCACATACAGAAAGAAAGCAGTAAAAATTCATGTGATCAGCTTGAAAGAGTGCGGTTAAGTTACTTGTTTATCTGCTTCAGAAGACCAGATACAGATCCACAATGGGTCGACTTGTACTCACATTGCTCGCAGCAGTATTGCAGCATCTGGATAGCTTTAAGACACCTACACAGCAAAAGCATAAAAATTAAGACAGAGTGCCATTAAACCTGGAGTACTCGGCATATATACGTATAATGGCAAAAACTCATCCGTGGCAGGTAATCTGAGTTGAATGATGTTAGATCATTCATTGATCAATTAGACATACATGGCCCAAATTACAGTTGTGTCAACCCCCATCCAGTCAGTGATATGATTGATAGTTTAGGAACATGAGTATCTCTAATTATTGATTTAATTAGGCCAAAGAGTATAGTCCCACAAATACGCACCTAAAATAACAGACAGACACTCAACAATGGCATTTAATTCATGCAACCCGAGACGCTACTCAAATCACTCTGTCTCCACGCAGGTAGAATTTCTTGAAGCAACCGCACACCCTTAACGAATCGACTATCACAAATAAAAAAACCTAAAAGACTGCCATACCATTTCGAGTCACTTGTAGTGAAAACAGATTAGCAGGTGATCCTATTATTAGGCAAAAGATACAACATGCTCGACACTAGGTGTGAAAGTATCTATACAACATACATCGATTCAGATGCGAGACGCCCATTTAGCCTCTGTTTGTTAGAGTTAATCCGTTTGAAATTGCAATGAGCTAGCCCAGATTATGACATCCAATAAGACAGCAGTACTAATGAGTCGAATTGGTAAGCATGAACCAGACCTATCCCCCTTTCACAATAAATCAAACCAAATGCTTAATGTCAACGCCATATCGATACTGCAGAATTTAGTTAACTCTACATCATGAATAACAAACAAGCACATAGTAGCTGCTATCCATGACCAAAACTGAGTAGACCAATCAAGAAAAATTGAACAATAATAAAGCTGCTTAATCAAACTCGATATGAATTGAAAAACTACTCAATTCCAGGTATCAAATTGGCAGCAGATAAACTAATCATTATTATAAACAGAGGAAGAAAAAACAAAAGCCCTAAATCGCAAGTACATACTTTTGGGGAAGGAAATTGTTCTTGGAGAGGCAGGCTTGGATATCGCAAGCTTCTTTCTTGCACGGCTCTTTGCTAGGTTGCGCCATTCCTAAACAAGCTGGTCTTGTGATTTGCAGCTCAAAATTGTTTTCCTCTTCTTTCTTTTTCTTGGTTTTGGGGATTTGATGATCGGAGGAGCAAAGATTATTATGACAGAAATCGATTTTTTTTTTTTTTTTTTTGTTTTTAGTAGAATCGAATTCTTGTTTCGATAGTTAAAATTAATTAATGCATGACCGGTGAAGAAGAGTCGGTTCTATTTTGACAAGTAAAAGGAAATAGAAATTCTATTTCATTTGTACAATTTTTGGGTTTCTAATTTCTACTCGTATACGTCTTACACGCGACTAATCCAATTAAACATTATTAGACAATTTATTTCACTACACATTGTAAAACTTACATCTAGAGAATCGTCAAAACTATGTTTGGAATACTAAGCATTCGTAGTAGTTAAACCATGGTACAATGAACACTCCTATAAACAAACATCGATCACATTTGCCAATAAACTTCATCTATATTGGTTTTTTGATTAGAGCCAAAGAGGAAAGACCGAAAGAAACTCCGGTCGTAATGACCACGATGAGAAGAAAAGTTGTTGGGACGTATGCTCTATTGCAGAAGTCGTCAAGCTTTAACCGTAGGAGGGCATACCTCGTGACTCCTGCATATTCGAGGAAATCTTCATGGACATCCATGTTATATTTTAAGTCTAACGTAACAGCAAATGCAACTCCTGCTCCAGTGGCTAGTAGAGTCAACACAACCTATTAAAATTCACAAATAAGTTAGAGCTATACAAACGGGTTGGTTAGAATTTTGGCAAATAAGTTACTCGATCGTATTAAGTAGTAATGTAATATAGACTGTCTAATACATACAGTAGTAACCGCCCGCGTACAGGCCTAATGCCAATCCTAGAACTGATGTCGAAAGTACGTACCTGCAATAACATCAATTTACTATCTTATGTACACCAACTCAAATGACTAGTATGTGTTTGGTCCAGTTAAGGGAGCATGTTATCCTGCGCATACATGGAGCCAAATGCTTAATTTATATTTTAAAAAATAAAAATCATCCTTTAAACTTTTTTTATTAAAATGATAAGTTTATTCAACTTATATATGCTAAATACAATAATCTTCTCATAATTGTTGTGCTCTAGTTTAACCCATACCAATTTGATAATTAAGGTTCAAACACAAATGAAAGTATATGTTAACATTACCTATATGAAATAATATCAGAGAAGCGAACTGTAACAGGTACGTCCAGAAAACCTATGACATTGGCGGAGTTGGAAGCGAAAACACTCGTTGACACAATAAAGAAACCAAGGTGATAACTTTCATAACCAATTCAATGATTGTTAGTGTCACTGGGGACGATGATGGTTGAGGCTGCGGAGCTTCAACCACCGTTAGTGCCAGCTGAGACGACGATGTTGGTTCAGGTTGTGAAGCATCATGATGTGGGTGTGTTGGTAACGTTGTTCAAGCCATGTATTTTTAAGTGCTTTCTATACCCACAACATGTACACCTAACTAGGGGGCATTATGTATTGTTGCAAGGGGCAAGAGATTGTAACACGAAGAATATATTGTATGTTACACCATCGTGATTAACGGTTTGTTGTGATAAGTATGTGTACAATAACAAATGTGCCGTGATAAGGCCTTCTGCTCGGGGTTCTAATGATTGGTGGATACTAGTTATCGTACTCGCAAGTCTTTGTGTTTTTTCTTTTGTTTATGTCGTAAAATTATGTTTGCCGGAACATGTATGTAAATGGAAGGTCGAATTGCTTCTTGATTGATACAATTGATTTCTGCAAATTTTGGGTTCAGTCCATAGGGTTATAACTATGCACTACTTGATAGAATTTCAACTCTCCCAAAAGCTTAAACTGTTAGGAGAAACGGAATCTAGCCATTTATATTAATTCTCCAACACTCCCCGCACTCGTGGCCGATTTCAACCTATTTGAGGAGGCCATTCGAGTGGAAATTTAATATGGGGCGGAGTTTGTCTCCGGGGAGATTCGAACCCAAGTGGGCGTGAGCCAGATGTCTCTGTTACCATGATAGAATTTCAACTCTCCCAAAAAGTTAAGTTGTTGGGGAAGAACGGAATCTAGTCATTTATATTAATTATCCAACATTACTGGACCCATTTAAAATGGGTATAACATTTAAAATGTTATAACTCTGAGTTCATAACACTATTTAAAATGCATCGTATATGTAATCTATTAATATACGAAAGTAAGGTTTCATTTTGATCAAAGAACTAAGTGTGTTCACACTATGTGGCATTTTGGTCAAATAAATATTTTTTAAATTATTTATTGCATTTTAAATCATTTTCATTTTAATAAATATCCATATTTAATGTATTTAGTAACCCCCTTATATATTGAATATGACCACACATAGTGATTTTTAAGAAAAAAAACAATCTCTTGATAATTTTATAGCTTTAACTATAATGTTTGGAGTCATCCATTAATTTATTAGCTTCAATGTTAATATTAATCATTGTGTATAACAAATGTTTAGAGTGTACTTATAGATGTCTCATACATTTATTTATCCTATTTTAAGACCATTACCAACATATTTGATGTAATTATTCTACCGACATTTTCATAGATAGAAATTAAAAAAAAAAACCATATGATGTGCATATTAAATATAAAAAAATTAGATCCATTCCACGACATTTTCCAAAAATTGAAAAAAAAATTGTATTTGAAAACATTATCCGTGATAAATTAGAACAACGGTTGCACTTGCGGAATTATTTCATGTATAGAATTTACATATAAATAACGAAAACAAAAATTTATTGCATGAAAATATTACTGATAAACAATTTAAGACAATTCAACATAATTACTCCACATTCCATGATAATATATAATAATAATTTGACACACTAAGTCTTATCCCATTCAAGAACGAAAAGACAAAAGGAGATGGGTTTGTAAGAAACAATAATCAGAGGAATTGACCCAAGAATTGGTCGTAAAGAAGATAAAGGAACAACAAAACACTCAAGTCATGATGAACGAATAAATTTATTGCATGAACATATTATATTGATAAACAATTTAAGATAATTCAACATAATTACTCCACATTCCTTGATAATGTAGAATAATAATTTTGTTCTAAAATATTATTTCACTATTACTTTGGAACAACAATTGTGTCCGACGGATTGTGCCAAATAAATTTTTATTAAAAAATACAAGGAAAAGATCAAAAGCATTGACCCAATAATTAGTTGGAAGAAGTGGAAGGAAAGACAAAACATTCAAGTTGTGAAGAACGGGACCACCAAGCGTCGGACGGGATAAATCGGTGTATGCGACATTGGTGCATGGTGGGAAGTTTGAATTTCGATGCATAACCGTGTTCGTCATACCTAAACAAGTATTGTGTTGCAAAACACTCAAGTCATGATGAACGAATTCAGCCAAGCCTCAGACGGGATAATTCGTCGCATGGAACATTGGTGCATGTGAGCCATGCACAACATATCAAGAAAGCGAGGTGGAAGGTTTGAATTTCGTCGAATAGCCACATGCGTCATACCAAAGCAAAAACTGTACTAGGTACATAATGAGAATAAAAAGTTGGACATATTTTATTGAAGAGAACAACAATCAAGAATCGGAAGAATTGATCCAAGAGTTAGAAAGAAAATGAAGGAACTGCAGAACATTCAAGTTAGAAAGAACGGATCAATCAAGTCTCGATCGAACGAGATAATTCGGCAGATGGAACATTGGGGCATGTGAGCCATGCACAATGGTGTAAAGTTAAAATTATTTTCCTTATACGGATTAGGATTAGTGTAAAGTTTTAATTATTTTTCTTATACTATTTAGGATTAATTTGAGGTAAAGCTGGATCTCGAAAATATCAAAAAAAAACAAAATATTAAATTTAAATTAGGGCGGAGGAAGTAGTAAAGTTCTATAATATTACTCTCCAATTTAGTATTACTTCTATCAATAATTTTTATACTTACCTTTATTTTACTCGGTCGGACTCATCGCTCAACGAGATTGAAAATAGGGAAAATTTTAAGCCAGACATATTAGAGTATGTTCGTGTCAAATTCGAGAGACACAGAATGCAATTTCAAACAATCCATTCTTTATACAATGCGGTACTAAAATGGTCATAATAATTTGTGGTCATGCATATGAAAAAAGAATCGTAACTCAAATTCTACGTCTGCCCTTTCAAAATATGAAAGATGAACTATGTTTAGTTTAATTGGTATTTTCAATACATATATAGCTATTATCGTTCCTACAAACGAGGTGGTTCAACATGTTAAATATTTCGTTATGCGGTTGTTGCCCCTATGATTCTACGTACGTAGTAGTTGAATTTAGATAGCATCCACAGTAATTGTTGCATCGGTTGAGAGAGAGTGAGATACTATATAAGAAGATATGCAAACTGATATGGTTTGAGGCCTTTTAATTTTTTTCAAAAGCAAGTTTGTGTCTTCTAAGTGGACAATATTATGTATGGCGTAGTTGTGAGTAATGTACCAGCCCGAGGTTCTATCTTGATTAAGTATTTGATCGGTCTTTACGTATGAAATCGGAGTGGGATTGTCCCTAAACCCGCAAGGTCTGTGGATTGTTGGTCCCATGACATAGTTATCCCTGCCCAGAGGTTAGACGGGGATATTGAAAACTTAAGGGCGTTTCACATAAGTTGGTGGCATAAAGTATATGTAAGTAAACGTACAATCATACACTCTAAAATGGTATGAGGTATTTTGGATGATTTAAAAATCAAACTTGTGTCAGATCGGGTAAAAAACAGATAATATCGTACAAGTGAGATGTACTATATCTGACACAATCACGAGGCCTTGCGAATGATTCAAAAAACAAAATTGTGTAACTGTAATACCTCGCATCCCATATTGCTCATCACTGAATGTGATAAAGGGTACATATGTTAAACCACCACTCTCACATGGTATGAGGCCTTTTTGGTGATATCATAATTAAATCTTTGCGGGCTCAAGTCCAAAGCGGGCAATATCATACCATCGCGACATTTGTGGTCTCGTCATGAGTAACCTCGCCGGCCCAACGGGCAGGGGCTCGGCCCATTAGTGGTTGGATCGTTACAAGTGGTATTAGAGCTGGATGATCTGAAATTGAAAGAACTGAGTGCTATACGGGTAAAGTGCTACACCGTATAAGTGGTGGGAGCCACCTCTAGAATCCTGCACGGATGGTCGCTTATGAGTGAATGAGATAAATGGTATATATGTTGACCATCACTCTCACATGATATGAGTCTTTTTGGGTGATATCAAAGATATAGCTGTGCAGGGTCAGGCCTGAAGCAGATAATATCATACCATCGAGACGTGTGTGGGTCTATCATGAGTAACCTCTCTGGCCTAACAGGCTGAGTCTCGGTCTTCTACTGGTCGGGTCGTTACAGTACCGTGTGGAACAAAGCAGACAATATATATATATATATATATATATATATATATATATATATATATGTAATAATACAATGAGATGTGTACATGACCGATTTTAGATGTACTCAAATAATCATCAAATAATTTCGTTATATTGTAATGTCTTTTAGTAATCTAGACATCAGAGAAATTATGTCGTGGTATCGCCACGAGCTATTACTAGTTAATTGTAAAGTGAAGTTCATTGGCACATAAATTTTTTGAACCAAACATTACTCATCCAAATTTCCAGGACGTTGTGGCAGGAAAAATACATAAGCAACTAACACAGGACGTCTATCTTCATTACCACATAAACAAAAGCGTTAAACATAGAATTGCAAGTACGACAACTAATCTACCAATTGTTAGAGAGCCCTGAGAGGCATTACTAATATCATCACGGCCCTTAGATCAATGTACATGTACCATTCACTTCAGGCTGAAATGGGGAGCCTTTAGATCGATGTACCAACTGAACGGGCCTCCTGGCTAGCTAGCTAGCTTCCATGCATGTCGTAACATTGTGTTTTTCGGAATATGTAAATGGAAGGGCGAATTGGGACACCACTTACTTACATATCACTATATCAGGTAAAATAATTATATTCAAATAACAACATTGGACCATAATATATGTGGAGCGTTTTTATGGGTTCCGTCCATATAACAATAAGACCCAATAAGCGCATATAATTATACAACAACATTCGTGTGTGGTAAAGAAACACAATGTGCTGATGTTGTTTTAAATTTAACATTGTGTGACGCTCTAAAACTTTAGAGAATTTAAAAGAAAAAAATTAGAAATTTGATTTTATTCTGTTTTTATTTTCTTTATTTTTATTTTTTTTTTAAAAGGAAAAGAAAATAGGAATTTTATTATTTCATCGTACATTGAATAGTTAACTTACACGTGAAGAATCGTCAAAATCATGCCTAAAATGCTAAGCATTCATAGCTAAACCATGGTAGACAGATGAATACTCGTACAAACAAACACCGATAATACAAGGTGAATCTAAATATTTTTGCCAATAAAGTTCACCTATGATGGCTTCTTGATTAGAGCCAAAGAGGAAAGAACGGAAGAAACTCCGGTCGTAATGAATGCTATTAGAAGAAAAGTTGCCGGGACGTACGCTCTATTATAGAAGTCATCAAGCTTTAACCGTAGGAGGGCATATCTCGTGTCTGCATAAGAATATTCGTAGAGATCCTCCAAGGTATCCATATTCCTTTTTAAGTCTACTGTAACAGCAAATGCAGCTCCTGCTCCAGTGGCTAGTAGTGCCAGCACAACCTATTAAAATTCTCAAACAAGTTACTCACATGAAGATCCTTGAAATGATATAACAAGAAAGATGAGTATCATTTAACCTTGTCTGCAAGGAAATAGAAAACGAGGTAGTTTAAGTGATTAGCTGATGGCTTCCCTGAGTAGAACTGTTGGATCGAAGATGGCAACTGGAATAAGGTGTAGGCCAATCCTATAATGGATGCCGAAAGTACGTACCTGCAGTAACATCAATTTACTATATTATGTACACCAACAACGTAAGTTTATCCGACTCATATATATTGGAAACCATAATCTCCTGATTATAATTGATGCGAGATACTTTAAACACAAAAGACAATAATATATGTTAGATATATATATATATTACCTATATGAAATAATATCAGAGAAGCGAATCATAGTAGGCACGCCGTAAAGACCTATGACATCGGCAGAGTTGGAAGCAAGAACACTAGTTGACACTATAAGGGAAACCAAGGTGATTATTTTGGCAACCAATTCGACTATTGTTAGGGTTGATTGGGACAAAGGCGGACTAGGTTGGGGATCCTCAACTATCGTTAGTGCCAGTTGAGACGACGACGATTGTTCTGATTGCGGAGCAACATTCTGAGGGTGTGTTGGTAGAGTTGTTCGCGCCATGTGTTTTAGTGATTTTTGTTACACAACATACCTAATTAGGCTAATTTAGTGGGCATATATATACTGTTTTAATTTGTTGCAATGGATTTTAACACTAGGAATTTATCGTAATGTTATTGTCTTTTTACATCAATGACATCTTGATTAACGGTATGCTGTGATAATTATTATGTGTGTACAATAACAAATTAAATGTGCCTGTGATGATACATACTATATATCATAAAGCTTTCTCAGGGCTGTAATATATGCTTGGTGGATTAGTTGTCGTACTTGCACTTTTTTGTTGTTTGCTTTTGTTTATCCTGAGAGCTGAATCATAGAAATCTCAGAACATTTATTGAATCTTGATCGACCAAAATGCCAGCTAAATTTTTTGAACCAAACATTACTCATCCAAGTTTACGTACTACAGAATATTGAGAAGAAAACAAATCAAATGCAAATACTAATTCATACAAATCAAGTCCTGATCAGGTATTATTTCTTACTAACAAATTATCCACCACTGGTGTAGATGAACACGGAAGATCTTTCAGCCGAAGAAGTTGCGTTTCTCTAATATTAACGTTGAGAGATATCTCGATAACCTCGTCAACCGAAGAAGTGGTAACAGTGCACTATAATATCAACCTAATAAAAAATCCTCAAACTTGAATTATGAAATTTAATCATCTATACACTACTAATATAATGGAGGGGTTAAATACATATATAGACCCATAACAACAAATAATTGCATAAAAAGTCACTTTCAAACAACATTTACAAAAGTCCCGCTACAGTAATTTGCTACAGTAGATCCGGATTTCAAAAATTCAGCTACAGTAAATTTAATAAAAAATTGAAATCCGGAAGTTAGTTTCAGTCACTGAAACTAGCAAAAAATGACCGAAACTAGCTGAAATTAGCTAAAAAATGACCGAAACTAGTCGAAACTAGCTGTTACTAGCTGAAACTAATTGAAACTAACTGTTAATTTTATATTGTACTTGAAATTAACAGTTGAAACTAGTTTTTGATTTTATTTTGCAATGAAACTAACTATATAATGATTAAATTCACTTTAAAAACTTATTTATGTTAAACTAAAATAAATAAAAATATGTAAACAAAATTATAAAAATATAAATTATTATTTTCACTGAAAAAATAGTTTAAAAAATGACTGAAACTAGCCGAAACTAGTTGAAATTAACTTTTAATTTTATATTTTTCCTAAAATTAACCGTTAAAACTAGTTGTTGATTGTATTTTGCACTGAAACTAACTATGTAATGATTAAATTCACTCTAAAAACTTATTTATGCTAAATTAAAACAAATAAAAATATGGAAACTAAAATTATAAAAATATAAATCATTATTTTCACCGAAAAACTAGTTTCAGATCGGTTACAATACATAAAAGCTAGTTTCATAAACAAAAATACTAGTTTCATTAATTTCAGCATCACTCCATTGTTAGTTTTATTAGTGCAGCAACGAAAATGTTAATTTTATTAGTTTCAACAATACAAATACTAGTTTCATTAGTTTCAGCAACAACAATACTAGTTTCATTAGTTTCACCATCATAATTGCTAGTTTCATCAACAAAAATGCTAGTTTCATTAGTTTCAACGTCACGACTGCTAGTTTTCAACAGTAAAAAAACTAATTTCATTAGTTTCAGCATCATAAGTGATAGTTTCAGCAAAAAACTGCTAGTTTCAGCAAAAAACTGCTAGTTTCATTAATTTTGGCAACACGAAAAGCTACTTTCGTTATTTTCATCATCACATGTGCTAGTTTCAGCAACACAAATGCTAGTTTCATTAGTGTCAGCATCAGAGGTGCTAGTTTCGGCAACAAAAATGCTAGTTTAATTAGTTTCACCATCATAATTGCTAGTTTCATCAACAAAAATGCTAGTTTCATTACTTTCAACATCACAGCTTCTAGTTTTCAACAACAAAAAGCTACTTTTTTAATTAGTTTCAGCATCATAAGTGCTAGTTTCAACAACAAAATGCTAGTTTCAGCAACACAGATCCTGGTTTTATTAGTTTCGACAAACACGAATGCTAATTCCATTAGTTTCAGCATCACAAGTGAACACAAAATGCTAGTTCATTAGATTTAGCAACACAGATGCTAGTTTCATTCGTTTCGGCAACACCAATGCTAGTTTCAACGAAAAAATGCTAGTTTCGTTAGTTTTCAGTATCATAAATGCTAGTTTCAGCAACACAAAATGCTCGTTTCAGCGCACAGAATACTAGTTTCATTAGTTTCGGCAATGCAAATGCTAGTTTCATTAGTTTCAGCATCACAAGTGCTAGTTTCAGCAACACAAAATGCTCGTTTCAGCACACAGATACTAGTTTCATTAGTTTCGGCAATGCAAATGCTAGGTTCATTAGTTTCATCATCACAAGTGCTAGTTTCAGCAACACAAAATGCTAGTTTCATTAGTGTCATCATCACATGTGCTAGTTTCAGCAACACAAATACTAGTTTCAACACATAAAACCTAGTTTCATAAACTAGTTTCAGACAAAAAGCTAGTTTAAAAAACTAACAGAAACTCTATGCAACTAACTGTTAATACTAGTTTCAACATCATAAAATAATAATTTCATTAGTTTCAACGACTAAAATGTTGTTTTCAATAGTTTCAGCAATAAAAAGCTAGTTTCATAAAAATAAATGCTAGTTTCATTAGTTTTAGCATCACAACTGCTAGTTTCACTAGTTTTCAACATCATAAGTGCTAGTTTCAGCAACACAGATGTTAGTTTCAGCGCCAAAATGGTAGTTTCATTGGTTTTCAGCATCATAAGTGCTAGTTTCAGCAACAATATATGCTAGTTTCATTAGTTTTCGACGAACACGAATGCTAGTTTCATTAGTTTCAGCATCACAAGTGAACACAAAAATGCTAGTTCATTAGATTCAGCAACACACATGCTAGTTTCATTAGTTTCGGCAACATAAATGCTAGTTTCAACGGAAAAATGCTAGTTTCATTAGTTTTCAGCATCATAAGTGTCAGTTCCAATAGTTTGAGCATCATAAGTGTTGGTTTCAGCAATAAAAAAGCTAGTTTCATCGACACAAATGCTAGTTTCATTAGTTTCAGCATCTCAACAACTAGTTTCATTAGTTTTCAACATCATAAGTGCTAGTTTCAGCAACAAAATGCTAGTTTCAGCAACACAGATGGTAGTTTCATTAGTTTCGGCAAACACGAATGCTAGTTTCATTAGTTTCAGCATCACAAGTGAACACAAAATTCTAGTTCATTAGATTCAGCAACACATATGCTAGTTTCATTAGTTTCGGCAACACAAATACTGGTTTCATTAGTTTCTGTATATAAATATTAATTAGGAGATTATTTGGACGTTGGTTACATTTAAAAAATAATTAAATATAATTAGTTAGTAATTAATTAACACTAATAGACGTAAAAGACACCATTAGAAATCAGTTTAGCGAGAAATTGGAGTCCAATTTCATATTCTGTTCCAGATTAGAGAGATTTTAGAGACTGCTTGGTTAGAGTTTAGGGCACCAAAAAATAGAATGACCTTTTTTGTAAGATGTATTTTGGAGACTACTTGATTAGATTCTAGGACACCAAAAAATAGAATGGCCTTTTTTGTAAGACTACTTGTATTTTAGGGCAAAAAAAAAATAGAATGACCTTTTTTGTAAGATGTTTTTTAAAATGGTTGTTTTAGCAATTAGGTGCTCTAGAGTGGTTCTTTTATGTAATTTTCTCATAATGGGTGGAGAATTGGACAATTATCCCTCACTAAAACTGTAATATCCAAAATGTGTTTTTTTTTTTATTTCAAAATAAAATATGTGCAGAGTCAAATTTAAACCGAACAATATCATATCGGGATGTGCGGACGACAAGGTCCGGGTCATTTAAAAAAGAACCCAAAGTAGGCAAACATGTACAAAATATTCAATACAAATGCATGCAAGGTAGAGAAAAGTGGAGTCATCTCGAAATCTTTTGTACTACATATAAATCCAAGTGAATTCATACAAAACGTCTCTATACATGTAGTCATGTACACATGCGGAAGGAAATTTTGATACAAACTTGGAGGCTAATATTATTAAATCGACTTTTAAAAGTGTAGAGACTACTTGGTCCACTCGAGTTCTTTTCTGCAGGATTTGAGCAATCTTAATTATTGGTGATCATGACTTTGTTGATCGATTAAAGTTTGCTTTAGGATAATCTCGAATCCTATTCATATGTTTATACAAATGTCAAGTGTGAATAAATAATTAATTATACTACTAATCAATTTCTGTTTTGAGGTTATCATTTGATTACTGGCGTTATCACTGACGTCTTTGGTCCATTATAGTACTACTAATGATCCTCTCATTCCACAATTTTATAAATTAAAACATTGATCTCCCAATTTTATTTTACTAAAAACTGGAAACGAAGTTCTTAAAGTTGAATTTGGCCAATAAAAGAGATACTAAGTTAGTACTAGATCTACATATTTCACAATAATCTATATACACAAATACACAAATGTAGCACTTCACTTTTAGATTTTAATAGTGGAAATTCAGTATTTTCTTTTCCAACCATTAATTTGCAAGGACGCTTCGAGCCTCCGACCACAAGCGTCACTAATCAGTCGGGATGCTATTTTTGTTGGACCTCAGATTACTTGGTCGAACTCCAATCATCGACTTTAGGTTACTCTGATACAGTACTTCCAAATTGGATTGGACCGTGAATTATTTAGTAATACGCCCCAAAATTTACCCGAATGATTCCTCCCATGCTTGTGAGACTCGATGTGAATAAAATGGTCAAATATTTAATACTAGTCACTATATGAGTAAACAACAAGGTGAAATAGTAAAAAATGGATCACTTTTGTGAAAGTGCAACTGAAACCGACAAGGTAAATGATAAATACACACGACTCGATCGTTCGAATTGACTAGCTACGTACAAAAAGTCCACAAAACATGCAGTGAAGAAAAATGGAAAGAAAAATAATTCCAACACAATTAATTAATAAATAGCTAGCTTTCATTTTCATATGATAAGAAATGTAACAGGGTGTTATTAATATCCAACTATCTAGTTTCATCTTACCAGCAAACACCAACTCATACAACACATGCTATTTAACATCAACCATCAAATCTTGCCCAAAGGCCATACTCAATTTCTATATCAACCAAGTAATACATTTTCATCTAGGTCTAAATTGGTTATACAATGGGTAAGCCGTAAACAAAGATGAATATCGATTGGATCTACAGAAGTTTGTTAGAATATCCCACATCACTTGTGAGAGCTATAATTAGCACATATATAAGTTGGATAACCTTATCACCTTAACAAGGCCTTTTAAAGTGTTATTAGCCCAACTTCAATATGGTATCAGAGCCAAGGTTGATGATGAGTGACCCAACCGATGCTAATTCCGGCTTGCCCAATGATGGCATTTATGATTCCACGTGTAGAGCCGACTAACCGCGGCCTACTCGTGAGGGAGCGTGTTAGAATATACCACATCACTTGTGAGAGCTATAATTAGCACATATATAAGTTGGATAACCTTATCACCTTAACAAGACCTTTTAAGGTGTTATTGGCCGAACTTCAATAAACTTATCTATCCATGATTTTTTTTTTAATGCATGTACTAACCTTGGAGAATTACGGTATAGTTTAGGCAAGTTGCCACATAAACTCTACTCTTTGTTCGTGGGGTTTGATTACTTGTTATAGTAACATTGATTTCAGGACTAGTATTAAAGTACAGGAGATTCAAATTTTAAAAACAAACCAACCTATTTATATACTGTAGTTTAGCATACAAGTGGACTAGTATGGAAAGACAGTCAATGAAATTCCAGAATAGTACTTGTACTACTACTACAAGTACTGTAGTAATAATAATAACCTACAAGTCAATCAAGTTTGAAAAGTTTCAGAAGTGGTCCAACAAATTAAAAATCTTCAAATATGGATCCCAAGAACATGAATCATCAACATTTTCAGGAGATGTGGGGCACCTGGTACGTAGTATAAGCTCCATCAGAGAATAATATACATCATGCACCATTAAAAAGAAAGAAAAAAGACCTTCCATTTGCGCATAGTACGTTTTAATTGTTATCGCCACATTTTGCGTCCAAAAAGCACAACCATTTTCAACGCACAAATAGAACTCATGTCTCCTTAGACAAGATCGATCCACCATATTTACAGTAGTATAGTATGTAATGTAAATTCACTGTTAAATGTGATTTTGTGTCACATTTGCATGATTTAAATACCCATAAATCTTCAATCAAGATTTTCCCGGCTTAAAGGAACTCAACTTAACCCACCGCAATAATATATGACCAAATAGATAAAATCACAAATTTTGATTGAATGACTTGTGGTTCGAGATGCTACGACTAGTAGCATTTAGCGGCTTAGGTTGCGCAAAATGCGGACTCAACCCACCATAAAAATAATAATTTATACAACAAACATTTGTAGCTATTTAATTAGTAATTAATCACGATAAAAAAAATATTTTAAAAAATAGACATCATCTATGTCCGAACCAAGTGGGGTCTCAATGATTTGTTATTTTATCTTATAATTATGGGTTGATTAATATATTCATCTGAAGTACTAATATTATTGGGGTGAGTTGAGTTTTCAAATGATTCTACGTATAAACAAGTCGCACCACTCAGCCGATATGAGTTTTAGGGGCCGGATTAACATTAATTAAGGTTCCTTCAATCATTATTTGGCCCAATATCAAGTAGGGCTTAAAACATAACGTCCCAGAGCGTTTTGACTTTTTACAGTCAACATATTCGAAATTTGACTTCAAATTAATGTTAAACTATAATAGTAAATATTTATTAAAATTATATTAAATTTTCATCCTAAAATTTCATATGTAATTTTGTTAAATATTTTACCATTGTATTTCGTTAAATATCTAAATATTTTGTTTATTTTGTAAAAAACCTAAAATGTAGTATTATATTAAAAACGGAGGTAGAGTGCGCAACTGAGCACAAGTCTAACTATTCTTTCGACTTCTACTACTAAAGAATGCGCAGAACACAGCTGCACACCGAGTACAATTTTACGGAAATACCCGGAATTTTTTGCTTACTCGATGGTTATTGTTGTTTTAAAAAATTTATTGGAAAAGCTAAGGAAAAGTAATTGCAAACCAAGCTCTCGTCCTATACAATCTTTTCTCACTCATTCATTCACTCCTAGTACTAGCTACTACTAGTGTCCCTTAATTGGGACCAAACTCTCATGCTATTACAACATGATGATATCCATCTTAAATCTCTCGCAGCAATCTGGACAGGATTCCCAATAAATAACAAAAAGAAGGAAGAAAAAAATAAAATTCAATCAATAATAAGTAGAGAAGTATAGAGAGCAACAATCCAAAATGAGAGAAGTCGATACCAATCGCCCACTTCTTCCACATTCAAATCTTGAAATCCATCTTCATTTAGTAGCCCTCTCACTGTCACATATTTCATATCCCCAGCTGCAAACCAGATAACTGTTACAATCTCTTCATTACAATATCCCAATTCTTGGGAAAAAAAAAAAAAGAAAAACTACTCCTGTACAAGCTACTAACGCATTAAAGCATAAACGCATGTTACGCATCGATAATAACATTCTAATTCTACGTTAAGTGTCTACTGCGTGTTTGTTTCTGGTGCATAATGTGCTGAAAAATGCATATTCTGATTTAAATTTATGAGAATGGACTAAAAAATTACCTTTTCGGCTTTACCGGGTATTATTTTGAGCTGGAGAATATAGTTAGAATAATGTTTTGAAAACAAAATTTCCATTATTCTGCCATAAAATAATACTTTCAAGAATCATTTTGCCAGCAATCATGAAATGCCACCCCAGATTGAGCCAAATACAGCCTTGAGCATTAGCTGAAATTCGAGTGCAATGTGAGATTCACGTTTCGGAGGGCGTGTCACCGGTGACCTAATACTACTAACATTTAAAAGATTCTAGAAGTCTCTAATGGTGCATAAAGTATCGTACCTAGAGAATAAACATGTTGTACCGTATAACAAACATTTTACCACTCCGCTCGTACATACAAGGAACCGACGGTCCAAAACTTTCCAAGTATAGTAAAATTAAACATACTGTTAGTAATAATCAAACAGTAAAAATTAATAAATTACCTGCATTATTAGTAACATTACTGAGAACTATTCTGGCCATCATCTCCACTATCAGTCCCTTGAGGCTGCTGTTGATGTTGTTGCTGATGCTGCTGGTGCTCGGGATCAATACTATCCGAATTCAAATTCGCACCGTTTCTCGAAAACGCATTCATGGCCGCCAACATCCCCAAATTCCACTCCGCCTGCACCCCTAGCCCCAGCTGCTGCGTCTGCAACGGGCTCGCCCTTATCCCCGCCGCCTGAAACTCCAATTCCCCGAATAATTAAACCGCGGCATAAACGCCTGAACATTCCCGCTATGCGCCGCGAACGGCCACATCTGTGCGGCCGCAGACTCCGTCTGACCCGACCCTGACCCGGATCCAACCGTCGTCAGCGTCTGCCCGCCGCTCCCCGTCACCGGAAGCATCCAGAAGGTGCTGGAAGTGTGAATTGGTTGCTTGAACGGCTGCTTATGCGACGAATTGGGCGAACTTGTCCCTTCCCCTTGCGAATTGTTGGTGGAGCCTTCTTCCTTGAACAAATCCTCTCTGAACCTCTTCCCTAAGTAATTCTCAGTCTCCTCCTGGCCGCCGCCGCCTCCTGGAATTGAGTTCACGTCGGTGATTTGAGCTGGTTGTAGAAGGTGAGGAGTTTGTGGATGGTGAAAACCTAACATGTGAGAGAAATTCTGCTCGTAGGGGTGCTGGTGAGCTAATCCGAGCGCGCTGTGGAACGAATGAGGCGCGGATTTAGACGGCGGAGCGGAGAGCGAGCTGCCGGAGCTTCGGAGCGAGATGTTAAGTGTGGAGAAGTTGGCTGGGATAGTTCCGGTGCCCGTGGCAGCTATTATAGCTGGCTCAGCTTGCTGTAGCAGCCACTCGATTGTTTCACCGTCAGACTTGTGGCCGAGCTCTCGAGTGAGCTGGAAGACTCTGGCGGCGCAGGTGGCGGGCATGCGGATGCGGCGGCCGCGGCCGTCGACTTTGGTGTGGCGGTCTTTGGTTGGTTTTTTGGGTGGGGGTTGGGGAGGTTGTTGTTGTTGTTGTACTTGCTGCTGGAGTGGTTGTACTTTTTCAATTTGCTGTTGGGTTGTGTTGTTGTCTGATCTGGTGGCGATGGCTAAGGAGGCGTCGAGGGAGCCGGTGGAAGGGGAGGGGGAGGGAGGTGGGGGGTTGTTGAGAGAAGCGGTGATGAATGGTGGAGGGCGGTGGCCATGGAGGCGGTGGAGGAGGTGAGGAGGCGTGAGATGGTAGGAGGAAGGGGTGGTGGTGGTGGAGGAGGTGGTGGTGGTATGGTCTGATGATTGTTTGGTGTTTGAGTTCTGAGTAGAATCAGTGAGTTCCATGTGGGGGTGGGGTGTGGCTAGGGTGGGGTAAACTAAGAATTTTCTTGGTGGGTTCAGTTTTGATTGATGATATTTTGATTTCTTTTCTTTTTCCTCCCTATCAATCTTCATTCATTTAATATCATCATCACTTTCTCTCTCTCTCTCTATTTCTTGTTCTGTGAGAGAAAGAGACTTCTGCTAGCTAGTACTACTACTACTATAAACTATACCATGACTTGTAGTGAGTCATTTTTTTCAAATATTTTTTATAAATTGATTTCTAAAAACATGAATATCCACTGAAGAGAGTAACTTGATTATTGTGAAATTTTAGTTTTGTTTTTCTGATAAGTTAATGTGAATGAAAAGAAAAAGAAGAGAGCTTTATTATTAGATTATTTATATACTTTGTTTAGTGTGTGGGGACTTGGAAGAAAGGAGTGGGATTGACTGTTGTTTTGTTTGACACATGGTGTTTGTTCTGAGTTTGGGGAGTAGCAATATAGCATTAGGCTCACATAGCAGCAAGCACAGTAGTACTATCACAAATCACAAATAATAGTATAACCAAGTAAGCCACTCGTGGGGTCTTTCTTCTTCTTCTCCTACAACATTACTACATGTCATGTGAAACTAATGTGCTTGTGCTTTTTAGTTTTTTTTTACTTAGTCCAATGACATTTTGTTACACTGTCTCACTCACACCCTCACACTAGTGCAAATATATACAAGTAACATGACATGTAATACTCTTGCATTAGGACCACATTTTGTTGTATCTTTACTATATGGTAGGAGTAGCTCATTAGATTTCATACTTTTGACAGTTTGCTCTTGTTACTTACAGAACCAAGAACTCAGAAAATTACCAATGTAAAATGCACATGGAAACAGGAGAGGTGGCAGAAGGAGAGGTGGCAGAAGGAGAGATCGCTATGGCTCCAAAAGGACACAGATGAAATGATTATGATTTAGTTGAGATTAATGAGCATTGAAAGTGATGATTAATGTTTGTTGTTGGTGTTGATTGTCATTAGTAACCAGAATTAGAAGAGAGATGATGATACTCAATAAAATTGGTGTTTGTGTTGTTATGTTATGAAGGATCCCAAATTCCCAGGGTGGCTGGCAGCCAAGCCAAGGCAGACAGCAGAGACAGACAGGTAATGAGAATCATCAGATGAGATAAAAAGAAAAGAAAGAGCATCTAATGAATGAATCCTCAATGCACCAACACTATTCTTCTCTCTTGTAGTAGTAGCATTTTCTACAGCTCATACCAACAACTCAAATACTCACCGGTCACCACCATTCCTTTTATTTCTAGCTAGTTCCAAAAGGAGAAAGAAAACTGCTTACTATTTTAATAAATTAATATATTTAGCCATATCTGCCAGGAGGCGGAATATGACCAAACGGTCAATCAACCAGCTCCAAAGAATTGCTATCTTAATTAATGCATCTTTTATTCTAAAAAAAAAAAATACCAGCTCCAAGAATTGCATATATTATTATTAAACTAATAAATAGTATGTGGCACAATATCGAACCACTACGTTTTATTAGTTGTGCAATTAAATTTCGAAATTATTACTAAGCATAGATAAGAATGATGAATATATAAGCATAGATACAATACTAATGGTACGGATACAGCATAATTTTACCGATACCTCAATAGAAAAGTAGTAACTCGTTCTTCGGCTATAGGTTCGGCATGGGAAATATCACAGGTACTAATTGAGTAGATACGGTTTCCATGCACCCTAACATGTTGAAGTGTCGATAAATATGTGTACCACTAGGTATGAATAACAATTTAATGAAAACGAACTTTTTCAAAATTTACGTACAGCCTAGTCATTTATATCAATGTGTAATCTCATCATACCGCCAAGACAAAACTTAGTCAACATGACGTATAAACGCATTGTTTAATGCCCCGAGGGCAAAAATCTCATTATATGGGAAACTACTATCTAGCAGCCTCGGGGGAGAGGGCTTGGTTGTTCATAATGTCGCCAACCAGGGACGGATGTACTCATAAGCCCATGGGTGCAAGTGCACCCATAAGAAAAAAAAAATTGCCACTAAATAGCATATAATAATTTTATTTTACCCCCACCAAGTTCATTTTTTTGCACACATAAGTTTTTAAAATTTATTTTGCACCCTTTAAATTAGTTAGTAGCATATATAATACATGAAAATATGTACTATTATGTATAGTTATATTAGTAGGTATAAAAATAATAGGAATGCGTAGAGATTAAATTTCTACCTATCTCCAATTGAATAATAATTGAAGTCGGAGTAGTCGATAAACATCGTATTTCATGAACATTATTGAAATATTTGTCCGTTTTACTATTTTTAGGTCAAAACTAATTGGTTTGGTATATAAAATTGTAAAAGCACTGTATATTAACGGAGATGTTTTGTTACGAAGTCTATTATAAAATTAATAAGTGTTTATTCTAAATGACTAAGAATTTATTGTAAAAGCACTGTATATTAATAAGTGTTGACGGAGTAATTATTTATTTTTTTATAATTAATTAATTAATTTTTATTATTTTTAATAATAATTAATATATATTGCGTTCATTTGCCCCACTAACAAAAATTTCTGGATCCGCCCCTGTCGCCAATATGAGCGTCTCATGGGGATTTAAATATAATAATGTGATTTATTAATATATCATTTGAAACTTAACCTGATGAGTTATAAGGTGGTATGGCGGTAAGGGTGCTGGAGTAGTACATGAGAGTTTGGAGTTTTGAACTTTGACGAAGCCATAAGGTAATATAGGCATAATTGGAGTTATATGGTTGGTATAAAATGTATTTAGAGTTAAGATGGTAAAGAAGTTGTGTAGGAATAATATTAATAGGATAGTTAGATTTACTTTTAAAAAATGAAATCCTTTGTATATGAATTTTAGTGGTAAAAAATGACACATGTAACATATATGTGGTGTCACATAGATAGTGAAGAGATAAAGAGTGTTAGATGTTATAGAGAGTTTTTTAGGACTTCTCCATAGTTAGCTCAAAAGTTGAGCTCAACTACGCTATGTCAACATTCCACTAACTTAATCATCTTCTCTTCTAACGTACTCCAACAGTTGCCTCTTTTTCATTTATTTTATTATTTTTTTTATTTCCTCATCTTTTTTTTTTTTCCATTATTGTTTTTCAAATTCAGTATTCATTTCATTTTAAAACATCATATAATACTTCAAAATGCAATAAATATTAGAAAATATTCTTAATAAAATATAGTACAATATATTCTCAAAAAAAAAAACACTTGTGAAAAATTAAAAGTTAGACAATAAATATAAAATATTACATAAATTGAAAATTAAAGGTTGAACAATAAACATAAACTATTACATAAAATGTGACCCCTACTTGTAATAAGAATTATGTAATGTAATGGCTTATTTTACAAATTCTATTTATTATTTTTATTTATGCATTATTAAATATGAAAAAAAAAACATAAAAATGAAAAAAAATAAAAAGACAGCCTCTAGTGCCTAGTAGTATATGTATCAACTCCCTAATTGCGACTCTGATGGAATCGGTCTTGGGGAGTTTTAAATTTAGGATTCAAATTTGTGGACCACAATGAATTTATGAGTCTTGAGATTGTTGGTTTTTAACACAATTTTATCAATTTCATCCTAAATATAGGATCGGGGAGGTTACAGATATGATCCGAGATTTGCTATACTACAACTTTAACAACATTAAGATGTAAAAGGAAAAAAAACAAAAAAGGAAATAAAATAATATTATAAGAGTTGAGTTTGAGCTCAAGTTCAACTGTTGGTAACGTTAAGACTCTATTGGAGTCGCAACTTGGGGATCAACTCCCTAACTTCGACTCTGATGGAGTCGGTCTTAGGGAGTTTTAAATTTAGGATTCAATTTTTGTGGACCACAATGAATTTATGAATTTTGAGATTGTTGGTTTTTAACACAATTTTATCAATTTCATCCTAAATATAGGATCGGGGGAGGTTACAGAAATCATGTAACTAGTGCTCTTAACCTTATGAAAATACGAGAAAATACAAATAAAAAAAAAGTTTTACAACTAGTTTTGTTACTCGCGCCCAACTGGGTTGAGTATCGTGGAATTCGGCTCAAGCTAAATAACACACAAGCCTGGTTGTTAAGGAAATGAGTGAATTTTAAGCTTGAGCTCGAACTGAGCCGTATGTTTTTGTACTCGAGTTCGGACATGAGCCTAACTCGTGAGTCATGATAAAAATAGAATAAAAATAACTGGACTAAGTATCGTCGAATTCGGCTCAAGCTCAAATAACACACGAACCGAGTTCTACTTGTTAAGGAAATGAGTAAATTTTAAGCTTGAGCTCGAACTGAACCATATATCTCTGTACTCGAGTTTGGACATGAGCCTAACTCATGAGTCATGATAAAAATAGAAAAAGAAAAGTGTCGCAGGGCTTATAAAATCCAAAATCTAAAAGGGTATGAATGTGTGGCAAATTACAACCGCATCGAGACCATTACCAAGCCAAGTCCTCATTAGTAAAATGAGTTAAAAAAAAGATTAAATTGAACTCCAACTTTTTTATCGAATGAACCGAGTACTTACTCGACTCACTTGATATAGTACTCCTTTTGTCCAATAAAAAATACCAAGTTTGATTTTTTTATGAACGAAGTTTAACTTTAAATTTCAATTAATTTTAAATTATAATGATAGAATATTTAATAAATTATATTATGAAAATTTAGGTTCTAGATTTTTATAATAAGATTTCGTCAAATACTTTATTATTATAGTTTAAGAGTAATCGAGAGTTAAAGTTAAAAACTTTTAAAAACTGTAGGAAAAATTAAAGTGGGGCGGGAGAATATTAATACTATGCTAGTTTGTGAATTGTGGAACATAAAAAAGTATTTTTGCAATTGGGTATCGGAGACAAAATGAATAGTATAAACTCGTAATATTGTTGAAGCATTTCACGCTGCAACTTTTCATAATGGAATTTACATTATTTTACATAATCATGTGGCAAAAATGGGTGAAACAATACCCTTTCTGCAAAACTGTAAGTATGTATTTATTCGTTTGTTGTTTTTCATATTTCCAGCAGTTTTATTCAAAATCACTCGCTCTCCATTTTAATGAAATTTTGTGAGCAAAATTAGCTAAGTGGCCAAACACAACTTGATCGTTACGTTGTGTTTATATGGGAAGATATTCTCTATTTACAATGACACATCAATCAAATTATTTACATGACTGTTAGCGTAATTCGTAACTTAGCCATATTTAAGCACTCCGATAGCGATGTCTTCAAGCATACACCTTCGTTCACATTAAATTTTTTGTGTACTCTCGCTTTCTCATAATTAGGACTAACATTTCATCTCGCGGAAGAGAGCGAAAAGTCTAGAACGCAATTAAAACTTTACATTGCTAACATATGAAAATATATAGTACTCTGTTTCATTACAAAGTTAGAAAAAGTTCCTAATGAAACTATTTATCGTAACCTTTGACCACGTATAACTTTTAAACTACATTAGAGAAAAATATAATAAAATTATATTATGAAAGTAAATGGAGTATATTTTCATAATCAACTTTTGATTTATATTGATACGGATTAATTTAAAATTTATACGTGGTCAAAGATTGCAATAAATAGTTATCTTATGAACTTTGTAAAGAAATGGAGGAAGTATTAATTTATCACACATGAAACCATCATGCTCAATGTACAAAGTGAATGAGTAAACATTTAGTTTATTTCGAATTTAAAATTTATCTACAAATAAATTAAATTAAATTTAGTTGTATTCCATTTATATTTATATTTTTATCAGTTTATATAGTATATGAAAAACTAAATAATGAATAATAGTATGAGAAAAATATTAAAATACTAAAAAACAGACAAACATGTACAACGGTACAAGTCATCATCAGCAATAATCAGCCTTGTCAGTACCACCCTGGACCCTACTTTCCGAAATGTTATTAAATTTGAACAGATAATCATCTAATCGTACTCCTAGTAGTATAATATTTCACATGTACATACTTCATCCTCATATGTTTTAATCATCATACTACTAACAATATTTAATTTAGGTTCTTAAATTTTTATAATTTTTTTAAACATCAAAACTTTCATTAAACCCAAAAAAAGTACATGAATAAGAGGGGTATACCCCAATCGTGACACAAGATATATCACAAAGATCAAGTACACAAGAGGGTCCAAATAGCCACTGAAGCTACTGGAAGTGACAAGACGGCACGAAACCCGAAATACTCTAGCTAAGCTATGATCTACGGAGAAACTAAAACTCAAGCGAAGACTGTAACAAAGTCTCATCCGAACTCCAGAAACAAAATTTATGATTCGAAAATCGAGTCCGCACTCCCACAGCTCCCAGGGCGATGATGCATCACCACAACCCCACTTCCAACTCATGAGAGCGACAGTCTAAAACACTTGAATTCCCGCTTGACACACATCCCTCGGGTTTAAATGAAACAAAGGTGAACACGCCAAAGCCGGGGCTCCAAGCTTGAACAATCTGTACGTCCCTAGCAAAACCAAAACGCACACAAGTAAAACCAAAGTTAGTTGCTAGTACCCAATCCAGTAACTCGGAGTACGCAACGCCACAACCCATGTCGGCACGCCACACAGGCGACTCCCCCGTCCCAATTATTTCCTTAAGTTTGTCTTGTTGATTTTTTTTGTCACGTTGACCTCTAATTAATAACAGGATTGATTTACACATTGATTTACATACCAATCATTTTAATCCGTTGATCTTACTTATTCAATTTCAATATGGTGCGTACATGTGTTATTGTTTAATTAAAAGATGTAGGGTTCGAATCTTGTTGGCGTAATTAATCTATATTATTTGTACCATTATTTTAATTGAAGATATTGGGTTCGAATCTTATTGACATAATTTATTGATTTAATTTATTATCTTCTTATATCTTTATTGTTTAACACAAAGTTTTATGGTCGTACTATATTTAATTTAAAAATAATTATTATATGTTCTTATAAAAAAATACATACTTCCTCCGCCCAATTATAATAAATGTAACACTTGATTTTGTTGACTTTTTTTATGGTCATTTTGACCTTAAATTATTTTTAATGGCAAGAAATAATGACGCGCATGACAATATATTCAACTGATGAAGAACACCAATTAACATGTGAAAGTTGCATTGTAGATTTCGATGTTGAATGTTCCATAACCTACAGATGTATTAGATGGTTCTTAGCTCATTGGAAGAATACTTTTCGTACGTCTAATATCGTTCAAATCAAAACTATTCATTGCATAAATAAAAAAACTATATACATTTATAGGACACCATCTATGTTAAGTTCAATTACTCAATTAATTATTTTTGGTTACGTTTGAAATCATTATGCATGTGAAGATTATATATTTACTCCATTCATTTCAACACATTATTTAATAAAACAACAGTGTTCTACAAGATTACACTTCACACGTGTGACGCAGTTTCTAGTAATTCCTAAATCTTAACGAAAAAATAATTGATAAAATTATACAACGAAAATAGACATACTATGTTTTCATAATATATTTTTTATAAATTAATTTTTCATTATAATTTAGAAGTAAATGGAGGTTAAACGGAAAAAAAAATAAAAAAAAAAAAAAACGTAAAGAAGGCTGCGACATATGAGTAATAGATACATATTTATATCACAAGATTTATATAATATTTCGTAGCACTATAAGATTTTCTAATATAATCACCCTTTCTTAATGGATTCAATCATACATACTCCCTCTGTCCTAAAACAGTTGCACCATTTTACCATTTTAGACGTTCCGTTAGAGTTGCACAATTTCATTTCTTGGCCATTTTGGGACATGTATATAACAATTTTATTCCACAAATACATTTGAGTGGCCATAAATCACTAATAAAGTAAAATCAACCTCCAATATCAATATAAATCAATTTTTGACTCCCCTCCTTATTTTATGTGCTGAAAATTAAATGGTGCAACTGTTTTGTGACGGAGCAAGTATTATTAGGTAGGACCTAGGTTCTTTCCTTTTCCTTTTAGTAATAATGAAGGAACATTTGATTATGTTTTTGTTCCAGTTTTGCAAATCTATATATTGTTATTTCCAATACCTGGTACTTCATTATTATAATATCACGATCATTAATCAATTTAAATCGATAATTTTGAACTGGCAAGAGTTGTCATGAACTCATGGTTGATCGTCAAACGGTATACTCAAGGATGGACCAACTCATAGGATTGGGATGGACTTCGGTCCGGGATCACCCAAAACATTCAGAAAACAATAAAAATTTGTGGCTGTGTTTGTTAAATTTTTGCATACACACGGATTAGCCATGATCTTCTGGATCTATTCTTCGGTGTTTACTAACAACATAATCAACACGTGTGATTATTAACACTCCACTTTATTATCGCTCTTGCACATACTGTAAAAAAACATTTTAATGGTACACTTATCCCAAGTTTGATCGATACCAGTCATGCTTAGTTCAACCTGGTTCAATCTTTACAGTTTTATAGTACTTCGTATGTATGAATAGCCAAAAGTATGGTGATAAATATTGACTCATAAATCATACTACACGTATAGACTTTTTGGTTTTTCTTTTTCAACGACCCACAATACTCGCCTCCCCGGACAATATTTTGCGTGCATAACAAATCAGTACTGGTACCATTGTAATTTGTAGTGTATCCCACAAAAAGGATAGTGGGATTCACTATTGATGCATCATATCAGCCTTTATCTGGTTTCCCATAGATAAAGCAAAAAACCTCTGATAAGGACCCTTCAATTTTCTTCCCTCTTTAATTCTTCACCAACTAACAATATAATTCAAATTAATTTGTACCATCACATTTTCAGAAATAAATAATAATAGCATCCTATAAACAAACACCAGTACTGTCAGAAATTATTTATAGCCCTCCACATGAACTTACCTTTTCAAGTTAAAAACTCATCTAAATGGCCACAAACACTCTGCCCTCAGTTTCTCTAAATTACTCTTAGAGTAGTAAAAATAATTAATGGTGCTCAGTAATTAATGTGTTTTAACACAACCAATCAATATCAATGTTGATTGTCTCATTTTTTTCTGTTCCCATTAACTTTCCCCACTTTGGGCCTATTCAGATATGAACAATATAACAGTGCCAAGTCAAGTACACTCTGAGAGGTAATTTTGTGAAAGTTACTGTTTACAGTTTGAGAGGGTGGGCAAAGGGTACAGGTAGGTTTGACTCTTTTTTCCAGTAATAAAAGTATAGTACTCCTAGTAGTACTAGTAGGTGTCACCCCAAGAAAGGCCGATGGTAAAAAGTGAAAAAGAAAAGAATACTACCAGATGAATGGGACTTTTGTACCTTTCATTGGTTTCACAAAGTGTGTAAAGTCCCTCTCAGCTCAATGGAGCTGGTTTGGTTTTATCTACGCTAAGTCGTATCGTGTCTATCTGGGAAGATTGTTGTTCGATGTAATATAAGAATAGATATATATCGTTACAATCTTTTTGTAAAATGATATTTAAAAAAAAGAAGAGATGTCTCAACCGATCAATTTAGGTTTCTTTTGTTGCATATTTTGTTGTATACGTTATTATACAAATGATACACACCAATTTTTATCATTTTTCGAGATAAATTTTGTAAAATGAATTTTGACAAAAACAGAGTATTGTTTTCGGACTATCCTATACGGTCCAATATATGCGAACTATGGGTCCTGCCTGTAAATTCTAAAATACTCTAATCCTTTATGCGTTGGGCCGATTAAGGTCATCCTGTATAGATAATAGGCGGCTATAGACTGGACGGAGACTCTCGATTATCTGATATGGACTTTGAATTCGGAGGGAGCAGGCCCAACTCTACAAAGCTCAAGCCTCAACTTGCCATATTGTTCACCCCGGAGTGTAGGCATGTTATGTAAACCAGCCGAGTTGAGTTTTCACCAGGCTCAGCTTGGTAAGTAAGCTTTTTTTTTTCACATTGGCTCGAACTCGAGTTTCACCACTTGGGCTCGAGTTCGAGCCCAACATATATTTTTCCTATCCGAACTCAAAAATTGACAAATTGAAATTCAAAAAGCTTGAATTTAACTCGGCTCTTGACCTCGACCGGATGAATGTATCGAGTGGTTCTGAGAGGGAACTGTGTTTGGGTTAAATTCTTGAAGATTTCTGTAGATCGATCGAACGTTTTCTTGGCACTGAACCGTACTTCATTGTGTCTGTTTGTTGAAGAAGATTAAGGTTTTTGTGGATTAATGGAGAACACAAAAAGGACTGATTAGTTTCTTTGTGCTAATTCTTGATTGAAATCGAAAACAAATGGATCAAAATGTTTGGATTTCTGCCTGTGCCCGGTGTCAAGTTTACTCCCAGCAACCAAGACCTCATAGCCTACTATCTTACGTACTCAAAAACTATTCGGCCAACTCGTTCTTCCCAACTTCATCAAAATCTTGGATAGACAGATGCACGGGGATCAACTCCCTGGGAAGTTTTAATCGACGACGATCTGTGGGATTGCATTTATGATTATATGGTTCTCAAGCAGAAAGAAATGTAGGTTTTGAGCAGATAAATCCGAACCGACAGCAAAAAACACGCTGTGAGGACAGCAGGTTGTTGTTGGTACTTGGTACATGGGGCGGGAAGCAGGTGAGGCAGGACATCAAGGCGTGCGGACAGGTTATTGGAAACATGAAGAGTTTCACGTGGTTTTTCTGGTACAAGCACTCTATTAATCGGCCTTTATGAATCCGTACTTTGTTGAATGTTCCAGTTTGCTGGCTAAGCTTAGCACAAGGGACGGATAGTTGAAGACTAACAGGGCAGGTGGAGGAGGATGCATGCGTACTCCATGGATAACACTGATCGATTTGGTTCTATGTCGAATCATTGTTGACAATTTCCTGAAAAAAAGAAACTAGTACTATTAATCTACTATTGTTCTTGATGAATTTGTTGGACTGAAGAAAAGGAAATACTACTGCTGTGATCAAACCATGGATGATTGTGCTTGAATACTGATGCTGATCAATTAAGAAGTTATTGAACAAGTAGTGATCGATCCAGTTGATTCCTATGCTTATGGATCAGATGTTGGTCATGAGAGTGGTGATGCTTTGGAAGAATTTCTGATTACAGACGAGTTTGCTGCAGAAGGGGAGCAGTTTCTTGCAGAGTGTGGTTTCAAGAATGTTGGTGGGAGTAGGAGAGACGAGACAGTTGGCGCAGGTCTTGATGGATTTGTAGGTGCTGCAATGAACAAAGGGATTTTCAGATGAGTGAATTTGGTGAAGTGGAGTGTGGTGGCTGTTTGACATAACCTGCAGTCCTGAGATTAGTCATTTACGCGCCACCTGTAGTATATATTATTCTGTTGCATTAGAGCCTGGTATCTATGTAGCAGCTACAAGCGTCAGAGAGAAATTGAGAACAGAACACTCAGAATGTGTAGTAATAGACTAAAACAAATATGCATGTGTAGAAAGCAATCTAAGCGAGTACATACATGAGAAAGGAATAAGCACTGTATGAAGACTGTGACATCTAAGCACATACATGACAATACCCAACATGTTTCAGATCCTCACAGAGCTGATCATCAGTATCCAAATTTGAGTTTCTATAGCTATTTGAAACAACATTTTTATTAGTGATCAAGTGAAGAGTCCTGTAGATAATATGGCTTATAGTGTCTGTTCTCTACAAAACTCACATGCAAGACATAGTAGTTATGTTAGTTTTGTGAAGCTGGTATTATCTTCTAATTTGAATGAAATTAGAAAAGCTTCAGATTTGTGCATTAGTTTTGTGAAGTTATCTCATAACTAGACTAGGGATTTCAGTTGTACAAGTAGCTCTAGTGATTTGTACCCAGCAGCTGATCAATTAAGTAAGTTAACTTAATTATTCAGCTGTTTTAAGTAGTTTAGCTCTAGAGATGTTTCACCCTTATGTTTCACCAGAATTATTGATCAAATAGTCTTAGAATCCACCAGTTCAAGGGCCTTGGGCTCTTGGTCATGCAGAGTGTTGTGATGTTAACAAATAATGTACATGGCGATGATCAAGAGCCTATGGACAAAGACAATATATATGATGAAATTCCATTCCTATAGAGGCAATTCGTTATATGAGCGAACATATTATACATCGCGAAAACCTATAGATCATGCATTAAAACTGTTTGATTGGTTATGAAACATCATGAAGCTAGAGAAATCTAGTTTTGATCGATGAACAATGCACCCTCATATATCATAGAGTATGTGATTCTCATAATCACTTTTTCTGAAGTAATTTTCAATAATAAGAAACAGGCATCAAAGAAGATCCCTTGAGATCTTGAAACAAAGACAAACACATGCATATTGCATGTTTGATTGAATACACTTGTACTATTAATTTTTGATACAGATCCAAGAAACAGAAAGAAAATTGTCACGGATTATAAACTACTCAGCTAGCTAACTTCCTGGTCAAATTAAAAACAGACCAACTAACCAAAATCTTGAAAGATCTGTAGCAGGTGGCATCTCTATATATTTGACTCATGGACCAGAAAATTAATAACCACAAACAAGTTGAGACCAATTCATGTCTATATATGTAAGGAACCAAATGCATGCCTTAAATTGTTTCACTACAACAAGAGAATATACATACATACATGATCCATTAATAGTTCTTTCCCAGATAGAAGATATATAACTCAATAGTTAGACTTAGAAACAAAAAAGAAGAAAAGAAAAAAAAAAAAAATTCTGCCCATAGATGGAGGAAAAGTCTCCTGCTCTAGAGATACAGTAATCATCTCTCTCTCTCTAAACTTATTAAACTTACCGAGCTTCAAGATATATATGCATTTCCCGTCTTCGATTTTGCATATTCAACCCACAGTTTATTGATTTGCTATTTTATTTGGTCACTTAAGCAGGTGTGACGGAGTCATGGAGAAGCAAATGATAATGCAACAAACTCTTTCTACTGCTAAATTTAATTTAGTGGAATAGGAGGTAATTTATATCTGATCCTCCTAATGTTCTAGCTAGATATATGCGGTACTTATATTTGTAATAAACTAAGAAATAATATTTTTTTCAAAATGTTGTTAAAGTTGTCTTGTAACTGTATCCAGATTAATAATTCTATTTCTCTTTAATAAAATTAATTAAATTGCCATAAGCTCTCGCTGACCTGATCCATCTTTTTTTATTTCACTCTCTCAGAATTCGGCAATGTTTAGTACAGCTGATGATGAGAACTATGGATATGCGGGGTCGTACTTCCCACCAAAATAAAAGATTGATTAACTATGGATATACAACTCTGCTTTATCTGCGCCAGATGGGAGGCCTTCTTACTGCTTATACATTGTCTCATAATTGACAAGGCTTTGTTAACACCTAGATGGCTAGATTATCATGTTAATGTATACAAGCTGTATCACTTCATTAGGCACATAGAAGCTGTAAAGCTGTAGCACTTAATTAGAGTCAAATGAACAACTAGTTTAGTTTGAAACACAAATCCTTCAAATTTGAAATCTTTGAAAAATGAGTAAACTAACAAATCAATCAAATATAGACAGATCTTTCAAACATTTTTAGTACCCTGACATTGGTTTTACTTAAGTGATGAATTAGTATTCAAACATGTGAAGCATTAATGTCAAATACACACACTGATCGCAAGTCATATATGAATGACTATCATCACGTTCTTACGTACTGGTGCTACTGAGTTATCTCCGAGTGAGTCGACTCAATGAACTCAAACAGACTTTTAAGAAAATGAATACTAGCACATGGTAGTGCGTTAATGTACTTAACATAAAACGATGGATGCATGATAAGGCTTGTCTTTCAAATGAACAGCTACACAACCTTCTGACGAGAAATTGAGTACAGATCCGTTCTAGTACACTCATAATTAATATAGTAATAGACTACCGTTTCCAAAAAAAATAAATAATGTAGTAATAGACTAATATGAATATGTGTAGAAAGCAATGTATAACGAAGACTGTGGAACATACATGACTGGCCGTGGTATCTAGCTAAGAACATATATACATGACGATATGCGCAACATTTATCAGATCCTTATATATCTGAAGTCTATAAATACAAATTTGAACTCACTTCTTCTGATATATATAAGTGATAATGGCTTATCGTAGTGTCTGCAGTTCTCTTTTTCAATCACTTTAAAAAACTTATAAGCCATAATTTGAGTTAGTTTTTGTAAATATGTTATCTCCTAATTGAAAAAAAGTTAGACAATTAAACTTAGAGATTTGTGCATTAGGTTTTTGAAGTTATATCTCCTAATTAACTAGCTGGACTAGGGATTTCAGTTGTACAAGTAGCTCGAGTGATTGTACCCAGCAGTTAGATGGTTATGAAAGCTGTTTAAGTAGTTTAGTTCTATGTTCCACTGTATATCTTTTACTGGCTCTGAATTATTGCTCTACTGCTTCTAATTCCCAAGTACTCTATATATGTTTTGATCTAATAATCTCAGAATCCACCATTTCAAGGACATGCAGAGACAGCAGAGTGTTGTACATGGCCATCGAGCTAGACCGTATGGACAAAGATCGACAACCCGATGAAATTCCATTAATTCTAGAGGCAATTGAATTCTGTCATATGATCAGACCTATTATACATGGCGAAAGCCTATAGATCGTGCATTATTATGTTTGATTGGTTATGAAACATCAAGAAGCTACAGCTAGAGATTTAGTTTTGATAAATCAACGTCCATGCACCCTATATATCTCATAATCAATTCTCTTGAAGTAATTTTAAATAATCAAAATTATTTACAAACAGGCATTAATTAAGAAGATAACTTGAGTCTTGAGATTTTGAAACAAACACAAATACGACTAAACACATATTGCATGTTTGAGTACGTACACTTGTATGATTTTCATACAAATCCAATTAGTTTGTGTTAGTTTTGTGAAGCTGTTATCTCCTAATTGTAAGAAATTAGACAAACTTGAGATTTAGTTTGTGCACAAGTTTTGTGAAATTATCTCCTAACTAGACTAGGGATTTCAGTTGTACAAGTAGCTGAAGTGATTGTACCCAGCAGTTTGATAGATAGTTAAGAAAGCTCAATTATATAAGCAAGTTAGCTTAATTATTGTGCTGTTTTAAGTAGTTTAGATGTTTATCTATTGTTTCCGTCTTTGTTCTACTCTCTTTCATTAGCTCAGAATCACTGCGCTACTACTGGTTATTGCTAACTATATGTTGTTTTGATCTAATAATCTCACACTCCACCAGTTCAAGGACCTTGGCCCTTGGACATGCAGAGTGATGTGTTGTTATAACGAATAGCGTATGGACAAATTAAAGACAACACGATGAAATTCCATGCCCAGCTAAAGGCAATTCGTCACATGATGATGGAACGTATTATAGATGGCGAAAGCCTATAGATCCTGCATTTTTCTGTCCGGTTTGTTATCAAACGTCAAGAAGCTAGAGAAATCTAGTTTTGATACATGTGGTTCTTATAATCACCTTTCCTGAAGTAAATTCAATAACCAAAATTATTTAATTACAAATAAAGAAAGTATAGAAGATAATTTGAGATTTTGAAACAAACACAAATACTAAACATATGCATGTTTGAGTACACATCTACATATTGATACAGATCCAAGAAACAGAAAATTGTCACTACCTAACTTCCTGGTCAAATTAAAAACAGACCAACAAACCAAAATCTTATAAGATCTGTAGCAGGTGACATCTCTATATTTTGACTCATGGACCAGAAAATTAATAACCACAAACAAGTTCAGACCAATTCATGTCTATATATACAATTAAGGAACCAAACCAAGTGCACGCCATAAATTGTTTCACTCACTACAACAAGAGAATATATATATACACTAGAGTGAAATCATGTACAGTATGTATATGGTCTCATTCTACTGGAAAATGCTTTCAGTGCTAAAAGAGACTCTGGAGATGATCTAGGGTTCGTATGGTGTTTTTTTATTTTATTTATTTATCTATTTATTTTTTAAACCCAACTGAACCTACCCTATCATCTTACTTGATCATGCATTCTTCATGTGGTACCTGTTCGTTCATTCATATTGCTATAGCTAGATCACACTAACTGTAAAGTGAGTTCATGATCAAGTTACTCTTTGTTAGTTGCTCAAGTAAATCGCCAACTCATGGCGGACTGGGCGGCCCTTCCTCAAGAACTCATAAACTTGATTTCTATACTCCTAACCACTTCAATTGATTTCATCCACTTCCGCTCGGTCTGCACCACCTGGCGTGCTGCTGTTCAACCTCGCCCTGCCTCTGGCAATCCGATAGTACCTTGGTCAGAATCCTCCACTATTAGATCATATCGTACTCCTACTTTTTACCTTGCCAAACATATTGTCTACTCTCTCTGATCACATGATGATAATAATTCCTCGTGGGTTATCAAACTTGGAAAAGACATCAATTCTCACCATATACAACATCTCTATGCTCCCCTTGCCCTCACCAGAATAGAAACATTGCCCCAATCTTTCCCCAAGCCATTCAGTTTCTTGAACTTAAAGGTTGAAGAATTGATGGAAGGTTACACGGTTTGCTCTTCTGATTTTACCCCTTACATGAAAATGATTGCAGTATTATACGGATTGAACAATGCCTTTGTGATATTGGGAATTAGATGGTGTCCAGCGAACTTGATTGTTTATAAATCTGGTGATGAAGAATGGAGAGTCATAGAGGATGCCATTTCTGAGCGTTATCAAGATGTGATTGCTATGGGAGGTAAATTTTACGCGGTGGATCATATCGATTTGAGTGTGGAAATTATAGTTGCTAGTCCAATCGAAGGTGTGAATTGTATCGGGTCTCTTGTGGAATGCAATGAGAATTTGTTATTGGTTGATACGTTTCTTAGGAGTGGTGCTGAGCGTGCAGCTACTAAAATTGAGCCCTCCATGATTGAAAACTTTGAGGTGTTTAGGCTGGATGATAATGTTAGAAAATGGGTTAAGGTGACTCATGATTTGGTGGATATGATTTTGTTTGTTGGGGATATGTGTGCCTTCTCTGCATCTACAAAGGATATTTTCGGTGAAACTGAAACTAGTACCTGCTCCAAGGTAAACTGTATTATTTATGGTGATCATGAGGACCCTCATTGTTTTGAACTCGAAACGGGTAGAATTAAGAAACTAGATAGTTGCCTTGATTCTTCCCTGGTCTTTTGGCCGCCTCCCGCCTGGGCTTACACTCAGCGATGGTGACACGTTGAAGTAGTAAGAAAGAAGCAAGAATCAAATCATGTATACATATATGCATTCAGGTTTTATGAACTACGTACATTTGCCTTTGTGTTACTGTTAACGTACTCGGTACTACGATATGAATTAATCTGAGACTTGTACGTATTGTAACCATTGCGCGCATGCAGCATTCATTAGCAACGAATCTGGTGGCGTCAAGCAATTAGCAGCAAGATAGAACTGGACTAAATATGGCCATATATACAACAAAATATAAGGAAACTAATGATACAAATGGACTCACTATATGGACAAAGACAACACAATGAAATTCCATACCCAGCTAGAGGCCATTCTTCACATGATCAAACCTATTATACGTGGCGAAAGCCTATATATATAGACCGTGCATTGTTCTTTTCGGTTTGTTATCAAACGTCAAGAAGCTAAGAAATCTAGCTTTGATATATGTGGTTCTTCTTATAAACACTTTTCCTGAAGTAAATTTCAATAACCAAAATTATTTACAAATGAAGAAAATAAAGAAAAAAATAACTTGAGATTTTGAAACAAACACAAATACTAATTAAACACATATTTCATGTTGTTTGAGTACAATTGTACAATTTTTGATACAGATCCAAGAAACAGAAAATTATCACTGCTTAAATTCCTGGTCAAATTAAAAACAGGACCAACGTACAAACCAAAATCTTGTAAGATCTGTAGCAGGTGATATCTCTATATTTGAATCATGGACCAGAAAATTAATAACCTGTTCATGTCTATATATATAAGACTACCCGCATCAGTGGTTTAAGGCTAAGGCCAGTTTAAGGCCTTAAACTGGCCTTAGCCGCGTTTAAGCAGTTTTCGTCTGCATCAGTGACTGCTTAAACGCGGCTAAGGCCAGTTTAAGACCTGCCACGTCATTTTTTTTTTATTTTTTTTTATTTTTTTTTGGTTAAGGTAAAGAAAAAGGAAGATTGTTTGTAAAGAATTTCATACGAAATCAAGTTTATAGATGGAAATCACGAATATATTACATTAAGTTGTACCGAATTTGAAACACACAATATTACAACAAGTTCTGCTTAATTGAAAACAAACGATTGAAACAAACAACTGAAACAATTGAAAATGCAAACAACATTCTAATGGAAACTAAGGCCTCATCCTCCAAATGTGTTCAATCAAGTCATGTTTGAGTGCGTCATGCTGGATGTAACTCTCCATCATCCTCTGATTCTTCCTGTAATCAACAAAATCATTCAGAACAGATGGACGTGTTGTGATTGTCACGTCCCTAAGGATGTCTGCATTGTACTGCAAGTTGCCTTCGGCGCATTCCTTAAGTCAGTCTTCGATTGCTTGGTCGTAGTTTAAGTAATTGTCACGCTCATCCTCGACTATCATGTTGTGAAGTACGATGCAACAATCCATTATCTGTTGGAGTTGTAGCCTGCTATGTGGAAGGGCCGGATGCTTGATAATATGAAACCGAGCTTGTATAACTCCAAAAGCACGTTCCACATCTTTCCTGCAAGATTCTTGGCGCGTGCTGAACTTCTGTAGTTTGTGAGTCGTAGGATTGGGAACGGCAGGTACGAATGTTGCCCAATTTGGGTAGATGCCATCGACTAGGTAGTAAGGCATGTTATACTCACGACCATTGATATGAAAGCGCATGTCAGGTGACACACCGTTGAGGAGATCGTCGAACAAATGTGATCGTTCGAGCACCGTCTTATCATTGAATTTTCCAGAAAGTCCAAAGAATGAATGCCAGATCCAAGTATCTTGGAATGCAACAGCTTCGAGAATGAGAGTGGGCTTTCCGCTCCTGCCTTGAAATTGACCGGCCCACGCCTTTGGACAATTCTTCCACTCGCAGTGCATACAATCGACACTTCCAATCATCCCGGGGAAGCCTCTACTCGCGTTGATTGCAAGAAGCCTTCTCAAATCATTTTCAGTAGGCTTCCGCATGTACTCCGGGCCAAAGCGTTGTACGACTGCGCTACAGAATCGATTAAGACATTTAATAGCCGTGCTTTCTCCCATTCTGCAATACTCATCAACCCCGTCTGCGCAAAGCCCATAGGCTATCATTTTCATGACTGCGGTAAACTTTTGGTAAGGGGTTAAACTCGGTGTACCAGCCGCATTGACGCTGTTGTGGAAGTAGGTGTCCGTCTCCATCACACCGGCCATCACTCTGTCGAACAATTCCCTCCTCATTCGGAACCTCCGTCTGAATTGGTTTGCGTAGGTAGCTCTTGGAGCAAAGTAGTCATCGTACAATTGCACTCCCCGTTGCACTCTACTCCTATCAATGTACGCACGTTTCTTCTTTTCTTTTTGTGGCTTCTTTGATCGTTCTTCATACTGCATGGATTGTTCTATCATGCTTGGCAAGTTTTGGATGAACTGCTTTTCCATTACTTTGTAGTTCGAGGACGAACCACCATCATTGAATTGTTGGTTGAATTGAGGGTAGAATTCTGGGTAGATTTCTGCAGTAAAGTTCTGGAGGAAGTTATCGGTGGATGATGATGATGATGAAGATGATGAAGATGATGAAGACATGATTATCTTTCGAGAGTGGAAGTGGTTGTGGATGCAATTGGATTGTGTTGGTTGGTGTGTCTGATTGTAAGTTCTGAGATGCTATTAAATAGAGAAAGTCAGCTGGCAAATTCAAATTCAAATTCAAATTAAAGATAAGATTTCCGACAAATTCAAATTCAAATTAAAGATAAGATTCCCGACAAATTCAAATTCAAATTCAAATTAAAGATCAGATTCCCGACAAATTCAAATTCAAATTAAAGATAAGATTCCCGACAAATTCAAATTCAAATTAAAGATAAGATTCCTGACAAATTCATTTCAAATTCAAATTTCAAATTTCAAACAACACACTGATTTTATTACAACGGACATCGATCTCTCACGGAAAGGAAATACAAGCACACCACACTTGGACATAAAATTAAAAAACGAACAAATCACACATGCGTTAAAGTAAAATAAAAGCAGACGACCATTTCTGCCTACTCATCGGGAAACAACTCCATCTTAAGACTGTCGAACACTAGCTGCTCATCAGGCATCAAATCACGGACAACCTTTTTTGCTAGATATTTGGTATACATCTTCAACTTCTTGAAACGTAGTTCTTCATCTTGTCTCTTTTGTTGTTTCTCGGATATCTCCTGGAAATAGAGAAACTTCTGTTGGTCAAGCTCAATTGAAGCCGGATAATTCATGGTGAACCGCGACATTTCTTCACTTATCGGACTTGAGCTAGAATTTCCATTTCTAGCCAACCTCTTGGCCACGTCACGTCCCATGGGACGTTTCTCCGGGGAGGTCACGACAAATGAAGGTTTGCTCCCACCACTACTACCAGCACCCGCAGATGCCATTGGCTCGTCTTCTCCCTCGTCACCACCACCACCGGCCTCTCCCTCCCGAGGCCTGTTCACATAATCATCCCAGCGTAAGTATTCCGCATGCTCCGGATACTTCTTCACGACATTCCATTGCTCCATAAGTGTGAAGGCCTCATTTTTCTTTGCTCTGTAGAGATCCTGGGCGTACGAAATTATTTGTTCATCGGTGTAGTTACCACTACGTTGACCAAGGAACTTGTGTGCTTTTTCATGGCAGATAACCCACACAGATATGTGTTTTTTAAGCAACTGCAATCTCTCCCGGAGTGAGTCCTTGGTGCGCACATTCATATCAGGAATCATCCCATCCCTACGGGCGTTTTCGTATCTTTCGGACACCTTTCTGAAGATCGACTTGAGGTCTTGGTTCGTGCCGGTGATTGGGCACTGGCAAACCTCCGCGTAAGCAGTCAGAATGACCCCGTCCTCATGAATGTTGAAGATGTGTCTCTTAGAACCACCACCACCAACTTTTTTAGCGGCTTTCTCTTTTCCTTTGCCACGACCACATGTTCTTTCCTCGGCCACGGGCGGCTCCGGCTGGGTCTCACGAACAATCTCAGGGTACTGTTGAGAATCATAGAACATGGGTGTTTGTGAGGGTGGACTGTTGAAATAAGGAACATACGGAGTTTCAGATGGGTTTTGGAAAAGAGCTCGGTTAGGTGGGGGGGAGGGGGTTGGACGAAACATGTCATTCATGATAGAATCGTATCGTTCAGGATCGCTGTTTTTCAAGTAATTAAGATATTGTTGTTGCTCGGGAGTCATTTTGGTGGATGAGAAAAATGGAAAGGAAAAGAGTTGAGAGAGTGTTTTGAGTTTAATTAAGAAGGGAAAAATGAGTTGGAGAAATTGTGAGCAAACATATCCAAGAGTGGTGTCTATTTATAGATCTCGAAAAGTTCTATCCGTTGGTAATTTTTATTTATTTTTTGCATTTTTATTTTAAAAGTTATGACCGTTTGAAATTTAAATGGAAAAGTAAAAAAAATAATTAAAAATAAAAATAAAGTAAATGGGTGGAGTCCACCAAATCCACACCACATTGCTGCTCAGCGTTTATCATAAACGCTGAGCAGGCCAAAACGCGGCCCAAGCCGCGTTTTGGGCCACTGATGTGGCCCAAAACGCGGCTTGGGCCGCGTTTTCAGTCCCCTTAAGCGCGCTTAAGGGGACTGATGTGTGTAGTCTAAGGAACCCATTGCCTTAAATTGTTTCACTACAACAAGATAATATAATATATACATACATGATCCAATAGTTCTTTTTCCCAGATATAACTCAAGTAGTTAGACTTAGAAAAAAAACAAAACAAAAAAAATCTACTCCAGAGATGGAGGAATCTGCTCTAGAGATACAGTAATTATATCTCTCTCTGAACTTATCCAGATGGAAGCTTTTTTCTTGCCTTCTATTTCCACATTTAATCTTTAATTTATTGACTGCAGGTGTAATGGAGATGCAAATAAATAATGTGGCAAACTCTTTTGGGGTTTTCTACCGTCAGTCAGGTGTCACCATGACTAACACCTGACTAACGTCAGTCAATCATTTTGAGTCACTAGATTATCATTTGGTCAACAATGTCAACATAACTAGTGGTTGAGATTTGTTGGCCATGCAAATTGTTGTAATCAGGTGTCGCCTTTATAGCTCTCTATCGCTCTAGTCTCTAAAATTAATTTTATATACATAAAATATAATTTATAACCAAATTATTCTTGGACTCCAGCCAATATACACGTTCCACATGATTAGCTAAAAATTAGGAAATTTTATAACTATTTCTACAAAAATCAAATTTAACTATTTCTGATTTTTGTTGATAATGTTAGTGTCGAGAGGCTTGCACGCTAACATACACAGTTGCGCAATTAGCATCTGGCAAGCTATATATCACTGAGACCAAAACCATATGAAGAAACTAAAAGTTGGGCGTTTGTGCAAGATGCACAATTTCACCCCTATATAAAAAAAAAAAATTCTTTTCACACTAAATATTACTCCGGAAACTTTATAGTTTTCCACTTTATTTTTGTTAACTTTTTTATGCCCAATTTAACTTCAAATTAATAATAACTCGTTGCGAAAAAATAATTTTAAAAATTATATTATAATAATATACTTCTTATAGTTGTATAATATAACTTTTTAAATTAATTTTTAATTTTTCCGTAATCAATTATGATTAATTTGAGGTCAAACTGAGCAAAAGAAATCAATAAAAATAAAGTGGGAAACTATAAAGTTTTGCAAGAAAATAGTAAATAGGAAGAAGCAAAGCATAATTAGGAGCAAATATGTGTAAAACATAAGCATTTAACATATACTTGGAAAAAATCCTCCAAAATGTACCATATGTTTTCTACTCCGTCCATTTTGTTACTCTCACATTTTGTCTCGTAAGTTTACAAAAAATCTAATTTTTGTACTTCGGGCCAAATCTAGCCCAACGAACTAATATTATGGAAAATTTGATTTCGATTCACCCCAATTCGCTATGAACTCGCGAATTTGTGATGTCATCTCCGTGGTAATTTGATTTTATTAATTAAAAATTATTATTTATTATAATTATAAAAAGTTCTTTTAATTTTTTGATATAAACATAAATTTTTATATTTGCTAAAAATAGTAAAAAGTTGGAAGTTATGGCGATAGAGACATAGAGTGCGAGATGACACGACACGTGTCATGCACCGATAGCCTGACTGACATTAATTGGGGTGATACCTTGACTGACGGTCTTGGGGTATTGTAGTTAACACAATACATATCATATCATGCACCGATAGCCTGGCTGACATTAATTGGGGTGATACTCCATAGTTATTGTAGTAGTTTATAAATTTCTTCTACGAAATTGTGGTTAACAGAGTACATATCATATTATGTATAGAAGCTAGTGCTGTACGCGGACGGTTACAGACGGTTTTTTACCAAAATTCTAACCAACCCGCATATGGCGGATAAGAAAATTCATTAACCGCGGCGGATGGTATTTTCTCCTATCCGCAGCGGATCGGGTGACTAATTAAGGCGGGCGGATTGGCGGATTGAGACATAACGAAACTACGAAATAGACATTATAAACTGAATGACAATAATAAGATAAACATCGGTTGAATTCTAAGGTGTAATACAAATATTCTAAGTGCATAAATTCCAAATACAATTCTAAATAAGATTTCAAATATAAGAACTAAAATTACAATAGCCGACAAAAGAAGCAAAATAATGGGGGCTGTTTTTGGGGATGAATACGAAATTAGATCTGGTGAGTGGTGACGGCTGAAGTGAGAAAAGAAAGCCAAAAATCCTAGACTCATTTATTTATATAGGCGACTAGTAGTGGTAATTTTTATTAAAAATAAAAATAGTATATACTAATATATATATATAAAAATAAAAATTACATAGAGATATATATATATATATGCGGACGGATTGGGCCGGTGGCGGATGACCAATCGCTCAACCGCCATCCAACTGCGTTTTTGCGGATGACAATATTTTTAACCTCGGACAGTTTTTGACAAAAATGTTAATTGCCAATTGCGAATAAAACGCACGCGGTTAGACGGGTCGTGCGGACGGATAATTTTTCTGTATAGCCCTAATAGAAGCTGTATCACTTGAGTAATTAGGCACTTATATATCTCATGTCCACACTCCATATATATGGTAAATGCTTTTTAGTTAAGATGACATGGAAGAAGATTTTAGATTTTAGAGAGTTGATTTGACCTTGTTTAGCAATTAGCAAATGAACTGGTTTAGAGCCTCCTCATAGTATTCACACCAATTTTGCTATAAAAATTTATCTAAAATCGTTTTTAACTCATTCGGTATAATATTTTAAGTATGTAGTTAACAATTCATTAAAATCAGATTCCCTTTTAGTGATTTAATACAAATATAAATAATAATTTTAATAACCACATAACTAAATATAGTATATAAATTAATGATTAATACACTAAAAAAGTTTTAATCATGCACAAGTTTAGGCATGTGAAGTTCCCTATTTTTTTAGGTGATCCATACAAGTTTTAGGAAATCTAATTTGATAGCCTTTTAATACATGTTTTAGTTTTTTGCCAATATTTAAGAAAAAACATATTAGGGAAGTTGTTGTGAATGTTCTTATATATGGAAGCTTTTTTTAAGCTTTATTGGGGCTTAAATCCCCAATTAAATCCAAAATTGCCTCCAATGGAGGATTTTTGGAGCTACTATTTAGTGTGTTAGTAGCCCATGGAAAAGGGCTACTATATTTTAGATTTTAGAGAGTTGATTTGACCATGTTTAGCAAATGAACTGGTTCCTACTTATGGAGGTTTTTTAGACTTTATTGGGGTTTAAAATTCCCAATTAAACCCAAAATTGCCTCCGATGAGAGATTTGTTTGGAGCTAATATTTAGTAACCCATGGAAAAGGGGTACTATTTAGTAGTAGCCCTACAAACTAATATTTTATATTACTTGTTTGTTTGATTGGTCAATTGGTTAATTAAACCTAAGAAAAATTCCAATTAAGCCAAAAACCATTGGAACCTTCAATTTGGGAGAGACTTATTTTGGAAATTTTATGTTTAAAGTCTCAATTAAGTCTCGAACCATAAAAAATGTTGTTAGTATGAATCTGAAACACAAATCCTTCAAATTTGAAATCTTCGAAAATGTAACAAATCAAAGACAGACAGATCTTTCAAAGATTAGCTAGTATCCAGACATTGGGTTAATTAAGTGATGAATTTCTAGTATTCAAACATGAAGCATTAATGTCAAATACACAAACTCACACAAATCATATATGAACGCTTTATGCAGCTTTAACAAAAGCTGTAATTTGCGGTGGATTTCGAGTGTTTTAAAAAGTCCCCATATAGTATATACTCCTTCCCTTCTTTCCAACACAGTTGTTGCACATCATTTAAATTTTTTAATCAATAATAAAATTTGACAATAAATTATTTTTAAACTATAATAATAAAATAATTAACAAAATTACATATTAAAAAATTTCAGAACTGAAAATTTCATAATATAATTATAATAGACATTTCATTATTATGATTTAATATTAATTTAAAGTCTAACTTTAAAATTATTGATCGGAAAAAATTAAAAATGGTGCAACCGTTACGGTAGACACATTACAGTGAAGTACTGCAACTTTAAAATTATGTGATAATTATAAATTAGTGATACTTTCAACTCTTTTTGTTAAATTAGTGTGACCTAATTTATTTATTACAAATTAATAAAAATTTATTTACAAATTTGTGATTGTCCTAATTTTAGTATTAACTTCACTCCTAAATTTATTCCAACAAATCTCCATCAATTAACTTATTTCACACTCTCAGTGAATATCAAACTACATTAAATTAATGAAGCATCTAAAATTATTGTTTCACTACAGTGAAGTACACCATGTTTGAGAATCTTTAGTATCCCAGTGTAGTGGAGGGGCTAGTATTTCTTTCTCCTTTATCACGCTGGCTGCAACTTCGCACAAAGCAAAAGCTTAAAGAAATTGGGATCCAAAAACACCACCTATATGTCTCAGCCTGACTCACCACCACTTTGCCATGTTAAATACTCTTTGCTTTTTTATTTCTTTAAAAAAAGTGAGATATTTAAACTTTATTCTATTGTCATGCTTTAATATTGTATACATTTATGTAATGTTATTCCACATATTTGAGAATCTTGGGACTTTTTTTACAGTATTCTTTTGTTGAAATAAATTGCAAGGACATGTATCTTGATGCACACTGAGCTCTGTTCTCTTCGTATGAAAACTTATTAATTTAAATTTTGTTCAGTTCTGTGCAGGTTTGTTTAGTTATATTTTATACTACAAATAAACTCAGTTCAATTCTGTTCAGGTTCATTCAGTTCCATTCAGATCTGTTCATACGAAAAAATAGTTGCTGATTAAGAAAATATATTTCATATAATATCTCATGTTTGGACACTAATCTATGTGTTAAATCCATCTTTAATTTGAGAATGACACTCGAAGACGAAGTAACAGATGTCTCTGGCGATAATATTGAAATGTCGGGGAGATAAAATTAGCTAATTAAGAATATCTTTGTCGATTAAAATAATTCATATTTAATCCAAAAATGGGAATTCTCTGCAAAATTAAAGATAAAGTTGTATATATAGTTTATAAAAAATGTTGAAAACTACGTCCTTTAAAAGTTGACGAATAACATTCCTTTCGAAATAATAATTTATACACGCTTTACACCAATTCAAGATCTCTAAATCACACTTTAGTAATTGCATAAAACTCAGAAACCAGCTTCATTCATTCACAACACAACAAACAAACAAATTAACAATCGAAAATGAAAGAATTTGACTTCGAAGAAGTTGAAACAGCCACCAACAAGTTCATTGCATCAACACTAATCGGCAAAGGAAGCCATGGAAGTGTCTACAAAGCTACTCTCAAGGACGGTAAGCAAGTTGCCATCAAGAGGCAGTCCTTGGGCCTCCAAAAGCTCCGAGACAATTCAAAGCTCGAAAATGAGGCGCGTGTTCTATCAACACTCCCACCAAATGCGTCCCTCATCGGGTTGCTAGGGACAAGTCGCGACGAGTCCGGTAACAAAGTTCTAGTCATGGAGTACATGCCGAACGGAACGCTCCACGAGGTGCTGCACTCCTCAAACAAGCCTCCAACGTGGCCGAGACGTGTCCAAATCGCCCTACAAGTGGCCATGGGTATTCGTTCACTCCACGAATCGAATCCCATTATTGTCCATCGAGACATTAAGTCGTGCAATGTGTTGTTTGACGGTAACTGGAACGCGAAGCTAGCTGATTTTGGATTGGCGGTTAGTTTAAGTAGCGACAAAGAGCTGAATCTGCCTGCGGGTACTATAGGGTATCTGGACCCTGAGTATGTCACGCCTGGCAAGTTGAGCACGAAAATCGACGTGTTTAGTTATGGGGTCGTGTTGCTCGAGTTAATATCGGGAAGGAAAGTGATTGATGTGAATAGCTCCCCGTCCTCAATCGTCGATTGGGTGGCCCCACTGATAAAACGTGGCGAGACAAGGATGGTTCTCGATAAGAGGGTGCAGATGCCACAATACATGGAAGGCAGTATCAAGCTATTGTTGAACATCGCAGCTCGTTGTGTTTCGCCTAACGACAATATTCGTCCTTCTATAGGCGAAGTAGTTAGGAAGATGGAAACCTTGAGCATTGAGCCGGTTCGAGTCCATTTTTCGATGCTGAACTGTTTTCGATGCCTTGTTCTAAGTATAAGGCGATTAAGGCTAGGCGCGATGAGAAAGGAGCCGGTAAAAGGTGGTGGCGCGTGTGGAGACGAGGATGATCGGAAAAGTAGCAGTGTTGGTGGTGATAGTAGGACATTGCTGGTAAGGGAAATTTTGGCTGATTTGGCTTTGAAATGACATTTTTATGTCATATATGACTCATATTGATTTGGATGGCTCAGACCATGTCTTATGTAACATCATGCGGCAACACTAATGTATTTATGTCTCTTGTATTTATTCATTCAATCCACTGATCTTTGATTCTTCTTGCTATGATAGCTAGAGTTGTGATATTAATAAAAATCCCTGTAGAAGTATATTTGTTTCTGGTTATTGTTGGTCGACCGCGATATTAATGATGACACTCATACCAAAGAGCTGCTCATTTCTTGTTGTCGGGGGTATATTTACACAAGATTTTCCATAGTTAAACGTGTTTGGACTGAAATGATATGATGCAGGGAGAAATTTCAGCATGTATATACACCAGTAGTTGCGTGCAGTGTGTGTATTTGTAGTAGTAAGATTGTATAGAGACAGGACAAAAGATGGGTAAAATATAGGCCTAAAATAGACTGAATAACACAAACTGGTGTAGTATATGTTTGTCACTTAATAAAGTCATCAACTGCTTCCATTTGAATAAAAATAAGTTTGACATGATTGGAATTGGCATACATCACAATTCACCAGCTCCATTCTCTCGAGTATCTTTTTTAAGTATAATTTTTGGTTATCCAGTTTGAAATATGGCAAGCTAGGTAGGTATCTGACTTTGTTAACTAGTTCATTCATCTTATTCATCTTAAGGTAGCTAGGTAGGTAGTTTAAGCATCGACTTGTTGAAATGGAAGTATAAGTGTACAACGGTACAAGAATGGTTGTTCAAACATCCCTTTAATCCTTTAACCACCTATGTGAAAATATCTATTTGAACATCTATAATACCTCTACACGTTTCGAAAGTTATTGGAATACACTAATTAGTGACCATACACATGTTAAAAATGAATCGGTTTGGTTTGATCTGATCCAATTTACGCTTGATAAGACCCGTTTAGATTAAATTGTGGATAAATGTCACATTTATATATAGGTATACATAGTGGTAGTGTTTTTTTTGTTTCTTTTTATTTTTTTGGTAATTTGAACGTTATGTTTGAGGTTATAAGTTGGACGAGTTTATTTGACCAAAATAATAGTAATACTTTTATATGTGTGAGCTTATGAATCCTAAGAATTACTACTCAACCCTCTACAAAAATATGATTTGTATATATGTGACAAATATTTCATGAATAAGTTACCCCTACAAGTGATTTTTCAAGAAGGGTAGCATTTATTTGTGTAAATTGATTGTCAATTATCAGTCAACTGATTAACTTTTATATGACCTATGAAATGACTTTGCCAAATATAATATACTCGTATTATCATCCGTGTTGTTATATGAGTCGAGCAAAGAATCTAACAACTCGAAGCAATCTTAAGCAACACTCGAGTAAGAAACAAGCTACTTGTCAAGCTCAAACGAAGCCTGGGATAAAATAGAAAGACTATTACTTATACAGTTATACGAATTGGCTAGAATAGTGATTGGTCATAAAGAATTTTGGGTTGAAGTTTGGTACATGCATATGAATTATGGACCAATACTAATCGAACCTAGTCAGATACCACCGACCTGAGTTATCTTCTAGATGATAATTAAACGAGCATCAAGTATCAAACCGAGTCGAGTATCAACTCATTGAAGGAGCTGAGCTCGAAGCCTCGAACACTACCAAACCAATACTAATCGAACCTAGTCAGATACCACCGACCTGAGTTATCTTCTAGATGATAATTAAACGAGCATCAAGTATCAAACCGAGTCGAGTATCAACTCATTGAAGGAGCTGAGCTCGAAGCCTCGAACACTACCAATGTAGCCCCCCCAAGCTTGACTCGTATAAAAACACTAAATAAGGATTTGCTAGCGACGAAAACATAATAGATCGCGTAAGAGTATTACTTAGAATGGGTTGGGCTTGGCCCAGCATGGATGGGTTACCTTGAGATTGAGCCCAAGTTAATAAACCGCATACACTAGAATCCGGGTCGGATTAATGAAACCCAAACCGGCCTAGCAAAAGGAAAGAAAAGAAACAATGGCGGATTAAAAATCACCATTAATATAGGCTCAAAAACCTTCAATTTTCCAGTATAATTATAAATAAACTATTTTACCCCCTTCGATAGATAACCCTAGCCCTAAAATTTATCGATGAAGATTAGCTCCCGTTAATTTGCGGCAAACTGTTTCTGGAGTGGAGAGGAAACGGCAATGGATTCTCACTTTGCTCACAATCTGTACGACAGACGCCCAATTGCCAAGTCCAGGGCTCCTCCTGTTAAATGGTTCAAAGAATGGTAAATCAATTCGATTCTTCATATCTCGGATTTTGATTGATTTGAGCTGTTAATTTGTGTTCAATCAATCATGTGTCTTTGATTAGAGCTGAATGTTCTATCTTCAGTGTTTTATGTGTAAATTGTAATTGAAGGGTCTACGATACTAGAAAGTTATGAGTTTTAATATTTCTGCTGTTGTTCTGAAAATTTTAATTTTGTATGTGTGTTGCAGTTGAAAATCGGTTGAAATCGATTATTGATTATTTAGGATATGTGCTTTGTTATCTGCACACACACATTGTAATTTTGCTAGAGTTGATAAGGGTGGTGTCTACTTTTTGATGCAAGATTGGAGTATGGAGTAGAATATAGTGTTTAATACCAAGAAGATTGGAACAGTTTCTGATATGTGAATTGCCAAGATTTATTAATTTTTTCCAAAGGGATGTTGTAAGTGTGTGGGGTGGGTACTTCTGTATATGAATTTTGTACTAGTAAGAACTACTTCTGCTCATTGACATTTTATATTGCATGAACTAGTAACCTATATTTTTTCAGTGGGTTGTATATGATCAAACTGGCATGGCTTATTAACATAAAATGAGTTCTGCAAACGAAATCCATGTTGATGAAATAAGACCTGAAACCAGTGGGGAAATTTGGGACAAGATAAAATGCATAGTATTCTACTATACCAGTTCTGAATTGAACTATTCTGTTTTTTTTGTGATTAAGTTGTTTGATAGTGTCAATGTGTCATATCTAATCTTAACAACACTGAGTTTCTTCGTTTCAAGTATCTGCCGCATACCTTTGAGTTGAAGTAGAATCAACGATTTGGACTATTGTGCTAGTTGATTTTGCAATTTCTCTATCATTTTTACACTATATATTTGTACCATTCAAATACTTGCTCACAAGATCTTACTTGCCTCGTGCTATCTGATACTTCTTTCTAAACTTTGCCTCATCTGTTGCTTGTGTATGATGTAGGGTGCCGCAGGATGTCGTAGCGACTGGTGGGAAGTGCTTTGTATTAAAATGGGTCAATGGTTAGTTGCATGGTTACCACTTTTTGTTTCCTGCTGATTGATGCATCTAGTACAGGGCTTTATTGTTATTCAGTAACAATCTCTCAGTTTTTTCTCTTCCAATTTCGAAGTGATATGTTTCTTGTTATAGTCATTCACTAGCTGGACTGTTCCATTCCAACTGAAAAATTGCCCTTTTCTCTGGTGTTGTTCATGAATTGAAGTGTTCAGGCCTTGTGTTTATGTCTTCTATTGTTCATTACTAATTTCCATGTCATTAGGCTTTGCATACAGCAAATGAGACATTCAAAAGCACTTATCCCGTCACCATCTATTTTCTTTCTGTACAGAGGCCACATTGAAGGCCATGAGAGAGAAAACAAAGGAAATAGAAGTTTCGGCAGAGCCTGAGCCTGAACCAACAACAGAGGTTCTTTTTCTTTGTAGCTATGCAGGCTGTGGAAAGACATTCATTGATGCTGGAGCTTTGAGAAAGCATTCTCACATTCATGGGGAACGGCAATATATTTGCCATTATGCCAATTGTGGAAAGGTAAAAATGTTTAGTCTTTTAATGGATACCATTTTACTGGTTATATATGATTGGGACAGCCATTAAGCTCTTAAAATTTTAGATAAAGTAGGCAGAACCATCTTTTGGTTTTGAAAAACTCAGCATGGATGTGGATCAGATTTTAGCTGCTGAAGCATCAAGCAAACCACATTTCCCTTGTCTATAGCTCTTTCAGGGCATATGGTTTAAGTAATTATCAATGATGCATCCTGCTTGCCTTCCTTTGTGTATCACTAATCTCCGTGACTCCGTTGCTCCTTGCATGACATTGTAGCCTAGTGGTGGAATAGTTAACCAAAATGGGTACTTCTGTTTGCTTTATAGTTTTGGATAATCATGCTACAACAAAAATGGCCCTTATGTCTGCTTTATAGTATAAACACTTGATCTGCCACATCATGTAAAGCTTACAACGTTATTTGGGATATCCCGTACAGCAACCTTAGTCACACTTTGATTTTGTCCACAGCAGCTCATAGTTGTATCAGTTGCATCATTGTGTACTTCGTATTATATTTGCGTCTTACCTAACTTTCCATGGACAATAATGACATTGTACAACCTTATTGTGCAGAAATTTTTGGATAGCTCCAAATTGAAGAGGCATTTCTTAATTCATACTGGAGAGAGAGACTTCATTTGCCCGTATGAAGGCTGTGGCAAGGTGAGTAAACTGGTCTTCAGATGACTTGCTTCAAGCACCCCCTTCCTCCCAAACTGCTTCCACAACCCCTTTCGATCCTCTTAGTATTTGTTAGGCAGTCAATTCTTTCATTACCACAAGTGCACAAAACTAATACTTTGTCTTGGGCGAGATGCAACTCTCGTCTCTCGTAACAATTTGTGGAATTGCTGGAGTAGTATCTTATCATGCTTTCATACTAATCTTGTTTCTTCGGTTCTAATTTTCCAACTGCATGTTATTTGTGCAGGCATTTTCTCTAGACTTCAACCTGAGGTCACATATGAAAACACATTCACAAGAGAATTACCATATTTGTCCATACCCTGAATGTGGAAAGCGATACGCGCACGAATACAAACTCAAGAATCACATTGCATCTCATCATGAGAAGGTTTGTATTTGAGATTCCCTTGTTTTTGTTCTACGTTTTACCATTTTCTATGCAACTTGTAGTTTGAACTAGGCACTTGTGCATTGGCTTGGTTTTTAGCCTGTGGAGAATGCAACACCTTTTTCTTTGTTTCCTCAATCTTCATGAATAGCTTTTTTTAAGCTCAATTTGTTAGAAGCTGAAAACCTGAAGCATATGTTCAAACCAAGTTCACCGAACAGCATGTTGCGTCTTTCTGTTTGATGTGGGATTCTGACACCGATGTGATTTGTAGGCACACACGCCAAATGTTGTTGTTGAAGCTCCGAGATACACTCCTCCAGTAGTAGAAAAACCAACAAGAACTCCCAAGTCTTCAGCAGTATCTTCAGGCCCATCATTAGACCGCCCATACGGCTGTCCATATGAAGGGTGTGACAAGGCCTACATCCATGAATACAAGCTAAATCTTCATCTTAAAAGAGAGCATCCTGGCCATTTTCCTCCCGAAGATAATGCCAAGAACAACCACAATAACAATGACAACGAGATGGAGGAAGGAAGTGATCATGAGGCATATGCTCGAAAACGTAGCAATGGTAAAGTTCAAAAACAAAGCAGGCCAAAGCCAGATTTAAAGCCGCCTCCGCCTGCTAAGGTTCAGCGGAGAAAAACTCCTATTACTTCTACCCCTGCCAACTTGAATAACATGGTGGTGAAGAAACCTTGGCCTGTTAAAGATGAAACTTATGAAGAAGACAGTGAAGAAACAGAAGAGGAGAGAGATGATATGCCGAATGAAGGCGCCTGGAGATACGGGGAAAATAACAACGAAGAAGATGATGAAGAAACTGAAGATGAAGACTAGGCTTCTTGATTTGCTTTCTTGTCATTATGTATCATATAGGGAAAATAATTGCTTAGAACTGGTATATCTTTAATTTTATAGACAATGTTAGTGTAAGTTTAGAAGTTGCGTTATGTCCCATGATGGGGTTAGTGTAAGTTTAGAAGTTGCGTTATGTCCCATGATGGGGAATATGAGTATGATGAAATCTGCAAAGTGTCTCCTGAACTGAGAGACTGAATCCACTCTTCGTTTTACTTTTTTTTTCTTTCCATTTTCTCAGGAACAAAATGTTGGGGTTCCATCACAGATTAAATTCTGGTTTCGGGTTATGTTTTGGATTCTTATAAGAATGTTATGTTATGTTTTATAGAAATTTTTTGCTTTCGAGATGAAGTGAAATATTACAGTTGTCTTCTGTCTATATAAACAGACAGAAATTAAACTACCTTACATGGCAGGTGGTAGAGGCTAGCTTAATATATACGCACTGCACACAGCTAGCTAGCGAGGACGATGATAAGTTACATGGCAGATCCGATGATAATCGACGGGACTCCTTGATCAATCGTGACAGTTGCATCAGCCTTATCTTGCTCCCTGGTGGTGCTCACAGTAAGGAACCGGCCACCAATTAAGTAAGCATTGATGTATCATCATTTACACAGAGAAGTTTTCAAGTATCCGGCTTGGGCCTTTCATAGACACGAACATGCAACAGTGTGCGCGGAGATCAGAAGAATGAAGTTCCCCTTCACCTTAGACATTCGCGATCAAATGCTGGAACAGTTTGTTGATAGTGCTGTGGAGAATATTGCAGGCAGAGGGAAGCAGGTGGGTTATATATGTGATGTGGTATTCAAGAATAGGCCTGGAAGTGTGTACATAAACTGGGTTGGAGTTTTGCGCGCGATAAGGGCGTTCGTACGAGCCGAATGGCTTTCAATGATGATTACCAGGGATTGAAGATGTGACTTATATATAAAGATCAATCTTGTACAGAAAAATACTACAAGTGCACCAATTGTACCTTGATGACTTCACCCAAAGCTCGATGATTATGAGATTGCCATGTTCACGTCTTCCATCACTTAGACCTGCCTTGATGCCTTCACTAGCTCCATCAAATTAGTACGCCTTGGCTCATGTCTAGGCTCAGTGGCGAATCTAGGAGCTATTTTCACCGGGATCGTAGTGTAATTAATTTATCATAATATAACAATTTTTAATATAAAATAAAATAAAAATTAGCAAAAGGATAAGTTTTTTAATATTTAGGGGGTCGATAATGTAAAATTGTAATTTTAGGGGGGGCAAAATACAAAATTAAGCTAAAAATTTATTTAATTTAATAGAAAATGGAAAGTTCGGGGGGATCTAGTGACCCCACTGGACCCCCAGTCCATCCGCCACTGTCTAGGCTTAACTGTCCTATCTGCCACCTTGCTTTTGCAAGGTGACCTCTCCACGGGCAAAGAGCGGATCCAAAGATTTTCATAGAAGCAGATCTATTTAGAAGGCAGACGATTTTCAGTTTTTTCATTTTTGTATTCCAGTTTTTACATTTTAGCTGTAAATTGTAATTCACTCATTTGTATTCTGATTTTTATTGTCTTTGTTTCATTGTTAGCTATTTCAATTAGGAGTTATAAGTTGTTGCAGTGGAATCGAGTTGGGATAGTGAATAAAATGTGCAGGGTTAGATCCCTATTAGAGACATAAGGCGGTTCAGGTGTGGAGATATAAAGTGATAATATAACATAGTGTAGTAATAGTTGCAATCTATGTTTTGAAAGCCGGAACCGAAAGTCGAGCCGGACGTCCCAAAAAGGTTGGATCAGGGTCGGACCGGGATACTTTCGATCCTTACCGGAGAGGAGACATACGGCGGTTTAGGTGTGGAGATAATATAGTGTAGCAGTAGTTGCAATGATACTTTCAAGTCGAACACTACCGGTTCAGTGGCCTGACTGGTCGAACCGTATTTCAAAAACATAGATTGCAATATTTGTCATTTCAAAAAATAAATAAAAATTAAAAACTGTTATTAGCAAAAAAAAATTAGGTATTGCTTAATTCATAAATAGATCCTATCGGGACTAATCTGATGCTGAACACAATTTTTTTTTCTTCTCATGCGGATCAAATAGATTAAATAGGACCAATTTAGCAAGCTTTTTTATAATGCAAAATAGCATTTTTACCTGAAGTTTAACCATTTGTGTGGAAGTGCGCCCTAACCTTTGCAGGTTTGCAATATTGCCCCCACACTTTATTATATTTGTGTACACTGCCACCTAACTTTGCAGAGTTGCAATTCCACCTTGTAGTTATAGCCATTTTTATCATAAAATGTACTCCCTCTATTCCGTCTAAATCTTCCCATCTTTCCATTATGGGTTTTATTATAATTTTCTCATATTGAAAATGAAAATATTTTTATAATTATCGGTCACACCATATAAATATATTTGTGACTTTTTCACCCTACCTCACTATGATTTACCACTCTTTACTCCAATAAAATCCCTTTCACCATTTTTTTTATCAAACAACACCTTATAAACAATGTTTTCTTCAATAATACTACACTTACACCATTTTTTTCGTAAAAATTGTTCCCTCTAGTCCCATGGAGACTTTAGATGGAATAGAATAGATGGAGTATGATTTTTGTATCTTCATAGGGGCAAATCCCATATACATGTTGAAAGTTCAACGGGCGCGACGTCCCGCTATAGATTTAGAGTCTTAACGGAACGTCACTCTTATACAACTCAATCACGACAATATAAACTTTCATGAAGTTGGAGAAGCGAACTTAAAAAAATTTAATCCACAAAACATACACATGAGCTATGAACTAAACCCATAGAATATCATTCATTTCGACACATGCCATTGATAACCAAAACAAGCATACGCTTGATAGCCCATACAAGTCCTAGTTCATCATTATCTATTTATATAACACATTACTCCTTTGTCATAATTAGTTATCGGAGTTTCGGTCTTCACATGGAGAATGTGAGAGTCGAAATTTGAAAGATGATGGAACAAGAAAGAAGGTTAATTGTTAATATCATATAACAACAATAGAAACGGACTTATACAAAAACATATGTTGATTTATAACAATAATTTACTTTAAAAGGTAAATTTACATGAATGTTAGTTCAGTCACGACTAACTTATTTGATCTTGTCACCAATCCTTTATTTCTCAACCAGTATCATAAATTAACTTTGATCAAATCTACCCACACCTCTAAAACTCTTCTCGTTAGGTATTTTCAACAAGAAACCACCATATTCATTAACAAATTATTATTGCGATATTTCTCGGGCTCGGATGATGAATGCATAATATTTCTCAGTGAATCAACTTGGTTAACCCTTAAGCCAATCCAGTCTGCCAATTTAGACCAAACTACACCGATATTTTCATGTGAGTCACACAACCCTCACTTTATTTCGATGATCTCATGAATGACTTTTCTTTTTCATAACTTATCCAGCGTAGAAACACGATCACAAACATGCTTCCAAACAATATCGTTAACTTCCAGAGGTGCTAACTTATTACATAGAATAGTAAGTCTTTCCAATTCAAATTACTTTCATCAAAGCCTTCGATGGTCAGGTTGCTCCCTATGCATATTAACTCCAGATTTTGTATCCATCAAACCACTCATTTTTATCACCTCCGGCCACTAATTTCATGTTGCACATACCTAAACCACTCATTTTTATCACCTCCGGCAACTAATTTCATGTCTTGTTCCTCCCTGAATTTAATTTTCCACTGAAATAAGATCTTTCTCCACTTCCAACTCAATCCCTAGCTATCCTATTCTATAAACCGTACATATTTTATCTTTCTTGATATTTAAAAGCTAATTAGGATATTTATCTCTAATAACCACACCTCGGCCAAGCCGAACATTCTCCCAAAACCTCTTCTTAAGTTTTTATTATTGTCTTCTTAAACGTTTCGAAAAATCATGTTTCATTTGTTGGAAAACATGATGTTTCATTTTGGAGTAAATCTCCTGGGAGACATTCTATCTATGAGAAATATAAAAGTAGATGGAGAAATAAAAGTGTTAGAGTAAATTTCCTTGGGAGACATTCTATGTATGAGAAATATAAAAATAGATGGACAAATAAAAGTGTTATTATTGATAATAAAGTTATATAAGTAAGAATATAGGTGACTTTTATGAACAAAATTTACATTTTACTAAAACAATAGACGTCTGTTTATTTAGGCTTTAATCTCTTCATTGAACATAATTAAATGGAAGGTGAAGCGAACTAAACGAATCTGAATTGATGATTTCTCTCTTGATATTAGAAAGCCTACGACACACCTTCTCCAACCAAGGATCCTCCCAAAACTTTGCTTCTTAATTTCCTAAACTAATTTGCCTTCACACTAACACTAATGTTATCCCACACCGAGTCATATTTAGCTTCCAAAACATCCCCATAACCCACCCAACCCCTGGCTGGGCTGTAGTGATTTTGGACATTCGTGATCAAACGCTGGAACCCTTTGTTGATCGCGCAGTGGAGAATATTTTTTGCTGCTGCAGGCAGAGGGCTTTTCAGCAGGCAATGGCATTGGCATGTATGTGATGAGGTATTCAAGAATAGGCCTGGAAGAGTACCTAAACTGGATTGGAGTTTTGGGCAATAAGGGCGTACGTACAAGCCGAATGGCTTTCGTTGATGAGGATTACCGGGATTGAAGATGGGACTGATATATAAGGATGAATCTTGTAATGAAAAATACTACAACTGCACCAGTTGTGCAGTGTGCATTGATGACTTCACTCAAAGCTCCATGGTTATGAAATTGCCATGTTCGCATGTATTCCACATAGATTGTTGTACGCGTTGGTTCATGTCTAAGCCTAACTGTCCTATATGTCGCTTTGCTTTGCAAGGCGCCATCTCCAACAGGCAGGGATGAAACCAAGGATATGTGATGATGCGTAGAGGCACACAGCTGACGTTTGGTTAGGGGCCCCAGACTTCGTGTAGAACGCAGACAATTTCCAATTTTTTCATTCTTGGTATATCCATCTTAGTTGATTCACTAATTTGTAGTCTGATTTTACTGTCTTGTTTTATTGTTAGCTACTTCAATTTTAGTAAAAAACTGTTTTTATCAAAAATATGTTTCAGGTCTGGTTTAATTCATGAAAAGATTAGAACTGAAGTAATTTAATATGATCAGGAAACACTTGTAGTTTTTTTTTTAGACAAGTCAAATAAGACCTTAGTAATATATATAATTCGATCCACCCAATACTAAACTAGAAATAGATTAGAAGCGTAACGATATTATCATAATAATTTTTTTAACATGATAGGTTACTAATTTTTTAATAGGTTACTCATGTTTATTTATAATTGTTTATAAAAGCTCTACTACTTTTTCTCGAACTTTCTATCAATAATATTATTGATAAAGTGATATAAATAATATATAGATGTGTGAAGAAAGATAACATTGATATAAATCATCAGGGACCATCAAAGTACATCAGGGACCTCAAATGGGAGCACATGAGAATCAACATTGTCAATAAAAACATTGCGAGCTAACAAATGAGCCGCTTTATTACAATCACGTCTACCAAAAACTAAAGAAATAGTCTAAAAAAATAAAAGTTTTGAATCCTCAATGATGCTCCCAGAACGAACAAGTGAAAAATGAGGCTGTTGTAACTGTTGGATCACTTTAAGACAATCACCTTCAACAATGAGATGCGATATAGCCAGTTCACGACCAAATTGAAGAGCGGCACGAGCAGCAAGAGCTTCGGCAGTTTCGGGATCCTGTATATGAGCCACAAATTGTTGTTTCCATCTCAAGACAGCACCATATTCATTCCGAGCAACCAAACCAATACCCATTCCATTCAACCGGCTGAAAATGGCTGCATCAAAATTTATTTTAATCTTTCCAGCTACAGGGGGCGCCAAACTTGAGCTTCTTCAGGTGGCCTTGGTGTTGCAAACAACACCTGTGCCTCTCGAAATCTGTCCAAATACTGCTGCGTAAACACCACCATTTGCGCGGCATCATAATGATCAACTTGATGCACAATCTTGTTGCTATTGCTCCATAGCGCCCACCACAACACCAAGAACAACTCCAACTGATCCACATAAGCCTTCTGCCGCACATGTTGAATCCAATCACCCAGAAAACTCCCTCCAGCCGCAATAATTCCCTGAGAAAATGGCGAAACTGCCCAAAACAAGCGTGCAAATGAGCAATCACGCAAAATGTGAATAATAGATTCCGGGCCAGAGTGACAAACAGGGCAAATATCAGAAACATCAATTCCTCGACGCTGCAAATTAACTAAAACAGGCAAGGCATTTTTTAAGGCACGCCAAAAAAAGACTTTGATTTTCTGAGGAACCTTGATCCTCCACACCCAGTCCCAGTTCGCTACAACTACAGAACTGCCACTCCCTCGTTGATTTAGTAAGTCCTGCTGCCTCCGTCTCCTAGCTAGAAAGTAGGCCGTCTTCACTGTGTACTGCCCTGTAGGCGAATAGTGCCAAATTCTACTATCTGGGATGCTAGCGTTTGGTGAACGAATATGCAAAATTGCAGCAGCATCCTCATCCCAAAAGATGGTAGACACGATGTCCAAATCCCAAGCCTCATCTGTAATGAGACCAGAAACAGTAAGATCCGGCATACCTACCAAATTTGGTGTTCGAGGCTTCAACGGATAATCACGGGGTATCCAATTTTCATTCCTAGATAATTTGTGTGGAAACTTGAACATCTATATTTAAAAAATAAAATAAAATAAAAAAATAGTAGACGATCAAGTACGCTTTGACGTGCGAGTTGTAGAAGGTGGAATTTGTGCAGCAAATGGTGAAGAAACGTGTCATCGTTTACACAGGGAAATTTTCAAGTATCCGACTTGGGCATTCCGTGGGCATGAACGTGAAATTTGAGCACGAAGGCCAGAAGCACGGGCATCTTTACAACAACACTGTTGCGTGATAATGGCGTGTTTACAACAGGGCCTTTGGATGATTATTTGGAGGAGCTGTTTGAGAATGATCCAGATTCTGGGCGCTCAAGATTGTTAACTACAGCAGCAGTAACAGCATATCTAACACATTGATTGTTGTTCACGTTGGTTGATGAATACACCGAAGTGTCCCATCTGTCGCTTTGATTTGTTCAGCTCCAATTCAGACCCAAATTAACTAATTCCTCAAAGTTCAGTACTGTACCCAATTGTTCCACTGAAAAGGATTGGAAAATTATCAGATTTTATACCAGTAGCAATTCTTTGTGCTAAAAGTAAGATTTTGATGTATATGTTCATGAACAAACCACTTTAGCATAAAAGAGATTAGAGATGATTTCTAAAACAATACCCCAAATTCTTTAAACAAGACATAATAGAACTAGTAATGAGACAATTGTACGGCATAAGATTAACAAGATCCAAAATAAGTAGTTGATCATATAAATCTAAGGCTCCTCTAGTACATAAGCTTTTAAAATTGGAGAACACATGTCCTGGTCACATATAGTAACCACAAGAGGAGCTACTGCAAAAAGAGTTTCTTTAATGGTATCTAATTGGATTTCACATGCTCCTGCACAATGTTGAGGCCTTCGCTTTCTTCACCATAGTCCTACAAAAAGCAACAAAGTATTAACAATTTGCAATTGCTGAAACGATCGATATCCACTATTTGACTGTATTTTAGAATTTACCTTTACCACAACACAGGAGCAACCAACCACCTTCCTTGCTTTGCCTTCGGAATCAATCTTGCAAAGCTACAAAGTACAAAGAAAACAATTAATCAACCATGAAGACCTAAACACAAACTCCTTCGAGAGGCTAAGCTTCAGACAAACAGATGAGGCAGATTAAAGGAGAGCAGCTAAAGAATCAGAGGAAATAACAACAGACTATTCATTCAGTAACAATTCAGCAAGGTAAGATATGTGAACACTAACAGGAAAGAAACCATCAGACATTGGTTTATCACATCATGTTTGACACAAGTGTCTCAGACGACCGTCGTGAGAATTAAAACCATGATTATCCTTTGGTTTCATATTTATAATGGTAATAAAAACAAGGGGTACTAAAAATCAAATAATAAATCCAATCAAGTCCTGAAGTTTAGAGTAATTCTGCGTAGTACACACAATACACAAATCTGTATTTCAATACCGAAAATGTGTATCGATGAAATATAATGAACAATGTGTCTATGTTTCCTCTTCATATGTCTGGATAGATATAAGGTTCATATAAACAATGTAGTCTATAATATCAAAGAGGTAAAATTAAGGACCTTTGAAAGAGTTGTACAAAGTTGGAATGAAAAAATCATATTGCAAATACCAAAACCAAAAAGTAAAAACATAAGAGATCAAAGAAGATACTTACTCCAGCCCATTCGCCAAGAGTCTTTGCACTAGGCACTGTTATCAAGCATACATTGTGATCAGCACACAATGCCTTTACCAACTTAACATAATCTGGCTGGTCACAGTCCTCAGCCAAAACACACAGCTGGGCGGCATGCTTCTCGATAACCTTGGCTCCCTCATGAAGGCCCCGGGCAAGTCCACTGTGAGCACGGGACTTCCTCAGCACATGCTGCAAAGCAGTCATGATATCCATGGGCTCACCTAGAGCAGGGGCCGGAGCAGGTGCTGGAGTCTCAGCAACAGGTACATCCTCTCTGCAGGAGCAGATAATAAACAAATCAGACACCAGGAGTCTATTACATAGATTTACCAGTAAATACTTCTCAAACATGAGCTATGTAACTGTGGCCTAAAGAATGGATAAAAACCGACTGAAATAGCAAGAAACATCTTGTTTTACAGACACATTAACATGAAATTAGATGGGAGTTTCAAAATTCTATCTACAGCATTGCATAAATGACAATGTGTCTTAATTTTATAAATCAGTACTTGGATGACCCATTAAACCTTAGTTTAGTTCATCAAACAAAATTATCATTCTTAAATACATATAGGATTTCATACAATTCCATTCCAGTTTCATCAAACAAAATTATCTAAAGCATTGCATAAATGACAAACTGTCTTAATTTTATAAAATCAGCAGAGGATGACCCATAAAACCTTAGTTTAGTTCATCAAACACAATGATCATTCCTAAATACATATGAAATTCAATCCAATACAAAAGTAAGGAAAATGACAATGCAATAAAAAAAAAGTAGAATCCATTACCCTGACATTCTTTCACAGTTAGAACTCCTTAACAGCTGTTGAACCTGTTGCAGAAAGACGACCAAATCAATACGAGAAACACATTAACGGAATCAATCATAGCCAGAAGAGATCGATCAATCAGATTGCTCTAAACAAATCAATTACGGAAAGAAGGGAAAGCAATCAACAGGTTACAATTCGAAAAGTACATGGACCTAACTTCGTTTTACACACAGAATTAACATTGAAAGAGATGCTACAGATTGAAGTTTCCGATGAAAAAGATGATGAGATGTTTACCTGCGGTGTATAGTGTCTAGCAGCGGCGAAAAGAGCAGAAAGAATGAAGCCAAATGAACTCTCAGGGGATTTATAGTGTGTTTGGTGTAGCGATAAACCCTAGTACCAGTGCTCGATTTACGGATATACCCTTCGCATTAGTCGCTCGGCGTTTTCTGTTGGCACGTTTTATTGCCGATTTTATATTAATGAATTTCACTTTTCATTTGCTTTTTTTTCGCTTAAACCCGAACTATAATCTTAGTATATACACCCAAGTCTTGCTGAGTTTTCTATTTTTTTGCAATACATACATGCTCCTGGTCCATTTGATAAATGGATAAGTCAAAATAGTTTTGAAAACATACATCACTCACATAATTTAGTAGGAGTAATATGATTTCTGAATTCTCTTAATCTTAATTAGTCCTCGAACAATCTTCCATTATCATACATCAATATGCACTGGAGTAAAGGGGTCTAAGCTATACATGAAGATGGCCTCGACCATCTACTTAAATTTACTCGTTTATCCAATATACACAAGAAGTAAATTAGAGGTTCCCTATTTAGGTTGATTTTGGTGAGTAAAAATAAATAAATTTTGACTGAAACATACTTGTATATTAACAACACATACTTGTATATTAACAACACTGTGGGAAAACTACATATGAGTCGTTTACAACAGAAACATAGCGAATCGAGATTGTGTTATTTTCCGAGCTGAACATAGATACAATTCATACAAGTTAGATTGAACGCACATCATAGACCTTGTGGCGGATTCAAGATGGGTCAAGAGGGGCACTTGATCCAACTGGAATTCCGATAATTACAATAATAGTACTACTATTTCCAAACAAATTTTGTAGCCCAAACTGGGTCAAGAAACAGACGGGGTTCGAACCCTCCTGATGGCATTTTCAAGCTTTTTAATTTCCTTTTTTTTTTCTTTTTCTGCAAAAAAATTCTTAAATTTTTCTTTTTTGAAAAAAAATATCCTTGTGTTTTACATTTTATTTTTAATATTTAGCTTTAAATATTAGAGAAATTCTCCTTCAATAATTTTATTATTTCTGAAAATTTTATTTTTATATTTAAATTATTTATCAGTTATAGATTTTACAATCATAAATTACATGATCAAATTTTCGACCCTCTCCACACAGAAGTCACAGAAGGAAGATGAGTTTTACATTGTTGAAAATTGCCCGATTTCCCACCAAAAGTTGCTAGAACGAAAGGAAGACTGTGCTTCACAATAGATAAACGTGACTTGAACCACTTCAAACATCTTCATCTTCTCTAGTAGTGCCACTAGCACCGGCCTCTGCATCCACGCGGTTGAAGTTCTAATCTTTTAATTATATCCCAGCTGCAATGCCAAAATTAAACCAAGCCTCATAGCTTTTATTTCTGCCAAATGATTTGTTGTGCTCCTCCCTATATACCCATTTGCAGCTCGAATGAATTTACCATTATGTATTCCAGTAAACTTTATAACTGCAAATAGCATGAGAAATTACAAATGGATGAACCCCCTTTCTAACAACTCAATACACTACTAGTATATTATAGTAGTATTTCAAAGAGGTCCACGCTTCATTTTTTCAGAAAGTTTTCTACATAAAAGACCTCCAACAAACACTTGAACTCTTAAACCATTTTAATCAATAACTTAACCGGGAGAATCAAGATATCTAAAAAAAATTCAAACCAATAAGTACCATTCTACTAATAGTATTTTAAAAGTCCAACAAATACATCAACCATGTCATGAACCATGCAACAAGTTTTCTGTTTTTGTTCATAATTGATTATTGCCCAAATTCATTCGAAGCAACAACCGTAGACCGTTGCCTAAAAGTCTTTAATAATTTATGGTTGGTTTTCAAATGGGACAGTGTAATGCAATGTAAAAGCTTCGTAAAATGGTGGGATCCATCGGGTAAAATTTAAAAATGGTACTCCAGAGTGAGACATGTCCATTTTATATACTCTAAAGTGGCTATGTCCATTTTAGGTACTCTGGTGTAACATATTGTCCAATTTATATACTCTTTTCGATTTTCACCAGAAAAGTTCAACTCACGCGCGCGTGAATTACAATCTCCGACGTGTTTCAAAAGTTGAGACAAAACAGGACAAAAGAGGCGTGTGTATTACACGGCTAGTCGAGACAAAATAGGAAAAAAGAGGCGCAATTGCTAGGAAAAAATAGTAAAATTCAAATGAAGTAAAATTTTGACTTCCTAGCGAACTTTGGTGTTGAATTTCTAACGAACTTTGACCACAAAATAATCATAAATTAGACGAGATAAAAATTTAATAAAATTATTTTCTAAAATTAAATGAATTAAAATTTTATAATATAATTTTATTATATATTTATCTTGTGTAATTTAGAAGAAATTGGTGATCAAAGTTCGTTAAAAAGTCAATCCTAGAAACTTATTTCAAGTATAGCTGAAAACTTCAATGGTATGTGCTTTGACTCCATGTGAAAACTTATTGAACACTAGAAGCATTGATTTCTTCAATGTGTCTTTTTATGTTGATCCAACAAAATATGTCACTTGGACAATTCAACATAACAATCTCGTAATATTGAAATGAGTTCAATATTCATATATCTCCGTCATATTTGTAAAATAGCAAACAAGGGTATATAATACTTCCCTTTTGCAAATATATTATCACCATGGAGATTTGGAGATAGTTATACACATATATGCGCTAATAATGCTACCTCGTTAAAAACCTTGCTAGGAAAAACCCATTGGGATAAAAACCTAGTCGAAGGGAAAAAGAGTGTAGCAACTTGTATGGTGCGCAATATTCTCACTGTTGCTTGATCATCATCTCCATTCATATACCTTCTTCACGAGGTCAAAAACATTTATCTCTTTCATAACATAACCAAACTTCATGTATGGTTATTCATACTTTGCCATACTCAAACATTAGGTTGAGTTTACATTTCCTTAGGCAATAATATTTGTAGGAATCTCGAGAATATTATTCATAATTCTCTTGTTTCACTTGATAGTGAATACACTCGATATACTTATCAATTTTGTGATGCCATGTATGGATAGATAAGTATAGAGATTCAATAGTATCAAAATTGAGTTCTTCAAGAACTTTTCTCGTCGATGGATTCATGTTTGTCAACATGATATCTCTATCCACTTGTCCTTCCGGGACTAATTTCCAGTAGAGAGTAAAATCATTATCTCTCATAATCGTTCTTGGAACATATAAATCTCATTGTCAATTCAATGAATATTCATGTTTTATAACATGATAACTCTAGTCTGTTCTAGGACGAGTTCTCAATTGATAGTGATCATCATATATTCATGTTTTTATAACATGATAACTCTAGTCTCTTCTAGGACGAGTTCTCAATTGATAATGATCATCATAGATCATATATATAGAAATTTCAATGTGTCAATTTAAATGACAATTCATGTGCACCACAAATAATCAAAGGTGGTCACTCTAGAGTAAGATCATATGATAAATAATATGTATGCATGCATTATGAAACTTAAAAACTAGCATAGATTATGTAACAATAATATGAATGATGCATGACTTAGTATCTAGATGCACATGAAATTTGACTCGATAATGCAACGGTACCGTAGGGAATTTCGAATTCATCAATAAAATGGACATCAAGTCCATGAGCTCATTTTCTATCATCATTGTGTCGACATAAATGGATTTACATGTAAGATCCCCTTTACATGTACAATAGTATACATCCATTGAAAATCTGCATATGCTTATCTCGGTTCCATGTATACCGGTATAACTTTTCAATAATAATCAAATCATTCTTGTTTGATTCAGTACTGATCATAGATATCTGAATATATTATATGGAGGTACCTTTTCCATTCATATAAGCCATCTATTTATAAATAAAATATCAATTCTATTGTGGCATCATTAAGATGTGCCTTCTTTACTCTTCTAGAGTACCAACTGCATTTTCTTGCCATTCTATTTGTAATACTGGAACCATTCACAACATACATATTGCACTTCAGGTGCATTAATTACAATAGGCAAGATATCGATTCTCAACTCATGTTATATCTATAATCAATCTGTAGCCCGAAATCCACAGTCAAATCATAGAATTTCATGATTGAAATCTTGAAATGATACATGAAGCTGAAGAATGCATTTTATAATTTAGTTCAAGTATGAACTTTCAAATATGTGGGGATCAATGCATACGATGAATTTGTTTTGATCAGCTTGTCATGTTCTCCCTCCCCTAAGCTGGGAAAAACTAATTCAAGGATTAGTATTATTGGGGCTCATAAGGATATTGATCATGCCAGCTTAGATAATAATATACTCATACTCGTATCTAATAGGCTTCATGTATGAGTTCTCTTCAGGAGATGCATATGGAGTGTATAACTCTAGCAGTTGGGTTTTCGATGTGCTGAAACATAAATTTACCCCAAATAAGAGATCAAATTATTTGAGTAATATACTCAATTCTCAAATTATTTAGTGGACGTCTAGCCATATATATTCATTCTCATAAATGCATGAGTGCAACATTGCTCATTTTGATCTCCATTAGCATGCTTAATCTCGATATTGTGTCTTGCCATTCAGATAATATTATTACAATACGAGAAAGCTTTCAGCACATTTCACACAAGGAAAACTTCAAGTTTCTCATAAACGGGTAATTTTGTACCCGGATGGCCATATTTGTCACATCTATGTCATTTTTCATGTCTTTATATGCGATATAGTCGCTTGTGCATGCATGCCCAACTTATAGTTTGCTCCAATTTGCAAACGGTTAATTTCAATACATTCCTCGTACACAATATATGTTTGTTTGAATTTGACCATAATGATGTGACATTATACGAGTCATTGTCTATGACATATTGGCAAGACAATATCCAACTTCTTCAGGAAGTGGGTCTAATTTGTGATCTTCTTGGCACAATTTTTCCAAGTAATTTATTGTGCTCTTCACAACGATTACTCCCCTGGAACCTTTAATTATTCTCACAAGAATATTGGAATGAGTGTATACTTTCAAACTTTAGAAATATTGAAATCAGTATACTCATGGATTTCTCTTTCACTTGAGGTGAAAATAGCATCAATCACACTGGTGAATTACTTGTTGCACCATGTATAAAATCTAAGAACTCACATTCACTTCAGGGAATGGGGATTGGATAAATTTGATATCAACCAATATGATAACTATGTGAATTCCTTTCTCAATATCGAGAGTATATGTGTGTCATCTTTCTTTCATTTTGAGAATATGATACTCAAGGATTTTCATTCATAAGAGATGCTCAATATTCAAGTAGCCTCATCAATTGATTTCTTGTATCACCAAAATAATACTTTCTCTCAACTTCAAGTTGGCGAGATTGTTTGTGATGTGCATACATCATGGCATCACATTTCATGCCTTTCGCAATATTGTTTACGCATAGTGATGCAATCCAGGGGCTAATCACAAATATTATCTTCATCACATGAAGTGCATATTAACACTATAATATTTTCAAATCACTTATGGTACATGGAATGTCCATAGTATGTAGCAACCATTTTCTTTCGAGATATAATATAGTGATCATGGCTATTGGCATAAACTCTAATAGCAATTCAGATGCCTCAATTTGAAAAAATCGTTGATGTACATGAGGTACATTTAAAATCATCGGTGTACATAAAGTACATATTTGCCAAATGATCAATGATGGTTGGTGTCAAATCTTTTAGATGATCACAAGTCACAACCATTCGTAATGTATGTCCAATCATTTCAGGAGTCTGATTTGTCAAATCAACTTGACATAAGTTGGGCTAAAGCTCCAGAGATACACATCTTTTGTGATATATACACATGCATAGCAACTTCAGGTGCTAGCTTTATTTGATGTCTCATTTTAAGAAATGGACAAAGTGTATCTTACAAACCTAATTGATGGTTCAGATATATCCAATGAATTCGGGGATATAATTTGTCAAATCAACTTGACATAAGCTGGGCTATTAGCTCCAAAGATACACATCTTTTGTGATATACATAATAGCTACTTCAGGTGCTATATTTATTTGATGTCTCACTTTAATAAATGGACAAAATTTATACAATATCAATTATATCTTGCAAATCCCGTTATGGTTTAGGTATCCAATCACTTCAGGGATTGGAGAAACATGATTTGTATCCATATGACATCTTTTTCACATTCATATGCCATAGCAACTTCAGGTGATATATATCTTTGATGTTTCATTTCAAGAAATAGATCACATTTATAAAATGCCAATAGTGCACCACTGTATCATGCACCCCTCATCAAGTATCTTTAATCACTTCAGGGAATAGAGAAAACATATAGTGCAATTTATTTCAACAATTCAAAATGATAGAAAATAAATAAAGTGCAACTTATCTTTCATATTTCTCCTATCCTTTGCATGAACCGGAAACCTAGTCAATGAAAATCGGTGTTCTTGTGTGTTCGATGACCATAGGTTACTCAATTGGTAGAACTCCGGACTCGGGTTTGTTCAGCTCTCACATACATGTCACCATCAAACAAAACCATTATTAAATAGTACTATTACGGAACATAAAATTGAATTGATTGAATAGAGGGAATAAGAGCAAGCGGGATTAATTTGCAATCCATTCCGTTTCTGTCCAAACTCAAGCCACCACTTTCACAATCTCTTTCTTGCATATCTCCGCCAACAGTTTCAATCCAAACAAGATTAAACCCATACAAATCATAATTAATGACTCCAAAACCAGGATTTCAAATCGTCACCTGAACCAAAAAAAAGACATTCTAGCAATCTTGGTGACCAAGTTGCTTCAGTGAGTATGATGTCATGATCAAGAAATTGGAATCATTTATCAAGGCTAACAAGTATGGTAGGATATACAAATAATAGGAAGTCAAGTTGCTGGCTATCCACAAAGAAAATTCCAATAAACCGACACATATTAACAGATCTAATGGATGTATAGTTGTCTACACAAAATAATTCTTGTGTCATCATGATATATGACATAGTATATGAATACATTAATTAAAATAAATGTGGATTGAATAAATTGATCGATAAATTAATAAGATAAAACACTTAGCTTTTAAATGTTGCAAATTGCATGCCTCAGCCTCTAGTTAGTTCGTGAATTGAATCCAATTGATTCATCTTTATTTATCCTCATGTTGTTTGGTGTTCGTTGATCAGAAAACTCAAAGCCCCATAGCTAGTTCCCACAAAGTCTGGACTCTTGATTGGCAGAGACGTATTAACATACATTAGTATGTTTGTACATGCATAAAAAAAATAGTTAAGAAATTGATCAACTTTGAATGGATAAAAAAATATTTCCATGGACGATATGATAATATAATAACAATAAGAAGAACAATAAGAATGGATTGTAATTGTGATGATCATTAGCCGTTTGTGTGTCTTCGATCTCGATGTGGTCTCTTGCTTGGATCTTTGTTTAGTTTATTTTGATGATGATCGGAAGTGGGGATCGATGGAGTACGGCTTGTTCGGATCCCCTGAAGGTGGAATTCGGTGGAGGAGAAGGTAAAAAGAACTCAATTGGTAGAGTCGTGCTGATAACGTGTTGAATAATAACGGGAATAGAATATATTATTCTTGTCATCAGTATAAGAGTACATGGAGAGTATATATATACAAGTAGGAAAATATCTCTAAACTCTATCTGCAGAGTAACAACCTAGAGAGATACACGTAACAAACTAGAGAGCTCAGTCAACTCTTGTTACATTCCTATAATTATCCATAACATATTCAAATTTTTTGTTTTTTCCTAACCATTGCACCTTTTTTTTTTTTTTTTTTGGTCTCAATTGGACGTGTAATACACACGCCTCTTTTTTCCTATTTTGTCTCAACTTTTGAAACACGTCGTAGATTGTAATTCACGCACGCGTGGGTTTAATATTTTCCGGTGAAAATTGAAAAGGCATATAAATTGAACAGTATGTTACACTAGAGTACCTAAAATGTACATAGTCACTCTAGAGTATATAAATAGTTCAATATATTGCACTAGAGTACCTAAAATGGACATAAACCACTCTATAGTACATAAAATAGACATGTCTCACCCTAAAATGTTGATCATGTATTGATATGGACATAACCACTCTATAGTACATAAAATAGACATGTCTCACCCTAAAATGTTGACCATGTACTGATAATCTGATATACCATGAAATCTGTTACTCTCACGACCCATATTGTTAATTTTACATAATTCAAATCTAAAAGCTTCGTAAATGGTCACCACTCTTTCTCAGAACTGACTCGGGATGTAATCAAGCTATAACAAAACGATAAACAGATATGTCAATGTTCGATGTTTCCCATTTGGAAAAGTTTCTTCACTATGCCCCGCCATAGTTCAAAAGTCAGTTCAACTTTATCGCTTCAACTTGGTCCTGAAAGATATGCTAGCTAGCTAAATCGATGTTACCACTAGACATAACAATCATCCTCATCGACAGCTTATCCATTCTTGTTGTTGTGTGTACGTGCTCAATATCACTTATCCATATTATATAGAGTATATCTGACTATTTCAGAGTTATGGCTAATTTCCAAAACAGTACAGTTAACTTCATGATAATCTCCAGATTATACGATAAGATAAAGTCGATAACAGCGAACGTGAGCTTCGATTAGTACCATGCACCAAACCTTTGTACAAGTTGCATAACAACATACAGTACTCTTAAGCTAACACAACAAGCCAGCCCTTCCAACCTTACAAAAACACCATCACAACCTACATTTCTTATATATGTACACTGGACCAGACACTACACACAACCTCGTTTTCGACACAGATAAGCAGCAGAAAGAAAATTCCGATGGACAACGTAACATAGACGACGTCTGTCTCAAGGAAAACTGAAACCCAAAGGTCATAGCTCACAGGTCGTAAGGAGGAGGAGGGCTTCTGGGTCCAACTCCAGTTGCTTTCTCGTACGCAAACGACGCCGACCTTCTCCTGAACCTGAATGCCTCGCGTCCTCCACCTGTTCCATTCATATCATTATAACAATAAAACCAACAATACACTACTGTAAGAACCACATAACATGCCAAGAACGAGAATGTACAAACAAACCAACAATACAAAGTCTTGTGATCATATCTTGATGGACCTAGATACACCCAATTTATCAAGAATTCAGTCAGTCGCATTAATTAATGTCAACATGTCAGTTAAGAATGTAATTCTATCTTTGGAAGTTACATTCTAATTGTACACCTCAAACATATATACCTAGCTGCAGCATTGGTCTTATGACGTATCAGTTATCACTTGTGTATAATTGGACCATCTTATAAGTTATACCTATCCATATATTATAGCCATTGAATATTCAACTGGTTGAGCAAGATCAAGACTAAGCCAAGTATAGTATTATAATGATGTAGATAGAATGTTTGACAGTTTCAATATTAGTACAAAAGAGAAACAACATCTAATTCAAGAAGGTGAATCATGAGAACTTGATGAGATTAATTAAGGTGTATGTCAGTATGTGCATAATATTCCACATCCCTATGTCATGCAGATAATGCCTAATAATTAAAATTTTGACATTTTCTACCAGTAATAATTCATTTCCAAGAACATGTCATTTTCCCAAGTCCCCACTAAGCTTAAATAATTACGCCTAACTCACCCAAACAATTATTTTGTTTCCCATAATCATATAAAGATTTTGGCACCTTCTAGATCAACCAAATAGCAAAGCCTAACAAAATGACTAAATTACCCTCCATATACCTAAATTGCGTCAAACAGTAATTTAACATCCAAAATGATCATCAAACCAATAATTGAGTAACTGAATCAGTAACTCACCGCCAAAAGGAGATGCCGGGGGAGTAGAACCGGCCGGTGAAACCGGCGGAGAGTCCTTCTGCGACGGCCTCACGATCATTATGCTTCTGGTCACTCTCATCGCATCCTCCGCCGCTTCTTCTCCTAGCGATCTCCGACTCGTCTCCACTTCCAGCTCTGCTCATCAAATCATCAACCAAAAACTCAAATCAGATCATCGATTACTTTTAACGTTTAAAGTTTAAACCTAGCTAGCTGAAATGTTGCAAAACTAATCGTACGCATGTGCATAAAAATCCTAGAAATCGACTAATTGACGATCATATGAGCCAAAATTGAGCGATCGTAGATCGTACCCTTGCCGGAGGGAGATCGGAAGCTGAACGTGGCGTTTTTCCTCAGCTTGCCGAGGCCGTTGTCGGGGAGAGGACCGGCAACGGTGTCGTCCCAGAGCTGATCAAGCAAACCCATGGAAGGCGTAGGTTAAGGGTGGGTTAGGGTAAGGCGCAAGTTAGCAGATTAGTATTAGTATCAAGTAGAGCAGAGAGGGGAGTGATCGAAAGAGTGTGAGCAATGGAGATATTTATTGCTGGTTGTTAGGAGGGAGATGAGATGTGCGCCGTTGGATGAGATCTGGATGATCTTAACGGCTGAGGATTGAAGGGCAGATAAGGACACGAATTTAGATAAGATCGACGTGGATGGATATGTTGTTGCCTTGTGGCGTATAGGCACGTGATGAGTTGAGGGGTCGTTGTTTGGCTTGTTAGGTCACTTGTGCCCTTAGGTTGGATTCATTTGGGTAGGCTTTTTTGTTTATTTTTTGGGGATAATCATGTAAATTCGGAAGTGTTAATCCATTGTTCGCGGAGATAAAGGTGCATGCGTCTGGGGGGGGGGATAATTTTAAAAAAATTATGTCGGGAATGAGGTTTAAAATTTCGACCAATGTGGTTACCGATAATTCACATACGGACAGTGATAAAGTAAGAGTTAAAATTACTAATGTTAGATCAAATTTACCTTTTAAAGTCACTGAATATTCCTAAAAGTTTACAAATTACTCTGGCATTAGTAATTTTTGCTCTGGCATTTGAACTGAATCCTCCTCAATTTTGTTAGTTGTGGCACACAAAAGTAATCATAATAATACTAATTGAGAATATGTGTCTACTTATAGACCTTTATGCTAATCGAGTTGGAGGGTGAGATATTACATAAAACGTTCCAGTTGATTTTGAGTAGAAAAGTTTGAGTAACATGTGTCGTTCATATCATGGTTGAGACATTTTACTTGACATGAGTATTTGTTAGCCACGGGAACACTGTTGTGTCTCTTGTAATTAAATGTTAGATTTGTTAGTTTCTGGAAAAGTAACGCCGACTCCTGAAAGTAAAAGTAAGATTTACGTTAACTAACTACTTAGAATCTTAGTTGAGAAAAAAATTGCTTAATTGACTTGGTTGGATTTTATTGGTCAAAGTTAAGTCGTGATAAATCAACTCGAATTAATATGATAATTACCACATGCCTTCGCTACACAAATACAACACCAGAAAAATCGCTGTAAAATATTTATATTAGGGTCCATTATTTTTTATACCCTCTTAGGGTCTCTAATAACAAAAAAATTTTAATAATCGAACCATTACAATTTCATAAGTAGCATTTTACAAAGCTAATAATAAACTATAAATAATCTCGCGCTTGACGAAAATTGAACCTATAACCTCTAGTGTCATGACACCTCAGTCTAACCAATTGAGCTAGACCTCATTGGTGTCTCTAATAACAAAATGAACCACCTTAGTTTATCAATTACAATTTAGTCAAAAGTCAACAAAAATTCACTATTCCAAAATTGAATTTTGATGAAACCAAACAAACCTTAGCGTTTTCAAATAAAAAAAATAAAAAATTAAAAGAAAAACTAAGTAAAATACTAAAATAAATTTTAAAGAAAAAAATCTTAACTAAAATAAAAATAAAAAAATTATCTTGATCATCCCCAAAGCTTCGGTACCGTAATTTTTTCCAGTACCGGAGCTCCAGCGCCGAAAACGGTGGAGCAAGCTGCTCCACCACCATTAACGATGCAGCAAGCAACTTGCTCCACCACCAGATCGGTGGGCAACAGCTCCACCATTGCTCCACTGTTACCGGCACCGGAGCTCCGATACCGAAATTATCCAGTATCGAAGCTTTATCGAAGAAGAATATGGATGGATCTCGTTAAATATTTAATTTTTATTTTATTTTATAATTATATTTAGATTTTTTTAAATCTTTGAATTAATTTTTTGATTGAAAATATTTATTTTTCTTAAGTCATGTTTGGTTGGAAGGTGTGTTGGTCAACTCAAATGGACTAAAATGTAATTGAATAACACAAGATGTTCCTTCATGAGAAAGGACTTCATAGTGAGCCTTTATAATCAATTTTCTCTTTGTATTATTATTATTGTTATTATTTAATAGTATGTGTAAAGCCCCCATCTTTTAAATGCCCTTGGGAGATACTATTAGACCTTGATAGATAGTACTTCGTACTAGATAAGAATGGCCTTCATCTTTTTAAAGGAGATTGCCTCGACACGGGATCACTCCCTTAACATTGCTCGTATTGACATCTACTACTCCCTCTCCAGTCTAACTGAGTGAATCTTTACGTTTGTTTTGTCTGTCTTTTTCGAAACTTAGTTTGACATCTAATAAATTCTAAATCTTATCGAAAAAATAATTAATAAAATTATATAATGAAAGTAGAGATCTTATATTTTCATAATATACTTTCATAAATTAAATTTTCGTTATAGTTTAGGAGTAAACGGAAGTCAAACGGAATTAAAAAAAATCAACAAAAACAAACATAAAAAAAAAACTGCGACAAATGAGTACAAAATACGGTGGGATCCGAATAACCTAAACAACCAAAATCTTATTTCCTTCTAGTAGGATATTCAAGTTATAGGATATCTCATCCTCGCTATCCTGCACGTCACCAAACAATAGGCAGGCAAGCGCCAAGGTTTCATTAGCCCACCCGGTGGTTCACATAAATCTTCTCATTCTAGGAATCTTGTTTGTTGAGTTTAAATTGTCAATTCCGTGTATGTTTCCATACTTTAGCGATTTGAAACTTGAATGCATTATTATGCATTAATATTAATATTCTAACGCCCTAAAATTTCAGATTATTTAAATGGATTTACGCATACCAACAATGTGCAATTTGTTTTTTGAAATCCACCAAGAAAAATTTAAGAGTTTAAGCGTGCTTGATTTGGAACAATTTTAAGATGAGTGACCTAATTAACCTACCGGGAAATTCCCCTTGCGTGCAAAAGTGAGGACAAAGAGGGCAGGAAAGATAACGTGTTGTTATTTGAGGCAAACATATCACCACAAAGAGCACCCTAAGAGCAACCGTACCGACTTAAAGGTTCAGGACTTCGATCTATTAGTGTCGGATGTGTCGTTACTAATATAGTCCTTCTGTAACACTACATCAATAATTAATAATTATAATTATAACTAATTAATTAATTTTGGCTTTAAGGATTGTGGGCCATTTAAATGAGACAAAATAGAATGAAGTTGAAAGTGAGAAGATTTTAGCAGCCGGGTCGCGTGTAGAGTCATGGCATAATGATCCAATAACAATTCGGTTTCGGTTTGAATATTCATGGTGGATCCAGAATTTGAGATACCACTGTATCAACAATCAATAATAATGATTATTTTTTTTCGAAATAAATAATAATGAATTGTTGATATAGTATTACTAGCAATAATGGAGAGCCACTGACCAATCTCCATCATATTATCATTGATAATAATAATAATTTGTTGAAAATTTGTTACCTCAATAAATCATCCCAAATTGTGGGGTTCCCCTCTTTACAATATCAAATAATCCAAAACTGTAACAAGAAGTATATATTTAGTTGTTGTCATGATTTGACTCAAATGAGGAAGGATGTGTTATTAGTTATTATAAAAAAAAAAACACATTAATTTCGGTATTTGTTCTAAAAATATTAATATTATATTATTCATATTATCAAGTTCAACTAATGTATTGAAAATATTTACACATTTGATGATACTCTAACATATGATTTTTAAAGTTTGATATTTCGGTCTAATCAATTCAATTAGAACCATACTAAGTTGTCTTGATTTGACTCGAATGAAATACTAATATGAGTATGACTCCCCACTTTGTTGTTGCTTTTTTCTTAAGTGTGTAACATCTAGCTCCAAAAGAGAAAACCAGTGGGGTTCTATATAATATCACCCACTTATTAATAAGAGAAACGAGAAGAAAAAAGAATATTAATATACTACTTATTATAGCACATAATTGCCCTTTCATCACATTGAAATGATAAACGAAAATGTACGCGGAAATATGCATGCTTTATAAACAATCAAATGGAGTAGATAAATAAATTGACATATCAGAATGTTGATATGATATAACATATCATCTCATATAATACTGGCAATACATATATTTATATAGCCTTCTTACTATATGAGACAATATTATGATTCATGAATAATGTTATTTTTATGTCATGTTTTCGCTATTGTTAGATTAATAATAATAATTAATAAATATGGTTTCCTGAATTTTCTAATCACATCGAGCATATAATCAAAGCACGATTTTAATTTAATGTTATCAATCCATTGACTCTTCGATTTCTATGAAAAAAATAAATAGCTTTAATTCATTTTAAATTTATTTAATTGCAATTGATATTATAAATTTGCTAAAGTTTTAAAAGGGGCTAGCATATCTTAAAACATTGGAAACAAAATTTGAAATAGTTTAAAACGTCTCCTTTTTCAACTTGTATAACTAACTCACCCGAATAAAATCCACATAAAATTTGAAATAGTTTAATACACTTCAAAATTTCAACACAATAACTATATAACAAAATGAACATATATTGAAAACCGAAAAGTAATAGGCCATACCCCAACAAAGTAATGAAGGGATATAGACCGAGAATTTGAGGGGGTTAATTAAATAGTAGGATTGATTATATCGAAAGTTAAAGGGAGTGGAGAATTCTGAAAAAATCGATAATTAAATTTAGGGGGTTGAACGGCCGACAGGCCCCACACCACCACCACCCTGCGTCCCTGCCTACCCTGATTAGTTTGAGTGAAGGGGATACCACAAAATCCTAATCCGATGTAATATTTGCCATTTAAAAAAAAATATCATAGAAAAACCAACAAAAAAAGCTCATTTGTTTAGGTAAAAACTCATACATCAACATCCGATTAAAGACGAAGAATCAATCACGTTTCATATGATTCCACCGCTGAAACAAACGACCTCTAGCAGTAGCGAGGCAGAGAAAACAGGAAACTAAATACTACTCACTCGGCTTAAGATGCCAACATCGACCATGTTTAAACAACCACCTCAGGTGAGTCGACAGCCATTCAAGTTCTGTTTTTTTTCCCGACTGAGATCACCAGGCGCACATGGCTTTAAGCTTAGCATATGCTCACAAAAGAGAACTACAAGAAGCATCACAATATCGAAAAACAAGGGACATAACAAAAAGAAAGAAATGGTATAGCACAGGACTATATAGGTTCAGTCCGGCTTTCACCATGCACAATGAAAACTGTTTCTATGTCAAAAAAGATTCTTAACCAGCTCGAACATCAGCTGCATGAAGTTGCACACTAGCTCAGCGTACAGCACATTGAGCACTTGTTCTGTACTACTGCCAAGACAAGCCAAGAAGAGTTTGTCGTGGGTTTTTGGGCTAACATCATAGCGTGAGGAATAGTTAGAAACTTACAATGATCAAGCCAGGTGCTCTAGATGGCTTGCTTAGGTTTCAGGGCGAGACTGGCAAACTGTTGATCGAGATCTTTGCTATTGGCACGTCGATGGTTAGGCGACATCTTTTGCTGTGGCTGTGGCTGTGGTTGCTGCTGCTGCTTATAAAGGTTTCGAAGTCTCACGACTTCTCTCTCCAATACTTCATGCTCCACTGCAAGATTACGCACAAGGTGAATAATTCATACATTTATTCAGATAATGGAGCAGCAGGTGTTGACTGGTTTGAGAGGAAAAAACTTACAGCACTTGATAAGCTGCTCCTGGGATAAATTGTCTAACCGTTGCCTGAGTGCTTTATTCTCCATGTTTAGAATGAGATGCTGCTGGTTGAGGAATTCGAGTTCTGCAGAAACTTCAGAGCCTTCAGTCTGCAAGAATGAAATTGATATTTACCATGAGAATCCCATGACATATGTGCTTCAAATTTCCTCAATGTTTTGTCTTTTTATAGGATAATATTCACCTGTAAAACATGAACATGTCTTTCAAGTTCAGCAATGTACTGAAGCTTCCTGACCCGCGAACGTTGGGCAAATTGCCTGCATAAGAAGCTTAGAAGATTATATTTGGAAAACGGGAAGGTTAATTAAAAAAAAAAAAAAGAAAGAAAGAAAGAAAGACAGGCTACAACTGTAAAAGTATCTAAACCAACAAGACTTCTGGATTACATAATCTACATTAACTATTTGACGCTTCATATAAGACCTCTAAGGCACGTTTACAAGCTAGCTCCATTTTCATATAAGACCTCTAAGGCACGTTGCTGTGAAGGCTTATCAGACCAACTTCCAAACCATGTTACCCAAAATCTCGTCTCCATAAGGACGTATGGCAAATTACACCACCATTATCAACTCTATAAGAAACTTGCAGAATTAGTGGAATGTTGCTTTACCAAATTACACCAACAAACTACACGTTATGAGTATTATGACTGCTTCATAAACCAAACAGGTAATGATAATTACAAGGAACTTGTATTCGTCTAAAAAGAATGGGGAATATTAGTAATGTATTTAATTGCACAAGCTTATACAGTCTTTTGACCACTATAACCATGTAAGTTATAAAAAGAAGCGGCTTACGTAACAAAACATAGACTAATCCCTTAAAATTTCAAATAATGGAGCTTTAATATCAAAGAAACTCAAGGTAAATAGAAGTATAGGTGAGTTAACATACTGTTTTGCACGTTTAGTGTCTGACTCCGCATACTTGGCCTGACAGGTATCCATTTTCTCTGAGCCTTTCATGTCCTGAGCACAAGACTCAACCAGATTCTGCCTTTCAGTACACAAGTATATATTCCTGTCAGCATCTTTCAAATTACTCAAAGAACCTCCATTCAGAAGGACAGCATTGTCCCTAGGAGAAGGCAGTCCGTTCTTGGTTTTAGCATGAGTTGCGCCTGGATAGAAAGCACTCTGCTGTATATTTCTATATATCTCCAGCTCGCGTGATCCCCACGCAGGCACCGGAATCATGTTTTTGAACCTACTATCATCTTGAGCTACAAAATTCATATTTCCATCACAATATGCAAAGGAATCACTGGACGAGCGACGGTGACCTCTACGAACGGGTGAATCTGGTTCGCTAAGGAGTTCATCCAGCCAAGAAGGTTGCTCCTCCACCAGAAAACTTTCTGAAGAAGTACGCTGATGGTGGTATCCACCTCTAGGCTTTGGTAGAGATTTTGGAGCAATAGTTGAAGTAGGAATGTAATCCGCATACGAGGGGGGTATGCTAGAAAACGGACACTTGGGAGGAAGCAGAGAGTTCCTACCACTGTATATCATACTTCTAACATTCGATTGCACTTTGGTGTTCGCCATAGCGTCAGAAACCAGCTCCTGCAACTTACATCAGGCATTCTACTATGAGAACATACTCCAAACGATAGTCAAAAAGTTAAATCTGAGAAAATAGGAAAACGGATATATTATCAAAAAGTAAAATAGTCCATGATGGCATAGAAACACATAACAGTGAAAAGAACACCATATTATCATGAATACCGAAGATAACCAAACCTTCTGCAAATCATCATTTTGGTAGCTTTAGAGGACCCACAATCTCCATCCTCTAAAGTTAGAGAGAACTGTGTTTGCTGGCCTAATTAAATGACATAAATGTTAATATTAACTTGCCAGTACCTCTTCCTCAAGGACACATACAAAACATTTACAATCAATGAACACACCGATAGATCCAAGACGTAGATAAACTTGTGAAAACTGATAGAGCAACATGCAATGCATCAAACATAAACTCATATTTCAATATTCCACCGCCTACGCTAAGATCTAAAAACTAGTTCTTTTTGATAGCCGGCTTCTAATGGTGAAGAGGTATAGTCACTAGTTTGACTCCTGAACACAAAATCAGATGCCTTTCTTGTCTTCATCTATCCAAGCTCAATACAACGTCAAGCTCACTTAAACTCAATTCGTGTATCGTAAAATTAATCACTAAAGGAAAGCTCAAGAACTGGCAATCATAAATCTAACCTCCTACACACCAAATTCACCAAACAAAAAAATCCTATCACTTCAACGGAGACGCAATCTTCTACAGCAATTACCAAGTACAGCCCAATATCAACTACAGGATGATATCAAACACAAGTAACAAGACCTCATGTAAACTAAAGCTTTTTGGGACCTCAAATTCACCAACCAGTTTAGTCCTGATTGCAACAAGATGGTGATGATTCGAATCCCAAAAGACAAAATAACCAATCCATTAGATCTAGCTAGGTACTGTTCCATTGATGATAAAAGCTTTATTAGAAAAACTGAACAGTGTCAACTTAAACACAAACAGATACAATAAAAATTCGATCTTTATCCATCACAAACATCTCATGACCCATAAAAAACATAAAATGAAACTCCCATCAATCAAGAACCAAGGGACCTAGCTACAAATCAAAATCTCAAGAAATAAAACGATTCGGAAATTAAGAAATGAATCCTTACGGTGATAAAGATGAGGGCAATGTGATGTAAAGAGAAACCCAGAAGAAGGATGAATCAAACGCTCAATTTACAGTAATTTCTGCAAGAACTCACCCCTTTTCTTGGTATGGTTTCTCTCTCTCTACTACTTTTTTTTTTCTTTTTCTTTTTTTTTTTTTCCTTTTTCTTTTCCTATCTATCTAACAGCACACACACTTGCAGGCAGTAGATATGTCTTATAATGGAGTTTGGCTTTGGGTATTTGGATTAGGTGTGTTTGACAACCCACAATATAACAAGGGATGGGATGAGATATATTGGAGATGAGATGTGTTTTATTCTTTTTATTGTCTTTGTCTTGAAAGATTCTATCTATCACTGGCCTTCTCCCATTTAACAAATGGGCATGGTGATGATATCATTGTCTTATAACTTAATCTACATCAAGTGGCTATATTAATCTCATCAATTTTAAATAGGGTTAGAGGGTAAACTAATCACAATCTTGCCCTCTCTTTCTTTATAAAATGTCCATTATTTTACCAATCGGAAGTGCCTTGTCAATTCAATTTCGTTATTTAGTGTGTTTTTGGCATCACCTTATCAGGTAATTTTACCTTATTTGAATGTTTGACCATAATAAATATATTTGGTGAATGTCAATAAGGTGACTGATTCGATAAATTGACTGATTAGATACCATCATCTTATCACATTTCATTCACCTTGTCAGCTATCAGTCACCCTATCCATTCGTTTTTCCAAACAAACACTTAACGTATGATCTCATATTATAATATATTATATTTATATTCTTGAAATTATACTGGTATAACCATATAACAACAAGACATAATACATTCATTTAAAATATAGTTTTATGATTAATTTGTGAAAACGTTCATCTAAATGGTAATAGATGGGACAGGGAGTTTGAGTTTACCAAATTGGAAATGAGTAACTTCGAATTTGACAGTGACTTTGAATTGTTGAGATTTGTTAAAAGTAAAAGTGAAAGTGAAGGGGTATGTAGTGAATTTGGTGAGAATCAAACAATTGGTCAAACCAACTTAATCAGTAAGTAATCAAACAAAAGGTAAATAAAGTGAGCAAGTTCATTGTGAAGTGAATGTGTGCATAATTGCCTAAAAAGTTAGTCCCACTTTAGAGGCACAAGTTGCAACGGAATAAGTTGGATTTGGAGTAACCAAACCAATCAGAAATCAAGACACCAAGGAATCTCTAATATAAACAACTCATGACAGGCATTCCTCCTTTGCTCTTCGGATACTAGTACAAAATAACTAATATTATTAATGAATTATTCAACATAAATTGTTGTTAGGTCGGTTAATTAATTAATTAATTATGAATAAAATATAAATAAGATATTAGTTACATGTCCATTTCTAAACCATCAACATTATTAAAGCTCGTCAAACAAAATGAAGTAAACTTTGAAATCTATCATTTTCCAGGGGCACCATCTGACGGAATATACAAATACAAATTGTGTGAATGCAAATTAATTACAGTTAAGCTGTCAAAGTTAAACTGCTACTAAACTGACTAGAAAAGTAAGATAAGAGAAAAGTAGTCTCATCAATGACACCAAAAAATGAGTTGAGCCAAACATCTTTTCATGGAAGAGGGAAGATCGACGAGGAGAATGCCCTACACCCCAAAAGATCCGATCAAGGGCCAAGAAGCTTCTTCCATCTTGCGTATCCATAGATGACCAAAAAGATCACTATCAAAGCAGCCGTTTCATAACTCCAGTAACTTCCCATAATACCTTGATAGGAGGAGCCGAGTTCCATGTGTAAGGAGTGTTCATGCCAAATATGGCAAAGGAAGCATTCGTAATTGTCAACTGCAGTTGAATGAGTTCGTTACTCTGACTGTCTAGTTGGATGTGTCGTCAATATATTCACGTACGTACCTGCAATATAAATGCATGCATATCATGATCATAGTAGTTCATTTCAAGATGAGTTATTCAAGAGTGTTCCAAATAGGAAAGTCATATTGAGTTGGGGAGAGGGGTGCTAGGAAACGGTACAAGGATTGATATGCAGTTCACATACTAGCAGAGGAAAGAAAAAAAAAAGGCAACGATATAAGAGACAAGTAATACAAGAAGTTAGGATTTCTGCATCACAATCAACTTTATTTGTATCATCTCATGCCTGCATACATCTTCTGCAATATAATGGTTTGATTTCAAGGACTCTGCAAAGACGTAATTTAGAAACTAAAAGTAATACGCCTTTCGGCTTTTGCTGAGCTACAACATGAATTCACAGTTTTTTTATCCCAACAACCAACACCATATACAGGGCTTCCAAATTTCCACAAATTGCAGTCATGGATATTGATTGTCCTTGCATTTAAAGACATAGACCCCCATCATTTTTATTGATTGAGATTTAAAAAATAAATAAATAAATAAAAATAAAAAATAAAAAAGAAGAGTGTAATACCTCTAATCAGATCAGTACAAGAAAACTATCACCTTCACCAAAAATAAATAAATACATAGATAAATAAAAATCTAAATAACTGGAAGTCTGGAACACATGCCACCAACTCCCGAAGAAAAGGCACTATCTAAAGAACTGGAAAAAAAATATTCCAACTGGAAACTCATATATGATTAACTGCTAGAGATGATTTTAATCGATATCAACAATTGTTTGCCCTTCATTTTGAAAGTAAATGGTGAAGTTTGTTCAGACTAACAAAATGTTCTCCAATATAAGCTTAATTTTGTCAGTGCAGAAGAGCCTTACCAAGATCAGGTGCATCAGTGTTGCAGCACCAGTAAATGTGGTCCGCATTTTGTGAAAGGTAATGTGAGGGAGGCTATAAGAAGTAATGAACTTATGAATAGGTCTACGAATAATGATAAGTAGATATGAATGTTATACCAAACTCAACTGGACATTTATTACCCTCTTCCACATGTAAAAGTTACAAATAAACAAGTGAATATAAAGAGAAGATTAGCTTCTATGTTATAGCCTTAAACTAAAACAACTCATAACTAACTTATTAATTGCCTAAATGTACATGTATAACTTGTGCTTTCACTTAACACAAAAGTGATATTTCAAATATGCGCTTTTCTACTCTTCTTTACAAACTCGATTCTGCTTGTTTCTTATTCTCAGCTTCACATCACTACCAACAATTTCTTAGTTACCCATCTGCACGGCACATACATAAAAAGGGGTAACCCAAGCAGCTCGTTTCCTACTCTTTGAAAGAGATCCGAGCTATTGTTCAATGACATGGCTATATCACATGCTCATACTTCAAATGCAAATTGCGTGCAAATTTTTTATGCGTATAAATTAAACCCTTATATTTGTGCACATCTGTTCCTGGAAGCAATTTTACACTCTTTGCTTGTTTTGTTTTGGGGTCATCCATCATGTCTCAAAATCACATGCATGCGTGTAATTTGCAAATAGTGGAAGCACTGCCTCATGGACTTCTTTTTAGCATGAGAGATGATGCATGGTGCACCTGCCTGCTGGGCCGTGGCAGGGGGAAAACTTTCAACAACAGAATGCTGCAAAATATCAGGAGTGTCTTTGCTGTTCTACAACCAGATGCTACCCTCTACCAAGATGATGGTACATGGAGAGGAGTAGACTCTTAGATGTTTAACCCTTTCTTTGGGGACCTAAAAAAATAATAATAAATAAAATTCTTTGGGCCACCCTTTGAGGTCGATTTTGCTACTTCTATGATCAGAATGGCCGTATCGAAATTTAAAAAAAAAAAAAACAAAAATCAAGAGTTTCCCAAGTGAAAGTTGTCGCTCTTTTCAAGAGTAGAATTAAGCTTCTGAACAATACAGTAAAACCACAAAATGTTAAGGACTAACAACTAGCACCAATAACCCAAGAACCCAAGATAACAAAAGAACATTGAAAAGCATTTAGACTTTGTAATATGGTAGTTGTAAAGCCAGAATTTGAAAAGGATTTTAAACTCCATACCGCACAGGCTCCAGGATTGTGCATTACTAATATGACACGGTGTACACTTTCATGAAAGAAACATTCAAAGACAATGAATTTCAGGAAAATACGAGTACTAAACATAATGTAACTAATTACATTATACTAATTCATGATTCTCACCAGTTCTAGGGACATCACGGCCATAAATAGGTAGAAATAAATGTGCAGAAGAGTACTGAATTGGTGCTTATCCATCATCTTAGCCAGAAAACCAGTTGCCTATGGACTCCAGTTGGTTTACATATTAAGAGAGGGCTTTCGTCTCTTCCTAGACACCAAAAGCAGTCTTCACAACAATATCCTCGCGAAATTCATCAATATAGGGAGCAACATATTTCTCGAAGAATATATTGTTGGAATTTTTACCAAGTGTTGAAAGAGGTGGCCATTTTTTGATTAGACCCCTCTTCTCCAGAACCTTTAACACACGCACTCGTGGTTTATACCGCTTTTCAACACTAAACGTAAGTGACAGGGGCAAGTTAACAATACAAGACATGTCTTACTTTCCTGTTTCAAGTAGAACCTCTTTTACTTCCTTTATCTTCGACAATGATACAGTTAACACCAAAGGTGAGCTCCGGACACTCAAAATGTCATATTCTGAAAATCCCATTTCACGAAATTCCCTCAACTTGAGTTCCCAAGACACCTCGCTCATCGTACTAAGAGCCCGAACAGCATAAATGAATATCTTTGAAGTCCTATCAACAGCCATCTCATCAACCTTATGAACAAATCTCCTCATATTCTCTGGACTTAGCAAGAAGAAATTAGGAACAGTATATAGAAAGCCAGTAATCTGCTCATTCAGTACACCACAACTCTCGAGGAACTCAATATTTGGCAACACAGTCTTCTCTAGATCTATGTAAAATAAGTTGCCAGTAATCCCATGTTTCTTTAAACGTTCAATAACACGGTCATTTGATCCCAGCACCCGGTTTAACACAGATAGTGAGTGAATGATCCTATCTGCTCCATAATTCAAAATAATGAAATTACGTGCAACTAACTCAGCCACCTCAGTTGCAGAAAATCCGAATTCCTGGAGAGCCCTGAATTTTGGTTTGATGATCCTCTGAGGACACGATTAAGTTATAATTTAGGGCCGGGGGCTGGTGGGCACCGGTTTGGTAAACAGGTTTTGGGTATTTCGGATCTCGAATGTGGTCTTAGCTAAGAAGCACCAACGCGGATACACTTATACATTAAAATTCAAAAAAGTAGAATACGGATACGTGACCAATACGTTTAACTTTTGCGTATTTCGGGGTCTGGATCTCTAATGTGCTCCGCCTCCTAGAGATTGATTGACTAAACAATTAGCATCACTCCAATAAAAAATAATCAAGAGTCAAAAGTATAAAGAATTAACACCAACAACACGAAGTAGTATACGGTTTGAAAAAACTATTGCTCAAAGCCTCAAACTGAGATGTACTACTTCCAAAGAATACCGAACTACTTCCAATTGAAATGAACCCAGAATGAAGCAAACCGGGCTGGCATAACCACTAAAATAAAAGATCAGGCTGGGAGTCGTGAATGCTCCAGTATCTAGCGCAGAGCATCATTTTTCTGGCCTAACCAAGGACAAGTTAAGTATGTAGGAGGCCATGAATATAATATACCTGAATCCATGGCTACGTATAATCTCAAGCTTCAGCATCTTTATCTTATATGCATCAGAAGAGCTGATGAAGAAATCCTCAAACTATGGGGAGAACAGAGATGCATAGTATCTCAGCACCGAAGAGGAAAAATGCATTATGCCATGCAGAGCCATCAAAATTGAAGACTCTGCCACTCATTCACATACAATTATACAAAGGGCAACACAGAACCAACAGCCAATATGCACTCAGAATCAATCAAAGGAGATTTCTTGTCCCATAAAGAATATGGACACATATATCACTACTATCTTGAATTTCTGAGTTGAGGATTACTGAAGGCAAATATTTGCAGTAGTTGGTCAAAGCATGCAATATAAGTGCACAAACAGGTCTTAAAAAGTAAAGAAACTTACATCAAAAGAAAATATCCTGTTTGGCACAGAGCAAGGATTTAACACTGAACTAGTGATTCCACCTTCATATCAAGGACGAAAACAAGTCAAATATGAGAGACCAATTAAGAACTGCAAGAATAGACATAACCAATTATCGAGGATAATCACTGCAAATAGTTGTCCCATGGTCTCGACCAATTCTCCAAAAGTTATTAGTAACTGACAAAATTTAAAGAAACAAAAACACAGTGAACAAGGGTCTCTGATGTTGCCTCTTAAATCACTAGACGATGAAAAGGTTAAACTGATGATGATGATGAGCTGCTTGTTTGATTGTTTTCTACCTTTCGACTATGCTCGTACTCCCCTGCTGAGATTAACCATACGGGTAGAAGAATCCATCTGACCTCCTCTTGAACCTGAATCGTTCTGGTAAGCTCGTGACCCACCTGTCCGAGCAGGTCTGTCTCTAGTGTAACCGCCAGCATGGTGTGCTCTTCCACCTCCAGAGTTGTATCCTTGTCTACCACCACTGCTGCCTTGCCTGCCCTGTGAAAAGGAGAATTCCTGCCACCTATTACCGCCACCCGAGGCAGCTGCCCCAGCATAATCTTGGCTATCCTTACGCCTGATAGGGAGACCCTCAAGTCCACCACCACCAATGCGAGCCTCAGTTGCTCGTTCATTACTTTCAGCAAGGACAGTGAGCTTGTCGGTCAGCTGAAAAGCCAAAGCTTGTAGTCTAGAGTGCTCGACATCATGGAAGACAATGCAACTGGTAGGCTGGTCCCAAATTGCGTGAAGCTCCTCATTTATCATCATCTTGCTCACAATGCAGTGAGTCTCAGAGTCAGAAAGGTCAAACATTTTCGATAGATGGTCAAGACTTATGGAATCATAAGAGGATGAATATGTGAAAAGGTAGGTTCTTAAGGCCTCTTCCTTGATTTTGGTCTTTAGCATTCCAAGAACATGGTCTTTGTTCCGCAGAAGCCTCCAAATGTCAAGAGATTTGATAACATCGAAAGCCTTCTCGAAATCACCCTGCTTGAGAGCCCTCGTCGCAGCCATTACATGATCCCTCACATTTTCAGGAGGGCCTGTGAATGTTTGACGCTCACTGGCTTCGAGCAACCTTCTGAAGTTCTTGCTGATGACCTTCCGTTTAGCATCATAGACATTAGCTGCCATGTTAGGGACCTCAAGCAGCATAGCACAGATCAAATGTACAGCTTCAAGAAGCTCGAGATTGATATGCATATGGTAAGGCATTTGACGCCTTCTCTCAAGCCGCTCCTGGATATTTTGAATCATTAACAATGAGTAATGATACCAAGGGAAAGAAAAAGTAAAGCATGGAAAGATTAAAAGAATCAATGCAAATGCATATAAACAGATTTGCAACTGATCAAAAAAATTGGTAATTAATAGCAAAGAGCTCGCATATCTAACAACGTGCAACGGTGCAGGAGATATGGATTTACTTAAGATGACTGAACTAATGGTCAAGTATTCGAGTATAACAACCCCCTCCCCCTCCAAATTGAAGAAAAAAATGAAGAAAAAGCAGATATCTCAGCTGGTAAAGCCAACTGATCAGACATACTGAAACCCCAAAAAGGCACACTTCAGGAAACATACAGTACATAAATTTTTTGAAAGAAAAAGGCCAATGACAGTACCTGTTCCGGAGTCTTCTCGTGGTATCTACTCTGGGAGACACCCTGTGCTAGCAACTCCTTGACCCTTCCAGCGGAATACAATTCTGATAAGCAGCTGTGAGCTTCAGTAACAAGGCCAGCCCTGTAAGCACACAGCCCAAGTTGAGCCATAGCCCTGTTGAATAGAATTTGGGTAGATATATCCATGTGTTGGATACTGTCCTGGAGGTGACTCATAAGCAACAAGTCACGGGATGTCGAAAACTCATCCAAGATAGCATGGTGAAATATATCACAGAGCATGGCACGAGCCTTGGTTCGCTCATCACCATACCTGTATATGAGTGAAACAAGGATGTCCATCAAAGTCCTGCTATTGTCAGGAAAAGTTGGTTTACGAGACACCAGCTCAGGGGTGGCAACAAAGGCAGGTGGTCCTCTGCTTTCCTCTTTAGCATCATCTCCAGGCTCTGCATCGTCCAGCTCAGCGAGCTTCCTCATAGCATCATATACTTCGTGTGGCTTATAATAAATGAGCTCAACTCTTTTAAGAGCTACCTTAGAAGCACCCTTGAAGTTTTCAACCCGTTCCAAATACTCCTGCACATTCTGAGCAAGAACTGAAAACATGGGCTCATCCCTGAGTCTCTCAACATATTCTCGAGTATGTGGGTCGATGACCTGAAGGCTCTTAAAGAATTCCCCATCAATCTTTTCAAGGAAGGCAACCAAATTACCCCAAATCCTAATTGGACCATCAAAATCAGCTCCTTTCTGGGTTTCATTCTCATCAGGTTCTACCATGTCATCAACCATAATATTGGGGTACTGCGTCAAGATATCAAGTATGGTGAGCATATTCTGCACACATTGTTTCCACACATTAATGGGCATGTGCCCACTTAGACTTGGATTAACATCAAACTGTGCGGAGACGACACTGAAGAGAATCTCAAGCTTCTGAGCAGGGGTCTTAGCAACCCTTGTCAAGAAAGTGAGTTGCTCAACTAACTCAATTCTGCCGGTACCCTTCCTACCCCTAGCAGCCACAATCTCCTTAAACTTCTTATTCACAGTATCCCAAGTAATCTGGCTAGGGTCCTTGAATTGCTTATCCATCATCTTGTCTTTCTTGCTCAGCATCTTCTCCCATCCAGGTTCAGTCTCCTTCTGTTCATCCTCTTCCTCACTATCCTCGCTGTCCAAATTGTTAGGATCAACGTCATCATCATCAGAGGCATCGTCATCATCATCATCATCCTCGTCGTCCTCATCATCCTCAACCTTTTCCTCGAAAAGTTCAGGATTCTCTCTACACTTGTTAATCAGCTCCTCGTGCAACTTATTATTCTTCTTCAACTTCTGCTTCATCGTATTCAACGCCTTGGCATTACTAGTACTCATTTTCTTCTTTGCCTCCTTGTTAGCCAATGCCTGATTTAAGAAATCCTCCAACATGACAAGAGCCTTAACATAAAGATTCGGAACTGTATCGGTCTCCATAACCCTCATGACCTTGCTTAACTGCTTATTAAGCTTCTCAAAGCTCTCTTGCAGGCTCACCCAGTCATTAATCTTCATGGCATTTTTCATCTGATCCACAGTAGCAACCATCTCATCAAACCGCTTGTCCTTGACACGGCGGACAACACGTTTTTGCCCATCAGAGTCATCACTATCATCTGAACGCATCATGTATTTGCTGCCAGCAACTTGAGGACCGGACGGATCCGACGGAGCATTATCCATCTCATCATCAATGTCACTCTCCTCTGGCTCTGAATCACTGTAATCACCATCCTATACAACCAAGTAATAATTAAGTAATAAAAATGCATCCGAATACATAAATTTATTTGTTTCAGTACAAAGCCAGATAATCGAAACACATCAATAGAATGCATTTGTTTCGGTAAATACGAATACGGTTCCAGGCAAAGTGTGCCCTAGGTATGTATCTCGAAAAAACGAATTCAGATACTGACAGAATCAAATTTCAACCCAAAGTATATCTCTCTCAATAGATGATGATTGATGAATACATAATTAGCAAATCATGAACTAAAATCGATGACAAAAGCCAACCTGAGTCCAAAATTTCGACGCCATGTTTGTAGATTAGCTCACAGATGCTCTCCTTGACAGCAAATCTGCAACCAATTATGAAGGAAACAATTACACACCGAGATGTAAAATTTCGGGTTCCGGTGCAAAACAAAGAGGTGTATAATCGAACCTGAATCAAAGAGTAAAATCTTCTGAAGAAGAAGGTGAGAGACAAAACCCTAATCCATTATTTTGTTGAATGGAAGGGAATTTGGGCTTGTTCCGCGGTTTTAGATTAGTCGGTCTATCGGAAGCAGGCCCAACTGAAATTCGCTGTTAAATGTTAGTCACGGAGAGTTGCTAAGTTACAGAACTATTGTCGCTTTTTTTTTTCTTTTAAATGATTGTCGTTTTAGATTTTTCGATATTTGAAAAATAATTATCGTTTTGTATATTTCATGAAAGAATTTTAGCATAATTCATGAATGTTGTTGTATTTCATACTCCCTCCCTTTTAATATAAATGTCGTCCTACAAATTCTGTTATTTTACCGTCGTTTTAGGTCTAGATTAATTATAGTCTTATACTCCCTCCTATCTTTTTTAATTGTCATTTTAGAGTTGTAATATATTTCATTCAATTCATTGATTTTATAAAAATATTGCATTATTATGATATGTCAGCCAGTAAGATACCTCTAAATGACATGAAATTCAACAACATGCATTAATTATGCTGAAATTCTTTATTGAAACATGCAAAACGGCAACTATTTTTTAAATAGTGAAAAAGCTAAAACTTCAATTATTAAAAACGGAAGGGAATAGAACTTGAAAACTAATATGTAGGAAATTATGCATGATACTTCCGCGGTTTTGTAATAAGATAACACAAACTTTGTGGAGCTAGTTGGTCTTGCCGGTTTTCTCATGGTTGCGGGAGGACGTTTGCTTCGTAGTAGTGCTTGTGCTTGTGTTTGAGTGTTGGAGTTTCTGTTTTTGTGTTAGTAGGTTTCCTCGTGTTTGAGCAATTATGGTTTTCTTGTATTTCTCATACTCTTTGTAAGACTTGTTCATTTCTTCAATAAATTTTTCCGTTACATACAAAAAAGGAAATTTTGCATAATTTTTATTTCAAAACTAGAACGTATAAAATCATGCACAATGATTTTATTGATTTGTTTTGTAATCTTTACCCAATAATATGCAGACAAAGGGAACCATACAATCTATTTTCTCTCCCTAAATTCAATCCCATTCGATTTAGATCACATTCTATTTGGAAAAAAAACTATGGCTCTATTTAAGAGAAATCACAATCCCAATCAAAATAATTGCAGCTATTAGGATTTCAATCTCTACAATTTCTACATATAAATTCAACTCCTTTACCAATTACCACCTTTACACCCCCGTATTTTTCATATTCATCAATAAATTCTTACGCTTTTCTTTAGCTTTGTTTCTAGTGTCTCATTGTAATATTCCCAGCCGTGAAAGAAATGTTGTATAAAAACCAATTAGCAAAGAAAACTTGGGTTGTAGCGAAGTGCAAAAAGAAATTGAGCAAGAACTAGCTCCTCATATTATTATTATTATTAAGTATCATAAATCGATCATGATATCGCAATTGTAACTAAAAATAGATTACAATATATTGATCAAATACAAGAACATTGGCACGTATCAGATGCTATGCATTCACCCTTAGTGAGGTGTCCGCCTCCCTGCCTCTTTACACATTCATCAAAGCATACACGACCGTCACAAATGTCGGTACCTATGTCAATTATTTCCTTGTAGCAATTTCCATAAGCCTCACCTGCATTAATTCACAAATAAATTTCAACAATTAAAATTGAGGAAGACACAAACCTAAAGACAAAGATAACAAAACATAACGAGAAATTGAGATCGATAGAGTACTTACAGTTCTTAAATGTGAAAAGCGACGTGAGAAGAATGGTGAAGATTAATACCGAGCGATTGATCATCATGCCTAGAGCTTTTGAGATGAATGAATGAATGAGTGATTTTGGTTATGAAATATGATTGTACTAAGTTTCAATCGATTAGAAAGGTTCATATAGGGAGAAAAGCACCATCAATTAGTGTCAATATTAGATCTTTACCATTCAAAGGTAATATATTTTCTGTTTCAGTACAAAGTTTAAATGAGCAGAAACGTGTGAGAATTAGATGCTACTGTAATTATTAGAGATGGGAAACTATTTAATTTATTTTCACAATCCTTTGATTAGGGAATGAATTGGAGAATCGTGATTGTTGATATCTTACAAAGTTTAGGAAGTAAATCTTTTAATTATCATTGACCCAAAAATAAAGTAAATTGATTGCATGGCAGCCCAATTGATTACTTACGTGGCCCATCTACAATTTGACCGATCCAACAAACTTGGGCTGTGTAACTTTCAGCAGCTATAACCGGCCCACAGATGCAAAATTACCTTTCACTATAGTGCAAGATCGTAATAGACTAGTAGTATAACACAACTCATGAGAGGCTTCTCCTTGGTTATTGGGATACAAATTATTATTATTCAACATAAAATGTTGTTAGGTGAAAACATACGGAGTATTAGTTATAGTTACATCTTCCATCTCTAAACCATCAACATTATTAGAACTTGTCAACTTTGAAATCCATCATTTTCCAGGTACCATCTGACGGAATATACAAACACGACTGTGTGAATGCAAAATTACTAGTACTATCATAACTACTCATTACAGTTAGGCTCAATGATGTCAATGTTAAACTGCTACTAAACTGACTAGAAAGTAAGATAAAGAAAAGTCGTCTCAATGACAGCAAAAATGGATTGAGCCAAACATCTTTTCACCGAACAGGGAAGATCGAGGAGAATGCATACAATCAGAAGATATGCTTTAAAGGCCCTACACCCACCCCACCCCAAAAGATCCGATCAAGGGCCAAGAAGCTTCTTCCATCTTGCATATCCATAAATGATGAAAAAGATCACAATAGAAGCAGCTGTCATAACTCCAGTAACTTCCCAGAATACCTTTGTAGGAGCTGAGTTCCATGTGTAAGGAATGTTCATGCCAAATATACCTGCAACAGCAGTTTCCACAGCTATGGCAAAGGAAGCAATCGTAATTGTCAGTTGCAGTTGAATGAGTTCGTTTCTCTGACTGTCTAGTTGGATGTTAACATAATCCTCTGTGTCGTCAATATATTCACGTACCTGCAGTATAAATACATGTATGTCATGATCATAGTAGTTCATTTCAAGATGAGTTACGCAAGAATGTTCCATATAGGAAAGCCCTATTGAGTTGGGGAGAGGGGTGCTAGGAATTGATACGCAGTTCACATACTAACAGAGGAAAAGGTGAACGATAAGAGACAAGGAACACAAAAGGCTACAATTTCTGCAGTGTGTCTGCTTCGAGAAACAGAATCACAATCAACTTTATTCGTATCATCTCAAGCCTGCATACATATGCAATACAATGGTTTATTTTCAAGGACTCTGCAAAGACATAATTTAGAAACTAAAAGTAACAAGCTTTTCGGTTTTTGCTGAGCTACTACTCAAATCTGCAGGTTTTATACCAATAACCAACACCATAAACAGGGCTTCCAAATTTACACAAACAGCAGTCATAGGTATTGATTGTCCTTTTTGCATTTAAAGACATGGACTCCATCGTTTTTATTGATTGTGAAAAAAGTTCACAAAAACAATGTAATACCTCTAATCAGTCGGTAACAGAAAACTATCATCCTCTACCAAAAAATAAAAATAAATAAATAAAAGCACTATCTAAAGAACTGGGTACACGCCAACTCCTAAATAAGAGCACTAAACCCGAAAGATATTCCAACTGAAAACTCACATGATAGTATCATTAACAATAGTGGATTCATTCAAATTGTAATCATTAAAGAAAGTTCCAGTGTACGAAGTTCACCAAACAGAAAAGAAAAGAGCAAGGTTCACGATATCACTGAGGACAATATACTTACGGAGATAATTTTGTTGCGGATGCCATCCAACTGCATAAAGTAAGCTTCGAGCAACATTTCGAGGTCCTCAACATCATTGTCATACTGATAGTTGCTCACAGAACCACCGCTCCTGGTAGAACTCAGTCTACGGAGATTAGGGGTAGCAGGAACTCTGTTGTTCGATGCAAGGGATACAGACAACGCCTCAAGTTGCTGGTTCTGTATCCTCTTCCTCGTTAAATACAACTGGGCCATATCTTCATTATCATCCAAAAGATGCTCTAATTCATCTCTCACCTAACACAATACGCCAGAGACAAATTTACATGTTATTGGAACAACATAACAGTATTAAATTAGTGCAATTTGACTGACAAAAGAAGAAATAACCGGAATGAATGTATTAAACAATAGTACCTACAAACTCTGCGCAGTTATGACTTTACTGCACAACTAGAGAAACAAACAAAAACTGACAAGGTTAACTAGACCAAACACCATATGAAAAACTTTGAAGTATAAAGATACTAGGAGAATATATCAGAGGCTGGCCTTGTTATATTTAATTCAAACACTTGTAAAAGAAACTCACACTCAGATCCAAACCGGAGGTTGACAGTGTTTTCCATTTGTAAAAGTAAAACAATTATTCAAGAGATAATATAGCAACTATTTTTTTTGACAGAGGAATCTCAAGCTACTTACTGATGTTCACATGTTAGACTCCTTTACTGCTTAAAATCAGAAAGAAGATTACCTTCTGTACTCTCGCAAGCAATCGGGTGAGGTTGCTTTTCAAACTCCGCACCTGCTCTAGATTCTTGGTACTCACATTTATCGCCAGTTCATCCAGAACAGGGTAAGCATCTCTCTCAAGTTCGGCAACACTGGAATCCAAGTACGAACAAACAACCTCCAAAGCTATTTCCAGAACCTGAAATTCAAAAGGGAGCTCATCATGCAAGTCTTCAGCAGCTTCTGGATTACGTAACTGTGCCAACTGCAATTCAGAATCCTGGGTAGCTCTCTGGGCTGCTGCGTTCCTAGACCGACTTTCCTGCTGCAGTTTTCGCCTGAGCTGATCAACGAACGGAATAGTCTCATGTCGCAGAGGATCAAGCAACAATACTTCTTCGGAAGTAACAATTGCCCTTACTAATTCCAAGTTAACAATCATAGCCTTTTCTCTTGCTGCAAACCACAGGAAGAATAAATGAAGTAAACGCCATGTAGCAATTTGTATTAACTCAAGTAAAAGTTGACAACAGAGACGACATTTAGTGAAATTGTAGTTAGGAATCCACACATACTGATACAAAAGAAATTATATCCAAAAAATGACTCTAAAATGATCATTTCAAAACACTAACACAGGTGAAATGGTACTGTGGAATTGTCAAATGAATTCTCAGTTCCAAGCTCAGCCACAAAGGTTAAGGTCAACATCAAAGATCATTTCAATATATTAAACACCAGCTGTCAGGCATAATCATAATGTAGACGAAGACAAATATCACACAAAAATCATCAATAGTTCAATACCATCACAACTAACAGCAGCAGCATCAAACAGTAAACAAATAACAGCAACATCATCAACAGTAAAAAAAACAGCAACAGTAAAAAAAGGTTACCGAGAATGCTGGAGGAGTTAGAGAAAATAGGACCGAGGATCCTCAAATCCCTAGCGGGGATAGAGACGCGCGTGATGATGACGCTCTTATCACACTCCATAGATTCCGATTGGCCTAACCGATCGATCCTCATCCACAAGCGCGCTCCACCCGCCTTCTTCTTACCCACCACCGTCTTTACCTCCGATGACATAGGCGGAGGCGGAGGAGGTAGAATCGGCGGAGGAGCAGCCTTCTTCCGCCGTCGGAGTGACAATTTCTTCATCTCTCTCTCCTCCGCCGCTTAACCTAGAAAACTAGCGAATATATACCGACCGAACAGAATCCTCTCTCTCCTCCGTATACAGATGAGATGATGATAATTATTATTATACAGATTTTGATCGATCAAGTGGTAGGGTTTCGTCTTCGTCTTCTTCGGCCTCTCCCATGCGCAGGTGATTACGGAAGAGATGAAGAAGAGAAGAGAGACTGCGGCTTTTCTCACCACTTTTGTTTTGTTTGTTCTTCTCTATCAAATCCAACCGATACCGAATAAAGTGAAATTATCATATTTTACCCGATTTAGTATTTTTCTCTTCTATTAGTAGTTTAGTACTCTACTACTTTATTTTATTCTCATTAATTATTCATTTTAATTTTTAGTTAAAAGATTTCGAACGGCTTCTGTTTGACTCATTGACTGTATTTTCAACAATAAAAAATGTACCGCTGATTGGTTTGGTTTGACCGGCACTTGGTTCTTAATTCGGCCGGAGTGGTTTACTATTCGTCTATTCGGGGGTAGCCCCTAGTCCCGGCATTATTTATCGAGGTGTGTTTTGATTTTTAAAACACACCCTACAAAATCTTGTTCCACTCGAAAGGGAACGAGCTGCATTTTGTTCCACTGTTTAACATGATCATTTTATCCTTAAAAAATCAGTGCACTTACATTGCCCTTTGAAGTCTACAAAACTACCAACACAAATATATATATATACCTGCCTCCACCACCTGAGCCTTATGCTTGTGCCAAATCTGGACAATTTCGTGAAGAGATGATGATGAATCCGTTGTCAAAGAGATTTTGTTTCATCATTTCATTGCTGTTGATGAAGACTTTGGTTGGGATTGTATAAGTGGGGTGACTGTGAGGCAGTGGCTAGGGGAGAGAGATTCGATTATGGTGTGATTACTGTGAAATTGGTTACCGCAGAGGAGAGGGTGGTGTAGCCGAAGGATGAGATGGTGGTGGGGACTAGTGTGTGGGAGAGGAGGATGAATGTTGTTGAGGGTGAGTGGTGAATTTTTCCATTGGACTTGGAGAGGTCACACTTGTAAGCTAGTTGGGAGTGTAAGATACGTTCCCTAGTGTAAGCTTGCTGCTAGTTTAAACTACACACAACCGGGAAGGTTTTGTTTCCGGCAACGGGAGGCGCCTTTTCGACTGGATGACCAAAATAAAACAACCCCACAACCAATCAGGCCCTAATACTGAGTAGTGAATTTAACATGTACAACTGTGATTATACTTCAAGAGAACATCTCACTGCATTATGCATGATTCCGTCAACAAGAATCCTATAAAAAACCACCACTTATAAGTCTTGGAGGTAAACAGCAAATTATGTACAAGCAACTCTTGAATCCGTTGCTAACAGACTTAACTGCCAGCGCATAACAACAATATCTAGGACAGTAGAGGAGGAGACTGGTTTATTAGAAAGCGATCTAATTTTGCATATTACTGACAACCACAGCCTGCGAGTCGATATGTTCTAATTAACTGGGGTATATGAATGTACAGATTAATTTTCATCTAAGATGAACAACACACGCTTTCTTAAACACAACTGCATCTGGTGAACCAGATCGCCAGGCAACATGCATCTTCAGCTTTCCAAGGAGAATGGGACCACACCACTGAAAGGAGCTAATTCATATTCAGTAATGTGTGATACTACAAGTCAAGGTTTTACTCTTCCATGTTGAGACCTGCAAAAAATGTAAATATCAACAGTTACTTGCACCTATAGAAAAGGTTTTCCCCGGGGAAGCGTCACCACGAGATATGAGATATCATGATGTCATTTTGGAGAGAAATAAAAAATAAAGCTCGAGTAAATTTACTAAAACAGATGGTGTCTCAGGAGAATGTCAATCATGGCATGGGAGTCAAGGTGCAATAAACCCAATAATAAAAAGCTACGTATGTCCTGTAATACTATTCCTATTCACAAGAGTTATTTTACAAATAAATGTTAAAAACACGGACTTTCGTGAGTAATATTGTATGAGAAGAATGAATAAAGTCATGGAAATATATGTTGATTCGGGTAAAAGAAACTTGATATTTTTCAAATGGAAGTATTTTGGAAACCTAAAAAAGCGTGTAACCATACCTCTACAATGAGTAGTAGCTAGCTGATTAGTTATGAAGATGAAAAGGAACACATTGAAATCATAAACAATTCTTAAGGATGTTGATGATAAGAATAGAACTGAACTCCACATGCACAAATGCCCGCATATTAAGTAATATTTGCTGCCCAAGTAGGTTCCTCAATTACCACGAGTCACGCACGGCCAAGAAAAATCTGATAATTTCAATAAGCACAGCCATCATACAGGAAGATCAGCATGCAATTTAAAGAACCAGCAACTTATTGACTATAACCATATTGAGATTGTTGAAAGTCTAACTTACCTACTAAACTAACTTTATTACTGAGGAACTGAGAAAATCAAGCATTCATTATCCCAGCGTACTCTGATCTCTCGCCCAACCTGGAGCCTCTTATCTCTTATGATTTTACCCCATTTGCCGATTAGATTGTAATAACTTCCACGCCACTTCAATTTCATTACATACAATTCACCAGTATCATCATCACGAGCATTAATAACAACTTGATGATCATTCCTCAACTGCTCCCTATCTTGATGTGCCCAGTAGAAAAGAACATTATCCTCCACGGCTTTTCCAGGCAAAGTTAGGAATGGATGATTAGTGTCCACGTCCGACAAAGTGAGGGTCTTTTTAATAGGCCAATTATCATGTCCAGATACTGTTGCACCATGCCGCTCCTCAGGAACTGAAAAATACAAGCAATTGCTTGTCCACCTCAGTCTGATCTCTTGTCCGATGCCAAGTTCTTTCTGCCGAATTATAGTCCCCCATTTCCCAATAAGGTTATAATAATTACCTCGCCATTTCAACTTCATCCCATGAGTATCTCCAGTGTCATAATCTCTGGCATTTATAGACACCTGCTCCTCCCTTCTTAATCTTTCCCTTTCTTGTGGTACCCAGTGCACAAGAATATGGTCTTCAACAGATTTACGAGGCAAAGGGAGGAAGGGATGATTGGGATCAACATCAGATGATGTCAAGACCTTTCTAATAGGCCAGTTATCCTGAATAAGGGGCTGGGCTACCATTCGAACCGGTGGTGGCACTGTAACTATTTGTTGTGGAACAGAGAAGTGCAAGCAATTATTAAACCACCGTAACCTAATCTCGTACCCCACATCAAGTCCCTTTGCCCGGACAACTTTTCCCCATTTGCCAATGAGATTATAATAGCTCCCACGCCACTTGAGTTTCATCATATAAGTTTCGCCAGTATCATCATCCTGAGCATTAAAACTCACTTGACCTTCAGCTCTTAGCTGCTCTTGCTGCTGAGGCGACATGTACATTACAACATGCGTCTCAACTTGCTGACGGGACAATGTGAGGAAAGGGTGTGTAATATCAACGTCAGACAGCGTAAGTGATTTCTTTATAGGCCACTGATCTTGCATCTGAGGCACAGCATTGTAGTACATTGTCCTCTTCATATCTGAACACCATAAGAAACAGTTAATTGTCAGTTGAGCTACTACTCAAATGCACCAATTAATGCTACATACCAAGAAATCAAGAAAAACATTCAATACGCAGCAGACAAGTGTAACAAACCTGTGTCGAAAACAATTACATTCAATACAACGAAAACAAGCTTGACAAACTTTAACACAAAAAGAAACAAACTTATAACAAACAAAGTGTTGAATATTCGTTCCACGCAAGTAACAATAACATTATTAATCTAAGGAAATAAAGGAAAGCAACTAGAATCTTACATTGTAGAACATCAGTAAACCTGATCAAACTAAAATTAAAGGTACACTGTTACCAGAATGCGACAATTTTGCATTGTATAAGAGTAATGTGCCATAACTGATCAAACTAGTCTGAGTCTCTAACCACTAGAACATGCTAAGAGTATTAAACATACATGAATTTATTTATTTTTAAAAAAAAATCAGCATATAAAAAAAAAAGGAATTAAAGCGAGTACTTAATTTTAGGATCATAATCGACAAACAGAAACAAATCCAACAAACCCTAAATCAAAACAAAAATCAACAGCATTTGACGTTCTTATCGGCATCAGAAAGTGAAATTGAAAAGAGGTGTAATTGAACAGATCCCTTACTATATTCGGAAGAAGAGCTAAAATTGTGCAGGTGGTAACACGGAGGTGGGATCGTGAGATGGAAATGGGGGGACGAGGTGGTGTTATGGATTGGTAGAGGGGTAAAATGGTGAAAATCAGGAGTAAGGGGGTGGAGATGATGTTGATGGGATAGAAGAGGACATGTTGTTTTCCGTGAGTTAGGAGTGAGATGGTGGCCGGTGGCGGTGCGGTGGTGGTGATGGATAGCGTGAATGAACACACCTTTGGTAACTGCGTTTGTTTCTGTTCTTCTGTGTGTGACTCTTCTCTCTGTATTGTTTGGTTTGGTGTGAGAGAAATTGGGGAAGGTGAAATTGGTGTGAACTGTGAGGTGGATTGGAAATTACATTTGCACCTCTCTATTCCAAGCACAACACATTGTTGCCATGACAGGATCAATATAATAATAATATTACCAAATTCTGAAATTTACGAATCGGTTTACTTAACGCTCTAACTTTAAATTTCATATACGAGTGCAGTGTGGCTTACAATATGTCTTTTCTTATTTTGACAGGGGCGTTTTTTGACACGATATGTCCTTTCTTATTTTGACACGACGCGTTTCGATAGTATACACAAAATCGTACAATATTTTATCAAGTTGATTTCACACTTTCGACATGTCAAGTTGAAACCATCAAACAACACAACCCAAACAACACCAACTAAGCAAAACTCACTACTATTTAAGTAAAAAACTACAACAAAAGTCAACCTATCGAATAAGTCATAGAACGCTTAGCCAGATGTAGAACAATCCAAAGTAGTGTTCAACAACATATCGTCAATTCAAAAAATAATCTAACCTCGATCCAACCCATTATCAACCTCCTACACCTTATGTCCTCGCAAACAAGAGACAAGTAATTTAAAGATGTGGTCATGGATGCAATCGAGATCCGGATTCAAGCAATCCATCAATTCCACAAGGATTAAAGCTCTCAACCTAACTCATTGCCAACCTCCTCCACCTTGTGCCCTTACAGACAAGTGACAAGTAATTTGAAGATGTGGTCATGAATTAACAATCGAGCCCCAAAATCAAACAGTAGACCGCCAATTCCAACCAAGATTCAAAATCTCTCAATAATATTCATTGCCAACTTCTACACCATACGCCCTTACGGATAAGTGACAAACAATTTAAAGATGTGTTCATGGATTACATATCGAGCTCCAGTTTATCTCTCATCTCCCAACCTCCTACAACATATGCTCTCTTGAACACAAGTGACAATTAATTTAAAATTTTGATCGGGATAGAATGAAGAAAAGAACAATTCATAGCTGAGGAATAATCCACGAGCTATCAAAGATGACAACTCCACCCAAACCAACATAAGCTCAAAACCTTCACGCCCCCACCAAGCTGCCATGTGCCCTGCATGTAAAAAAAAAAAAAACACACACAAACACAAGCCACACACACGGTTGCACCGCAGCCTGCACCACACAGTCACACACAAACAAACACACACAAAAATAAGACACACAAACCCAACACACACGCAGAACGTACACAGCAACAACCCGACACCAGGGCCCCCCAACAACACTTCAACTCCTACCGCCAATACAAAGACGGAGCCACCATCCAAGAAGAAAAACTATGTGTGCCGGCAGAATCAAAAGGTTTATGTTACGTGTAATCTGAAATTAACAAAAGGTTTATTAACGGAAATTTTAAACCATCCAACGTTTGGGTAATTTGAAAATTATGGCGAAAAGTTTGTGAATAATTTGTAATTTAAGAAAGATACAAGTGCAATTTTAAAAATATGAAAAATATTTTATTGCAAAATAAATTTTACTCAAACTCTCTAGTACAGTTGCAAGGAGTTTCTAAACTCTAAACCATGTAGGCATATACTTTTTTTTTGAAACGGCAAATATTACAACTACTCCTACACTATACAAACGTCTTAATCCACCTTATTTCTCCAAATCTAAACCAACCTTATAACTCCACCACCGCCGGGATCCAACCTTGCACCTCTCCTTCATTATTCCAACTTCTTACCGCTGCACCACCTTATGACTCCCTCATGTAGGCATATACTACAATTATACAAACATGTTAGCAAGCTTCTTTTATCAATCTAGCGTCTCCATACAAACGTTACATACAGTGAAATAATCTTAGAATGAAAAACAGAAAATTTCAACGGAGTTCAGAAGTCAGAACCCCTGAACTGGTATTGGTTTCATGGCGTTTCTAATTCTTTGAAATGCAATCTTAACCCGGTCCTTAAGATTGTCATCTGCACTTTCAACTTCACCAGTTTGTTTATCAAGACGTGCCTGTTTCCCATCCAAATCAACCAGAACTTGCCCATTCTCTTCATATTTCACGCTCCCAAACAAGGAAACAAGAAGTGCATGCAAGATCTTGTCTGCTTTCCTAGTTTCCTCTTCCACATTCATCTCAATTTCAGACTCAACAACCTTTGGCAACTCTCGACTTGCATTCAGAACCAAAGCCACAACAGAGTCTGAGACCATGTCACTAATTGGATCAGCAGTCCATTGCAACGATAGATGGTTCTCTGACTCTTGCTTCACCATCACCCTATCATGCACTCTCAGAGTTGGAACTCCAGATTCCTCATCTGTTGAAGACTCCACGCTCTCGTAAATCTTCTTGAGCCTATACTTCACAACTGCAAAGGCACCTGAATACGGGATAGTAATCCTCTGAATGATGTTACCAGTAGACAACTGAGAGAAGATGTGAAGATCCTCGGGTGCCATAATTTGATAAGTAAACCCTTTCTTCACCAGTAACCCGCTAACAGTTTCACCAACTCCAGGTGTCTTTTCAGCCAGCTTTCCAATGGTTTTGGCCATCTTTTGCGAATTAAAGTGCATTCTTACGGATAGGCAATTCTTGGGGGTTAAGATTTTGGTATTTCCATCTGCAAATACAGAAAGAAGTTTCGTCTGGAGCCTTCCCATCTGAGTTGCTTCACCATGAACCAAAATGATATTTGGAGGCATGAGTTCTTTAAGAAATGTGCTTGTTTGATTGTAATCTGCATGAGCCGAAAAGGATATATATGCCACTCTCATGTTGAGAGGAGCAGTCAAACCACTTGCAAGAGTGACTTCTTTCGGTTCATTAATTATGGTCTTCGCCAGGGTCCCTTCAACGACAAACCCAGGTATTAAACACGCATTTTTCTTATCCGAGCACCATTTATCAAACAACTGTCTTGAGAGACCGCTCTGAAGCCCACCAGGGCTTGCCATCACAACACAGGGTCCTACATCATTGAATTCGTCCAGGCTCTTCAATGGTGAGATGTGTTTAAAGTCAAACGGGTTTGTATCCGCAAACTGGTTCCGAATTCTGTCATTCATGGAGTTGATGTAGGTTTGGTAAACAGCCATGCATCTCTTAGCAAGTGGTGAAGCATAATAGATAGGGATATTTTTCAGTTCCGGATGGTTTGACCAATATTCGTCAAGGATGAGGAGTAACTCTTGAGCTCGACCAAGGGCATAAGCGGGGATTAGGACACGACCACCTTGAGAAACAGTAGTGTGGATTACCTCCGTGAAGTTCTTCTCTCTAGAGAGACGGGGTTGATGGGTTTGAACACCATATGTTGACTCAATAATGCAAACATCTGGAGTGAATTGGGGTAGCTCTGCAGCACGAAGATGCCGGTCTTCTTCTCGGGAATAGTCTCCAGTGTAGAGGACACGAACACCAGCTATATCGACCATAAACATGGCAGCACCGAGCACATGACCAGCAGTATAACACCAGAAGCGGATACCATTAACTTCTAGAGTCTGGTGGAAATCAATGACCTGTGTAACAATCACATGGATGGACAGTTAAAGAAGTCTTAGGTTGTGCTCATATGTGAAGTTGGCAAAAGAAAACGAACAGAAAACATATATGATTGGAATCATAACTCATTTCGGACAAGATGAACCATAAATTAACTTGTATAGATTACGCTTTATGAGAAAACAGAAATAATTTAGGAAAAGATACCTCAATTTTATCCATGGAGCGAAGAATATCATTTTCGTTAAACAACATATCTTCAGTTGAGACCTTGCTTACTTTAACATAATCTGACAAAAGCAACTTATAGATGGCCTTAGTTGCATGGGTCATAAATACACGCCCCTTGAAATTAGTCTGAGACACAAAATATAAATAAATAAGAATGAGGCTAGGAAACTTGGACAAACATACACTGGTTGTGAAGTCATAATAAGATGAATCAACCTTCTCAAGAAAATATGGAAGTGAGCCGGCATGGTCCAAGTGAAAGCTGAATACGCGAATAACATAATTAGAAGGCGGAATGTGAGCAAATAAACAGAGTCACATAAGGTAAACACATTTTGAATTTGACTGGCGGTATGACCCCCTCCTGAACTAACAGTTTTGGCATAATTATACTCTTCAATTCTTTCATAACACCCTCCGAAAAAAGTAGGAAACCGCAAAGTCAAGGGTCTAAACTATTCTTACAGGATCACTTTCCTCCATTAGGCAGAACAAGGAGGTAATCTGAATCTATAGACTAGGATCCTTATGCAATATTTAGTCAGCGTGCATTCTACTCTTAGAGATCTAAACAATCTGAATAGGCTGGGCTTTAATACGGGAAATTACAGTCCCCATTTTTAACTTTAAACTACAGTACTAGTACAAATTACTGAAACCTCTCAAAGATTAAGAACTCATTTAAGTTAAGGAAGAGTGTATTATGTCATAGAGATCTAGTTTATATACAAGAATGAATGTGAGCATGAACGCAAATTTAAGTTGCTGCTTTGCAGTGTAGCCCATCACCCCCTGACTTCCACATATACAGGATTACTTGGCACATTCGGATTGTACCTTTTCCTTATTCCACTATTGAACCAGTCAACCAGAAGATGTTCTCTATCACGTCTTTTTTAAACAAATCGATGAAAGAAACTACGTGCTGGTTGTTCACAAAAACAGTTAATGACAGAGGTGAAGGATTAAAATTATGTTGCATATACAGGAGCACATAGAACTAATAATTGCATCTCCCGTTCCTACAACATTGATGATATAAACACCAAAATACTCCAATTGCCAGTAAGCACATGGATCAGCATCGGCTTTAATAGTAATGGTAACATGTCAACTTCACAAACATGACATCTTTTGCAAACATTGAACACTGTTTGATCCACCAACAGGAAATGAAAACCATGCATAGTAGCAACTAACTAATGTCACCCTTTGAAGATGAAAGAAAACTTATACTATTAATCAACAGTTTTGGCAAAGCTAGGAGGCACTTTTACTAACTATGGGAACAGGAAGTAACCATGAGCAACAACCTAGCTAGGAGGCACTTTAGTTGCGATATCCAAGAAACTTACTGAGTAACAAGAAGCACGTCTATACTTGAAGGATCAATCTCATCAAAGTAAGGTAAAGCTGCCATTCCTGAGAAAGCTGGATGAATCCCGCAATCGAACTAAATGCACAAAGGAATAAGACTCGTTAGTTAGTTAATTAATAATCATCAATTGATGCAAAACAGCAACAAGTTAGAGATAGCAGAGTAGCTATTACCATAATAGTTTTTCCTTTGTAAGTCATGAAACAACAAGAGCGCCCAACTTCACTCCCAGCTCCGAGAGGTGTAATTACAAGCTCATCCCCTTCACCCGTTGCAATTCGCTTCAGCGACGGTGCCGGTTGTGCTATTGAGGCCATGACTAGATTCCTACAACAAGCAATTTTCACAGAATTAGCTAGCTGTAGCCTGTTTAGCATATAAAATTTTCTCAGCTATTCTCGATTCACAGTAAGAAGAAGAGAGGCCAATACTTGCAGAGAGAATATGCACAACGACTGTACGAGCTGGTTATTGAAACCCCTTTCAGCTTCTTTACTTACTGTAAATTCAAATTCAGAGAGAATTATGATGGGCCATGGCGGATACATGTTTAGTCAAGGAAAAACACAATTTGTTCACCTATTAATGTAATACGAGTATTTTTTTTAAAATAAGAAAATAGTCTAGTCCTACACTACTACCTACTTCTTCGTCGGTCAAAATTTTCACATTTAATTTTAATTTTGTTGACCATTTCTAAATTGTAAATTACTCATAAATTACATTAAAAAAAAAGTTATAATAATATAATCCAACATTAAAGAATGTAATATGTTTCTTGGATTACAGTAATTGACATCTGGGATTACAGTAATTGACATCGGCACCTGTTTATGGTATATATATTACTAGGAACCGCGTGAAGCGTAATCTTGTAAAATATTATTATTTTATTAAATAATATATTGAAATAAATGAATTGAATATATAATCTTCACATGACTTCAAACATAACAAAAAAATAGTTAATTGAGTAATTAAACTTAATACAAATTGTGTGTTATAAATGTATATAGTTTTTGTAGTTATACAATTAATAGTTATGAGTTGAACTATATTAGACATACGAAAAGTATTCTTACGATGAGTTAATAACCATCAGATACATCTCTAAACTTTGGAAACATTCAACTTCAAAATCTGCAAGGCATCTTTTTCGCATGTTAATTGGTATTCTTCATCAGTTGAATATATTGTCAAGTGCTTCGTATACACATTCTAGTTTCATAATATGATGTTTTTAGTTATTTTTATCGTATGATTTAAGAATAAATTAAGGTCAAAATGACCATCGAAAAAGTCAACAAAATCAAGTGTTACATTTATTATTGGACGGAGTAAGTATGTCTTTTTTTATAAGAACATATCATGGTTATTTTTAAAATTAAGTATAATATGTCATACAACTTTATGTTAAAAAATAAAAATTTAAGAAGAGAATAAATAAAAAAGAAAAAAATTACATCAATAAGATTCGAACCCAACACCTTCAACTAAAATAATGATATAATGATACAAATAATAGAGAAAAATCACGCCAACAAGATTTGAAGCAAACACCTTCAATAAAAATAATGGAGAAAAATCACGCCAACAGGATTCGAACCCTACATCTTTTAATTAACTAATGACACATGTATGCACCAGATTGAAATTGGATAAGTAAGATCAACGGATTAAAATTGATTGGTAGGTCAATCAATTGGGTAAATCAACCGGCTTATTATATTATTAATAATTTAAAGATATGTTTGCTCCCAAATAAAAATATTTTACCCCCTCTAAATTTTATAAATGTTGAAATTAAATCATTAGATCTTATAATATTCTAAAAGATAGTAAAAAAATTAATTATTTTGGTAAGTTGAGTACACAATTTTCTATTATTATTATTATTATTGTATCTCTACTTTTCTAAAATTGTTTATTTTATCACAAAACCATATAGTAATCAATATCAATCCCATTAAAAAGAAAAGTTTTTACTCAGTATTACTATAAATAATAGAAATTCTTAATTTTCTTGTAAATTTATACCATTATAAAGTCTCTTTCCTTCTCAACCAAAATCTTCCTAAAATTCATGTAAAATTCAATCAATAAATTCATCATAAGTACTTGATTAGAAAGACTTCTTATTTATTGTAAACTGGTTTTTTCTCGACTACATCAGCAAAAACTGAGTCACTTAAGCATCAACCAAATCAGTTTACGGCTTGTTAGGTATAAGATTCTCTTTAATTATAAGATTGTGCTTAAGAGACTTCCTAATTACTAACAACATCATTCGCCCTGAAATCTTTTATTTTTTTTACTTTAAAGTTTTAAATCTACTTCTTTCATAAAAAATTTACCCCTCTAACTAAATTTGTGTAGCTTCTCTTTGTTCTTCAGAATGTATGAATAATGTTAGTTTATGCTTTATATAACCATGCATGGCGCTGAAAATTTTTATTTAACATTTCAAGATGCAATAGCTGCAAGTTGAATGAAGAAAAGGAGAAATTTCACACACTCATATGTGCATAATCTCTTCTTAGACCATCTCCAATACATCAAACCCTCCCAAACCCTCTCTCTCCTGCCACGTCAGCATTCCACTAAATTATAATCTTTTTTATTCTCTCAAACCCACTCAAACTCTCTTCATCTCCAACAATAAAACTATCAAACCCAATAAGAAAATAAGATAAATAAATTTAAAAAAAAATTAAAAAAGAAAAGAAGAAAGGAAATAAAATAAAAAGAAGACAGAAAAAAAAAAAAAATTAAAAAAAAAGATAAAATTCGCCCAGACTGGTCTGGGCAAGCCCAGACCAGTCTGGGCCAAATCCATCCAAACTGCCCATCAGCTCCTGCTGAGCTGATGGACAGTATCTTCCAAACAGCTCAGACCCATCTCCAGCTTGTGCTGGAGATGGTCTTAGGTTAGCAGACGCTTATTGCCCAGTGCAAATGGCAAAATGCAAATGGGGCCCTGGCACAAGACGACGACTAGACCTCGTTCCTTTGAACGAGTGTTTAAGGTTAATACAGATGTATGTAAGCGGTAAGGCCAAAATCATTTTATTCAAAACTTGACAATGAAATCATGTTTTAAAAAAAAGTAAACAGTACATCTGCATGGTAGCCACTAGCCAGCAGTTTAAAAAAGCAATAAATAGTACACCAACTTTAACTTTGTGCATAATGATGAGTTCAAAAGACTTACTTAGCTGTTGAAACTAGCCTCAGCTCACTCATTCAAAATAAGAGTAGTCACTCAACCACACGTGACAAATAAATCAAGGGCATTGCCGTTTTGGTAGTTAACTTCACACAAATCAATTCATTTCACTAATCTAGAGATGACCATCTTAAAAGTCTCGTTCCCCTCAATCACGTCTGTAGTTCTGTCGTCGTGGTGGAGGCAGGGGCGAAGCCAGGATTTTTAATTGACCCGTGTGTCGAATTTAACCAAGTAAAAAAGTTGCATACCGATTATTGATATAAATTTTTTAAACAGAAGTCACATAATTAGCTTTCGCCGCCCAATAAAAAGTTGTGCACTATGTTTTATTAATTTTTGAAGAATTATTTTGACTACAAATTAATATTAAATTACAATCGTATTTTTAAAATTATTGTAAGAGTATAAGGATTATATGAACATTATTAATAATAAGATTTTTGAATTTTTCGTTATAATTTATAACATTTTTTTGGTTAAATGGACTATAAAACTATTAAGTATAACTAAAACGAAGACACATTAAGAGTAAGTAACAAATAGGCTTTTAACTCAAAAATGTAAGTTATTAAAATGAATGTTTGCAGATTAGTGAGCTTTAAACTAAACTAACCGATGTGTTGTTGTAGCCCAAATGAAAATAAAATTATTAATATATATACGAGCAGTATTAGTAGTACTAATTTTTTCCCCAAAAAGTAACCCGTATGCCGCACGGGGTATGCAGCCAAGTAGCTTCGCCCCTGGGTGGAGGGCTTTGTTGTGGAGGTACGAGCTGTTTCATCCAGTTCTGATGTGGTTGCTGTGGTGGTGGAGGGCTCTGCTGTGGCGGTAGAGGGCCATAGTTCTTTTGTGGTGGTGGAGTGCTCTGTTGTGGCGGTAGAGGGCCATAGTTCTTTTGTGGTGGTGGAGGCCCAGTGAACTTTGGGAGCGTTGCATTTGTGGAATCCTCAAGTTCAGTTCTTCACATCTTGCACCGTCGGGAGACTTCCGTATGATTCGAATCAATTCGTCGCTTCATCCAACATGAAATGCACAAAACAGAATCCGTAGTTAATTGACCAGAAGAGAGAAAAACAAATAAATGCAATTCCTGTTAGTAATCTTTGATTGGTGTTTCCAATAAATCGACCAGTTACTAACTAAACCAATAATACTCATCTGCTTTTTTTTTTAATTTTATACGTTTGTTTTGTTGATTTTTTTTAGTCTTGTTTGACCTTCAATAAATTTTGAATTAAATCGTAAAAATAAAATGTGAAACTCTAGTCACCCTATTATTATAATATAATTTTATTAATTTTTTTATGGTTTGATTTAAAATTTATCGAATGTCAAACTAGAATTAAAAAAAATCAACAAAACAAACGTATAAAAAAAGAAAAAAAATGAGTAGAAAGAACCAGTAACTGATATTTTATTTGGAAGAGAAGATGCAAAATTGCAATCAATCAAACCCTAAGGTTTGATGTATGTATTTGCAATCAGCTAGCTTCTCGTATCCGGGTTGATCCGCTGGTCAGTTCGCGACCGTTCTTCGCTCTCTCGCAAACAGGAGACAAAAAAAATCGCGACTATATTCATCTTCTCCCTGATGCCATCCCCGTATGTATAACACGCGTCCGTTTTTCTTACTATTTTTGTAATTTTCATCTCCCGTGCATGATATTTATCAAATGTGAAAATGCAAAAATGGGCAAATTCACCTCTGAGACGGTGAATAAGCAGAATTAAAATCCCATAAACCGAAATGACATTTGAACATGCTACAGTTAACAGTTTCAAAGAGTTGCTGCTACCAATAAACAAAAGTAAGAAATAGGTTAGCTGGCTCCATTACTCAATTTAGTGTCTACAATGAACCCGGTAGTAATCTCCTCCAAGCAAGCATTACAGATGACAGTGAAATAATCCAAAAAAAAAACAGAAAATTTCAATTGAATTCAGAACCCCTGCACCGGTATTGGTTTCATGGCATTTCTGATTCTTTTAAACGCCATCTTAACCCGGTCCTTCAAACTGTCATCTGCACTTTCAACTTCACCGGTTTGTTTATCAAGATGCGCCTGTTTCCCATCCAGATCAATCAGAACTTGTCCATTCTCTTCATATTTCACGCTCCCAAACAAGGAAACAAGAAGTGCATGCAAGATCTTGTCTGCTTTCCTAGTTTCCTCTTCCTCATTCATCTCACTTTCAGACTCAACAACCTTTGGCAACTCTCGACTTGCATTCAGAACCAAAGCCACAACAGAGTCTGAGACCATGTCACTAATTGGATCAGCAGTCCAATGCAACGATAGATGGTTCTCTGACTCTTGCTTCACCGTCACCCTATCATGCACTCTCAGAGTTGGAACTCCAGATTCCTCATCTGTTGAAGACTCCACGCTCTCGTAAATCTTCTTGAGCCTATACTTCACAACTGCAAAGGCACCTGAATACGGGATAGTAATCCTTTGAATGATGTTACCAGTAGACAACTGAGAGAAGATATGGAGATCCTCGGGTGCCATTATTTGATAAGTAAACCCCTTCTTCACCAGCAACCCGCTAACAGTTTCACCAACTTCAGGCGTCTTCTCAGCTAGCTTTCCAATGGTCTTGGCCATCTTCTGCGAATTAAAATGCATTTTCACGGATTGGCAATTCTTGGGGGTTAGGATTTTGGTATTTCCATCTGCAAAAACAGAGAGAAGTTTCGTCTGGAGCCTTCCCATCTGAGTTGCTTCACCATGAACCAAAATGATATTTGGAGGCATGAGTTCTTTAAGAAATGTGCTTGTTTGGTTGTAATCTGCGTGAGCCGAAAAGGATATATATGCCACTCTCATGTTGAGGGGAGCAGTCAAACCACTTGCGAGAGTGACTTCCTTCGGTTCATTAATTATGGTCTTTGCAAGGGTCCCTTCGACAACATATCCAGGAATAACACACGCATTTTTCTTATCTGAGCACCATTTATCAAACAACTGTCTCGAAAGCCCGCTCTGAAGTCCACCAGGGCTTGCCATCACAACACAGGGTCCGACATCATTGAATTCATCCAAGCTCTTTAATGGAGATATATGTTTAAAGTCAAATGGGTTTGAATCCGCAAACTGGTTTCGGATTCTGTCATTCATGGAGTTGATGTACGTTTGGTAAACAGCCATGCATCTCTTAGCGAGTGGTGAGGCATAATAGATGGGGATATTTTTCAGTTCGGGATGGTTTGACCAGTATTCATCAAGGATGAGAAGTAACTCTTGTGCTCGGCCAAGCGCAAAAGCAGGGATAAGAACACGACCACCTTGAGAAACAGTAGTGTGGATTACCTCCGTGAAATTCTTCTCTCTAGTTAGACGGGGTTGATGGGTTTGAATGCCATATGTTGATTCAATAATGCAAACATCCGGTGAGAATTGGGGTAGCTCTGCAGCACGAAGATGCCGGTCTTCTTCTCGGGAGTAGTCTCCAGTGTAGAGGACACGCACGCCAGCTATATCGACCATGAACATGGCAGCGCCAAGCACATGACCGGCCGTATAACACCAGAAACGGATACCGTTAACTTCTAGAGTCTGGTGGAAGTCAATAACCTGTGTAACAAGCATATGGACAGTGAGTTGAAAAGTTTAGGTTGTGCTTATATGTCACATTGGCAAAAGAAGACTAATAGAACACAAATACAATCATATAAAAGTTAAATCATAACAACTCATTCCGGAGAAGATGAACCATAAGGAAAATCAATGTCTAGCTTATATTTATGAGCAAACAGGAAGAATTCAAGTAACTATACCTCAATTTTATCCATGGAGCGAAGAATGTCATTTTCATTAAACAACATATCTTCAGCTGAGACTTTGCTTACTTTAACATAATCTGACAAAAGCAACTTGTAGATGGCCTTAGTTGCATGGGTCATAAACACACGCCCCTTGAAATTTGTCTGAGACACAAAAAAGAAAAAAAAGAAAAAAAAAATTGAATTCAGGCTATCAGCTAGGAAGCTTGGACGAAATTACAGAACTTGTTCGTGAAGTCATAATAAGATGAACCAACCTTCTCGAGGAAATATGGAAGTGAGGCAGCATGGTCCAAGTGAAAGCTGAAATAGATCCATAGTGTGCGTTAAAGGCGTAAACTGAAATACATGAACAGAGTCACATAAAGTAACACACTTTGAAGTTAATTGGGGGTATGACCCTCTTGTACGGACAATTTTGGCAAAAATATACTTGTCAGTTCTTCGAAACAGTCCAGAAAAGGTAGGAAATTGCAAAGTCAAAGGTTTAAACTACATTTACAGGATCACCTTCCTTCTGCACATTCAATATTTTAATGACATTTTGATTTAGGTCAGACGACAATGAAGCTTAAGAAAATTGAAAATTATAACAGGATGGAGAGACTTTAGCAGGTAGAACAAGAAGGTAATCTGAATGACTGAACCAATAGACTAGGATCCTTATGCAATTCAGTGTGCATTCTACTTTTAGAGATGTTAACAACCTCAATGGTTCTGTTATAATTCAGAGAAAGTCCTAGTATTGAACTTTAAGCTTAAGTACTACAAGTAATAAAACATCTCAGATATTAAAAATCCCATGCGTGTCTTCTAAATACACACTCTATGTTATACCAAAAACATGAGGAAGTATGTATAAATCATAGAGATCTACTTCATATTATACAAGAATGAACTTGAGCTTGGCACAAATGTAAGTTGCTAGCCAACATCCTAATTTCCAAAGATACAGGCGCACATAGCACATCCCGATTGTACCTTTTACTTATTCCATTATAGAACCAGATGATTTTCTCTCAAATTCATAAATCCTTTCTAAACAAATAGATGAAGGAAACTACATGCTAGTTCTACACAAAAACAGTTAACGAAAAAAAAGGTCGGTGGATGACTAAAATTATGTCATACATTACATCTCCATTACTACAACATTGATAATATAAACACCACATGGATCATCATCGGTACGGTATGTAAAACTTACTGAGTAACAAGAAGCACGTCTATACTTGAAGGATCAATCTCATCAAAGTAAGGTAAAGCTGCCATTCCTGAGAAAGCTGGATGAATCCCGCAATCGAACTAAATGCACAAAGGAATAAGACTCGTTAGTTAGTTAGTTAATAATCATCAATTGATGCAAAACAGCAACAAGTTAGAGATAGCAGAGTAGCTATTACCATAATAGTTTTTCCTTTGTAAGTCATGAAACAACAAGAGCGCCCAACTTCACTCCCAGCTCCGAGAGGTGTAATTACAAGCTCATCCCCTTCACCCGTTGCAATTCGCTTCAGCGACGGTGCCGGTTGTGCTATTGAGGCCATGACTAGATTCCTACAACAAGCAATTTTCACAGAATTAGCTAGCTATATAACTACTACATTGCTCCATAGCAAACAATTTTGTCAGCCAGGGCTAAAATCTAGCATCTGAATAAATGAAAATTAACCAAATACGCACAAGTAAACAAGACATTCGCGAGCTGATGTATACAAAGAGACGGAGAATGATGTTAAAGACAGAGTAACAGAGGTGAAAATTACCTACGGAATGGAGATGCAGCAGGATTGGACGAGCTGGATGTTAAAACCCTAATTTCAAACCCCTCTCTATTCAGGTTCTGGGTTAACTCGGAAAAAGAGAGGTTGTAAAAACAAAACAAAAAAGGAAAAGCCAAGCAAATGAAAGTTTCTCAAAACTCAAAAGTAAAATCTCAAAACTCAAAAGTAAAATCCGACCACAGTGGGAGTCGAACCCACGACCTTCTGATCCGAAGTCAGACGCGCTAATCCACTGCGCTATGCGGTCTTTTGTTTACATCTTTTGTTTCTTATATATACCTATTGATGTGAATCAAGTGATGATGGTTATGACATAAGTATAATTTATGACATCTTTCATCTTTGCAAATAAGTCATTTATGACTTGTGCTCAAAAGACTGGTAACCATTCGAAGAAAACAATCGATAAATGTTACCTGATTATGGTTTATTATTACAAGGCTTTGCAGGCATTTATGGTCGTGTACATATAACATATACTATATGAAACTGAGGTTATTTGAAGTAATATACTCTGTTTCAAAAAAAAAAATTGAAGTAATATACTATGGTTGAGCCTGTATAGCCGTATAGGTTCATTTCATAATTGACATCTACATGTGTGTTTATGGTGCTAAGTGCTAACTCATTTGCAAAGCTATGATCGAGTGTTGAAGGTTAATAGTGGAGATATTTCCAACACATGTATGATTTTATTCAAAACTTGATATTGAAATATGTTAGCACACAACTACTTGGAGGCCACCAGCCAGCGTCTTCATTACTCTGTAAATTTCTAGTTCCTTCAAAAAACAGTACACCAACTTTGTGCAAAATGACGAGTTCAAAATGCCTTTCTTTTTTAGCTGCTGAAACTAGCCTCACACATTCACAGAATCAGTCGGAGTACTCACTCAACCGCACATAATAACAATTCTAAGGAAATTGCCATTTTGGTCATTCAGTTCACACAAATCAAGTCACCTCACTATTCTAGAGATGACATCTTAAAAGTCTCGTTCCCCTCGATCATGATGCAATGGTGGCGGAGGACCGTAGTTATCTTGTGGTGGAGGCCTGTAGTTCTGTCGTGTTGGTGGAGGCCCATAGTTCTGCTGTGGCGGTGGAGGCCCATAGTTCTGTTGTGGCTGTGGAGGCCCATAGTTCTGATGTGGTGGTGGAGGCCCAAAGTTATTCTGATGTGGTGGTGGAGGCCCATAGTTCTGCTGAGGTGGTGGAGGCCCAAAGTTCTGCTGAGGTGGTGGGGGGCCAAAATTCCGTGGTGGTTCACGCCCGAAGTTGTCTTCAGGGGCTGGATTCCTAAAATTATGTGTTGAGGAAGGAGGCTTGAAGTTTGATGGAGGTTGTGGAGGCCTGAAGTTTGGTTGGGGTGGTGGAGGTCCGAAATTTTGTTGTGGCGGTGGAGGCCCGAAGTTTTGTTGTGGCAGTGGAGGCCCGAAGTTTTGTTGTGGTGGTGGACGCCCGAAGTTTTGTTGTGGTGGTGGAGGCCCAAAGTTCTGTTGTGGTGGTGGAGGCCCAAAGTTCTGTTGTGGTGGTGGAGGCCTAAAGTTCTGTTGTGGTGGTGGAGGCCCAAAGTTTTGTTGAGGTGGTGCACGCCCGAAGTTCTGTTGAGGCGGTGGAGGCCCGAAGCTCTGCTGTGGCGGTGGAGGCCCGTACTGCTGGGGTGGGGTTCCATAATTTTGATTTGGGGGTGGAGGTCTGTTATTCGGTTGTGCTTGTGGAGGCCCATAATTCTCACGTGGTGGGGGGGCATAGCTCTGTTGAGGTTGAGGTGGCCTGTAGCTCTGTTGCTGTTGAGGCGGCCCGTGGTTCTGCTGTTGTTGTGGAGGTCCATAGTTCTGCTGCTGTTGTGGAGACCCAAAGTTCTGATCTCTAGGGCGTCTATCCCTGTTAGTACGATAATGAACTGGAGGAGGTCTAGGAAAAATTTCCCCATTGACATACTTGTCCCCTGCACAAAAGTTGACAGATTTGAGACCAGGTAAGAAAATATACACCATGAATAATGATAAAATAGTCAAGCTGCAAGTAGTTAATGAAGTTAAAAGTGATCCTTACCTCCATATTCTTTGTTCACTGGATCAATGTATGAATCCGGCAATATAAACACAACTCCAGGTAGACCTAACAAGAAAAACTATTAGAATAGGATGCTGGAGAAAGTTTATTGCAATATTTTCATAGGGTAACTTACCCTTGAACTTTTCAGATGTCTCTTCATCACACAAAACCTGAAAACCTTGGTATGTAGTTGTGCTAAGTGCATATATTTTCCTTTTTGCCTCTTCCACACTATCATGAAATCAAACATGGCCAGGTCAATTCAAATTTCCAATACTCTCCAAATAACACACTATAACAAAAAAATTACACACTGCAGTATAAAGTGTCCACAATGCTGATTAATGAGTTACATAATAGACGGTGAGTACCCAGTCAAGCTGCAGGCAAAGAGAACAGTCTAAGGATCATTGGTGTTATACGATTTGAAACACCCTACCTAGCTTAGTATTGAGGGCTCCAGGCCTATGTTTTCATTTAAAGCGGTTTAGAATAGATAAATGCTCAAAGAAACCATTAATCAGACAGAACCACTACAAAAAGTAGATGAACAAAGTCATGAAAAATCAAAACGGTCAACTTGAGTCTGTAATAATACCACATTATAGAATCAGAACCATAGTGGCTCAGGTCGAATGATGTATAGCATAGGTAGCATACAGTTCATTTTTAGTACTCTTTGAAGAAATTAGAGTTACAGAATTACCACTCACAAAATCAAAATCCTACTGTCATATATATAGACAAAATTGTACAGATTTACATCTAAGGCAGAAAATGCAAAACGAAAACAATAGAAGCACTACATGATACGAATGGAGCTTTACAACCATAAGCAAATAGAACTCATGGTCAAGGCATTGCAAGAAACTAGCAAATGAAACGTGCATATTTTTAGCAGGACATAAAAAAGAACTTAATCAATTCAACACATCCTCTCTACCATTTTTAGTCTGTATATTACTTGACCACAGTTGATGACCAAATTAACCTCAGAACATGACTGACATACTTACCTTGAAATAAAAATCTTGCAGACTATGCTTATCCCAACTAAAACAAAGTACAAAAGATGGTTCTTGTCTCTCAAGAAGACGATGAAACCTGACATGCACAGAAGCTTCAAGTCCTATCCTAGCTTCCTCCTTTTGCATGGCAAAAACCTTTAATAAAGTACCAGCCAACCAATCTTTATCTCAGTACACTATCCCATCCAAATCTATCTACTCCGTTTCGTCTAGATTTGACATTATCAATAGTATTGGTTCTCACAAAACTCTACTACTAATCAATGTTTCCGCAAGGCATACTAATCTTTGACCAACAAAATATGGAAAAATAAAGCCGGATCCTACTGATATGTATAGACAAATTTCTACTGATTGACATTGAAATTATCATTTTAGCTAGCTAAGAATTCATGATACAAATCGAACATAAGCGAGGGTGAAATCGCACTACATGATATTGCAAGGAACTAGCAAATGCAACCTGATATTTTTAGCTGGACGGACATAAAAAAACATATTAATCATTTCAACACATCCTCTCTACCAACAAAATAAAAAATGAACTAGTACATCAAATCACAATATAAATCAGAAACATATGCACAAAATGTCAAAATTATAATTGTAAAGGCAAAAATGATCGGAAACGAACCTGCCGAAGACTTGAGCAGCGGTATTGACATAGGTTTCGATCATCTGTTCGCGACTAATCTGAGCATCCTTGGGGAATTCCATTGTGATTAGCCAGTGATTGTAATCACATCCTTCGAACAGGATAGTGTTCTCATCGATCTCGTCTGTTGCTGGATCATAAATTTTGCCTCTCGTCGAGAAGAACAGAGGCGTCGTGGAAGTGAATGGCCGCTGTGCGAATTTGTTTGTGGCGACAGCGGCGACGGCTGGAAGGAGGCGAGGGATGGCGGCGATAGGTTTTGGTTGGTGGTGGAGGAAGCTTTGGAGGAGCGGAGATGAGGCCGAGATGGCCCGGCGGAGGCGGAGAGAGTGGAGCGCCATGGATTGAGCAGGTACAGAGTCGGTGCATAGTGACTAGGGTTTTAGAGGTTTTAACAAATTGGGATTCTGATTCTTGATTTTTCCGGTTCGGTTCGGGTTAATGGGTGGGTACTGAAATTTCTGCGGGTTTCTCTTATGACTTATCCCCTCTCTCATTTTGCCGGATTTATTTTCTTCCTATAAATTTAAATTTATGTTACTACAAGACAACAATCGTTCAAGGTAATTTAAGACAACAACACTTGAAGAATCCGTCAAACATATTAGATAGGCCCAGTTCGCGAGAGACATAATAGAACTATCACATCAAGTTTTAAAACCATAACCAAATTGGTACTAGTCAGACTACTTAAGCTAAAAAAACATTGACATTTCCAATGTTTTAGGAAAGTGTGACATCTTTCAAAACTTGAGTAAAAAATTTATATTTCATGTCCATTGTTCAATTCAATTCAAGTTAATTAAATTCAATTTCAAAATTTTCGAACAAATCAAACATATCCTTCTTGTGCAAACATATCCTTCCTGTGCAATTATTACGTACACAAACATTGAATTATTTGCTAGTATTTCTGTTACTGAAAAAAGGAAAATACTTTTCTGAAAAAAATCTTTCCATACTTTCTGGAACATGAGACCATATGTACCATAGAAGTTTCTTATTCATTTTCTTTCTCAAATACTGTATATCATTATTCATAGCTCATCCAACCAAGTTACAACACATTTCCTGCCATAGTCAATTATTTTATTTCTTCCCGCATAACAAAATCAAAACCAAGTAATCATTAACAAACAAAATGAAACTACATAAAATGTAGTCATGAGATGCATCAATATTTCGTCCCTCCCAAATTATTCTTGATTCCGCCCCCTAAATTTCACTCCACTAAAACACATTTCATCTCATTTTGTTCCACCCCCTAAAGTTCACATACAGTATATCTATATCATTTCTCTTTACTAACAATGACTCATACTTCAACGATCGATTATAACTTTTATATATTAACACTTCCCCTTTAAATTCAAACGAATTTTTCGGGTGGACATAGTATTAAGTATAGATAGATAGATTGGTACTTGTTAATTTGGTATTGTGTCTAATTGTGTGCATGTGAGATGTCCCTCCAAAGCTGGCAACACAACTTGAGATCATCTTCCTATGCACATGAACATGCCCAGCTGGATTTGAATACTACTAATTCCCAATCTCTCTTCTTTTCCTAATAATCATCTTTATAAACTTCTAGTACTATTAAATATAAAATTAAAGAAAGTCAAATTTAATGAATCTCAATTTAGAACTCATTTCTTGAAATAGTGTGGCTTATGTCATGTGTATGAAAAGTTGGAAAAAGATATATATATGTATATATATAATAAGGCTTCTTGAAAAGAGATAGTGAAGCTGGATTCCCTATTTCCTGGATCTTTCATTCATTAAGCTCTTTGCATTGAGTTCCAAGAAGATAAAAATCAAAACTTTTTCTTGTATGAGTGAAAAAGATTTGAGTTGAGGTGCAAAAATGGAGCATTTACATTTGAGGGAAGGAAGGTCATTGTCTGAAACACCAACATGGTCTGTTGCTACAGTCACCACAGTCTTGGTTTTGTGTGCTTGTTTGCTCAAAGAGCCATTTACAGATTTGGGAGGGTGAGTGAGTTCAGTCGTAATGGCTCGGTGTTCGATTCGGTTTCGGTATTATTTTTTCTTGTGGTTCTTGATTTTTGAAAATGTTCTTGGTTGCTGCAGTGGTTGAAGAAGACTAAGAGGAAAGCTTTGCTTGCATCTCTGGAGAAAATCAAGGAAGGTACTGTTTCTTACCTTTCTTGAGTTCAATTTGTCATCTGATTTGCTTACTGTTCTATTGGTTTATTATATCAAGTAGAAATGAATTGGAGTTATTTACTGCAGTTTGAATATTTGCTTATTTTAAAACCTTTTTGCTAATAGTTGGGATGATTTTGAACTTGTTAAATGACATCTAAAGTGATGTCTTCATAAGGCCAAAAGAAGCTATAATTAGCTTAACAAAAGATTTTGTAAAAATGCACATTTATGTTAATTTATTTATTGATTTTCCGGTCTTAAAAAAGGTGTCATTTTATTGCTTGTGTATATCTATGGACTAAGCATTTTGTTGTATTTGGAGCAGAGCTGATGCTCCTTGGGATAATTTCACTGTTACTGAGGCAATGGGCAAAGTGGATTTCCCAGATTTGTGTGAACTCGTCGCTCTTCAATAGTAAGTTCTTCAGTTGTTCTGAGGAAGACTATGGCGAAACTAAGAAATTGTTGCCCATGGAAACCTTAAACGGAACTCATGACATTCCTCCGCGAGGGATTACTTACTCAATGTCTCACATCTGTGGTGAGGTAAAATCTCCTGATTTCTGAACATAGTTTCAAAATTATGCAAGAAAAGGAGCTGTGTTAAATCTGGTATTTTGTAATCAGGGGCGCGAACCTTTTGTTTCTGCTGAAGGTCTTGAACAACTCCACAGGTTCTTGTTTGTTCTTGCCATCACTCATGTTCTGTACAGTTGCTTGACGGTTGGTTTATCCATGAGCAAGGTAACGGAGAAGTTCATGTACGAAGCTTTTGTTTAGTTCTGCAAATTTATGAATTCTCAAATTTCAAGTGGTTGTAGATATACAGCTGGAGGAAATGGGAAGTTCAGGCAATTGTAGTAGCTGAAGCTAATGCACGCGGTATTTGAAATCCTACTCGTGATTGATCTTTTTTGGCCTATTGTTTCCTGTTTGACTTAGAAATGATGAGTAGATGCCATAAGTCACATAATGACATCTTGCACCTACCGTGTTTTGAACAGCGAAACACAAGGTGATGAGGCGACAAATCACATTTGCTTCGCATCATGCATCCCATCCATGGAGTAGGAGTCAAGTTCTCATCTGGATGGTAATAGTTCTTTCCTATAGTACTCATATGTCATGCCTTAGCTGAATTACCCCCTCTGCTACTTATAATAAAAGGAGTGTTTTAAGGACTCCGGGTTGCTGATATTTTTCAAATATTCACTGTTGCAGCTTAGCTTTCTGAAACAATTTAGGCGTTCAATACATAAGGCAGATTACACAGCGTTGCGATTAGGTTTCATCACTGTGGGTATTCACCTGCATATACCATATTTTGCCTTATTTGATCAAGCATCTGAAGGAAATAAGGCCTCTTTCACTAAATATCATTCTTTGGATGTGAACTTTGCAGAAACACAAACTGCCATTGACCTACAATTTTCACAAATACATGGTTCGTAGCATGGAAGACGAGTTTTATGGGATCGTTGGTATAAGGTACATATATGTAACATAAACTCAGGAAAACTAGCACGGTGAAACCTATCGATTTCTACAAAGTTAATACAAAGTGTTCTCTACCAAATCGAAATCTGCAAGTCTGCTAAACCATAACTATACTTTTACTTTTGCAGCTGGCCTTTGTGGGGTTACGCCATACTGAGCATCTTCGTAAACATACATGGTACTGAATTCTGCTATATCAGAAACTACGAACTTTGTTTTTTCCTCACAGCTCTAAATTTTGCTTTCCCTTTTGTCCTGATACAATGTGCAGGAATAAATATCTACTTCTGGCTATCGTTTATACCTGTCATTGTAAGTATGTCAAACATCCTTAGAGATTTTTTAAGGTACCCTCTACTATTTCTGACAGAACTTACTTTCATGTTTTGAAGCTTGTCATGGTTGTTGGAACGAAACTCCAGCATGTCGTCTCCCTTTTAGCCCTTGAGATTGTAGAAAAGCAGGGACCATATTCGGGAACTCATGTCAAACCACGTGATGAGTTGTTTTGGTTTGGAAAACCAGAAATTCTGTTACGCTTGATCCAGTTTATCTCATTTCAGGTGAGCAGCATGTGCGGTGGGATAACTCCCTAGTGCTAACATTGCTTAGTGTTCGGTCTATATTTGACCCTCATTAAACTACTTCGCTTGCAGAATTCTTTTGAAATGGCAACATTCATTTGGTCCCTGGTAAGAACATCTGTTTCCTAGTTGCATTGTTAAAGATACTCTTACCACTGAAAATTCGAGCTTTTTACACTTGAGGCTTAGTCCTCTTGCACTGTTTCTTGAAGTCCATGCAGAAGCAGAAAGTATATTATCTGGTGCTTTTAAAACTTAAAGTGCTTTCAAAAGCTCGCACAAACACCGCCTCAAGAATCTTAGTTTAAGCAACGTACCTTCAAACGGTATACTCAGTTTACTTGCATTTTGTGCAGTGGGGATTCCCTCAACGATCATGTTTCATGAAAAACCATGCAATGATCATCATTCGACTGACATCAGGGTATAGTGTCAACTAAACATCAGAACTGTCTTCGCTTCTCCATTTTGTAATAGAATGTTATGATTCATTCTGCTACATTTTTCAATACACGCAGAGTCCTCGTTCAGTTCTGGTGTAGCTACAGCACTGTTGCCTTGAATGTGCTAGTCACAACGGTCAGTTATCGTCACTGTTCACGCTAATTAGTTCGTTTGAACTGTAAAATAGTTGTATAAACCTATTGTTCATTTCTAATGAATTCAGATGGGATCACGACCGAAAAAAGCTTTAATAGCTGAAAGTGTACGAGATTCGTTACACAGTTGGTGCAAGAGGGTGAAGGAAAGGTCCAAGGCTACAAACTCAATCACTACTCGATCAACATGTTCACTCGACTCAGCAATTGATGAGGGGGACGAGATTAACACAATTGGTTCGGGTACATTATCACATTCTTCGTCTAACATGTCACTAAACCACCTCGATGACAATGAGCTGCCACATGATCAGGATCCAGAGTCTGCTTTTGAGAGCTCGGGACCAATTGGGAACGAGGGTGATTTTTCATTCAGGCACACACTACATTCATCGGAAATACAACCGGATGGTATAGAAGAGGATGATGGTATAGAGGAAGGGAAGGTTGAGACTCTTCTTGATCTGTTTCAGAAAGAGTGAAACTCTGATTTCTGCTAACATTTTTCGTTACACGAAAGTTTAGGAGCAAAAGTTTTATACATACGATGCTTTCAGTTTGGCAGAAAAGAGAATGTGAAAATCAAGTGATTTATGGATCTAATGGCTAAGCTAGAAGTGCAGGAGCTCATCAAATAGAGAGGATCATACCATATCTGATGTAAATTGTTCCAATGTACTCCCGGTTTATCGTTGTCAAGCGAATACATATACCGACTGATGAAGTGACTCATTGAAAAGTTACTACGAAATATACACTAGCTCAACACATACATATCATCTCAGCGAAACACGTATCTATCATATCAGCTAAATTATCAACTAACTCACGAAACACATCAATTGAAACCAGACCGGCGTTCAATCCCTCAGTCTACCTATCATATCAGCTAAATTATCAACTAATTTACGAAACACGTCTATTATGATCAAACCAGCACATCAATTAAGATCAGAACAGCCCTCAATTTAAACTACCTTATCGATATCATCATTTGATACTATTCGACTAATCAACTATGATCCACCATTCCACCTTATCAGTTACCTCATCGAAACAAGATATAAGAAGATAACACATAACACATGAGAGTGCATTATTTATTATGTGTGACAACTCAGTATATAACAATAATATTAGTAGGAAATATAATGTGCAATTAACAATATTAAAACGCAAACCATAAAACTCAAATCACCATGAACAGAAAATTAAGCAGTGAGCTCTTCCTCCTTGTGAGTCTCAAGTACAACATCACTAGTCGGGTAAGCAACGCAGGTGAGCACCCAACCTTCTCCCATCTGATCATCATCTAAAAAGCTTCCGTCCGACTGGTCAACCGAGCCGCTGACGACCTTGCCGGCACATGAGGAGCAGGATCCAGCACGGCACGAGTACGGTACATCATATCCTAATTCCTCTGCCTGGTCGAGAATGTAGACATCGTCGGGGCACTCAAATGTAACCTCTCCCTCGGGGGTGATCAACTTGACGTTGTAGGTTGCCTGACAGGCAACACTACCCCTGGACTGTGATTTCAGGCCGAAGAGGGCCCCCGATTGTTTGAGGCTGGGGAAGAAAACTGCCGCAGGTGCTGATGCTGCCGCTGGCTTACGGGGAAGCACAGCGGTGGTGAACATGGTTCCGGATAAGGACGCCATTTGAATTTTGTGAGGAGGAAATGAGAAAACAGAGTACAAGTGTAGAAGCAAATGAGGAAACAGGGTGAGAGGCTTGTGGAAATAGAGTGTGGTATTGTGGCAGGGTTTTATCCTCCACGTGTCAGCTTGCTGTGGCTAGTTTTATCTTTTTATCATCACAGGCCCTGCTGCTTTTTGTGAACGTTCATTTTTTTGTGATACAGTTTTATGAGGACAAAATGGTCTATGATGATGATGACAAGAAGAAAATGTAGCTAGATTTCATGACTATGAAATAATGATCACTGCATATCCTAGAGTATATAAGAAGATCCATTTTACAACAGGGAAAAATTGTAAGGGACTCCCTACAATCTCGAGTTACACATATTATCATCGAATTCGAACATATTGGTTCTGCTACACATTTGCCACAAACCTGAAATCGTTGCCACCTACTGGCTTGATTCTCGGATACTAGCTTTGTTACAATGGTTTCTGAACTCTTCAGTCGCATTTGATGTTTCGGTATATCCTCCTTACAAACAAATTTGAGCCCAAGTAACCAACAGCACCTGCAAGTGCACAAGCACGAAACCGACAAGTATTAAGTAAATCGAACTAGCAGCACATTTGATAAGTGGAGTATTATATGATTTAGATTTACGCAGAACAACTAAAGACACGGGTGCAGTTTGGCTCATTTACTGATTTCCACCTGAAGATTGAAATATTGCTCTCCCTGAGTTTGAAATTTAATCTGGATAACATGCATCTTACTGCTTTAGAAAACACTTGCTTGTACCTCTCGAAAACAAGTATCATAAATGTGCTCTTCTCGGTGAATATATATTTCAATCCTCAGGGGAGTTCACAGAATACAACAATTGGACAAAATATGGTGGGACATATAAGAAGAATGTGAAAATTTAAAAAGCTTACCGCAAAGAATTCCCAGTCCAAGACAGAACATCATGGTGTAACCAAAATAGAAGCTGATCTGGAAAAACCCTGACATCTTTGTCTTGACGTAGTAGTAATATATAGAATACAAAAACACATAGACTGCTGTAGAGGCTGCAGAAAAGAAGGAAGTCCACTGCCAGTGATAATTCTCAGCATTAAGCAGGAAGTATGTTCCCACAATTGTCACACAGACTGTAACAATTGTGAGAATAAGGAAAACCAGAAGCATAAAGCCGTAGACATAATAAACCTGCACACAAGAGTTGGCAGAACTGTTTATTAGCAACACAAATATAATGAGGAATTTCAGTAATAATACAGCAAGCAACAAGTATAACTATAAAGCACAATACAGATTCATTTGCTCAGAAACACGGTGGCAAAGCAACTGCATAGGACTCGATCTTGCTCCTTTTAGATTTTCTCGAAGCTAGATAGAGAACCTAGTTGACTGTCCACCACCATTACAAGACAATTTACGCGGAAAGTTCTCTAAGCTAAGATACCATCTCAGGTTTCCACCAAAAGCTCACTCTTAAGCTATGAATTCTAGACCATGACAATAAGACCGACTTAGGGGCACTAAAAAAAGGTATTATCGACAGATGGAAGGTCACAGATTCTGCATGCGTACACAAGTCTGGTGGTCTTGCAACGTCATTACTACTAGCTAAGTCCAGGATTCATCTCTTGGAAATGCATCTAAATTATTACAAAACAATGTAGCCAATGGAAATACCAAGCAAAGAAAGTTTAATGATAGGCCATGCCTCAGAGAAGTGCTAGTTTTTGAGAAAATTCTCCTACAAGCACACTTTCTTAGTAGAATCACTCAGGTTTTCGCTTTTATATACATACAAGTTCTTTGACTCTTGATCATACTCCTTAATTGCCAGAGCGTGTGGCCCATTCAATGAATAATGGACATTACCCAGAAATGATTAAGCAACAAAATTTTATTAATTAAGCCCACTAAATCCACAGGGGTCAAAGAAGTTATGATACCTTGTAATTCCAGAAAGACGTGAACACAAAGTACATCTCAATGAATATGCTCCCAAAGGGAAGCAATCCTCCCATCATAGAGATGATAGAAGGTGTGAGGTACCACTTTTTCTCTGGAATTGGTCGTGGAATGGTCTTCACACGGCATGGACTGTTTGGAGCACCACTCCAGTTTCTTCCAACTACTGTGCCCAGCAGTGCCAGTGGGAAAGAAATAAAAGCCCATATAACAAAAACGACAACAATTGTTCCAAAGGGTATAGCTGCTAGGGCTCCATAGAATATAGCAATAGTGTTTAACACGAAACCAATTCCAAAGCAAAGGAAAGGGAACAATGAAGCCGTGAGAATCATTGACTTGATCCAGTGTTTACCTGCATGAGTAAAAGTTTTTAAGTCATGCAAAGATGGAACAAGAAAAGCACCAATATAGAAACACATAAAGCTCTATTTAATTAATTTATTACGGCCAAACAAAGAACTAATTCCAGTAAGAAAAAGAGGGCAAAATAAATGACATTCTTACCCCCATGGCGCGAATACATTCCACCACTGACATATCCCGAGATAAATGAGGTGAAAGCATAGCATACTATGAAAGTGGTGACAATTGCTCCTCTCCTAAATAAGGCATACAGGGTAGAAAACAAACTGTTATGCATGACACACCCAACTGAAAAAACTTCCAGAGAAAGGGAGGTGATGGCAATTTAGTTTTCAGTTTATAAGAACTACTCTCTCCGTCCCATTAATTTTTTATGTTTTCCTTTTTCGTCTGTCCCACTTATTTCTTCATGTTTCCTCTTTTGACTACATTTACGACTATTTCATTATGAGTCTCACCACTCATACATAGAATAATACTTAAGTTTCCTAAAATCATGCAAAAAGCAAATGTAAAGAAAAGGGGCAGAGGGAGTATATCACAAGAGTGGTAAGAGAGAAAGAACGGAAGACTTGAAGGGGGTTGTAAAATCACTAGGGAAGTAACATAGAATTTGATATTTCAACAGGAAAAAACATGAGCATAAATGATGACGTACCCGATATACAACATGCCAACAATAGCAAACACGATGACAAGAAGAATAAGCAATGCTAGCTGTGCACCAGTACCAACAAGCGCAGAGAGTAAAACAAGGCCACGGGGGGTCCGGAATACGTCACCATGAACAAGCTTCCAACCAGACTCTTCACTCACATCTCGTTCCTAGAGGTGAAGAATTTAAAACCATTGAAACTGGATATATGCAAGAACTCAAAACTAGGGATGAGATTATTACCAGGGATTCTAAGTCATCGTCCTCACGAGCATATTTAGCATAATCATTTCGCAAGGTTCGCATCAAAATCATTGACACAAGGCCAGTAAGGAATATAACCATCATGAAGGAATTGAAAATGGAGAACCAATGAATCTGCCAGTAGAAATTAAGTCATTCGTGTGATTTATCATACCCTAAAACAGATGGTCAGAAATAATAACTTTACATTATGCCACAGTTACCTGATGCTCAAAGAATGGATAGTCCAGGTAGACATCAAAACGGCGTGCAAAGGAAATATTTGTTGGAACCCATTTCACTGAATATGTCAAGTCAAATGTTCTCCCAACCTCTAAATGTTTTGGGTTTTGTTGAGTTAGGTTGACTTGAATGATCTACAGAAAACAAAAATATATCAGATGGAACTAGACAATCAGTGCACATTTGAGACTGTTAATATAGCCACAGACTTGATCGTTATTGTATGTCACAAGAAGGCTCTTGTGTGTGTAGAGAACATGTTTATCACCATTTCTTGCAGTATCCACCTCCCCAACAAATCCTGCAGAATGCAAGAAACAAAGAACAGCAAGGCATTCAGCAACTTGCACTTTCCTAATGCAGTAATATCGAGCAGACAGATAGAGGAAAGGCGTACCCCATAAAGGTAGATCATCTGAGGTTTTCGTCAGAGCAAAAGCAATACAAGATGAGAACACAAGTTAGACAAGTGATATTAATATATAACCTGAGAAGTATATTAAGGATTTACTAAATAGATGCAGAAAGACACGGATAGAAACTCTAAACTAAGATAGCCTGAATTTCATGCATGTTGGTGTCCTAATACATATTTTGAGATTTAAGATTACGAGTAAGTCTGTTTTTCCTGGACATTACAAAAAACCACTTCACACTATCTTTTTAGGGGAATGTGTCAATGGTCAAACACTTGGACGGGTGGGGATGTGGTTTTTCCTCAAGTTTAGGACGGGCTGGTTGTTTGAAGAATTTCACTACAATATGACACTACAAAGATATCAAAGAAAATTATCACCACCTACAAATCTTTGTTAACAGTAATGTGCTGAACATAATACCACGGTGATAATAGAACATAAAGATCCTCTCTTCTAACTAAATGCATTCTCTTGGTGAAAATATGGACTATGGAGCATGCTTTACTGAACTAAGAAATGAAACCAACCAAGACAAACAAGTATTTATGTTCTCCATATTTCACTGCACATAACTATATCAGTTTGAATGGCGGAAATGTAATGTAACTTGTAACAGTATGAGACTGTAATATAAAAATCAAGCGCACCTAGAGATAATAATAATAATAATAATAATAATAATAATAATAATAATATATTATTATTATAACAATAATAAGTTTTAAAAAAAGGTGTGACATGGACAATCTGGGTGGTATAATCTCTAGTTTACTTGAATTTTTATGGATGTACGTATGAGTATATGTATATCAATCATTGTAGAAGTAAGGAATGAACAATCATACCGATAAAAAATTCAAACCAGTAACTATTTTCAATAGCATCCTTGAATTGTTTGACTTTTTGTTCATCAAGTTTAAGCTCACAAATAGCAGTCCTCTCTACCGATTCTGTCAGAAAAGAAATGATGAATTTTATTGTTCAAGGGTAAGCAAGAGAAGAGAAGAAAAAAAAAGAAAGAAGCCATCCTACACGTACTTTTGAATTTTATGTCAATCAAGCTATCAATAAGCTCATTTCCACCCAACACCTCACCAAGACCACCCCATTTGTGAGCAGCATTTCCCGATGGATGACAAAATGGAAGGCTGTAGTAGTTATATGTTTCCTGAGGATTGTTATATGGGCCAACTTTGTTTACCCATAGAGTGACCGGATCATCCTGGTTATACTGCAGGAAAGAAGTAGATAATAGTCCACACGAAAACAACAAAAACACTGACTTCTAAAATCCTCAACTACACTAGCATTGAATCTTCATTCAATTCAATTGGTGACCACAAACTCAAATACAAACATTAAGGATAAGCTTCAGATACATTCAGGCCGATCTAAGTATACAATCACTAATTAAACCTAAGTTAGAGATAAAGCAGCTAAAACTAGGTCAGAGAGCAGTAACATTACGATAACAGCGCACCTTGTGATCATACTCGGAGGCGAACACCGGTGAAATGAGGAGGAGGAGGAAGGTGCTGGCAGCGGCGAGGACAGAGAAACGGGAACGGAGAGTCGACGCCATTGGGTTATCGATCACCGGCGACGGATCGGAGAGTTGAGCCGAGTGTGAGAATCCAATTTTTTATATTTATATTTATATACGAGTAGAAATGTCATGCCAATTTTCGAGAATAATTACACCTTTCCGTATTTGTTAATTCAAAGTAATAATAAAATAAATTTTAAATTCAAAAACAAAGTCAACTCAAAGTCTAGTTTAATCTTTATGTTTCATTAATGAAAAGAAGAACAAATATACACCTATCAAATTTTATATAATATTAGACTTGAATTATTGGTGTAAATTAAATAAAAATTGTTAAATAGACAGCTTTTATACATTTTGTAAATTTAAGGGTACTAGTGTTATTTGATTATGACCCAAAAATCAAAATAAGCATGCTTATATTGCATTTTTACCAATGATAATCCAATGATTAAAATAATAAACATGCATGACAATAAATGAGTATGAAATTACCTACAAGTAGAAAATACATATATATTAAACTAATAAAATTGTAAAAAATAGGTCACTAGCTTTATAACTATGAACCGTGGTACGACAATGTAGGACTTATGTACGTTGATCGATGACAAATTAATCATTAATTACTTTACAACATTGATTGTTAACAAGAGCAGAGTAAAGCGATAGCAACACGCGAGTTTTGTGTGGATTGTTAATTTACAACATGACCATTGGTTACAATGGTGGTGGTTTCCCCAGGCACCGCAAACCTACCGATACTTTGTTGTCTGAATCAATTGTTTTGTCGGATCTAACAAGAGAGACAAATGCCTCCAATGAAGACCCAATGTTTCTTGTCTTGGGCAGCAAATTGGCTTAGTTGTTAAATCTAAACATAGTAGAACAAAATATTTGTACGTAGTTGTTCGAGACAAATAGATTGACATCATAGTCATGAATTAGGTTATGGGATTCCATACTTGAATGACGGTGTACGCCATACAAATATACTTATCCACAAATCATTAGAAGATCTATTTAAATGGTAAAATGCGTATGAAATGAAGTAAAATACAAAGACAATAAAATGTACTAGTATCACTCATATTTACTTACTTTGTTATATATTTCGATTATAAACATACGTTTTCTTCTTCAATATGTGTTGGAGGCAGGTTGGTTAAACATCCACCCGCCCATGACAACAATTTGACTATTATAAATTTTACGTAAAGCTGAACTTGAATAATGTAAAATTGTACCCCATCGAAACAAAATGAAAAATATGACATTACAAGAAGTTAGTTTTTATATTTTACTTGATTTAGACATGTAGCAAATTCTCACCTTACACCGTTCCGACCGCCTACAGTTCCGGGCCCATCATCTCTCTCACTCTCAGGGAAAAAAATCAAATCAAAATTTCCATTTGCTTTCTTTCTCTTCTTTCTTTTTCCATCCATGCCTGCGTGTTTAATTCTTACCTTTTCAACAATATTCTGCAATTTCTTGTTCAGAATCTCCTTTTCACTATGATGTCCGAATTCATGCACGCTTCATCACTCTTCTTCTTATACACAACGACCCACTAGCATCAATTACTTTTTTCTTCAAATCCCAGAAATCAAAATTCAATCTTTTCTCCTGTTCCCCACTCACAACCCATCTCAATCCTGTAAAGGTAACACCTTTTTCAGTTTATACAACTTTAGAGTATTATTATCATACCAAATAAGACCCAACCCTTTTCATCGGTGATTGCTTGTGTAATCAATTTACGTCATTTAGATTACGAAATCAAGAAAATCAATCATCATTTTTGTTTGTTCAGCAGATTTAGTGAAATTTCTAGCTCGTAGCTTTAATATTACAGCACTCAGTATATTTTGGCTTTTGGATAGCTGGAATTGCAAATCAAGCTGCTGCTGTGTAGGGTATGAAATGAAACGAATCTCAATTTGTTTATTGTTCTGTGCATTTTTGAGATTTTTGATAAGTTTTGTGTGTTTGATCTTTTTGTTATTAGTCTAATAATAGGATTGATTTGCTGACAGTGAGGAGAAATTTTTGATTTAAGGGTGAAAATGGAGAAGTATGAGCTTGTGAAGGATATAGGGTCTGGAAATTTTGGTGTGGCTAGGCTTATGAGAAATAAGGAGACCAAGGAGCTTGTGGCTATGAAGTACATTGAAAGAGGATCAAAGGTCTGGTTGATGTCTATTTCGCACAGTTCGATTGTTTTAGGTGTTTATGTTTTGCTGTTATATGTTAGATGTGTTATCTTTAAGTAACATTTGGTGCGTTACGCTATCATGTATTCAGAGTGGTTGAAATGTGAGTGGAAATGAAATCATGAGATATGTACAGTTTGAATTTACATGAAAACTGAGTCTCATTAATGGTTTTTGGTGTAGATTGATGAGAATGTGGCCCGAGAGATTATTAATCATAGATCACTTCGGCATCCCAACATAATTAGATTCAAGGAGGTAATAAGGAGTTTGATTTCTATTGTTTTCCATTGGAACTCTGGTGCTCAATTATGCTGACTTGTGGTTTGGTTTATTTGACGTAAAGGTGCTTCTGACGCCTACGCACTTGGCTATCGTCATGGAGTATGCTGCTGGTGGGGAGCTGTTTGAGAGAATCTGCAATGCTGGACGGTTCAGTGAAGATGAGGTATAATAGTTTTTAGTTTTCGGCTGCTTTTGTTTCAGAGTGGATACTGATGTATGCTCCTGTTCTTTATTTGTATTGCAGGCCAGGTACTTCTTCCAGCAGCTTATATCTGGAGTCAACTTCTGCCATGCCCTGGTGATGAAACTCAGATATTTGGATATTATAGATCTTTGCTTTACTTTCTGGAACGTCGTTGCCTGTGTTTAATGGCCCAAGACTTCTAACTATGTTTTCATGTGAATCATTCTTTGCACTGCAGCAAATATGCCACCGTGATCTGAAACTGGAGAACACCCTTCTGGATGGAAGCCCTGCGCCACGTCTGAAAATCTGTGATTTTGGCTACTCAAAGGTAAAAGGTTGCTGTATATAGTATTTCGTTTCCTTGCATGTTCTGCAGTTACAACGCTGTCTTGTTTATGAGAATAAAGCTGCAGAAACTAACCTATTTACTTTCTTCAGTCATCTCTGCTTCACTCAAGGCCCAAATCAACAGTTGGCACCCCTGCTTATATTGCTCCAGAGGTTCTGTCTAGAAGAGAGTATGATGGAAAAGTAAGCCCAATCTTGTATTCCCAATGTTGATTTTCATGAGCGCAATCTTGTATTCCCAATGTTGATTTTCATGCAACGCTCTGTGTACACATACTGTGATACTATAGTTTGTTCGCTCATGTGAAGGCATGTGGCCAAAATGGTTTCACTTTGCTTCATATGTTAACTTTGGTTGAGTTGTTTCCAGATGGCTGATGTGTGGTCTTGTGGAGTTACTCTGTATGTTATGTTGGTTGGAGCATATCCTTTCGAGGATCAAGAAGACCCAAAGAACTTCAGAAAAACCATCCAAGTAAATCTCTTTCTTTCTCTCTGTTCTATGTTTTATTTTATAAATCGCGTTTAAACGGTCCTGATATATGTGCCTTGCTGCTTATTTTTCAGAGGATAATGGCTGTTCAGTACAAAATCCCCGACTATGTCCACATATCTCAAGATTGTAGGCACCTACTTTCTCGCATATTTGTCGCAAATCCTAATCGGGTAAGTCTTAACTTTATGCGAACTCCTATCGCAATGACTCTGTAGAGACTAGAGAATGGAAAAAATGTGCTGCAATTTACTTTCTATGTTAGTTGTTGATCCGCTATAAGAGCTTGGTTATGATGAAATATGTTTACTGTTTAAGAGTTGGGACTTGTTTTGTTAGCTAGGTTGCTTTGATCATATTAATGCACTTGCATCACGGGCACTTGATGTTTCATTTGCTTACTCTCTCCGTGTTTATGATGTGGTCTTGCCCAAGCCTGGAACTTGTTGGTCAAATGCGCATTAAATAACTCGAACTGTATCCTGTCACGGTTCTAGGAATCGTTTTATTTATAATAGAATCGCCACAACCACATCCTTCATTTATAAAATGTCTCTGGCCTCTCCAAGTGAGCTACCTCTATCAGCATTAGAAGTCTCATCGGATCTTTTGACTCACACCCCTTGCATATGCGTCGTGTATGTTTGCTGCTTCAGCCACACCTTGAAAAATAACAGCATATCTGCAATTGTTAGCCTTTCGGCATGATTATAGTATTTCTTCATGAAAGCTGAAATCTACCACCTCTCAAAGTGATTCTGTTTTACCTCTGGAAGGTTTCAAATATTTTTGCATCTTCACCTATAAACATGCATGTCTTTCGTGCAGAGAATTACCCTAAAAGAAATTAAGTCACACCCATGGTTCCTGAAGAACTTGCCAAGGGAACTTACTGATGCTGCTCAAATCATGTATTATCGGAAAGACAACCCTACTTTTTCCCTTCAAAGCGAGGAAGATATCATGAAAATTGTGCAAGAGGCTAAAGCCCCTGCTGCAGCCTCGCGCCCTGTTGAAGGATTTGGCTGGGCCGGTGAAGAGGACGAAGACAAAGAGGAAGATGTTGATGACGATGAGTTGGAGTTGGAAGAAGAAGACGACGACGAGTATGATAAGCAAGTGAAGGCTGTTCATGCAAGCGGAGAGGTGCGTCTTGCCTGATCTTTCTCCTCAGAAGAATTTGAATACTTCTCTCTCTTGATTGTAAAAAAAAAAAAGCTCGGTTGTGGGGGACTTGTTTCTCTATTTTGTAAATTTGTAGTGTCTGTGCTTAGTTATGCATTTTGCATAACTATGGGGGGAACATGCATATATGGATGTTTGTTTGTTAAAAAAGGTTGTGTATTTTGATGTCAACATGGTCATATACAGTTTGAGTCGTATTTTTCCTGTAATTTATCTTTAATGGTTGGATTTTACATTATTGCCCCTCGTGTCGGGGCCATGTCCGTACTTCTCAGTATGTACTTCAATTTTGAATAATTTTTACTGTATCTTTTACGGCTGGGTTAAAAGTTAGCGCCTTCTCGGATCGGATCATCATGTTATTACTTGCTGGCATGTTAAATTTTCATACATTTCAATCTTTTCATTTTGGAACATGAAAGCAACATTTAGGTTTGGAACATGTTACAGAAACAATGTCACATGGAAAGATGAGTATAATGGAAAAGTAATGAAGAGGGGTCCTATATGATGATTACACACAGATATTTCTAAAACTCAGTTTAAATAGATTCATTGATCTTGATGTTTTTGTTTAGGCCCATATTGTCATTGTTTGGTTTGAAATTCAACTAATTAAGTGGTCGTTAAAAATTCATGAATTGATAGAGAGTTGCAGACTTTGCAGTATATGTGCCAACAAGAACCTGGAGATCTAGTACAAGAATTATTAAAAATTGGTTGGAAGAGAGTTTACATCTGCCGTTAGTTATGATGATAGCAACATTAGTGGAGTAAGTTTTTGATTTACTTTTTTTTCTTTCTAATCCATATGATTCATTATTTCTAATTTCGACAAATAATCGGTAAGGGTTTCATGCTCATAGGAGAGTCGAGAAAAGTAGAAAACGCTCCATTATGAGGAGGCGCAAGGAATTGAGCGAAATACCTCTTGAAAAGTACGATAGATCAATTGCAACAGCTAACTAGGGGTTTCACAATGACTGTAAATTATAACCCTTGAAAGTTGAAATGGTAGTCTTTGGGACCTTAGTTTCCGCAACTAATCTAGATAATATTGGCTTACTTCCCTTGAGAAATAAATAACCGAATTGATACCACACCAATTCTCAAGAATGGAAAGAAAAAAGTTACTGCAAATGAGTCTATTAGTGCACATAAAGCAAAGCAAGAGGCTGAAATTAGTCTGAGCTAGAACGTATACCTGAAGTGAACATTAATTGTAAGTTGTGGGTACCTAAGTTTTTCCTTAACTTCATCGCCTGAGAGCTGAGAATTAGGTAGCAAATAACACTAATTTTTGTACAACTGTGTCTAAGTTACTTTTTGCATGATTACTTTCCGATTCAACGAAATTCATTAGTTTGAAATTCTCAACGTAAACTTAATCCAATGACGAATTGACCGCTAGGACCCCAAATTCTAGTGCTAAAATTGTAGGATTTTTAAAAGTTTTTTTAATTTTAAAATAACTAAATAAGGAAATGAAAGGACAAAATACAAATGACTATTAATATTGCTTCTTAAATGAATATTTAGACGTATAGAGTCACCGAGTTTAAATTTCCTCCCAAATCTGTTGTAAGCATATTGGTGCAGATGAAGCAACAACATGAGTTTGACCTAGAACCTCTATAGTTCTCGAAGGGTTTTTCTTTTGCTTTCTTTTTTCTTTTTTTTCTTTTTCAAAATCATTTTCTTAAAATTGTCAGTTTGGCAGTAGGTTAGTCTAAGTTCTCTTTAACCTTATTCCCCCTAGGGTTAGGTAGCCGACATTGCTTCTGTACTACTGTGTCTTAGTTAAGTTTTGCACGATTACTACTCCGGTTCAACTAAATTCTTTAGTTTGAAATTTTAAACATAAATATAATCCGACACCGAACTGACCGCCAAAATTCCAAATTTCCAGGGTCAAATGTAGGAATTCATTTTTTCTTTTCTTAACTAAGTAAGGAAATAAAAAGACAAATACAAACGACTATTGGTATCGATTCTGAAATGAATATTTGGACGTATTGAGTTACCGACTTTGAATTTTCTCCAAATTCCTTTGTAAGGATATGAGTTCAAGACTTCAAATCCCACCATAGCGCAACTCACTTGACTTGACTTACACGTCCACTAAATTACACTTTCATTTCATATTTTTAGAAAATAAAAATAATGTTATCTTAATTTATTTTGCTTTATTTTCTAGAGGAAATTGAAATCTAATGCCCTAGTATACACCTTTCTTTATCATTATTTCACTTTCATTTACAATTCCAACAATACATACGTGTCTTCTCCATTTTATCTCCCCTTTAATTATTTTTGTTTCTTCTAGAAAATTAAAATCTGTTTTTTTTTTAAATTGAAATCTTAAAACTTAAGTATCTTTATTTCCACAATTCCACCTACGTGTCCTCTTAAATTTTCTTTATTCTTTATATATATTTTCACTTTTCAAGGAAATTCAAACCCTTTTTTCTTTTTTATGAAATCTTAAATATCTTAATTTTCCATCTACGTGTCCTTTTATATTTTCTTTATTTACTCTTTAATAATATTTTCATAACTTTTTCAAGGAAACTGAAAAAATCCAACAGTATCTCCCATTCTTCTATCTTTCAATTTGCTGTCCTTTTTTTCCTCATAAATACAAAAAAAGTCTTGATTGGAAAGAAATTGTTCTTCCAAGAATCTCCAAAATCACGAGAAAAGTTGATTTCATGCAGTATCAAAGCATATTTGCACTCCCTTCACACTAGTAGCTAAATATTCTTTGCTTCTCTTCAAACCCCAGTTACAAAAATTTAATCTTTTTTTGCCTCTTTGCCTGTTCCCAGCTGAAAAACCATTTTAATCCCTCTAAAGTTGCAAACTTTTTCTCAATCTTTCAACTTTTCTGGAAACCCTAATCCCTAATTCCAAGACCAGTTATTTATTTATAGCGTTTGGTTTTCTCTTGTGTCTTTATCTAATTTGGAATTGAGCTATTGGAGATCGAGAATCCAGTTTCAGTTTGAGGTACAGTAACACTGAGTTTTAGCCCAATTTAGCATGATCCAGTTTTAGAGTACATATTATTTTGTGGTTCTGAATTTATCTATTGAATTATTGAGTTGTCCTGTTTACTCTTTAGGGTATGAAACAATATAAAGATTGAATTATGTGGACTTTTAATGGGGTTTGTGAATCTAAGAAGGTTTGTTGTGTGGCAGGTAGTGTGAAGAAGATGGAGAGGTATGAGCTTGTGAAGGATATAGGGTCTGGTAATTTCGGTGTGGCTAGGCTTATGAGAAACAAGGAGACCAAAGAGCTTGTGGCTATGAAGTACATTGAGAGAGGACATAAGGTCTGCAATTGCATTGTGTTTGTTGATGGATGTTTGATGTGATGCTGTTTGTATTTTTATTGTCGTTGATGTTCGTTTGTGTTTGCGGTGATGATGAATTCTGATATGTGACTGAAAAAACTGGGTTTTGTTTTTGGTGTTGGTGTAGATTGATGAGAACGTGGCTCGAGAGATCATAAATCATAGATCACTTCGTCATCCTAATATAATCAGATTCAAGGAGGTGAAGAGTCTTGTTTCCTAAAGTTATTTTGAGGTTTACTTGTAGTTGTATTGTTTCTGACATTGGGGTTATGATTTTTGATGTGTAGGTGGTTTTGACTCCGACTCATCTAGCTATTGTCATGGAGTACGCTGCTGGGGGAGAGCTATTTGAGAGAATCTGCAATGCTGGGAGATTCAGTGAAGACGAGGTATCAAAATTTTACCATTACTTTAGTTGGCGAATTTAGATGTTCTTTCGTGTGCATGATAAATTCGCTTACGTGTTTTTATTTGTATATCAGGCTAGGTATTTCTTCCAGCAGCTTATTTCTGGAGTTAACTTCTGCCATGCCATGGTGAGAGATTGTTATATTTTATGGATATGGTAACTTGCTATGATTTTCTGTACGAGAGGGTTTGATTATATTTAGATTGCTAATTTGGATTAAAAATGTGATCTGTAGCAAATATGCCACCGTGATTTGAAGCTGGAAAATACCCTCTTGGACGGAAGCCCTGCACCGCGCCTCAAAATCTGTGATTTTGGGTACTCGAAGGTAACGGACAGTTGTATTTAGCATTTAGATTTGTTGCTTTTATAGCACTACCAGCAGCTATTTTGTATTAAGATGATATGCACATATACTTATTTTGTTGTTTTGGTTCTCATGTTTTAGTCATCTTTGCTTCATTCGAGGCCCAAGTCTACTGTTGGCACTCCTGCTTATATTGCTCCAGAGGTGTTATCTAGAAGAGAATATGATGGAAAGGTTAGCATTTATTCTGTTTATGGTTGCATATTCTAGTCATGCCTAAATTTGCTTCCAGTTTTCTTCTTTTGGATAATTCTGTTCTTTTATTTGGGCAAATTCTATAGCTTTACTTAATATGGATCTTGTAAGGTGTCTATTATACTACTATATAAGTCTATAAGTGGCAGTCCTACTTTTGGTACATGTTTTATATGTGGCAAAAGACAATTCCTGTTTACTTTCTGATTCGCTATTTTTTGATTGTCCATGTCCAGTTGGCTGATGTGTGGTCGTGTGGAGTGACCCTCTATGTAATGCTTGTTGGAGCATATCCTTTTGAAGACCAAGAGGATCCAAAGAACTTCCGAAAAACCATCCAAGTAAGCTTTTCTTCTCTTTAATGCCTCGAACACTTGCTTTATTATGTTATCACGTGAACTTGTACAACAATTATGTGCTAACATGTGTGCTTTGATGTTTCTTTCAGAGGATTATGGCTGTTCAATACAAGATCCCTGACTATGTCCACATATCTCAAGATTGCAGGCACCTGCTTTCTCGCATATTTGTTGCTAATCCGTCTAGGGTACGTACTACTTTAAGCAAGTTTTTTAAGAGCCAGTTAGATGTGACTGCTAAATGAGAAACCATTTCATTAATAAATTTGAATAACTGGACTTTTAATGTTTGTGTAGTCAAATGTAAGACTTCTGACGTGGAGACAGATTCAAAATTTTGGAAAAAGATATTAGGCTTACCACTTACGTCACTGTTGATAAATTGAACTAGAACCTCTATCGTCTCCTTAGGGCCTACTATTATATGCCTCAATGTTCCATTTGATGACTCATTAGTCTCTGTGAATGATGACACAGCAACATTGTTTTCATTAAACTAGTTTCCGGGAGTGTTTGCCACTGCTTCTGCAAAAACATCTTTAGCTTCTTTGTTGTAGACTTGTAGATTTTGTGCACGTAATAACTACTTTTGGGTCTCTTCCTCTAAAAGTACCGGTTCAGAACAGCTTCTAGCTTTTTTCTTCAAAATTAAACATCTGGATACGCACCTTTTTTCAGCCCTCTTGGTGAATACTTTGTTTTTTTAACAAGTCATCTTTACGACTTGGTGCATGCGTATGAATATGTATCATCTATTCTGCAGAGAATTACGCTCAAAGAAATCAAGTCCCACCCATGGTTTCTGAAGAATTTACCCAGGGAGCTTACGGATGCAGCTCAAATTCAATATTACCGTAAGGAACACCCAACTTATTCTCTTCAAACTGAGGAAGAGATCATGAAAATTGTGGAAGAGGCTAAAACTCCTCCTCCGGCCAGCCGTCCTGTTCGTGGCTTCGGTTGGGGAGGAGTAGAGGAGGAAGACAAAGAAGAAGATGTCGATGAGGCAGAGTTGGAAGAAGAGGATGAGGAAGATGAGTACGAGAAACAAGTGAAGGCCGTTCATGCAAGCGGAGAAGTCCGCCTCACCTGAACCCGGTCTGTCTGAAGAAAATACTAGTATATTTATGTTATTTCCATTTATGCTTCTGCTGGTTTGTGAAAAACTACATGCATGGACTTGGTTCAAATAAGTCTGTAAATTTCTAGTGTGTGCTAAGGCTTGTGCATTCTACATGATGAGGATGAATTGAGGATAGTGGTGGCGTGGCATGTAAGCAGTTGCATTGTGAGTTGTTTTCCTTTAGAACATTTATGGTGTGTTGAAAGATTATGCTTTGGAGTGATTTATCAATGGAACGCTCTGTATTTCAATTATGTGGGATTATATATCATGTGTGTTTGAATCCTCTAATGTTTGTCGTATAAGGTGACGTTATTTCTGTCTTGTTTAATTCCGCTGCTTTTGCTGTTGTTTCTTCCATGGATTCTGTGCCAATTCTGTCTTGGAGAATGCGCAACCCGTTATGATTGCAACACAAGTCGTGGAGTTATATAAGTATATGTCAATTCTGCTCGGATAATGCGCAAGTCCATTATGATTGCAACAATTCGTGGAGTTGTGTCGATTCTATTAGGAAATTCGCAGTCCATTATGATTGCAAAACAAGTCATGGAGTTATGTGTTGATTTTGTCCTGAGAATGCACATTCCAATATTCCATTATAATTGCAATACAAGTCGTGGAGTTATGTGTCAGTTCTGTCTGAAGAACGCGCCTTCCATTATATGGCAACACAAGTCGTGGAGCTATGTGTCGATCATGTCTTGAGAATGCGCCGTCCATTATGATTGCAACACAAGTCGTGGAGCTATGTGTCAATTATGTCCTTAGAGCTAGGGATGGCAATTTGGGCTATCCGGCCCGGGTCCGGGCCCGATATACCGAGCCCAGGCTCGGTCATTAGTGGCCCATGGGCCGGGCTTGGGCTTATAGTTAGGCCCACGGGCCCGTGTCTAACATCTTGGCCCGATCACGGCCCGACCCGTGATTATATGTATGTTTTATATTTTTTATATGTCAATATAAATATTGAATTTATAATATTTATGCATTTCTATTACTAAATGAAGTTGTACTTAATACATTTGTATTACTTTTTTATACTTATAAAATTTCAAGTCATATACAATCATTTTATATAGGGAAATTTTCAGAATGAACCCCTGTTAATGTACCTCATTTCATTTTTCCCCCTACTAGTTCAACTATTACGTTTTACCCCAATCGAGTTGACCAAGTCTAAAATTTTCTGAAATGTGGCTAGCCAAACACTCCCTTAACTTATTTTATTTTCTTTTTCCTTTTTCCTTTCATGTTTTAATTTTATTTTCTTTTTACTTTTATTATTTTCTTTTTCATTTTCTTAATTTTAACTCTTCTTCTCCAGCTCCGGCACCGGAATTTTTCCGGCGTCGGAGCTGCCGGAAAGTACAACTCCGATCGGAGCTGTTTAAAGCTCCAATCGGAGCTTCCCATTGGGCAGCTCCAATCGAAGCTTTCAAACAGCTCGATCGGAGCTGTCAAAAGCTCCGAGCGGAGCTTTCAAACAACTCCGATGGGAGTGTCAAAAGCTCCGATTGGAGCTGTTTAAAGCTCCAATCGGAGCTTCCCATTGGGCAGCTCCGATCGGAGCTTTAAACAGCTCTGATCGGAGATGTCAAAATCTCCGAGCGGAGCTTTCAAAAGCTCCGATCGGAGCTTTCAAACAGCTTCGATCGGAGCTGTCAAAAGCTCCGATTGGAGCTGTTTAAAGCTCCAATCGAAGCTTCCCATTGGGCAGCTCCGATCGGAGCTTTAAACAGCTCCGGTCGGAGCTGTCAAACAGCTCATCGGAGCTGTATATTTAATTTTATTTTTTATTTTTAATTTTTTTTAATTTGTTTTTTTTTTCTTTTACAAAAAATATGGAGTGAAATATGAATCAATAATTGTGTATGGATCATTTTGTTATAATATTTAAGAACATTTTGAGATTTATATAACTAATGGGGGTTAATTTAAATAATTTATAGTCAATTTTGTAAAATAGAAAAATTTAGAGTCAAATATGTAATAAAATAGAATTGAAGTTGTTTGGTTTTTTTTTAAAACTAAAACTTAAATGAGGGCAAAATGGTACATTTCATGCCTTAATTCGCTAAAAGTCAAGGTCGTGGGTTAAAATGTAATTGATTTGCACTAACAGGCGGTAATGCGTAGTTGTTAAACTAGTAGGGGCCAATGTGTAATTGATAAAACTAGCAGGGGATCTTGATGCAAATTACCCTTTTATATACTATAGTTTTAGTATATTGATATAATTTATTAACTAATCTAATATTAACTAATTTCAATATGTCAAATAAGCATGTTAATGATAAATATTAAATGATATAAAGTGATATCAAAATATTTGATCTCAAACAAAACAATATAAATTAAATAGTTTCACCATTCTACAAATACTACACTACATAACTAAAAAAGAAAAAGCATTTGATTACTAACTAAGTAAAAAAAATAATCAAAAACTTAAGGCCCGGCCCGTGTTTTGTCCGGCCCGGCCCGTATTTTTTTTTCTCTCTCTCTCTATAGGCCTTGGTGGTGGTTTTTGTGGGTGGTGGTGGTGGAGTGTGGAGCGAGTGGTGGTCAACAGTGCATCGCTGACGGTCAAAGGTGCATCGGTGGTCAAAGGTTAATCAGTGATGGTGGTCAAAGGGTGTTGGGTGGTGGTTCTTGGTGGTTTAGCGGTGAAGGATATTTTCGTCATTTTCATCAAAACAAAGCCACTCAATTGTAATAAGAAAAACAACCCAAACCTTTTTTATTGCTTTTTGGAAAGAGGGCACCCCCGTAATTCACCCCAATAAAATGTGCCAAAATTTCTTTATTTACACCCCAAATCAAAATCTTTGGGCGATCTGACATGTATAGTAAGATGAAATAAAATTACACTAATATGAAACATGAGAACATATACTTTTAGCTTAGAAACAAAGCGAATAAAATTTTCCAATTACAACAAATAACCTATCAATCCGTCCCACCAGGCTACAAACAACAGGCCGCCATTGGGCCTATCAATCCGACCCACCAGGCTACAAACAACAGGCCACCATTGGGCCTATCAATCCGACCCACCAGGCCACCATCAGGCCCTAAAACTAGGTCCGCTTAAATAAATTTCACCATAATTTTAACAAATGAACGATTAAAAACTCCTTGATAAAAAATAATATAAAATTACATAAAACTACCACTCTAGAGCACCTTATTGCTAAAACAATCACTTTAAAAAATCTCTTACAAAAAAGAGTATTCTATTTTTTGATGCCCTAAAATCTAATCAAGTACTCTCCAAAATCTCGGTAAATTAGATCTGGACTCCATTTTTGATTTTCTCACTAAAATGGATTTCGATGGTGTTTTTGACATCCATTAGTGTTAATTAATTACTAACTAATTATATTTAATTTTTTTTTCTAAATAATTAATATTTATATACATATCCGAATGAAACTGGCATTTTTGTTGCTGAAACTAATGAAACTAGCATCTGTGTTGTTGAATATAACGAAACTAGCATTTTTGTGTTCACTTGTGATGCTGAAACATATGAAATTAACATTCGTGTTTGCCGAAACTAATGAAACTAGCATTTTTGTTGCTTAAACTAATGAAAATAACATTTTTGTTGTTGAAACTAATGAAATTAACATTTTATGATACTAAAACTAGCATTAATAATAGTTAGTTTCAACTAGTTTCAGCTGGTTTATGAAAGTAGCTTTTGTTTGAAACTAGCTTTTATGTATGTGTTGAAACTAACCTCAAACTATTTTTTCACTTAAAATAATGATTTATATTTTTATAATTTTAGTTTTCATATTTTTTTTATTTTTTTAGTTTAGCATAAATAAGTTTTTAGAGTTAATTTAACCATTTTATAAAATCAACATCTAGTTTTAAAGTTTAATTTCAGGAAACATTTAAAATTAATAGTTAGTTTCAACTTTCAACTTGTTTCAGACATTTTTAGCTAGTTTCAGTGGCTGAAACTAGCTTCTGGATGTCAAATTTTCTATTAAATCCAGTTGAGCGAGATTTTGAGGCCTATTTCTGTAGGTGAATTTAAAAAATCTTCATTAAATAAAGTTTAGCGAGTTTTTTGGGTCCGTTTTAGCTAGATTCAGCTAGTTTCGGTGGCTGAAACTAGCTTACGAATGTCAAATTTGATATTAAATCCAATTGAGCGATATTTTGAGGTCCATTGTTGTAGGCGGATTTCAAAAATCTTCATTAAATCCACTTTAGCGAGATTTTGAGGTTCGCAAGTTAGTAAGGAGTGAGCACTTTGTAAATGTTGTTTGAAGTTGGCTTTTTATGTAATTAGTTGTTGTTATTGGTTTATTTCTGTATTTTTCCCAAAAAAATAAATCCGCAAGGGTATAATACTTCCTCAATTTCATAAACAACTTGATTTTTGTACGAACTTTAACAACATACGAAGTATTATTCTTAAATTATATGAGATAAATATGTAATAAAACTATATTATAAAATGTTAATTTATTTGCTCTTATGAGAGTATAATTTTATCAAATTTGTATCTATTACTATAATTTATTATGTGTAATTTGTGATCAACATTTATAAAAGAAAAAAGTTAAATTAGGAAATTATTAAGGAGTCAGGAGTGATCAGCAAACAACATTTTCCAAATAGATTCTACTTACCTTATTCGTATTGAATTAGTAATCCTATTCCCAACAAATTCCAAATAGTCCAATTTCAGAAATTCCATACATATATATACCCATCTAAGTTAACTCCGTTCACATATCTTTCAAAACTCTGATTGTTTCAACTTCCTCAATTTCTTACTACTACGCACACATACTACTCCGTTTACTTGTCTGCATTGAGAAGAGATGAATACTTACAGACCTCCGATCGGGTACCGATTCAAGCCGACCGATCAAGAACTGATCAGATACTACCTGACTAAAAAGTTATCAGACGAGCTGATTCTTCCATGCGGTTTCGAAATCATGGAGAAGCAGTTGTACGGGAACCAGCTCCCGTGGGAAGTTCTTCCGGAAGACCACCCGTGGGAATACGGTGAAGATGGGAGTAAGGAAACACATGTTTTCTGCAGATTGATCGCGTGGCATGGCGGTAGGAGGAATTCGAGAACGGCAGGCAGTGGTACCTGGGACGGAAACCAGATGATCCATGATGTTGTCTGGGAGGGACGAGTTATTGGTAATAAGAAAAGTTTGACGTTCAAACCCGGCACGCCTGTCACAAAAAGATGGAGAATGCACGAGTTCTCGATCCCTGGCAACAATCTGGTCTTGTGCAAGATTATAGTCGACAACAAACCTCGTATTCTTGGAGGAAAACCTGCTATCGATCATCAAGCAATGAAGACGCCTGCAGGAGTTTCTACAGGACGAGAATTTATTAGTCCGGCAGAATCCATTCATGATTATAATGTTGGCACGAGCAATCATCATCAAGTAGAGACACCTGGAGTTGTTACACAACAAGAACATATGGTTCCAGAACGATGGATTCATGATTCTGTTATCAAGAATCAAGTAATCGAGACATCTCGAGTTGTTACTGGAGGAGAACATATGATTCCAGAACGATCGGTTCAAGATTCTGTCATCGATAATCAAGTAATCGGGACACCTCAGGGTATTATTAATGGACAACAACATCTGATTCCGGAAACATCGGTTTATGAGCACGACACAGCGAGGTTGAAGAAGGAATTTGATGATATTTTGTACGTGAGTGAACCAGCTCCGTTGGATATGTTGCTGCCAGATGACGGATACTATAGTTATGGAGCTACTCCGTACGACAACCTTGAACATATCTATGATTGTGGGAGTAATGTTGCGTCAACAAGTAAGGGAAATACCATGTTTGATCATAGTTTTGAATCTCCTGTGGAAGACTTGCAGCAGAAGGAAGAGGAGGAAGAGTATTATGGGGTGGATTGGCAACTCCACCAATGGATGAAGATACATTCAAATACCTAGATCAAGATCCCATGAATGACGATGAGTTGCTCAAGACGTTGACAGATTTTAAGTGGGCAGACGAAGAATTACACAATCCGCCCTCGCTTGTTAGAAGTACATCATGTCCCATGGTGAAACGTGAACAAATGTAGGCAGGGGCGGCCGTGATGAAATTGTTGTTTGTTCTTTTAATGTTTTAGTATCAAGTTTCCTTGTTGAAATTGTTCTTCTTTTTTAAGCGAAAAATACATAAATAAACCAATAAACAAAACAAAATATAAAAAAAACACCTTCAAATAATATTTATAAAAGGCTCGCTACTTCAATAGCTCTGGAACTCAAAATCTCGCTCAAGTGGATTTAATGATAATTTTTTTGAAATCCGCCTACAACAATGGACCTCAAAATTTCGCTCAACTGCATTTAATAAAAAATTTGACACCCGGAAGCTAGTTTCACCCACTGAATCTAGCCCAAACTAGCTAAAAATGACTGAAACTAGCTATAAATGACTGGAACTAGCTGAAAATGGACATCAATATCTCGCTCAACTGGATTTGATAACAAATTTGACATCCGGAAGCTAGTTTCAGCCACTGAAACTGAAACTAGCTAAAAATGACTTAAACAAGCTGAAACTAGCTAAAAATGACTAATTTTATATTTTTATGAAATTAACTGTTGAAACTAGTTGTTAATTTTATAAAATGATTAAATTAACTCTGAAAATTTATTTATGCTAAACTAAAACAATTAAAATAAAAGAAACTAAAATTATAAAAATATAAATCATTATTTTCACTGAAAAAACTAGTTTGAAATTAGTTTCAACACATAAAAGCTAGTTACAGAAAAAAAAGTTAGTTTCAAAAGTTAGTTTCAAACAAAAACTAATTTCATAAATTAGCTGAAACTAACTATTAATGCTAGTTTCAACATCATAAAATGTTAATTGCATTAGTTTCAACAACAAAAATGTTATTTTCATTAGTTTCAACATTAGTTTCAACACCAAAATGCTAGTTTCATTAGTTTAATCATCATAAGTCCCAGTTTCAGCAACAAAAATATTAGTTTCAGCAACACAAATGCTAGTTTCATTAGTTTCAGCAAACACGAATGCTAATTTCATTAGCCTCAGCATCACAATTGAACACAAAATGCTAGTTTCATTAGATTCAACAACACAGATGCTAGTTTCATTAGTTTCGGGAACACAAATGCTAGTTCCATTAGATTTGGTATATGAATATTAATTAGGAGATTATTTGGTTGGATAAATATTAGTTTCAATATTAGTTTAATTAATTTCAGGTGAAATGAAGTTGGTTATTTAATTTTATTGTTATTTATAATATATAAAATATAATTAGTTACTAATGAATTAGGAGATTAATTAGATGAATATACATATAAAAAAATAGTTAAATATAATTAGTTAGTAATTAATTAGCACTAATGGATGTCAAAAATACCATCAAAATTCATTTAGCAAGAAATTGGAGTCAGATCCATTTAGAGAGATTCTCGGAAACTACATATTAGATTTTAGGGCACCAAAAAATAGAGTGACATTTTTTGTAAGATGTTTTTTAAAGTGGTTGTTTTAGCAATTAAATGCTCTAGAGTGGTTTGTTTATGTAATTTTATTTTCTTTTAATTTTCTAGTGCAAAATTTCGATAATTTTATAATTAGATTGATGGAAATTCGTCTTCTTCAAATTAGTACGGCTAGTATTGAAACATGGATACCGTATAATATATTTGCTGTCTCAATTTAAAGTCAAGAGGTTCAGCTCAACGAGTACTTTAATACTTGGGTAATATTGCTTCACTAAACAACGACATCATTCAATGTTTTAACAATTTGCAGAGCGTATGCATTGTCATAAAATTCATGTTTAACAATTGTAAGAGAACTTCATGGAGCAGGTCCTGGGTTGAACAGAAACCAGTTATTACAACTTACAATCAAACTGCTCTCAGTTACATTATTAGATCAATTAGTCTCAGATGAAAGCATCTTACCTGTTATTTCACAGTTCTAACTGCATCCATTATCATGCTTCGTAACTTCTGCGTCTCAGTCAAAACAGATTCCCGATCGAAAAGAGCAGACACAACAGCAACTCCATTCAGATTAGGTACACCCAGTTCCATAACCTCTTTCACATTCGACATGCCAATGCCACCTATGGCAACAACAGGCAGCTTGGTCTCCAGACAAACAGCTTTCAGCCCATCTAAACCAACAGTGATGTTGTTTTCTTTTGTGTTAGTTGGATAGACACCACCACAGCCAATGTAATCAGCCCCATCTACCCATGCTTTCTCAGCGTGGGCAGGTGTTTTGCAAGATATGCCGATTATTTTGTCAGGGCCAAGAATCGAGCGAGCAACACTAACAGGCATGTCAGACTGGCCAACATGAACTCCATCTGCATCACAGGCAAGGGCAATGTCTATTCTGTCGTTAATCAAGAAAGGGACATTGTAAGAGCGGCATATTTCCAAGCATTTTTTCGCTGCTTCTAGGAAATCCCTGGTCTCAATATCCTTTTCCCTGCAGTGTAAGCAGATGTTGACGTTAAGATATGCAATGCATAGTCGAGATAGAATTCAATAATACTAATAAGATTCTACATTCTTTGTTCCCTCTTCCCCAAACCCACTCCCATCTCGACCGTAACCCCCAAGATTTGTTACTTTGAGGCATCGTGCATTCGATTTTCAGGAGTGGAAAGTTTGAATCGATATATGGAAGCATGGTGGAATGACAAACCTTAGCTGCACTATAGTTGCACCACCTTCTACGGCTGCTTTCACAGCATGCTCAATGGAATGGCCCCACTTTTTGTTCATTCTAGAGTCTGTAACAGCATACAAGAGAAGATCGCTTGGATCAAACAATTGGCGTGAATTTACCGCATTACTTCTAAGCTTCATGAAGTGGTCAAAAGGGCCTTGGCTTCCTCCACCTAAAACAATGTCCCTGCTATAATCCAATGCTGTTTCAACATAGCACTTAGCTATCTGAAAAGGACATAAAATAGAAAATTACGAGTTAGTTGGGCTTCTACCTTATGACAATAGGATTGAGAACAAGAACTGTAACAATGAATAACAGACATGCAGCATAACTAGCCATAGTGACATCAATTGACATTTATGCAATTCTTCATGAGATATTTGAACTAATACGGGAAAAAGGGAAAGAGGCTGAATTTCTTCAGCCTTAATATTGTCTCCATCTGTGGTCCTCAACTAGAAGACTATTCATCACGGACCACAACATGTATATGACCAGAGGTAGATATAAGAATTTGTAAATTTAATGCAAACAGCCTTGGATTAAGATTCTTTACATAACCAGGCAGGCATGAAAGAACTGTAGGTATTCCACAAAAGCTAAATGGAAGAATTGGGAGCATTTATTTACTGGAAATCATATTTATATGTAGCAACATTTCTTAAATTATTTTTTCAGGTGGTACATGCAAATAGAATTTGCATGCATGTATGTATCATCCAAAGTATATACTAATAAATTAGCTATGAATACACGAATAATTAATTACCTTGATAGCAGAGAACACTGAAGAACCTTTTGCTAGTTCAGCAGCTATAGATGATGCCAAAGTACAGCCAGTTCCATGAGTATTAGTAGTTTTAATCCGGGCTGACCTGAACTCATAGAAGTCCTTGCCTACAAGATTAATAGAGTTCTATGAAGCTGCAGTCTATATTTTGACCAACTGTAGAAGTACGCATTACTTGAGGAAATTTATACCATCAAATAAAACATCCACAGCATCAGAAGCGGCAGGAAGATCACCACCCTTCACAAGAACATTTCTAGAAATGGCAATAATATGAGGCATAACAATACACAGAATAATAAAAATTTATCAATCTTTAAATAATTTCTTGAACATAAACCACTGTACTTTATAAAATTAAAGACTTCATCATTCACATTATCTAGAGAACCTTTAAATAACAATTTGAAGTTTCCCGTTATTCACATTATCTAGAGAATCATGACCTTCCCGGATACAGAGTTTCTATCTCACTGAATTACGTTCCTTTTTTTACCACACCACACTGAGATTTATCTCATGGAACTGGGAGTTTTTTTTTTTTTTTTAACTGAACGAAGTTTATATTTGGAGCACAGATGTTTTAAGCACTGAAGGAGACAGTTAAAAAGCTTGGGCTGTTTTCAAGAAGACAAGTACTAACCGAGGCCCAATATCATAGATAAATTTAGCAGCAGAACGCATGTCAGCAACTGTCTCCAGTGGTATGCCACCAAGTAAAGCAGATGCTTCTCTCAAATTTGGAGTGACTACATCAGCCATTGGAAGTAATTCTTCTCTATATCATGAAATACAATAATAAAGTACTGAGATTGAGAAGAACTATAACAGATTGAGTCGTCACACATAGGTTATCTCCAAGACATACCTAAATGCATCTAGTATTACAGGACCAGCAAGTACATCACCACTTGTAGACACCATGACAGGATCAACCACCAAAGCTACCTTCAAAAAACAGTATTCAGCACATACCCAATCATTAATGTGACTGAGAAGACTTTGCAGTAAATTTTTTTTATTTTTTTTAAATAAGTGACAGCTACAAGTACCTCTGACTTGATAATCCTTAAGGCTCTGACAGAGGATCTTCACTATGCCAGGTGAAGGTAGCATCCCCGTCTTCACCTAATTCAAGTCCAATATAAATAAGTTATAGTTTTCTAGAATAAAGTTAGGAGTTCCCTAGAATTCGATGTATTTGTAAACTTACAACATCAGGATGCATATCAGATAGCACTGACTTCAGCTGTTGTCTCACAAAGTCCTCACTGACAATATCCACCCCCTGATCAAATATTCACATCAAATTAAAACCAAACAAACATGATAGCAAGTAACACAATAAGTTGCCCAAATCGAATTCCATTTTGCGATAATAGATTTCACTTGCTTCCTCTCACGTCCTAACTCATACTAAATCAAGTATCCGTCTAGACACAAAAACACAGATAAATAACCACAATTACACAGCATTAGAATTTAGGAGGCATATCAAATAGCACTAACTTCAGTTGTTCTCTAACGAACTCCTCGTTACAACATCAATTCTCCAACCACATCAAATAGTAATATAATCAGAGATGAAAGCAATAATTGGTTCCAAACTTCCAATTGATTTCTTCAAAAATTCTCTAGCATGCTAACTCCTACTAAACCAATCAGCTTCTAGAAACTTAAACACAGATAAACAAACACATACATACAACATCAGGAGGTATATCAGATAGCACCGACTTCAATTGTTCTCTAACAAAGTCCTCGTTAACAAATTTGATCTCCGATCACATCAAACACTAAACCTATCAAAAATTACAGTAGCGAATAACACATTCTTCGCCCAGATTGACTTCCATTTGATTCTCCCTATATTCTCTCAAATGCCAACTCATATTACCCCCAATCAACCTCTAGAAACTAAAACACCTACATACAACATCAAGAGGTATATCAGATAGGCAGCAACTCCATTCGTTCCGTAACGATATCCTCGTCAACATCATCTACTCTCTGCTAATATCAAATACTAAACGTATCAGAGATGATGACAAATAGCACACTCCCTCTGGCCTCTCCCAAATTGTTTCCATTCAGGATAATTGATTCAATTTTGCTCTAACATACTAATTCATACTGAATCAAACAACCTAGAGAAAGCAGAAAAACATATAAACAACGATCATCATCAGAGCATTTAATCAAATGATCTACAAGTGAGCGAGACCTGAACTCCGGCTGTGTTCTGCGCGGTGAGTGCAGTGATGACGGTGGAGCAGTAGACTCCGCGAGCCGCGCAAGCCTTGAGGTCGGCTTGAATTCCGGCGCCGGCGCCAGAATCTGAACCGGCGATGGTGAGAACGTGCGGTGACCGGACGGTAGCTGACGGATTGGTCTGTGCGTCTGGCTGGTGCTGGTGCATTGCTTTGGGAGTGTAGTAAACCGTAGGTTTGAGAAATCGTGGTGGTTGTAGGAGGGGCTTGGAGTTGATAATTGCTTGAGAATGGCAAGAGAAGAATCCCATGGAGAGAATTTTGACTTAATTTGATTCACTGGTAGACTACTGGTGGTGGTGCTGCAGTAGTGCAGTGGACCCGTCGTCTATCGGGTCAGCCAGAGGTGGAAATGTTTGGATAAAATATTCTTTATGGGGCTGTCTTAGTTATTTTACTAAACATTGGAATTTATTTGCAATTTAAAAAATATATATATTTTATAAATATTACAAACGAATCTCGAATTTATTAAATTCATACAAATTATCATAAACAATAGCAAGTATAATAAATTTATTAATTCTACTTTACCACAAACACTCACTAAATTAAATACTCTCCTAAATATAAATTATTAACATGAAATTGCCACTTGAACAAAAAATGGTTGAATTATAGTTCCGAACTTTCAAAAACTGATAAATTTGATACAAAACTCAAGTGTTCAGAAAATTGACGTTTAAATCGGAACGTTAAAAAAAAAATTAAAAAATGATGGGGCAGTAGCAGCAGTGCCGCTAATAACTTGTAGCAGCCTGCTGGGCTGCTGCAACGAGCAGCCCAGCATTAGAAGCAGCTGCCCGCTGGGCTTGCTGCTCTAGAGTAGCAGCAGGTCGCGGTCCTGTTGCTTATAGTTTTTTTTTAATTTAAATTTTTTAATATCTAAATTTTATTTATTTATTTATTTATATTACGTAGGGTTGATTTTCAAGTGATAAATAAAAAATATTACTATGAGAATTATAATTATACGGTAATAGTACTTTATCTAAGTTTATTAGTTGAAAAATTATACAAATTTTATAATTATATACAAAAATTAAAAAAATTAAAAAATTTATATATATGTCCCGTTATGAATTTATTTATTGATTATTCACCCTAATGATTATCGTGACGGAGATGATGATGATGATAAAGACTCGGGAAGATAATCTCCTAATATTCTAGGTGGCCTTGTGATTGTGTTTTTAGAATTAAATTAATAAAAGAATCATTACGAAACTGGAATTAGGACATTGAGTTATTTAAATAGGAGTTTTGTGTTGATTATGGTCAACTTTTTAAATTCTGAAACTAAAGGATTTTTTTTTTTTAATTTACAAATAATTTCCAACATTTAGTAAAGTAGTGTTCCAACATTTAACATTTGCCTTCTTTATTTCTCTTGTTTTATCTCATGCCCCGATTAGGATTATTGTCGGGTGTCACTCTCTGTTCTGTTTGTTTAGTCTAGCTTATAAGCTCTAGAAGTTATAAGTTCGCGTTCGTATAATAAACTTATTGTCAGAAAAAATAAATCTGTTATGTGAGCATAAACTTATAAGCTCTTAGGGCTTATTAGTTATCTTATTTTTTAAACCAGTGGCGGATTTATAGTCAAGCCTGTGGGTGCCCTTGCACCCACAATTTTTTTTCTTTTCTTTAATATATTATGTAAAAAACAAATATTTTGCCCCCATAACAATAAATTTTTTGCACCCACATAAGTATATAAAATCTATTTTGAATTGATTGTAATAATATATAATACTATTTTTAGCGTCAATTGAGGTTAGAGTGGTGAAAAAATATCATTTTTCTCATTATAATTATTGAAAAGATCGTCTATATTACTAATTTTAAGTTAAATTTTATTGTTTTAGTATGAAATCTTATAATCAATGTATATTAAAAAGATGTTTTCTTACGAAGTTGATCATTAAACTATTAAATATCGATTGATTTGATTCCAAACTGCAAATAAGTTTTATCTAATTCAATAATTGTACGATTTAATTGATTATTATTTATTATTTATTATTTTTAATAATTAATTATTTTTTATTTATTATTTTTAATAATAATTAACATATACTGTATATATTCGCACCCACTATGAAATATTTCTAGATCTGCCCCTGTTTTAAACTAATAAAGTTAGCTTACTTTTTTAATAAGTTATCTTATCATCTTTCATATTTCAATTATATCCCCAATAATAATAATAATAATAATAATAATAATAATAATCCCCAAAGTTAACTAAAATAAAATAATCCCCAAAGTTAACTGGAAATGAATACCTATTTTCCCCAAAGTTAACTCCTGAAAAACTTAACTAAAATAAAAAAAAAAAAATATCTTCATCATCCCCAAAGTTTCGGTACCGTAATTTTTCCGGTACCAGAGCTCCAGCACCGAAAACGGTGGAGCAAGCTGCTCCACCACCATTAACGGTGCAGCAAGCAGCTTGCTCCACCACCAGATCGGTGGAGCAGCAGCTCCACCATTGCTCTATCGTTACCGGCACCTGAATTTTTCAGTACCAAAGCTTTAGCGAAGAAGAAGATGGATGGATCTTGTTAAATATTTAATTTTTATTTTATTTTATAATTCTATTTAGATTTTTTAAATCTTTAAATTAATTTTTTGATTGAAAATATTTATTTTTCTTAAGTCATGTTTGGTTGGAAGGTGTTTAGAGTGTTGGTCAACTCAAATGGACTAAAATGTAATTGAATTTGGATTAAAATGTAATTGATAGCACAAGATGATCCTTTATGAGAAAGGCCTTCATAGTGAGCCCTTATAATCAATTTTATCTTAAAATTATCTAGGAATGGATGCATATGTAACTATTATTCTAACTTGGATCCAAGTGCAATTGAAAACTTTAGTAAGGGGTCAATATGAAATTGACCTAAAATTTTAGAATGTGATTTAAAAAAAAAAGACAAAAAGAAATGATACGGATTACTCGAATATCCACATATATACGATCTAGAAAGTATAAGTGCGGGTATGTCACACATAATAATAATAATAATAATAATAATAATAATAATAATAATAATAATAATAAGGAAGAAATAAAATGTATAAAACATTTTTTAATGTAGTTATATTTTTAAATGAAATTGTGAACTACTTACTCCATTACATTACAACTTTCTTTTTGGACAACGACCATTATATATGACCTCTATATTATACTTATGTTATATTGATAAACAAATTAAAAAAATACTAAAAGCACTACTAATTTATAAACTTTAGTTATACGAGTACTCCGTATATGTTTAAAAAGAAAAGTACATTCATATTATTTAAAAGTAATTCGCGGTCAAACATTATTGTTGTTGATCAAATAAGGAGTTTGTAATGAAATAGAAGAATTATTATTTTATCCGGTAATTTGGATTTTGAAAAAGTTTCACCCCATTTCCATCGTGTGTATTTGTATTTGTACCTGTACAGTTGTACTACGTTTCAATATTTGGGCGGTTGTGCGTGTCATTTGAGCCCTAACATTTGAGCCCTAATAAGTGAAAATTTGCCTCATTTAATTTATGCTGAAATTGAAATAATCCCGCCAGTAGTCATCATCCCGCTCTCTACTTGGACTCTCGTTTTCCCCAAAAACATGGTACTCAGTCGCCGCTAAGCTTTCCGACCACTCATTCTCTAATTCGCGGCCAACTTCGTCCTTTTCGGGTCAGTATTACTACTATTACTCTTTTCCGTTTGGTAATATTTGGTGCGATTTCAATTGATGGCTTTAACGAAGAGGCACTGCATTTTAATTGTACTCATTGAACTGGAGTAGTTAATCTGTGCTAAGTTTTTTGCCGTTCGATGATTTTCCCTATGCATTAGTAGATTTGTAAGTCTGTAGCTGGAAATGAATACCTATTACCCATTTATCCAACGTCGTTTTGGGCAGTAGCATCCAGGTGTATTAGGTATCGATGATTGGACTAAAATTGAAATCTAGACGAAGCATCAGAGATTCAGTTTGTATAGTGAACAGCTGAACATATCAATAGGCTTTTCATATTTCACTGGATTACCGGTTGTTATAGTTTTCTTATCCTGTTCTTACGGAGTTGATGTTTTCGTGACTGTAGCTTACAAGTTTGTTAATGATCTGGGATCACAGAGGGAGAAAATAACTTCAAGTTGGAGGAAAATGCCAACTAATGCTGGACAAGTTGCACAAGAGGCAAGCACAGATTCCGTATTATTATTATTATTATTATTATTATTATTATTATTATTATTATTATTATTATTATTATTATTATTATTAGTACCGGAGTATTTGTTTTCCTCATTTTATTGTTTTATGTATGCTGTGATGGTTTCAAGTATTGGTTAATTGTTTATGTTTGATTGCAGGGAAATCAACTAAACCATGATCCAAAATTTAGCAACAAATTGAAGAAATCCAACTGGCCAGAACATGCCAAAGCACACAATAACTTCTCGAGCCAAGATAAATATTTGAGTTCGAACTTTTTGTTTTCCTTGTCAACTCAAAAGACACATATTGATGAAACAAAGGCCACGAGGTATAGTGCAACTACTTTGATAGACTAAAAATAAACTGTGTAGTGCATCTAAACTAAGATTTCTTTTTTTTTTTTGTATATCATCTTTCTTGTTGTGTTCTTAAGAACTGAAAAATTCCTGGGGTAATGTTTTTTTCTCAAGAGGTAGCATATAGTTACTAGATTCATTCCTGTGGCATGTAATATGAATGCTAATGATAAACAAACTTCTTGCAAACTACCATGTGAAGTGTAACATTGGAATCCCCTTTTAGAATATTTGATTTTCAGTTCTCACCAAGTATCTTGTTACTGAGCTCATCAATAGACCATAAAGTTATGACCCTGCATATGTATTTAAGATTGTGTGGATATATTCATACTTCTTCCGTTCCATTGGATCTATACATATTCCATTTTTGTCCGTCCCATTCAATTTTTTACGTTTCTATTCTTAGCAAACTCTATATCATATAGTATTTATTATTTGGCCCTACCACTAAGCTATTAACCTTCACATACAGGTTGAACTGCACCACCACACACACATACCTTAAATATTAGAAATAACCAAGTCACCACCCAACCAAGTGTGAGGCGCGCTTCCCTATTCTGCACGCATCTAACAATTAGACTGTCTAACACAATTTTTTCTCATAATATTATGAACGTCATTTAATTCCTAAATAAACATTTTACAGTAGTTGCTATTTATTTTAATACAGGCAAGTGACATGTCATGTTCAGGAAGTTACAGTTCCCAACACACAAGTTGAAAAGGTGAAGTAATCCATTGTCAATGAAATTGCTAATTTCATTTCTTTGTTTCTTCATATGTAATTGTTGCATCGCCATTCAACTCTATATTATTTTTATATTTTTCTCCACTCAGTATGCAGCTACTTCGTAACTTACCATTTGTAGTTGCAGCAGTTACTTCCTTTCTCAAAACCTTATAGATTTTCATGTACATCAGAGTGTTGGTTTGGTGTTCATAATTCTGAAGGTTTTTATGCTTAAGAGTCTTCTCCTGGCCATTTTATCTTTAGTAATTTATAGTAGAGAGAAATATGGTTGTCTCCTCTAGGTGAACTTTTAGCTCAATTTGAAGCACTGTGTAAGTCTTCACATTCTTTTGGAGCTTAAATTTGCTTTGCATATGGCTTGATTCCCTTAAATGCAATGTAGGTGTATGTTTTCCTTATAGGCCAAAGACATGGTGCTTGACTTCTTATCTTGAAAAATAAAACTGAACAATGATCTGATAGATTAGCATGACAGGTTCACTGAATCGTAAACATAACTTAATTGCATCAAATCCTTGAGGCAGGAGCTTTGTGTCCATCAAACTAAACAGCAGGCTATTTTGTTGTATATGAAGTTCTGAATTGATATAGCCTTTTGTCTGTATGATTTTCTTGCTGTTCAGTAATCCCAACCTCCTTAGTTGTTTTTTTCTTTCTACTCTGAGATAATTCTTATTTACGTAATGGTATCATTATACCAATTCTTAGCTCAAGTGGTAACGGATTCGAGTTCACTTAAGCAAGGTCGTACCTTCACATCTTGTGGATTTAAAAAACACAGATGGGAGAGCCTTTCCAAATTCATCATTTTGATGTAATGAGATACTAGTATTCGTTTTCCTAACTAGACTAGGCACAAACAGGTTACAAAATCCACATTTGCCCATTTGTTCTTGCCTCCTTTATCTGGGATGGCTTTAATATTTACTTTCGCTTCTGAAGGAACCCCACATATGTGTACTCTCACTCTCCCTGTCTCCTCGTTCTTGCACTCTCTTTTTTTTTTATCCTTTTCTGCCCGAACAGTTGTTAGAAAAACAATCAATACACTTCAAAACTTTGACTTAGTTTTCATTTTCAATGATAACCTGAATGTAAACTCGCAGGCCTGGCAGCGTCTTTCCAGCCTCCAGCTGTCTTCCAGAAACTATGCTGTACCTGGAAAAAGTCTTCCCCCACCTAGAGATGTTAATGCCCTCAAATCTCAAAGTTCAAGACAAACATCTCAACAATGCTCATCTGACATGAATGCCACAATCCTGGGATACAACCAAAATTATCAAAGGAGTGGGAAAACTGATGCACAACCCACTAAGAGCTTCGTTAGTTCTTTTACATCCTACAGTTCCGAGGTTAAGGATACGAACCAAGTCATGTTTGGGAAGAATGGATCATACTCATCGACAAGTGATACATATCAGAGGGCACCCATAAATGACACTACCAGTAGATCTGATGTGCATACAAGTGCAATGAATTGTTCTGAGTCCTTCTACTCCGTTGGCAATGATGATGATGACTTTCTCGAGGTAACTCATGATAATTATTTTTACCACGTAAAGATCTTTGAATTCAAGTGTTGTCTTCAACATATTTAAGCTTCAGTCCTTAAGCTTTTGAAGCAAATTTTCTTATGGTTGCGTAATATTTATGTATCCTTACTGCTTATAATAAAAAAGCCAAGGCTGGTATCAGCATGTATTCTATGTTTTCCCTAAAACAATCTCCGGGTGATGTGTAAAAATGGGACACCCCCACCCCCCCAAAAAAAAATAAAAATAAAAATAAAAAAATAAATAAAATCTCTGTGCTTCTCACTCCAACATCTTAGTTTTCATAATCAGTTACATAATGTTCCTTATTGTCTTTGTTTATTTTTCACTATTTTACCACGAATAGGCGAATAAAAAGGTTGCTGCGATAAACTAAATATTATCTGTGAACACACATGTTTGTCGTTTTCGTTTTGCACATTCAGACATGTACTAAGGTTATTATGATGGGGGAGTCTAAGTTGGTCCGCTGGTAGGAGTAAAGAGTCGTAAATTGGAGGTTGTGGGTTTGATTCCCCGTCTGGGTAGCTTATAGCGTATTTTCCCTGAGATGGAGTAGTGCCAGTTGATTGTTCTGTAACATGTTTAGGATGTAATGTCACTTCCTGGAAAAAAAAAGAAGATTAAGAATCCCGCCCCCTCGCCTCTTATCTGGAAAAGAAAGGATCCCCCCTCTCATTTTTGTGTCTTGTTATCAAGATATTTGATTAATGACCGTCCTTTTCATCAGAATATCGACGTGGACCAAATAATCATGAATCATAAGCAGTCAACTTCTACGCCTCAACCATCAGTATCAAAAATTCCGACAACTACACATGCGAATAAAGACAATTTTGCTAGTTATGAAGAACCTATTTTGCCTCCAGAGTTGTGCTTGAGTTGCAATCATGGATGTAAGGTAATATTTTGGACATCCAATCCCATGCAATTGTCCAGATTTTGTTAAATCCCTACAACTGTGTCTTGACTCTTGATCCTGATGCAGCTAGGACTTTGTCCTGAGGCTCAAGTTCATCTGCAGGATTTAAAAGATACTTTATTAGTTATAACAAGTGATCTTCTAGACAATGCTGATGAGATGAGCACAGAGAGAAAAGAGGAGCTCCGTCAAGAAAGGTTTGTGCATCGGTCCAAGTTTGCTTATGCTTACTTTATATTTGCAAGGTTTGTGCATCGGTCCAAGAGGATAATGGCAATTGGTTGTAGGTTTACCGTGTCTAAAATAAGTTTGATTTGATAACCTATCAATATAGTCCTTAAAAGTTCTATTCATTTCATGTTAATGAAATCATTTGAATGTTTCAATGGTTGCATGATGCTTTCAGGCAGCTGGTGAAGAAACAGTTTGAGCAGCTTGAGCTTTATCTTCAAACTAAATCAGTGAATGAAGAAAGAAGAAATTCACATTTTTCTGCATCCTCAGCCACTCCCATGGCCTATCAGTATTCAACACCTCAAACAGTTCCATCGAGAATGGATTCTACAAGGCTTGATTTCCAGTATCAGGTAAACAGTGAGCCTCCTGGATCCGATAGATGGGGGCCATCCGCCAATCCTTTGTATTCCACTGATGGTTTCGGGATTTCAGCTTCTCCCATGGAGAGAGAACCATACATCCCCAAGCATATTAACGTCAACTATACTGAGGGTTCAACTGACAAAAAATGGAGTAGTCGGGAATTTGCTTGGACAAAGCAACTAGAGGTTGTTACCACTCACCAGGCAGTCTCCTATCATATTACCAATAAATGGGATGTAATTTTTGTTCTGTTCAATTATCAGGCCAAGAACAAAGAAATGTTTGGCAATCATTCCTTCCGCCCCAACCAAAGAGAAGTGATAAATGCTACAATGAGTGGATGTGATGTTTTCGTTTTAATGCCAACTGGAGGAGGAAAAAGTCTGACATATCAGGTTATGTACCCTTTCTCTGATGTATCATCTCTTTAGTAAGATTACTATTTCAGCACATATATTTTAATATAAATAATTTAAGATTCATGTTTGTATTTTACATCATGTGTTACCTGAAAGGGGAAGCTCTGTTGTTTGTACGTTGCTTACTCAGTTTTCTTTAATGCCCTAAAGACTGGCTTCTAACTTGTGGAGACTGAATCTTTTTGCAGCTACCAGCTCTCATTTGTCCTGGAATAACATTAGTAATTTCACCTCTCGTTTCTCTTATTCAAGATCAAATAATGCATCTGTGGCAGGTAATGTTCCCTGTTACAATCATTGAATTATGTGCAACCTTCAATTTATTCGAGGATTTCATATAGAGATGATTGTTAGTGGCAAAATCTTGCTTATGTTTTTATTAATTACTAGGCGAATATACAAGCTACTTACCTAAGTGCAACCATGGAGTGGGCTGACCAACAGGAGATTCTTAGAGAGCTGGATTCAGATTTCTGCAAATACAAGTTGCTGTATGTCACCCCAGAGAAGATTGCCAAGTGAGTGTAGATTACCACAGCTGAATCCCTATCTTTAAATGACATGACATATACACATGCTTTTGGCCCTGTGTGCGCTCTCATTCTAGATTCAATCAGGATGAAGTAGTGAGGCAATCAAGATCAATTTGTATATGATTGCTTCAATCTTGCCATTTGCTTACTATTTAAGATGTGCCTATGTATTTAGATATTTTTGCTTGAGTGCAGATTGCAGGAGTTAGGAATCTTTCCGTGGTTAGACTTTACCCCTTTCCTATTTAGTGGAATAAACAATACAAAGAAGGCATCTTGACACTTAAGGACGTCTCCTTTCCTTTTACTACAAATATAAACTATGAGGATGTAACATAGATTACACCATTTTTTTGAACAACTGTTCACTTATCTCTAGAATGGTGGCAAGTCCTTTAGGTGTTAGGATACCTTAACAAGTTTCAGTTGTCTTCTGTGTCTTTGGTTATATAGTCATGAGAGAACTGTTGCGTGCTGTTTACTTCGTACTTCGCAGTACTTCACCTTTCCAGCTTACAAGTTGGAGGGTATGAGTTAGTTGTTAAAAAATGTTTTTACTCTTCAAATCTAGCATTAATCAATTATGTTTCTGGCTCGATATAAGATAGACACGAAGTCTTGAAAATAAAGTTATAGGTTGAACCAGTTCTTGACATAATTGAAGTTGATATCGTTACAATGCTTTTGCTTGGCTTATATGATTTGATTTAAAGAGTTTCTTGCCATTGGTACTTGAAAAATAAATAAAAAGAATTGTGTTATTATTTTTTAAAGAGTTCATGCCATACTGTTATATCAGGCTGAAGCTATTTGTGAATTGAAGACTAAAATCTGAATGAGAAGATAGCAATAGTTTGATTAGCATAAAATTGGGTTTGTTTGTAGAGCAGTTTAATAAACATATTGTCTAGTATTGACGAGAATGGATATGTGAATTCTGTATTTGTACCCGGTGCCTCTATGAAATTATAAGCAGCTATATCTGTGTGGTTTATACTGCAGAAGCGATGTTCTGCTGCGTAAATTGGAGAGCTTACATGCTCGTGATTTTCTCGCTCGGTTTGTTATTGACGAAGCTCATTGTGTTAGCCAATGGGGACATGATTTTAGACCGGATTATCAGGTATGCCCGAGTTAGTAGCAAACTTCTTCTACAGTGTATAAGTTGAAGTAGATGATGCTATTCATATATTTTGGCAAATGTGGTATTTACTTTTATTTGCTTCAGGTTGCTCACATGTCAATCCATATCATTTACAAAAGTAATGGAAGTTCTATTTTCAACTGACATTGTACAATGGCATCTAAGGGAACAAATTCTGTTTTATTTTCTGGAAAATGATTTAACTAGTGCTTCCTAACCTAGCTCTGATGTTTGTGGCAGAGTCTTGGTGTCTTGAAACAAAAGTTTCCCACTATACCAGTGTTGGCCTTGACTGCTACTGCAACACTTAGTGTCAAGGAAGATGTTGTGCAGGCTCTAGGCCTAGTGAATTGCATTGTTTTCCGGCAAAGTTTCAATCGTCCCAATTTAAGGTAAAGTTTCAATCGTCCCAATTTAAGGTACGTGATCATGTGGATTAGCATTCTGCAGCTCTGTATCTTACACTGAAAAATTCGCAGATATTCTGTTGTCCCCAAGACAAAGAAGTGTCTGGAAGATATCGACAAATTTATCAGAGAAAACCATTTTGATGAATCTGGGATCATTTATTGTCTTTCAAGAATGGATTGTGAAAAAGTTGCTGAAAGTTTACAGGCATATCTCTGTACTTGGGCATTTGGCATTTATATTGAATTAATTCCTTGCTAACATTCAATAATGAAGATAACATGATATATGCTGTTTTACAGAATAATGGACATAAAGCAGCCTTTTACCATGGCAGCATGGAGCCTTCCCAGCGCGCAATGGCCCAGAACCAGTGGAGCAAGGATGAAATCAATATAATTTGTGCAACAGTTGCATTTGGGATGGGTACAACTTTTATTCATATTGTCTTTCGTTGGAGTATATAGCACATATGTACTAACATAAGTTCTATCTAGGAATCAATAAACCGGATGTTCGGTTTGTCATACACCATTCCCTCCCGAAATCCATCGAAGGATACCATCAGGTAGCTCTGGAACCAAATCTGCCTTCAGAATACCTATTGTTGTCACACAGTGATGATGAAATTTCTAACTGAGTTAGGCCTTACTTCAATGTAGGAGTGTGGCCGGGCTGGTAGAGATGGACAGCCTTCATCTTGTGTGCTATATTACAGTTACAGTGATTATGTGAGTTTCACACCACTAGCAATATATCCCATGTTTTACATATTTTTACTTGGTCCTTCCATATTGGTGCATTATGAGGACTGCATCATCAATTATTGCATATTTTTAGCAAAACAAATGCCAACACATGATATTTTATCCTCCTTTTGGTTCTTTGCAGATTCGTGTGAAGCATATGATAAGCCAAGGAGCTATTGAGAAAACCCCCTTTGGATCTGGATATAACCGTGCAAGTATGCCGACTTCAGGGAGGATATTGGAGACGAACACTGAGAATCTCCTGCAGATGGTAATGAGACTATTTTTCTATCTGTTTAGTTAGAGATTAGAGGGTCAGCCTTGGTGCAATATGAGTTGCTCCAATGATGCTGATCACGGGTTCGAGGCACGAGGGTTCTTTGAACAGGATGCAAGAGTAAGACTGCATACAGTATATGCCAGGCTACCCGTTTAACAGGGGAGCAGGAAGGAGTGGGGTTGAACAGAGATGTTAGCGCGAAGGGGTTTTGCCTTTTTCATGTTAGTTATAGATTCTTTGCATCATTTAACACACTGTTTTCAGGTTAGCTACTGTGAAAACAATGTCGACTGCCGGCGTCTCCTACAGCTCATTCATTTTGGAGAAAAATTTGATTCTCTAAACTGCCAGAGAACATGTGATAATTGTTCCAAGAATCAAAGTTGTGTTGAAAAAGATGTGACAGAGACAGCAAAGCAATTGGTGGGGTTTCTGGACGTAGTATTTCTCAAAATTGTTACTTTATTTAAAATAAAAAAGCCTTTACTGATATTTCTCTTTTAGTCTTTTATGTAAATGATTGCACCAATAAGTTATGTTTACACTTTATATATGGTGCAATATGACACAGGTAGAATTGGTAAAGAGAACAGGACAGCGGTTTTCAACCTCCCATCTTTTAGAAGTCTACAGGGGTTCTCAAAACCAGTTTGTATGTTCTCATGAACAGAAGTGTTTTGACATGCTCTTTTTGTTTCTTGGGCAATTTATTTGACGCTGCTCTGATGAAATATCGCAGGTCAAGAAACAAAAGCATGATACCTTGGGCTTATTATATGGAGCAGGGAAACATCTACCCAAAGGTGAAGCTTCTCGTGTTATGCGGCACCTTGTTACTGAAGATTTCCTTTTTGAAGAAGTGAAAAAAAGTGATGTTTATGGATCAGTGTCATCTGTGGTAAAGGTAGGAAAATCATTTTGTCATCTTGAACTCATCTTTGCTCTCAGCCTCTATTGTCATGCCCTCACTGTCCTTTCAGTTTCTGTATATTATTAGCATCTTAAAGGATTTCCATTTCCTCATGGCCAATTTATCTCCAGGTAAATCAATCAAAGGTGAACAATCTCTTTGCAGGTGGCCAGAGAATTATGTTAAGGTTATATCATTACATATTTTTAATATCACTCCACCCTTTAATGTTTTTTTTTGTTTTTACTCCGTGAATCAAGCACTGCATGAATAAGTTGTTTCGGTGAGGGTTGCCAATGTTAGTTTCTAATGGTGCATGGATATGAGAGGTTAATGCAACAAACTCGGGGGTGTCCACATAATTTTCCTAAAGATATACTCCCTCTGTCTCGCTATAAATTACCCAGTTTGACTTTTTTCAGTCAACAACTTTTAATTTTGACTCCCAATTACTATTAAACTATAATGGTAAAATATTTAAAAAAATTATATTATGAAAATATAGATCCTAAAGTTTCATAATATAATTTTATTAAATATTTTATCATTATAGTTTAAGAGTAATCGGGAGTCAAAGTTGAAATATGTTGACCGAAAAAGTCAAAGTGGGTTTGTAGCGGGGCAGAGGGAGTATAATGTTGTTGCTAAATCAGATGCTTCATGATCATAAAGTGGTTGTTTCCAAGTGTGCTTATGACTTTTAGTAACTTTTCCGAGTGATTGCCATGTAATTCTTCTCACATTATACGTGAAGATTCTTATTACCAGTCTGCTGTTAAATTTGATTGCTAGTAAAGCACCGCCAGTTTTGCTGTCATTCATTCACAACATTTTAAATGGTAAAGAATCCAGGCTCCACAATGTTCACATGCTGTAAATTCAAGATTCATTCAGATGTTATAACTGGAAAAAAATGTAGAACAGAAATTGTCATCATCTTTGGGACAGTTCTTTACCAGTAGCATCCAATTCTATTGTTGATGTGACATTGAAATTGGTCCTGTGTAGGAATCTGTCGCCTAACCTAAGTGTTACCTGTTATGTGTATCCAATTGTCTGCATTACAGACCATACTGACTGTGTTTAAATCCTCTCCTTTTGTTTTTAATTAGAACAGTTTTTGTGACACTACTTGCAGATTCCCGTCTTCTGCTAAAGCTAAAACAGGCCGCTCTGAGGCCGCTCCAGCAAAAGGGTCATTGACTTCTGTAAAGCAAACTCCTCTACCGACGGATGGAGCTGAGCCTCACTCTGAAAGTCATGTGGTAACATACTCAGTTTCCAATCACATTTGTCATATTATGTGGTAATACTATTTCTAAAGTTCATAGAAATGTATCACCCTCTTTTTCTTGTTTACAGAAACTTGCAGCCAAACTGTATACTCGCTTGCGGCTTCTCAGAAATCGTCTAGTCAAGGAAGCTGGAAGTGGAGTTTCTGCACATCATATATTCTCGTACGAAGTGTCCTCGTCCCAATTCTTTCAATATCCTGCTTTACATCAACACCCCACCCCACCACCCATATATCATTATAAAATATAATGCCGTAACTTTTATTAGCATTCGACATATCTTGCTGACCTTTTTTTTTCTTTCTTTTTCCGGCTGTATCTTTCACTCTGGCTAGGAATGATATATTGCAGCGGATTAGCATGAGACAACCCAGGAACAAAGATGAACTTATGGAGATAAATGGTATTGGCAAGTAAGTGAGCCTTATCTCAAAGTTCTGATTCATCTATTTTTCAATAGGGGGAATGCGTGACTTATTGTGCCAACTTTTGTGTCATCTTGGCGGCCTCAAGGCAGTTTCTTTTGAAAATATAATGACATTCGGTGCCTGAATTTGCACTAGAAACTGCATCAAGTTTTTAAACTGATAATTTTAAATTGATTTGTGCAAGCTTCGTTCCAAAAAGAAAACCATCTGGAATGGATAAAATCATGAAAACTCATTTGCATGCAGACTGAGGCAAAACTCCAACTGACTGATTAACTATAAAAAAAGAAAAAAAAAAGAAAGCTAACATAATGACCACTTCAGGGGTAGAGCGACGAAGTATGGTGATCCGTTTTTGGAAACAATCGAAGCTTTCCTCAAGGAGAATCACCAAGACAAGTCCAGCAGCAGTAATGAGAGCACTGATTCTGCTAAGAGGAGAAGACACGCTGCTACTGTAGGTAGTGAGGATTTAAACGATGATGACTTTTTCCTCGAGACGACAGGCAGAACTAAGAAAAGGCTGGTTGAAAAACCTGTTGACAACCATGCATTCGATGAGTTGCTGGAAGGTGTAGACTTCAGCGACGACATTCATGACATTCACGTGATTGATGATGATGATGAGCAGGTTAGTGGTGGCAGAGTTCTTCCGGCATGGTAGTCTGGCAAATAAAACATGTTTCGTCATGGTTATTAAGTTGATATGGTATTATTATCTTGGGGGGAAGTTTGGATAAGTAGGATAGATTAACGTATTTTTTCAGCAACGCGTTCACAAGAATCAGACTTGTGGACGGTATTTGTAGTATGTACATATAGTCATCTATATTCGACGTTTTCATGTAATTTTAATTAATTGTATATAAATTAGCACGGGGCAGTTCATGTATATTCAACGTTTTCATGTAACTTTAGAATCTTCATATCCTCCTCCCCCATATGAATCCTACTCCTACAAATACAAATAGTATCTCTCTCCCATCAAACTTTATCCACTTTTTTTTTTTTTATAGTTTTCAATTTTCATTACAAATTATTTTTAAATTATAATTGTAAATAATTACTGTACTAGAAATTGATCTTTTAAGTCTCTCTATAAGCTTAGCCCAACTTCAGCATAATCTTAAATGGGCCTTTGAAGCTACTCAAATCAGCAAGAGTTGCTACTCCAAGTTTGGAACGGTTGGGTAATTATTTGATAGTTTTTTTAGATTTCATATATAACTTTTTATTTTTTTTCCCTCTTTGCTTTTAGTTTTGCATTTCTATCTTATTTTTATTTGTTCTTTTCCATTTCTTTTCCCATGCACTTATTTGTGTTTTAAGTCCGTTTATTTCTTTTATTCCTTTTGGTTTTTTATTTTTTTATTTTATTCCTTTTTTATTTTGTATGCATTTGTAAAATGAAAGTATTTGCAAAAAAATATAATACACTTAATTGATATTTTTTAGGATTTATTTTATAGTATTTATTTCAAAGTATTCCCTGAAAGCCCAAACGAAGAGGAAAAAGTATTGTTATTTTAAAATTGATATAATGTAATTGCAATTAATTAATAATAATGAAAATGAGATTAATAACTAAGTTTCAAAAGAAATGAAAAAATAAAAAGAAAAAGAGAGGTTAAAGGTCCAAGGAGTGTTGGGGTTGAAATTGAGTGAAATGCTTATGTGACATACTTAAAGCTCAGATTGACTTTAGTTTATCATGAGACTTAATCGACTCAAATACTTACAAAATTAAATAATAGAAATTTAGAATGTAAAATTTTATGATGTAAAGTTCCTTCGTATATATTTTGAAAGAAAGTAAAAAGTGAACAATTTTATTGAGATGATAAATATAAACGAAAAATAAATCACATTGATATCATCCAAACCGGATGAGTATAATTATGCTTCTAGAAAACAACCTGGATGGATGGCTAACGGCATGTTTGGAGCTCATTTTGCAAAGTATTTTAAGCAAAAATCTTTTAAGGAGGAATAGTAAACTCCATTAAAGGAGTTGATAAAAATTGTGTTTGGAGTAATTTTGGGAGAAAAATAAATGTATAAGGTAGGGTAATAATGGGGATAAGAATAAATGGTTTTTTTATTTGTATCAAGTATTGAATTTGAGGAGAATATATGGTGAGGTTTTATTTATGGATGAAAAATAAAAGTAAATCAAATTGAAAAAATAAAAAAAAAAGTACACATAGAAAATCTGAATTTGACCTATGGGAAGGGAAAAAAATGAAAAAAAGCTCCAAAAGACTTTCCTTTTTGAGGAATAGTAGCAAGTCTTTTAGCCAAGGAGCTCCAAACATGAATATGTCTATCTAAGACTCCCTAAATACTTGTGAAATGAGCTCAAAGCGCTCTCTAAACCTTCTTTAGAACCTTAATCGAAAATTAGAAACACGGCTAATGGACTATTAAGGTTTTGAAGAGACGGATAAAAAGGTACAGCGTGACTCAGGTCCTTTTCTGTTTCCTTAACAATTAACATGGTGACTAGTGTCCCTATGTGGGACATAGCATTAGTACAAGATTGAAAATGAAATGGGGACAGCAAATCTTTAGCACGCTACGTGGCAGCGCCATTGCTGGATTAGTGTTAACTCGAAAGGGATATTCGCGGTGAGTTGCCGCGTCCTTTTACCAAACCTTATCAATCATCAAATCACAAACAGCAACAAACTTCTTTTTAGATAAAAAGTAAAAAAAATAAAAATGAAAATAAGAAACTGATTTTTTTTTTTACAACGTGTGATGTCTGTTTTTGTACTCTACAAATAGGTTTGGTGTCAAACTGTCAATGGATTGTGTTAAATAGGATAATTTTTTTTTTTTTAATTGTTGCCAGCCCTTCAAGGAGAAGCAAAGTTGAGATTCCCCAAAAAAACAAGAAAGAGAGAAGATGGGAAGAAATGAGAATTTTGATACTTTCCAAGAAATGGAGATGAAGATGAGATGGGATAGTTTTGGTGGTGACAAAAAAATAATGGGAAGTGAGGATGATTACCCAGAAAGGGAAATGAAATTGAAATGGGACAAATTTGGTGATCATACCAGAGCATTTGAGCTTGAGGATGAAGAAGAATTTTATGAAGCAACAACAAGTAATCCAGAAATGGAATTGGAGGAGCAAGAAGAGGAGGAGGAGGAGGATAGCATAGTAGTTTGTGAAGAAGAAGAAATTGATTCTTCTTGTGTTAATGGAGGTTACAATAAGGACATGCCTCCAGTTGATGACGTATGCCCTATTTGCTTTGACAGGTTCACCATCCCCTGCAAATCAAACTGTGGCCATTGGTTCTGCGGTAATTTCCTTCTTGATTCATCCGTTCATTCTTTACCTTTTCTTGATTTTTTAGTCTTTTTTTGATTATGTGTTCTGTTTTAATTTCTTGTTTTTGATTATGTGCTTATTATGTTGATTGTAAGATGTTATTATTAGCTTTTTGTTTCCAAGAATTTGATAGATCCTGTTTTAGGCTTTGGCTCTGAATGTTAGCTAGCTTTAGGCTGTTTGGACATAGATTCTTAGAGAAAATGGTGCCACTGCATTTGGTTCTCAATCTCAAATGGAACTTATTGTGACTAACTAGGCCACTTACATAGATGCTACAGACCTCATACATTGATGTTGTACACCTGTTTTTACTCAGCTTTCATCATTAGGAACGAATATTTATGCGTAAGTTGTAACTTGCAACTTGCAACTTGCGCTCCGGTTAGTTAACTAGATAATTCTCTCTTTGGTTGGGAAATTGGACTTAAATTTTGGAAATTGGACTAGTTTTGGATCTGTCATAGGTATCAAGTAACATTTGTTTCTGGTCCTATATGCTCTAAATTGTTCTGCATTGCTTCATCATGTTTTATTTTTCTCTGTTTATCTGATTTTTCAGCAAGCTGTATCCTAGAGTTCTGGTCCTACAGGTCATCGATTCAACCATGTAAATGTCCTTTATGCTGGTGCAAGATGGTCAACCTGAAAGCAGAGACTTCACAACTTGTCCGAGCAACAGCCGATACTGTTGAGGTCCTTAAGAAACTTGACCAGTACAATGGCCTATACGTTGATGGAGTGCATGGATATTTTCGTGTGAGTACTGTAGATATGTTTTTCATTTCCTCCAATCTTGATTTGGAAATGCATGTAATGTTGTAGTCTAAGTAAGGATTCAAATGTTTGAGTTGTATATTTTGCAGAGGTTACTCGCATTGCGGCTGTTAACAGGGAGAATACTTGGTCTTTTGATACATCCTGATGGTTTGAGATGCGTCTACTATGTGACTCGCCTTCTTGGGGTAAGATCGAATGTTAATCTTCCTGTGTTTATCACATTCAACAAGTGTTCTGGTTTAGGCTTTTTAGCTTTTGTTATCTTCTACCTAAACGTGTTTTTTCGCTTATCATCTTTGACAGTTGCTTCTGGCAATACTTTACGAGAAGGGCGAATATGAGTTTGTCCCGACTGGTAGGTTCCCTACATTTAAGAAGGCAGCTCTAAATGTATACTCGGCTTGTGATTTGACTGTATTTTTATCTTTTATGCAACACAGGAGGCCTTGGGATACAAAGGACGTTTGACATGGCCGCTAGCCTACTTGTGCTGATTCTTTTTGTCATCGGTACCATTTATAGATGGTTTATTCATAATCGTGCAACACATTGGGAAGTCGAATAGGTAACTAAGAATCCACGACGTTTAAGGAAATTGATATATGGCAGGCATATACTGGCTGGCCGGAGGGCGAATTTTGTGCTACTCCATATGTATCTGTATGTATATTTTCTGTTGGTAAACTAACTAGTGTAGTATCTATGAGATGAAGCTTACTAGCTTAGCATAGAGGCCTTTATTTCATGCAGTAATGCACCACCAACAAGACACATGAATGACTTGATACAAATGATAGTGGATCCATACATACATGATGAATGTATCTTATAGACGCATTAAACTTAGTCTAGTATCTCATAATTAAACCGCATAGAGGAGGCTGGGCTAAGAACTTAAATTGCATATGAGGCCCTGTAGCTTTACGAATTTGTGGTGCCTTAGCTTTCTTTCTCATCGTTGATGTAAATAGTTATCCCATTCCGTCAAACTGCAAAGTTCACAAGTGTTAGGACAAGAGCAATGATGATGTCGATGAAGATGGCATTCTGAACTTATTGAATGCAATGAGTTCTCCAAGTTAATTTCTGAACATATAATAAAACGAGGAATCACTCAACAAAAAATGCCTATTTTGAACAAACTACAAAATAGGTAGTGAGATCAAAAGAATACTATATATCATATTAACTCAGGTAGCAATTAATACTACTATTTAGAACATCTTTCGTAGAACAATGAAGCAGGTTTGCTCGATAAAACTTCCTCCACCTGAACCATTTTTACCTTATTATCATCCGTTTCATACCACACATATTTTCCCTTGCGATTGATACCTCTCACGAAAGCAAACGCGTGTCCCGCTCTACCACTTGTTCGGGTATATGCTCAACCAACCCGATCAATCTATATATGCACGTGTCATCTCTATCAGTAGACATGAGATACGGTTTTAGATCAAGTGTTTCCGCGAATTCCACACGTCCATCACAGTCATAATCATCCATCTCATATCTAATAGTGATCCACAAGACAGGAGGAGTCTTCTTAAACCTTTTATAACTTACAGCCATATATAAATCCAAACACATCTCGATCGGAACGGGAGGATTATAACTACTAGCTTCATCCGGAGTAACACTACCAGTACTGCTGCATAGAGGTGTGCGGCACATATCACCAAGAGTATAAGTATGATGAGGAATAATCAACTCTAGAACCAATGTAGTTGAAGTTGAAATTCAAAGCGAAACGAAAATTCTACTCGAAGACCGGTAAGCTGTTAATTCCAGCAGACAAAACAGAGTCCGAAACAGAGTAATTTTAGCCCCAAGCTATACTATATCAAGTTAATTTCCGACAAATTAATTAAGGGTATGAATGAACAGAAATTAGATAACTAAAGATAGGACGAACCTAAACCAGCACTGCACCGGCTGAGCCAGGATCGTAAATCACGTAGTGCGGTAAGATCGAAAGGTTTAAAATATTTATGTTAGTTTGTATCAATAACATCTTTTATTGGTTTAAAGATAAAAATTAAAGTAAAATGACTACTTTAATGACATAATAAAATTTTATTGATTGAAATTTTCAAATATAAGGTAATGCAATATCAAAACTAGCGTTGAAATTGAAAATAGACAAACAAAAGTTGAAAAAGTAGTACTAATTTTCTTTTTTTCTTTTTTTTTTTTTGGTAGTGCGCCAGCACTACCCTACCCATCCACATTAATTATGGAGACTTTATCATATAAACTCAAAAAACATAGTATATAGAGATTGAAACACTGGACTAGATCACTAGGATCAATTCCACTCGTAGTACCAAGATGGTATCTCGAGGAACAAGTTCCTACGGGAAGTCGTCAAAGGGCCAACAACCGAGGATGACGAGTAGAGAAAGTAGTTACGCAATGCATCAATAGCAAGCAGATTCTGGAGGATTGCGATCAAGTAACAGATTCAGCCATGATTAGGCATGCGTTTGACCAGGAAACCATGCTTACTTGTTGTTTTACGATCATCATCATCGACTTGATCTTGATGCAGCAGCAGCTTACTAGAGACTTCGCCCATGTTATATAATATAGGTTGTTGTAAGTAAGCTGTTAATTAGAGCAAAGGAAACATAGTAATTTTAGCAAAGAAAAACAGAATCCGAAACAGGAGTAATTTCAGCACTACCAAGTATATATGTACAGTACTACAAACGAACAAATTGGATGATAAGGATAGAACGCTCCTCATTAATCGGTTGTTTGTTCACTAAGCTGAGATTTGATTTGACTGGATTCGAATTGGAGTAATTTTTTCGTCAACAAATTTGAATTTACAGTAGGGAGTTGATTATTAAATTAATAATAAAATAAATATTTGATATTTACCTGCTATAGTCCTAACTCCTAACAGGAAGGATAACTTGGGCGCTAGAGTTCATAGTCTACCTATTATTGCTAGGGAAGGGGCTTGATCGGGTGTCGGGGACTCTCCGCGCCAGACCCATGACCAGTCAAATGTAGTATAGATTGTTTTCACATGTATTCTCCTTTCCATGTATTTATCTGGAGCATGCCTTATAGTCTCCAAGACTGTTACTTGTATCTACCAACCTCTAATAAACCAAAATGGGCAGTACTGTTTGTAGACTGTAGCAGAATACTGTATTGCTGTAGCAATGGCATTTTGGTGATTTTGGCCAACTTTTATCATGGCATATTTTGTAAATTTGTTAAAACTTTTGTCACTGCAGAAACAATGAAAAGAGATTCCTTGTCTTCTCCCCAATGAAACCCTACTCAAAATTTGACAATTTCTAGATCTGCCTTTGATTGAATCTTAAATGGATCAGGAAATACTGTAAATTAAGCTTAGACCAGCCTTGACTTGAGGTCAGTATCTCTTACTATTCTCAGTGTTGTTGATAGTAATTTAACATTTATGATCGGGGAATTAAATATATAGGGGCGTTTTGGAGCTTGTTTCTACTGAAAATTGATGACTGAGAATAAGTAGCGAGCTGAAGTGGATGTCGATGCATTAATTAAGGGCTGCTTATTTCTATTGAGGCAGAGTCAGATCGGTTAGTTGCTTAGTAGTACTTTTCTGCATTTGCATAAAAAGATCAATTATTATTATTATTATTATTATTATTATTATTATTATTATTATTATTATTATTTTCAGTAACTTTTTTCATATTTATTTCAGATATGTAGATATGTGATTCGAAGGAATTATTTTCAGGGTTTTTTCTGCAATGAAATATACGTGCTGGCCTCAAAATGAGTGGTGAATTTGGTGTGGTCTCTTTTATGTTTGTTTCTTCATCCAAGTAACGAGCTTGGTATGATTTATGGAGGATGTTAAAAAAAATTAGAGTGTTGCTTGGTATGATTTATGGAGGAAGTTTCAAAAACAGTAGAGTGTTCAAACTTCGAATTATCCCAGGATGCAATTAAAAAGTTATTGTTCAAGAGTTCTTCAAAGCATGGTAAGTGTAGTTCGCCCAACTTTTTCAGTTCGAGTTGGTTGCTTCTGAATGGTTCTTGTGTTACTTTCAAGTTAGAATATGTTGTTGACTTGTTGTTGATGAATTATTAAAACCCTGTTCAACTGATGTTGATTCATGGGGTAAACTATTCATGTCACTTACAAAAACTCCCTTCTTATATTTTTCCCAGAGAGTCGAGATGGACAGTTCAAAGAAGTTCGTCGCCAAACTTTGGTTCTTTGGCTAACCAAGAGCAGGGGTAACTGGATTTTCAGCTGAACAACTAAGTTTATTAATTATTATGATGGTGGGCAAAGTTAATAGACCGATTGTTGTTTTTAGACTTCTCTATCCTACTTTCATGATCTAGGCTTCGTTACAGTCCGTAGAAGAACTTAATTTTGTGGAACTGGATAGTTGACTATTTCTGGATAATCTTGGTCATGCTAGACACTTCCCATTGAGGTCTTCAGAATTTTGGTTTGAGCTCTAGATTACACGCTTTACTTTGGTACTGTGAATTCTATAAACTTCCCAAACAAAACTAGAGCTAACAACTTTCTAAACAAGATGATCTATCATTTCATTGGAAGTCGAAACTACTTAAAACACGTACGTGCCGTAGCAGCATTATACGAGTTGGTAACTTAGTTGCATGATTTAGCTAGCTAATTCTCCCTCCCCTTCAACTTAGTGTGCAACCTGTTGCCGGGTACCCCCTGTTGCCTGTTGGGCTGGTTCGTCTCTCACTGCAAATGCGGTGGATTACGGTGCCATGGATTGCCTTCGTCTCTCACTGCAAATGCAAATGCTCGATATAAACGTTGCCGGATTCTGAAAGACAGGGAAAAAAAGTAAAGGAAGAGCCAGAGTTAAGCGGCCTCAAAAGGGTAATTTATAAAGGAAAGGAAAATACATTACAATTAATCTTGAAGTATCTTGTAGTATAAGATTTGGTAGTACTATGTACCTACTCAGTTTCAAGGTAAGTGGGTTTAACAAATTTCTGTTTGTTTGTTGCATACACTGTGAGCAAGTTGGTTTAACAAATCAGAGCCAGTAAATAATTCACTTGCTAGCAAGGCCTAATCATACAAGAATGACTATTGTCACTAATTAATAAATTTCTGTAAATATCTTTCAACAACATATATATATAATCTATAATAAGCCATTGTCATTATGTTTTGAAACACGGACTTGGTGAATTACTGCTACGCACAAGGAAATGGAGTAAATACTACAACCTGTGCGCATAAATGACTACTGTTTGACAGGCAAAAGGTTAAACTCTTGAGTCTTGACTCTACTACTTCACCAAATGCACTCAATTAAAAAACTGACTGGATTCATATATTTGTTCGCTTTGTCTATTGGACCATATACATTTCTGGACAGGTTGCACCCACCAAAGTAATCTCTCTTCCATAATAAACTTTCTAAGGTTGATTGATTTTCGAACTTTGACTACAAATTATCTCTACATTACATAATAAAAGAATATACTAAAATTATATTATGAAAGAGAATAAAATATATTTTTCTAATATAACTCTATTATATATTAATCATGTGTAATATATGAGTAATTTGCAGTCAAAATTCGAAAAAAGGTCAACATTAGGAAGATTATTATAGAACAGAGGGAATATTAAAGAAGGTCAAACAAAGAAGAAGGAATTAAGAAGCTATACGCTTCAACAACCATGATGTAAAAGATATAGACTCTGTTAGTCACAACCTACGTATCTCTAGTATCAATAATACATACCAATACTGCTACTCTCTAGTATTGTTCATCACCAACAGATTTTGTCTATGAGAAGGGACTGAGATTCACCACGACGGACTTGCCGTGAAAGTATACGATATGAGCACTTCGATAGTGATATGCTACACGTGTATTTTGGATAAATACAAGAGAATCACTCTTATTTGATTATGGACCATGCTCAATAGTGTCAACATCATGGCTAGTTATCACCAACTAACATAGACTTGTAGGATCATCTCATTGGACCGACTTATGATCACACAACGTCTATATAAAGCAAAAATTCCTATAAGGAAAGCGAAAAAAATTATTGGAGGAGAAAAACATTCTCTCAACCTGAAATAATCCAAATATACGCACAGTATTGATTGTTTACAAGGAAGACCCTACAAATTCCTTCACATGGAATCTCTGGGGAATTCACCACATGAACCATAAAGTATGTTAGTTCTCCCAATTCCGCCCTAGATCGCTGAACAAATTTAGCTCTTCATCTTTATCTTGATACGCGTTAAAAATCGGAGGAAATTCTCCATAAGTTGCAATATTATAAAACTATAAAGGGTATTTTTATAATATAAATTATAATTAATTTGAATTTAAACTGGGTTTTAAAATTTTATATCGGTTTGACCATAGGATAGGGTAAGTTTAGTCGGTAATATCAGAAACTGTTGGCCTGCGGGCCTACTTAATGGCCATTAATACTTTTAATAAGATACTCTCCAAAACTGTAGTAAGTACGTAGTTACAGTATAAAATGAAATCCCCAATTTACAGTTTACCCATCATCACCAAGCTGAATTGCTGAAATGGCGAACCCTCATCGAAATGTTTTACTCTTGATTCTGTTACCTTGTTAAGATCTCGTTGGCTAGTTTTCAAATCTTTATTTACCCTCATAGTTTCCTTGCTTTTAGCATATCAAATCTTATTCTGTTGTATGTTTTCATGTCGAATCTCGTTGTGTTTCAATATTTCATCGTATGTACCAAGTAAATGTTTTATTTCCATCCCACAGTATTTCTCAAGCTGGTGTAAGACGACAGAGATTTACAAAGAGCTTCACAGTTACCTTTCCTCTTCTTCACACATGTTTCTGTCTCTTCCCTTGGCATAAAAAAACAAACAATAATACTAATAAATTATGAAAAAGAAAATTAGCTGCTGGGACTGAAAAGTAAGTAATCTCATTCTCAGATGATTTATGTTTGTGCCGTTGTAAGATTTGGAATGGCTCAAAATTTCTCTTTGTGATATGCTCTAGCCTTGAAATACTGATGAAACATTTGGGTGATAGCAATTATTACCTCCACAAAGCAAAATTTCAACTGCAATGTTGGGGTGATCGCAAAAAGCAACCAACCCTCCAAAAAATGGCGTATGCCGCTTGAATGCGACAAGCACACGGTATTCTTTAGTAAAAGGCGAAAGAATAGTTCGCTATGTGCTTATCACGCGGCTGCGTGAGTTTTTGAAGAGCTCGCACGCTTAATTTTGTACCACTTGTCACATATGCTTCTCATTCACAACCAATATGGGAGTTATATATCACTACTAATACAGCTATATTCCTTCACCTTTCAACATCATATGTGTTCTGTTCACTCAATAAAATCGCTGCATATACTTGTAGTAACTAATTATTATTTACTAGCTAAACAAAAAATTGGAATTCCAATATCAAAGAACCAGAGAATAACATTGAAAGAAGAGCAATAGCTTTAAAGAAGAACACATCATATGTGTTCTGTCCGAGCATTTGCTATTTTTTTTCTGTTTTGGTCTTGGAACATAAACTGACAGATCTATCTTTTCGCTAGGATGACTGAATAAGAATAATACAATAGCAGATACTCTCTCAACTTACTTCAGGTACTACCTAGCTCTTTCAAGAATTGTTGAGGGTTGTGTTCATGTGAAATAAACAACTGCTCCATCTAGCTACTTGAGCTTAAACACAAGAGTATATTTCATTGCTATAACGAAAATCCAAAAAAACTGTCTATCAACGTTGTGGATTATAAAGGTACAAATAAATTAGATTAGTAATCAGATTAGAATAGTGAACAAAATGCAATTAAAAACTATAACAAGTGAGGTAATTTGAACTGTGTTTGCAGTAAATGCAACACTTGAAGAGCCCGTGCAGTGAAGCTACACATTGGACTTTGCCCCCTCAAAAAATTAGTTTAATATGGTTGTAGCCTACATATTAGACATTAGGGTCCATTACATATATATACCTCCTTATAACTTCTAATAACAAAAATTGTCATCATAGTTAACAATTTCAAACAAAGACTTCTTATTGCAAATCAATTATATATTAGACCATTTTGAGTTGACCAAATCAATTTCAAGAAATCTTATTCCTCCAAGCCAAACAACCTTAATAAAAAGTAATAATAATTATATTTCAAAAATAAAAAAAGAAAAAGAAAAATAATTTAAAAAATAAATAACAAAGGTGGAGCTCCAGCCCCCCATTAATGGCGGAGAAGAAGTTCCGCCATTGATGGCGGAGCGGAGCTCTGCTGCCTATTATAAATAAGCTCCGCCCAGAGTTGGCGGAGCAGAGCTCTGCTCCGCCTGTAAATAGGCGGAGTTAAGCTCCACCACTAATGGCGGAGCTTTGCTCCACCAGAGCTCCACCGATGGTGGTGGAGCTTCAGCTCCGCCATTAATGGTGGAGCTAAAGCTCCCCCTCTTTTTTTTTTAAAAAAAAAAAATAATAAAATTTCTAACTTAAGGCTAAGGCCTTGTTTGGTTGAAAATTTTCTTTTTAAAAATTAAACTTGGTCACCTCAAAATAGGGATTTTGTCCCTAAATGTAATTGTTTGTCTAAGAGGTGTGTTTTTTAAATATGTTACTATAATAGGGTACTAAGTTGAGATTAACTCTAGACATTATTTTAAATTAATAATAACAGATACTACTACTACACTTGATCTTAGCACCGAGAAAGGAATACATTTGTATAGCCTTATGAATCCGCAACCGTCGATCATCTATGTAAACTGCCATGGTTCAGGGCTTCAGAGTTCAGGCCATTCTCTTTACATTTTGCAATGTGGGAGATGGAAGAATTAAGACATACTTCCTCCTTCCTCCGTTTCATTATCAAGTTTCTAAGGTGACTATTCATCGCGATCTTTGATCACGCATAACTCTTAAATTACAATAGAGAAAAATATAATAAAATTATATTATGAAATTAAATGGAGTATATTTTCATAATCAACTTTTAATTTATATTGATACAGTTTAATTTAAAAGTTATACTTGGTCAAAGGTCGCGATAAATAGTCCCCTTAGGAACTTTGTAATGAAACGGAGGAAGTAAAATGCATTAATGCAAGGAAACTTTCATCTGCCATTTTCCTAAAGAACACTAGTTAGACAGAGTTTGTGGGGAGATGGATATAGTGAGTGCTTTCTACGTATAGAGTGCTCAAATCAGTACAAATAGATACAGGTGGACTTTAAAATTAAGCAGCTGAAATTAAGAGAACTAAAAAGTATAAAACCATACAAACAAGTCATGTATATCACCTGAAATCAATAATCACGTTAAAAAAAGTTCCCTGATAATCCATCAAAGGAGATACTTAATTGTAAACTGTTCAGCAACATAATTTAATAACAGAAACCAAAATAAACATTAGTTATTATCAAACTAGTAATATAAGCAGGAAACAAACTTACTGCTGATCGATTTTGAGTTCACTACTAATAGGAACAGGCGAAACTAAACTCTCAACGTAGATGTGAGTACTATAGACAGCTTGACGAATTTGAGTATCTGCATAATTTAGTTTCTGGATTGTATATCACGAAACCAGAACTGTCAAAAAACAGAATGTCATCCCCTTGTGCCATGCAAAGGGGCCTATGCCTTGGACTGAGTCTTTTAAAGAGATCATGAATACTTGCTAGTAGATGCCACGATTCTTTCATCCCATACCGCCTCATAATCCAAACTTGAATTTTCCCACCGGATGATCCGAGAACACATGAAAGGCATCCATCAAGTACTCCAATAGTTATGGGGTAGTTCCCATCTACAAAATACGGTTGGCACTCAACTAACCCGAGGACCTCACTCTTTAAATCAAATGAAAAAATTTGCCATCTGCCAACAGAACTTCCCAACCAGTGCATCTTACCATTCAAAAACACACCAGGACCAGAAATGGAAGTACCATATTTATGAGTAAGAATATTATACTCCAATATTGTTTTCCAAGAAACAGTCCTTGAACTATAGAATCTCATTGCATTCAGAAACACACGTTTGCCCCAAACGTCGCAAGCGTTGATTATGGCGGAAACTTTGTAATCATCACGAGCTTCATCAAAACCAAACACAACTTTCACATTCTTGGAAATATCAGCGATTCGTGCTCCATCAACTTCAACAGAAGTGTCTAGATCAGGCAATTTATGGACGTACCTTGTTGTACACAACACAATCCATTACAACAACCAACAATCGAACTATCGTTGCAGCCTCTGCCGGCGGTAAAGTGGTTGTTCATGATTGTGAAGTTATCAACTGAAAAATCTGACGGGCTATGAAACCAGGAGCCCAAAGGACATTGCATGAATATATTGTCAGACAAAGATGCAATCATGGTATGACAAGTTAAACTTTTGTTGGTGGTTGAATTCTTGAGATGAGATTTGATGAAATCTTTGGATGAGATTAACGAAAGCCATGTTTTCGAGACACAGCTGAATTTCAAAAGAGATTTGACCGGGAGAATTGATAGTATTTCTTCAATGAGGTCATCCGGGAGTGTTTCCGGTGATCTGAATCGATTGGCACGAGTTTTGTTAGACTTTCTCATCATCGCCGTATTGTGTGCGGTGCGTCAATGTTACAGTTAGGTACGTACGTAGGTTATATGGACGTTAAAATGTTCTGATTGGATAAGGTCTCCAAGTCTTAGTTACTGCTAGAAGCTCAATTATTCTAATGAAAATTAACTTCTTGAATCTAAAACAAACAGTGTATTTTGAGTAAGAAATACACAAGAGCATATAGAAATTCTGCTAGGCTTCCATCCAATACTTGTTATCATCGAAAGTTGAAGCTACTTAAAACATGTATTACTCCAAGTAGCAATAGCTAGAAAGCTTGAACAACAATACTATATATTCTCATAACAACGATACTAAATACATACTAATGCAATTTGGCCTCTCTCTTAGTCCACTATATATGTCTTTCTTCGGTCTGGAAAAGGAAAAGTTAACATGTGTGATGCCTTGTTCTACAATGTCTTCATCCTGTCTTATTTTTGTTCTTCGTCTGTTTTGATTGGATAGCATACTCTTGATCATATATGACAGGGTTCATATTCCTCCTACAAACGAGAAAGCCCGGAAAATTGCAAACTTTGATCTTCTAGCTAACTAACCACCCTTTCCAAACCACCCTTTGCAAAGTCGATCCTCTAACCCTTGGCTTCAGAAGTACTAGAGTGCGTTCACCCTGACCGCAAACACCCTAATGCCATATATATAAACTTTGCCGATTTCTGAAAAAAACAAGAAAGGAAAAAAAAAAAAAAAAAGAGAGACAGAGTTAAAAGCGTCAAAAGGTTCTGAGTTAAAAGCGTCAAAAGAGTCAAAAGGTTCGAGTTTCCAAGGTATTATAGTTTTGTACTGTTTCTTTTTCTAATGCTATTAAAAAAAGGCGATCGAAGCCATATTTTTATATAAATGCATACTCTCTATGACTATGTAGTACAATTAAGGATGGATGGATAATAGATTAAATTACCTCCTATTCCACTGAAATTTAGTTTGCCACATTATCTTCTGCATCTTTATCATGACACCTGCTTAAATGAAAAGTAGTGGGATCAGACTCAATAATAGTTGTTGATTGAATATGGAAATTGAAGTCAGAAATGCATACACTATATAGCAAGCACAAAGTTGTACTACTACTGTATAATAACAAAGACGATACTACTACTACTACATAAGTTTAGAGGCAGAGCAAGCAGACTTATACACAAAATTACTTGCTTAATATTCAGACCAGATTCTTTCCAAATTCCGAAAGAGTTAGAGAAAAAAACAAATAAGGAGAAAGTATAAAATTCCATTGATCAGGTATAAAAATTGTGTGTAATGTGATTAGCCCAATAGGGGTTATTTATAGGTATTAAATTTACTGACTGTTGCTGTAACAAAAACGACAAGTTACAAAGGGAAGTTAACTCTACCATTCATACTGCTGATCAGATCCAGTCAAACATACAGATTCAATTGTTTATTTTCACCTAATGTATGTTTCAAGATTTGGTAGTACTATATATGTACCTACTCAATTCCAAAGGAAGTTGGTTTTAACAAATTTATGTTTGTTGTATACATTGTGTAGACCAAGAAATCAGAGCCAGTATATAGAGTAGAAATCACCTAATTAAACACCTTCAATAATTCACTAGCCAGCAAGGCCTAATTAATCAGAAAAGAATGACTCACTAATTAATAGGTTTCTGTAAATATTTAAAACAAAAAACATGTAGACTCATAATATATAAGTTATTCTCACTATGTTTTGAAACCCAGACTAGATGAATTACTTCTACGCACAAGAAAACGGACTACTACTACAAGTTGTGAGTTATGTGCGTAAATGACTAATCAGACGTTTGATAGGACACAGGTTACACTCTTGACTTTACTACTTTACCAAATTCACTGATCAATATATATGTAAACTGGCTTCATATATTTGTTCACTTTGTCAATCGGAGCAATACTTATGCCAATATGTGTTACATATATTGGGATACTTTTCCATTTCGGGACACTAAAATCACGGTGTCTCATAAAATGCCATCCCAGTTGGACAAGCTTTGGTTCTAATGTTGAGTAACCTGCAAAAATGAAGTAGGCATAATCACTGTTAAATTAAAATCACAGAATTTTAATTATGCATATAGGAAAACGAACAAAAAATAACATAACTACAAGTATAACACTATTGTACTCCAGGAGCAGATTTTCGGGCGACTGGTATGTTTTTTCCAGAATGATCATGATCTCTCTTTTAAGGTTTTAGCACTTGTATGTTTGTCCAAAGCTACTACCACTTGGTTTTTTAGTCCTTTTCATGCACCTGAAAAGTCCTCATAATTAGGATGCGTGATACATCATGCATTTTCTGTATGGTCTAGGCATTCGTGACTGGTTGTTATGGTCTAGTTTTATGGTCCTGGAGGTCGACTCTGTGGCCAGGAAGATTGGTCGTGTAACGTGCAGGGGCAAAGTAACGTTATGAGTTATGAATTCTATGTTTGTGCATATGGACAAGTTACGTATCTTCTTGCATTCAACGTTGGTATCAATCAGAACTGAATTTAAGAAGTCAACCAAATACCAAGACCACATCAAGCCGGTCATTACTACATTGTGGCTGTGTTTGTTTGTTAATTAACAACAAATTCCATATTACTAGTTATCTTGAACCAAATTATTGCATGATGTTGTTTGCAGGCGTGCAGGTAACTGAGGTAAGGGCATGGGAGAGCTAATTTCTTGCATTCTGGGTGTGGAAAACATCATCAGACTTCGAGACATTCCAAGTGTATCCAGACAGACTAGATATGCAGAAAATCCGATGTTGCAATGACATTTTGAAAATTTTACTTTTGTCTTCCTGTTGGTACAGACCTATATATATCCCCGTGTACATATAATTCCGTCTTGGAGTGCAGGACTCTTCTCTAGATTTCAAGTTGACCAAGATACAAAAGCTTTCCCAGTGATGTGTGATGCTACGCCGTATGTTAGATGTCTTAATTTGTTAGTAGAACCATAATTAATCTGACAATACCTGAAGTGAGAAAAAAACAATGAAACAATCATGATAAAGGGAAAGTCTCATGTTCAAAACTCTATTCAGGTTCATAATTTGTTATCCGCATTCTTAATTATCACAAATCCTAGAGCTTATCACAAACATGAATGAATATTTCTCCCCAAATTTATCACAAACATGAATAGTTCTCATAGGTTCTAGACGTAATTACTGAGGTTTTTATTCCAGACTTGGGCTTCTTCTAGTCCTGATTACTGAGGTAGGTCAAAGATTGCAGATGATCATTCGTCAAAGTCACTGAAGGCAATATCAACCTCAGTCTTCATTTGGATAACACTCTGTAACAGTGGGCGAAGAAGCTTGAAGTTGGCTAGTCACAACCTTTGGCTGGTAATGTTGTTATAGTCCCGCCTCCAAAAGAATAATTTCATAGATAAACATTGCCGAATTCTGAAAGATAGGGAAAATACATTAGGATTAATATACACATGCATGTTTCGGCACAACACAACTATGCATTTCGAATTTCCAAAATACTAATAGTAGTTTTTTACTGGTTAATTTTCTTATGTTAAAAAAGAATCCCTGTTTTGAAAAATGTGTATGTAGAAGGATGGGATAGAAAATAGATAAACTTACCTCCTATTCCACCACTGAAATTTAGTTTGCCACATTATTATGTTCTGCTTCTTCATCACACCTGCTTAAATGAAAAGTTGGATCCGAATCAATCAATTGCTATGGAAATTGAAGTTAGAAATGCATATATAGTAGTATCATATTTGTATAATAAGAGTTAGAAAAGCAATACTACTAATAAGTTTAGAGGCAGAGTAGAGTGTTTATACAGGAAATTACTTACTTAATATTCAAACTGGATTCTTTCCAACTTTCAAAGAAGGACTTTGAGAAAACAAATAAGGAGAAAGTATAATTAAAACTCCATTAATCAAATTGTATGTAGAATGATGAGCCCAAGATAGGGTTATTTATAGGTATAAAAAATCTACTGACTGTTCTGTTGCTGTAAAAATGAAAAGTTACAAAGGGAATTTAACTCTACAAGTCATACTGCTGATCTGATCCAGTCAAAACATGAGATTCCCCTGTTTGTTTATTTTCACCTAAAAGTATCTTGTACTTGTACAAGATTTGGTAGTACTATGTTACTTACTCAATTTCAAAGGCAGTTGCTTTAACAAATACTATCTGTTTGTTGCATACATTGTCTAGAGCAAAAATCAGAACCAGTAACTAATAGGTAACATCCGACTGAACTAGATCCTCTACGGTTCGCTTTTTATAATGATAAAACGGACTGGCTTCATATATTTGTTCGCTTTGTGCTACCAATCCATCAACACTTGTATGAATTGTTTCGTTTCTTCTACTCCATCCAACGTTCTCCAATTCACTCTGCAACAACACGTGCAAGTTATCTTACCATGCACCAACACAAATAAATACCAAGAAATTGAACCACATGGCAAAGAGTCACATACAAAGTGCAAGTTACATATATGCTGGTTTTGATCAATGAAACTGGTTTTTAACACCAGATATCACAGACTTTAAGCAACAAACCAATAAAACATGGCGGTATTAACACGAACCTACACAATCAAATAACATCAAGTCAAAATTGTCAACAACTCTTGTATGTTATACACAACTTTTGGATGATGATTTGTCTTCATGTCGTTCATCTCTTTCTACCACCACGCTCTCTAGTAGACACAGTTAATAAGTCCCCAAATGCAACGTTGTAATAAGCCAGAGATGAGTTGTCCTTGAGTGAACCAGCCTTCCCTCCCACTGAGCTTCTGCTTGTTTGCAGGAAGCTGAATCTCGCCTGCAATTTTATCCTTTAAACTGCCAACTATTTCAGACAAGGATTGCACCGCGATGTCCAGCACTTGCCCTTTCAGATTTCTTCCTCCAAATTTGGCATTGCTATACTTATACGGCCAGGGCCCTGCAATCACCCAAACTGAAAATTAGTTTAGGAAATCAATACTCACTATTTAACGGATTCATGAAGAAGCTGAGGATTGATTTGTACCGGATATTTAGCTAAGAACTGATCTCCAGCATGAGCTTCCTCTGGTAGATTTAATTAGTACACATATCATCCCTGATCTTACCGAGAATTACTTTTAGATTCCAGAGAAACAGTACTGAAGAAATGTCTAAACTTTGGCGAGCAAATAATTGTAGGTTCCATGAGATAATCAAGTGGAAAATAACTTTAATACCGGCCCCTTGAGCTTATTCATGATTTTCTTGAATTCATTCTCAAATACGACCATGTTGTTATTCCTGTCAACAGAATTCTATCGAGTGATCATTTAGCATTACATCTGGGAGTTCTCTGTTTTCCACCTCTATCATCTTCATTTTAATCTTCATCATTTTTACCTCGAGAACATCCATAAATTCAATCACTTCCAGTATAAAAAAAAACTCGGATTCACATCATAAGAATCAATGAACATTGATGGAGCTGTACCTAATACATAATTACTAGATTACGATGATATCATTGAAATTCAAAACTACTTAAAACACGTACGTGCGGTAAGCAGCATTATATGATCATACATACCTTGGAGCCTGGAGGTTTAATCTTTTTTATAAGCTAATAACAAAAGTGTAAACGCGGTGTAGTATTCGTTAATAATACATACTCCAAGTAGCAATAGAAAGCTTGGGCATTGGATTGGTAAACAACAATACTAAATAAGTCGTATGAGATTTCGTTAATCCACTAGATACGTCTTTCTTTGGTCCGAAAATGTGATCATCGGACCAACGCGACTTCTGCCACCCCTTGGCTTCATAATTAATTAGAGTGCCACCCCTTGGCTCACCTATGGCATCGAGGAACAGTAAGGCCATATAAACTTTGCCGAAGTCTGAAAGATAGGGATAAAAAAGAAGGATGAGCCAGAGTTAAGAAGCGTCATTTATAAAGGAAAAGAAAATACATCACTATTAATCTGCATACATGTTTCGGCACACACAACTAAGTCTTTCGAATTTCCAATTAATATATTATAGTAGTTTTTTTACAGTTTATTATTCATATGTTATTAAAAAGAACACTTGTTTTATATAAATGCATACTCTCTGTGTGACTGTGTAGAAACTAGATTAAATTACCTCCTTTTTTCGAGGTGGCAAAGCGATTTACCTGTGGTGAGGTGGAGCAGCTTACCAACTGAGCTAGCTTCGTTGTCAGATTAAATTACATCCTATTCCACTCAAATTTAGGTTGCCACATTCTTTTCTTCTTCTTCATCACACCTGCTTAAATGAAAAGTGGGATCAGAGTCGATAATATTTGCGAATTGAATATGGAATTTGAAGTCAGAAATGCATACTATATAGCAAGCAGAATGTTGTACTACTAATTATGTATAATAACAAAAACAATGCTGCTACTACATAAGTTTAGAGGCAGAGTAGAGTTATACAAAAAAAACTGCTTACTTAATATTCAGACCGGATTCTTTCCAAATTTCAAAAGACTTGGAGAAAACAAATAAGGAGAAAGTATAAAACTCCATTCATCAAATTGTATGTAGAATGATGAACCCAAGAGGGGGTTATTTATAGGTATAAAATCTACTGACTGTTGCTGTAAAAAAAGAAAAGTTACCAAGGGAATTTAACTCTACGTACCATTCATACTGCTGATCTGATCCAGTCAAACATACAGATTCCCTTGTTTGTTTATTTTCACCTAAAGTATCTTACAAGATTTGGTAGTACCATGTACCTACTCAGTTTCAAAGGAAGTTGGTTCAACAAATTTATGTTTGTTGCATGCATTGTGTAGACCAAAGACTCAGAGCCAGTAAATATTGATAGAAATCATCAATAATTCACTAGCTAGCAAGGCCTAATCAGAAAAGAATGACTCTTTAATTAACAAGTTTCAGTAAAGATTTTTTAAAACCTGAACTAAATTTCATTCTAGTGTTGAGTAAACTGCAAAAATGAAGTAGGCATAATCACTATTGAATTAAACTCTAGAATTTAAGTATGCATGTAGGAAAAAGAAGAAAAAAACTAACATAGTTCAAGGAATTGATCATGTCCCTTAGCCAGCCGCCTGCCTGTATAATAAGTGATGTGATTATGCCATTTGCAATTGATGTTTCCAAAGATCTTGGGATTCCGGTCATTACTAATCACACTTACACTGCTACTTGGATTTATTTTCATCTGCAGAAGCTTATCCAACAAGGTGAATTCTAGTTGCTAAGTTTGTAGCAGTATATAATTGTGATTATCTTGAACCAAATATATAGCATGTTATTGTTTGCAGGTAAGTGCATGGACTAGCTAATTTCTCTAGATGCAGAAAATCCTATGTTGCAAAGTGCATGCAATCACATTTTGAAATTTTGACAAATTTGTCATCTTCCTGTTGGCTGTTGGTACATATGTTTTATGTTGTTTAACAATTGAAGGATTACAGACATATATCCTTCTTGTGTATGTATAATTCGGTCTGAACCAAGACACAAAGCTTGCTTTCCAGGTGAGAACTATTCATGTTCAGAATTTGTGCTTGAAAATTGAACATGAATATTTCTCACCATTCTTATCACAAATCCTACAAACATGAATCGATATTTCTCACCAAACTTAATTATCACAAAACATAAATAGTTCTCATAGTTCTAGAGCTAATTACTAAGGTAAGTCAGATTCTAGAGTTGTCAATTTTTCTAGACCTGATTACTGAGATAAGTGGAAGATGTGGAGAAGAGCCACCATCATTCGCCAAAGTCAATGAAGTAGATGTCAATCTCATTGCCGTCTTCATCTGAATTAACAAGCCTGGGAAAGAAATTGTTTTCTGCAACAATGGACAGATAGTTCCGGTGATGAGGATCTTGATAATACTTACTCTCCTCCTAATGCCTTTCTCCATCATTTCTCCATTACTAATCTACATAACAGAAAATATGAAGAAGAAATATAAAGTAGGAGAAATTATAAAACTCCATTAAAATAGCTCAGAGGCTGAGAAGATTGTTGTGTGTTTACAATATCCTAACTGGCTTATATTTATAGCCTCAATTCTACTGCTAGGGTTGGTAATTTTAAGAACATTAGAAATACACATAAGGACACAGTAATATAATAAACCCCTAACTTATCATCTTGTAGATAACAAATCGATCCTTATTAAGTATTAAGATGGCGGAGTTGGACTGAATTAGGGCTGCAGACTGGTTCTCTGTTATGGTTCATGTGCACCATTGATCTGGTCCGTTAATCATATATCTGCTGTGCTGATACGTTTGTGTTCTACTTCACATTCTTTTATTCTGCTCCACGAATTGGCTGGATTCTAATTCGCCTGAAACTTTCTTCTCTCTTTCTGTTTTGCTGCATTTGTTCTTCTCCTCTTCTTGCATTGCAGTTGCTTGATGAATTCTAACACTAAACACTACCAAGCACAAAGATACTGCCCACATGACTTGCTTAGGCTGATCTGACAACCAAACAAAGCCAATCATGCGATTTACCTATGATATAAACTTTGCCGAATTCTGAAAGATAGGGGAAAAACAAAAGAAAAGAATAATAGCCAGAGTTAAAAGCGTCCAAAGGGCAAAGGGTCATTTATATAGGAAAGGACAATACATTACACATGCATGTTTCGGCACAACACAAGTATGCCTTTTGAGTTTCCAAAATATCACTACTAGTGTTTTAACTGTTTATTTTTCTTATGTTGTTAAAAAAAAAAAAAAAAAAAAAAAATGTTATGATAAATGCATATGTACAAGGATCAAGGATGGGATAGAATGATAAATAATAGATTAAATTACCTCCTATTCCACTCAAATTTAGTTTGCCACATTATTATTTTCTGCTTCTTCATCACACCTGCTTAAATGAAAAGTCAAATCAGAATGAATAAATTGGGGGTTGAATATGGAAACTGAAGTTAGAAATGCATATATAGTAGTAGCATATTTCAAGCAGAAAGTTGTACTACTGTATAATAATTAGAATACGAAAAACAATACACAGAGTTATAAGTTTAAAGGCAGAGCAGAGTTATACAGAAAATTACATACTTAACATTCAGACCGGATTCTTTCCAAATTCCGAAAGAGTTATAAGAGAAAACTAATAAGGAGAAGAAAGTGTAAAACTCCATTGATCAAATAGTATGTAGTATGATGAGCCCAAGGGAGGTTATTTATAGGTATAAAATCTACTGACTGTTGCTGTACAATAAGAAAATTTACAAATGGAATTTTTAACTCTACCATTCATACTGCTGATCTGATCCAGTCAAAACATAGAAATTCCCCTGTTTGTTTTGTTTATTTTCACCTAAAGTATCTTGTACACGATATGGTAGTATGTACCTACTCAGTTTCAAAGAAAGTTGGTTTAACAAATTTCTGTTTGTTGCATACATATTGTGTAGACCAAGAAATCAGAGCCAGTAAATGCTAAATCAACTAGATCATCATCTAATTAAACACCATCAATAATTAACTAGCAAGGCCTAATTATCAGAAACGAATAGAATGACTTACTAATTAATAACTTTCAGTAAAGATTTTCAACTAACACATATATATACTCTATAATAATCCATTCTTACTAGTTACTATATTTTGAAACCCGGACTCGATGAATTACTACTACGCACAAGGAAACGGGGACGGAGTAAATACTACACGTTGTGTGCGTAAATCAGATGTTTGACAGGACACAGGTTACTTCACCAAATTTACTCATTTCAAAACTGATTGACTTCATATATATAGTATATTTGTTCGCTTTGTCCACTGGAGCACCTAGAGCATACCAATCCATCAACACTTGTGCCGACTGTCTTCAAATTAGAGGGAACTTAATTGCAATACTCTAACAGCTTAGACGTACCAGTAGCAGCAGCAGATGCCAAAACTTCAAATGTCCTACAAATTCAATTGCTTCCAGTTCATATGTTCATAATAAAACAAGTACTAGTTGGATATATAAGCTTTCATTCTTATGGTGAGTAACCTGCAAGAATGAAGAATAGTTTAGGAAATCAATACTCACTGTTTAACAGGTTCAGGTGAGAAAATAACAACTTAAATTGCAAAGTAATAAATCACTTCATCAAGAAGTTGAGGATTAGTACCGGATACTTAGCCAAGACCTGATCTTCAAGTATGAGCATAGAGACATCAAGCCTCTGCCACTTAAAGTTTCCTGATGATGTGAAGTACCCTAAAGTTTCCTGATGGGTAAGTACTAGTATAATAGCAGTATATTGTCTCCTGATGGTGTGAAGTACTCTAAAGTTTCTGGGACGTTTAGATATGTCAATTCATCAAACGGCCTGCTTCTCTATGCAAACTTTGATTATGTGAAGTATCACATGCATCCGAAATTCTCTAAATAGAGCACCATGCAAGAACATGAAGTATCTCATCCTAAATCCTCTAACCAATAAGAGTATTTCTTTGGAGGGTCAAAAATTAAACTCCTGTTATGAAAGTCTAGGCATGGCATTGGTGTGTGAGGTGAATCCCTGCCACTTGGCTTGTAACTACAAAATCATTGAGGCTTTCGCGGCGACAGAAGGGGTTGTTCCTAGATTATTTATCATACGAATTTTCTCCTCCACTACCTGCACCTGGCAAACTCATCCGTGAAGCCCACAGGAACGTCCAAATGCAAATACGTGCTCCTACCACACTAGTGGTGAAAGGCGTCGTATATTGGATTTGTGGTGATGATATTGCTGTTTACGATGAGAATAACTGTGATTGCAACAGGCGGGGGTATCTTCAGGTTATAGAGCTACCGTAATACAATTACGGGCTCCATTTCGCCAATCACAAGAGTTTCAGTGTAGGTGGTGGCCGGTGATGGTGATCATGATGATGACTTGTGGTTTTACGCAAATATTGATGAATCTAGCTTGAAAATTTCAATGTTGCCTAGGGGTGTGTACCGTGCCCAAAAAGGAATGGATCTTGATGCATAACATTAGATGTGAAACCTTATTTACAAGCATGTTATTATTAGATGAAGAGGAAGACAAGAAGGGAAACAAGCCAAGAGGAAGAAAAAGAAGACTTGGTTCAATTACTACACACTCGGCTGGACTGATTCCATGGAAAAGACCACACGTAGCTCTTCTCAAAACTGCCAAAAAGAATGTATCTTTGTAACTAGACAACCAATCGGCCAAGTTAGTTGAATACCCGACCTATCACAAGTTCCCAAATCCATTCTATGAACCTATTTGTTTGACTTAATTCATACACCCTTTAGACTAGCTAGCTACTGTATTTGTTTTCAATTACATTTGGTTTTAATTTTCTATGATACTACCGTAGTTAGAGTTAGTTGAATAGCCGTGCTATCAATAATGTCTACATCCGGTCGCCTATCAGGTGTTTTCATCTTATTCTTAACCTATTGTTTGTCTTCATAAACTTTTTGGACTAGCTATAGCTACTTGATTCTTTTGCACAGTTTCATCAAAAGCCGAAACTACTTAAAAGTTAAAACTCCGATGCATCAACTCAACTGGACGCTGTAGTGCTGCAGTCTCATTCTTTAATTAACTGCTCCATTAGTTCAAGTGCCACTCCCAAAGTCTAGTACCCTTGACTGTAAATGCAATTACACCATATAATCACATAAATGTTGCCGTGTTCTGAAAGATAAGAGGAAAAAGAGGAATGGCTTATAGTTAAGAAGCGTCAATTATAGGAGGAAAGGACAAATCTACTGACTGTCGCTGTAAAAAAACATAAGTTACAAAGGGAATTTATCTGATCTAGTCAAAACATAGAGATTCCCCTGTTTGTTTATTTTCACCTAAAAGTATCTTGTACAAGATTTGGTAGTACCATGTACCTATCAATTCCAAAGGAAGTTGGTTACTTGGTTCAACAGATTTATGTTTGTTGCATTCATTGTGACCAAGTTGTTTTAACAAATCAGAGCCAGTAAATAAATTCACTTGCTAGCAAGGCCTAATCACAATCATCACATTATCATCTAAAGATCATCAACATTTGGTAGTGCTATGTACCTACTCAGTTTCAAAGGAAGTTGGCTCAACAAATTTCTGTTTGTTGCATACCGCAGTCCGTAGATCAGAACCAGTAAAAAAACAAGCAAGCAAGCAAAAAGACACCACTGGAACTCATGCATGGAGAAGTTCTATTTAAACAACAATCGAAATGTAATATTATTATTATCGTAAATGAGCGACTTGTTTGCCATACATAAATAACTTATTTATCTGTATGTACATAATTCTATATTTGTCCTAAATACCCACAAATCATTGCTCTAACTCTGTACATATCACAACGTGGGACGACACAGCTTCAACCAACTTATCAACAAGTAAAGCAGCGTATGAGTTGATTGCCCCCACTTGGATTCACCTCTCCGGCAAAAATGGATGTGTGCCACATAAACGTTGCCGAATTCTAAAAGATAGGGAAAAAAAAAAAAGGAAGAGCCAGAGTTAAGAAGCGTCAAAAGGTCATTTATAAAGTAAAAGAAAACACATTACTATTGATCTACTGATCTACACACATCACACATGCATGTTAAAGCCTTCCGAGTATCCAACATATTGGAGTTATGTTTTATTTAAATGCATACACACTCTCTATGTACTAGAATGGGAAAGACAATAGATAAAATTACCTCCTATTCCACTCAAATTTAGTCAGCCACATTATTTTCTTCTTCTTCTTCTTCTTCACACCTGCTTAAATGAAAAATGGGATCAGAATCAATAAATTGGGCGTGTGGTTGAATATGGAAATTGAAGTTAGAAATGCATATACAGTAGTAGCATATTTGAAGCAGAAAGTTGCACTTCTGTATACTAAGAATAAGAAAAACAATACTGAAGTAATGAGTTCAAAGGCAGAGTAGAGTTATACAGAAAATTACTTAACATTCAGACCGGATTCTTTCCAAATTCTGAAAGAGTTATAAGAGAAAACAAATAAGGAGAAGAAAGTGTGAAACTCCATTGATCAAATTGTATGTAGAATGATGAACCCACGGGAGGTTATGTATAGGTATAAAATCTACTGACTGTTGCTGTAAAAAAACGAAAAGTTTCAAAGGGAATTTAACTCTACCATTCATACTGCTTATCTGATCCAGTCAAACACAGAAATTCCCCTGTTTGTTTATGTACCTACTCAATTTCAAAGGAAGTTGGTTCAACAAATTTCTGTTTGTTGCATTCAGTATTTCAGAACCAGTACAATAACAAGAGCAAGCAAGCAAAAATACACAACTGGAACTCAACAATGAGTTCTTTATTTGCCCATAAAACAATGACAGCATGGAGAAGAAGTTCTATTTAAACAACAATCAAAACATAATATTATTATTGTAAATGACTGGCTTGTTTGCCATACATAAACAACTTATTTATCTATGTACATAATTCTATGTTTGTCCTAAATACCCACAAATCATTGCCTAACTCTTTACACATCACCAATTAACCAATTAAACCTACTCATATACCAGAGACCTAATAATATGTGCATCGAAGCTAGAAGCTACTAACTTCTCCTTATTTCTCCATTGTCAAATTTGCATACCAAGGTCCGTGGACTATTACGGTTACCTTAGCCATCACAACCAGGGAAGACGCAGCTTCGACCAACTTATCAACAAGTGAAGCTGCTCCCACTTTCTGCAATGCCATTTCTGCTAGTTCCCTACCTTGTTTTCCGGTTCCACCCAGCACAACCCCTCTCGCAGCCAGATAAACAGTTTGAGATACACGTGTAAAAATGGCGTCCCCTTCTTGCAGGCTCTTGGTCAACATCCTTCCCATCAACTCCTTCACTGGTTGGAGCTTCGTGTCCAAGGGATTACCATTTTTCTCTATACAGGTGATGAGTGTTTCAATTATGTCTGAAATACCAGCTTCTGCAACGGAATCCAGGCAGTTCAATAGTTCTTTCGCACTGTTTGACACTATGCTTCCCATTTGTGACTGACTTGTTACTATCTGTTGGCTCACAAGTATCTGCTGCAGAACTAACAGGCTGTATTCACAAAATTTGATGAAGTGCATCAGTAAGTGGACAATGGAGTCAAAAAAAAAAAACTATTATTGTCCATTTTATTAGATTTTCTAATCGCGTTGGTGCATATAGATTCGTTTTATGAGTGTTTTTTGTTTATCAGAAATAGCATGCGTAGATTTTGAAATTCAAGGAAATTTATTAATAAAAAAAAAAGAGTGATGCATTTAAGTCTTTCAAGCATACCTCGTGGCTACCACAATGATCTTCTGAAGTTGGGACTGCACACTCCACAATCTTGCGATATTAAGGCTCATTGTTTCTGGTATCTCACCCTCTGTCAGACCGGCTACCCTGCATACCAACTTCATCAAGCCTAACCTGATCAACAGATCAATCTCCTCCCCTTTGCACTCTAGATGAGGATCGATGGTCTCTGTAAAAAAGAAATCAAATGTCAGAACCAATAACTAATTCATGATGCTTCTTGCAGCAAAACTGACAATGATAAAGTTGAATGCAGACCTATAAAAGTCCTTGGTTTGGAGATTGAAGATTCATTGGCTTGAATTCCACTCGCTTTCACCACTAGATTTCCGCCAGTCCTGAAAGTGGCTGAAGGCAACAAAGCCGGTGAACTCTCACGTCTCCGTAGCAACTCGGCAAGAGAATTTTTGTGGTCACTCCATGCCTCGTCCTTCCCACTTTTTGCAGATGAAAGCCATTTGGCTGTCAATGGCAGAGCATCAGAAGCACTGGAAGGAAGCCCATAATGATTTGTAAAAGCTTTTCCAATATAATACAAAGCATCAGGCCCATTCAAAAGTGGTTCCAGCATTCTTATGCGTGCTTTGCTTATTTCTTCTTTCAGATCCTGGGAACAAGCAAAAGTTAACTGCCATCAGCTTTCTTTTTCTATCCAAACAAAAACAGAAAAACGGAAAGAGACGCTAGTACCAACATTTTAAACAATTTACAGTTCAGTTCAATCTTCTAAAACCATTAGGCACTTAGCTAGGAGACGCTAATGGAAATACAAAGAGAACAAAACACAGAAAACAAAGCAGAATGCAGATATCTCAAATGCGTAAAAGTGAAGATGCAAGAAGTTGGATATCTTAAACAGTGACACACCTGTATCTCTTCCAAGACAAAGCGTAAACCTTCAACTAATGCAACGACAGGTGAATTCTCTGATGCCAGCTCTATCATAAATTGTTGGTGCTTTTTCTTCAATTGATCGTCAGAAGCAGGAGCAGATAGCTTCTGTAAAGTGTTCAGAGCAAATTCCAGAATCTTTCCCATATAGCACATATCTAATTCTCCAGAATTTAATACCTACGCGTCAAAAGAGGGTCACTATACAAAATACACATCATCACGTAGTCAAAACAATAACTAAAAGTAACCGTATACGAAAGTAGGAAAAAGAAACAACTTTGTTCTAGCATAAATTGATTGATACCTCAGTGAGAATTTCCAGGTCAATAGCTTCGCAAATTTCTCCCCTCCAGCTAGGAGCAAGCGCACAAATCTCATCCCTAACCTCCCTTATCAATTCCACCACATGGCTGTAGTTAGGCTCAACCTGTTTAACAGATTCGATAATGCGATCCCAGAATGCCTTCTTCATAGTCTCTTTCACCTTTCCCTGCAATAACAAGAGTATCACAAGAAAGGTTAGATGGGTGTGGATCCATACAGATAGTGAATCAAAACTAAGAAATATCAATCATGTATGTCACTAATAAAAGCACTGGCGGGTGAAACGTTAGCCAATGCAAACAAAATAGCAGCCCTTGATTGTTTGTTTCTGGCAACTGAATCAATACATCCTAACTTAACAAACTTCTAAGTGTCTGGAAATAATTTGCATGCAAATGCATATCTAACATAACATGCACACATGAAAAAGCATAATATATTCACTAACCATGACAGTGCTTTCGTAGTCACTGGAAGAACTGGAATTATCAGCAAACGCGAGGCGCTCGCCATGTACATATTCATTAACTATCACAACATTCTGCAGGTCCAGACTATTCCCAGAGGATTGGAGATTGGTATTTAATGATGCAGAGGAAGTAATTTCCTCCGATTTGGCCTCGTCCCTGAACAAAGACCGTACTACAGATGGTTGGTCCTGAGCATCCCGATCCACTTTGGTTGCTGTACTACTAGATGAAGTTGCAGCTGGATTTGGAGATAACATGAGTGCAGAAAGTGGACTGACTGAACCTCCATTCTCCCTTGCAGCAAAGAATTTCACACGGGTATCAGAGATTGCAGTCTCCATACGCTTAATACCATCATCTCCACCTAAGTGAAGCACTTTCTCTCTCAACAGTTTTTGATCATCCGATACCTACATTAGAACATTTTTTTGAAAATTAAGAGGGGAAGAAAAAAATAAACAGGGATACATGTGAAGCTAGAGTTCAGAATACAGCGGTGGCCTAAATCCAGCAAATTTAACTGTTTTGATAGTTCAGTGTAACCAAGACTTAACTCCATAGCGAAACTAAACTATAAGACTTTAGCCCTTATAAGATGCTTAGAACAGTACTGCATTCCTCTGAATTTGTAGGAATGGTCCTCATTCAAGTTTTCAACCACTGTTAGGTGTTCACTGTATATTAGGGTAAGTTTAGTGCAGATTTTACAGAGCAGTTCAAGGAGCATGCTTAATTTTTCCCCTTTCTTATGTGTGTGTGTGTGTGCCAGAAGGGGCGGGGGGAGCATAATTGGTAAGCAACATAAGACAGGAGAACAGACCTGTTTCTGAACAGCCTTCATATCATATGATAGAGGGCCACTAGCACCATCAGGAGTCATCTTGCAAGTTTGCATCATGGAAAGTTCAAGTTGACAAGCTGCCCTGACCAAATCCTCTTCCAGTGACCTAGCATCCTTAGATTTCCACACCACAAAGCTGTTTAAAAAAGAACACCAGGCTGAATCAAATGCAGCAAGCTGACCCCTGAAGGTTGGACGTGCACCCAGATCATTGTCAAATTTCTGAAAAGAATGATGTGAGGGCCCATCTATTATTATTTTAATCAGCCGCTCAAACTCCTGGATAAATGTCTCAGCAGATTTGGCCAAAGCAGTCTCACGCTCACCTTGACCACTGATAACAGCATCTGGATGACCCAGTATCATATAAGCACACAACACAACTCTTACTTGGTACCTCGATAGCTGGGTCGAAGTTTTGGAATCCTGTCTTACAGGTGAAGACTTTTTTGCCTCCCTGCGGGAGTTTGGATTCCTGGGTGTTTGCCTCCTTATCGGAGATGCTACTCGCTTAAGGAGATGGTCAATGTCATCCCAACTAGAAGAGTTAGGAGCTGATCCAGACGCCCGTGACAATTTATAGCGACATTCAAGTCGATCAAGAAAAGCTTTAGCAGCGGTAAGGTTGGCTGGTGACTGAATCATAAGTGCCAACTGTTCGAAATGCATTGGCTTTACAGTTTTCTCATTGATGTTCAACTCATTATAAATCTTGGCGAGGCATGCAGTAGTTTTTCTCAGCTTTGTGAACTTTCTCCAGCACCTGAAATGGAACTAACAAATCTAGTTAGGATAAAAAAAAGTGAACTTGCAAAGGAAACAAAGGTATGAGAAGGAAACTGCTTCAGTGCAATAACAGCTAGTTGAGATCAAAACAATACATTACCTAGCCAACTTTCTGGAGAGGATATCAGCATGTTCATGCATCATGTTCCAACTAGAAAGAACACCATTATGTTGCCTTCCTCTCTGCATCAAGTATTCTTCCCTCTTTCTCCTGGCCTGTTCACAATGACATCTCAAATTAATAAGAATGAAAACTATAATGCAGAAAATAAAAACATTCCGTGTAACACAGAAGCACAATGTACCCTTTCGATTCGATCTTCTAGATTGTTCTTCATTTTATTTCTCTCAATTTCTCGATTTTGAGTGACAGAACTTGCTACACTTTGCACCTGCATGGCTCTAGCATGTGCTCGCCTCTTTTCAGCCTCCAATAAACTCAATCTCTTTTTTTCAGCAGCTGCACGCTTTTGGCATAATGTAGCAAGCACTCGTTCTTTATGCTTGCTCTCACGAGCCATGCGCCGCTGCAGGGATTGAGATGTTCTCTCCTTCAGGGTGGCCCTTCTTTGCCTATTAGCCCGAAGGATGAGCAACCTATTAGCCTCTGCTTGCTGAACTTTCATCTCAACCTTAGTGCCTAACTCAGCACGTTGCCTCTCCAGACGCATCTCTGCCTCTGCTTTAGCAGCTAGTCGCAACTCATCCAGCCTCGCCAACCGCATCTGAGCATTTGTCAGAATACTCAACCTACAACAATAATCATCATAATTATGATGAGGAACCAAGGATAGATAAGACGAAACCACATACTTGACAAACAAATCTGAACAGTAGATATATATCACCAGGTTTTAACAATGAATAATAACCAAACCGTGTCTCACCTCTTCTCTTCAGCAGCTTGAAGCTTTGCCTCAAGGCGCTGTCCTAGATCATCTTCACTAGACGAGGACCGCGAAGGACTTCTTGGTTTCGGCCTAGCCTTGCTCGATAAACTTTCATAGAATTTCTGCAATATAAAATTAAACATCAGTCATCACTCATCATCAAATAAAAAAATCGTCTTGTCTTATTTCTCAGGCGCATACCGAAATCAATTAACACAAGCGCAGAACATGTAAATTTACAAAACTTTTCACACAACTTTTCAGCTCAAAACAACAGTATATCCAAAATTGCTTATGTAATGTAGAATTGTAGATATAAAGTTAATTGTGAGCTTCTAATATGCAATTGAAGAGGGAAGAGAAAATAAATAAATATAATAAATAAAATAAGAGAAGAATAGCACAAGAATGGATAAAAGTGACCAGAAAACAAGCAAACGTAGTTATCACTTATCACCCATCTTTTACCTAACACAAAGAATCACACAAACAGTGAATTCAGTTTTAATTTAAGAAATATAAGTTTAAAAGAAATCAAATAACAGAGCTAATTAAACTTTTTTCCCTTTCTCAAACAGATAATAATCAGCTGATCAAAAACTAAACAACTAAACAGAGAGGCAGATAGAAAATTGAAAAGGCTGATCAAAAAGAGAGAGAGAAAATTGAACAAACCTGGCGGCGAAGATCGGCGTGACGAAGCTTAGCTTCGATTTCCTCGACAGTAGACGGTGGCGGAGACTTCGGCTCCGACAGCCTCTTCCTTAACCAGGACGGCATACTCGGCGGCGAGCACGACGGCGAGCCTTCTGTCACCGGGAACTCCATGGCTATTGCTCTCACCGGCGACTCCATGATGAATTGATGATCAATCAATAAAGTAAAGTATGAACAGAGTAATTCGTTTCGTTATACCTCTTTTCAACCCTGAATATCGGAAGAATCGGTGGAAAATTAAAAAATAAAAAATAAAAGCTATGCACAACTGACAGTATGTACGTATACTCTCTGCACAATCAATCAATTGCTGTATGTAAATATATACACACGGGAAATTCAGTATACTAAATTAGGATGATTCTGGTTGTTAAAATGATTCGCGCGTGCAGATGTTTGTCATAAAGGAGGAGGAAGAAGATCGGGGTACATATACATGGGAGTTTTGTAGAGAGAGAGAATAGGAAATGGAAATGGAGTTGGAGATGGTTCGGGAAAAGCAAAAATAGGAACGACGATTCACAATGGGGTGCCTTTTGGAATTTGGATTGGATTGGATTGGCGCGAGTGTGAGATACGCGCCTCTGTGTGTGAGACGTAAAGGACTTCGTTTGCTTCACCGGGATGGGCCACGTCAGCTTTCCCGCAACGCACTTTTCTACCATTTATTATTTTGACTTTTCTTTTCCTTCATTTTTTTCATTTTTTATTCTTTTATGTATTTCTTTTTCACCCAATTTTTTTAGTTTGTTTAATTTTTCAATTTTTTTCATATTTTATCTCACAATTTTAGTGGAGATCTTCCAACTAAATTAAACACACTAAACTCATTATATAAACCTTTAAAATTTTGTTCAAAAAATAAATGTAAAACAATCTAAAAAAAGCTTATAAGTATTACTCTCTCCATCTATGAGTAATTTGTCCCATTTTGATTTTGACCGGTCAACCGTATTCGACTTTGACTATAAATTACTTTAAAACTATAATGACAAAAAAATTAACAGGACTATATTATGAAAATATAGATTTTAAATTTTCATAATAGAATTTTATTATTTATTTTAACACGGTTGACCAATCACAATCAAAATTTAACAATTCCGTGATGATCTTGTATTTTTGTGTGTTGAAATACCTACTTCAAAATTCAGATAGATATTGAGTGGATGACTCCTAGCAACATTTTTTACATTCAAAAATCTCAAACTCAAAATTCAGATATCAAATTCCTTACCATTGAACCATGAAGCCATGTCTATACTCTCATAACACACAGCCGGGATCGGTGATTACATTCCCTATATACCATAGCAACTGCTAACTGTCAAGTCTGCAACATGATTACATATGGTGACTATATTTGAACATTATTATTTCAACAAGAGGTTTTGGACTCAGCATCACTAATTAAATTCCCTTAATTATTTATTTAGCCTAATATAATCGGTTGCTTATGAATTCCATGCGTTCATATGATCCTTGTTGTTGACAAACATTAACCAATTAACTAGTACTACTATTAGTAAGTGTTAGAAAAGTCATCTTGTAATACTATTTGCTTGCATTTTCACGCTAATATATTAGCAGCAGCATTAAAAATGAGTTCTCCCACCTAGACGCAAGTGATTACATCACTGAGTAAATAAATAGCAGAGCTCCATCCATGATTATGAAAAGCATTAGTATTATTATTATTATTAATGTTTCATCAAACCCACATATTTTGACGCTAGCTCATCCAGAACTAGTTATTTAATCCCCAACATTTTATATAGTGAAGTACTGAAGTATACGCTTAGTCGCTTGTTAAATAAAAACGTATTATAACTTAAAAAGTTTTTAAAATATATTTATGAGAAGGATAGGTGCTGCTCTTTATATTTTCATCATTATATGATTAAAATAATGTGAAGCGTCCCCCGTACTCACTTGGTGGAAAAATGAATGAGTATATATTGAAATTATGGATAAATGAATATATGAAAATTCTTCTATGTTCTATGGACATGTCTATAAATAAAGTACAAAAACTATATGCTTGAATTCATACGTTTATTTTCTCTTCAGCATGGAACTTAAATGCAACACTTTATTATCTTAATATATTTCGGACTTTAAAAAAAAATCAGTTCTATATATATATATATATATATATATATATATATATGTATGTATGTATGTATGTATCACATTTTTCGAGTGATATTATGGTTGATTTTAAATTGAATAACCGACTACTTATTCATTCGTGGAACAATTTCGACAAATATATAGCGCACCCTGTTCTTCAACAAACAAATCTTGCAATACCATATACCAGCAAACTATAAAAGTACAAAGGAAAATAAAAAACCTGCTCGATTGGAATTAATTCTCAATGAAGACGAAAAGTTTAATTCACAAGTTACACTAATAAATGCAGAAAACTTTTGTTAAACGATATGTCCATAGCATTGCGTCAATTATACAAGCAATCGGAAATTCGGATTAACCTATTGAATTATACTCGTATAAGTATAAGCTATCAGCTAGTTTATTTATCGACTTATAATCTGTCTGAGTTCGAATTTTGACAAATAAGATTATCCACGGGTGCATGTGAACTTTATTGTTGTGCCACTCCCCTTGAGTAGCGGATGTAATCTAATCGCCGGCGGATAATGAGAATAAAGCAAGGCCACTTGGAAAGGTACCACACATTTGCGGTGGTCCTTATTCTTCTTTCCCGATAAGAGCAACCGCTAGCTCTATTTTCTATTTGGTCGTGGTGGTTAGAGGGCGAGGCTGCCACGCACTTGCTATCATAATTAACCAAGTGTCATTGTGTCAACAATCACGCTTTTTAAATTAGGTGAAAATATTTCAACCATGCAAACATAATTATTCCATCAACTATGCTTTCTTTCTTTTTTTCCCACGGAGTAATCTATCACTCTCGCAGCGAGCAGTTGCACACTTGCCCCATTTGTTTTTAAAAAAATAAAAAATAAAAATAAAAGAAGAGTTAAATATTACTATGTTATATTAATATTAGGTTTGATTTTAGTTTAATAGGTATTTGTGGTCACTAAAATGTGTTAATAGAGTATTGGAATATAAAATCATTATAACCATGTTCAAATATGTAAAATAAATGAAATGGTACAACTTTAACGGGACGCATAAAATGTCTTTGTGCAACTATTCTTGGACAAAGAGTGTACATGTTATTTTCATTCGAAAAAGTTTTGTTGGTTTTAAGTTATATCATTTGTTGACTTAATTGTTTTTTATATTACAAAAAATAATTTTAGTTTAATTAAAATGAAATTATTATTATTATTATTATTATTATTTTATTTTATTTGGACGAATGTACAGATAGAAGACAGAACCTAACTCACCCCGCTAAATTAAAGGTAATGGCCTAGGGTAGGGGCTGGATGACCCAAAGAGCAAGGTATGTCCTGTACAACACTTTTGGTATGGCCCTCCAATCCCGCAAAATTTACCAATCAGGACCCGATTCCGTATGTAATGTTATTTACTTGAAAATGTCTCATAATGAGCCCGTGGCTTCAAGACATTTATTTTGGAGTGTGTATTTCCATTTTGCAATACACGACAAGTCAATTTTTTTTTCTTTTTTCTTTTTAGACCGTGCAACACGCCCTATCTTAACGACAGATTTGATTGTTCATATTCAATGATTTAATGATTTAAAGTTGGGAATATTTTATCACTGTGTGAATGAATCAAGACTAATAAAAATACTAGCTATAAATACCTTTCATTAACAAATTGGATCATTTTCCATGGATGAGATGTTATACATCAAATGGTACTAGTGTAGTTCAATTGTTGTTGGATTAGAGATAAACCGGTAAATAAGTAACCCAACATTAATGAATTTAGTACTAGTAGCTGCTGGTTAGGCTAAGCTAACTTCAAATAAACGAAAATTTGGCAGGTAGGCTATTATCATGTGAATGAATATGTTGTGATATATCTAACTAGTATTGTTACAAAAATATTTATGAAAAATAAAAAAATAGTACGGAGTAATATTGTATTTAATATTTCAACATTGGAGACTTTCTCGTGGCATGTTCCATATTTAATGTGGACGGATTTCAGGAGCTAGTTCAATACGAATTTAGACATGATCAGGTCACCAAAGGTGCTTAATTAGCAAATAGAGCAAATTATGTTATGACTAATGTCATAATGTGTGGTAAAAATAATAAAATCCATATTCTGAAACTATAGTATGTTTCTAAACTCATAAGGTGGTTAATGGAATAGAGTAGGAATTGGAAAGAATGTACATGGATCAAGACATTGAGTGAATGAATTAAGAAGTAGTGGTAATGAAGTATTTTGTCAGCTTCAGACGAACCCTTTTACTATTAACTGATAAAAAATGTTTATGTTTTCAAATAATGTTATTATACTACTTATTAGACTTATTATTATGTTTACATTATGAGTTTTAATTTCTGTAGTTAAATCCAAAACAAATATTTTAAGATACTGGGGCCCAAGTTTCGGTTGGAACCGTAGGGGTGTACATGACGAGAAATACGAAACCTGAAGATTGTGAAGGGGAGCCAATTATGAACCACTCCAAGAAACCTTATCGGCTTAGATGAAAAACGATAAGAACACTTGAGAATCGGAAAACAAAGGCCAACGCATTACAAATATTCCCTTGGTGGAATCTATTTCATGCGTCTATGTCGTCGATAAAATGGAGTTTGAAAAAGCTAAGAATCTTTCTTTATTTATATTAAGAATCCATGTTTCTTTTTCGTGCCTATATTTTTTTAATGATAGTTAATTCATTAAATGGTTAAATATGTGGTCCGTAACTTAATTAAGTGCATTCCAAGAAGTCCAGAACTTAATTATGTGGATTCCAAAAAAGGTGCCAAAATTAGTGGGTCGCCTAAAACTTTTTCAAGTGCACACTTTAATATTTGATTCGGTCTTATTTTATTTCCTTTGACGCTGATGTTGTAGTTGTATAATCTCTTTGAAGTTATAGCTTTATTTTATTTCCTTTGAAGTTGATGTTGTGTAGTCTCTTTGAAGTTACCACTAATAATATCCGACTTTTACGTGATTATGTTAGCTTAATATCTATATGTTGATTTCACATTGAATTGAATTCAGTTAAGATTTATTAAATTTAATTCAATAGTTCAGTTCATAAGTATAAGTTCAGTTTATATTTTCTTAATTAAAATATATTAACTTCAGTCAGTTTAAAAATGTTTGACCGAAATAGGAGAGACTAAATACTTCACCAGATAACTACCATTAGCACCCGCTTGTTTCCATTGTGTTTATGGTAGACGATAACCGTTAGATCACTTATCCATCGTTTTTTCATATGATATTTTGTAGAATTCACTGCATGTAAAATATGTGATACGATGTCGTTGTGCACATATTTGAAGCATGGAGAAACTAGGGGATCTGAACAGTACAAGAGAAATGAGAGAGCGAATGTATGAATTAAATTCTTGGATAATTGGTGGTTACTGTATGTTTTATTAAATTCATAAAATGTGCAATTTAATGTTAACAGTAAATTCCGTTTCAAAAAAATGTTAACGGTAAATTGTATTGGGGACCTCTCTTAATAATCAACATTATTTAAGATGTGCAACACCACTTATCTTTTGCAGGCTTATACTCATCATGTAGTGGGTTGCGCAAACTACATGTTTTGATGTAATACATGAGCGAAAATCCAATTTTCGGTGTGAATAAAACTTGGCTCGAAGTAGTGAAGTACAAGTTGGATGCGAGAACTTTATGTGAATTTTATAAAAGATATATTTGTGGTTTCTTCAAAAATATTAATGTCAACTTTACTATTATTCTCTTAATTTTTGGAATTATGCATTAGTTAATTTGTAAAATTTTGTTCTATTCGTCTTAACTGAACTTAACGAAGCTAAACTGAACTTAACGAAGCTAAACTGAACTTAACGGATCTGAACTACTCTGAACTTAACGGATCTGAACTACTTTGAACTTATTTGTACTATAAAAATAGTGTTAAGAAAAACTGAACTAAACTAAACTGAATTGAATTTAAAATAATCAATTTTCAGAGACGAAGAGAATAGAACCTAACTCATGGCTTTTCAAGTATAATGAGGTTAAATGATGGCTTTATGATTTGGGTTAATATGAGACTTTTGAACTAGTTTTTTCTAGATATATATATAAAAGGTTGTAGGCTCCATCGTCTTGAAGAGAACTGTCTGAATTCTCCTCCCATCCTTCCTATCCTCTTGTGGCATCTAAAGATTTTATAACCCACTGATTATCTAAAGAGAATGAATGTGTATGCTTAAACTTAAGTTGGTTTAGTTAACAGGTGTAGTTTCTATACCACCATTACAAGCAGAGTTTCAGTCCCATTCGCTTTAGATCATGTTTTATTCAGAAAAGCTATAACTCTATTAATTAAGAGAATCACAATTCCAATCAAAAAGATTGTAGCCATCAAGATTTTGAACTCTACCCGCTTAAAAAATAAATAAATAAATAAATATCAAACTCTACACTTCTTAGTTCTTACATTAGAAATTGAACGCATTCCACTTTTATAGTGTCTTACATAGTTCAAACTCTACACTTCTTACTTCTTACTTCTTACATAGAAATTGAACGCCTTCCACCTTTATATATAGTGTCTCTTTGTAATAGCCCCAGGAATTCATATTTATTGATGAATTCCTCCTACATTTTCTTTAATTTTCTTTCTAGTGTCTCATTATAATAGACCCAAGAATGAAATGTTAAAAAAACCAATTAGGCCAATTAACAAAGAAATATTGGGCCGTAGTTAGCAAAAGTACAAAAAGGGATTTAGGCAAGAAGCTCTTCATATATTATTATTATCATGATATCGCAATTGGAACTAAAAATATATTACAATTGATCATTAATGATTCACCGAATACAAGAACATTGGCACGTATCAGATGCTATGCATTCACCTTTGGTGAGATGTCCTCCTCCCTGCCTCTTTACACATTCGTCAAAACATACACCACCGTTACAAATGTCGGTACCTATGTCAATTATCTCTGTGTAGCAATTTCCATAAGCCTCACCTGCATTAGTTCACAAATACATTTCAACAATTAACTAAGGAAAAGCAGGCCTTGAAATAAAGACAACAAAATGAACGGAGAAGTTGAGATTGAGATGATTGGAGTACTCTTACGCACCGTTCTCAAATGTGAGAAGTGACATAAGAAGAATGGTTGAAATTAGCACCAAGCGATTCATCGTGCCTAAAAATTTTGAGGTGAATGGGTGAGTGATTTTGATGGTTTTGATTATGAAATATGTTTGTACCGTAAGTTTCGGTCGCTAGAAGGGCTTATATAGGGAGGAAAAACACCCATCAATTAGTGCCAATATCATAGCAATTAGTGCCAATATCATATCTTCTCCATAAAAAGTAGTAAAATATTTTCAGTTACAAAAGTTATTTATTGCCAAGAATTACAAAACGTAGATACTACTCCCCTTTTATGTAAATTAGGTTAACATAGAAATTTTCAAGATTTTTTTAAAATTTATTCACGATAACTTTATTATGTTTTCTCCAACTTTATTAGTGTTTTGGATCTAAGTCACTACTCTTAATTTAGCGAATTGCAACTGGAAGCGCATTAGTTCGTGCATTAGAACTCAGTTAATTCACCTTATATTAAAAATTTTATTATAAAAATTAAGAATTCTTGTTAAATGTGTTGTGGCAAAATAATAATCTTAATTTTATTATTATTTAGTTTTTAAAATCTCACCCTTTTTTTCCTTTTCCTTGTGGCAAAAATCAATAGTCACATTTTTTTTACAATTTATTTGTTGAGTTCTTTTCGGGACACAATTTTTTATAGGTTTTCCTTTTTTTTTTTTTACTTTTAAAAAATTCTTTTCCTAAAATGTATTGTGGCCAATAGTAATAATTAGTATTTTTTGTTTTTTGTTTTTTAAGTTCTTTTCAGAACTAGATTTTGTTTTTTTGGCTTTTCTGAAAAATAAATGTATTGTGGCAAAAACTAATAATAATAATTTTTACATTTATCATTTTCAAAGTTTTTTATTTCCTTCCTCTTTTTTTTTTTTTTTTTTTTTTTTGCTTTTAAGAAATTCTTTTCGTAAACTTTATTTTGCGAAAAAAAAAAGTAATTTATTTCCTTTTTCATTTTTTAATTTTTTTCCAGAAGTACTTTTTTCTTGTTTTGACAAAAAAATATATTGTTGAAAAATTACAAATAATTTATTATCATTTTATAAGTTCTTTAGAAAATATTTTCTTCTTCATTGTTAATAGTCTATATTAAAGGTTTGGCTACAATAATTAAAGGATTGGATTCCTAGTCAATAATAAATAATTAAAAGGTTTAGTCATTTTCAAATTGTGAGCAACTTTTTCCCATTAAATAAAAAATTAATATGTAGGAAATTATGCATGATTTTTATTACAAAACTAATAATATGTACGATAAATTTATTTAGTTTCTTGTAATTTTATCTAATAGTAGTATTTAGACGAAGTGAACCTTATCTGTTGTTTTTCCCCTTAGGTTCAATCCCATTCGATGTTTTTAGATAATATTCTATTCGTAAAAAATTATGTCTATTAGGATTTCTAACTCTACATTAGTTTTACACGGGGTATAAATTGTAGAAAGTGGTAGAAATTTACCTTTATACCCCCGTATTTTTCATATTTATTGATGAAATTCCTACAAGTTTCTTGAACTTTCTTTCTAGTGTCTCATTGTAATATGATATCTATCCCCAGCCGAGAATGAAATAATGTATAAAAACCAATTATTATTATGATGATTAATCTGATATCAATTGTAACTAAAAATAGAATACAATTTCATTGATCAAATACAAGAACATTGGCATCATCAGATGCTATGCATTCACCCTTGACGAGGTGTCCCTGCATCTTTGTACATTCAGCAAAACATGAAGGACCGTCACAACCTTCAGCACCTTTGTTAATTATCTGCGTGTAGCAATGTTGAGTGGCCTCGCCTAGTCACCTGCATTAATTCACAAATAAATTTCAACAACTAAAATCAAGGAAGACACAAACTTAATACAAAGATAACAAAACAAAAATAAATGGGAAATTGGGATTTGAAGGGATAGAGTACTTTCTTAATTGTGAAAAGCCACATGAGAAGAATGGTGAAGATTAGTACCGAACGATTGGTTATCGAGCTAGGGACTTTTCAGGTGAATGAATGAATGAGATTAGTAAATTGACACCCGAGCGTAATCGAATTTTAAATGTCGATATCTAATATATTTATCATAAAGTTAGTTCACGTGACCTTTCCCTTATTAATTTGTTAATGTACAATTGTTTCCATAAGTAATTGTAACTATTATATTTTATTAATTAATTAATCTAAATTAGAAAGATTAATTAAGTAATGTCCTTAGTGGGAAAAAACTAATTTTTGGGACTAAAAACTACTTTTGAACATTTACTTAGTGAGTGTTAGCAAATGCTTAATCAAATTGATTATCTGCTTTTCTACCTCGATAAACAATTTTTTGGTGGTTGCTTTCACTCTATGTTCGAGATCTCGACGGGTTGATCCGGTTCAACCGCTTCTCGGAAGCCTATGCGGACGAAACACTGAAAACTCGGAAAAATCTCGGAACCCGGGATTTTTCTGAGTTTTTGACCGGTCAACCCGAGTTGACCCAGGTTTTTAATTAAAAAAATTTTTTTTAGGAGAAATTGGAAAATACTCAAAATAGGATCAGCTAAAAAGGAAAAATGTGATTGTACTTGTTTGAACCTTGAACTTGTTTGTTTGATTTGAATCATTGTAATGTTTGAAGTTTGAATTTATTTGTTTGATTTGGATCATTATAATGTTCTAATGATATGCTACTATGAGTCTATGAGTTTATTTTGGTTTCTATGAGTTTATATGATATTTATGTTTGAATTTTCTATGTCATTTGTTGATAAATATGTATAGTATTTGTTATATATAATTTTACGTATTTTTTTTCTATTCCGAGACAACTCCGAGACAAATGTCCGAGATGACCCGGGTTGACCCTTCTCAGGAGGTCGTCCGAGATTGCATCCGAGACGAGATCTCAAACATAGCTTTCACTGCTTATGTGTTTGTTTCTCTATAATTAAGCAGACTAACCTCTGTAAGCCAAAAGCATCCCGGAAGATGATTTTGGAGCTTTAAGCAACTAAAAAATAGGAAAGCTAATAAAATATTAAATAGAGTAAATTATTAATATTTAAGTGGTTATCTTTATCTTAATCAAACACTAAAATATTCATTTGCTTTAAGTTTTAATATGTATATGAAACACCCAATACTTTTGATTATAATTAGATTATTTGAATTTTAAGCAAATAAAAATTAATTGTAATAAACATTTTCAAAATAGTAGTAGTATATATATATAGTATAGAAGTATAGACGTTTATACTAAGGTTCAATCGATTAAAGAGGTTTATATAGAAGGGAAACTATTTAATTTAGAGAGGTTTATATAGAAGGGAAACTATTTAGATGCTACTGTAATTATTAGAAGGGAAACTATTTAATTTATCTTCACAATTAGGGAACTGATTACAGAATCGTGATTGTTGATTTGGTGATATCTTACAAAGTTTAGGAAGTAAATTGATTGCCATGGCAGCCCATTTGCCTTATACTATGTGGGCATGTGGCCCATCTACAATTTAACCGATCCAATAAACTTGGGCCGTGTAACTTTCTGCACTATAGTAGAGGGTCAGTAATTGAATAACTTTTACATGGTACCCCCATTGGTTTTTAATTTTTTACACCTGTTATTTGTTATTAGGGTTCTAATGAGAGGGCACTGATCCAAAATTATTCAGAGAACAACCTCTAAATAGTTATGGATATTGCAATGTCGTCGCTCTCTCAATAATTTTGAATCAGTGGGTGCTAATTGGAAAAAAAAAAAGAGCACTATCATATTATTCCTGTTAATCAACATGGCCTAGATCTGCCACTGGCTATCGGCCCATGTTAGTAATTACAAGGCCGAGTTAACATTTCTATCTTTGAGATTGAGATATGTTTGACTCTGTTATTTTAACAATTTAGTTTAAATCAATTCAGTTCAAATTTGTTTAGTTATTTTCCATCGTACAAATAACATGACATTAATCCAACCAACTACAAATATCATAACATTATTCCATAGTACAAGACAAGCCACCAAATACAAACTATATAACTGAGTGTAAGTATCTTTTTATCATCTTATCATCTGAAAAATATCTGAATTGGATTTTATGAATTTAAACTGAATTGAACTGAATTTATTTGTAGTTTAAGAATAAATTTAAACTCATAAAATATGAACCAAAATGAATTTAATAAATTTTAACTCATTCAAACTGAAGCCAAGATGTGTTTTCATTAATGATACCATATTGTGAGAACACAAAACCAAGATGTGTTTTCATTAATGATACCATATTGTGAGAAAACAAAACATGTGAACAAGACTGAAAAATGTAATCACGTCTAGTAATGTTACGGAATTCAACAACAAATGTATATATGATGAATTGATGATGTGAATTTGTACTGTATGGATTCTGAATCCGAACTTGGAGTGGTTCAATTTTGTTTATGTGTAGACCCGAAAACCAAAACAAATATCCATACGATATTCATCACATGCGAGTGGTTCCAAAATGAATGTATTTTTAATAGTAAGATGAGGGGAGTTATAAGGTGGTCCAGTGAAAGGGAGTTGAGATGGTGAAAGGAGAGGTGCAGGATTCGATTCGCAGCGGATACATAAGGTGGTTTATGTGGAGATATAAGGTGGTTTAGGATTGTTGTATACTAGAATTAATGCAACACTATGTTGCGTGTTGCTGCGTGCTATCACTATGTGGTACTGCATTATATTTGAACGTTCATTTCATTTACGGTGTCCTCTAAATGTATATAATTTTTCTGATCATGCAATGTAATTTTTCCAACTCTTAGTTAAGTTTAGAGGGTCATATATTTCAAAGCAAATTTAAGGGACTCAGTAAGATTAGAAAAATGATTTTCTCCTTTGGGTCACGGAACACTCACATAGATGAAGATGGCTCAAATATCCGTCAATTCCACAAGGCGAGACAATCTACCCCTAGCCAAGTTAAGAAATCCAAACCTGTGCAAATATGTCATAGTGAAATATCGAGGCATCCATTACAATACACTAATAATCCATCTGCACACGCAAAACAGAAACCTTCCCATTCCTCCAGGTTAAGATCACACTAGTACCAACATCCAACAAATCATTATCACATCAAAAACCACGACCGGAAGCATAAACAACCAGAATAATAAAGAAAAATACATCCCCATACTATATACACCAACCAACATGTAAGAATGTGAATCGATACCTTCTCATTAATCACCAATAATATATATATATACAAAGAGATCCACTATTCTAGGCTATATTCTAGGACAAATATACATTCCTAATACATTCCTATATTTACACTGGTGGTGTTGACCAAGGAGTTATCTGTGGAGTTAACCTGTTCGGGTTTAACTCCTACTTTCTATCTGGTTTAACTCTTACGTTCTAACACTCCCCCGCAGTCGAAACGGAAGGTTGACGAACATTGAGACTGGAACGAAAGTCTTCAGACAAGATCAAATGCAGCCCCTTTGTAAAAATATCCGCAATCTGATAACGAGAGGGAACATGATGAACTCGAACCTCACCACGGGCAACCTTCTCACGAACAAAATGTATATCCAACACTATGTGCTTTGTACGTTGATGTTGGACGGGATTGTCGGTGAGATAAATAGCGGAGACATGGTCACAGTAGACAAATGTAGCCTTGCGCACCGGACACAAAAGCTCAAGGAGAAGATTTCGGAGCCAGCATAACTCGGCTACAACATTAGCGACGCCACGATACTCGGCCTCAACACTAGAGCGGGACAATGTCCCATGATACTCTTACTTACAATGGTACCCCAGCCAATTAAATAAATTAAGGCGAACTAAAATCCCAAATCCAACAAACACAAGGTGAGGCGAGCCACAAGCTACCTAAAAATAGTGCTACCCACACAACTGCTTTCGAAAGCTACCGGGGACCGGACAAATCCAATTAAGGACCTTTTATCCGGAACACCACAACGACAGCTTCCAAGAACAAACAATTAAAGTGTGGACACTACTAATGGACTTTAGACTCAAAATCCAAAAAAAACAACCTCAAAAGTGCTACCCACAGAGCTGCTTTCGCTAACAATGTTTTACTTTAAATCATTATTTCTAGACATAGTTACATTTGGTACCCCCACTAAGCAGTCACTTTGCATCCTAACCCAACTATCGCGAAAAATTACAAGTAACCCAGGTCACCATCCGATATTGACTCCAGCGCCCTCTCTCTCCTCAAAACGTATCAACCAGACAAGCCCTTAACCCTTTTATTTTTCCTTTTTCCTTTTTCTTTCTTTTCTTTTTCTGTTTTTCTTTTTCTCTTCTTTCTGTTTTACTTTTTTACTTTACCTGTTCTTTATTTTTATTAAGAAAATATTATTAAAAAAAATAAAAAAATGAAACATCAACTCCGATCGGAACTGTTCATCTTCTTCCCATTTTTTCTTTAATTTTCATTTAGTATTTATTTATTTTTCTTTAATAAAGAAAAAAAAAAGAAAAGGAAAATAAAATAAAATTGGGACTCATTTTGAAATTCAATTTTTGTAGTGGTTTGTTTTAAAATAATTTTGTAGATTATTTTGAAATATAGTCAAATTATGTGGGTTAATTTCTAAATAGTTTGTGTTAATATTGTAAAAACTAAAATATTTGGGGTACATTTGTAATAAATGAAACTTCATGTTGTTTGGATTAATTAAGAATTAGAAATTCCGACAGGGATGAAAATGTCATTTCTAGGGCTTAGAGCGTTGAAAGTCAAAGTCGTGGGTTAATCTGTAATTACGTTTATATAGCAGAGGAGGATTACGTAATAAAAAATATGGGTGGACTAATATGTAATAGCTGAAAATAGTAGGGATACCAAATGTAATAGCCCCTTATATTTATTTTCGTTAACATTATATCAGTTTGGTCAAATCTAATTTTAACCTCTTATGTTTTCAACCTTATTTCCTCTCCTCATATTTTCGTCTTCCTCAATCCTCAACAACAACTGATGAAAAACTGCAGTTCATACGTTGTGACCTTCCTTTAATGCACCATCTATAATCCATTATGCATTTGATGTAGTACAGTTCACCAGATGCGATTGGACAACACGTTTTTTCTTGTATTTGTGCTTAGGTTGATCAAACTGGATAAAAACAAACGTTTTATTCTTCTTCTTCTGGTTTTGAAGTAAAAGGTGTTGAAATTAATTAATGAAACTAACATTATTTGGTGATGAAACTAACATTTTTTTATGATGAAACTACCACTGTTGGTGTTGAAACTAATGAAACTAGCATTTTTTTAATGGTGAGACTAACTTGTTGGTGCTGAATTTAATAAAACTACTCATAACACTTTTTTATTATGAAACTGATGAATTAACGTGTTGAAACTAATGAAACTATCACCCTTTTCTCACGTGTGTCCAATTTCGAATCCAATTTTGAGAGAATGTGATGAAAATTTGGGAGAAAAATGATGAGGTGTAAGATTGTTGCCGCATGTGAAGTGTTTCTTGTGTTGGTGGACAGTTTCTGCATTGAGCAGTTTGTCAATTGGATATAATGGACAAACGTGTAACACTGTTAGCGAGAGTGACATTTTTTATAATGACACAATATACAATATTTTGAACATAATATGTAACTATCCCTTATTCTTTTTATTTGAGAAAAAATATGTTCAATTCAATTCAAATTTAATTTTGATTTGATTAATTATTTTCTACACTACAACCACATCTTATATGCTTATCAGTTATTATTTTAAGAATAAGTTTCATTCTGACTAATTTCAACCGCTTATAAGCTTGATGATATATTCTTTTAAATTAAACTGGATAAGTTGAACTTGAAGTTGGAAAATATGTATTTTACCTCCTTAATCAACCTCTCATTAAATTAAACTGGATTGTAGTTGCTTGAATTTGTAAACAATACGTCTACAATTTCTTTAAATTTTTAATTAGTTTATACAAACACTCATCAAATTTTATAATAATTGGACTTTATCAATTTTTTGTTAAATTAATTTACTTATTATTTTATTTTAAATTGGAAGTGTTGCAATTTGTTTATTGAATTTTCCGTTTAAACCAGTTTAAATATTGCGAGTAGCGACTATAGAAATCGCAAAGAAACGCAACCGTATCGAATCTCCCCACCCCCATCTATCATCAATTTAACTCGCTATCACAATTCTTCATAGCCAGGCACCGGAACCCCGTCCAGATTCATCCCCCTTCCATTTGTCTCCCTCAACGTCAACTCATATATATAACCTCTTCGTCTTCTTCGCATCACAACTTCATTTTTGCCTCTGTTATTCATCGGTAATTGTTTCCTAATTCCAATTCACACACTCAATTCTCGTTTATGGAAGTTTCGATTCTTCCGGCCGCCACTGTTATTTACTGCTTCTGTTGTTGTTGCTGTTGTTACTGTTAACTTTTTTTTAGCTCAATTCGTGTTCAACTTAGAGGTTTGGGGTTTCATTTGAATTGAATTGAATTCGTGTTCAATTTAGGGTTTGGGGTTTGATTTGAATTGAATTGATGGATTTGCCACATACGCCGTCGAATAGTGGCTTATCGCTAGGGTTTCTCTCGCACGTCTCTGCTCCCGTGCAGCCGACTGGTAATCGGAGCTCGAGGATCGTTGATGATTCCATTTCGTTCCAGATCGAGTCTAGAGCGGGTGAGCCGGCGAATCCGTTGCCGTCGATTCCGCTTCAGCTGATGGATCAGCAGACCGAGGATGGGAATTGTCTTCGTGCAGGGGATAACGAGAGTTCCAATGAGAACAAGGAAGTGGAGGAGGATGATGATGGGGAGAAGGATGTGCAGTTTCAGCTGCTAGGGCATCCCATGACTTTGAAGAGGAAGCGTGTTTGTGAGTCCGCTTCGTCTTCTTCGACTACTGTGTTGAAGGGATGTAGGGGTTCTTCGAGTGAGATGGATGCGCGGAGGAGGGCTGTAAGGTCGTGGGGGAATCAGAGCTTGCAGAATGCTGATCCGGATGTTTTTGGTATAATGGAGAAGGAGAAAGATAGACAGTATAAGGGGATTGAGCTGATTGCGTCGGAGAATTTTGTGTGTAGAGCGGTTTTGGAGGCCTTGGGGAGTCATTTGACTAATAAGTATTCGGAAGGGATGCCTGGTGCTAGGTACTATGGTGGGAATGAGTACATCGATGAGATTGAGACCTTGTGTTGCAGCCGTGCATTGACTGCATTTGGGCTTGATCCTGAGAGTTGGGGTGTGAACGTGCAGCCGTATTCTTGTACTTCTGCTAATTTTGCTGTTTATACTGGGCTCTTATTACCTGGTGATAGGATAATGGGGTTGGACACGCCTTCTGGAGGAAACACGAGTCATGGATGTTATTTGCCAAATGGGAGGAAGGTTTCAGGTGCATCGATATTTTTTGAGACTTTGCCGTACAAGGTGAATCCACAGACAGGGTATATAGACTATGATAAGCTCGAGGAGAAGGCCCTTGATTTCCGCCCTAAGATATTGATTTGTGGTGGTAGTGCATATCCTAGAGAGTGGGATTACGGGAAGTTTAGGCAAATAGCTGATAAATGTGGTGCAGTTTTGATGTGTGACATGGCCCAGACTAGTGGTCTTATTGCTGCAAAGGTGAAAATTCGTGCTATGACTTGTAACTATTTCCATTTATTTGATATTTATGACTTGTTGTATCTCATACTTATACCTGAACTCTTTTTGTTTTATGTTTATAGTGATATTTGTTTGTCTATCGTCTTTATTGTTTGTTGGTACAATGGAGTGTTACTATTGGATGCACTTTACTGGATGGAAGATGTTGTATGCACTTGTTTTCTTAATAGAGAATCCATGTGCATTCTCTCTCGGCATATATACAAATTTAGTATTGTCATATGATCATGGTGCATAATGATACTTCTTGTGGGCTGCTCCTGCAGTATTGAAATGTTCTTTGCGCTAGTCTTGCCATATAGTTCAGGGTGGGTTTGTACTCTGTGATGCCCTGGTTGACGATAGTTTGTGAGTTGCTGTTCATTGATATTAAGATTCAGTATCGAATGCCATTAATATAAATATATCATTCTTTTAATTGGGCAAGATTCTCATGATTAATGAATTCCTAATCTGCACTACATAAGTACATAGTTTTGTATTTTGCACTACATGGTTGTTTGTATGGCTTCAAGATTTTGAAAAATTAACCAAAAGGTCCTAATAAACTATATCAGATTTTGCATCCTAGCCACGTTATTTCTCTCTATGAACCTTTGTATCTTAACATTGTGTCAATGATCTTTGCCGAAGAAGTCCTGTCGTTCTAAGTCAGCTGAATCTCATGGTTTAGCTGCCTGGCATGTTTCCCATGGATTGTTATTATGCCATTTCTGTGTTCTTCAACTCTTCATTTTTTGTTTCTTTTCTTGTTTTTATTATCATTCGTATAGTTTAACAGTTGCACTTTTTATGTTTTACAGGAATGCGAAAGTCCTTTTGAATATTGTGACATTGTTACCTCAACGACCCATAAAAGTCTCCGTGGTCCTAGGGGAGGAATTATCTTCTATAGGAAGGGGCCAAAGCCCAGGAAGAGGGGCATGCTTTTGAATCAAGGTGATGGCTCTGATAAGTATGATTTTGAGGAGAAGATAAACTTCGCCGTTTTCCCGGCCCTGCAAGGTGGGCCACACAATAATCACATTGCAGCTCTTGCAATTGCTCTGAAACAAGTGGCTAGTAATGAGTACAAGTCGTACATGCAGCAAGTGAAGAAAAATGCTCAGGCTTTGGCATCAGCTTTGTTGAGAAGAAGTTGTAGACTGGTCACTGGGGGCACTGATAATCATATGTTGCTATGGGATCTAAGAAATTTTGGATTAACAGGTAGATATCTAACCTTGTGGACTTTTCCTTACCCAGTTTGACTGGCTATTTCTTTCGTTATCATCTTCATATCTACTGGTGACCGTATCTATCTTGATTCATATAATTTTACTTGTCATGTGGTTGTTAGATTACATTGAATTTAGCATGTTTGTTTTGTTTGGTGGAGGATCAGATGTACTGTAAACTGATGCATGAAAGTGTTATGCTTTGAGTGGTACCATACACAAGATCACTTATCCCTTTGTAAACAATAAGAAAATATATAAATGGAGGTAAATATCCAGACATAGCCAGTTGGTAGTACCTCCCCCCTCACCGTGTGGTGTATTAGTTGAGATGTACTAGACGGTGTTTCTGTTTGGCTGATAATTGATTCTATAAGATACACCACAATTTGTCAGTAGGAAGAGAAATCTGATTTTCTAAATCATGTTAATCTTTGTTACTGGATTACAACAATAGGTTTCCAGATGGATATTATGTGACATCATAAAGTTATCAGTTTTCGGGTTTTTGAAACTTCAGTGTTGCCTCACTACTTTTGTCTCTTTCCACATTGTATGACCCTTTCCAGATCGTTCTTAGTATGAACTCATTTCCAATTCTGTGCCTTGATAGTGTGCTCGCTTGGTATAGAATACTCTGCTGATCGAGTTACTACATCTGCTATAAAGTTATGCCCAAACTTAATTTTTGATCGAATATTTAATTATATGTTGACCTCTAAGCATTTGCTGATCTTTCTTTGTTTTTTTGGCACATAGGTAAAAATTTCGAGAAGGTATGTGAGGTTTGCCACATCACAGTTAATAAGTGTACAATCTTCGATGATAATTCTAATATAACCCCAAGCGGGGTAAGGATTGGTATGTCAACATTGCTTCCCTTAACATAAAATACAGCTATTTTACAATTGAAATTGATATCATTGGAGTTGAATTTACATTGTTGATAACTTAAATCTCTTTATTTCTGTAGGTACACCAGCAATGACATCAAGGGGTTGTCTTGAGCCTGATTTCGAGACAATGGCCGAGTTTCTTTTTAAAGCTGCACAGATTACAAGTTTGATACAAAGAGATTATGGAAAATCACCAAAATCATTTGTTATGGGGCTGGAGAGTAATAAAGAAGTACTTGAGCTCAGAGCAAGGGTAGAATGTTTTGCATCTCAGTTTGCAATGCCAGGTTTAGAATGAAGTTTTGCTTTGGACTCCTCCTTTCTGGGGATATTTTGTCTGCCCGTTTCTTCCTGTACATGGTAACATCGCTCATTCAATTCTTGTCTGGCAACCTACTTGATAAGGCCTTCCTGTCATTTACACCCCCCGAGGAAAGTTGGCTAAATCTCGGTTTGTTGGGCAGCTTGGTGACATAAAAATGTGAAATTGGACCTAGGATGGCTGAATCCTTGCATTCGTCATCCACAGTGAGTTTTGGTAAGGCATATGATTATTATTATATTATTATGTGAATTTATGATGGACAAGGGCGGAATCCCAATACTATCGTTTGATCTTCTGAATGTCAACTCGGTGTTCATAAGTTTTCGTATGTGATTTTGTACTTGGCTCTGATGTTATACATAAAATGGTTTTACATATTCATTATTTTTGCCTGTTGTTGAGTGCTTGGTGCAGATTGTAGCAATTTTGTCATTTACGTGGTAAACATTAGTGGCATAAACATTACTGCGTATCTATCATAGATGAAAAAAATATACTGTTTTAATAGAACACACATTAAACTGGGAGAGTTGTAATTACGAAGGTCTGATTGAAGAACTGAGTTATTGGAGTCTGCTGATATACCGTATGTGGATCTCTTTGGGAACCTGTCTGTAAATGAGCTTTGTTAGTAACTTGGTGGACGGAGGGAAAATGTGGATGGGGTCTGTGAAAGAATCTCTCTTAATCTAACGTTTCAATTTGGGAAACCCGATCTTTGCCAACTGTGTCTGCTATCTCAACTATTCCTTAACAAAGTGGAGATTCCCGAATGACTTAAAGTGAAATTGAAACACAACAGTTAAAAATTGATCTACTGTCGGGTAAACTTGGGGGATTGAAACCTCCATTACTAAACTAAATCGTGTTAAGTTGGACAAAATAGCAAGTGCTTGGCATGTTAAATGATGCAGGAGTATTATGTATGCATCATATTTGGAGATCTTGATTCATGGTACATTTACTCTGGTTACTTTCAATAGCGTGTTTAACTAACTATTTCCTTGAATTGTACTAGTATGTAGTATGAGTATTAAATAGTGTACAACACATACACTAGAAAAGCAAGAAGAATCAAATCAGGCAAGAAAAAAATGGGTGTAGATAATCAGCAAGTAACAGAGAATATTGCCATTGATCGGTCTGTGCGTAATGAATACCTTGATTGCTGAACAAGACAGCTGATCTCAAGCAGGCAGGCAGGCAGGCACTTTGACAAGCTTTTCATCATCGCCTACTTGGAAAGTAGTAAACGAACACTCAATCCCATTCGATTGCTTTCAAGAATCTATTTCTTCCCTTTCTTCAACCCACAAGTGTTGTCTACCCCTGATTCAAATACGACAAACATTGTACTAAGTTTCAAGCATCAACAACACGTAGGTGAGAGAGGAATGCATTTAACGGGTGCCAAAATTTTTTATCTATAAAGTTACACCGATAAATTTTTCAAAATATTGGAATAAAATATGCGGTGGTGTTTTTACGAGTAGATGTCAAGTGTGTATGTCTTATTATTGCACATACAAAATACAAAAGGACACGTGTATGTACCTTGTAGTTGCATTACAATTACATCTAGCCTGTAAAATTATACACTGTGATGTGTTTTTTGAATTCTGAGTTGTGGAAAAGCAAGCTAGCAAAGGAAGCAAAATGGCAGGATATTTAATCTTCCTCGCTAGATGGTCCCTGGTAAGTCTCTTTCAATGGCATATCGTTCGTTTTTGTCCACTTTCTCATCATTGTTCCATACGTGAAATCATTGCTCATTTTACTACTTACTTATAAACACAGACAGTCACAGACATACCTCTCCAAGAAAGATAGTATAGTAGTAGATCAATCTGACATCAAACATGCATCTCTATCTCACCCTTTTATTAAGTCTCTCAATAAAATTTCAATGTTTATATTTCTCTTTGTCAAGGTAGAGCTCATCAGTTTTACGACTACCCAGAATACAATCAATCTACTTTGACGTATCATGATGGTTTAATGTGTTGTACGATACAATACTAGTAAATCACATGGTACAAATGCGGTATAGCTATAACATTTGAAGTATCATGAGCCAGAGTTACCAACCGGTATGATGTATAGTAAAATAAAAAATCCGGAAAAGATCAATATGTTCACAAGGCTCACAGCCCTGTTGCTAGCATACTTTTAACTGTGATTGTCCAAGCAAGTCACTTTTGTCTGCTGATAAATCAGTCCATAATTTGTTAATACTACATACTGCTTTATCTTTTTAAGTTTTAACCTTTTTCAAAATTGGCTGGCAGATTTCCTTTTCACAAAACAAAACAGAACAAAACCCTCCTCGATTTCTTGAATGTCTTTTTTTTTTCCTTTTTCTTTTGGTTTAGTGAAATCAGACAAGTTAATTTTGGTGGATTAGTCATAAAAAGTTGTCTTCAGACTAGGCTGGCTGACTTCAAAAGTTTATAGTACTAATTTTTGCAATTAGTCAATAAATTTGTAACAAATTAAAAGAGATTTGTCATGTAAGCAGGAAGCATATTTCCCTTTTTTTCTTACTTACTTTCTGTCAGTGTAATCACATATCCTTTTCCCTTTGACAGTAGAAGCATCTTTTCCACCTTGTGAACTTCTCAAAAATTAAAAAATCACAACCATAAAGTTCTTTAATATCATGACAAATGTATTTTCTTGTCTTAGATCATCAAGCCTTTCCAAAATATCAAAATTTGAAATCTTACCATAGACAATAGTGGTGCAAAATCATACAAAGTACGAGTAGTTGACTTTATCTTAGCCTAATCCAATTAAGTTGAAATGCGACCAGTTAAGGCGACTGATTTAAGAATAGCTTATTAAAACTACGGTGATTGATTCGCTACCAATCACCTTATCAACTATCAATCAGCATTAGTTCATTTATACGAACATACCGGAAATTGATATATACCAGATGAGGGATTAAAGAATATGTTCCTTCTTTGATGCAAGTGTTTACTTTCTACTAAAGGTAAATAGATCAATGTTGGAAACATATTCTTCTTGCTTGATTCTTTCTTTCCTTGAAAGAAAGGAAGAAAGCAAGAGAGAATCAAATTCTGTTCCATGAAGATTTTCTCCCATGTGTTGTTCTTAGAAGACTTGTACTCAAAGCTTAAACATGATATATATAAATGCACAATGCTTTAACATGACAACACAAAGGCAAAGTAGAAACTAACATCTAACTAGTAACAAAGTAACAACAAACACAAAACTAATCACATCTAGAAGTCATCTCTAAACATCCATCATCATCACCATCATCAAGTTTCTTACAATCTACTTCATAATCAGATCACCTATGAGAACACATGTCCAATAACTTCTTCCTACCTTCAACAATTTCATCAAAGAAGTCATCAAGTTGCCCTATGATACCCTCAGCCCCACATTGCAAAGCTCCCAAACAACTCTTCAAGTTTTCAACTTTGTCACCGATGTCGGTTTCCACCCCGTACTCCATCGCACTCTCCATCTCCATTTTCAGCTCGTCCAACGAGAACTTAGACGTTTGCAGCTCGCAGAGAAGGATCCCTGGCTGCATTTCCATACAGCTAACCGTGTTCACCACTCTCTGATGCAATGTGGCTGTTGAAACTGCAAAAGCCGAACTAAACACTGAGTTTTCGTCGTATCCACCTTGGCAGAAGCTAGTTTCAGGCCAGCAGTACACTAGTCCACTCAGCAGAATCACCAGAAGCAATGTACTAACGTTCCTCATCGCGTATAAGACCCCTCGAAAACCGCTGTATTTGTTGAACTTTGATTCTGCCATCACATTCTCATCAAACCTTAGAGACAAAGCTTGGAGTCTTGTTTGTGCTATGCTTTTGTTTTCCTCTTGAAGTGCTATCATTTCCCTTTGGCATCCATTGATTGCTCTAACAACCTGCCACAACAACTTTTAAGCTAATCACTTATGTGTCCTAATTAAAATACTATTACTAAGTCACAGTATAACAAAAAGACTACTTTTTTAGACTCGGTTTAGGTAATAATTTTGTAACACTAACCTGGCGGGACATTTGCGCGTTTAAAACACGATGATTATCGAGCGAAGTGGCGATATTAATGCCCGCCGAGTAGTAGTTCTCCATGCCAGACACCCCTGATTTCAGAACATGGCAAGCATCCCAAAGCCTGGAGCTTTCGTCCATGTACTCATCGAGCCATTTTCCGCCAACAGGCAAGTGTAGCTTCTGGATCAGAACCGTTAACTGCGAATGGAAGGACCGGAGAGAAGAGAGAACATGTTGGAGAAACTTGATGGACATGAAGTTCTGAGTGAGGAAAAGGTGATCAAGATTATCAAGTTCTCTAGTGAGGAAGTTGTAGAAGCCATTGACAGAAGAAGTACTCATCATGAGAAGGCTTTGGAAGTAAGATATGTTTGAACTTGCTGGTTCAGTAGTTCTCTCTTATAGGGAGTAGAAATGCAGAAAATGTGAAGTATGTTTTAAATTTTCAAGAAAACACACAGGTTTTAATGTGATGTGTAACAAAAGGATATATGTTTGTTGGGAGCAATTATGTTTCTTTTGCTTTAGAGTGGAAGAGATGATTGAGAATCTGGCAATTTGAGTTGTTTAATAAGCATGAAAAAGTGATAAGGAAAAGGTTGAGAAGGACATAGAGTAGATACAGTGGTATTAACTCCAACTATATAAACACTTTGTGAGTTGGTTTCATTTCATATATCATTATCATAGAGTACTACTACTACTACTGCTACTGCATAAATAGGCCTAGCAGTTTTTAAATTTTTTTTTTTTTTTAAATTTGGTATTGCATGTTCAGTGTGATAATGAGATTCTGATATTTGGTTGACTGAGATTCTTTTTGCTTCTAACACTTCTCATGGTTCAATTTTGATTTGGTTCTAGAATTGAGTATTTCTTGGACTTTTCTGGGCTATACAATCCCATAAAGAATGATATATATATCCATGCTTTAGCCTGCTTGTTTGAAGCAAAGGAATGATGAGATTCCTTGTTTTTATGCTAAATAGGATTCCTTGGAAATGTGATTGTTTTTTTATATATTGTGTGCTTATATTCTTAGCATCTAACCATGCAAATGCAAATCTTGTTAGGCTTATCTGAACTTTCTTAATTGGTTATTCCTAATCTCAATTACACAGATAGATTTGGTTCCCATAAGAATCTTAACTTTACTTCATCCTAAACGCAACGTAAAATCGCATTAAATACGCGAGTTCTCTCGTAGAACTTCGAATACCAAAGTTTTCAAGATATCGAATGTTGATTTGGCGACACGATCTCGAATTGAACACATACACATATTTTTTTTGTTGGTAACGAAATCACCTGGATTTCTCTTTATCTGAAAGCAATTAGTAACAAATTCATTAAAGAAAAGTGAATATGAACACACTAAAGATACACCTAATGTAGAGCCCAAAAGACATCCTTTGGCAGCTCTGTTATATAATCTTTGAAAACAAATCTTTTCTTATACTTCACTATTAATTTTATGTATTGTGGGGTACAAATGATTCTTTGCCAACGTTTGTTGCAATTTCCAGCAGAGGACCATATCTTCTCAGGAAATTGCAACCCAAAGTTGCACTTTTTACCACCAACTTGTTTAAGTTTTATGGACATCATTTTCTAGGACACTCATGCAAGGAAGATCTCTGTTTTGTTGAAAGCTAGCTTGGATGAATCAATTTTTAACCTGGGGTTTGTATATCTTTATTCTCTTGTATTGGTTCAATGAGGACCATCCTAGTATAATAGATTAGGCCATGCCAGTAAGTTACATAAATTACCATGCAAGTTTAAGTAAGGCATGATTCATTGTGTTGCAGTTTGCACATGTACATCTTGATCGATTTGGAGAATTCGTAGGTAGACCAGGTATACAACTCATCATATGTTTAACTTGACGTCGGTAAGATGATAAATCCCATTTAGTATTTTGTACGGGTTCTGTACCTACACATACAGGCTCTATCGCCTCGTGACCTAACAATCGCATGTAATGGCCTGAGTTGGTATGTGCAAACGCGACAGTCACGAAAACTCATAGTAGGTAGAGTTGTCCACTAGTTTATGTACCCACACTTCACAATGGAAATTCTACTCAAGCCATAATGTGAAAACATGCCACAATATGTGCCTTGAATTGAAGGGTCCTAGTTGCACAACCAAAATGGCATCCAACATTAGAATCCACAATTATGCCAAGAGATACTCTCTGAAACCTTCTGCAGCATGGTTCCAAATTCCACATATACCAAAAGCAACTGGTTTGGGACCCATTTTTGTCAAACAAAGTGGCTCAAATCTGATAAAAAAAAGTACCTTTGATGTTACTAATTTCACATCAGACTCTTAAAACTGTACTAGGGATCACCTGGGAAGGATTGGACACAATGGCAAGTCCTGAAGGTGGAGCTGCATTATATGGCTTTCAATCAAAGTCCTATCAGAGAAAATATGCATGGAACCATGAAGAAAGAATCATACTTTTTTCACCAAGAAAGTCATGCTTTATGGGTAGCATTAGGACTTCCATACACAGGCAATTTTGGGTGGAATTTTCCTCTTTCCTTCTCCCACTCATGATGGTTTCGTATCGTTTCCATGATACGTCTTGCTCGCCTGTATACAGACCTAAGGGGGACGTTTCAAAATATGTCCTGAAAAGTGCGAATTCCAAAGGATATAGAAAGCAAGAGTAGAGGGTAGTTGCATGTTTTAGTTCTTAAGTGACATTGTCATGGTTTTTCTCCCAGTTGTTCAAATCTTGATTTATGTTGATTTGCTCAAGGTATTGTTGCATATAGTGGAATCTGGAATCTCAACCATAGACAGAACAGTCATTATCTCTAATGAGTTCAACAGAGTCAACAACTTGAAAGTGACTCAGTAATGCATTTGTGGCATCACATCCAGGTTTTTGACCTGTCAAAACATTAATCAGAAAGCTATCTCAACAACTAAGCTATTTATAATCATAGTGAACTTATTGGAATCTAATGACAGATCAAGATTAATTACCTGTAATTCTTTAGTGCTCAGCCAGTGAACTTGGTATTCATTTCTGTCATTCAATGGACATAAAACCTTGGAAACTAGTCATAAATGAATCATAAACAGCACATTAAGCTAGTGCTTTCAAAACATTATGCAAAATCTGCTTTTTTAGTGTTTTGAAATGTTGCTTTACTTCTGTCTCTCAACACGTAAAGCTGGCCGAACATCTGGTATGATGTTCTATATAGTCATAGTTACACTGATGGAAATAAGTGAGGAAAAAAGCTCGAAGCAAAATCTGATCTATACGCGATTAGAAGCAACTGCTGATTTTGCTCTCTGTTTTTTGAACAGCTAAAGCTGATTTCTTAAGCAGCTTCTGCCTACTGTCAAGGTTCATAGTTCATAATAAGCATAAGTTGTTCGCTTCACTTGATAAGTTGAAATATTTTCAATTCATCCTATTTGGATCATATACATTCAGAAACTCAAACACTAATATCGTGTGACTTTACATATTAAATCAAGAAATGAAGCTATATATACACAAAATTCAACCTGCTAATTTTCACCTAAGCATATCTCCAGAATCCAACTGCAAACCACTAAGTGCTGGAGAGATACTAAAAGCATTGTGGCTTCCTTGGAAAAACGAAGGATGACCAAAAGGCGTTGGCCTATCTGGAATAGTAGGAACCTCGATATCACCTTCCAACATTTTCAGCGCGTCAACGATAGTTGGCCTCAAGGCAACCATGACATGAGCACATAGAATCCCTACCTGCACAAACCTCTCCATGATGCTCTTTGGATTTGCATTAGACGAATCTTCATCCGTTAGGAGAGAGGCATCCATTACTTTCTCCATTTTACCAGCCTTAACGAGTGACCAAGCCCAATCTGTGATTAAAAACGCACGAGGAGAACCTGATGATAAATCAAGAGCTTTTCTCCCACACATAATCTCCAAAATGACAACTCCGAAGCTGTAAACATCGCTCTTCTCAGTCAACTGCCCATAAAGAGCATATTCAGGTGCCAAGTATCCATGCGTTCCGGCCACTCTAGTAGTGAGATGAGATTGCCCTTCTCTGCTTTGCTTCGCCAATCCAAAATCCGCAACTCTTGCTCTCATGTCAGCATCCAACAAAATATTAGTCGCCTTAATATCTCTATGATATATCGCCGGCTTTATGCCATAATGCAAGTAAGCCAATCCTTTCGCCACATCAAGAATTATGTTCTTCCGTTGTGGCCATGTCAATGGTGTCCTTAAACTACCACTTTCAAGAAACAAATGGTCATCAAGATTACCATTAGGCATGTAATCATAAACAAGGTATCTCTCACTTTCTCCTATCCCATCGTTTTCAGTCACGCAACACCCTCTAAGCGGTACCAAATTACGATGCTTCAAGTTACTTATGATCTCAACCTCGTTACAGAACTCGGCATTCCCCTGAATATCCGAATCGATGACCCTTTTCACCGCAACAACCGTCCCATCGCCTAAATTGCCTTTATAAACCATCCCAAACCCTCCTCTCCCTATAAAATTCTTCGGCGAAAAATTATTGGTAGCTTTCTCTAGTTCTTGAATCTTAAACCATATAGAAACCATAGTAGGCCTTCTCGGCCTAGAACCGGTCTCCTCATCACCTCTCCTCCTGTATTTCCTATCCCACCAGACATACAATCCAATCAAACCAGATATCAACAACACAGTAATCCCAGCTCCAACTAGCCCAAGAAAAAGAGACAAACGCCTCGTATTTGAAGAACCACTACGAGAACCAACTAGTGTAAGGCCAAATATACAAGAAGCAGTACTAATGCTCTCAGGGCCTAACTGATTAACAATCCCAGCAGCATACAGAATTGTGAAGTAAAAACAGTGAGTGGAATGAGAGCTATTACCATCAATCCCAGTCAAAGCTGTGGAAACCCTAAAACCAGCAGCCACACAAGCATCACAAGAAGTGAGATCACTGAGGTCTGATCTGCAACCAGCGTCCAGCTGAGTTGATGGGCCAATCCTGTCAACCCAATCTTGGGTGGATTGGATTGATGCACACACATTTGGTGAAATCACAAACTGTGAAGGATCAAAACAGACAGAAGTTAAATTGGGAGACAGAGACAAAGCTGTGAGCTTTGACTGGAAATCAGAAAGGCAAGAAATGGAAGTGGAGACATTGGGGAGCTGGAACTGAGAGGTTTGTTTGAGATGCTGTGAAAATGCAATCCCATAGAGGGAGAGGAGTGTCTGGCAGCAGCTTCTTCTACTGCTAGTACTTGAGCTCCTGCACTCAGTTGTGTTCCATGGGATGCTCTGTACATAATCAAGATTCATGGGACATGTTGTGGAGTTTGCTGGAGATTGAGCTGAGACAAAAAGGGAAAGAGACAAAGCAAGAGATGATACAATCAAGAAACTGTTTAGTTTCATGGTTGGTGATCTTTGTTATCTGTTTCTGTTATTGCATCATAGGTGAAGGATAAATAATGGGTTTTTGTGCATCTATGCATCTCTGATGAAAGTTCTGGGAAGATAGGTAAGGACTAAGGAATTTGAGCAATAATCTAAGCCAGAATAGGATAAAGATGTAACAGTAAAACGGGTCAAAGATGCCAATTTGGGAAATGGAGGCGGCTATTGTTTTTTGGTGATTTGGAGGTGATTGGCTGTTTTTTAACTATAAAAGCTGTCAACATAGGCTTGCTGTTTGAAGCTTCGCTGTGAGAGTGATGGTATAAAGATGACATTTATAATCAAACTTGGTAACTTTAGATTCTTGATACTATTCTTGTTCTAGAAACTGGAGTGTCAGTTGGTTGATCTTTCTGTTTGCAGTGAAAGTTGATTTTTCACACAAAGATTCTTACTTTAGTTACAAACAACTAAATGCTCTGTTTTGACTGAAATCTGTATGTATGAATCTGTTCATAAGCAATAAATGCTCTGTTTTGACGGAAATAGAGTAGAGCTTTCTCTTCATCAACTGAACTCTGCATTTTACTTGAAAACCCAGAAAAACTCTGCGTATAGTGTCTACTGTGTTTGCATATTGTGGGTGCATGCGATCTTACCCCAAGCAAACCGGCAAAAATACGCGTAAGCCTATGCTCGTTGCTAAATTGTGTCAATTCTAACCCAAAACCAAAAGTTCCCCGGGATGAAGAAAGTACAAGTGGTGGTAAATTGTAACTAGCCTATGGGTTCTTCTATTCCAGGCCATAATCAAATTTAGAAAGCCGAGAGGCTAGCATGTATAAAAAAAAATGATTTGAAAATAGAAAAGAAGTTTATCCAAACACATTAAACAATCCTTGGGTTTTACTATTACAATTTTGCTTCTATACTATATTTGGCTAATTATGTCTCTACCAATTGTCTGAACAAGAAAACCAGTATTCCTCTCCATTTCAACATATTTTCCTTGGCTTCCTCTCCATCTTTTTTTTTCTTTTCTTAATCTCTGTAAACCTGGTTTTCTCTCGCTTACAGAGTTATCCCTATCTCCCTCATGGGAGATCCTCCAAAAACACCAACACAAAACTTTTACAGCATTCTTGGCATCCCAAAGAGTGCGACCCTAGCCGATATATGTAAAGCATACAAATCTCTTGTGCTCAAATGGCATCCTGATAGAAATCCCACCAACAAGGCCGAGGCAGCAGACAAATTCACTTCCATCGCTGAAGCCTATAGGGTAATGTAAAATGTCACGCATCATCATAATTCAAATGATTGAATCAATATTCATGAGAATTTTCTATAATATGTTGTTCAATATTTCAGGCTCTAAGCATCAAGAAAAGAGAAGATGAAAGTACAAACAATGGAGATCACGAGACGAAAACACCAAAAAAGAATGGTAAAAAGGATGTTGATGAACTCCAAATCTCAAACCCAACGCTCCTTTCACGTACCACAAGCGTGTACAGCCCCTTGGCAAGCCCAAATTCGTCAACATTTAGAAATCAAGGAAATGCAATAATCCCTCCATCTATGGATTTTTATCCCTTTTTTCCAGTGGGTGGGGGAACCACTCCTGGGACACCGACAGAAATTAACTCCCTACCGAAAGCAGCAAGCAGAAGACTCTCAACCCCAATTCTTTACTCCCAATCTGCCGCTAGGAGAAAACCACCGGCCATTGAGAAGAAACTTGCTTGCACCCTTGAAGAGTTGTGCCATGGATGTGCTAAGAAGATCAAGATCACAAGGGACATCATCTCAAGCTCAGGGTATGAAAGGAAAAACTATTACCTAGACACTGGTTGCAAGATACATTCGTATAAATTAACAAATAGTTGCATGAAAGACATTAACTGGGACATATATGCTCAGACTCTAAGACCCCTTGCATACAGAACTAGCCATCAGATATTTTTTCTTTCTTTCATATGACAGGTTAATTGTTCAAGAAGAGGAGATATTGATGATAAAAGTGAACCCTGGGTGGAAAAAGGGAACGAAGATCACGTTTGAAGGTAAGGGAGATGAGAGACCAGGTACCCTCCCAGCTGACATAATATTCATCATTGATGAGAAAAGGCATCCGATATTCAAAAGAGAAGGAGATGATTTGGAATTAGGAGTTGAAATCCCTCTAGTTCAGGCTCTCACAGGATGCACAATATCTATCCCTCTATTAGGAGGAGAGGAGATCAGCCTATCTATAAGCGACATTATATATCCGGGATATGAAAAGATCATACCAGGAGAAGGAATGACTAAGTCAAAAGAAGATGGTGTCGGGGGGGACTTAATTCTAAAGTTTCTGGTTGAATTCCCCAAGAGTTGACCGATGAAGAACGCTCGGAAGTAGTTAGCATTTTAGAAGAATGTTCTTGACCATCGGATATATCCATTTGTCTTATACTCATGTTTATTAACATGAAGCAGAAACTTGGGCTGTCTGGTAGCTATAGTAGGACCAGACTCGTATAGAGATGTATATACATGCATCCTAGAAAATGTGAAGCTGGAGATGATTGAATTTTTCAGTACAAAAAAAGGTCCAGTCATATTATGGCATTGAATTTCAGAGCCTAAAGATGTTACGCTCTTTTCCCTTCTTAATAGAGAAGATATAAATGTCTATGGCCTTAAGTAAGAATCAAATGTTTCACGTATAAACCCCAAGATTGTTTTCTTAAAAAAAAAAAAAACTATGACATTTGATGCATTTAGATGAGAAGTGTATTACTGAATGATTGAATGCCATACCTGAAGACGAGTACTAATGCTTTCAAATCTAATGTTTATTTTGAGATTTGAGAGTGGCGTCATGGAGCTGTGCTTTTTCCCAGTGGACTTTGTTTCTTAAGAAAGGGAACTTCCACTAGTGACCCAGCAATACCTTCACCAACAGTCACAGAGTCTCCCTCGGAAGCTGTTCTACTCTTGATATATCCTAATCCAAAAGGCCTGGAACCATTCCTACCGGCTGTGAAGCTTGTCAGTCTGCCAACCTGCAACATTAGTCTACCGATAATGTAAAGTTTGATAAATTAGCGTTATACATATAGGAACACATACAGACAATGACATTTTTCATGCATTCAGGTAGCAATACTCCTGAATGTTATGTTTTTCCTATTTTTTAAGAAGGGTCATTAATAATGTCATAAAAAAGTGCAACATTTGAACTTTGACGATTGAGAAAGATCTCTTGAATGCTAAAAGACAAAATGGCTTGACGCAATCGAAACATAACACTGCTTGGTGACATTGTTTTCAAGAATGAAACAGTCACCTTCTTTCCATCAACTTTGATTACACTGCCTGGTTCTGCTGGAGATGATAACCGAATCCCCCATAACTGCTGCTTGATCCCATCATATGTTACAAGTCTAGCTATGGTCTCCTGTCCTTTATAACACCCTGAAAGGAAAACAGCTTTAAATAACCATGACATTTTTCCTTTTCAATATATGTGCATGTACGATTAGGGAATCGGGAATCCTGCCTTTATTCAGAGAAATGGCCCTCCAGAGTCCAGCCTCTAAAACATTAAATTCATCTGTCAATTCTTTCCCAGGAGCAGGTCTTCCTGCAGAGTCAAACATGTTATGGTTACAAAACAGAGCTAGGCATACTTGACGCAATATGTTGCTTGAAATCAACCTAGTAAGAGAAGCTAGTGACTGATGAACGTATCAGAATGCAAATTAAGCACGAAAGAAGGATATCCACGACCTTGAAGAATTCTCAATGTTTCCAAAACCTTAGAGCCCATTGGAATAGCACCCTGGCCCAGAAGTGCCTTCCAGATAGGTCCAGCAGCAGCTGGAGACATCATAAATGTATACCCTTCTTCGGAAATGATACTTCCTACGGCCACAGTCAATGGCATCTCACCAACCTGCACAAAGCCACAAAAAAATGAAAATTCTAAGTGTCGGCAAAATGAAAAACTAAGTATAAACAATGCGTGCACTCTGCCCGAGACTATTGGTACTACATCTCAGCTTGCTAAATGAAAAGCAGTCTCTCACACATTATCTTCTTGTACTGCCTGAACTGTACAATGTTACCAGGACAGTCGATGTTGATAAACATGCCATGCGATAAATAAGATGCAGGAACAAAGATGCACATGATCATATTCTTTTAACATATATGGTTTCGTTTATTACACTGTAATGCTTGTGAGAACCATATGGTAGCCCAATAAGATCTCCAAGATTGAAGTCCTCCACTATCTGTCTCCAGATTATAAATCAGAGAGAGAAAAAGCGTGTGAAATGGAGACATAAGATATGAGCAATAAAGGAAAGGCCATTTAACCCCTTTGCATAGATTCATACTTTGCTGCTTTTAGGTCCCAATAATGCAAACATGCTTGTCTGTGTAGTAATATCTTGAATTTCTACCTTGTCCGCAAAAAATATGTACCTGCATAAGAAAGATGCAGATTGTGAAACCACGGGTTGTATATCTTCCAATCATATGATGCAGTAGATGTGATAATTGTTCCTAAACAGGTACACTCTTTAAGCTTTTGTAGCAACTCAGCATCTCCGTGTTACTCATTTGAAACCAGAGGGTGACATAGTATCCCTTTCAACATAACTAACCAAAATTAGTTTGATCGCAAATGACTAATCAAAGGACCAGAATTTATGGATGAAATATTTTCATTTTCTATATTGTTTATTCTACCATAAGAGTAAACACGCCAACTCTTCCATCGGGGATGTTCTCTCTTTCTCTCTCTCTCTCTCTCTTGGTGGGGGTGGTGAAGTGAAGGCTAGTGCTAGGAAGGAACTCATACTGAGGGGAATGCAAAAATGCAAGAATATCAAATGGACAGAAAAAGTAACTGCAAACTGACAGAAAGTATGTAAAACATACTTCTTGAGCATCTCTGTTATGCGTTCAGACATCATCGGGGAGACCACCAGCAGAACTGCATTTTTCTGTCTCCAGGTAATGTACAAGTAACAAAAATGAATAAATGGCGAACGGGCTTTATATGATGCAATATTGAGTTTCTAAGGAACTAGTTTGAAGAAATAATTTAGGATTACCATGATCCATGCATGGGATATGTCAATTGTTCGGGCAGTTGGTGTCACGAAGACTGTATCGCAACCCTACAAGTATTATTCCGTGAACTAGTATGGGTACAAAACTGATTAAATGAGGGGGGTGGGGTTCCCTACTATGCAAACATACCAACCTGGCCATCAGCAAGACATTCAAAGTTTGCAGTAGTTTGATTATGAAGAAACTGAATACGATCTTCCCCACTGACTTCAAAAGAAATCCACCACAACAACAAAACTAATTACTACATTAAAGAATGTTATAAAATGTCATAAGTACTGCACTAAATTTAACTACACTTCAGAAATATGTTTGAATTGTGCTACATTATGCACATTTGAATTTTTTTGCAGTTTTTTCCTTCTTTTTCTTTTTTCATTTTCCTTTTCCCTCTCTCTTTAATACCAAAAGATTATGTGTATAATAATACAATTACTTCGAATGCTAAGAATTTTCTTTCCATCTTTCATTAATCCAACAAATTACATCTTCCAGCTGAAATGATTTATGTAAGACAAAGTTAATCGTATACCATGCATACTTTATAGCACGTGTAGTTTCACTAAGGTACGTGTTTAATTACACTAGTGTACTTGTATGCTTATATAGCATGATATAAGTCATAAAGCAGGTATCGATTTCTGGGTTTATTTTATCCTGAAAGAGCCCATGGAATTATATTCCATTTATAAGGAAAATTATACGGCCAAGTGTTGCATTCCTATGATGCCAGAATAGTTGATTTCACTATCAAAAGCTTAAAACTTATACTAGAAGCATCAATATATACTCCCATAAGTATTATCCTGTCCCATTATTGGCCACATTATAATCTTTGCGATTCATCGAAAAGATAGAGCATCATCAAAAGACAGTATTTTTCTTCGCACAGAAATTTGAAAAAATAAATAAATAAATAAAACACTCCTACCTCTAATCCGCCCATAATCCGAAAGATCCATAACCTACACATAAGAAAGAAAATGAACTTTTAAAGGAGCTATGAATCCATCAAGGCAAAAAATAACAAGTATTGTATAAGCATAATTAAAGCAGCGAACCAATCTATAAGCAAACTCATATTTCAGAGAAAACCGATTAGCATACATGAACTAGAGCATGCTTCGTTTTAGTGATATATACAGATCTCACAGCATAATGTGGTAGCCAGGAAATGATATATTTACACTACATGACCTTTATAGTCTTTGTAGAGCAAAATTAAAGGTAAATAAACGTTCCAATGACTGAAGTTACATTGAAAAGGAAAATGACAAGACTCGGAAGTCATCAGACCAAACCATGTACATACCACAGCACCATTCTCAACGGCATCCAGTGCCTCATCATCATTCTCTAATGCGTCTGTTGCCCCATACCCTGCTCCAACTACTGCACTTGTTTCCTGAATACATTCGAAAAAAAGAAAATTTGACTTGTCATCATGATTGGAATAGTTGCTCATAATTTAAACAACAGACAGTTGACAAGCCATAACTTGATCTCCATCAAACAACTCTAAATTCAAAGACCTAAGACCTCAGTAGACAGCAATCATTTCCGTAACGTCATATATACCCAAAATGCCATGAAATAAATACAAGAACCTAGTTCATTGCGCTACATAAACATAACGGCTTTTACCGAACCTAATTTATCGAGTTCATCAAACAGTAACTCCAAATAGACAACTTCTCCACACGGATAAGCAGAGATGAATCAATTCCATTACCTAAAAAAATACACGCAAATCAATTCCGTAACATCATATCTTCAAGCAAGTAACTGAAATTGACAACTTATCGACACACATAAGCAGACATGAATCAATTCCATTACCTAAAAAAAATACACACGCAAAAGTGACAAAGTAGAGACGAGAACTTCGTTGTTCATCGAGCTACATAACTACTTATTATTGTAGTACCTGCTTAAACATATTATTCATCAAACATAGTTTTCAATCGAGTAGCTCTCCATATCTACATTCAGCAACTTAATCATTCAAAGACTTCACTCCATACTCAATAGACAGCAATAAATCTCATATTTTCATTCTAAGAAATGAAGATGACGATCTAGTTCATCGAGCTACATAAACTAATTGTTCCACTGCATAAAACAATTTCATCATCAAACAAGCATCATAAAGTTAGCATTGAAATTGTGTGTGAAGGTGGAAAAGAGCTTACGAGAGGATCATCATCGAGGTCAATTGGAGGAGGAGAGAGGTCGAAAGGCAGCGAGGAAGCAGCAATTTGTGATAATTGCTGCTGCTTTATGTTATTCTGCTTCGTTTGGAGTGAAAACGAAGCGTTTTGGAGCTCCGTTGGAGATGTCGAACTCCGGCGAATGAAAGCCCGAGGGGCGGCGGTGGGGAGGAGGACCGGCCGGCAATAAGACATTTTTGTCAGGTTTTTACTGTTTTGTCCGTTAATTGATTCGGATAGACCAACAAGTATAAAATTCAATACACACGCTATACGCCGTGAGCTTAATATACTAGAGCAGTGTTTTTTTTACTGTATTTGCAGATGGGACTTTTTGACATTTTGCGAATGCACTTGGGACCAATTTGGCGGAGGACGTCGAGTTAAGGTACCAAAATTGCTATTTTTCCTAGTTCTCTTGATTTCAGCTTCTTAATTTTAGAGTTCACCCGCATCTATTTGTACTGATTTGAGCACTACATAGAAAGTACTCACTATATCCCAGCTCCTACAGGCTCTGTATAATTAGTGTTCTTTAGGAAAATGCCAGATGAAAGTTTCCTTGCATTCTATATGTCTTATAATTCTTCCATCTTTAAAGAGAATGGCCTGAACCATGGCAGTCGTCGTCGGATAATCTTGCAGTTTCTTAATGTTAGAGGTCGAAGCAGGCAAGCCTAAATGGCAGGTGAGAGCCAGATATCTTTTTTTAATAATCGAACTATTACAAATCTAGTAATAAACTATAAACAATCCCGCACTTGGCGAGAATTGAACGTATGACCTTTTTGTGCCATAACACCTCAGTCTAACCAATTGAGCTAGACCTCATTGGTTTGAGAGCCAGATATCTTAGCAACACACTAATCGCACATCTTTGTTTGGAACTGGTAAGTATATCAAATTATCAACCTAAAGGGGCTAGACGTATTAATTGATTCGTGACCTAAGGATAGCAAAGTTCGTGCAAGTGATATGATGGTGGTAACTTGATTTTGCCTGTGCAAAAACGGGAGCACACAACATAGCCTTCTCATACCCCCATGCCGTCGCTGATAGGTGAAGCTATTGATCATTAAAAAGTAAAAACTTCCCTTTATCAGCCAGAAACATGCAGTTGATCCTACAAAACAGTTGGGTTTGAAAAGTTCTTACTGTAGGATCTTCTCGAGTGAGTAGAAGAAGTTTTTTTATCGACAAAAATCCTTAGGTATGCTTCTGCAAGAACATAGAATTATAGAATAGCTTTATTGAAATTATTGTACTTGAATAGAGCTAGTGCAGGTTTGGGAGATCCTGACGAGTTTGATCAATTAAAGAAAAACAAATGGTAAATTTTGGTTAACATATTATAGATAAATAATACTCCTTTCGCACATTAAACATTACTTCGTCACATCAAACATTATACGTTATTTTGTCATCGAACAATTTTGTACTAATTTTTGTTTGGCTAAGTTTCCAGTTCAGCTCTCACACAACTTGACATATAGATTGTGGAATATGGATCGCTAAATAAAAGAGAAAATAGCAAGGAAAAAAAAAAACTTACGGGTATGTTCATGACGACTCAAAAGACCAAATTAACAGGTATTTTTTGATGTGACGGAAGTTTTCCCATCTATTGGAGGGGGATCATATCATATGGTATTTCCCATCTAAGCAAGGTATGAACTCACGGTGACGGATATAATACCCTATAATACTCTACAACGAACCCCATACATGCTGTTCATGGCGCCAAGAACGCATCAGTTGTAAGGACCTCAAGCTGCTGCACCCACTGTTGAAGAATTTGCCAGCGGATTTCTTCCATGGCCAATTAAGGTCTAACTGGGAACTCTGTGATCTTTGATAAAGCTCCAACAAAAATGAGATTGCCATTTTAGTGAACTATGGGGGTCACACAGGTTCTAATTCTGTTAGCAGTCTATTTGCAGTAAGCCAATGCAATGGTAATATCACCAACACCAATTGCTTTTCTAAGAAGATAACCAAATCAAACAAACATGGATCTCTCAAATTCAATAGCAAATTTGTGACCAAAAAAATAAATAAAATGCTGGATATCTAGAAACCAAAGCTCATTCAATGGCAAAACCAAAACCCTCTGTATTTTATATGATATTGTGATCCTTAGTCCATACATCTCATTTGACAAATTGTCATGACAAATAAATACAGAAAAACCCCTATCAACACCTCATTGCACCCTTATGCAACACAAAAACTGGACCGACTTGCTATGCTCAGCTATCAAACAATCATCGCATAGCGACAGCCTAAAGAATTTGACACAATTTGACTAAAAAAGTATGTAGAAGACACGTACCAAACAAAAGAGTACACACAAAATTGAGACTCAGCCGCAAACTGGAAGACACAGACACCAGCCGAAAGGAACAGCCTATAGCTAAAATCTGCAGAATATAATTAAAGTCCAGCATTAGACACCCTAAACCCTATGCAGGAATACGAAATACCATGATAATAGTATGAAATACAATGATTGGAATAGAGTTAGGTATTTATATACCTTTCTGGGACCATATGATGATCCTCCTATAGATGAGACAGACACTTGAGGTTCCAAGAAGATGTCTTTAGCTTTGATGAGAGATCGCAGCTAGAGCATTGGCATGTGCAGGTGAAAGATTAGCCAATATAGGTTGCATTTGTTGGCCATAAATTGACATCAGGTGAGAGAATGCCCTGCCAATGTGCGCCTTAACTTCAGCAGTTTCAGTTGGGGATGCAGCGACTTGAGCAAATATATTCACCACTTGTGGAACAAAAGAGAGTATCTGCACAATGAAGAAAATAAATTATTCTTGACGAGTGGGAAAATTTGGACACAACCATGGAGATTGAAGCATTAAATGATACTAAAATGAAAACATGACTTCAAAATTGTTTAGCTTATGTAAGTTTGAGTACCGCCGAATTAGATGACAAAACAAGGGTACTGATGCATCCATAGACAGTTGTTGACTCCTCGAAATCCTCTTTCAAGGGAAGTGCTTGCAAGAAAACAGGAAGCACCTGAAAAATGAAAAAAAAATGAGAACTTATTGGGAAGAGCGAGATATGAAGTAAAAGATACACAAGTAGAAGATCAACTTGGTTCAGAGGAATGGACTCTGGGTTGGACATGATCATTCTTGCTACTGCACCGGCAGCATTGTCCATCACAGCACTGTCTGATTCGGCCTCCCCAAATAATGGAAACAAGCGACCTAAAACATCATTATAATATCTATTGCAAATTTAAGGAACACGGAGTGAAAGAGAGCAATCTCAGAAAGTCTCCGCAAGAAAGAAATCAGTTTCAGTTGCTTTATTGTCGGCCAAGGAAATGGACCGAAACCAACATGAAGATGCAGGCAGAGGTAAAAATCCAAAAGTTCTTGCATGTATTAAAACATTTTGGAAGATACATCTGAAGAGTTACAGAATTTTTTACAAATGGACTTGTAAACTTGTTTCATCTTATTGGCATGCCATTATTTCCCAATATTTTATGAAAAATCTTCCGCGGTACAATTACGAGAGGAACATAGGTATACGAGTACTTTGACTGGTAAAAGGATACTTCAACACAGAGCTGCCACCATTCTTGCACAACTCGCCTGCACAAAATGCTGCATTCCTCCTATTGGTTTCCTCACGTGATCCTAATTCTTTTAGTGCAAGTTGCATCACAGCCTGAAAAAGGTAGCAGTATCTCTTAAATATGAATTTGTAACTGGTAAAACACTACTAAGTGGAATATTTCTAAAATATTACATCGACGTAGCCAGCAATTGGAGCACCCATATGCTGGGCAACTTCTGCAAGGGTGGCAACGACCATTGTCCTATCTTGTGGTGGACGCGATTGTTTCTGGGTACCAAATCATTAGAACTCATAAGAACCACATAATAATAATAATAATAATAATAATAATAATAATAATAATAATAATAATAATAATAATAATAATAATAATAATAATAATAATAATAATAATAAATAAATAAATAAATAATCATAACTATGCAATGACATTCTGAAAGAAATATCTCATCTGAGAGTCTAACATGAAAGTATTTCATCTTATCTAGCAGTACAAACACTTAGGGAGGTCGAATAATCCAGTTATAATACTTCCCTAACACATTCATCAAGCTATACAGAGAGAGACCAGGAGCTCACTAACCGCAAATTTCATTAAAGGCTCAAACATCTGAGAAAAGATCGGTGCAAATTGAGCACCCATTGCCTTTGCAAATGCCGGAAGAAGATCAGAAACTGCATCCATGAGCACTTCATCATGCTCAGTATCTTCCTCATCAATCTCACCATCTGATTCCATCTGCTGACAAGCAGATTCCTCGCGGAGTAACATTAAAGTCGCTTCAACAAGCCGAGGCATATCTAAAGCCAAAAGGAGAAAATATAACCAGATTCAAAGAGTACTAAGAAACAGGATGGATATGCAATGAGACATGAAAGTTCAATGAGATACAAAAGAGCAGGTAAGTTTGACAACTTACAAGGTTCCACAGCCATGTATCCAAAATCCTTAATGATCTCGACTGTACTCATACAGGCTTGAGCAACAACTTCTTTGTCATCATCTTCGGTCATTGTTTTAATATAAATGTTCATCACGGTGTCTATCAACAAAGAAACCAAAAGCAACTTAGTCATGAACTTGATAAGGAAGTATCCTGAACAAGTAAGCTGTGATTTTAAAAAATCATTCTCACCAAAAGCTTCTTTTGTTTTCTCAACTCCTTCCTGCAATAGATATGACATTAAGAAATCTAAAAAACAATGGATCTATAACACAAATGGATGCACACATCAAAGCTTTATCAAAATAAATCACCTAATACTTGTCTAATGTCCACACATCAAAGCTTATCAAAATAAATGACCTAATGGCTAATACTTGTCTAATGTACACACATCAACAAGTTAAGTTTCCTACATGTAATGAACTGATGCTACATTACTAATGGAGGAGAGAGGAGAGAGGAGAGAGGAGGGGGGAGAGAGGAGGGGGGAGGGGGTTGCAATAGAGTGGTTTTCCAGCAAATAAAAATGATTTTTTTAAACTTACATTGTGATTCTGGATAACTGCTTGCATGGCTGTCAAAATATCTGCCAATGACAAGTAAATCAGACGTAAGAACCAAGGTCTAACATTAGTAAAGAATTGTAGGTCAAAGTCAAACAAAATGCAGGAACATGGGGGGTCAGAACAAGATGCAAACATAATGTTTATGCCAAGAAAACAAAAAAAAAAAAAGAAAGAAAGAAAGATGTCCAGATAAGCTAAGTGTACCTATGTGAGATTTACCACATACTTTCTGCTCTTAATAAAGTTCAAGACTTTGGGAAAATCGAAATATTTATCGACCATTCTGGAACAAGAACAATAACAAAGGGTGCATGGACTATAATAAAAAGGGGGCAAAATAAACATATGAACAGGAGAATTCTCAGTAACAAAGACAGGCAGAGCCAATACCACTGTCCGAACCCATTACAGGATGATTAGCCATACAATATATCAAGCACATTGAAATTATCTATTACTCACGCTTCAGAGAAGTTATTGCTTGAAGCCTAACATCCTCATGGAAGTATGTCGAGTGTCGTACTAATATCTTCAAGCTTTCCTCTACGTATCTGTAATACAAATTAAGGTTTCCAAAAACATGGGAGTTTCCACCAAGATTCAACACATACTCCTATATACATATACACAGTTTAGAGGATACGGCGCAAATGAACTCTTTGTGTGCTGGGCAAATAAGCCGAGAGCTTGGGTAGCAGCTGCTTTTTCATCCAAAACTCCAGTTCTCACGCTAATATTCCGAACACTTGGTTCACCATGTGCTTCATCATCAGATGATACACCACCAAATCCATTCACATTTTCATCGTCTGAATCATCAATATCCACAGCAGAACCGTCATCAAGGTTGCATGAGGAGAAAACCAGGGGGACCACGTGGGGTAGGTACTGCAGCATTATGCCATGAACACATTAAGATATCATATGCATGTACACGAATACTTATCCACGGAGTAAATGTTACCTGCGCAAATCCATCTCCCAGAAGTTCCACTATATTACTGAAGAATCCATGAGTGTACTCTCTGAGCTCACTATACTCCAAGCCAAAACCCTGAAATTCAAATCCCTAAATCACATATCTAAGATGATACAATGGAAAATAAAGTCGTTCAAGCTGACTGAAATATTACAGTTATTGCAGCTTCGATGAAGGCAGGTAAAATGGGTTCCATGTTTGCCCTTCCAACAGTCATTGCAACTATTCCAGCCAACTCAGTAGCCCTTGCTCGTGATCGGAGGTCCTCGTCATTCGTTAGCACCATGAAGATTTTTACCAGCTCAAGAACCCTTTCCGCATATGGAAGAAAAGCTTGTTCTGCAGCTGTAGCAACTGAACCGATGGCAGACTACAAAAGGAAGGCAATGTTTAGTGATATGATCAAAACACTAGATTACTAATGCACATGCATTAAGCTCTTACCATGCATGTTTCTTGCAAATTACGCGGACTACTTTGTACGGCAGCAAGTAATTTTCCCATTAAGGGATCCAGGAAAAGGAGGATTTCGTTGCCCATGTCCTCACAAAATGCTGCCAATGCATAATATGACTTCTCCTGATAAGATGTGTAATGTGTGGTTAAGCATGTAAAGAGGAAATGTAGCACACCTCATAAAATGATCCACACATTTCTTACCTTGACTTCATCAGATGTATCTTCCAAGGCATTTAAAATACAAGGAAGAACAGTCTCGTGATGAAATATTATGTCTGGTTGCAAATGCTCAGAGAACTGACCAAGTGCAAATGAAGCTGCTCCACGCACCATTTGTTCAGGATCTCTAAGAGCTCCCAAGACAATTTGAAGAGCAGGTTCCAGCTTGCCTTTCATCAACTCCAAACAACCTTCTGAGATAATGCCTAAAGCAGTAACAGAAGCTTCCCTGAATTTTGGATTCGCGTTCTGGCTACTGACAGAAGCAAACTCAAAGACAGGAGAGAACACTTGCTTTGGGAGACTTATAGCCATTGTATCAATAACTTCTGCGGCAGCTCTGTCCGGTGACAGATCATCGTCTTCATCTCCATTGGTTGACTCTGTAAGTAATGGACACATAATTTGCAGGATTGGTCCAACCAGCTTGTACTTTTTTAGGGAATTTGATTTAAATTTCGCAAGCCATGAAATTATTTGAATGCCCTAACATATAGAACAAACATTGTCTGTCAGGATAAAATCACTTCAGGCAAACATTCCAGACCAGGTATATTTCATCCTAGAGATGTTGCTAACCTGATGTCGCGTACTAGATTCCAGATTAGGACTTGAACAAACTTCGAGAGAAAATTGAACAATGGCTTTGACAGATTCCCCGAGAAGAGGAGCAGGAGACTCGATTAGCTCATCAAATATCTCAAAAGCAATAACAGCAATATCCTCTTCACCAGAAGCAAGGCATTGCCTCGATACATTTAAAATGCTGGGAATGAACTCTCGGAACTTAATCTGCAGTAGAATAACAATATATACCATGTCATGCAAAAATCTATAGACCACTCAAGTACTGGCTGAAAATAAATTGAAGCCTAGGATTTGCACACTTAACTGAATATGCATCCACATTAGTTTAGAAACTACTCTATGTACAAGACAGCCAAAATGTAGCCAAGCTACACTCAGATCTACTGTCTTGTCTTCATTGTTTGCCAGTTTAGCTGATTTGTTTTAGAAAATGTACTATGTTGTGTGTTACATAGGTCACTCAAACTATGGTTCAAGCTTGATATCAGTAAGATTAAGTTTAACCATAAAACAGACAATATATAATATATTATTCAATCATTTGCATTTTCCATCTTCTGGTAATATATTGTAAATGCTCGAGTTCCTCATCCACTCTCTCACAAATGAATGCAAATCCGTGCTTGATTTATAACAAACTGAACAGTGCAGAGATAACTAACCACTTCTGTCTCATCATGAGTGAACTCCAAAAATGAACCAACTGCTCTGGTACAGAAAAACAACATTTTGTAAGGGTTTTTTCTTTTCTCAATTATCTTTATTGAGAAAGAGTGATACTATAAAGAAAAAATTCCAAACAAACATTACTTCAGCGCTGCAGCTCTAACACGATTACTTGTCTCGTCTTGCAAGCACTTCAGCAGTAGAGCATGCAAGTCACTGAAATAAGGGCGAAAGGAATTCCCCACTGTCTCCGTCAAGGAGCTGAAGAGTATCAATGCCACCTAGTACCACAAAAGGCAAGAAAACTTTATTAAATTTGAGTGCACACACACACACCAAAAAAGGGAAGTAATTGTATCAAAACATTGAAAACTGGAGTACTGTATCAAGCAGATATGCATGAATGGAACCCTTTACACGTAATAGTATTCACAAAGACATGAGTTTACTATATAGAGTCTAAAAATATAAACAACTGATCACCCTCAACTGCTCAGTCAATAGGTGAGTGAACTCTATGTTCATGCCAAATAAAATGTGCAGTGGCTGTTATCAATGTATATGATCATTACTAGAGAAGCATTCCCACATATTAATCAGCTGAAAATTACTACAACTAAACCAACTACTCAGTTAAATCTTGCTTAATATTATCCCTCCCTCATGGCTTGAGAGATTGATATATTCCATTAGTAGTCATGCAGGGAAACTGTAAATGTCAGGACCAGCAGCCCGTTTGAGTGATATATTACAGTCAATATAGCTTAGCATATTATTTATTTTTATACTTCCCTTCAGAACAAGTTTCAGCCACAAATGTTAGGAAATAATCAAATATAGTAAGGATGCAATAACAAACAAACATGCTGAAGTTTGACATGCATTTATACCTGTCACTTCAATTTAACATGCATTAGCATATATTTGCAATTTGGCATATAATCTATGTAGTTATGGAAGGGTTGGATGTATGTTTCGAAGCTATTATATTAAAAGGTTTTTAATCAAGAACTATCTTGTGTTCTTTTGTTACTACCAGTTCGCCTAGGAAGGTGCGAGAGGAAGGGAGTATTGAATAACAGAAAACTACAAGAGAATAAGAATAAAAAATTTAATCTTTGGTGTCTACCCTATCTTTCATCGGGTTTGCAACTTGACACGTGTTGACTGTTGAGTGAGGTAAATATCATGTCTTGAGAAAAAGAAAAAAGAAAAACAAAAAGGAAACGAAAGAAAAGAGTAAGCAAAACGATGAAATGTGTGTAGCGAATTAACGATCACTTCAACAGTTAAGATGCAATGCAGTCCAATCAAAACTTGCAACTAAATATAGAGGGGAAAACATACTTCTCTGTGTTCTTCCTGTGCACTTTGACTACATTGAAACAGAAATGGCAACAGATCAGGCCATTCTCCACCCGGGACAGCGTATTTCGCAATAATACTCACCACATTCGCACTGGCTCGCCTTACTGGTGGACTGCCAAAGTGATAAGTCCAAGAGTTATTTTAACCATTGAGCGACCAATGACATAGTATTGTGACAGTAACAATCCATGTACATCCTAAACTGAAGCAAATAAATGCTTGATAGAGAACATGACATTCCCCAGGCTTAACACATATCAAGAAATATCACTAACTACTATGGTATATCCAATGAATAGCTAACCTAATTAATATACACAGAATTTCCAAATCAACAACTGCATTGGCTCTTAGGAAAAAGCAGAGGAGGCATTTAAATTGCTTTCATGCAATCGAATATCATTGGAGGAAAACAACAAAGATCAAACATATCAGCAGGAATCTACAACAACTAATTCAACTCGGGAGCGCGAATTCGATTGAAAAATTATCTAGAGAACATGATTATATTGTATTTATACAATTAAAAAAAAAAAAAAACAAGCGAAATTGGATAGGAATGAACAAACATTTCATCTAGAGAACTAGATAACAATTATTCAAAACAAAAAACGCATAGGATTACTACGAAATGAATAGCATCATTGGCTGATAAGATCAAACCTGTGCTCCAATGTGATGCTTTCAATCAATGACTGCTTAACGAGCTGCCTGAGCTGAGGCGATAGCTTGCTCCAATGACCAGTAATTTTCTTCCTGAGCAACACGGCGGCGAGCTGGCGGACGTTAGGAGTCTTGGCCGTGCGGAGGTGGTGGATAAGGGCCGGAACCACCTGAGGGTCCTTGGAGAGGCGCTTAATCTGATCCTCTGCCTGACGCCGTGCATCGTTGTCCGGCATGAGGAATTGGATCAGCAGAAGCTCGAGTGATTGCGCCATTGGGACTGACTCTGTCTCTCTCTTCTGTGGGTGGGTGATGAGAGAGAGTGAGGCGGAGAGAGATGGTGGTGGAGAGAGAAAGTGCAAAACCCTAAGATTTTGGTTTTTATACAGAGTGAGGGTTTTGACGGCGGTCAGTTTTTACTTGCCGCGACCGTTGTCGGCACGTGCGGCTCACGTGATAGAGAGTTGAAAGTCAAATTACATTTTGGTTTCATTATTTTCTTAGTTGTACACTTCTAGTACCCGAGTTTTATGTCCTACGAGTCTAATCCCAAATTTAAGGAATGAGCTTTGTTATGAGATCCTACTCCCTTTTGTCCCACCAAATATACATGTACAGGTATTTTCTACAGTGTTTTCAATAAAAAAAAAATCAAAAAGAAAAAGATGCAGTCCACAAAATATCGTAATGATATTTTAAAGAGAAAATATCACGATTTAAGCTAGTTGACACAAATAGAACAAATTTGTTATTGAAAGCTAGCACAGGTTACTTCTCGGCCCAAAAGGCAAAACAAGTATATGTTGTGAGACTAGTGTTGTTATAAAAGTCGAGCCTAGTAACACCGGGCTCTAAAAACACTCAATCCAAGCCTAGACCAGGCTCATTATAAAAAAAGAAAAATCAGGTTTGAACTCGAATTATGTAATTTATATTTGAAGTTGACTTGTTTGGCTCGAACAAGCTCGAATCGAGCTTGTGATAAAAAATAGAATAAAAAAAATACACATGTAAAGTCGAATATTACACATTTAAACATTTAAGATTACACATTAACAATTAACAGTCTAAATAATAAAGTCATCAGTCTCACACTTAAACATCATATCAAATGAGTCGAGTTCAAGTGCATCCCTTGGTTAAAATGACTCGCCCAATCACACAAATTGTGGATGTGTGACAGGAGGAGTAACTTACTACGGAGTAGCTAAGATTACTTAATCTAGAGAAGACCAAAACTTTGAGAGGGTCGGTTTGGTCCAGAAGTCAACTTACTAGGATTAGAAAGTAATTTTCCCGTAAACTATCATTATCATATTTTCCCTTCTCCAAACGGTTTCACGTTCCTCTAGGTCAGTTCTCGATTCCGATCATTCACTCCGCCGGTGACCTCACTATGAAGAAAAGGACCTTAATATCATGGGGAGTTGCAATCGTCTGTTTCGTTGTGCTGATGCTCGTCACTCCCTCAATTCCTCAGTCTGAAGAATACCACGATTTCGCCGATCAACGCACATATTTAGGTGTTACTCTTTTCCGCCAGTTTACTCTGTTCTAATTGCAGTAAATTACTTTAATCCGAGGTGTAAAACCTAGATAGTATAGTACGCGTATATTGTTATATATATGCATCTGTATTATTCATATCTGTAATTTGTTACTCAAGTGATTTATGAGCTTAAGCTGCTAAAATCAGCTCAAATTTGTAATTACAGTGTTAATTTGTAAAATTGAAGTGGATTATGGTGTTAAATAAGGGCCAAGTTCATAAAATCGAAGTGGATTGTGGTTATAATGAAGCGTTATGTGTTGTTAAATAGCCTTGTTGATTCTGATTTTCAGGAATACCGAATGCATTGAATGTGATATCGAACTTTCCCTTCTTATTGGTTGGTGTAGTAGGGCTTGTGCTCTGCTATTATGGGAACTATTTCAAGCTAAGGTAATAGGCATGATGAACTAGTATAGAGATTACTGTAGTGAATTTGTATCGTTTACGGTCATGACTTTCCTTTTTCTGTATGTGTGCATCAAAGTTTGCCAGGTGAGCTCTGTGGCTGGACATTCTTTTTCATTGGAGTGGCTGCTGTTGCTTTTGGATCATCGTACTATCACCTTAAGCCTAATGATGCACGCCTTGTGTGGGACCGATTGCCGGTGAGCTTTTTGAACTGGCTTTCATTTTTGTGTTTCCCGTGTTTTGTCTATTCTGTTGTCCTCTCTCGGTGTTTGACTCTTTAATTATGATGTTTATAGATGACTGTGGCGTTTACGTCTATCATTGCCATCTTTATCATTGAGAGGGTTGATGCGCGTAAGGGCACGATATCCATTATACCCCTCCTCTTAGCGGGTATCGTCAGCATATTGTATTGGAGGTAAGGCATTCCTGTTTATTGGTCAGGAAGATATTATGCATCTCTAGTTGATGGCTGAAATATAGATATTGCAATCTGGCTAATTGGCTAAAGAGTAATGTGCCTAATTTTCTGAAATATGGTTCTACTTTGATATGGCATTTATTTTCAAAAAACAAATTTAGATTGACTGGGTAAGCAATAATTTCTCGATGCTAACTGCACTTGTATTTGTTGTAGGTTTTTCGATGACCTGCGCCCTTATGCTGTGGTTCAGTTTGTGCCTTGTATTGCCATTCCAGTAATGGCTATTCTGTTGCCTCCCATGTATACACACTCCAGTTACTGGCTTTGGGCTGCAGGTTTGTCCTGTTCATGGCTATAGTTGTTTCTGCTATGACCGTCCTAATATGTTGCCTGAGCTCCTTTCTATTTGTTTCAGCATTTTATCTCCTGGCGAAGATTGAAGAAGCAGCTGACAAACCCATCTATAATTTGACTCACCATATTGTGAGTGGGCACACAATCAAGCATTTATGTGCAGCTATGGTCCCTGTTTTCTTGGTTCTTATGCTTGCAAAGAGAGAGATTACAGAAGAGAGGTACGTGCTGTTTCACTTTGGGTGCCTGTTTAATGATTCATCTGGATTCTGAAGCTAAGATAATAGAACATCTCAGTGCTTGGTTGTTATCACTACTCTCTAAACCTTGGTTTGATGCGTCACTTACATTGTTATGAATGCTTGGTTTTACCTGATGTCATAGTGTCAGATAGAATAGCCTCTAATCAACCAAAGACACTGGTTCAGATGTTGGGCACTCTTTAACTGATTTAGTTCCAAATTTTGCTAAAATCACCCTGCAAGAGCTTTCCGTTCTCAGTATCTTCCTGAAGTGGAAAGTTTGTATCAAAATTCTGTAGTCTTTTAGGATATACCATAGAGGCTGTCACAGATGTCTATGTCCTAAACTTGATGACTAAACATTAATAGAAATATCGGTCATATGTGGTGACTGAGTGAGAAGCATTGCAATTAGCAACTAATGAACAAATTGTCTAATAGTTATGTCCATCGACTCACTTCCTTTCTGCATTACAAGTTGACATCTGATTGTCCAACTCTCCTTAAAAGTTATAAGAAACCCATTTGAACTTGTCATGCAACCTTGCTCTGGGTTAATTTTCTTTCGACTAGCTGATGCTGGAATTACATTCCTATGTACTCCAGTGATATCCCTTCCACATGGGATTTTGAGTTTCGAGACACTGATGGATCACTGTGCTATGCATTAGGTCTTTAATGTACAAATAGTTTGCCAGTAAATTCTTTTCAGTTTCTTATTTATTTTTGAATGCAGGGTAAGTTTGCTACACATATGGAGGATATCTTGGACCAAGTTTAAAGGGAATGGCACCAAGGTAGAGGAAGTTTCTTCTATTACTTATTCTAGTGTTCCTGTAGAGGAACCATGATCTTGTATAAATAATCAGTCCCTGCGGGGTAAGTACTCTGATAGTATAGAAGATAACACGCACAAAGCATCTTATAATTACTTCAATAACTCATACTATTTATTAGCTTGTACACCATGTCAGACACTTGTGTACAACCTAAATTATGTGTATGTCTGATGTCAAATTATTATAATACGGCTATATGCCACTTTCTTGTGATTGAGGTCAATGTGATCGCAGAAGGAGATGTAGTGGTACAGCGGACTGAACACCACAGTTCGTGGGGATACTTTCAGTATTCAGGCTGTCTATCCTGATAGAGGCAAGGTTCTGATAGGGAACTTTTTGTAGCATGTAAAGTTTGTGTTCTGTATTCATGTAGTCTGTGCCCTGTGGAGGAGAGTGTTCTGTAAATATGCTACTTGCTGTGACTGGAATAAAATAGCTTGCAGTTTCTTAAAGTCTTGGATGTTCTAAATGTTGTTTCTTCTCCATGGGTTGGTTTTCAGGTTTGTGGATCATTTCAACGTACGGTAATGTTTCTATGATGTTAAATTCTGTAGCTCAACCTGTTCCGAAAAATGAACTATGATATCACAGGTCTGAATCTGATATTCTATAATTTTGAAATCCAAGTCTATCATATAGTCCACCATGGAATCATGCATGCATCTTTGGGTTGGGAGTTACTTTGTAATGTTGATCCTTACATTAGACAGCAAGAAAGAGCTGCAAGCAATCACAGATTGCAATGTGTTGCATGCATACAATTTACTTGAATTCACTCTGCATCAAACCCCAATTCCATTGATCCTCTCAATGACGCCAATAACCCCATGTATCCCAAGCTTCCCATCCCCATTCGCCATCATCCCCATAAACAGCTGCTTCGCCAACGCTCCCCCTGGCAACGCCACACCCTCCTCCTCGGCAATCCCCAAATCTTTCACCATATACTCCACATAACCCCTTGGAGTAAAATCCTTCTCAACCATTCTCCTACCGAACAATTCCATCACCTTCGACCCTGCTGGGCCACCACTCACTGCCTCCAGAAACCTCTCCTTATCCAAGCCCGCCTTATCCGCAAGCACCAGACCTTCACTCAACCCAACCAAATTCCCAGACGCCATAATCTGATTCGCCAACTTACAGCTCTGCCCTTTCCCAGCACTGCCCATGTAATTCACTCTCCCTAACAGATCAAACAACGGCTTCGCCCAATCCACAATCTCACGGTCCCCACCGGCGAAAATCGCTAGTTTACCTTCTGTAGCTCCTACATCAGCCCCCGAAACAGGAGCATCGATCGAATAACAACTCCTGTCGAGGGCAGAACAGTAAATTTGCCTTGCGAGAGATGGATCGCTGGTGGTGTGATCGATTATGACGGTGTTGGGGTTCAGCGAAGGGACGAGTGTGTTTAGAACGAGGTTTTTTACATCGGAGGGACCTCCTATGACGGTGAAAATGACGTCGGAGGAGGTAGCAAGATCAGCAGGAGTGGCAGCCAGTTTGGCACCGAGGTTGAGGAGGTCTGCGGCCGTGGAAGGGTTGCGGGTGTAGATTGTGAGAGAGTACCCGGCGGAGATTAGGTGGGAGGCCATGGGTTTGCCCATCAGGCCGATGCCGATCCAGCCTATGCGGGTTCTTGCCGGGTTTACTGGTGCTGGGTAGTGAGTGTTCATATCGGCTGCATGTACAGAGAGTAGACTGCTGTTTGAATTGTACAGAGATTGAAGAAATGTGCATAGAGAGTGAACTAATAATATCTGTCAAATAAATAAGCGATGGTCCCTTGTGATGCTTATTTTAAGAAAGGTGAACTTTTTGATGTCAGAATCTAATTAATGTCCAACAACAAGGCAACAAAAGTCAACATAAAAAATTCCATTATGCACCGAAACATTTTGCATGTTTTGCAAGATGCACTTGAACGTTTATTTTATTCCATTTTATACATAAACCTTTCAACAAATGTTTGAAGTTACACAAACGTTTAACACTGGTAAGTTTTCCGTTAATTAAACTTTCATTTGTTCCAAATTACACACCAACTTTTGCCAAAATTTTCAGATTACACAAAAAATTTAAAAAAAAATTCACAATATTCACAAAAATTATATTCAATACCAAATCACAACATTCACAAAAATTACATTCAATACGAAATCACAGCATTCACAAAATTTACATTCAATACCAAATCACAACATTCAATACCAAATCACAGCAACACAGATTCAACATCCTTCACTAGACTTCTCCTGAAGAAACTCAAATAGAAATGAACTTCACCGGACTTCAGAGCACATTTTTCCCTGTCCAGGCTGAACCTTTTTCAGCCATACACCTTCACTAGACTTCTCCTGGAAGGTACACTCAAACAAAAAGAAAATTAACAGAAGATACTTGTTATTAATGAGCCACTTGATAAATACTCGGGATTCTAGTTAGGCTTGGCACAACTCTTCATATTATAACTCATATTTTCGAACATACCAGTCCATCACCATATCAAATTTCCTTCATTTCAACTCATTAATTTAATCCTCGATCCCACCACGGGTACGAAAGAGCAGCAATCAGCAAACATCCCTCCATGTAAATCGATCTCCTCCACTATATTATTCACCACCGTCTTGACAACTTAAACATAAAGATAATTCGAGTAATTCATCCTCCCCACCTTCATCTCTCTACAATCAAATCAAATCAGGTAAAATGCATATAATTCCCCTATGTTGTTCAAAATATGCAAAACACACCTTTGTGTTTTATAAATTGCATGAAATCTTCTTGTGTTGTGATAAATTATGCACATTCTCTCCCAAACATAGCATTCTATCAAAACTGACTAACACAATTTAATTTGACCACTAAAATTAATACAAATTGTTTCTAAGTTTCAACAAATTTTATATTTACCTAAATTTTATAGAGTAAATAGGATGTTTGTATCATATAGAGGGATGTCATAACAAATAAGTCCATCTCGCTAACAATATATCAAATCAGTCCACTTTGCTAACAACATATCAAGTTGGTCCTTTTTTTCTTTTGTGTGTGTGGATCTCAAACTCGCTCCTCTGCTCCTCTATCTCTTTCTTTCCTTTTTTTTTTCCAAATCTCAAACGCTCTCTTCTACTCCTCTATTCCACTTCCATCGACCTCTTTCTCCGCTCCTCTCTTCCTCTTTCTCTTCAACATCGATATTTTTTTCCAATCTGTCCTCTAGATTTGGATTCTACCATATTCATCTATACGTTTGTTAGAGCACAAATTTGTTGATATTGATATATTTGTTGATTCTTTTTTTTATTTGATGATAGAGTTGGTGTTGGTTTTGGAGATTTGTGGCACTGGTAGTGGTTATAATGGTGTTTGTTTGAGGTTCAGGTACAAATTTGTTGATATTGATATATTTTTTGGTTGTTTTTATTTGATGATGGAGTTGGTGTTGGTTTTAGAGATTTGTGACAGTGGTAGTGGTTATGATGGTGTTTGTATGAGGTTCTGGTGGTGTTGTTGGAGGTTTCGGGTGGTGATGTTGTTAGGGGGTTGATTATGCAAGGCCTAGTAGCCGACAAGCAGTTTAATTTTCAGACTCAGTCACTTGGTAAATTTCTTGTGTACGTTTTATTGGTAATACTGAAATATGGAAATTCGTGAAAATGTCAAGATTATATACCCATTCGGGAGAAAAAAACTATATCAATCTCATGCCAAACTTATATATGGAAATTTGTGTAATGTCCCAAACGGGATCAGATTTTTCCCAAATACCCACCCCTAGACCTTGTCACTCCAAACACTATAAAATCAGCCTCTTGGGTAGTGACTACTATCAGCTGCCCATTGTTGAAAAGACATGTTTCGAAGATTGTTGAACCACATCCTATATCGATTGAGATAAAGTTCGAGAAGGTTCTAAAAACAACATATAAATTGGATAATCTTTTTTCCTTAATAAATGTTTTTTAAAAAGATAATGACCCAATTGTAATAGCAATAATTTTAAATGACAAAATTCCCCTTCCACCATGGTCTTCAAAAAGATGTTTACATCCATCTAAAGTCAACTTTCGCAATGACTTTGGAAGAGGGGGGAAAACAACACCCCCAAAAAATTTAACTTTTATTATTATTATTATTATTATTATTATTATTATTATTATTATTACATTCTTTAATTTTGTTAGGACCTTATACCAAAATTTAAAAAAATAAACCATACACTTAACATTTAACATATCAGGAAAAAAAAATACAATCAACTTCAAATACGAATTCCATACAAATTTCTAATTTGATATGCGTGCTATTTTCTAATCCAAATTTGAGCAACCACCTCTTCACTAAGCTTTGAAACAATTTACATCGCAGAGTGTCTGCAGGTTCATGAGAACACAACTTTCTCTTGCAATAACATTGGTCTAATCAGTTGCAAGAACTGGTAAAGTAAACTCGATGGGTACATGTCTAGAGAGTGGCATCTCCCATACCTCAGGTGGTAAAACAATGGGTTCAATTGTAGATTCTAAAACATGGATGTTGTAGGAAGAGGTTCTGAAGAGGTAAAATGTTCGTGGATTCAGATGGTGATAACTGCATATATCATAGATGGATATCCCACAAATTGCAATAAGTACCTTGATGAACGAATTTATTTGTCCAGATGAAACTGGATAAGTCAAAATCATCAGAAACTCTCAGAGAGAATTTTGACAAAAGAATGGTATGCACATCGTTAGAGTTGGATTCCATGCCAAGAGTACGATCATTCTCGACTATTCCATTGTATAGAAATTTGTGTCCCAAGATTTCCTTAGGCATAGATCATGCATGTAGAAGATCATGAATTCAAGAACATTTTATTTTTCCATTTGACCCTCGCTTGTTAACTTAAATCAAATTTATTTCAACTAGATCAGTTAGATACTTCATTGCAGAATCTTCTAAGCATTCGTCTCTGATTGGTTCTAGAAGACCTTCGGGAACCCAATATATAGTTGATCATACGAGAGGCATTACACGCATAACCCTTTTTGTAAAAAAATGCCATGTGAAGAAAACATGATTAAGATACAGCGGTAAATTTATAACTTAGAGATAGTATCTTTAGGCACTGACGATCGTGTTCAGAATGTTGGATTGAGATTAAAGTTTGTGAAGCATCCTCCAACAATTCAATTGTCATGTCCAACTTTGTAAGGTGCCCAACAATGACGACAATTGCTAAAGCAAGCCCTTAGCAACTAATTGCAATCCTCCAGCCAATGTCCTCCAATGTAACAAGACAAACACCATGTGAAAACATCTTCCTTTCGAGCAGGTTCCAAACTTCCATCTTAATCTAGCTAAATACTCCAATTCGTATGGATCATATGAGCCAATATGTGAAGCCACACTTGGAGACTAGTAGTTAAAATGATACGAATGCAGTTACCATATTTGGGGGGAAATATTCCTATTTCATCCCACACCTTATTATTCCAAATAGCATCTATCACAATAAAGTAGCGTCTACCAGCTAGAGTCTTATACAATTTATCACCTAATTCATGGTTATCACTTAGTGGACTTTGGACGATGCTAAGATCACGCAAAAAACTCAGAAGAATATCATGCACGTTGTATGATTGAGACATTGTAGCCCATAGTCCTATATGAAAATGCTCCTTGATAAGTTGCTTATCATAAACACTTTCGGAAAGAGTTGTCTTACCGATGCCCATCATTCCGAGAATATGAAGTATTTGGAGAGTGGATGCATGGCCTATGAGCATCATGTTCTGATCAATGGCATGCAGAAACGGAGATAGGGGTGGCGGGAGGGAGCAACTATCACCCCCAAAATTTTTAAATTTTTTTATTGTTATATGTATATTTCTGATTAGGTCAACTTACTTATAAGATTTGTACCGTCTTTAATTTTCTTAGACCCTATACCAAAATTAAAATTGAACCATACCTCTAATATTTAACATATGAGGAAAAAAGATACAATCAACTTCAAATATGAATTCCATACAAATTTCTAATTCGTTACTCGAACTGTTTTTTAATCCAAAATTTGAGCAAATTTCTAATTTGATAGTCGAGCAAATTTCTAATTCGATAGTCGAGCAAATTTCTAATTCGATGGTCGTATTGTGTTCAACTTTTAGTTAATTTACCATACAAATTAAACTCGAGGTCCAATAAATTTAGACCCTATGCGGGTGAACATATCGCATGGGCTCAGAGACGACCTTGTACACCGCCAACTGTTCAGTTCTGTTTTGTACCTGTTCTGTTCAGTTCTGTTTAGACGAAAAGAACAGTTTCTAAGTTGATTGAAAACAAGAACGACATGTTAATTACTAGCTAGATATAGGTAATAGGTTAACTAACAAAGGTTAGGAGACAATTTGGAAGGACCGCCTCATTTGGACAGCCTAAGTCGGCGCTTTTGTCCAAACCCTGCCAACATATGGATTGAGATTCGAGAACAATACTATATTAGCCTAGGAATTGACTCTCGTAGTATGTTAATTACATCTCGTTTTCTTTTCCAACTCTGCCAGTGGAGTGTGACTGTGTGAGTATACCACTCCCCATATATTGAATCTTATCTATCAGTAGGCAAAATTGCACTTTTAATTCCATATGCATTGGTCCTATGCGTATTTAGTCCTTATTTTTTTGTACAGACAAATAAAGTCCCCTTTGCTTATTTGGCACTGAGTTGGACAGATTGATGAGCTAAATGAATTAGTGATGGAGAGGAATGAACTGAGAGCTAAATGAGTTAAACTCTGTGCAGAGCTTCATCAAACTCTGTTAATAGAGTTTAAACTACTATGGGATGTTTTGGGTGATTTTTGAGTGATTTTGGGTGATTTTGTCTATGTGAAGGTGATTGAAGGTGACATGGGATGATTTGGAGTTGTTATGAACGTGTTGGCATGATGAATAGTCTTTGTATTGCCTAATTCAACAGCTCGCGCTCCTATACAGCGAATTTATACCGAGAATAAGACCAAGAGCACAGAGTCCGGCTAGAGCTAGACCAAAAGTGTAGACCATGGGACCCATCAGACAGAGCTTCCATGGAAGCTCTGATTCAAAGCTTCCAAGAAGCTCTCGATCGGAGCTTTGGAAGCTCCGAACGGAAGCTTCCTAGAAGCTATGGTCGAGCTTGCATGAAGCTCGATCCAGAGCTTCCATGGAAGCCCCGATCTGTTCTTATTTTATTTATTTTTTCTTTTTAATGAAGAAGATAGAAATGGAAGAAGGAGGATTGAAATCATAATTATCTGTTATTGTAATTGAGTCCCATATACTTCATGAATTGTGTGTATGTCAAAGTGTGTGGGACTTATATGAAAGAGCTTAAACTTTAGGTACTAGCTAGAAAGTCAACAAACAATGGGGGACAAATGATGCTTCAATCCAGTACAAAAGGTAAGGCAAAATGTAACATTTTCTGCATTTTGTAAATCAAGATTTGTCACCAAAATGTAATTAATCCCTATATTAATATCGTCCACGTGTAAGATTGGAATTTGGTATGGGATAATGGTAAAATCTCGGTCCAAATAGAACATGCACTGTCCACTTCACGCAAATTTAGCAAATAAAAGGCCTAAGCCAAATGCATGCTAAACATGCGAAATCCATGACCAAAAGATGAGCCATACTTCCTCAACAAACTGAACCATCAATCCATTAATACCTACAGCAGCAAGATGATGATGTGGTGAAGAAGCAGCAACCTGCATCAGACTGCAGCAATGGCAGTCGCATCGCATGTGTCTTCCCTTATCGAATACACGAATTTCTCCTCGACTAATCTTCACCTCGTAGCAGCCACCGTTCTTTTAACTGTTTATTACTTCTTCTTCTCCAAATCTCGTTCCATTTACCTCGTCGACTTCTCTTGTTATCTCCCACCTGCTTCGCTCCGTGCCTCAACGGCTATTTTTCTCGAACACTTTGAAATATGTTTAGTTCATGAGAAAGAATCCATAGATTTCACCAGGAAACTGTCTGAGAGATCAGGCATTGGTTCTGAAGCATGTTTACCTCGTTCGCTCCATGAAATCCCACCTGACAAATCTATAACCGCATCCAAGGCCGAAATAGAAGCAATTCTGTTTACAGCTGTGAATGATCTGTTGAGCAAACATAAAATAAATCCTAAGAACATTGATGTACTCGTATCGAATTGCAGCATTTTCTGCCCCACGCCGTCTATTACTGCCATGATAATTAACAAGTTTGGGTTCAGGAGCAATGTGAAGGCCGTGAGTCTCAGCGGAATGGGGTGCAGTGCGGGTCTCGTGGCGATCAGTTTAGCAAAAGATTTGTTGAGAGTGAGTGGGAATTCACTTGCTCTGGTTTTGAGCATGGAAGCCGTGACTCCGAGCGGGTATGAAGGCAAGGTCAAATCCATGCTTTTGGCCAACACGTTGTTCCGAATGGGAGGTGTTGCGGTTCTGTTATCAAACAGGAAGCAGGACAGACCAAGATCAAAGTACAGGCTTCGGAATCTGTTAAGAACACACATGGGGGCAGATGACGAATCGTACAATTCTGTTTTCCAGCTAACAGATGAGAACGGTCACAGAGGCGTTGCTTTGTCGAGAGCCCTTCTGAAAGTCGCTGCAAAGACGCTGAGGACGAATATAAAAGAGTTAGGCCCTTCGGTTTTACCAGTATCAGAACAAATCAAGTATGTATGGTCTATGTTTAAGGTGTGGACTGGAAGAGTGCAACAAAAAGACATGTATATGCCTAACTTTAAGAAGGCGTTTCAGCATTTCTGTATTCACGCTGGTGGAAAGGCGGTTATTGATGCGGTGGAGGCGAGTCTGGGGTTGAGTAAAGAAGACGGAGAAGCATCGAGGATGACTCTGCATAGGTTTGGTAACACTTCATCTTCTTCTGTTTGGTATGAGCTGTGCTATTTGGAAGCTAAAGGAAGGGTGAAGAAAGGAGATAAGGTGTGGCAGATAGGTTTTGGGAGTGGGTTTAAGTGCAACAGTGCGGTTTGGGAATGCATCTCAGATCTTGATCCGAAGGCAAAGAACGCGTGGTCTGATAAAATACATTTGTACCCTCTTCAAATCCCAGAAGTTGCTGATCACTAGTGCATACAGTGAGACGTGTTATGATCTTCGAATAAAAGACGGAACACGCATGCTACATCTGGTGTGTAATGGCAAGACATTTTCACCTCAAGTACACTGTACACTCAATAAACCTCCAGCATTACCTACAAAGTTAACTATAACATGAAGTATATGGCATTTTGGATTATATATCATGGTTAGATCTCACAATTACTGCTTTTATCTTCAAAGTCTGCATGTTTCTACTCGAAGAGTACTGAAGTTCTAAACTGTTAAAAACCGAAACCCAAACAAAAAGAATAGCAGTCGGCCAGAACAAAATGCTGGAAGCAACAGAAAATAAGAAACACAGTATCATGGAAAAGGCAAACCATTTTATAAGTCATTAACTACTAGCAGAGTACATCAACTCTAAAAAAGCTCCCAAACTGGGATGCACAGTACAGAGAATAGAAAGCTAAGCATTAACACGTGTGCACAACAATGAAAAGCACACCTGATTATCGTGATTCATCATTTAAAACCTAGTGCAAATGACACCTTAGGTCTGGATTTATTCTTGCCTAATAACTTGAGCTGGTTTGCACGTTCCTCCTCCTCTTTCTGTTTTTTTAAACGTAAAGCCTCTTCTCTCTGTCTTTGAAGTTCTTCCAGTTGTCTATATCGTTCCTCTTCCTGTCTTTCCCGTTCTAAAGCTTCTCTTCTCTGAGCTTCTTCCAGCTTCCGCTTGTTCTCTTCCATCAATCTATCCAGCTCTTCCTTCTCCCTTCGCGCTTGTTCCTGCACATATGTTTTCAACAAATTAGTTTGAAGTCTTCAGAAAGTTAGCTTTTACTTACACAAGATATCTCCACCATAGACGTGACCAATAGAGCACATTCAGAAAAAACAAATAACAAAGCAACTGATGATATATGGCAGTCCTAGTCGGAAGAGAGCGAAGAAACTTACCTCTTTCTGCCGAGCCTCTGTAAGAGCTGCTTCCTTTTCTTTTTCAAGCTGAGCTGCAACCTCAGCAACAAGTTTCTGCCTACCTGCTTCTAGTCGCTTCGCAATTTCACTCTTCATCTCCTCAGAATTCAAACTCTCTTGAACTCTCTTGTGAATTGCTTCTGATACTCTCTTTGCAGTTTCTTCTTCTATTAGTTTCATTTCTGCCTCCTCTTGGCGCCTGACAAAACCAAACAACTTGTCAAAACTGATAAATAGAGAACAACGTACACTACTAAGGTTGATCAAAAAACTATCATCAGATTTTGCGCATACTCCATAGCTCAAAATTAATTATGAACTGACCTCCAGACCAAGAAGAACCGAAACACATGCTTATGCTTTTAAAGCATACCTCATTCTATTCTCGGTCCAAAATATTTCAGTTTCAAATCTGGTGAACAGTAGATTAACGAGGCACCGAAATGGATCATCAAAATAAACAATACCAGAAACTTCTTCACTATATCCTGTGGAAAAGAGTGTAAAGTAAAATGCAGAAAGTTTTTATACTAATTAGTTAAATTGCTATACCACTTAAAAGCAGAACTGGAATTAAGAGAACAGTAACGCCATAGATTTCATTAATAGTACTCAACTTGGAGTATGTCTTTATGTGGATTCCAAGTTAAATAATATTCAGTGAACAACGATTACTGAAGGCCTGTACAGAGGAACTTCGATGGGATCAAATTTTTGTGTTTTCGGTCCTGCAATATGTAACACACAATCTAAACTGTGTTTCTCTTGGAATATAAACAAAATGAACTCCAAACATAGGAAAACTACATGGCAACTAGGGATCAATCCATTCCTATTATCCTATATTCTAATTGGGCACACATACGATACCTCAATCACAAGCCTCTGATGGCACGATAGCTGATTTATATATAAAAACTCATTAAAGAAAACACATTTAAAATTTTATGGGAAATACCACTCCAGCAAGCAGTTCTCCTTCGCGATAAAGATAGCCCTGCAAACCTAGAGGTCCATCATTTCACTGCCCTTTCTAAAACATTGAATTATCCAGCTCTAGGTAGACACAGTAAATGTGCTCCATTTCATCAGCGTCAATGTGCCATACATCACAACAGTGAAAGGAAAAAATAATTAAAAGCCAACTAATAGTCATGTGCCAATCACCTATGGAAGTATTTGATAAGTCCCAAACAATTGTTTACGTATTCTTTTTTGGGACGTCCCAATCAATTCTTTACGTTTCCATTTTCCTTTTTTTGTAAACTACCCCACATCTCATCTATTTTTTGGAAACTACCCCACATCTCATCTACAGAGTATATTATTTTAAACGTGGACCCCACCTTCCCACTTATTTAACTCCATCTATATATCACACTTTTTAAACCCAGGAACCCACATTTACATACAATGTATAACATTATCAAACAAAACAACCCATTAAAACCGTGCAAAGAGCAAATGTAGGTATATCATCGGGGCAGAGGTATATATTACACCGAGGTCAGGAAAGTAGGACACGTCATCACAAACTCAAATGAAATGGAAATCCTAGAGTAGAAGCCTCGAATGATGATGCAAACTCTATATACATATATTGTAGGGAAACTTTTACAACAATAGGAAAAAAAAACATGAGACCAGTGTAAAACACTAATTAAAAAAATAAAATAAAATACATATTGATACTTATACCTTTTCTTTTCTACTTCATCGTTTCTTATTTTTTCACTTGCATATTTCATATCTTTTGTACCAGCGGTTGCCATGGGAGATGCATGTACAGGTGATGATGAGACACTCCTTTTTCTTGATTTTTTGGTCCGCTTCGGTGAAGGAGAGTGCTTTTTACGACGTTTAGGTGATGGGGAGCGACTTTTGTTGCGTCGAGTGGATAACGAACGGCTTCTTCTCCTGTAGAATACAATAAAATAGTTGAGTTTCAAATGAAAACATTGGCAAATACTGGAAGCATATATATTTACCTCATATGCAAAGAATAAACTGTGTTCCATCTTTTTACCATAAGAAACTGCTAATATCACAATCGAGCAGCGAAATACACTCATCAGCACCGATGACCTTCTGACTCCCCAGTTTAGGGAAGCTATTGTTTCTTTCCTAAACTTCTCAACTCACGGAGATGTTGGTTATCACATTGATGCTATACTTAAAGAACTATGCATCATTTTCTGGATACTAGATAACTAAAACATCTTGCAACGAAGGAAGCATTTAACTTCAATAGTTATTTTAAAAACTAGCAATACAATAAGCAAGATTCAAGACAGCAACAATTCAACAATCATAAGCATTCAGATGTATCAGGGAGCTGTTGGAAAGCGAAAGCTCTCACAGGCAGCAACAATGGCAGTAGGATACCAAACTTACAGAATCCGATATGCATCACTGCTAGCATCTAAAACAAACAAAATCAACAAGATGAGTAATTGTCACATGAAACACTAACAATAGTTCAGATCAGGATCATCCAGAAAGAGAAATGTGTTCTGTGATCAAATCCTTATTTCAGACAGTAAAACAACCAACACTCAAGCATTGATCAATCCACGAAGACAAACATAGGTGTGGCATGTGCATCAACAACTTAACCGGAAAGGGAACTGAACAGGAAATGTACCATTGACAGCCAAAAGCAATGTCACTAAACAAGCAGTAGCTTAAGTGCTGAAATCATAACCTTGATTTGATTTCCTATGTTACTTTAGCATGCCAAATTGCCACCGAATGACAAAGGACAAAAACATGTGTTAGACGGCCTAACGGTTATGCACAGCTAACCGGCGACTTCCCCCAATTTGCATATAAGTATTAGGAAGTGCTATTCATAGGAATACCCACACACCCCCACCCGCCAAGTTTTGAGGATAACTATCCTGCTTTGCAGGGTTCTAACAGTTCAAACCTTCTCATGATAAAGTGCGAAAGCGAACAACTCAGTCGACACCCTTCACCTGAAAACAAGTCCACATCAATAGCATATTTTACGAATTCCAGCTCCCGGACTCCGTATACACAGAATCTATAGCCACTCTACCAACCTTACACTAATATTGCATTGATTGATCCACACAGACAAATATACATTTTCATCAATAATTTAATTAAAAACAGGCTTAAAATGTCAAACATTCAAACTTAAATGCTAAATTTTGCCCAGTTAACGAGAGAAAGTGTTAAGCAAATAGGTATCACCTGCTAAGAGAATAAGGAGAGCGGCTTCGACGCCCATGCCTCACCGGCGACGGCGAACGTGAGTACCTCCTCCGGTACGGCGGCGACCGAGAAACCTCTCTGTCTCTAACCATCAAATTACAGCACCTTTAATATCTTAATCCCTAACAAAATCGATTTCACCTAAAACTTAGCCACCATCAAATTACAGCAAGGTCTTAACAATTACTCAATGCTCCGATTGTTTGATTGAGTTCTGTTCATACAGTTGGACTATGATATGTTGAGAAACTGGATTAGATTTCTAACCCTAATCAAGTTTCAGTTTCATGTAATTGGAAGTACCAGAGAGAGAATGAGAACTTGACGACGTCACTCTGGTTGTTGTAATTTTGCGCATGTTGTACGTCTATTTTCTTAATTTTTAGTTTCTTTTTCTAAATTTTCTGCTATGTTTTTAATAAAATTATAATTATTCATTAACTGTTGGAGTTCCCGAAGTTGTAGCTCAGATGGCATTCGAGGCCAGAATTTCATTTTGCATTTGATCTCATCTTAATTGAACCCCACATCATAATGAGTAATGACATTATCAGATTATGTGACCATGTTGACGTGTTCATTACTCCTACTCATACTCCTATATCAATCTTATCTTATTAGCCAATTTGTTCCCAATACTCGCTTACGACGGACTTAAGAGATGATGTGACGACCACCCACTCTCAAACTTACCAACTCCTTTTTTTAACCAAATTTTTTTTACTTTTATTCCAAAACCATCAATACAAAGTGTCGATCCTGAGATCCAAACGAGTTATATCAAAACCAAGTACATCACAATTCGACTATATCTACATGTTAACATGAGAAAACTTCTAGTCTACGGTTGCAAACTATAACAACGGCCAAGTAACTTGTCACTCCAATACAACAAATTTTGACAAACTCTTTATTTCTTCCGCCACATGCATATGGAACATCATATTGATATATCTTCATGTTTGAGCCTTTCAAATTGCATAAATTGATTTTGCAAATGTCATTTTCAATACCAATGCTTTCGGTGATTTCCCTTTTACGTCACATAGAATTCAATTCAATTCCTCCATGAATCCATTGGGCTAGTGTTGGATTTTCATCCAATCCAAAAGTTTGGCACAAACAACTTTAGTCATATTGCAGTCGAAAAAAAAAGGTGATCTGCCGTTTCCTGCTCTTCACCGCAAAGCACACAGCATCAGCAGCCACGTTCCATTTAACTAACCTTTCTCTTGTATATAAACAATCAAGACAGCACATCCACAAGATGAAATGCGTCCTTCAATATTATGATATATATGCATCTTTCTTGAGTTCTTCAATATTCATGTGTATTTTATTAATCATCTGTCTCACTCAATTCTTTACTCAATTCTTTATGTATTTTTTTTTTTAATATCCCAATCAATTTTTATATTTCCATTTGTGGAAATGATCCCACATCCCATCTACTACCTCCTATCATATTTAGTTGTCATTATAGACAATGCACAAATATTAAGAAAAAGTTGATCTTTCCTATTTATAGGCAATTATGAAGCATAAACGACAACTAATTTACAAAGAACAAAAAAATCTCAAACGACAACTATATGTGATAGGAGGGAGTACATTATTTTAAATATGGACCCCACTTTTACACTTATTTATCTTCACTCATATCTCACACTCTTTTAATCAACTACCCCACATTTACATACAATATTAATATAACACTACCAAACAAAATCATTCATTAAAAACCGTGCAAAAAACAAACGTAGACTTATCATTGGGACGGAGGAAGTACTATTAAATTTTGTCATTAGTGTACTTTTCTGTTAAAATTTCTTAACTTTCGCACATAATAAGACACTTGTTATAACATATCGCACCACCCCTACTTTCTATCTTTATTACATTCCTGCTCACTCCACTAAATTATTAGCTCCATTTGAGTTTTTGGTTTGATTAGAAATTATTTTTAAATTACAATATAAAAGTATTTAATGAATTAATAAAGTTATGTTTCAACTTAGTCTACGATATATATCAGTGTAAATTAAAAATAATTTATGGATAAACTGAATTAAAAATTAAAAAAATTACAAATTAATGATACTTTCAATTTTTATGTCAAATAAGTGCATGTGACTTAGTTATTTAGTGAAAATTTGTCTCATTTTGGTATTAAAATGGTTAACTCCATTTCTAAATTATTTCCAACTGCCCCCTCGCCATCATCTCTTATTTTTCACTATCAATAAAAAAATTTCATACTAAATTTAATCAATCATTCTTGCATGTATCGTGATACTTGTCAATTAATTACAAATTCAACAAAAGATGCCCTTTAATGGATGCTTGTTAATTTTGGGTGCTTGAGGATTTTTGGGCTTCTTGAACGGAAAATGATGTTTATTTTAGCTGATTTCTAATGCTTATTATAAATTGAGATGCTTGTATAATTAACAAAAATAACATAATATTAATAATATATTATTAGATATGAGATTCAGTTGTTGAAATCAGTAAGATTAATATAGTCAATAGCTATTTAAATATTAATTTGTAATAAATTTACCATGTATCAATAATTTTTTTTAAAATATTAGAAATATCACTAATTTGTAATTAACCCTTAAATATTTTAGTCGATCTTTAATAAGTAGAAGAAAGAAGAGTATTATTCTTTATGGATACTTTTAGAAAAATAAAAAATTAATAATATTTTTAAAAGTTTATATCAAATTAGTTTAATCTAAAAAATTCCAAAACTATCATTTTTCTCTAAACGAACTGAATTGGATTGAACAGAATTGGATGAAGTTGAACTGAATTTATTTGTTTTACAAAATACAACTAAGCAAATCTAAATAGATGTAAACAGAATTGAACTGAACGGATCTGAATAGAATTAAACTGAATTTCAATTTATGAGTTTACATACGAAGAGAACAAAGCCTTCCTACAATTTATTTTATTTAGTTAAATATTAGTACATATTAACCATTCTACTAATTTTAGTATAAATAGGATAAACTATATTTCTAAAAATTCTCTCAAACTAACCTACTACCTCACTTATGTTTCCATTTGAGTAAAAATTTGTTAAACATTTATCAAGCATTACCATCATATAATTATATCACTGACAATATCAATTGAGAAACTATTTCATTTTGATTAGGGCCCTTTTGATTAATTATATTTACTTTCTCCATTCCTTCTATAGTTCTTCATCGTATTTAGGTTTTATGGCTTTTGATATTATTGACTTGCTTAGTCATATGGGGCGTTACTTGATGCTTGCTATGAAATTCAATAGATGCTTGCTTTGACCTCAATTCGACAGATGCTTGGATAGAGATTCTTGCTCCGATCGAGCTGACCTCAACATATGCTTGAAAACGGTGATGGTATGTAATTTTTTTCTTTTATATTTAATATATTAGGAATGAAAACTTTGAACGTTGAGAATCAGATGTTGTTAAATACAATGAGGATGTTTTTTTTCTTTTATATTTTTTAATTTTACTTTAATATATTAGAGACGATGAAAAATCCGTAAAATGAGAAGGAGTCAAATATATTATAACGTAAAGGTACTATACATATGTTTACAATACATAAAGTATCAAAATATGCATGGTGATATAATAAAGGACAATATATTCAAATAATTAAACCACTATAAATAAAGGACTATATTTACGTTTTTCCCATATAAGGCAGACGCAAAGCAACACAAAAACTGTTAAGCATTGGGGTGCTCTTTAAGAAATGGCAAGACTCGGCTCTTTGAATATTATTTTCTGCATGTGTGCTCTTCTTTTAGCCATGTTCTATCTAGGTGAGTATACATTGCTCATCCACAAATCACCCTTTCTTTGGATTTTTTTTTAAATTGATCATTAAACTTTTTAGTTACAATTGTAAGAGTAAAACTAATCAACCATGATCGATAAATTTAACTCATATTCTCTGTTAATTGTAAAATGTCTCAACTAATATATATCATATGTTAGGGGAGAGCAGGTATACACCACATCGTCCGATCGAGCCCCGCAAGGTTATAAAGCTCCATATGGGGATAGCTTCTAATCCTGACGAGTGCATGCATTTTTGCTCACTAGTACTCGTAGACACTATTTTATCGGAATGTCCTCCTTTAGGTCATGGGCCTCCTGGCACTTGCGATTGCGTATGTCATGGCTATGAAGATGAAGGTTTTTACCGTGTTGTTATAAAGCGTTGATGATATTTTTACCATGTTTTATGTCATTTTTATATTTATATATTAAGTTTATGGATAATGTAATGCATCAATAAAAATCGAACAATCATTAATAATATTCAAATGATGTTTTGACACATGGATACCTTGAGATAGTTACCTTTTTGTTTAGGCTGGTTCATATCATTATTACAAATATAACCGGAATTTGTAAAAAAAAAAGAAAAAAAAAGTCTAGTACACATTCCTAGTTCTCATATTTTGTTCCGATGAAATCACATTCAATTGGAACAATAAAATAAGAATACGATAATAGTTATATTCATAGCACTTTTTTTTTAAAAAAAATCCTTCATTAGCTAAAATAAAGAGTACCATACAGCAGCTCAGAGAGTCTACCAGTACGTTTGGAGCTCAATTAAAGAACTCTTTTTGAGCTCCTTAATTGAGTTTGATGTTTGGAGTTCAATTAAAAAATAGACCCAGTACTATTCATCTCAAAACTCTACTTGGGAATTTTTTTTCTTTTTTTGTTATTATTATTATTTTTTTAGAATTTTGACTTTTTTTTTTATTTACTTTTACTATTATTTTACATCCACAAATAAAACATCCACCACATATTCTCCTCAAATTCCGTACTTGGTACAAAACAAAAAAAAAAACATTCATTCTTAAACCTAATTATTACCAGGGGCGGCTCTAGATTTTAGGGGTTCTGTTCGATCCCGTAAGATAGGCCCAAAAAACAATGTTATAAAAAGGGGATAAAATAGTTAATATCAAGAGTTGAACCAGGGACCATTCTTAAACCTAATTATTCTCAGGGGCGGCTCTAAATTTTAAGGGCTCTGTTTGATCCCGTAAGATAGGCCCAAAAAACAATGTTATAAAAAGGGGATAATAAAATTGTTAATATCAAGAGTTGAACCAGGAACCTCTGGAATATCATAACACTTATACTATCATTATGTGCCAACATAACACTTATACTATCATTATGTGCCAACTGAGCCAATACAACCATTTTTACCTTTTCACATTAACAAATATAAATATATATAACCACAATAAATAAAATTTGAAGCCCTCAATTTCCGGAGGCCCTGTGCGGTCGGACTGACCGCACAGGCCTTCAGCCGCCCCTGATTATTACTCTACTCTATACATCTATTTTTCCCTAAATTTAATTCCAAACACAATTACTCTCCATCTCCTTAATAGACTTTACTATTACTCCTTAAAGAAGTTTTGCCAAATTGAGTTTTGGAATCGAGCTCCAAACAAACACCCAGTACATTTTATTTTATTTTCTTTTGGAAGTAAAGCAAAGATCTTATTAAACTCCAAAAACTCGAATTTGTCCTGACCAACCAAGATGCCTAAAAAAATCCAAACAATTCACATAATACTACCAACTCCCTTCAACCGTCTAGTTAAATGCCAAGTCTGTCACAAATTTTGTAAGGCGGGGAAATAGTATACTCCTGTAAGTAATACGCCTGATCACATCTTTAATCATATGCTCTGCCTCGATGCTTATCTGTTGGAAAATGTTGGCGTTCCGGGCCTGCCATATCTCGTAAACACACTCCGCGCACGATGCCATATCTCGAAAATGTTGGCGTTCCGAGTCTACATAGTTCTTACATTACACAGTAACTAGTCTATGGTGGGAATTAACCAAGTCATTAGTTACAAAAGGAGCCAACCAATTTGGGCATTGATCTCAAATTTGAAAGCTACTCACATGACCCGAACACAAAAGTGAAAATATCAAGTCACTTGAGTTGGGTTGGTACTTCAACTGGCGTTGCGACTTCCCCACCAACTCTTCGCTTCCAAACTTGGCTGATGCATCCGCAACTTGATTAACTTGTCTGTACACAAAAGTCCATCTGCACTCTACTAGTTTGTCTGCCATATTGAGAATGTCATCAACCAGTTGGTGCTGCAACGGACCTGTGCGGCATTCCTCCTTCAACATGCCAACCAAACAAACATATAGTCTGTTTGTATGTATAGACCGTTAAAATGTAACTGAGTTGCCAAAATTAATCCCTATTTTATGGCATGTAATTCTGCAAGGTTATTGGAACAAACACCAATGTAAGCAGAGGCCACACGTATAAATGTGCCTGAACTATCTCTAAAAATAATGTCAACCCCTGCCTCACCTGGATTGCCTTTTGAACAACCATCCTATTCATACAAACAAAACCAGTTGGGGGAGGGATCCATTTACACATGATGACCCTTTTTATGTTTATATGATGAACATGCAACACAAATTGTTGTTCCATTAATTGCTGCAAATGCATATAGAGTGTATACCAAGAAAAATCCTTTTTCCTGAAAGTCCAATTATTGTGATACCACCAAACAAGCAAAAAAAAGGTACATAATAGAAGTTGGTGATAATAATTTTGAGTAAAATCACAAAAAGGTTTTGCTAGACGAACAATTACGGTTTAAAGCAAATTGTGAGTTTTGTGAGTTGACTATAAGATATTTACGAAATTGCAATCCAATCTAAAATCAGAAATCAAAAATGACCTAAGTATTTTAAATGTTTTATTTTTTTAAAGAAATAAAAAATGAAAATGGTGCTCCACCCAGACTGTTCCGATCGGAGCAGTTTACCAGTTTTTAAATCAAAGTGTCATTCTCTTCAACCAACCCACCCCAAGTTGATAGAATCCTAGCTACGTAAAAAAAAAAATTTGAGCAATCCGACCAATGGTTGTTCGCCATGCACGCAAGTAGTTAATTAATTCAATAAAACAAAAATTGTTGCGAAAAATAAAACCCGGGTGGTGCCAGTTGAGGAAGTCAACACTTGTCACGAGACCACAATAAATTTGTTGTGAGAAATTCATAACATCATGTAGGGGTAGTTGTGATTAGCTTTTTAACTAAAAAAAAAAGCAAGATCATTTCCAAATTTATCAAGGCCATTCAAACTGATTTTTGTATGGGACTAAATTTGTGTGATCGACTGCATTTATTAGTATTCATGTTAGTTTTGGTAATTTAATTAATAGGTAATTAGGTAACAATATTAATTAAGTAAATGCTTGTTTCTAATAATGTTCATAATAAATACACCATTTGTAACAACATATTTTTTTAATATAGTATCGAAATTGATAGTTCTTCCCATTAAATAGGTCAAATTACTATTAATTTGTAATAATTTTACTAAGTATGAAAAAAAGACTATTATAAATATAGTATTTGTAATTAACCCATAAAAGATTTAGTCATCTTTAATAAGTATTAGAAGAATGGAGAGTGTTATTCTTTATGGATGTTTTTACAAAAATTTAAAATTAATAATATTTAAGTGTACTTTCTCTATCTAGATGACTGGAAAAAAGAAGCGGGCAGACCGCCCAAAGTCACCCGCGACGTTCAACTTCCGGCGAATCGACCGCTGTGAGTAATTCTAGGGGAATTTGGGGAGTGACCTAATTCCGAGAGATGTGAGAACTACAAAAATTATGAACCCAAGTGAGGCGCCGGTATTGGTGGTTGCAACTACGATTTCTCAGGCTGTAAGCACTCCGATGGTTGCTCAGACAGACGCGGCGACGGTAAATCCGACCAACTCTGGAGAGGCGATTAGGTTAGTAACCATTCAAAGGGAGAGCACACTGATCGTCGTTTGGATTGGTCTGGGGCAGTCAACAGCTCGAGAGAGAAGTTACAAAGGGGTTAGAGGATATCCAGGAAGAACCGACTGTCATTCGACCAGAGGATAATCCAGAGGTGTTCGGACGGATGCCTATGCCCAGGTTTTGCGTGGCAACCGAACGGTAGAAACAACTGGTTATGAATTATCCTATATATATTATCAATATATTAGGGACTATGAAAAATCCGTAAAATGAGGAGTTGGAGTCAAAGGATGTATTTTTTTTCTATTATATATATCATTTTACTTTAATATAATAATTATATTGTAAAGGTACTATGTATGTGTACACTTTGATATTCCATCCGTCCCGATGATATGCCTACGTTTGTTTTTTGCACGTTTTTTTTATGAATAGCTTTGTTTGTTAGTGTTATATTAATATTGTATGTAACTGTGGGGTAGTGAATTAAAGAAGTGTAAAAGTGGGGTCCAGATTTAAAATTATATAGATGGGATGTGGGGTACTTTCCAAAAATGAAAACGTAAAAAATTAATTGGGACGTCCAAAAAATGAAAACGTAAAAAATTGATTGGACATATGAGTACAATAAAGTACCAAATATGCACAGTGATATAAATATAATAAAGGATCATATATTCACATAATTAAGCCTCTATAAATAAATGACTATATTTGCGTTTTTCCCATATAAGGCAGACACAAGGCAGCGAAAAAACTATTAAGCATTTAAGCCTAGAGGAGCTCTTTAAGAAATGGCAAGACTCAACTCTTTGAATAATATTTTATGCACGTGTGCTCTTCTTTTAGCCATCTTCTCGCTAGGTAGGTATATATTGCTCATCCACATATTACCCTTTCTTTGGATTTTTTTTTTAAAATGATCTTTAAACTTCTCAGTTACGGTTGTTAAAGTAAACTAATCGATCAACCATGATCATTAAATTTAACTTATATTCCATCTTAAATGTTATATATGTCTCAACTAATATATATCATATATATATGTCAGGGGAAAACAGGTATACACCACATCGCCCGATCAAGCCCCGCAAGAGGATTGAGGTCTATATGGGGAGAGCTGCTAACCCTGATGAGTGCATACATATGTGCATAATACTATTCGGAGAGGAACGTGTTGCATCGGAGTGTCCTCCTGCAGGTGATGGCACTTGCGATTGCACATGTCATGGCTATATGGAAGATGATCATTTTTACGGTGCTGTTATAAAGCGTTGATGATCATTTATACCATGTTTTATGTCATTTTTATATTTATATATTAAGTTTATGGATTATGTAATGTATCATAAAACCGAACTATTATTAATAACATGGAAAAATATTTATATAAGCCAACTAACAACAACTTTTATAAGAAAATGACCATATCTTTACAAATAAGTCCATTATATTTAATCATGGACCACATCTCTAGCACACTTTTATGTGCTAAAAAAAGCCTAAAACTAAAGAATTACTCTACATTTATTAGAGCGCGCTCTAAGAAGCTCTAGCCAGACGATTTTAGGTGATCTATCTCTACAAGGGATAATTACTACTTGGGCTACCGGCCCACTGTTTTATCTTAGCCTTCACCCAGTAAGCTATTGGCCCACTATTTTCGCCGGACGCCCGCCCTGCCCGCGATTCCCAGGGGAGTTGGCAGGGTATATATATAAATAATTCGAGGAAACGAAACACCCTTCTACAGTCTGCCCAGAGAAGAAGAAAACAAAAAACAAAAAAAAAAAAATCAAAAATCAAAAACCCAAAAAAAAAAAAAAAAAAGAGAACAGAAAATTGAAAAAATAATAATAAAGAGCAGCCAAGTTCTGGTAAATCCCGAAAAGCTCCATATTTCTTCCGATCGGAATAATTGCAGACTGATATGAGGACGAACGCTAACGTGCGCTGGTGCCTGGCGGTGATTTTGCTGTCCGCGTTGCATCTGGGCGACGCCGTGTGGCTGAGTTTACCCTCGAGCGGTACCAAATGCGTCTCCGAGGAAATCCAGAACAACGTCGTCGTTTTGACCGATTATGTCGTCATTTCCGATGATCATGTCCATCCTACACCTACTATTTCCACCAAGGTTACTTTCTATGTTTGCTTTTCACATTTTTTTTTTCCGTTAATTTCTATGTTTACCTGAAGAATTATACGGTTAGTATTGATGTGTGTAAGTTCATTTTGATGCACTGTGAGCTCGATTAACGCGGATTTGGAAGCTGGATTAGTTTGCGTTAGTAATTTCGTGATTTAGCTTGTTGTAGGAGTTAGGTTTTTTGTACATCTAGGTTTATGTCCATTTTGAGAGGATATGAAGTTAATTAGCACTAGTATTTGGGAGAATTTTCATTTGCGGTAGCTAGAAAGGATTGAACAGCATTAGAATGGGGAAGGATCTTAAACGGATGGTTATTCAGCTCATTGCTTGATTATGAGAGTTGATTAATGGATTGTTTAATACCGTCGTCTGCTTTAATGTGTTGTTATCATCGTGTTTTATCAACAACTAGGCTCACTTGGGAAATTGGTTTATCGCTATAGGAACTTGGTTACCATCACAGAATCTTGTTATGTATTACATTCTCCGACTTAAAGCTATAGGATGTATAACTTTCTCTGACCTAAAGCTATAGGACTTTTAACTATTATATCCGTCCCCAAGTATAGAGCTGTTTTACTTTTGAGTATGTATTTATTGCAATTTCGACATTGGTAGTCATATTTAAAGTTCAATGATGCAATGCATTTATAGTTGGGATGTTTATTTCAAGTAATTCTTGTTATTAGGGGCATAGTCATACTAGTCTATTTAGCTTATCTTGATCAAAACCCTTAACACGCGTATAGTCAAATTTCCGATGGTTTTGGGCAGGGGAATCATGCATTTTGACATATTTTGCATTGTAATTGTTCCTTTCAATGATAGAGAAGGGTCAGAAATGTATGGTTCGTCCAGCTCATGAGCTTAGATATTTACTGAGAGTTGTCCTGAAGTAATTAATGATCTCTATGCATTATGCTTTGATGTGTTAAACTCTTCATACTTTATCAGTATTTGTAAATGTGTTATTGAATGCAAGGTTCAGAAAAAATATGTTTCAGGATCATATTGCAAACAAAGCCTCTCTACAATTAGAGGATAAGGGGTGTGTACTTAGATTTTGTGACATGGTTTACGTAAATCTGATGGGTCTTTAGTGCAGGAGGGAGTGGAAGGCATGCGTCCTTTAAAACCAAAACCAAATGTATAATTGCTAGATTTTTAGCATATACTACTAAGACTGCAAATGCATTTCACAGTCATAACTTATTCCCATTTAGTTTTGTTTCAAATTTGTCTTGCTGTTCTGATTTTACTAAAGACTAGATGCAAGTCAATTAAAGTTCTGACGTGAAAGTTGTGAGCTGTTACAATAGTAATTGGGGAGTGGTAACCAGAAAAGAGTGTTGCTATGGTTCTTCAACTGCGGCTTTCGAACCTGGCTGAACATATGTAAATAAGATGTAGGCAGTCGATGTGTTTTGTACCTTTTGGGCCTGTGACCCATTCCCTTTTCCTATGAGTTAGTAGTTTCCACTGTCAACTGCCTTAGTTCGATATCAATTGGGAGGTATGCTACTTGATGGTGGTTGACAATAAAGCAGGAGTAGTTATGTTTTTTTGTACCCTTTGTATGGTGTTCTCCTACCCTCATATTGTGGTCCTGGTTTGCATTCTTCCCTGAATGTCCCTTGGTTTGTTTCCTATTAAGAATACATATTCCAAAGAAAAAAGTCATCAGGCTTGGATATTTATGGTTAATGCATTGTGTACCTTATGGATTAAACGCAGGCAGCAATTATGTTGTTATCACCCTGATCTCCATTTCTTCTTCCTGTGACCATCAAATGACTGAGCAGAAATTTTGATTTTCAAAAAGTAAAATAAAATAATAATAAGGAAAGCACTCCCTATTATACAAGTTGCTGAAGGAAACATACCTTCCAGCTTAAAGATAATTACAAGATTCCTATAGAAAAGATGATATTATGCGCTATTTTCTATTAATATCCGCCTCTATAAGGTGATGATATGCAAGAAATCTAGGGCTTGAAAACCTGAATTGTCAACCGTAGATATAATTTCTGCAAAAGCAGTGCCAACCTTTTAAGTGATATTCATATTAGGGTTTCCTGTTATCTTCCGTGCACTTTGCTAATATGATTCTACATTTCTGTTTAGGTTACATCACCATATGGAAATACACTTTATCACCAGGGAAATGTTACACATGGTCAATTTGCATTTACAACTAATGAAGCAGGAAATTATCTGGCTTGCTTCTGGGTCGATGGTCATAACACAGGAGGCGGGGATGTAAGTGTTAACCTTGACTGGAAGATGGGCATTGCAGCAAAGGACTGGGATTCTGTTGCGAGGAAAGAAAAAATTGAGGTATTATTGATAAGCAACTGCTATTCATTCATATTACCTTTCCGTAATGCAAAGTCATATGCACACATTAGGTGATACTTATGCAGCTGATTGATTCTAAGTTTTACCATATTTAGTATGGTGCATCATATCATGTTCTCGAGTATTGCTTGCTGCAGTCTTAAAAGTGTTGTTAAACTAAAAAACATCTGGGAATTGAATTTTGTTAATGATTAAAGATAATCAGGCTGCAGCTATTTAGATAATCAAGTTAAAGCTTATAACTTGTGCTGGGGATTGATGAGTGAGTAATTCTTGTTGTGTTCGTCTATGTAAGGGTGTTGAGCTTGAGCTCAGAAAGCTTGAAGGCGCAGTGGAGGCCATCCATGAAAATCTCTTATACCTTAAGAACAGGTTTGCTCCTTGCTTGTAATTCCATAATTATACTGCTTCTGATTCTCCGCTGGTGCATGACTTTCTTGTTATACTACCTTGCAGGGAAGCAGACATGAGGATTGTGAATGAATCAACAAATGCTCGCGTGGCTTTGTTCAGCATTATGTCGTTGACACTCTGTATTCTGGCCTCAGGTTTCCAGCTCTGGTTCTTAACACGATATTTCCAAAAGAAAAAGCTCATTTAGACTCGGCGAACAGGCTAATTTAGATTTGTTGATTATGTATTTTGTGCATTTGTAGCCTTTGTATTTCTGTTGCATTTCCTGTGTAATCTTATGATGTAGGACATGGCAACACTCACTCTTGTACTTTTTGTACTTGTGAGTACAAACTTGTTGTATTGCTTGTTCCAAATGATTCTTGACTTGCCATTTCAGTTTCATACTTGAGTAAAGTAACCAAACCAAAGATGAAAAACAACAAAATTGATAGTACATATCACACGATAATCAGATCCCATAGACCAATGCATGTATGTTTGACCGCGCGCGCACTTCGGATCACTCATGGACGCACTCAGAATTTGCTCAAATGTAGAACTTCTAATTAAAATGTTCATCAACGCCAAGTAATTAGTGCCTGATTGAACCCCCCGTCAAAAATACAGTTTTAACTTTTGAAATACACACGCTACTGACTGAGCCTAATCCGCAATTCCGCATGCGAAAAATGGAGGTTTGAATGGACAAAAAATGCAAAAATTGGTGCTTGGTAAAAATTCAATAACACCCAACGGTGTAAACTGAAAGTGGCAAAATGTGTTTGGTAAATGATGTTGACAGTGTAAAGTTAATGTGTTTTGTGGCCATTTTGTTGAAATTACCCTTATAACCTTACTTTTGGCAGCTGGATAAGAGGAAGTGCGATTTCTTTAGCAGTTTACGTTTCTTGTGATATTATTACATTTTATGTCATTTACGATTTACCCTCATTCTTTATTCTTTCATTCATATTTATCTGTTCTATCTTAAAATTGTAAGAGCAGCACTCTATTGTATTCTTTACTGAGTTGAATTATATTGGAGAAGTAACTTTTAAACCATTGTTCACTTCATCTTTGGTGTTAGTTCTGTTGTTTGATGTGGATATATCATATACTAATTGAGATACTAATCAGTCATACAAGTTGAATGTTCCTCAAAAACAGGGCAATGATTTGAGATCTAAGCCAAGTTGGGCAGTGCTAACACACAATTAGTATTGGATTTTATGAGGCCACAAAATATAGTCTTGGGTTTATAGTTTGAGGACTCGGCATGTAGTAACTGTTAATATACCTCCATATTTTTGAGATGAGAAATAGGTAACTTGCCACCGAATAGTGTATTTGGTGGCGGGTGCAAAGTTTTGGATGGTGCTAGAAGATGATCGAGTTTCCAGAATCTAAAATCTAAGTATTGTAGAACAGGGCTGTTCAATCCTCCATCTATAAGATAGAAAACTGAGTCACAAATCTAACAGCATAATGTGACTTAAGACAAGAAGCCTAGTTACAATAGCTCTCATATTGTTAGCATTGAAGCTTGATTTTTTCCTGTAAGTATGTTTGCATCAATCGAGACACCAACAATACACCACTACCTACTACAGTATTATCTACATACACATAAACTAGACATAGTACTGGACTACCATCAATTGAGCTTTCATACTTGTGAAAGACCTACGAATTCTATCAACTTCTATTATCTATGTTTGTGACAATGTTCAGCCACGCCTAAAATAGGTTTTAAATTCCATATTTTATGCATGCAAGTAATCTCTTCTCTATAGTAATTGAACTTGACAAAAGAGACAGCAAAACAATGTAATTGTTGAACAAACCATCAAATGAAACCTCTAAACATATAGAAATTACAAAATTGCAAATGAAAAAGATACTTGAGAAACTAGAACATGGAGTAACAGACTTCGAATGCTAGACAAGAAAATACTGGGGAATATAAAATGTATCAAAGCAAATACGGGAATATGGAGCGTATCAAAGCATCATTTTGACAACTTCAGATTTTGAGAAGAAAATCTTGGAATATGGATTGTATCAAAGCATCATTTTGACAGCAGAGGCCTAGTTTAAAGAGAGATTCTTCTGGTGAATATGGTTCTGCTTGTTCTAAGATCATTCAACAATACATATACAACTGAAATTCATTTTCAACATTAAACCGTGAATTCGTGATATGACTACAAAAAGTGCAATACACCTTAGAGAACAGAGTTATAAACATCTCCAATATCATACAAAACATGCTATATCTTGTAAATTGTAATCTTTAATTGGAAATTGCCGGTTCTTATTCATTACCAACAATAATCTTATATACTTGGATAAATGTAGACATTCAACTATTGAAGTGCTTATGCAAAATAGTAACAATGGAAAATCAGTTAACTGAAATATAAACAAACCGAGCTGAATCTTGCAATTCAATTCTCATGATATGAAATTTCATTGAAATTAAACTGAGTTCAATAATCAACTGTAGTGGACACTAACCAAAACAGAGACACAAAAAGACCCAACAACAAAATCTTAACAATAAAGTAAATTACTCATCGAAGCAATCAAAATAATCTAATTAAAAAAAAAGATCCTGCAATGACCGAAAGCAATTGCTCGAACTCACTATCCAAAGATGATCTATTTTCTTCCGCAATATTCCTTGAGCAGAAGGTATAAGTAGCAAATCCGGAAGTCACTGCTGAACTTGAACTATTTAGTTGACGATCCCCATTTGTTTCGCAACTTTCACCTAAGGTACTGGTTCATCTATCTTCATCTTGCTCTTCTTCTTCGCCTTCTTTTCTACAAACTTTGGGAAACAAAAACCTTCAGATCTTAGAGGTGAAATGTAGTGCAGCATAAGCAAAAAAATGAGCAAGACAGAAGAGAAGAGACTACCTGCGGCTGCTGTGAGAAAGAACTGAAGAAGAGGCACAAATGTCAGGGGCAAATGCCGAAATTTTTAGTAGCCCGTGTGTTTCATTTAGCTAAGTTTAAAAAACATTAAAAAAGTCATATAGTGTTTATGAATATAAATTTTTCTAACAAAAACTAAAAAGGTGGGTATAAAAAATAATACCATACTTTTTAATGACTAAAAATAGCACTGCTAATAAATTTACGTCTAAAATTAGGCTAACATATTTACAATGACTAAAAATAGCACTATTAATTAACTAAATTTATGTCTAAAACTAAACTAAATTAAACTAAAAATAGCAATGCTAATTAATCAAATTATGTCTAAAACTAAATTAACTCGTATGTTTACTTACCAATAACTAATAATATCACTACTAAAAAATTTATTTTGCCCATTTCAACCCGTGCAAGGCACGGGTACAACATAAGCATGGCCTTGCCCCTGACAGATCTGGACGACCAATTCAGCTATATATACCTTAGGGGAGGGACAGTCATGAAATATAACTGTATTGTCGGGGCTAATTCCGTCATTCTAGGTGGCATAAATAAAAAAACAGAGTAAGGTGTAAAACAAAAAACGTTGCCCTCCCCTCCGGTTTTGAAACACTGCACCGGATGTAAAAACAAAGTTTTCAAAGCCCCTCTGCACTCTTACCAAGGCTGCCTGGAACCAAAACGCGCACACTCCAAATTTTACCAAACGGCGAGTTTTGCACCGGTCAACTTCCATTTCACATGAGAAACCACAAACCAATCAGGCGCTTAAAAAATAATTCTACATTTGCAGAAGTAAAGACAGACATGCAAGGGGAAAACTATCTTGATTCAAATTCTCCAATTTCGTATAAATTTTGTTTCACAAATCAAAGATACTCACTTCTCTTCGTGACCAAGTGAAATTGTGTTAAGGATGTCTACATAAGAAGAATCTAAGTAAAAGTCCTGACTCCTGATTATTACAACAACTCGAAACAATTACATACAGTTAGATTTTTAGTTATACTCTTGCACTTGAAATTAAACATATAAAAGCAACGTGAATAATGATGATTGGATTGATAATCATGATTTTTAGTTCCTCATTATTTGCATTTACACGAACTTTCCTGAAATGAATTTTTTGTTAAATATTGGTAAAAATATCAAAATATGTGTAAAATACTAACAAATCATATTCCCTAAAACCTGTATGACCAAAAAAAATAAAAAAAAATAAAAAATTGGGGCTTTCTATTCTCAGGTCGGCTTCGTAGCCGACCTGAATATAGGTCTTTATCATATGACTCACACATGGCACAGGTACAATCTTATATATTTTATTATAATTTATTAAATTTCAATTGTATAATATATTTTTACCCTTATGCCCTTCAATTAACATATTTAAATTAACCAAATTAAAATCAAAATCAAGTAAGATCAAAATCCAAGATAATTATTACCACAATAGATCAAAAGAACAAGAAAACATTGATTCATCAATTTCATCATCTAACATAATGAAATCATATTTTCTTGATATTTTGAGTTCATCGAAACCAACAAACAATAGAGCAACACTACATAAAATTAATCCCTATGTTTTCATTAAAAAGAACACCTCTTTTAAGGTTTGTAATCATTGTTGTATATTCATTGTGGTCTAGCGTAAGGGATGTGAGATAGTGAAGGAGAGGTGCAGGGTTCGATCACCAGCGGACACATAAGGCGGTTTCGGTATGGAGATATAAGGTGGTTTAGGATATTGTATAGTAGTAGTGTAGAAGTAGTTGTAATATCTACCGTTTCAAAAAAATAAAAAATAATTCATTATAGATCTCTCCATGGCACCTGTTTCTCTTTTATTGCAATTCTAGCTAACTCATCAGGACCCTAGTGCCGCTCATGCCCAGGTTGTGAACCTTTGAGTAATTGATTGTAATTCCAAATCGACTAACATATCTAGTAACCGAAATCGGATGAAGGAATCTGGAGAGTCTTCGTTTTGATTATGACAAACAAATTTATAGAGAAGGGAGTTAAAGAGGAGCTTCAGAAGGCTTTTCGCAGAATCATCCTCATGAACTCTTTTGTGTGTTGTATTTTCTATCCCAATCGTGATGAATAAATTGATGGGTTATGGTTATTCAACTCTAATGGATAATAATTACGTATAAATAGCTACTCATGTTATGACGTTATGTTATTTTTAATTGAATGAGATCAATGAATTTGTACTAATTGAATATATTTATGTGATTTAAAAGAAAATTAGTAAGTGTTGGTAGATTTTATTTTTTTTTAAATCAGTTAAAAAAAGTCATTATAGTCAATTTATATTTTGGGTGGATTTTTTCAATATTAATATAATAAATTTTTATACATCGTACCAAAATTATATGTAAAATAGCTTTGAACCGAAAAGGACGGATGAGATTGAATTAGATGCCATATGGCAATCATTTGATGAAGACCTATATTCAGGTCGGTACGAAGCCGACCTGGGAATAGAAATCCCCAAAAAACTTTTCATATGCCTAAACTTGTGCATGTCTAAAACTTTTTTAATGTATTAATTATTAATTTATATACTATATTTAGAACATGTGATTATTAAGATTATTATTTATATATATATTGAATCACTAAAATATAATTTGATTTTAGTGAATTGTTAAATAAATATTTAAAATATTATAGGGAATAAATTTAAAAAGTTTTATATAAATTTTTATAGGAAAACTGAGGTGAATGCTCTTAGATTTTTAGTTAAATTTTCCATCCTTATCTTCTTGGCTAATAATATCTATAAATACCTTCTTAACCTAACCTAGACATTCATCATCACAACATAAGTACCAACCCTACCAACTTATGTTCAAACAAGTACGAACATGGCGAAACTTTCTAGCAAGCTTGTTTTCTTCTTCTCCTTGGCAACATTTTTAGTATTAATAGCCCAATCCAAAGCTAGCAGACTAAAATTTGACACTGAGATGATGGACAAATATGAGTTGTGGATGGCGAAACATGGTCACAACGTATGAAAACCACACCGAGAAGGCTAAGAGATTCAAAATATTCAAGAACAATGTGGCCTACATTGACTCTGTTAATAATCAAGAGTCTCGGACTTACAAGCTTGCCCCCAACAAATTTGCTGATCTGACAGCTGAAGAGTTTTCGGCCTATCATACCGGCTTCAGGTGGGGACCTCCATGGAACCCCCCATACAATCCTCCGCCATCATTTACATATGCAAACGTAACCCTGTTCCGTCTTTTATCGACTGGAGACAGATGGGAGCTGTCACTCCTGTCAAGAACCAAGGCCGTTGTGGTTAGAATTATTTTTCTGTTGTTCAGTTCAATCTGTTCAAATTTATTCAGTTATGTTTAGATGGACTAAAAGAATATGCATGCAGGGTCTTGTTGGGCATTTGCAGCCGTTGCAGCGACGGAAGGAATCAACAAGATAAAGACAGGAAAGCTCGTCTCGTTATCGGAACAACAAATCTTGGATTGTGACATAAATGACATCCAACAAGGATGTAATTATGGTTATATAGACAGGGCATTTGCCTTCATTGCCAACAATAACGGACTCACTTCGGAGTCCAATTATCCATATCAGGGATACCAACAAACTTGCAACGCTAATCTACAACAGTACTCTAGTGTCGCTACAATCACAGGATACATAGATGTTCCATCCAACAGCGAGTCTGCATTGCTCAATGCTGTGGCTCACCAACCTGTAACCATATCCGTTCAGGGCAACGAGGATAACTTCCGGTTCTACTCGGGTGGAATTTTCAGTGGACAGTGTGGAACCGATACAAACCATATTATAACTGTGGTTGGATATGGAGAGACGACGGATGGGACCAAGTATTGGTTGGCTAAGAATTCGTGGGGAACCAATCGGGGAGAGAACGGATACATCAGACTGCTAAGGGATATTGATTCTCCTGAGGGTCTATGTGGTCTTGCAAAGTCGCCTTCTTATCCTACTGCTTAGAATCATTTTGTCGCATTAACTTTGTTAGATTTTTTGTTGCACCTCACTCTCTTAGAAGAAATCTTTTTCGTATTCTAATTGTAATTTCTTAGAATTTTTCCCAATACTCCGCCTCTATTTGAATAATTTCCCAATGCTTTCAAGCTGCAAATACTGATCAGTTGTTTTTATATATTGTATGATCACCTGAACTAGAATCAGATGACAGAATTTGCATTGAATGCTCGCAAGATATATATATATTAGTACTTCATAACATTGCAAAATGCATCTGCAAAATTTGCTCTGCAGTGTAGTTTTGTAACAAAAAGGAGGGCGCGCACAAGCAACATGCAAGAATCATCTGCAAACATACATGAATGAATAGATGTTGATGTCATGATATAACTCGAATTCTTGCAACAGAAAAAGCTCTTCAGGTTGAAGAAAATTATCCATAACATGTCTAAAATAATGATTGCAATTTCCCTTTGGAAAAATCCAGTCAAATGAACTATTCGTCCCAGAATGTAGAGTCCACCTGCAAAGTATCAAATGTTCTTCATTAATCAAGAATTCTAAAACCAGTAAGAGCTTTATAAGATGAAATGATACTAACATTTTTCAGGGTATTGTTCTGCAAACATGCCACCATGAAATATATCAAGTCTGCACTTGATATATATTCAAAGGAAAGTGATACAGTTATATTTAGTTGGACTCTTGCAGTTTAAACACTTAGAGTTTAGTTGGACTCTTTCACTTAGATACATCTAAAAAGAACGTTAAAACAATTAACCGGGTAAAGGCTCAAATTAAATCTTCCATCCTTATCTTCTTCGTTATTAATAATATCTATGAACCTTTATCTAGACATTATTTATCATCACAACTTAATTACTTACCAAATTACCGACTTTCAGACCATTACTGAAAAACTGTCTACAAATAAAATGGCGAAACTCCCTTGCAAGCTTGTTTTATTCTTCTTGTTAGTATAGTAACCCAATCCACAGCTCGCACACTAAAATTTGACACTGAGATGATGGACAGACATGAGACGTGGATGGCGATAACACCGTCTCACGTATGAAAACCAAACCGACAAGGCTAAGAGATTCGAAATATTCAAGAACAATGTGGCCTACATTGACTCTGTTAATAATCAAGAGTCTCGGACTTACAAGCTTGCCCTCAACAAATTTGCTGATCTCACAGCTGAAGAATTTTCGGCCTATCATACAGGCTTCTGGAGGGGACCTCCATGGGGTTCAACCAATCGCAGTCGGCGATGGCCATTTACATATGCAAACATAACTAGTGTTCCGTCTTGTATCGACTGGAGACAGAAGGGAGCTGTCACTTGTGTCAAGAACCAACGCCGATGTGGTTAGTGTTTTTCGTATTAGTTTCACATTTTCGTATTCACTCTTTCGTGTTAGATAGACTAAATTTCTTGAACAAAAACACGCAGGGTCTTGTTGGATATTTGCAGCAGTGGCAGCGGTCGAAGGAATCCACCAGATTAAGAGGAAGTCTAGTCTCTTTATCCGAACAACAAATCTTGGATTGCGAGCATGGATGTGATGGGGGTATCGCAGACAGGGCATTTGACTTCATTATCAACAAGGTAACTGCAACACTGACATTGCATACTATACTGCTGCTACAATCACAGGATACCATGATGTTCCAACCAATAGCGAGTCTGCATTGCTCAAAGCTGTGGCTCACCAACCGGTAGTTGTAGCCGTTCAGGCCAACGAGAATGACTTCCGGTACTACTCGAGTGGAATTTTCAATGGACCTTGTGGAACCAATATAAACCATGCTATTACTGTGGTTGGATATGGAGAAACGGAGGATGGGACCAAGTATTGGTTGGCTAAGAATTCGTGGGGAAAATGTTGGGGAGAGAACGGATACATCAGAATGCTAAGGGATATTGATGCTCCTGAGGGCCTCTGTGGTCTTGCCATTCAAGCTTCGTATCCTACTGCTTAAGCTTAACTTTATTACTTCATTGAATCACAAAATGTATCTGCAAAATACAACCTAAACATAAGTTCCAGTGAAGATATTGAATATGAGAATCAACTATACAGAATAACAAAACATAAATTTGCTCTGCACTGAACTGTAATTTTACGATAAAAAGGGCAAAGCAACTTGCAAGAATCATTTGCAAACATACTATACTTGTACATGAATAGATGTTGATGTCATGATATAACTCGAATTCTTGCAATAGAAAAGTTCTTCAGGTTGAAGAAAATTATTCATAACAAGTCTAAAACAATGATTTGCAATTTCCCTTCGGAAAAATCGAGTCAAATGAATTATTCGAACAGAATCAAGAAGGAAAAAGGAAAAATCCCAACAAACAGTCACTATTCAATTGAAACTATTTTGCGATTCATGTATCGGAATCTGCAAATGTCCTCGAAGAAGTCATCTGCACTGCTATGGCTACTCTTCATCTGCAGAATCTTTATCGTCAGCTTCTGCAAGTTCTTTGCGTACTTCACCAATGAATCCAATGTGCACATCTTCTGCTCAGCGTTCAGTGGCGATCTTGCTGTTACTAAAACCTTCTCAAGGCAGGGAATCGAGAATGTAGAGTCGACCTGCAAAGCATTAAATGTTCTTCATTAATCAAGAATTCTAAAACCAGTATACAAGACAACCAAGAGCTTTATAAGATGAAATGATACTAACATTTTTCAGGCTATTCTTCTGGCAGAGAGCAGCAAACATGGCACCATGAATGTCAAAAGTCTGCAGCTTTGGATGGGTGTTGAAAAATTCGACGAAATCAACCTCTGGGAATGGGAGAAGGTCCTCTGAACTCCCAGTGAATTCCACCTTCATGTAGAGGTGCTTAACCTCACTAGCCATTTGAAGCATGTTGCTTATGGCATCCCAGCACCATTGTACTCCTCTAAGAGACAATGTCTCCAGTGCCACAAGCTTGCCACATTCGACCAAGTATACTCGACCTATCAAGAATAGACAATGCAAAACGTCATTATGCACGCAGACTAGACAATGTACTTATAAGAATTGAATTACTATATACCAGAGTTGTTGGAAATCGAGAGATTCCGCAACAATGGAGTTTCTGGAACACGGACAACGCTGCAACCTTGAACTTCAAGTGATTCAAGCTTCGATGAATTCACAGTTAGCAAGCAATTCCCAGCTCCAAAGAAGTCAAGCTTGCAATCCTGGAGATGAGGGTTCTTTATCACAAGTGACCTTAGCCCTTCGCAGCCCAGAAGCAACAGATGGGTCAAATTCGGGCAGGAGTTAAGCGCAGCAGAAAGTGCAAATTCCTCCAATCTAGCTCCCACAATTTCAAGATTCTTGAGCCTATGGAAAACATCCCATTTCGGAGAACTGACCATGAGCACTCCCCAGAGTTTCAGAGACTCCAGATTAGGTGCACCCTTAATGCAATCCAGCTTCGATGGGACTTCGCTAAAACTCTGCTGCTCAATTATGTTATCAAGCCGAAGCTCAAGGCTCCTCAACGAAGACCCTGCAAAGGCTAGCCACGACGCAAGCCCAGTGCTCGTAAACGAGCAGTACACAACAAGCTCCTCCAGCTTATCAATCGACGACACCATCTGCGTCACAATGTCATCAGGAGTACACCCATTGGTGAGGTTATCGAAAAGATTCGCGGAAAGAACAGGCTCCTCAAGTACGGCATCGACTCCTTCCATCTCTTGGACACACAGTTGCAGGAAGCTACATCCTTAGCGTTGTTCATTAGGGACAAAATGTACTGGACTACAGCCTCAGGTAGCACCTCCATTCTCTGTGAGTAATTTAATCAAACAGTTAGTGTGCAGTTCTAACAAACCCTTACATTTCGAATTCAAATACCAAAAAACAACAGATTGAGCTAACCCTAACTTGCAGCTAATGCGATTTCACATTTCACCAATTGATACCGATTACAAATTTACAATCCACCCAACAAAATCCAATTGTTACATTTCTAATAACCGACTAATTAATTACATAGAACAACAAATCCAGATCCAGACATGACATTTCTAACAAATCGCAGCTAAGTAATTCAATAGACAATCAATTAACATATAACAAACGCCATGAATCTGAAAAATGAAAGAATCTGAAAACGAGCTAACTGTAACTGTAACTCACCTTGAAAAACTGGAGATTACAAGAATTGCTTGTTTTCTGCTGTGAGTGTCTGCTAGAGAGAGAGAGAGAGTGAGAGGAAGAATTGAGAAATCGGAAGTGAAAATGAGAAATGTTAGGGCGCGGATTTATAAAGAAAGATTGAGAAGAGGGATAATTTCGAAATTTGAATAAAAAGAGAATTTGGAGAAGAAGCTGCTGCTGCTGCAATTTTTTAAAAACCCGCCGAGACTAGTAGAATCAATTTTGTCCAATTGTTTTTTGAATTTTTGACCGTTTGTGTGTCTGCCTGTGAATCTGTAACCTAGATGCATTTTTGAAAAAACTTCAATTCAAACTTGAGATTTGCTATTAATAAAGCTTCACCACTACTAGCTGTAGTTAGTTTTGACATTTGAGTAAAACGATTTAATAGTTGGTTTAAATTCAAAAGTTACCGACTTACCCTACTCATTTATGGATTGTGGATTGTACATATCGGAGTTGGAAGTATTCACACCAATTAAATGGAATCCTTTGTCATTCGAAAATGCAGAAAGATTTTACGTATTTTGTGAATCTTTGCTCACCATGGACATTTTTTAGTTCAAAATGTTGGCCTAGAGCTGAATTGGTGTTTGCAAAATATTTTTGTCCGTAATTTAAAGTCGAAATCACAAGTTTGCCATACTAGTTTACACATTCTAACTACATTTGGAGCCCAACATGGCGTAAGAGTTTTAGTATCATGCCAATTTGAATTTGAATTGGTGCTTGTAAAATACGTTTATCAAGTAATTTAAACTTGGGGCATACGAGGTTAGAAATTCTAAGAGACTCATGGTTTAAATCTTGAATAAAACAGGGCGGAAAAGTATTGAGACGTTTAGGTTTTTCAATTCATCGAAATAAAACTGAGCTGAAATTTGGAATCTCTTGAAGACATTGAAATATTTTTCTACGTTAATTAATGCTATATAATCACACGACATTACGAAATGCTTCGAAAAGTATTTGGAAACCGAAATTTCGACTACATTAACTATGATAATGTGAATGCAACAATAGCGACAACAATGTGACATACAGTGGTGCAAACTACAGAGGCCACAATTAATGTAAAAAAAAAAAAGTTCCACCTAGAACAATTAACTTTCTAATAAAGATCGCCACTTTAAACTTTGAATTTGATCAGTTTCATTCTTTATCATTCATCAATAACATTCTTTCGATTCTAACTCCTTTCGTAACTTAAGCTATAATCACTTACAACATTCTTTCTTGAGATAACATTGTTTTAATTCGAACTCATTTTTGTCTTTAGTTAGAATCATTTCCATCATTCTTTCTTAAGATGTGAAGACAAGTTTCGGCTCATAATGCTTATACATGTATGCTCATTGTAGCAACAAACATAAAACACATTGGCTCACTTGTGCATACTCACCGTAACAATATACGTAAAACACATCAACTTTACCTCAACTCTCATGTGCATGCTCACCGTAACAATATACGTAAAACGCGACTGCTCAACTAATTTCTTTCTTGCATATGTATATAAGCAATAGAGACACGTAACCATATATCCATCTTCTCATTCATTCTTTACATTCGAAATTTAATCATTCAACTTTTGATACAATGTCTTGGGTATTAGCAATTGTACTCAAACAAGCCAGGAAGCTTGCCTATTATTTCTGCCGGTTCATCTTAAGAAACTTTTACAGTAAGAGTTACATTGACTTATATTATTATACGGTTCTAAAATTTTGGTACATTGGGTACCAAATTCGACATTAGGCCATTACGTTGGTCGCGATTCTTCATTTCACCGACTCTTATTCCCTGATATTTTTTTTAATTTATGATGTTAGTAACCCCAGCCACTACCCTTTGGTTGGGCGGTTTTGACTTTTGGAGGGCCTGTTCGAATCCGTACGATGGATTTCAAACAATCGTATAATAAAACGGTGAATTAATGGAAAAAACACAAATAGTTTAACATAAGTAAGTGTCGAACCAAAGGCCTAATTAAGAGCATTATAATTAAACCACCAAATATGATCACTACGACGTTAATATTTTGTGAACATTAGGCGTAAACACGTTTATATAAACAAAATACATAAAATAAAAGTGAGGCCCCAAATTTTATGAGGCCATGTGAGGGTGGGCCGCCTGCACAGGGCTTAAGCCGCCCCTGCCCTTTGGGTATGCAATGGGTAAACCCGGGCTACACAATAGCCTGCAAACCACGTAAGTCATGTTAAACCACAACTAGTTGCGACCTGACCCAAAAGGTATAAATCCAAAAAATTTGTTGTCCTTAAAGATTGAACATGTGACCAAGAGAACATTATCTTCCCTTTTAACCAAGTGAGGCACCCTTACGGGTGAAGTTCACTAAATTTTATGAAAATAATTTGCTAACTTTTTCAGAATAGATTATTAGCATTCTCACTATCACATTGAATTTTTTACGTTTGTTTTGCTCAAACCCCCTATGGAGAAATAAGGTTGTAAATAAGTAGTGTACTCTGTACGTATGATATTTAAATTTGTCAAAAAAATTTTTTAAAAAAGGACAAGGCCCCTTTGATCAATTGACCCCAACCCGAATGATGATGGTTTAAACTTTAAATTAAAAAATAAAAACTTAAAAATAAACAAAGAAAAAGGAAAAAAAAGGTACAGTGGAATATGTACTTTTACAAAAGTGACACTCCGTTATAAACAGCGAAGATCTAAATCCACACTTAACTCTAAGAAATCAAGAATTATACATAGCCAAACCCCTGAGGCCCTGAAAATCTAAAAGACTAAATCCACACTTCTAAGAAATCAAGAAGCTAGGGAAAAACAAGGTAACTTTCTAGTCCTTACTACTTTTCTCTTTCACTAGTTTTGTTATACACTTTGAAACGTACCTTGTTTTCGATCTGACGATGATCGGTGTACGTATTGCTTACAACTGAAATTTACTTTGCAAATCTTTATAAATATTGGATCGATGATCGAAATAGAATGGAACTTGTTTGTAGATCATCCAGACTCTAGAAAGTAGAAATTTTCTTCTGATCTCCCATCACTAGTAATACTCTAATGTCTGTTCTTTTACTTTTAGGTGGTATTTTGATTAATTAAATTGATTAATTATTGATTTTTCACTTCTATTTTTTTCATCCCTAAACTTAAGCATGACTTAACATAAGTAGAACAATTGTTGTAAGTCAAGCAGATGAGATGAGATGGATACTTAACAGAATTTTAAAAAGGAAATTAAGACATTCTTTTTCTTCTATTTTAAAAAGCACTGATTATAATTAATTTTAATGGAACACTAAAATGTGTCTGACACACTAAAATCTTAATCTTGAATCAGTTCAGTTTAGTTCAAACCTGTTAAATTCAGATCAGTTTAGTTCAAACCTGTTAAATTCAGATCAGTTAGTTCAAACCTGTTAAATTCAGATCAGTTCGGTTCACTTCACTTCACTTTAGAAAAAGAGAACATAACTTTAATAATAGTAATTACCACATAGATATTTCCTTTATTCTAACGAAGAATTTACATTTGTTTTATTAAATTTTTGTTTAATATTGTTAAGTATCCAATAAAGATAATTAAATAAATTATATTACAAAATTATAGATATTATTATTTTACAATATAATTTTCTGTTTTATTAATTAGTACTCGTATTTCATATGATATGATTTAGAAGTAATTGGAGGATATAGAGAGAAAAAAATCAACTTAACATGTTTTTTTGTAAGAATATCCCTTACAACGTTCGTTCTACATCACTTTTTTTTTGATTGAGGGGGCAGAGCGTCAGAAGAAGAACCGCCTACATCACATTTATTTGTAAGAATATCTCTTACATCAACTTAACATGACCTCAAGTAATGATATCTCTACTCTAATAATGAATGTAATCGTTTACAACACAAGTTGTTCTTTCTTTCCATGATGATGATATCCTTACTTGAGAATGACAGATGAAATATGGAGAATGCTGCAAAAGTCATGAAAGATTAGGCGGAAAAGTGGACGGATGCCAGGGGTTCCGCCAGATCCCTTCGTCTACAAACTTAACATGCGTTATTTGCGGATGCCACCAGGGGTTCCACACAAAGATTCCTGAGACACAGGTGGTTTACACCAAGTGCCACAAAATCCATTTTAAAGGTTCCTCGCCTTCAGTAGACGGCTGCCAAATGTTTACAGAAGGGAGTTATAATAGTGATAAGTGTGATGATTGCGATTGCCCCAAGAATTTCCACCGCAACGAAATCCCAGTACCTGGAACGAGTTAACTAATCTTCCAAATAAAACTGAGCTCAAATTTGGAATCTCTTGAAGACATTGAAAACATTTTTCTTCTTTGATTACTATTTTATTTACGAAATGCTTCGAAAGGTGGTATTTGATGACCGATATTTCAACTACTGTACATGTCTACATTAACTGTGATTCTGTGAAGGCAATATCAACAATGTGACATACAGTGGCACATACTACGTACAGATCCACTTGAGAATTCTCATGCTGCTATGGTCTGAATTTGTAATGATGCATTTATGGCATTATTGAGTGCTAATGCTTGTAAAATATATTCACTGAATCAATTGATATATACACCAGTCTTGGTACATAAACTTTGCTAAACAAATTCACAAGTTGTTAGCTGAGGATTGCTTGCTTTTACTTGGGTTGTCTCTTGATAATGGAAAAAATCGGTGCCTTATCAGTGAGAACTCTTCGCCCATAGACAGATTCAAGTTCCCATGCTGGGCCAAGAAGCCAAGAAGCTGCAGTTCCGCCTATTAGCCCTCCAGCCTGAAATTCAAACATCAACGAAAAGTGTGTATCTAATCAAATCATCTCCCAAAATAGTAATTTTGAATGTCGTGGAAGAGAAATAGAAGAAAGCTGCCATGGAAACTAAACTCAATCACAATTGACCTAGTTGTATTTCTGGAAGCACAGGGCAGAACAGAGAAAAAACAACTAGTTGTATAACTTCCTCTAGAGCTAGACACCAATTTATTTCAAGAAAACGTATGAATGAAGCAAAGGACTGAAACTTACGTGTCCCCAGTTATCGATTCCTTGAGATAGCATCCCAATAGCCTGCAAGACAAAACACTCATTTTCATTAGGTGAATTCAGATAGTTTAGGAAAGAAGGCCATCAAATTTCAACTCGAATTAAACTTTGTGGAGTTGGTTATTGGAGTTAAAAGGTGGAACAGCAGCTGAAAATTCTCAGCTGCGTCTAGCTCTCAGAAGCCTTAAGGCGTCTGAGCTTGCTCCAACAGGAGCTCAAAACGGGTCTGAAATTACAGACCCGATTTTTAGCTCCTGTTGGAGATGGTTAGGTGAAGTCAGGTAGTAGTTTACATAAGAAGACCACCAAATTTCAACTCGAATGAAACTTTGTAGAGTTGGTTATTTACTTATTGGAGTTAAAATCCTAGGTGTATATGGGATTGAGCCACAGGATAATTCTGGTAATTATGCTCAAGTATGATGCCTAGACTTTGAGTCGAGATAATAGCAAGAGACACATACCATGTTTAATAGAATTACTTTAGCTATATGTTTCAGCTGATCCTCTGTGCCTTTGACTTTGTCCCTATGCCTCAGGACAAATATAGCAAACGATCCGACCTGGTCAGAGCACCAAATAACCGATTAAATGGATATTCGAAGCTGAGCAACTCATAAAATTCAAAATGGTCTAACTCCAGGAACTTTAGATGTTTCAGAGTGATGGGCATTGTGTAACATTGAGACTGGTTTCAAGTGATGATAACGGGTAGTGCTTGTACTTGTGGGCAAAAGATACAGGGGAATAAGGGATACACATGCTAAAACAAAACTTTAGCAGCTAAGTAACGACAAGAATGACATAGAGCTTGAATAAGTAAATGTAGCGAATTAATATGTTCATTTGAGCACCAGAATAACATAGAGCTGGAATATGTTATAACTGCATATAACCACACTTTTTAGAGAGGTTTAAAAACTCACCAATCCAAAAATAGCTCCCGAAGCACCAACAGCGGGAGCTCTACAGAACCAGTAACTCATTGCCGCGCCTAATTTAAATCAATGACTTAATTTAGAATTGAAACAAAAAAGGAGATGATTCTGTTAATATGTAACAGGAAGGACTTGTTACTTGTAACTGCAGAAGTCATGTATACTGCTACAAATCTTCTAGGACCACAGATCTTCTCAACAGTAGGGCCAATGGAGTTCAAAGAATAACAATTGATCTGAAAACACAACTTTTGTCAGTCAACATGATAAATATCAGCCGTTATCCACACACTACAAGCACCCGCTTATGGACTTTATGCTTTACAAGCTTTAACAAAAAGACAGATGGCTAGCTGCCAATAAATAGCATATAAGCCAGCAAAGCCCCACAAGAAGCTGCTTATATAAGTTCTCACTTCTCACAGACACTCTAGAATGGTGAGATTAAAACATACCATTAGATGCCCAAGGTTTGCATGTAGAAAGGCAGAGGTGGCTAGTCTCCAAAGCTGGCCTTTGCTAATGAGACTATTAACCTGCAGGTGAAGCGAAAGCAACACTTCTTAACGTATAATATCTCCATACAAAAGTAACAACTAAATCCTCAGCTGTGAGCTAAAAAGTCTGACCTTGGCTCCCCAAAATACGAGATCACCACCTGAGACGCCTTGTGCAATATAAACCCTGGACATAAATGTTTCGAATACATAAATAAGATATGATAACTCATCAAAGAAAAAGAAAAAATGGATGATTCTTTGAATTGAATACATGAGGTACTAATACTCACAAAACATTAGTAGCTAGAAGGATATTGGTCCATACCCTACCATCAAACAAGTTCCCTCTAGTTGTTCTTGAGTTTGACTTTCCAAAGCCACTATACAAACTTCTGTTATCATCCCCGTTGAAGAAACTGAAGCCCATCAACGCTGGGGATAAGGCATTGAACGACCATTGGAAACCGTTGAAACCTGTAAGTTGAAGGGCCCTTTCATGACAAATACCCTTCAGCAACGGCACATCACCGAGGTGGGAAAGATTCTGTACAGAAACCGTAACTGGAATTCATCATTTCCAGATATAAACAACATGATGAACTATACAGAAATCTATTAAAAACTTCACCACATAAATGTCCAAAGATCTTAACATTTTCGAGCTCAAATCCACTTGTTCCACTCATTCAGCAAATTACTAAACACCAAAATGATCGATCTCACGTTCACATAAATTCTAACATAGCATATCTGTGCACTATCTGATTCAGTGTCAAGCTTCAAAACAAGAAGAACGAATGACTGCGTAAAGGTGCAAAGTTAAGCCCACAAGAACTTATCACCATGGTGAGTACATGGGAATGGGATTCTTGGCACAAAAATTACAAGGACTAATTTCAAGAATCCAAATTAGAGTACTAATTATCATATATAAGGCTTACTCTCCCAATTCTTGGCACAAAAAGTAGATAGAGAATTAAAGATATCACAAACAGCATGAAAGAGCTAGATATGGAAAATCAGCTAATAACCTACAAACCCTAGATAAGTTTTAACCACACACAAACAGCAAAGCAAGCAGAGCTACTATTAGTACCCAAAATGGTACCCAAAATCTTTTCTTGGTTGAAGATTCTTCTTACCTTGAGAGAGGAGCGGAGGAGAGAACCCAGGTGAACGTGGCGGTGGAGGCGGAGGGCGGCGGCGGTGGTTAAGAGATGGTGGTTGGTGGGCGGAGGAGAATAGTTGGGATTGGATGACATTGGTGATCCCATCATCATTTTAATTCCAGTTCAATAACAAATAACTGAAAAAAAATCACTCCTCTGCTCTCTAAGCTACTTACTTAGTATGTAGTTTTCAAGATTTCAACTTTGCAGTTCATTTTCAACTACCAAGTCTAAAATAGTGATAAAATAGACATACTTTGAAGAATTTATTTTGACTATCTAAAAATAAATAAAAAATAGAAATAAAATAAAAAAATATATTTGACAGTAAAAATATAGCTAAAGTCATGAAAAAGAGATCAAAACCTTACATTTTAGAAAATATTTTGACAAAATAAAAACTTACCTTCAAATCCGATACGGTTTATTAGTTCATAAGTAAAAAAATGTTTTTTTTTTGTTTATGTTAAAATTTCTTAAAAAGTCGTAATAAAAGGTTTATGATTTATTCTGGATTCTAGAGGACGCACAAACATAGTGAGAATATTTTCTGAGTAATATAGGTTCATGAAACTGTAAAAATATTTACAGTTTTGATTTGCCATTTTCCTCACATCGTCACATTACAATTTACAATCTCAGCATTAAGTTTTATAAGTGTCTGGACTCAAGATCAATCTTTTTTGTTAGTAAAGTATTTTCTTGAAGTTACTTTACACTTGGTATCATTAGCTAGAGGCAATCAAGCAATAGCTTCAACTCAGAATGTACTAGTACTTGTGAATCTTCTTCCTTGTTTAGTTTCTTCTGCACTCAACTAAGATGCTAGCTGCTCTTCATTGATTTTGTGCAAAGCAGCAGCTTCCATTGAAATCTTTAACATCACCAACAAATATCAAAGAAGTTCCTCTGTATATATAATAATATGAGCCAGCTAGCTAGAATAATGTTTATACCTGCATTTTGAAACAATTTTACCTCTCAAATTGAATGAATGTGAATCTATGAAACTCCCTAAAGACGCCATGACCACGCGCTATCTATCAAGAATCATACGTACATGTTAATCATGGAGTGAATGCGTCAAAAAACACATCCCAAGCGTTCCCCCAGTAGTTATTATTACCTCCTCCACGGGAGCCAGCGATCCTGTCATCTAGAAAATCAAGGCACAGCTGTGCTGCGTTTAGGACCAGATTGAACGGCCTCAGCAAGAACATGTCCGTCCAGTTCCAATCCTGAGAACTCATTCTGTTGTTTTCCTCTGGAATGAATGTCTCATGGAAGAAGTTGCTTGATAATCCTCGTACCACGTGGCGACAAACCGGGCAAGTGTTGTTTATGTTCAGCCATGGAATGATGCAATCAGAGTGGTAAAAATGTCCACATTGCAGCTGCCTGACTTTAAGCCCCACTTCGAACTCATCTTTACAAACTGGACAGAACGGATCGTTTTTCAAGTGCTCATCTGTCATTTCAACCCATTCCAGGGCCTCAATAGCCAATTCTGGAGCTGGATCATGTGTTCTCTGATCAGAAGGAATGCTGACAGGCCTAGGGGGCTGATCCGGGCCGATGTACTGAAGTAATACCCAAGCTTCGTGTGTCCTGTCGTGATTTTCGCTATGATTGGCTGCAGGAGGATCTAGTAGTTGAGCTAATCTGTCAAGTACACGAGATCCCGATGGAGGTTCTTCTTGGCTGTCCAGGAACGGCCTAGGACGTGAAACATCCAGCTCATACCGGATCTGACCTAAACAACCCGGGCATAAGATCTCAGCCGGGTTGGATGTTGTCGTCCTGATGCTACGCTCGCATTGTTGGCACCAGTAGTAGTGGTATGTTCGCGTTCTTCGCACACCGTTGACGATAACACCGGGACGACGGGCCATGGACATGTTGAAGGATTGATGAAAAGTGTTGCTTTGAAACTTTGCTGTTTGGGGAATGATGCAAGAATCATGTCAAAGATGCTGTTTTTATATCAACAGTAGTTTGTGAAAGTGTGAGGGAATTGAAAGGAATAGCTTTAGTTTGTTCGAGAAGAGATTCTATCATCTTGTATAGAAAGGACAAGATTGTCTATAAAGACTTGGAAAAAATAATTTAACAGGCAAGGAATCAAGCAAATGGCTGTGTGTGCTTGTCAAAGAAGAAAGGAAGCATTTTTTGAGTATGGATGTTTACTCTCTTCCACACGTATTCTTCTACACCTGTCTCAATACTTAACTCTCACAGGCACTACTCCATGCCAGTGTGCTTCATCTTCAGTATCAAGCAAATGGCCTTCAGTCCTAGCATGGTCCCGAAGCTACTTTTCACCTTCATTGTCACGGTATCAGGTACCGAATCGATTAGTTCCATGCAAGTTCAGGTACTAATTAAAGTTTAGTGAGTACTTACATTTGTATTTGCAGGTATGATCAGATTGTCCGAGAGCATAAACGTTACCATCATAAACTACTGCAACGAGACGATATGGCCTGGAATAACGCCTAACAACTTAACTGGCTTCAGCTTCACTCTCCGACCTTCCCAATCCTCGGTCTTCACCGCTCCACCAGCCTGGACAGGTCGAATATGGGCTAGAACTGGCTGCAATTTCGACAGGAATGGAAACGGAACATGCCAAACTGGAGGATGTGGAACAAGCCTACAATGTACTGGTCCAGGCAATCCCCCTGCCTCAATTGCCGAGTTTACGCTTGGTGACATGGATTACTACGGTGTCAGCTTAGTTGACGGGTTCAACCTGCCCCTTGTGGTGAAACCGGTTGGTGGGCGAGGCAACTGCAGTACAGCTGGGTGTGATAACGACATACGACCCACTTGCCCGCCCGAGCTAACATTGAGGACTAATAATGCACATGCATTATTAGCTTGTCGTAGTGCATGTGACGTCTTTGACAGGGAGGATTACTGCTGTAGAGGCGATTTCTCCACTCCTGCGACATGTTTGCCTACTAACTACTCGAGGATATTCAAGTCTGCCTGTCCTGCGGCTTATAGCTACGCGTACGATGATCCCACGAGTATCAAGACATGCTCTTCGACAGACTATGTCGTTTCTTTCTGTTCTGGCGCCAGGTATGTTGACAAGTTTTGATCCCTAGCTATGAAATAATAAGAATTTTGTTTATCTTGTTGAAGTTTTCATAGATGTTTACATGATGATCTGTTGTTTCTGGTTTTACTAGGAACCAAACGAAGTGCACGTATCATGACAATGAGATGCAGTTGTTGTGTAATGGCACAATGAGGTTGTTAACAGAAGTTGGAATCTGGAGGCTAATGGTGATAGTATTTGGTGCATCAGTAATCAGCATGATCATATAATGTACTGTGATTTTGATCTCTTAATTTTCTTGTTCGTAATTGGTTTTTACAAATTAATGAAAACTTAACTTGACCAGACATATGTTTAGTTGTTGTACCAATAAGTTTCTTATTGAACAATATCAGGGTTAAATAAAAAAAAACAATAAATAATTGCATAAAAAGACACTCTCAAACAACATTTACAAAAGTTTCGCTACAGTAGATCTGGATTTCAAAAACTCGCTACAGTAGATTTAATGAGATTTTTTGAAATCCGCCTACAGAAATGGACCTCAAAATCTCGCTCAACTGGATTTAATAGCAAATTTAACATCCGGAAACTAGTTTCAGCCACTGAACCGAAACTAACTAAAAATGAATGAAACTAGCTAAAAGTGACTGAAATAAATTGAAACTAATTGAAAATTTTATATTTTTCCTGAAATTAACTTTTAAAACTATTTGTTAATTTTATAAAATGATTAAATTAACTCTAAAAATTACTTATACTAAACTAAATAAATTAAAAAAATATGAAAACTATAATTACAAAAATTTAATCATTATTTTAACTGAAAAAACATAGTTTCAGATTAGTTTCAACACATAAAAGCTAATTTCAGAAGTTACTTTCAGAAAAAAACCTAGTTTCAGGAACTAGTTTCAAACAAAATTTAGTTTCATAAACTAGCTGAAACTAGTTGAAACTAACTATTGATGCTAGTTTCAACATCTTAAAATGTTAATTTCATTAGTTTCAACAACAAAAATGCTATTTTCGTTAGTTTCAACATCATAAGTGCTAGCTAGTTTCAGCAACAAAAAAATCTAGTTTGAACAACACAATTGCTAGTTTCAGCAACACAAATGTTAGTTTCAACAACTAAATTGTAGTATCATTAGTTTAAGCATCATAAGTGCTAGTTTCAACCACAAAAATGCTAGTTTCAGCAACACGAATGCTAATTTCATTTGTTTCGGCATCACAAGTGAACACAAAAAATGTTAGTTTCATTAGATTCAAGAACAGAGATGCTATTTTCATTAGTTTCAGCTACAAAAATGCTAGTTTCATTAGTTTGTGTATAAAAATTAATTAATTAGCAAAAAAATAGTTAAATATAATTGTAGCTAGTAATTAATTAACACTAATGGATGTCAAAAACACCATCATAATCCATTTTAGCGAGAAAAATAGAGTCCAGCAAGCAATTGAGATCCAAATTGATTAAATTTTAGGACACCAAAAAATAAAATGACCTTTTTTGTAAGAGGTTTTTAGATTTTAGGAAACCAAAAAATAGAATGACATTTTTGTAAGAGGTTTTTTAAGATAATTGTTTTAGCAATTAGATGCTGTGTTATTTATGTATTTTTCTACAATATCAATAGTGATGAGAGAAACCAAACTGATGTATAGTTTCCATGTTTGGGATGATTGTCGGATTTGGTTGGATTAGTATGTAACCAAGGATCGTACTCACTCGTATCCACGAATTGTTCCGAGGTCACTGCTTTTGTAACTCCTCTCCATTTGATTAATTAAGTAATATATCCATCTATTTTTTTAAACCATAAATATTACAACTACTATCTACTACTTTCTTTAATTTCTAGACATAAATAGATAAATAAATAAATAAATAAATAAAACTGATATAAACCTTCAAAATATGCCATAAATCACTTCCTTATAATTGGCACTTGGCATACCCTTAACTTAACTTAGTACTCCCTCCGTCCCGTAACTTACCAACTTTGACTTTTTTTAGTCAACAATTTCAACATTGACTCTCAATTACTCATAAACTATAATGATAAAGTATTTGACGAAATCATATTATGAAAACATAGAACCTAAATTTTCATTATATAGTTTTATTAAATATTTTACCATTAGAATTTAGGATTAATTGAGATTCAAAGTTGAAGGTTGTTTACCACAAAAAAGTCAAACTCAATAATTTATACCGGGACACAGATGGAATATTTAATTATCTAGATATATATCTATACGGTGTAGTTTACAAATTATGGGTCCAAATTTGTTTTATGTTTGGGCTTAATTTGTTTTGAAGTATTTTGCTTAGTTAGTAGTCCAAACCCTCTATGTTTAGTTTAGGGTTTTTGTTAGTCATTAGTCAGTCATATGTTTAGTTGCATTTTTGGATTGTATCGTGAAGGGTTCTTCCTTGTTATCATGATCGTAAAATATATCAAAATCACCTGTTGATTTGGTGTTTGTCGCATCATTTTCTTTTCCGTCCCATATTATCTCAACCCTCAACGAGTCCCTCCAGAAACAAGTCCGCTCATGAGCTTGCCTCTGCCGCCATGGGTCTAGACTTTGATCATTAACGACCTCGAATTCGAATTCAAATCGAATCAAATTAATCTCTATGTTTAGTGAAGAAAACAACCAAAGGTGCGTGTGTAGTGCTGCTTTAGGTTCGTTCTATGATTCTATCTTTAGTTACCTATTTTTTGTTCGTTTATATTCTTAAAAATTAATTTGTCGGAAATTAATTTGATATATAACTTGGGGCTAAAATTACTCTGTTTCGGACTCTGTTTTATTTGCTGGAATTAAGCTTACCGGTTTGGATCAACGTGTTACACGAGCAAGAACCTATTATATAACATGGGCGAAGTCTATAGTAAGCTGCTGCACCTGCATCAAGATCAAGTCAATGATGATGATGATGATCGTAAAACAACAAGTAAGCATGGTTTCCTGGTCAAAGGCATGCCTAATCACGGTGGAATCTGTTACTTGATCGCAATCCTCCAGAATCTGCTTGCTATTGATTCATTGCATAACTACTTTATCTACTCATCGGTTGTTGACTCATTCGGCCCTTTAACAACTTCCCTTAGAGACAAGTTACCATCTTGGTACTACGAGTAATTTTGTAGTCGATCCTAGTCCAGTGTTTCAATCTCTATGTACTATGTTCCCTTCCTATGCGGCTAGTCAAGGAGGTAACCGCGTCCAGTGTCTCAACGACCTCATTGATGGTTTGACAAGGGAAGAGTTCAGTTCAGGATTATTAAGTTCAGGTGATGTTGCCCCTTTTGTGGATGCTTTGTTTCGCGTAGAATTTTCAACTTTTACTCCTTTGAAACGTTGGTTTTCGGCAGCTAAAGATGAAACTAGCCTGGTTCTAGAGTTGAGAATTATATACAGTATGAGTAGTAGTTATACTCCAGTTTCAATCGAGACGTGTTTGGATTTATATATGACCGTAAATTATATATATGGTTGAACAACATATCTCATCGGTTAAGTTGGATAAAACCAAGATTAAGCTAATTAAGAATGCTCCTCCAGTCTTATGGATCAATATTAGATATGAGATGTATGACTCTGATCGGCAATCATTTGTACAAATCAACAGACGTGTGGAATTCGAGGAAACACTTGATCTGAAACCCTATATGGATCCCATGTCTATTGATATAGATGACACCTCCTATAAATATAGATTGATCGGGTTGGTTGAGAGAATACCCAAAACTAGTAGTAGACCGGGACACGCATTTGCTTTCGTGAGAGGTACCAATAGCATGGGAAAATGTGTGTGGTATGAAGCTGATGGTTGTAAGATCAAAAGGGTTCAGGTGGAGGATGTTTTATTGCGCAAACCTACTTCATTGTTCTACCAAAGATGTTCTAAATAGTATTAGTAAATGATACTAATACTCATGGCATTTGCTGCGGGAGTTAGTATGATATGCTGCGGCCTACGGGATTTGGTATAATATAGTGTTATTTTGATCTCATAATTTGTACTAGTAGTAGTATGTTCAAAGTAGGTTTTTTCTATTATGTTTATGTTGAGTGATTCGACATTTGATTATATTCAGAAATTAACTCGGAGAACTCATTACACTCCACTCAATAAGTCTTTTTTTTTTTTTAATGTATTCAGTCCCCTTAGACTTTATCAAATGAGGTAGGGAGGTATACATTTTACATTATAAACTATGGCTTTATAACATTTATACATAATTTAATTTTGAATGTTATTTGGCAGTTAAAAAAGTCCAGAATGATCGAGCTCATCCGGGCGCGGATCTAAGAAATTTCTTCACCCTGGGATAGTTGACGAAAATAAATACATTGGAGGATGCAACAATACTCAAAGGAAATGAACATTACGTTCATTTAAAAAAAGAGAGTTTAAAGTTTATACGTCATAGAAAATAAATAATTATAAATTACATGCACAAGAAAATGATACTCCCTCCATTTATGAGCGACGTTTTAATTTTATTTCGTTGACTTTTTTTAATTTTTCGTTGAATTTTTTATTTCTGATTTGAACTCGTATTATTTTCAAATTATAACGAAAAAATAATTTAAAAAAGTTATATTAGGAAAGTTAGACATTATACTTCCGTAACATAAGTTAGTTAATTATTTTCTAAGTACAATCTAAAAATAATATAACGTAAAATTAAACATAAAAAAAAGAAAGAAATGACAACCTTGTTAGGGGAGATAGTAATTGTTACATATGGACTCAACAGTACTAACTAGTTATAAACCAAAAAAATGTAACAAATTAATACTTCCTCCTCTGTTTCATAATAAATATTACACTTCATTTTGTAGAATTTTGCGATGGTGAATTTGATATCGTATTAATCCCAAATTATATAATTAAAATAATTAAAAATTTATATAATGAAAATATAAACATTCTAGTTTTATATTATAATATTTTTAATTATTTTTATCATATGATTTGAGAATAATTTAAGGTCAAACTGACCCTAAAAAAATAAAAATAAAAAAGTGTAACATTTGTTATGGGACGGAATAATTACTATTTTCGCGGTGTAACAAACTCGAGCAAGTTTTAGCGCGAGGAGAAAAAAGGAGTTTCAAAATTTTCCTCTACATGTATCATTGCATCTATATAAGTATATAACCAATATATATAACCATGAAGGAGGAAGAAGTTTATCATCAGAAATTCACAATCAGAACCTAGATCATCTATATAAGTATATAACCAATATATATAACCATGAAGGAGGGAGAAGTTTATCATCAGAAAGTCACAATCAGAACCTAGATCATCTGAGGCGCGATAGCGTAAAAACGTCAAAATATAGAAATTAATGAAAGCGCGAGCGCGTAAAATCGGCTAATATAATTTAATAAAATAATATTTATAATGTAAAAATTAAAACTTTTTATTTTTAATCAAGTAATCTAGCCTATCAAATATACAATTAAAGCCCAATATACAAACCTCCTTACACCAAAAGCCCAGCCCAAAGCCTTCTAGCTCCCGCCTCCAAGTCTCCATCTATTATAATTAAAAAAAAAAAAAAATCATAAACAAGTCGGATCTTCATATCACTTAGCCTCTGTTTCTTTTGGCGTGAAAACTCTGAACTGATCTGAATTGAACTGAACTTAATGTATCTGAATTGAACTGAATTTAATTAATCTGAACTGAACTTATTTGAAGTATAAATTTTAACTAAGCAAACCTGAACTGAACTGAATTTATCTGAAAACTTAATTATTCTGAAGTGAACTGAGCTTAATAAATTTGAACTGAACTGAACTTATTAAAACTGAAATTAAGGTGAAACGAACAGAGTCTTATCTAACCTAGCAGCATGCCGCCTCTTCGGAATAAACAAGTCAAGTCTACTTTCTCTCATTACTTCACCAATTCACAACAATGGATCTCTCTCTCCTTCTCGACTTCTCCTCCAGTCCTCCTCACGAGCCCAAATCACTCCTTCAGCCTGAATTACCTTCCCCTTTACGAGACTACAACATCACAATGTTATGAACGGAACTGGTAAGCTACTATAAAAATCTACTTCTAAGCTAAGTAACTGCTACTGATTATTCTAGAGAGAACTAAGAGATACTACTGTAACATTTCTTCATTGATAAAATCTCTGCAAATGGGTAAGTACGGTACTTATACAGTTGGAGCTAACTTGCTCAACGAAGGCTTAGTAGCCAAGATACAAAGCGCGACTTAACAAAGTATAGTGCGCGACTTAGAATGAACTAATTCTATGTCCTAACATTCCATTCCCCTTAGAAAAGCTTGTCCTCAAGCTACAATCTTCAATACAGCTTCCAATATATGTTGAACCAGTCCCAGCACCATGGAAAGCAATCTACAGTCAGTTCTGATAATTTTGAGCACCCTACTTTAATCTTGAAGCTCCAAAATTAGACAGCTTCACCTCTACTTCATGGCTAGCTTCATCCAAACCGTCTTCAGAGGATGTATGGCAAAACGATCTTTGTGTGCTTAAAAAAAAAAGGATTGTTGAGACTTCAATGCTCTAAGAAAGCAAGCTGCTGTGACATTCCGCTGTATGCAAGCCTTGGTTAAATTTCAGGCTTGTGTCCGAGCAATGCACGTTCGTAAGGCACTAACATCAGAACACAAACAGAATTTACATAGCCGTTGTACTAGAAATCATTTATTCCACTCATATCCAAAAGCCTTTCAATTCTGCTTCTCATGATCAAGCTGAGGAACTTTTGCAATGATAGCACATGACAGTCTCCCATGTCGCCTCCTCTCATTCTTCTAGCTAGTGTCTTGACAAGAACTAGCATTTTCATCCTTTCTCTAGCCCTCTGCAAGTTCTTCTTCACAGTAGCCACCATTTCCTCCCTTCTTGTAATCAACACTTCAACCTCTTGACCATTCCTACCCTTTCCTCTATCAAACACAAAACAGCTAGGACATTCCACAAATCCTCCATTTTTGCCCTTCCCTCTGTCAAACACAAAGCAACAACAAATTTCTCTTCGGAGTGAAAGCTCAAACATTTTCACTTCCTCCCACCTGCTATATTCAGTGTACATATTCGAGAGTAAGACATAGTTCCCACTATTTTCCGGTTCAAGAACAAATAACTCTTTCGTAGGTAATTCAGATTTCTCTAAATTGTTGTGGCATCTACCAGCTGCCAGTAAAGCATCCCAAATGCTGGCCCCACCTTGCATTGGCATTTTAGATATAATGCCATACGCTTCCACCAACCCAATAAGTGTTGTCTGAACCGAAGGGAGAGATTCCAAATCTACTCTTTTAGCAAAACCATGAATTTTCTGCCCCCATGCTAGCACAGACGAGTGATTATACGCAGACAAAATGCTCATAGTTGTCACCCCATTCGACTTCTTCCCCGAATCTTCCTTCAACATTTCATCAAACAGCTGCAGTGCCTCCCTCAATAAACCGTTTTGAGTATACCCGGAAATCATACTAATCCAAGACACAATGTTTGTCACATACATTCTATTAAACACCTCCCTAGCAAGAGTAACATCCCATATACTCATATACCCAGCAATCAACATATTCCACTGCGCAACATCCCTAACATGCATTTCATCGAACAAATTGCGAACATCAATCAATATATCATCGGTTTCCATTTGTTCATCTTCACCAAACAACTTATGCATATCACACAATACATCTTCCTCCCACTCAACACCTTCCAAAACCTCTATATCTCTCTCAAACATTTTCTCAAACAGGTTGTGTGCATCTACCAATATTGCATCCAACTCAAGTAACTCATCTTCCCCAAACAGTTTGTTAACATCCATCAATATGTCATCCAACTCTACTGACTCAACTTCCTCCCCAATTTTCCAACACAACATAGCCCCACATCACCTTCTTCACTATAAGTCAGCAAAGGAGTCACAGACTCAGAATCAGAATGTACCTCGTGACGCCAAACGCTCAGCGACTTGAAGCTTTGGAAACATTCAAGGAGGAGGCGACGGCGGAGCTCCGGCGGTTGAGTGAGTCACAGGAGAAACTCACAGCATCGCAGGAGAAGCTTACAGCATCTCAGGAGGAGCTTGCTACAGCTCAAAGCAGAGGATTCGATGAGCTTAAAGCAATGACCAAGCCAATTCTGACTGAACCGCCATGAAATCGGCCTCGAGCTTGGTGATTCGATCAGCGTGGTGAGGTGAATGGAAGGACTGGATGATACCACTTGTTATGAACGGAACTGGTAAGCTACTATAAAAATCTACTTCTAAGCTAAGTAACTGCTACTGATTATTCTAGAGAGAACTAAGAGATACTACTGTAACATTTCTTCATTGATAAAATCTCTGCAAATGGGTAAGTATAGTACTTATACAGTTGGAGCTAACTTGCTCAACGAAGGCTTAGTAGCCAAGATACAAAGCGCGACTTAACAAAGTATAGTGCGCGACTTAGAATGAACTAATTCTATGTCCTAACACACAATTTACAACTACCCGATCCACCAATGGTGCTCAACCCGCTCGGTGCTCTAGCTGTTTTGTCAGATACGTGGGTTTTTGTGGGCTTGTTTCTTTGAAGATCTCTAGATCCATCAATGGTGTATGCACAGGTTCACGAATTATGCAAGAACTATTAGATCGCGCTTTATGAAATATTAATCCGCGCTCGATTGAATATAAAAGCGCGCTCGTTTGCGCTCTCCGCTCGGAAAGCGTCGGAGCGCGATTGGAGCGCTCTGAAAGTTGGGAACTTCCGCTTTAGGGTGATCTAGATCGGAACCGCTTGCACATTAGCCTCATATGGATACGGAAAATGAATTCCATGTGTTGGCATTGCTGGGCGATTCAGAGTAAATTCCATCAGATTTACCTCCTATCAACATTCCTGCTCCCGACCAACATTCCCCTGGGTTCCATGAGTGTCATCTTCATTCCACCTCCACCACCACCAGAAGATGAAGATGTTCAAAATTGAATTGAAGAAGGGGAAGAACCACTGCATGTCGATTTCCTGTATTCTGTGTTTGAGAGAGAGTGTGTGTTTGTTTGAGAGTGAGAGTGTTTGAGAGAGAATTTATTGCGGTTATTATTTTTTACTAGTTATTGTTGTTGAACTCTTACTGTATTGTTGTCCGATCAACATGTTAAGAAAATGTTACATCCGATCAGCATTCACACAGGTTCCGGTCCGCCATTGTTACTTTCCTTCCGGATCCACCACCATAAAATGTTAAGAATCGAAGAATGAGAAGAGTAATAGTGAATTTTACTGTTTTCTCTGTTGATTTTTGTGTATATTGATTATTTTTGTGTTTGGGAGAGAAAATTTATTGTGCGGTAGAATTTCTCTTACTTGTTACTAGTCTTCTTACTGTGGTGTTGTATTCTAAGTTTGAATGATGCAATATATGTGAAATATTCCTTTTATGTACGATTGTTACTAATTACTATTGGAATGTGGAGAAGGAGGCGTTGATGGAACCCCTAACAACTCAACAATGACTTTGACACAAAGACACACGGTTAGTTAATTTTTAAGTTTGTGCTAAGTGAACTTGAAAGAGAACAAAGCAAGACAACGAGCTTGCCAAGAAAGTATATTATCACAATCCTCAAGTTTCTCACTTGGAATTTCTCACTCTACAATTGCTCTCACTTTGCTATGTTTTGATATATGAACCCACCATCCCTATACTATATACAAGTATTGGAGGGATTCTAAATCCGTCCACATTATTCCTACATCTATATGGTTCTAAAGTATTCTACTATACTATGTACTATGGAGAGATTCATACTCATCCGTACCAATCAATTCTTCACGTATTCTTTATTTGGACGTCCCAATCAATTCTTTACGTTTCTATTTTTGTAAAGTACCCAACATTCCATCTATATTATTTTAAATATGGACCCCACTTTATACTTCTTTATCTCCACTCATATCTCACACTCTTTTAATCCACTACCCCACATTTACATACAGTATTAAATTATACTACCAAACAAAATCATTCATTAATTAAAAACCGTGCAAAAAGCAAACGTAGTCTTATCATCGGGACGGAGGGAGTATTACACTCTTAGAGGGTTTGTTTATATAATAGTCCCTAACTTTAATTTCTGGAATTGCAGTCTTGTCCCAAACCTTCTAGATCCTTCTCGTGAACCATCACTAGCTTGTGCGGCAAAACTCACTAAAACGGATGGACGTCACAACATGCTAACAATAGCCTCCCTTCGCCTATGCGACCAACATTCACGTTGGATTCGTCATTGTCAATTTCATACCTCCACCACCAGAAGAAGATGTTCATAATTGAAGAAGGAGAAGAATAATTGTCAATTTTACGGTTTTCTCCGTTGATTTCTGTATATTTATGTGTTTGAGAGAGAGAAAATTTATTGTGAGGTAGAAGTTTACTCACTTGTTTCTAGTTACTTCTTACTGTGTTGTTATATTCAAAGTTTGAACGATGAAACATATGTGAAATTAGGGGTGTATGTGATTATTTACCAAAATTATAACTGACCCACCTATGGCGAGTAGGCAAAATCATTAATCGGGGCCGGTGGGATTTTCTTCTAACTGTCGCGGATCGGTTGGCTACTTTTGGCGGGTGGATTGGCGATTTTTACGCGTCCAAATGGGAACCTATATTGTCACGTTTAAAGTAGAATAAATGAGCTTAAATACAAAATAAAAGCATTCCATAAGCTATCGTCAAGCGTGGACATGTTTCAAGTTTGATGATAACTAAAATACAATTGTAAGTAGTAAGTACATAAATTCAAAATGCTCGATAAGTACTTAAATTTAGTTTATGAAATTTAAATGTGACAAAAGTTAGGATTGAAAACTAATTGCAAGAAGTCAAACAATATCACACGGGATAACCAATTGCTCCTACTACATTGTGACTTATACTTAAAATAAAAAAAATAAAAAAACAACAAATTTAATTCTCTATTTATCACATTTCAGGTACACCAGACATCTACTACCATAGCTCAAAAAATAAAGAAGACATCTACTACCAGGTCTAACTGGTGTTGTATTCTATTCAGGCAATGGCGAGGTGCAATCAGCATGTGCCCTGCAGCGCTTTTAACAATGACGACAGTTCTACATATGCTATGCGGTATGCCTAATTTCATGAATTAATTCCCGTCCTTTCTCTTATCGTCATTATTATGTTGTAGAGTGAGAGCTCTGTTTTTTATTCCTGTGAGGCTGCAACTACATTATCTTGATGATTCACAATCGAGTAAAAACTTCACTTTCAAAATTTTCATGACACTTACTCATCATCAAGATTAATCAAAACTATAAAATGAATATGCAAAACTCAACATGGTAATATTATCTCTACCAAACTCAACTTATACCCTTAATTTCTCTACACACATACCATTGAAATTAAGAAGCTTGATTCTAATTATAGTGGTGAAAGAGGGGTTAAAAAGTTAAAAACTAACGGGACACTGATTTATGTGTAATTAGTGCATTATACATAATAGTTTTGATGTACGTACCATCATGATGTTAGATTATACTAGTATATATCTTGTGTAATATTCGTAAATATAGAGATGTATATCGGTCCTAAATTATAGGCTAGAATCGTGGATCTTGTATTGTATTTATACCCCTTTCCAGTGAATGAGAAAGTAACGATTCATATTCTATTACATGAAGCATGTTGCCACTCTTCCGGTACCGTCGTATACAACCATTGAAAATTTCACGTATATATAGTACGGTAAACATGCAATGGCATGGTTTTGAAATTCTTGGACAATGGACATCAAATGGTAGGCAAGGCAACATCTCTAACTTCGTTTTTGGGTTGATCAATCATGTATATGATAGCTGCAAGAGGCTATGCATGGATCCCTTTAATTTGAGAAGGTCTTGGAAGTAAATAGCTTTTTCAACTAGGAACTTCAATTCCCCAGCTTGTCATGCATAGGCAGCAGTGTTGTTCATTACTTCATTTGATACCAATATTCTCATAATGGCTTTGGATAGACCTTGTTGAGCAACATGGACCATATATCTTAATTCGGAAACAAAAATATATATAACAGCTTTGTGAAGAAGAAGAAAAAATAATTTAGTAGCCTTGGTGACAAATGAGCAAATGGAGTATATATTCAGAGAACAAAACTGAAATAGCCCAAGTGTAGAAATCGCATACACTGAATATTGTTGGAGAATTAATATAAATGATTAGATTTCGTTCCTTCCAACAACTTAAGCTTTTGGGAGAGTTGAAAATTCTATTATGGTATCAGAGCCATCAGGCTCACGCCCACCTAGATTCGAATCTCCCCGGAGACAAACTCCGCCCCTTATTAAATTTCCACTCAATTGACCTCCCCAAAGAGGTTCAAATCAAAATTAATATAAATGATTAGATTCCCTCCCTTCCCAACACAGCTTAAACTTTTGGGAGCCGATGAGGAAAAGTTATATATGGAAAAGACTACCCCAGTTAGCTAGTTACACTTTTATTATTATGTAAAAGGCGAACGCCAATATTGATGTTTCCTCACTAAAGGTTGGTTAAGGAATGTTCAAAGATCGAAGTTAACTTGATATTTTAAAACAAGCACAAATGCTACACATATTTAAGAACGCTTGTGCAATTTTGATACAGATATCCAAGAAACAGAGAATTACTATCACGGATTATGAACAAGCTAACTAATTCTTTTGGTCAAACTAAAAATGGAACAACCAACAAAATCTTCTAAGATCTGTAGCAGGTGATATTTGACTCGTATATGAACCTATTATTGCCACAACAAGTACATGCAGTATCTACCAATTAATTATTCATGTCTATATAATGAACCTATTATTGCCTGCCTTTGATTCACTACAAAATGCACAAGAATATAATTTCTTTCTTCCAGATAGAGAGAGGTAATCTTCTCTAGAGCTTTTCCCTAACTCATCGAGCTTTTCCCTATTGCTACGACTAGTTTAATTCGGTGGAATAGGAGATATTAATCTGTCCGGTCTTTCTACCTATAGTATGCTTTTTTATACATAACAGGGGTTCTTTTTAATAAAATAAGGAAAAATGTGTGTACGTATTAATCGTAATGTATTTTCTTTTCCCATGTAAATGACCCTTTGATGGTTATTAACTTTGGCTTCTTTTTTTTTCCCTATCTTTCAGAATTCGGCAATGTTTATGTGGCAGCATTGCATATTTAAGGCTCAAGATAGCTTTCTGACACTCCCAATCGCTATTTACCTGGATAATATGATTGACATTGCTGATTCAAAGTCAAAGATCTGGAGTGTTAAGAAGCATAACAAAACCTTGAGCACAATCATGAATTTACAAGAACAGTTTGGCATCACCTTCATCGTGTGGAGAAGCGTACCAAAACACAAAGCAAAAGTTATTGAAACAATGTAATGTGCGAGGCTAAACCAATCTAATCTAAACTAGCTCAGTTGAAAATGAAAATTGAAACACATTCAATGTATCCTCCAAGTTGTTCAACTAATCTTGTCATAAACTAATCAAAGTGTTTTTTTTTTTTTTACTATTGATTTATTGATTTACTTTTGCAAACACTACCTTAGTCGTTTACGGTTATACACGATGTACAAAGTTGTAAGTTATTCACTCAACAAAGTGTTTGGTAGGTGCATCAAGTTCATGGTATCAATAAGGCAATAACAAGTTCTGACCGTCAAGAAAGAACTTAAAAAGATTTTTCTTTCTAGCAATCAGTTGTTTCAAATGCATTTACTATTTCTGATTACAAAGTTCTCTGCTATAATTTTAAATTACTAGTCATTCGTCTGTGAAACACTGAAACCTAAGAAACTATTTAGCAACAGGAGTTGCATCAGTGGCGGAAGCTTCCGCCACTGGGGTCCAGTGGGGTCACTGAACCCCCCTAGATTTACATTTTCTTTTTTTAAAAAAAAAATCTAAAAAATTATAATTTTATATTCTGACCCCCCTAAAAATTCCTTCTAAATTCGCCACTGAGTTGCATCATCTAGTTCGTGATACCAGAGAATCGAGATCCATAGCAGAAATGGCCTCGTTAAGTATCTGAGGCTGAGCACAAAACAAGTTCTTCCTCCCTCAGCTAGTAATGTCAATCAGAGTTTTTAACGGTCTTAGAGACTCAAATATAATGCTGGTCATTGATGAACCAATAATCTGACAGGCCAAGCACATAAGAAGTGAAGATGTCTTGAATCGGATAGACACATTGAACTCCTCCGTTATAACTAGCACAATGTATGTCGGTTCTGAGGCCTATTTTCTCAACTAATCTCCGTGAAGAAACCTCATGTACATCCCGTGCACAAAAGGAGAAGTAATAAAAACTACGCCGAAAACAAGACTTTGTTCTCTTGCCTAACAAATAAAACATCCTAAGAAACATGTACGGTAATTATGAGCTGTGAACAATTCACTTTCAGTAATAGGTCCACTCAAAGGGTAGAACGATTCAGCTGTACTTTCTTGATTACTCCGCTATTTCTTCCATAGGATACGGAAGAAACAGAGCTAGTTTACATGATCAGTTTTTTCATGTGCTTTTGTAAGTACCACCAGGACTCTTAATTAGGGGGAGAAACACTGATAACTTCTTGTGTAAACTCAACAAGTCTATTTATGGGCTCAAACAAGACTCTACAGTCCAGACAATGGAACAATCTTTCTTGATCACACTAAGATTTGTGCAGTCCAAAAGTGAATACTCACCGTATACTCACCCTAGGCTCTGTTATCTTCATCTGAAAAATAGTTTAGTTCAATCCCGTTCAGATCAGTTCGGTGCAAATTTGGTCAGTTGTTTTTAATATTACAAATAATCAATTCAGTTTTGTTTAGATGAAGATTACAGAACCTAAGTACGGTAATATGGACTGGTTTGAAACGTACCCGCATAATATATGTAATTCGCATAAAATCGAAGAGGACTTAGATTTACGGGACTAAAACTGCAATTAACTTTTCTGGAGTACACAAAAACACCATTTATAATTATTTTTTTAAACTTTTTTCTTGTTTTTATAGTTTTTAAAAAATTATCCTAACAATAGAATGGACGGAGACACGGAGTATAGTATGTGTACCCTCATCATATATTTCATTCATAATCAAGTTTATTCAAGTAATTTTCGATAAGCAAACACGCATTAAGATCGAAGTTAACTTGAGATTTTAAAACAAGCACAAATACTACACATATTTGAGAACACGCTTGTGAAATTTTAATACATGCAGAACCAAGAAACAGAGAATTATGAACCAGCTAGCTAACTAATTCGTGGTCAAATAAAAAATCTGTAGCAGACTAGCAGGTGATAATTACGTCTCTATATTTGACTCATATATGGAGACGTAATTATTTATAACAACCACAACAAGTACATGCAGAGTATCTACCAATTAATTATTCATGTCTATATAACGAACCTATTAATTGCCAGCCTTTGTTTCACTTCAACATGCACAAGAATATAATTTCTTTTTTCCAGATAGACAGAGGTAATCTGCTCTAGAGCTCTCCCCAAACTTATTGAGAGCTTTCTGCAGCTTGAAATATATATCTCATATCTGCATTAATTCTTGCCTTCAATTCCATATTCAATCCGTACTTTATTGATTTTGAAATTTAATTTTTCATTATAAGCAGATGTATATGATGGAGATGCAGATATTGTGGCAAGCTCTTTCTTGCTACTACTAATTTATTCAGTAGAATAGGAGGTATTAATCTATCCGATGTTCTACATATAATATGCATTTATACATAACAGGGGTTCTTTTTTAATAAAAATAAGGAAAGAAAAAAAAAAACTATAAATGCTTGAAATTAAGACGTACAGTGTGTGTCGAAAGACTCGAAACATGTGTCATGTGTGTACGTACATTAATCGTAATGTATTTTCTTTTCCTATATATAAATGACCCTTTGATGCTTATTAACTTTGGTTTCATTTCTTTTTGTCCCTATCTTTCAGAATTCGGTACTGTGTATTTGGCAAAATGTCGGACGTGAAGGCTTGAGAGTTGAGACTCGGGATTTACAAGCTGCTTCAACATCCTCAGCTGAACTTGCCTTGGTGCGGAGCACAAAAAGGTGTTTTTCCTCTCGGCTCTAGTTCTTCTGCCAGCTCAGCTTAATGATTGTCCACTAACTCCCCATTAACTACAATGATCAAAGTTTTTTTCAGTCTTAGAGACTCGAATATGATCCCTGAACCTGTTTTTTGCAGAACTACTTTTCTGGTCAAAAGTTAGGAACGGACTTATCTAACTTGTAACTTATGGAAAACAGGATTATTAGATAATTGAGCCCAATGCTATAAGTTATCCAACACAAAACGAAGATTACAAGTCTTATCTTGAATGTAAATTACATGACATGTGAAATCAGGAGAGGAAAACAAACCGGTTTTTTTAGAGTTAAATTAGCTGAATAAGAGTTTGGTCATAGTGTACAAGATCAGACATCAAGTTAGAATTAGTTGTATGTGATAGTCTACATTCCAACATGATTTCACTCACATATCTTACCATTTATCAGATATCGGGAAAGAAACAATCAACTGATGTATCCGAATCAGTGGCGAATCTCGGAGAAATATTCAGGGGTCAAAATATAAAATTTTAATTGTTTAGGAGGGTCAAAATGCAAAATATGGTTAAATTTTTTTTTTTTTAAAGTAATTTGGAATTTCAGGGGGTCCAGTGAGCCACTGATCCGAATGAAAAACGCATAGAACAGATGGCAGCAAAAAGTAGAGTAGCGAGAAAGAAAATAAATATATTACCTGCATGACTTAATAACAAGATCAGCAGACTTCAAATACACTGCAATACTTTATGAGAATGTGAAATAATCTACAGAGATGGATCCATCTTCACCAGAATGCTGAAAATCAAGTTATAGTATACAGAGTATTATACTGGTCGTTGAATCAGATAGACACATTGAACACGTCCTCGTTAACTAGGACAATCGATGTCTGTTCTGAGACCTATTTTCTCAACTAATCTCCATGAAGAAACCTCATGTACATAAACTACCCCAAAAACAAGCTCTCACGCCTAACAAACAAAACGTCCCAGAAACATATAGTATATACGGTAATTATGAGCTGTGGACGACTCAGTAATAGATCCGAGCTGTGGACCGTCCACTCAAAGGGTAGAACGATTCAGCTGTACTTTCTTGTTTACTCCGCTGTTTCTTCCATGGGATATGGAAGAAACAGAGCTAGCTTACATGGTCAGTTTTAGTTGTAGTCATCATTAATTCTTAATTTTCGAGAGCAAGGAAAACAATTACAAATCAGCAGATGAAATTATCATACAAAATCATTGACCGGAGCTCCGATCAGAGCTTCCATGGAAGCTGAAACCTGGAAGATCTATTTTAGATTCCATGGGAGTTAAGCTGATTTCTTTTTTAAGAAATGAAAAGAAAAATAATAAGACAATAATAAAATATCCATGTAAGCAGCCACGTAAGCCATTTCGTGTGAATAAGCTGAGTTATCCTAGGGGCCAAAAATGCAAATCGAAGATTTGTTGATAGAGCAACAGCACTGATATTATATATGTGAACCAACCAAAGAAAACCCAACAAAATCTGAATGAACAGAACAAGAAATAACAAGAACAAGTTTCATACAAAGTGATTATGATCTTAGCTCTACAGCTCTACTTTCATGATCTGTTGGGCCAGCATCTCTACTAAAATTTCGGATCCAAGAAACATAGAATGGCCATGACTAACATGTACATGTAATGTAAGGCTCTGTTATTTTCAGGGGGAGGTTTTGGTGAGGAAATTTACCACCAGGACTCTTAATTCAGGGGGGATACACGGATAACTTAACTTGGTGTGTAAACTCAACAAGTCCATTTATGGGCTCAAACGAACCTCCAGACGAACAATAAATTGACTTCTCTTTTTTGTTTTGCTCACACTAGGATTTGTGCAGTTCAAAAGTGAGTACTCACTGTACACTCACACTAGGCTCTGTTATTTTCATCCCAAAAAGAAGAAAAGAATTCTTCTTTCTTCCGATAGAAGGAGGAATCTTCCGCTCTAGAGACAAAGTAACCATATATGCATTTCCTGCCTTAGAGTTCCATATTCAATCTGCAATTTATTGATTTTGAGATTATATTTGTCATTTTATGTTTTATATATAAGCAGGTGTATGTGATGGAGATACAAATCATGGCAAGCTACCGATTTGATTCAGTGGAATAGGAGGTAACTTAATTATCTATCCGATCCTTCTACATGTTATAACTACTATGCATTTATACATAACATGGGTTCTTTTTTTTTTATAAAATAAGAAGAAAATACTATAAATCTTTGAAATTAATACATACTGTGTCAAATATGTGTGTACGTACGACATTCATCGTAATGTATTTTCTTTTCCTATATAACTTTGGCTTCTGTTCTCATCTTTCAGAATTCGGCAATTCAGCAATGTTTTCTATGTGCTAGAGGAAATGTGCAACTTCAGCAAAAACACGCACATACATAATGTGTTATACCGATACCAATCAATCAGAGTGTTGTGCTAACTGTCTAGTATGCGGTATTGATTGTACCATAGGAAAGGTACTCTAATGAGGCGTTCCAATCATACTTTGATACCATCTACATATAAAAACTTGATGAAATCAGTAGTAAGGATGTTAAGGAAGGAAAAGATGATGAAGAGGATCGAAAAAACAGAATCGGAATATGAAACACAAGAAGGTCGCAGAAATTAGCTTGACCACCAAAGAAGATTGAGATTAAATAACTTAACATTACCTTGTATGGCTAATTCTGGAAAATCTTACATTCTTTTTGTATAGCTAATTCTGGGAAATCTTAATTGTATGAAAATCTGTTCTTTCTAGTAATCAGTTGCTCAAATACTATACCTTTTTCAATTACTAGTCATTCGTCAGTGAAACCTAAGAAGCTGCTGATAAATTTAGCAACAGGAGTTGCATCACCTGGTTCGTAAGTTACCAAAGAATCTAGATCCATAGCAGAAATGGCCTCGTAAAGTGTCTGGGGCCGAGCACAAAACAAGTGCTTCCTCTCAGCTAGTTCTTCTGCCAGCTCAGCTTGATGATTGTCCATTAAATCCTCGTTAACTACAACAATCAGAGGTTTCTGCAGTCTTAGAGACTCGAATATGCTCCCTGAACCTGTTTGACAGAAAAAATTCAGTAAGAGGTAAGAGGCCCACTCAACGGCTAGAACGATTCAGCTGTACAGCAGAACTACTTTTCTGGTTAAAAAGTTAGGAACCGACTTATCTCACTTGTAACTAATGAAAACAGAAAGATTAAATTGAGCCCAATGCTATAGGTTATCCAATGCAAAATGAAGATTTGAAGTCTTGTTAACAATCTAAATCAAATTATCTTGGATGTGAACTAAATAACATGTGAAATCAGGGGAGGAAAAGAAACTGGTTTATTTGTAAAGTTTAATTAGCCCAATAAAAGTGTGGTCATAGTGTATCAGATCAGACATCAAGTTAGAATTAGTTGTATTTGATAGTCTGCATTCACACATGATTTCACTCACATATCTTAGCATGTGAGTGAAATAAACTGATGAATTCGAAGGAAAAAAAAAAAGCATAGAAACAGATGGCAGCAAAAAGTAGAGTAGCGAGAAAGAAAACAAATGTTACCTGCATGACTGATAACAAGATCAGCGGACTTCAAATACTCCGCAATACTTGATGAGAATGTGAAATAATCTACACAGATGGATCCATCTTCACCAGAATGCTGAAAATGAAGTTAAAAGTATACTGAGTATTATACTGGTGATTGACGAATGAATAATCCGACAGGCCAAGCACATAAGCAGTAAAGATGTCTTGAATCAGATAAACACATTGAACAACTTGTTAGACTAGGACAATCTATGTCCATATTTTCTCAACTAATCTCCATGAAGAAACCTTATGTACCACCTGTGCAAAAAAGCAGAAGTATAAAAACTACCCCAAAAACAAGACTTTTTCTTGTGCCTAACAAACAAAACGTGCCAAGAAATATGTACGGTAATTGCGAGCTGTGAATCTAAACACGGCTACCATAAACCAGGAACTCTACGACCAATGCAGGTGATAGGACATGATTGGTCATAGGTCATCCGAAATGGCATATGACAAAAACTGAGAGAGACATTAACCAGATTTCATTTCAAGAAAAGCATAAATCTTAGGATGACTCTCAAGACCAATCTAACTGTATTGCACAAGTGCTGCTAATTCATCAGCACATCAGCCAATCTCACAGCCAAAAGGCAGTTTTAATAGTATATACCCAACTACAGTAAAATCCTAATCCCGCACTAGAAGATGAACTCAACAAAGCATCATATCATCGAGGAAAGAACGTTGTTAATCAAATGATCAAAAGAAGTTGACTTGATATACATACCTTTGTGGGAATGTAGGATCCACGTCCCATTTGAATGAGAAGATGGGTGTAACCCTTTCGAAACAAAGCTTCCTTAACTTCCTTGGTGTCAGCAGCTCTAACCAATGAATCGAAACAAGTCGTTCCCACCGTCACAAAAGCAACTTTCTTTGGCTTCATCAAACTAGTATCCTCACATTCACAGTCATAGCAGTGAGCAAAGCAATATACACAGAATACCCCCCACAACGAATTACATCCTTTGACATTCACTACAAATGATCGTAAACTATAATAATGATATTTAACTAAATTATATCATGAGAATATATAGACCGAAATTTTTAGTTAATTCGAAATTCATCAAGTTAAATTAGATTAAGATAACTGGATCTTGGTTCCATATCAAATTCATAACAGTGTGAATCTCAATAAGAATCAATATAAGATATGACTAGTACTGATAGACTGAAAATGGACTCACGATAAAGTATAAAGCTTCTGGACGGAGAAGAAGAAGACCGCCGAAATTGGGAGACAGACTCCAATCTTCTTGCCGATCGATGCTACAGAGACAATGGGAAGTCGATCTGAAATGGGTGCCACCAAACGCGAATCAGCTCGCAGACAAATTGGCACCAACCCTGAAGAACAAGATATGTTTCTGTAATGACGCTTTTGGAATTGGATAAGGGCATCTATGTCTTTTCAGTAAAAAAACAAAAATGAAAAAGAAAAAAAGTAAACAGGTCTCTTAAGTCTTAACCTGATCTGATCTCTCTCTGACCATCTAAAGGCATTAATTGGCAGAGTCTGTTTTGATGACACTAGCCAATTGCATTTACAAATACGATGGTTCGTGCGTTTTGAAAGAGGGAGGTCATCGGGCACATTTGAGTGTCTAAAACGCTCCAACAGTACCCAACTTTATTTTCCGATTTCAATTCGAATCCGGATCTTTTTATCCGACAGTAATGTATACAGACAGATAAGAAGTGGAGAATTAACATCACAGTACAATTAATCAGACAAAATTTACAAACAAACTTTGACACTCTATTCTTCTCCAGCATTCATTTTATAAGTACAATCCGCTGAAGCATGGAGCGTCAAACGAGATAATCAAATCATGCAATGTACTAGTAAATGTTTAGGGTACATGTCAACCATTACCTAATCCTCTGGTTGATTGGCCTAAAAGATCCTAATTATTCAGTTTTTTTGCGCCTCCAAATTCAGTGAAATGCAGTAGAATTTAGAACCCCCCTTCTCTGCGGCTTCGCCTCCTCTGAGAATGCCCAAAAACCACCCTGCCTTGACGCCTCAAACGTGCAGCCAGTGACGTTCCAAAGTTTCCACCACCTTCATCATTGTTGTTGTTACCACCTTCTTGGTCAGAATCATCAAGTAAGCTTCCAAGGCTCCATCTTATAGGGCCTCTGTCCAACAACCGGCTCGAGTCCCTCTCGTGCTGCCTCGAAGCCACATCACCTGAGGAACCAAGTGCCTGCTGCATAAGTACAAACATAGACATCAAATTCTGATTGATTGCAGCTTCATTTCCACCATCCCCCACCGTATCATACAAATGAAACTCTTCATCATCATCTGAATTCAAACCATAACGATTCCCCCCTTCAATCACATAATCACCAAAGAATACTGCCCCTGGCATTGATGACCTTATGGTGCTCAAAACATCATCCCTCTCTCGCTCTCGCTCCATTCCTCTCCAGTTCTGCTCTAAAGCAGGGTCCACTTCACGTGGTTTGGCACAAGGGTGCTCACTCTTAACGTGTTTGCGCAGCTCTTTGTATGTTCCAACAAACGAGCAGTTATCCTGCATGCAACTTCGCTTCTTCGCGTTCAGATGTTCTCGTGCTGGCTCCACAACCGTCCATCCCTTCACCTGACCCCTACAAAGTGGGCATGCAAGCTCCATAGGTTCAGAATTTTCATCAATGAATTGACTTCCGAGTGAATTGTGGAGCATATTGTGATTGCATGAAGTTACTTTTGCGTAAGCCTTCTTGTACTGGTCAAGGCAATTGGAATGGCGGAAACTGGTCCCACACATGTAGGGGCGGCAACCTTTTTCATACGAGGAGCACAGGAGGAGAACAGCGTTGTGGGGATATTCCATGCAGACCGAGCATGTAGCATCTTCCCAGTCTTTCTTGAAAATTTTGGAGCAGTTCATGTGGAAGGCATCAGCATGGGATGGCAAGGGGTATGGTGTCAGTCTGTATCGACGTGAAGCACTGCGTCTGCCTCGTGTACCTTTTGCCATTTCTAAACAGCCATGCAGACACATTATATTAACATTTAACACTTAACAGGCAAACATAACTTGATATAAGAAATTAGACTTAGAGGTCTAACATTCATTTTGTGACTTCCAACTAGTAACAAAATCATTTGGATTTCAAATAAGAGAACAAAATAGTTTTACAATATGAGAAGGATGACAGCATATTCAGGTGTGATTGAGAGAAATGATCATTTCTGCACATACAACAAGGTTCAGGAGGTAGGAATATTAAGACAAATCCAAATTAATCAAAAGTAAATTTGAAATGAGACCACACTGCTCAACGATTATATGGAGAACTCCAACCTTGGGTAATCATCTTTTTTTTTTTTTTTGAATCAGCCTTGAGTAATATTAATAAATCCTAACGTCCAGGTAAAACTCTAAAATGAGGCAAGGGACAGGTGGGATGAATCACCAAGAACTTGACATTATAAGACAAACAAGATAGCCAGATAACAAATGAACGCCACTCATCAGTAAGAACATCAATTATAAACCAAGAAAATGAAAAACGAACAAAAAGAAGGGTCCTTATTTCTCCTGTGAATTTCCCGAAACATTATCAGCACCACTGACTTACTAGATACAACCCCCACTAGAAGAATAAGTGCATACCCCACCCCCCGGCGGCATATTCTCAAATACCATTTGTCAACTCCACAAACTGACAAAATGCATATACCAATATCACACTATCAATCATCTCTCTCTTTCATTTGAAACAATGAAAATCATCTCAATTGTCCTAAAATTGTTGGCGGTCACTGTCCTATATAATAAGAATATCTACGGAATACAGTACACCAGCTTCCAATGGCACCAGAAGAACACATGCAGTTACATTTCTTAAGTATCAATCTTTGTATACTTATTGACCTAATCTGCAACATAATGAAACAAGCAAATTACTTCAATCAGACAGACATAGACAAATCTAAACAAATAACAGAGGACTTGAACAAACAACCCCACTAGGCAATTCTTACGTGTGATACCTACATTAGTTGATTCATGCATTTCCTTTGTAGTTTGTACAAGCATAAGCATAACAGTTGAAAATGAACTAGCAGATCATTCAAAGCATTCTCTTATGAAAGTCCCAATCTTCCTATGTACCACTAATATACTATAGACTGTAGAACATAAATAGGACTTGAAAGTAACAAGTCAGCTTCAAAACATTTACAATTCAGAAAAAACTTCACCAACAACAATCTTTTACCCAAACAATCCAGAACAAGTAAATACATTTAGAAATTACCAGATCACACAACAACAAGGCCCAACCTTTCTATAGAAAATTAAAAAAACAAAACACACATTGCACAGCTAAATTTTCACCAAAATCGATTAAAACGATACAAACTACTTGACCATATTACGAAACATAAAAACGAATTCGGCAGAGGAAAAAAAATCAGCTCGGCATACCTGATGAGATAGATTGGTGAAAACCTAATTGAGATCTGAAATTGGGGAAAGGACAAACGGAGAGAAGATAATGACGATTGTTCCAAGCAGATCGGAGAAATCAATCAGAGCGTGAGCATTTTTATTTTTTATTTTTTTAACGGTGGAGCTTTGAAAACTGAGATATGAACAGTTGAGGATTGGGAAAGGCGTTGAGTTTAAGGATCTGTTTGCTTTGCTTCGAAAGTAGCTAAAGTAAAGGTTCCAATTCCCACTAACTTAGCTCCAAAGAATATTCCCTTACAATGGGGATAAACTCATAATCAAACAGGGCCTTATCAGAAAGTATTTTAATTAGCACTTTTGTTTAAAAAAGTATTTATGTGATTCGTGGAGTCAATTCTACGCTACTGGTGTATGGCGGTTGCACGCGGTAACGGATAAGGTGGATAACACGCGCTCGAAGTGGAGGAGAATTGGAATTGACGGGGAATCTTGCGTCTGGGATTGGTGGGCGAGAGTTGGGGGTGTGTGGTGGACGTGCGGTGCTTGATGGGGATTGTTTGCACGCGCCAGTACTCCGAGTGGGTAGAGAAGTAGACGTCACTGTGTTTTTTGGCAAAAGGTCTGATTTTTGCAGTCAGGTCCTTGAACTTTTCAAAATTGTCAATTTACTCCCCATAAATTTTACAAATTTTAGAAAACCTAAAAATAGGACACTCATTTTGATCAAAGTCGGCCACAAAGTCGAAGTGCAGTCTTTAATCTTGGATGGAGTGTGTATAAAGTGGATTATCTTGACATTCTGAATATATCGGAGTATAGGAGAAAAAATGACACAAAACACTGTATTGAACGAGATATAAATGCAATGAAGTTACGGTTGTTCCAGGACCTTCGAAGTACATCTTAATACAGGTCTCTGCCAAATCTATTAGTTAGAACAGCAATGCCAATGACTTTAAATCACATCAAATATAGGGCATAATGATACATATATGTATGCAAGAGAAAAGGAAATAAAAACAAGTTAAAGACTACATGTGTTTTCGCTTCTCTAACGGTGAACTTTCTCCAAAGAAATCGGAATTAGGTACCCTTGCTGGAGTCATCTCCAAGCAGATCATCTTCATCATGGTAGATATTCTCTGCCATCTGCCATATTTGCATGATATTATCCTCAGCTACACTAGCGATAACCCAGTCTTCAGCAGGGTTCCACGAGAAATCTGAAATTTTACTCGTGTGACCACCATGAATGAATAAAAGTTCTGGTGGACCATCCTCAGCATCTTCTGGTGTTTGTGTTTCATCGATCCTGTTACCAATAAAGAGCAAGTGAGGTACTAGAACAATGGCAGTAAAATGATTCGACAGCAAACGAATGTGTATGAAATGACTTCATGCCATGATGGATTTAACTAGTACTACGCTAATGCATGCCATTGATATTCAAGCTACAAGCTTGACAATTGACATGAAGACGAGGGAAATGCTTGGGGCTTTGGACAAACAAGAGGTTTATACAAGAAGTCGAAATCTAATACTTTAAGCAAATCGACAACAGAAAACTTTCAATCAAGCACAACTTTGCAATGGGAGAAAGAAACTACCTGCTAAGATCCCAAATCATCAGTCTCCTGCCAAGGCAACAGGAAGCTAGGATGGTCTCGTTCTTTTGATTCCACCCAATCTGGAAAACCTCCTCCCTGTTGAGCAATTGCAGTGGATTTCAGTTTAAACTCTTTTGTACAATGTTCAGATCATGCAATGATCTTTCAGAATAGCATTAAAAGGATAGCTTACTTGTGAGAATCAAAGACATGGAGAGGAGCAGAAATCTTTCGCATATCAAACAGTTTAACAGTCTTGTCAGTGGACCCTGTTGCTAGAACCCATTCGTTTACTGGGTTGAAAGCTAAACAGTTAACCTGAAAAAGTAGCATTCAGAAACATTCAGGAGTAAACATTACCAGATTATTTGAAAAGCGAAGGCTATACATAAAGAGACTCATGTGAGGTCCATGGGATTAGGATCATCATGAACCCAGATGGAAACTCATGGAATAAGAGATTATTAATCATATCAATAACCTATGAGCACAAAAACTCAATACAAGGGAAAGCCATGAATCTTGATCACTTGATATCTCCTCTTATAGGTAGGTGTATGCAGTATTTGGACAAAGAAATGCAGATGTCAACCACTACAGCTTCTAAGTTCTAACTATGAAGAAATAATTAGTTAGAGGGAAAACAATCTAATGCAAATTTGCAACAAAAATAGAGTGGTAAAAGAAAAAATTCAATTGACAGTTTATGTACATCAACATTAGCCTATCAGATTTTAACTGGAAATCCATGCATTGTAAAACTATTCTCAAAAGGTTTCCAAAATGTTAAGCTTACACATCGAATTCAACAAGAACCCGAAGGCAGTCTTCGAGGAAATCGAGCTTATTCCATTTTATTGAGCATTCATGTTAACTGATTCACACTTATAACTGACCTCACTTTGATGGGCAACTACAGATTGTATCGGCTTCGAAGTTAATTGACTGCGGAGATCCCATATGTGAAGATACCGGTCATCTCCAACAGAACCAAACAAGTTTTCATTCCTCCGATGCCAAGCTACATCTTCCACCACACCTTCATGGATCTGCCTTAGCACGATAAGTTAGTCAAAGCAACTGAAATTGTGGGCAGAATATTGAAGGCAAGTTATCACATTTAGACTATTAACGCACCTTAAATATTTGCATAGCATCAACAGTCTTATTCTTCGAAGTCATATCTATGTTCCACAAACAAATTTGGGCATCATCCGAACCACTCAATAGGTACCCCTCCTTGAAGTGACTCCATGACAAACCATAACCTTCGGTAGTGTGGCCCCTCAGCCTCAAATCCGGGTTACAGGTACCATCAAGGGAAGGCTTAGATTCATGTTTGCTATAATCAAACACGAAAACTTCCGCACTCACAGTCTTGGTGGCAATCATAAATTGGTTTTGAGGCATATACCGTGCTCGATTGACCTCCCCATCATGATTTATTTGCTGTATAATTTGCACCTGCAAAGAACACCAGTTACTTAACAATCAAACAACACAACAACATCCATAACACCTTAGCAACTAGAAACAGCAAGTATAGTAGTCTACACATGAAACTATACAATCACGCGAAATGCCAATGCGATAAGATCAGCAATGCTGTATCAACTATCAATAGCACTTGTACGATTTAAACATTACTCCAAAACATCAACATCAAGAATTCCAACAACATGGCCAATACAACATTGTAAACTCCAACAACATGGCCAATACATCAAATGTACAACTTTCACAGCACAGAGTACAACACTTACAACAACAGTACCTTTCCGGTAGCAGCACCGAATCCGCCGAACTCCGATCGGTCATCGTCGTACTGACGGGAATCGCTCTCGCAATCAACCAACGGCAGCTGCACCTCAGCCAGCATTAAGTAATTGGGCTCATCATCCGATGTGTGGGTCCCTAGAATCAGCTTCTGGACCGAGTAATCCTTGTCTGGTGGCTCCTGACGGTCGGGTAGCCACTCGACGGTGAGTGACGGCCACTCGAGAGCGTGAGCGGCGACCAGATCGTAAAGGAACGGAGTATTCTTTTTCCAAATCTTGTACTCCTCGTTCACCTGGCGCTCCTCCAATTCTCCTCGCATCTCCTCGTCGTCTTTGCCCATATTTGGTTCAGACCCAGTTGTTTTCTTGGGGATTGGGGTTCAAAGGTTGGAGCTTTTTCAGGTGGACGGTGAGGTTTAATGGTTTTTTGTCTGTGGTTTGGAATTGGGGAAAGGGTTCTTGACCTGGAAGAAAAATGGAGGGAACTGAAGGGAGTGTGAAAAGGGATGATATATTGGATTTTAAGTTTATGTGGGCCTAAAACCCATCATAATGTGGGCTTGGGCTGATGTTTTTACAAGGATATTTCCGTTCCGATCAAATTAGGAGAACGCATTATTTTATTTGTGAGACAATATATCGATATATGTACCATGTGTTTGAACGGAATCTCCTAATAACTAAACTAAATCTCCGTGTTTAAGTGGATGTATGTCTTATTTCATACTTACTCTGTTACATTAGTTATTTCCTAAGGGGACTATTTATCGCGACCTTTGACCACGTATAAATTTTAAATTAAATTGTATCAATATAAATTAATAGTTGATTATGAAAATATACTCCATTCAATTTCATAATATAATTTTATTATATTTTTCTCTAATGTAATTTAGAAGTTATACATGGTCAAAGGTCGCAATGATAGTATTCATATGAAGTTATTAATGAAATTGAGGAAGTATTAGTTATTTGTTACAATCAGGATCTAATCCATCGAGAAAGCAAGGCGTGGCTCTTTTTTTTTAACATGAAATTGTTGTTTTGCCTTTTTCGCGGGCGACCAGGGATATAGGGTATGTGTGTCAAACTTTCAGTCAGGCCCCGACTAACATGTTATTATAGATCATTTTAGATCTTTTACCTAATTATTGTGGTCCATATAAATTAGTCATTTACAAAACATCTCACGCGGTATATACACTTGAGTTCAATGGTCAATAAAATCAATTTTACCAATTAAGTCTTATTCTTTATAATGTTAGACATCAATCAAAATCTTTGACCTAATTATTGTAATTCCTATAAATTAGTCATTTATCAAATTTATATAGATCTCGCACCCAATTATAGACACTTGAATGAAATGATACCACTCTCACCAATTAAACCTTCTTCTCTAAAAAAAACAAATACAAAAAATAATTATAAAAAAAAAACTATTAGAAGTACTAATAAATATTGTCTTAGTTCTTTTTGGATTGAATAATTTTCCCAGAGGGTTTATATATATAAATAATGTGTGTGGTATTTGTCTTATTCAAAACGCACAATAAATATATGAGATAAAAATTTATTAAAAAATAAAACGCAAATAAAAATAGTTGATCCGTAAATAATTAAAGCGTAAATGAGTTGGGAGAAAACTAATTTAATTTTTTTACTTTTTTTTCGTTTATACCCTATGTAAGCCAAGGTTATGAAGTCCAAATACATTTGTACATGTGCAATTATTCTCTTTGCAATAGTTTAGTTCCAACCCTGTCTTTTTCAATATTTATGTTCTTATGTGATATATTCGTGATAAACTTAACATATGGTATAATGATGGATTGATGGTCAAAACTTAATCGCTTCATAAATGTTTCCCGGCAAAAATAGTTGAAAATTCAACTTTCCATTTTTTCTTTTCATCTTTTGTCGAGTCTAGTTTAGTTTGTACTCCTGTTTATCTTTTGAATCTAATATTGCAGAGTTAAAGCGTAATTATATTTTAGTTTTCAATTTCCTTGTATGTACATTCGAGGACAAAAATTGATGGTAAAAAACATGTATCATCCCACGTTGGCATGAAATGTCATCATGTTAACCGAAAAGCAATTCCCAATACCATCTTCAATCATGAGTTTTATGAGGGTTTTATAAGACTATCGTAAGAATCATGATTGGAGAAGTGAAAAATTGAATCTTATCATCTTATACAAAAGATGAGTCTTTCCACTGTTGATATGAAAATATGTCTAGTTCGTACGATGCGTCCATCTACGAACTATGAAGTTTTCTAAATATAAGCGTTAAGGACCGGCCACGGCTCACAAGGTTCCGAACCTTGAATTATGCGAACCTCGGAGGCATTTTTACAAATGTGTCTAGTTTATTAAAATAATCCACTACAGAGAGGCGGAGATTTTGAGGTCCGGAACAAGTGACACGAGTACAGAGGTTCATCACACAAGTCCTTAACGGGTTAGGCAATATGAAGCTTGTTTCTTACGAAGCTTAAATACTTGGTCTATTTTGCTATACAATTGAATCAGGACGAGATTCGCACTAAGGATATGAGGAGAGAAAGGCATGGAGAAGCGTAGAAGCTTATAGGTAGCACAAGAAGATACGGCTAAATGGGCTTGGGCCAAGCCCATAAAGGTCAACGTTGGGCCTACTCGATACATGTGGAGGAAGGAGAAGGCGACAGATGGAAGCAAGAGATTGGTGCGACCTAGGGTTAGCCAACAACTATATAAAGGCTCCATTTCCAAAGAAAAGGTAACTGGTATTAAATACATACATTTATTACACTAAGACAAGGAGAATTATCAACCTCCTTCAAGTAAAGTCTCTCACCGGTTTGACTTAGGCAAGCCGGAGTTAAACTCACATCCACACGTGCCTTTCAATCTCAGGTACTCCATTTGACATAGAGAGAATCCGAAGATTGTGGTGCGCACTTGGAGAAGATTGATTCGTGTATTGCACTTAAAAATATGGTGACTTAGAGAGCATTATAATTCATAGTGCATTGTAACAAGCTTTATATCATCTAGAGCGTCTTACGGTTTACTAGAATTTTACCTCTACATCCACATAAGACCCATCTTATGCAATATTTATTATTATCTTATTCTTTTTTCCTTTTTCTTTGTCTTTCCACTCTATTCATTCGTTTCTTTTATTTGTTTGTTTTCTTCTAATTTTTCTCTTTTATTTTAATTTCAGTTTTATTTCTATTAATTTAAATCTTGTTTATTTTTCATATTTTCTTTAAATTGATTTATTGTATAAAATATAAATTATAAAATACCACTATGATAATATAATAATAAAAATGTTCAATTCAATAATAAAAAATACACTTGCAATAAAAAGACGTAACAAATTCAAAAAATGACAAACACACTAGCGCAACTTAAATATTGCAATTTCAAGTATTGTAATTTTTCAATTTCAAGTATTGCAATTTTTATTATCAAGTATTATATTTTTTTCAATTTCAAGTATTGTAATTTATCAATTTCAAGTATTGCAATATTTATTATCAAGTATTGTATTTTTTCTACATTATTGTAATTTTTTAGATTTTTGTAACGTTATTTTAATTACAATATAAGATAGTAAGTTATTTTATAAAGAAATGAAATAAAGAATAATGTTAATGAAAAAGGAAAGAATAAAAAATGTATAGTTGAGTCTTATTGTAGGAGATGAAGAGGGATTTGAGTCTTATAGTCTTATAGTCTTATGAAGGAAAAAAAATGTAGGTTTGATTTTTATGGTTGGAGTTGGTCTAACATCCCGCTAATAAACATCCACCCTCCATAAATACAAATACGAACCATCAAACCCACAAGAAAATCCCTTAATCTCAGTGAAAAAGGTTTCAAGAACCAAGATAGAAAGTGCTCTAGAGTCTATACTATAATCAAAGCCAAACTAAAACTCTTTCTCACTTTATCTATTTCAAACTGTATCTGCTAGGAAATTCCCCATGACAAGCCCGCTCAAATATCATTTGTGGTTCCCCTTATATATCACATTATAGAATCGATGTAAATTGTCACGAATCTCAATGGCTGCCCCAACTGGAAAAAAAGGGTTTCGGTGCCCATTTATGTAAAGCTTCTGGAAGCACCAACCAGTCGTCGAACAATTGGTAAACATAACGTCCCCACGGCAGGTTCGCCACCATAGATTACCTGAACATGTAAAAAAAAGTAAAGAAATGTAAAAAAGTGATGGTAAAAAACATGTATTATCGCACATGTTAACCGAAAATAATTTCCATAAGATAGGGTGGATGCTTTTATCGGTTTTGGATGGAGTTTTCTCGGTTAGTGATTATCGTGTGCATTTTTTATGCACTTTTGTATACTTGTACACTATATTATCTATCTATTAATAAATTTGTTGTTTCCAAAAAAAAAACTAATGGCCAACCAATAAACATCCACCCTCCGTAAATACAAATATGAACCCGAGGCTCGTTCGGATATTCATTACCATTCTTCATCAATTTTTGTTTCCTCTACGAACCCCGATGACCTGTCGTCTGATGATAAAGGGGATATTTCCCCTGATAATGAGAGTATTGGTGGGGAAGAAGTAACTAGTGATGATGAGGATGATGAAGAGAGCGAGTTAGGAGTAGGAGATCAGAAGGAAATATTTGGCAAGGTGGGATTTATTTGGATTGAGTAGTTTTTGTTGTGTTGATCAAATATACTAAAACTGCTTCTTCCCTCTCTTAACAAGTTTAACATTTTATTTTGTTAACTTTTTAATGAGTCAATTTGATTTCAAATTAATGTTAAATCGTAATTAAAAAATAATTAAAATGTTTATATAATCAAATCATAACATTTAAAATTTTAAAATATAAACTTTTTCTATATGATTTGATATTAATTTGAGGTCAAACTAACTCTTGAAAAAGTTAATAAAATGAAATGTTAAACTTAATAAGGAACGGATGAAGTAAAATTTAATAAAACTAGTTCTATTTGTTGCATATGTTGTACAGACAACAAGATTCAGTAGTACTAGTTCTGTTTGTTGCATATGTTGTACGGACAACAAGATTTAGTAGCACTAGTTCTGTTTCTTGCATACACGGTATAGACACCAAGAAATCAGAGAATGACGTGGTGGTGGTGAATACGGAGGCGGTGATGGTGATGACTATGGTGGTGGTGGTGACTATGGCGTTAGTTCCGATTATAGCGTTGGTGGTGTCTATTCTAGGTTAAGGTTTGGGTTTTAGCCAAAAATATCGTTAGATTTTGGTGTATGCTTGGGTTTTAGCCAATCCGTTAGGTTTTAGTGGTTAAGGTTTGGATTTTATCCAAAAGTGTATGTTAGTTTTTGGTGTATGCTTGGGTTTTGGAGTTTAGGTGTTGGTATCGTTTGTCTTGTAATTGTTCCGAGCATTATTTATGCTCTCTTAAGTCTTAACTAATTAATAAAAAATTTAGCCGTTTAAAAAAATTATGATAACTAGCTAAGGCCTAATAAAAAATAATGACTCACTAATTAATAAGTTCATGTGAATATTTTGAAGAATATTTTGAACAACGCACATACACACCACACGTAGGACCGCTTACGCGCACAAACACATAATAAGCCATTATCAGTGATGTTTTGAAACCCGAACTCGGTGAATTACTGCTACACACAAGGAAACGGGGTTATACTACAGGTTGTTTGCGTAAATGACTAATCAAGTGTTTTACAAGACACAGGTTATATACTCTTGACCCTACTGCTTCACCAAATTCACTTAATTAAAAACTTTAACTGAATGGCTTATGGCTCCATATATTTCTTCGCTTTGTCCATTGGAACATCCTGTTGATGAGAATGAGTTCACCCGTTATTGGAGAGACAATACATTTAGTAGGATCCCTTTCAACATAAATTCTCTCCGCAGGCCTCTCCCAGTTCTTCATAATTCTCATTGGTACTAGAACAACATCAATAAAACGATTCAACAGCAAACGAAGGATTTACCGTGTAGTACTATGCTAATGCATGCTACTGATGGATTGAAATTCAAGCTACAAGCTTGACATGAAGACAAGGGAAATGTTTGGGGTTTGGGAGAAACAAGAGATTTATACAAGAAGTCGAAGTTGCTTATGTTTTACATAACATACTATAATATCTATCACGTGTTTGGTGTGTTAAACGTTGAGCATGCGTGTGGTAGATCAATTGCATATACACCCCATTAGGGCTCATTTACTACTTTGACTCACTACAAATATAATTTTTTGACAGTTATTGAGATACTCGATAATCTCAAGGTAGAACTGTACCTTTTTACTTAATTGGACGGAATCTCCTTATACTATTAAACCGAATCTCCGTGTTGAAAGTAATGTTTGTCGTGTTCTATAGTACTTATTTTGTTACAATCGGGATCTAACCCAACGAAAAAGCAACGTGTGACCCTTTTCTAAACGTGGAAGTGTTGTTTTGCCTTTTTCAAACATATACAAGTACTTTATATTCATGTTATTCATGATATATCCGTGCTAAATATAACATGTCATGATGGTCATGTATCAAAACTTAAGCAATTCATAAATTTTTCTCATTATATTGAACCCCAAGTCCCCAACCATTTTGATAAGAATCAAAATCCATTGAGGTCAAAATACAATCAACAACAAGTTCAGCAAAAGACTTTGCTCATGTTGCATTTCGCTTCGTTTTCATTCTTTTGTTCAACTTGTAGGAGTAGTTATTTATCTGTTGTTTATCTGTTTTAGAGTAATCAATTTCTTGTGTGTTCTGTTGAATCTAGCTCACGTACATAATAATTGTAGACTTAAGCATGTTTGTTTTAGAGTAATCAATTTCTTGTGTACATTCGAGTACGTTGGCTTGAAGGGTCGTGTTAATCGAAAAGCAATTCATGAACAGTTGTGCATGTCCAAAGTGTTGTGCCTTAATTGTTCAGTGGCTGAAGCATTACAATTTTTGTACTTTTACAGCCACATCTTGATAATTGGTAAAGATGTGTACATGTAACTCCAGCTCGTGCATTTCTTTAAAACTATTAGGTGCATCATGACCTACAAATGTGCTCCTTGATAGTTGAAAGTTGAAACTTGAAACCATATCAAAAGACATGATTATAATAAGGTTGGAATATTCGAAGAAAAAGAAAAACACACATGTTAAGCTAGCTAAAATGGCAATGTCTACAGATCAAGTCAAATCTGGAACATAATGATACATATATATGCAAGAAAAGTAAATAAAAATAAGTTAAAGAGAAACTACGATGCAAAATGCTCTTCCTTCTCTAACAGTGAACTTTCTCTAAAGGAATCGGAATTAGGAACCTTTGTTGGAGTCGTCTACAGGCAGATCATCTTCATCATGGTAGATATTCTCTGCCATCTGCCATATTTGCAGGATATTATCCTCAGCTACACTTGCGATAACCCAGTCATCAGCTGGGTTCCACGAGAAATCTGAAATTTTACTCGTGTGGCCACCATGAATGAATAAAAGCTCTGGTGGCCCATCCTCAGCATCTTCTGGTGTTTGTGTATCATCAATCCTGTTATACAGAAAGTGCACATGAGGTTCTAGAACAGCAGTAGCATTCATTGAATCTAACCAATGAATATAATGCCTCAACAGCTATGAATCCAATACATTCCCAGGAAAGTGGCTGTTAGAACCAACCAGATGTATTTCTTGACTTCTTGTCGTGATGGATTTTTCAAGTAACAATATAGGCGAATGTCATTCATAGATTCAAATTCAGACTACAAGCTTGCCACATGTGGAAAATGCTTGGGAGATCCACAAGGTTTGTAGGAGTTGAAATCTAATAATCTAAACAAATAAACAATAGAAAACTTCCAATTATGCACGAAATTGCAATGAGAGAAACTACCTGCTAAGATCCCAAATCATCAGTCTCCTGCCAAGGCAACAAGAAGCTAGGATGGTCTCGTTCTTTTGATTCCACCCAACCTGGAAAACCTCCTCCCTGTTGAGCAGTTGCAGTAGATTCAGTTTTAGAAAATCTGTCCAACGTTCAAATCATACAATGATATTTCAGAATCGAACCAGAAGGAAAGCTTACTTGTGAGAATCAAAGACATGGAGAGGGGTATCAATTCTTCGCATATCAAAGAGTTTAACAGTCTTGTCAGTAGATCCTGTTGCTATAATCCACTCATTTACTGGATTGAAAGCTAAACAGTTTACCTGTAAAAATTAGATTTCAGAATCGTTCAGGAGTAAGCATTACAGGATAATTTGAAAGCAAAGGCTATATAAGATGAGACTCATGTGAGGGTCTGTGGAATTAGAATCATCATGAAACCCAGACAAAAACTGATGTAAATTTGCAACAGAGATGGAGGAGAAAAGAAATAAAAATCAAGATTCCCTGTTACATACACATCAATATTCGCCTATTAGAATCAGAGAGTTTAACTAAACACACCACCAATGGCCTAGCCATCACTGTCAAACTATTCTCGAAGAGTTTTCAAATTATTTCCATACATTAGGGACAGTTTTTACGCTCACAATTTGAATTCAAAAAGAAATCAATGGCAGTCTTCAAGGAGATCAAGGTCGTTCTATTTTATTGAGCATTCATGTTAACTGATTCAAACTCATAACTGACCTCACTTTGATGAGCAACTACAGATTGTATCGGCTTTGTAGGTGATGGACTGCGGCGATCCCATATGTGAAGATACTGATCATCTCCAACAGAACCAAACAAGTTTTCATTCCTCCGATGCCAAGCTACATCTTCCACCACACCTTCATGGATCTGCCTTACCACAAATAAGTTAGTCAAAGCAACTGAGATGCAGGGCACCAAACACTAAAGGCAAGAAATCGCACGTGAGACTATAAATTATGTAATGTAATGCCCATACACTGAAAAGCAAGTTCCTACTTAACGCACCTTAAATATTTGCATAGCATCGATAGACTTGTTCTTCGGAGTCATCCTTATGTCCCACAGACATATTTGGGCATCATCCGAACCACTCAATAGGTGCCCCTCATTGAAGTGACTCCATGACAACCCATAACCTTCAGTAGTGTGGCCCCTCAACCTCAAATCCGGGTTACAGGTACCATCAAGAGAAGGCTTAGATTGATGCTTGCTATAATCAAACACGAAAACTTCCGCACTCACAGTCTTGGTGGCAATCATAAATGGGTTTTGAGGCATATATCGTGCTCGGTTCACCTCCCCATCATGATTTATTTGCTGTATAATTTGCACCTGCACAGAATACCAGTTACTCAACAAACTAACAAAACCATATCCATAAACACCTTAGCAACCAGAAATAAGATCAACAATGCCGCACACTTCTCTAAAAGTCCTATACTAAAGCAAATGTACAAGTCCAAAAACACAATGTGCAACATACTAAGACCCTGTCATGAAACTATCACAGCACATACTCATAGAGTCACAATGTACAACTCACACAGCACAATGTACAGTTCACAGAACTTCACAACATAAGGTACACGAATGTAAACTCGAATACTTAAAAGGTACAACTATCACAGCACAGTGTACAACACTTGAGAAGACAGTACCTTTCCGTTAGCAGCGCCGAATCCGCCAAACTCCGACCGGTCATCGTCGTACTGACGCGCATCGTTCTCGGAATCAGCCAGAGGAAGCTGAACCTCAGCCAGCATTAGGTAATTGGGCTCATCATCAGATGTGTGGGTCCCTAGAATCAGCTTCTGGACGGAGTAATCCTTGTCTGGCGGCTCTTGACGGTCCGGTAGCCACTCGACGGTGAGTGAGGGCCACTCGAGAGCGTGAGTGGTGACCAGATCGTACAGGAACGGAGTGTTCTTTTTCCAAATCTTGTACTCCTCGTTCACCAGGCGCTCCTCCAATTCTCCTCGCATCTCTTCATCGTCTTTGCCCATTTTCGGTTCAAACCCAGTTGTTTTCTTGGGGATTGTGGTTCAAAGTTTGGAGCTTTATTAGGTATGAGGTTTAATGGTTTATCTCATTATCTGTGTTTTTAGGGGTATGGGAATTGGGGGAAAAGGGTTCTTGAGCTGGAAAAATGGAGGGAGATGTGAATAAAATTGGTAATTCGATGATTTTTATGTGGGCTTTTGTGCTAAAGCCCATAATCATGTGGGCTGATATTTCTAGAGATGCTCAATGTTTTTTAATTTGTACGTGGGAGAACGATCAAACTCATCTAATCGCTTATGCTTTATGAAAATTGTATGATATGTCCAACATGCATGGTTGGCGTGTTGAGCTCATTTACTGCTTTAATTCGCTACAAACATGATTCTCTAACTCTCTAACTAACGGTTATTAAGATACTCGATAATTATGAAGTTGTCAAACTCTAAATGTTTGTTCCATTGGACGGAATTTATTTATAACTATTATTAAACAGAATCTTCTCGTTGGAAGGAAATCGTTCTACATCGCTAGCGTTTCACACTTACGCGTCGTCTTGTGTGTTTTCTTCTTTTTGTTCCCATGCACGATCATTATCCATTATTCCGTTACAGTCAAGACCTAATCCATCGAGAGATCAAGGAGTTGTCCCTCTTTTTTAAGTATGAAACTATTGTTTCGCCTTTTCCAAAACAAGCTAACTAATTGATGGTTGTCATTATGTAAATTATAACTCATATCTAGTTAATGGTAGAATGAACTCTTGAAACTCATGAGATGGTTGGTAAGCTAATGTTAAACATAGGTTAACTAATTTATATTAGTAATAATGTGCTATATTACCCCCCACATGATTATGGCTTGGAATTCAAGCACTTCATGGATGCATTGCTCATATTTTAAAGACCAATTGCATTTATGAAATTATGAATACACTTTGAGCGAGGATTATAGCTCATAAACAACAACAAGTTGCATGCATACTAAACCTATAGTTATGCGTGATGGTTTAAGAGTAATCAGTTTCTCTGTGTGCATACATTCAAACACAAAATGTAATGGAAGAAAAAAAAAAATCGCCTCATGTTGCCATGAAGCATCAACGTGTTAATTGGAAAGCAATTCATGAGTAGCTAGGAATTGAATCTCGACTTACAAATGTGATGCCTGCTAGCCAAAATGAAAGGTATTAGAAGACTTTACAACATAGGAAACTTACGTTGCTATGCACATTTATGGATGACTTTATCGATCATACTAAAACAACACATCCAACAACGTTTGCAAATATATATCAAAAGTTTGAACAAACATGATGACATCAAATACATCTCTATCCGATACTGCCAAAGACTTGATTTTGACCGATCAACCATTAAACATGGTCACATGCATGTGCACTTCCAATAACTGTCAAGAACAAAGAAAAATGTTTATATTCACTTGAGATCATGGGAACAAAACCTTAGTGAACTTTTCTTTTTTTTTTTTGTGGTTACATCTATCCATAAAATTTCACTTTGCACTCTAATTCCCTTATAAACATTCCACCACTATCACCTTTTTCCTTTTATATGTTTCATGTATTTTTCACTGGTAATATCACGCGTTGTAAATGTGACGTGCATGAAAATTTTAATATTGATAACGAACCACATTTACATCATTGTATACACTACTTTTCTTATGATCTTCTTTAAATTGGAGAACAAAATGTTTGTGATAATCTAGAAAACCATACCAAAGTCAAAGTCATGATTATAATGTACGTTGTTGGAGTATATTGAATGGAAAACAGTCAAAACACACACACAAATGTTAAAAATACTAAAATGTTGGAGAGATATGTTGGATCTATAACACTACCTTTTATAAAACTATAGATGTATCTATCTATATATATATATATTTATTAATTGTTAATATTCTATAAAAGAGAAAAGGAAAAAGTAAAAAAGAAATTAGGGTAGCCATAAAAGAAGAAACAAATTTTCTTGACAAACTCTCTATTCAAACACACATGAAACTTGCTTTCTTTCTTCCTCAAATTACTACATGTAGCTTATTGGAAATAAGGTGATTGATCAATTATGAGTCACCTTATCAGTTAGTTTTGCCAAGCAAACATTATATCCAGTCCAATTAAATAAACTATTGGAATTCATGGGCTAGCTGATAGGCTAATGATAAACCAAGTTTAATTAATGGTTAATTTTAAAATGTTCTACGTGATCTGATCTAGACGTGCTAAACTCGATATATACCTTGTATGTTTAATCATGCTTGGAGTTTAAGCACTTCAAATAAGCATCACCCATACCCTAAAGACCAATTGCATGCATTTATAGAAGATTTGGATCCATTGTGAGCGAGGATTATTGGCATATGAACAACAACAGAGCTCAACAATTGTTGAACTTACTGTTTATATATGTTGATTTTGTCTAAATGAATGATAGCTACAGAGTTAAGTGTAATTGTTATGTGTGTGTGTAAATTCGAAGACATATAAATGTTAATTGAAAAGCAATTCATGAGTAGCCACACATATCCAAAATGTTGTGTGACCTTGATTGTTTAGTGGTTGAAATTTTACACTTTTTGTATTTTTGTTACAACGTCTTGATAATGTAACTTACATAAACTCAAATGGTAAATACTTTAAAAAAAAGTTTGAAGGCAATGGCATGTAAGATGTGTAAATGGAATGCAACCAATGGGATAGCAAACACATAACTCCAACTTGTGCATTTCATACAAATTACAAGGTGTATTTAACCTACATATGTGTTGCCTCGCTGTCAAAACGAAATGTATCGGAAAATTCTACAACATAGAAAGCTTACGTCGTTATGCACATTTATGAGCGGCATACCTACCGTACTAAAAATACACCTTCAACAATATTTGAAAATACATATCAAAAGTTTTGGACACACATGCAGGCAACAAATACATTTATTTTCGATACTGACAAACACTTGATTTTGACCGGTCAAGCACTAAATTTGATCAAATGTACACTGTCAATAACTTCTCCGAACAAAGAAAAACGTTTTATATTCACTTGAAAATCATGGTAACCAAATCCCGTGAACTTTTACATATGGGTACATCTATCTATGAAATTTCACTTATGCACACTACTTTCGTCAAACCAGTCCACCCTTATCACCTTTTCCTTTTATATATTCCGCGTATTTCTCACTTACAATATCACTCACGCATTGTTAATGCTACATACATGAAGCTTTCAATTCAGATCCCTGTGAATTTTTCCTTAAATATGTTTACTATAACGAATCAATTTCACAGCACTACATACGCTAGATTTATTATACTATTATTATATTTTTAATTGGAGAACAAAATGATTGTGATCATCTAGAAAAACCCATATCAAAGTAATGATTACGATGTGGTTGGAATATATATATTGGAAAAAGAAAAATAAAACCCCACACATATATATGTTAGAAAGACCAAAACCTCGGAAAAATAGGTTGGATACTAGTAGTAGCACCAATTTTCATAAAATTGTAGATGGGTCTCTATATATTTATTGATATTCTACAAATCCAAAAGAGAGAAAAAGAAAAATAAAAAGAAGGGGAAATTAGGGTAGCTATAAAAGAAGAAACAGACTTTCTTGACAAACTCTCCCCTCAAACACATTACACATATACACACACAAAACTTGCTTTCTTTCTTTCTTTCTGAAATTACCATACAAAACCTATAGAGTCATCACATTATATATCTAATCTCGTCTCGTCTCAGAAAAAACTCTTCCCATTCCAGTTACCGCCGGGAAAATTGACGACACTTGCCCTTCATCCTCTTCTAGAATTTTCATCGAAAGAAAAAGGAGAAAAATTATCATATCTTTATTATTAATTCGTTTGTTTCTTGAATTTCTTTTCTTTAATTTTCCTTTCATCACTCCACAACCAGGCGGCGAGAGCTAGGGTTTTTCCGTCCGAGACTGAGACTTTTGAGGTTTTGTTTCGTTTATTCACTTCAATTCGATATATATTTGGTTCAGTCTTTGTTCTCTCTATACTCGTTCGTTGATTGTTGTTACACACTTGCGATTGTCTTGGTTAATTGTGGACTGTTGAAGCCCTAGTAATTTTGTGGGTTTTGTTCCTAGATTAGGCGGTATAGGTGTTTGGCCTAGGGTTTGATGGTTTAGGACCGGTATCCATTTTGGAGATTTTCGGACAATTGCTATGTTGTTATGAGGGTTATTGATGAAATGGAGTAGGGTTAGTGGCTGTTGAATTTGCTTTTGTGACTGAGATATGGGGTGCTCTGGGGTCGTTGGCCTCGAGCAATGAGACGGTGTTGTTGTTGTTGATTTCGGAGACTGAGTGGATACTAAGAAGTTGTATAGGGAGAGCAAGAGGCGTCTTCATATTACAGTCGTAGGAAAGGAAAAAACACACATTCTTTGGTTCGGTTACATGTTTTTTTTTCTATAAAGGATAAGATATAGAGTTTCTGGTTGTTGGGATCCTGCAAGTTACTTTTGAGGTAGAGTGCTTAGGGTGCTGACGCAGAGGAAAGCAGGAGTGCTGTTTAAGTTACTTGATATTAACGTCGAATCGGATTACATTTTCCATTCGGTTCTGGAGGGGACGCAGTGTGAACTGTGAATTGGCACACACCAGGGGATTTTGTCATTAATGACAAAGATCATTCCCTTATTCTTGGTGGTTGATAATGTTAAGCAATAGTTATGGACAAAACTGAGCCCTCTTTAGTACCGGAATGGTTGAAAAGCAGTGGAAGCTTGACTGGTGGGAGCTCCGTGCCTCATTCAGGTAAAGTTTATTGATCTGTAAGGAAATCTTTTGAATGCGACAGTCGTAATTGATTTTTTTTTTTCTGTTGCCGGATCATAATCATTTTTCTTTTGTTTTAGATGATCGAACTACATCAAGGATTACAAGGAATAAATCATTTGTGAATAGTAATGGCCATGAATTTGGAAGATCTAGTTCTGACATGACAACGTCCTCTTACTTCCGGAGGAATTCTAGTAGTAATGGTTCCGGTAATCCTAGGCCATATAGCAGTTTTGGTAGAAACCGTGACAAGGAGTGGGATAAAGATACATATGACTCTCGTGATAAAGGCAAAGTTTTGGGCAACCGTCGTTATAGGGACTACTCAGACCCAGTCCCAGTGGCAAACAACTATTCAAGTACATATGAGAGGGATGGTTTGAGGCGTTCACAGTCTATGATTTCTGGCAAGCGCACGGACACTTGGCAGAAGAGACCTGCAACCGAGTTGAACAGTGTGAGTGGAAATAATAACAGTGGTCTACATATTAGGAGCAACCTTGTTCGTGAGGTGAAGAAGGAAACTTTCGAGAAAGATTTTCCATCATTAGGTTCAGATGAAAAAGTCATTGTTCCTGAGGTTGGAAGGATCCCTTCTCCTGGCTTAACTTCTGCCATTCAGAGCTTACCTGTTGCTACCTCTGTTGCTATAGGAGGTGAAAAATGGACATCTGCTTTAGCAGAGGTGCCTGTTTCAGTTGTAAGCAATGGAGCTGCCTTCTCGTCTGGGCTCCCAGCTGCTTCATCAAGTCCTGCATCTGTGGTGTCAGATACAACAGCTGGTCTCAACATGGCAAAAGCTGTTGCTCAAGGTTCTAGTCGGGCTCAGACTACTCCCCAGGTCAGGCTCTCCCTCCTTTCTGTTCATGTAACAAGTAGTATTATTTTTAGGTTTAGAAATGTTGTCGTTGCATGAGCACTGATATGCTTATTTCTTTTTGGTTCTAGGTATCTGTTGGAAGTCAGAGACTTGAGGAACTGGCAATCAAACAGTCTCGGCAATTAATTCCTGTGACACCGGCCTTACCCAAAGCTGTGGTAAGATACTGCCATATATGTTATACTGAATCAGTAACTTTTTGTGTCTAATTTTTCCACATGCAACTATTCATGTTCTCATTTATTTGCTTTATTGTACTCCGTGTCATAACGATGAACTTTTTTTCACATGTTAAGGAAGCCTGAGTAGGGTTTTAGATAATTATGTTTAATTGTACTAGTTCACCACTATTAATGCCTTGAAAGTCAACTAGTTTTACTATAACCACTCTGGACATAAGATAGGGTTATTAGGGGAAAATCTGTCAAAACAAGCATTTATCATTGAGTAACGTACCAAGCTCATAATTGGGAGGGGCGGAAATTGAAAGTGAGCAGTCTTTTTGCGATGGAGGGAGTCTAACAGCTACGTGATGTTTCATTATTTTATATAACAGTAATTACATGTTAGTTAATTGCTAACTGACACTTGTGTAGGCTGTGCTGCATAGCTTAAGAGTTTCCTTCCTTTTAACTGACTTCTATAAAGCATTAATGGGTAAAAAATGGTTAATGACGACTCCTTGTGTAAAAACATAACTGTATTATTAACTTGCAAACCTGAGATTTTCCAATTTAATGTCAAGAGAGAAAATCTTAGGTAAATGAGAACCACATTGCTAGAACGCAAAAAAAAAAAAAAAAAAAGGCTCTAAATAACTGTGATCATGGGGCACCCATAGCTTTCAGAGGTTCTTTCCCCTGAGCAATTGAAAAGGGTTGGAAACCTATCATTTTTGTTCCTAGTTTGAGAACCACATTGCCAGAACGCAAAAAAAAAAAAAAAAGGCTCTAAATAACTGTGATCATGGGGCACCCATAGCTTTCAGAGGTTATTTCCCCTGAGCAATTTAAAAGGGTTGGAAACCTATCATTTTTGTTCCTAGTTTGTAAAGGAATCACCTCTATGGTGTATCCTTTCTTGTGTTCGACTGTCAACGCCAGTTTTAGTTTAATGGGGTCCTTTTAACCCTTATACCCTGACTGGAGTGAATTAACTTTCCTTAACCTATTGATGATCTCATAATTTAAGCTTTTACCAGATTAACTCGGAAACTGTCATCCAAATAGTTTATTCGGTGGTCAGGTTTAGTAGAATGTGGTCAATATCCATTTAAATGGACAATATTGACAGGCCTAATATGGTGTCTTTTTCCCTACTTCATAATGGGCCATGCTACGAGCATTGTCTAACCTTTTGATTGTTATTCCTTTAATGGGCTATCCAAGGCTTCTTAATTTTGCCCAACAGTTCAGATTTCTCTGCTTCATCATTGTTATTGTTCCCAAATGCCTCTAGAGAGTTTTTTCTTTTATTTTGGTGGTGGTGGGGGTAGACATATGCGGCCTTTCTGTGTAATATTGTGACGCTGTTTCTAACTGACCCATAAGTAAAAATAGGACTACCCATCTTCCACTTTATAAAGCAAATCCATTTTGATTTGGTCCATAATATCTCAAATTCAAAAGAACAAAATGAATCACTCCATCATAAATGGGCGCCTATATAATCCCAACAACCATATTCAGTTTAAATTACCAGTATTGCTATATTGTACAGTAAGTTAAGCAAGCAACAAATCTTGGTGATTGACAACCAATTTCCTTTTTATTTGTTTCAATTACCATGAAGTTGAAACCTGTCTTTCTCAGATTATGCTACTGGACTACATGATACAGCTTCCGGGATCACTGATGTTAAAGACTTTTTGCTTGAATTTGCTTCATTAAATTTTGTTGGTTATCTTTGTGCAAGTTATCTTAGAGTGAGATAATGTGTGGTAAAGGACTGAGTGAAACTGCTTTAATAATTCAGTGTTCTCTTTTTTTCTAAATCCTAATCTGTATGGCCAAGCAAACTTCTATTTAACAAGGCATTGGTAAAGGGGACTGAGTGAAACTCTAGCTGAGCAGCCAAGGGAGAAGTATTTTTTATAGTTAGCTAAAAAAGATAGTATATGAATTCTTCCCCAGAATATAGTATATGAATACTTCCCCTCCTCAAGTATGCTTTATTGAGAATATTAAGCTCATTGTGTTATATGGTTTACACCTGCTGTATTATATCTCTGTATTGTATCTGTTCTGTAAGGGCCTTTAGGTTTTGAAGATAAGGCCTAGTTAATGGTTATATTTGTCACGTGGAATGAATCATTGGGGTCATCACTTAATAAATAAGTCGGTTATTTTTTCATAAAGCTCCATAACTTTAATAAGCAGGCCTTGTTTACTAATACTATTGGTGGATTTTCTTATGGTTTTGTTTCAACATGTGACAGAATGTTAACCGTGTGTTGAACTTTTCTCCAGATTGTGAATACTTCAGATAAACATAAAAGTAAACTAGGCCACCATCACCATCCTGTGTCATCATCACTCCCTGTCACTCACTCTCCGCGTGCCGGGCCTGCGAATGGTGATGTTTCGAAGCTATCGAACGCAGGCAAGCTTCATGTTCTCAAGCCTGTTCTCAAGAATGGTGCCACTCCTGTTTTGAAGGACACACCAAGTGTGGCAAATGGTCTCAAAGTTGACTCCGGATCTGCACTTAATAGAGCTCCACCGAACAAGCTACTTGAACGGAAGCCTGTCCTGACAGTACTGGAGAAGCGCCCAACTTCACAAGCACAGAGTCGAAATGATTTCTTTAACCAAGTGCGGAAAAAATCCAATGCTAACTCGTCTTCTGCTCCTGATTCTGTCATGGCTAACTCTTCATCTGCTCCAGATAAGAACACTGAAATGGAAGCTGTGGTTGCTCCCAACTCACCTCAGGCTGATGACACTCCTTTAAGTGAAAGCTCAAGTGGGGATCACTTGTCTGAGCGGAGAGATGACATGGCCTGCAACGGCCATGAGCATGATGGGACACTAAGTGAGGTTAGCAATGGTAACAACCTTGCCAGCTCTGATAGCATACCTCCTCCAGAGGGTGAAGAGGCTATTTTCCTGCGCTCATTGGGCTGGGAGGAAAATGCTAATGAGGATGTCCTTACTGAAGAAGAAATCATTGAGTTCATTACGGATGCAACTAAGGTACTTCCCAGTCTGAATTTATCTTAGTTAATTATGACATAGTACTCCTGCCAATATTTAACTTTCATCGATTTCCAAATATTATTTCCTGGACGGGATGCCAGTGTTTTCAGCCCTTATTACAAATTTAAATACTTTAGAAACCAACCTATGTTTTGTTACATGATTTTCTGGAAACACGGGGCACGTCCATATGAAAACATGAGGGATAATGTGACGGAGTAATGTATAGCGTCATCCATTTTTCTTTCGAATGCTTTATGATATTGAATACTTAGATGTTCTTGTGTGTCATTGCAGCTGATCAACTCAAAGCCAGCCCTCAAGATACCCGAAGGAGTAATGTCAAGATTCTCGGCAAGACTCAAATCAAAACTTGGGGGAATGGCGGGTGTTTCTTCTTCTGTTGGTGTAGGCTCATCTGGCACCAAGCTGGAATCTTGATTTGTTTTTTATCGTTTGGTTTTGCTGAAGACGGAGAAGAGGCGTTATTATTGCTGATATATGTTTTGGGGTTGTCATCCCAGTAGGTAATTGTGAGAGAGAGGGAGAGGGAGAGAGAGAGAGAGAGAGAGAGTACACATTGGGAGATATTGGTGTCTGATGGAAAAGTGAAAATAGGAATAACTGATGGTTCATTATGACTTGGTGATGACCATTGCCCTTGTTATTGAGGGTTGAACTAGAGTTTTAAAAGTCCAAAAGATTGGAAGTAAAGGCAAAAATAGAAGAACTAGGTTTTTTACTCTTTCTTTTATCATCTTGCTGCTGCTCTGCAACATTGCTGTTTTTGCATGGTCTGGGTTGTTAACAGTTTTGGTTTTCCTTACTTTTTTCTTCTACAATAGGAGATTTCTTTTGAGATATTACAGGTCCTTCTTTTTATGGTTTCGACGATTATTGACTGATACAAAAATACTATAGAAATGAACATCAAGTTAGCAGCAGTATGCCCTTGGCTTTATCCACTGGTTAGCGTAATAAGCGTTACAGTATGTTATAAGGATGATAGTCGGAAGGGGGGGGGGGGGGAGCTTAGTCTAGCTGAAGGCTGGTTTTTTCTTAAAATTTGGAAGCAGAATGTTTCAAATGACCGGTTTGAGCAAAAAAATGTTAATGCTAGAGTAATTTGTCTATATTTATGTTTTAGCCGTCGATGAAAATGCATGAGGTGATCCAGAGTAATAATTATTGTTCGGCGGGCAGCTTCAATTACTAATTTAGTGGGATGAAGGGTATATAAGTAGATTATTTTTATACGGTACAAGGACTTTTGGGAGATTTTTAAATCAAATTTGTACGGGCCCAAAACGAATCAGTTCACGAGTAATCAAGCCGGCCCATAAGAGGGGCGGGTCGTTCCAACTTACAAACACAATGTTGGGAAAGAGATTTTCATAAATTGATTTTAGAATCATATGGAGGTACCTCTTTTAAGTCGTTCCACAGTTCCACTTGATAAGTCAGTTTTATACCTACTTATCACTATCTTTTTACTTGATAATTTGTATGTTTAAAAGTTATTTTTGTTCAATTTTACTTGTTTTATATTTATTTTGGTCTAGGTGGTTGGAGTTGGTGATTTATGGAGATACGGGCTAAAAGTAGCTGATTTAGAGCTGATTTGACGGTAATAACTTATGGAAAAGAAGGTCCAATGGTTGGGTATGGCCTAATGCCCAATTTCTGAAGTTTCCTACTCCGTTTTGAACTTGAAAGACCCAGATTTTCAGTCTTTTTAGGTTTCCTCCGGGATTATGCTATATATAAGGATAGATTATACTTTTTAAATGATTCTGATTAGCAGACAAACATAAAGGATCGATAGATAGCAGAGGAAGACAGGAAACGCCTTCTAGCGTTTTAACTTTTAAACACCAAATATCGGTTCCTTCGTTTTTTTTTTTCTTTCTCTTTGTTGGCTTATGTCTTCATACTTCTTGATTTCTGATTCTTGGATTATGTTGAACTAGTTTCTTTTTCTAGGGTTACGATGTAGCCTAGTTATGAACATGTTTATTTGAGTATTCGAAGTTAATTCATAGCTTTTCATGGTTGTTGAGTATTTTAATATGTTCTTATTGCTTGTAATTGCTTGATCACCAATTGCATGATGTTAGGGGTTAAATTCGAGATTCGAGAGATGAGAATTAATTCTGCCAATATATTAAAGTATCGTAAAATACTGTGAGGGTAGAGACATGAGATATCCATAGGTTTTATGCAATCGTGTGTAAGTTTCCTAGTGTTTATTGCGTTTTATTATGCATGTTAGAGATTCGAGAGATGATAAATGCATAATAAAATAGGTTCGTTAATTCTCGAGAGAGATTAGTGAATTAATTAGGGAATCTTGAATGTCTACAACTGAATTAACTATGATTAACTGAAGAATATGAGAATGCATGTGAAATCCCTAGATATATTGTATACGGAGTATTGATTTAATCAAAAGTTTATAATTGTCATTAGTAGTTCTTAGTATAGAATTCCCAATTATTATTTTTCCCACCTAATTTAGATCTTAGTTTAATATACGTTAGTATTTGTCAACAAATCAGATCCTGTGCAGACGATACTCAATTTATCATTATATTACTTGTTGCGATATCGTACCCTTTCGATTTTCTCCATCACCACTCTTTAGTACTGTGGGGCATACGTGATTTTACCGTTTTAGAAAAAAACAAATAGGGTAGCCATGGCCACACTTTGTTTCTAGATAGGGGAAACCAAATTCCATAGAAAATTCATTAGCACTATTTGTTGTTGTATTGTATAGTCCCGGTTAATGAGAAAGATTGATTGATTGATTGGTGGATGGAAGATTGGAGTTAGCAAAAGGAATCAGACCTCCGTCAACCATATTATTACTTTTATGGGCACACAAACCCCAATAAAACGCTTATATAAATCGATTAATTCTAATTCAAAATTTGTTTATTATGAGAAGAGAATTAGCTGCGGCGACGTTTGCTCTTCCACTTGTCCGTCCATCCGTAACAAGTCAATTCTTGGATCCACCAATCAATTATCAATCCATTCCATTTCTTTTTTTATATAATAATATACTTTGAAAAAATCATTACATTAACAGAACTACTTATGGCGTGGCATGAAATATGTGATCGATCGAGATGGTACACTACACCGTATTCCATACTCCGTAGTATTATTCTGTATATAAGTACATCACATGAATAATGTTGCGTGGTAAGTATGCCTCCATTTTATGATATTTGAAGTTTCAGGGGCAAGCACAAATTTTAAGGCCATTATCTTTATGATAATTAATGAGGAAAAAAAAATAAAACAAATTCAGATGACCAACTTTATGATTGTTAATGAGAAAAAAGAATAATAAAAAAATGGAGAGTTGCATGAATTTGAGCCAAAACATCAAATATTTTGAAAATAGTTAAAACCTCTAAAACTTCAATTATTAAAATATGGAGGAAGTATATGACGATTGTAAAAATGAAATATGCGAGGGTATACCAAATAACTTATGAGTTATTTTAGGTGTGATATAGTAGAACTTGGTGACATCTATAACCTTGTGAGTTTGAACTTGTGCGGTTCGTTTAACTTGACATCTATAACCTTACACAGTTGCTTATTATAAACTTACATGCGTTTTGCACAATTAACAAAACTTGGAAAAATAGCCTACTAGCTATAAAAACTAGTTCACTGAACTTCTTAATTTGTCTGAAAATACAGAGTGATAAACTTCTTACTATTTTTGATATCAAGAGCTGTATTTTAGTATGAAGAAAATATAATAGAGCACTTTGCTAAAATAGAAAGCAACTAAGCATGCAAGTGGACAAATTATAGAACTAAACTAACAACTTTGAAAAATACACGTACATTATAATCAAATCAAAATGTTAGTAGAAGAACACAACAGCTACATGACACATTTCCTTTCCATTTTCGTGCATCATATCATAAATTGTACTACTAGTATTTCAGTGATCGATTATGAATACTAGTAGTATATTGTTACAAGTATAGTATATTTTTATTTATATAGTTGAGGAAAAAAATGAAATGAATTGAATTGAACATGATGGTTTAATGTATGAAAGCTAAAGATCGATCCAGGATTTTGGATGTTAGTGGTGGTTGATCCTAAGACTAGTAGGGTATGTACGTACGATCGAGTGATTTTCAACTTCTAACAAGTCAAATGTCTTCAATTAATTAAACTCCAAGTACAATATAATAAATAATTATGATCTATAGCGTGAAGAAATGAATGAATGAACATGATCAAACTCATTTATTTATTTACTTATAAAAATAAATTACAAATGAAAACTTGCCCAACTTAACATGGGAGAAAGTGGGCCAATAAAATACAGTACTTGTAGATGATGAAGAGTAGAAACTGGAAAGAGGAGGGTTCCTTATGAGGTCTTGTAGTTGACAATTTCTTCTCTCAGATCCGATCCCCATGCTACCCTCACTTCTCACATTAATTATTACTACTAGTATCGTTTATTGGATTTCCTACATTTCCCAACAATCCTAATATATGATGTTAGCTGCCATTCTTTTTTTCCAGTACTAAAAAGGAGTGTATATGAGATTTTTCCATCAATTAGAATACTACTTCAACAAACTTGATGGGATTCAATATGACTCTTTCAAATAATGTGTTTGTTCTAAACTCAAGTTCGGCTTGAACTCGAGTTTATTTGATTCATATGAGAGTTTGAACTTGTATATTGACCCGTTTTGTAAATTTAAAAGACAACTGTTCGAATCGAAATCCATTCATAAAAAAGGTAATTGGCTATCATCTCTCTTTGTTGAGTTGAGATCCACTTATTAGCTAGTTGTGCAACTCTTTTGGACTTTTTTATAATGTAAATATTCGTAATCACTAAGAGTTTTTTGCAGTACAAAAAAAAAAAAAAACACTCTTTGTTGAGATTGTGCATGTAAGCGTACCATTTTCGACCCTAGTCCATATATTCATGGGCTACTATGAATTGCTTTACCTGTATATAGTTACCTGCGTGAGGGGTTAGTTCTACATTAATTTAGAGTTCCACGTTGTAAATTAAGGACAGCAGCTTTGTTAATTACCTACCTAGCTAGACCCCAATATAATTAATTAACCATCGTAAGTTCTAACACTATATTATACTACATCTTAATTTGAAGTATGAAAATACCAGTTACATTTTCAGTAATATTTCAAATTCAGTTTCACCCAAATGTCAAAACTTACTTACCTTATCCATCCATTGTGATGATCGTCAATATACATTTCTTGCTTTCTCCCTGGCTGCGTGCATGACTAAGTCAGTATTACACAAATAAATACTCCTTCGGCCCCACTCATTTTTTACGTTTTTTCTTCCCTTTTTATATGTCCTATATTCTTTTTCCTCCACTTTTTCTTACTAACCTGTTGTAATTCATAATATAACACGCTTCTTAAAAACGGTGCAAAAAGTACTAGTCTATAGCTATGTCAATAAAACAAGCAGAATGTGTGCTATACATTGACATTGTGACCCTGTGAGGACATTATAGTCATCTAAAACAGCCATAAAAATACAAAGACGTAACAATCGACACGTACGTGTATCTATCTATTTATTATCCTAAAACATTAGTAGTGTAGTACTATACAATTACTACAGAACAAGATAAGAATAATACAAAGTTATAAACCTCATATTTAAAAAAAGTTAAAAGTCAAAACTGAGATGCGACTTTAATTACATCACTAAATATATACTACTACTACTACTACTTATACTTGTATACACACTCCTGTTCCTACCATTTGCCTTGTTTATTTTCAAAGCAGGCATTTGACTTCTGCCCTCCAAATTCTTTCTCCTCTCATACATTATAACATAAGCTTACCTATACACCGAGACTTCTCTTTATACATAAATAATTATCCTATGGGGAGATCACAAGAATCCGAACAAGAACCCGATACAATGGACATCGATCTGTCCCTCAAGCTTGACGCACAAGATCAAGGGATGACAAACCAGCCGGGGAACTCAGTTTCTCATGAAAAGAACGAATCGAAGCTACAAAGGGCTGGAAGTCTCAGTATGGATGAGACTTCCGATAAGACCTCAGAAGAGGTATTATTAAATTTTCATGAACTTATGTAGTATGTAGTATACCTTTTTTTGGTTTTGTTTTTGTTTTTGTTTTGTTTTGTTAATTCATGAAGTTCTATTTAGTTCCTAATGTTGAAGTGTGGAATTGTGCTAGATATGTATTTTGCAGATGAAGATGAATCGAATGAAGGAGGAGAACAAAATCCTGAGGAACGCGGTTGAGCAGACTATGAAAGATTACAATGATCTGCAAGCGAAATTCGCCATTATTCAACAGAATAGTCACCAGAAGGTAAGGCCAAATTTATGACTATTGATCAATATTATTTGCAGTTTCACCAGAATACTATGTTTTTCATTTCTTTTCTTTAATCTATAGTATATCTGCTGCAAAATCTCAGTAGGAATTTAATAATTAGTCAGATTTCTTGAAAGGATTCGGTTATTATTTTTTTTGATTTAGGATCCCAATATGAGTACTTTCACACAAAATGGAAATAGTAGCAAAAGCATGTCTGATCAGGAACAGAACAGAAGTCCAACAATTCTTCAGATCAGGAACCAAGATCATGCAGTTTCATCACCATCACATGAAGATGATGATCAAAATGATGAATTAGGGTTGTCTTTGAGGCTGCAAAGCGGTTCGAGCAAGGAGAACGAGAGTAGGGATAAAAGTAAGGAAAATTTGACGCGGTTAGGACCGATTCAAAGTCAGCTAAGTGCGAATAACATGTCTGGAATTATGAACAATATTGCTAACCAGCCAAATAAGAGAGCTAGGGTTTCTGTCCGGGCAAGATGTGAAGCTGCTACAGTGAGTACTTTTTTCTTATTGAATATAATTGAAATATTTTCGTTAATTATGTCACATAAGATTAGTAAAATCGAATTCGAATAGTGAATTTATTGTTAAAACTTCATCTTAGATGAATGATGGATGCCAATGGAGAAAATATGGCCAGAAGATCTCGAAAGGAAACCCTTGCCCCCGCGCCTACTATCGTTGTACTGTGGCCACTGGATGTCCAGTCCGAAAACAGGTATAAGTACTTCTAAAACTCCATACTCATATACTCATAACTTCTCCTTGTTGCATGTTAGTAATGATAATGATGTTTGAATTGGAATAGGTCCAAAGATGTCTAGAAGACATGTCGATTTTGATCACAACGTATGAAGGAACACACAATCATCCACTCCCAGTAGGGGCAACCGCGATGGCCTCAACAGCATCAGCTGCAGCTTCCTTCATGTTGATGGACTCGACAAACGCCATACCTGACTATGGAATGCTATCTTCCTCCTTGAACCAAAACCAGCCAAATTTCCCGAATTTCCCAAACATTACCTCAAGCATGATGAATCCATCAATTGCTTCACCGTACAATATGCCAAACCTAAGAGCTCTAAACCCTAGCAATTACCATGACCCTACCAAGGGAATTGTTCTTGACCTCACAAACAATGCCAGCTCTTCGAATTCCATGGCTCAATTCGGGTACTCCTCTTGGATGCCTAAGCAAGGGAGTTTTAATGGAAATAGTACATTTGTTGGCCAACTTTTTTCTGGTCCACATAGACCACTAGCAGGTGATCATAAAAGTGATGAGCATCACCAACATCATCAAGGGTCAATGGCTGAGAATGTTAGTGCAATTGCTTCTGATCCTAAGTTTAGGGTTGCTGTTGCAGCTGCCATTTCTTCTCTCATTAATAAAGAAGCTCAATCAAGTACTACTCAAACCCTAGCCCCTAGAGATAGTGAGAATGGGAATGCCAGCCCTAAGACTAGCTCATGGGTTCTAGAATCTAGTAACCCGAGCCGTCCTTCGTCCTAAAATGGACAATGTGAAATATATCGACTGTTGATTCGGTGAACTGCTACATCACGCATGCATGGTACGCGTATTGTGGTGTTTGGAAGGTGCGAAACAGGAGATCCGGATTCGAATTCGAAATCCAAGGTGGATCAAGAATTTAGAGAAGGAGCTAGCAGCTGCCAAGAAGTTTCCTAAGGAATCTAGAATTAAAGCTTTGTTCAGAGACAGATTGTTTGTAGATTATTTTGTAGTTAATTATAATATATGGTATAGTTGAATATGTTTTGTTAATTAATTATAAGGATGAGAGGAGAGATTAATATTTATCTTTCCTTGTTTTAAAAGAAACTTTTTTGGGATCCCCATTATGGATTTGTCAATGGAGGTACCATGTGAAGCCTTGACTGTTGTAAAACTCAAGGACTTGGTTAGGCACTTTGTAATACTACTACTTTTCAGTTCAGATTTCCAAGACATATTAGATCTGAGATTTTTTTTTCTCATTTGTAAATATATATTGATCATGCATGACTAGTACTAGTAGTAGTAGTAGTTGAAATTTGGAAATTAGAATATACAGAACAATATCCAATGTTGACATGGATGAATCTTTAATCAAATAGTAGTATATAGTTAGTTAAATTAATTAATTATTGATTGGCTGCTATGGAATTTATTGTTGGTGCAATAATTTTTATATGTTTGAATCTGAATTCAGAGCAAGGTAACCAAATAGAGTACGCTATATGTACGTACATATACGACCGGTATAATTTAACTAGACACAACACAAGTCATGAGTGACTTTGACTATATATATTATGTTGTATATAGTAATATTGATCGATTGATTGATTTTTCATATTTTTGCACCGCGCGAACTTGACCAATTAATAAATTTATTTCATTTCTGTTATGTATGTATGGCTTTAATTAATTTGTTACAGTAAATTAAATACCATGACAACCGGGCATTTCGTCTAAAACTTCAGGCCGGCTATAGTTGTGGATTGATCAATACAAAAGAATTCTTGACTGCTTTTCAAGTTCTCCTCTAATTACTCGACACGTACGTACATGCCTAGCACACAGTCTTTCGACGTTGTCAGTAATGGCAATGAACATAAGAGTATATAAATATTGATCGATAACTTCAAATTTTGGCCAAGGGTTGTTTCTGTTAATTAATGGCTACGAGATATGAAATTAAGCATATAGTTAATTATTCTACGTATTCAATTAACAAAATATTGACATTTCGTTATTATTTTGAGAGTTGTTGTTATGGTAACTAGCTAGGTCGGCTATGGATGTTACTAGTACTCTAGTAGTTAGATTTTTTCTAACACGAATGATGGGTCCACTTAACTATACCTTAACTTATGAGTTATGATTAAATATAAGTTATTGGCGCTTTTTGCATGGTTTATGATAAACTGTTGCGAAATTATCACAAAATATCTTTAGCGGCTTCAGAATGGTGTCAACATGCAATGCCCAATCACAAGATAAAATTCTGTAACATTTGAGCATGACGAGTGGCTTCAAAACAAGCCATATACTCAGCCTCCATCGGTCGTGGAAGGAGTTGTTTCTTGGAAAAATGTCAAGGCACTCGGAGTTATTGTAATTCTAAGGCAAAGAAAAAAAATTGTCACAAAATCAATTTTCGTCGTTGCAGTATCTCTCAATCTTTGGGTTTCTGAACTAATTTTGCGAAACATAGTTTAATTAATAAATTGTTGACTTTGGATCGAAAACTAAGTGTTTGGATTCGAACTCGCACGAGGCTTCCTTATGATGTGGTGCGGGTAAGTCAAATCGAGTCAAGATTTGTTTCCATGACTTGCATACAATCGTCATACGAGCCCAATCGATTGTTTTCAGTTCTCCAATAATTGTGATGTCAAAAGGAGTCATACCAAGGTTGTTATTCTCCAAAATCGAACATCATAGGTGATCTAACAACTATCATACTTGTCTATGTTGGATGAGAATGTCTAATGTCGCACTGTATTAATTTTAGTACATCATCTCAACCGTTACATCAATCTAAGATTCAATCTCTACCACTGATTATTATTAATGCGACATGGCTTCGTAGTTGTCGCATAATAATAAAATATAATATAATTTAAATTTTAAATCATTATCCCTTGTAAAAATTACTTTAAAATAATTTATCACTTCATTTATTAAAATTTAGAAAATAAGGCTGCAAGGGTCCTTGTCCTCACATACAACACACAACTATTGATTTCAATGGGGACAAAGTTAATCATCCAAGATAGGATCACAATGATGATTCTTTTCCAAACCTTCTTTCTCATGTCATCATTTTCCTCAGGTTGGTTGAGAGATAGTTCCATCAACAAACCCACTCTTGTTCTTGATGGAAAGAGACATAAGAAAGGCCTTGGACCAGGTGTGATAGTTGGACTTGGTGATGAGAGGTGTTATAGCCCCAGAAATGGCATTTTCAGTAGGGTGGAGAAAATAAGGACCGTAAGGGTCCTCGTGCTCAGGTGCGGGTGGTGAAGTGACAGTATCTTTGCCTGTATCAACCATGATTGTGCAGGGAGTTCACAAGGAAATAAAAATGGAGATGGAAAGGGAGTAGAAAATGAACTTGATAAATAAAATTCTCTGTGGAATAAAGAAGAAAATACGCAGCATAATCAGAACTTAGGCTCTGGTGCCATGTTAAAATGAGTTGACTAAAACACTGAATCTTTTGGACTGAAGTAGTTTTAGATTGCTTGAAAAATGAGTTACAAAACATACTTAGAACCCTAACTTTACACTTCTCTTTATACTACTGGAGATTCATCTCTTTTCATGCTCTCTACTCTTAAATTGTACATACACAAACTTGCACAAGGGAACAAGAAAGCAAAACCCTCAAGTACATGGGGATAAGATCACCTAATCATCGTTGATTTTGATCCAACGGCTTTGCACAATAACCTCATGGTGCACTACTATCATTTTTTGTTTAGAACATATGGTGTTAAAAAGGAGCATACGAATGTAATAGAACATTGAGTGTTTTTTGTTACAACATGCAAGACGTTCAATATCATTAGAAATCAACTTATATACCTGTATGTGAGCTCGTTGTGGTTGCTATATTTGCTGTAACATTATTTTCTACACCAGGAACATGTTCATAATCTCCAACAACACGTTCATTATCTCCAGCAACGCGTTCATCATGATTTGATGCAGAATCAGACATCTAACAACAAAACACAACATATCAGCTACAACTCTAACATAATTCAATCCAACCAACGTCGATCTATCATTGTTAACATATACAATGCACCAAATAGAATGGTAACATATAGAACTATGTACGTATGAGCTATATAACATGAGATTAGGTATAAAACATAGATAATGATGAAGGTGACCTGTACAGAAGCTATGTCGGTGTAGATCGACGTTGATTGGTGGTGAATCGGCGTTGATTTGCGATTTTTACTCTCTAGCTGTTGGTTTTTCTCTCTCTAGAAAACGGCGACTTAGAAGCTCTTTGTCGTTGTTTGTTGTTTTTGTGTTATAATATGCTATATATAGGATCCGTATTTCATAACCCGTTTTTGACCAGGTTTCTTGGTTTTAGTTGGGTTGCGGGGTGTTTTAGAAGGTAGTAGTTGTTTTGGGGTTGATTTGTAATTAAGATAAATTGGTCTCGATAGTCTCTTTTTAACTTTGGTCTCTCATGAGACTCACTCTAGGAACGACGATAAATAAATAAATAATGAAAATATAAGCATTAAATAATAATAATAATAATAATAATAATAATAGACCTTTTTTTAATTAAAATAAGGTCATCTTCTCCACAATTCAAATTCCAAACCAATCCAACAAAATCCATTACATATTCATTCAGAATCAAACAGTAAACATTAATAACAACGAGACTATTATCAATAGAGACTAATATAGAGACTAATTTATGACACTATTTAAGTAAACCACTCCTTGTCAGGTTTAGCAACAACAACCGAAATCCTCATCCACATCAACTACATCAGCTTCTTCAATAGCACCTACATCAACTTCAACAGCAGCTGAAGCATCTTACGGAATAGGTTAAGCAACATGGTTCACCTCGATATAAGATTGGTCTGGCTTCATAAAGCCATTACCCCCCACCATCTTGTCAAGAGCAGTATCAATCCCTTCCTCATTGATCTCACCAAGATCCTTAAATGTGTTCGGGTGGGTTTTGATGGGGCCACTTTTAGGTTTTTTGTGCTTATACTCAACCATTGTTGTTGTTTCTTCTCTGTGTGGTGTGGGCAAGTTGCTTTGATGCAGTGTAGTACATGATTTTGTAAAGGTTTCTCTGATACATATAAACACATAACAGATACATGCATCCCTTCAAATGTTGAAATTGCAAAGTTGATCCTTCAACTTGGGATCATATTCCTTTTGGTCCTTCGAATTTTGATACTTGCATATACGGTCCTAAATCATATTTTTGAAGAAATCTAGTGTGCTTTTTTGGTCCTATCCACACTGGATCGGATTTGCTTACGTGGACAAAAATTTATACTTTAAATTTTAAAGTCCAATTCTCTTTGAAATATAACATCGACACCTACTACAGAAATCTTACGAACCACCACTACGATTAAAAATGTAAAATTTCTTTTAGTTCTAATGATGATGACAAAACATTTAGTAATAAAAATTGATACATTGAGTTTCAGAAATTATTGGCCAAGTACAACCAAATTAACAACTACATAAAATTAAAAACAAAAAACAAAAACAAAAACCTAGCCCTATGACATCACTCTAAAAGTCATGAAAGGAAACTAATTTTCAAAATAATACATAAATATATAAGGGAAATTAACATCTACACCCCCTCTTAGTTTCATCAATTACGATTCACCCCCTCTTAGAAAAAGAATTACAACATTGCCCTTGTTAACGTGAATCAATTATAAATAGATCCACGAATTTGACTATGCGCGAATTAAAACGTGAAAAATACATTTTTGCCCATGCTCCAAATTCAGAATTTTAGTTTGACCAAACAACATCAACTTCTATTTATTATAAATTTTCCCCCATTAATTTTTATTTTGCAAAATTGACATATAATTAAGTCACATATTATATCTAAATTCCAAATTGGCCTCAATATTTATTATAAAATTAACTCCAACAAATCAATACTATAAACAGGCCCAAAAGTTTTTTTTTTAATTTTTGAATAATAGTTTTTTTTTCTTTTTTTTAATTTTTCCTATCTTCTTATTCAAGACTCCGGTACCGGAGTCCGTCACAGCTCCATTGAAGGGGCTTTACATTCCCCTAATCGAAGCTCTTATGTTCTGATTTGGGAGCTTAAAAGCTCCCTGATCGGAGCTGTAATTATGTTTTTAGTTAATTTTTGTTAATTAAAGAATCTGAAAATGAATTTTGCCTATTTCAGATTCTAGAAATAGATTTAATCTATTAGGAAATAGACTTTTAGGATTTTGGTTAGTATTTAATCATTCTATAAAGTGTGATGATGCTATAATTATAATTGGTTTCGACGCGTTGGTACGTTTTTCTTGGGTACTAACTAATAGTATGTTTGCTAGCGATGAGTAAGCGTTACATTGATTAGTTCCCATAGAAAAGTCTCTCCAATATTTAATCGAACAGATTGTATTTTGACTGAACACACAATAAGAGTTTGTATTTAATCGAAAGTATTGAACACATCGTAAGAGTTATATTACTTGAACTGGCCTTGAGTTGTGAATGCTTGTAGTAAGCAGGTACCATAACAACAACATTTCTAATGCCTCTGTCACTGTACCTGCTTATTTCAGTCATTCACTTGGCCTTGCTTAATTTGACAAGTACAAATACATTGCCCCTCTGAAACGCCATCACTCGTAAAACTATCTAGTGTCGGCGTTTCAGAGGGACAATGTGTTTGTACTTCGATAATCATGTAAACCATACATATATAACTGGTAATAACAACTTGACCTTGTGTTGTGAATGAGTGTAGTAAGCCGGTACCGTAACAATAACATTTCTAATGCATCTGTTACTGTACCGGGCCATTTCAATCATTCTCTATCGCCTGGCCTAGTAATAAATGGACTTCACACCATAAGAGTTATATTGCTTAATTTTGAGTAAAGGTGAATAAGTGTGATGATGCTATACATAAATTAGTTTCAATGTGTTGGTTTAGGCTTTCATTGGGTCATAACTAATAGTATATGTTTACTGTCGATCAGTAAATTTTATTGGTTATCACCCATTGATAAGCCTCATCGACGTTTACTTGAACTGATCGTACTGAACAGACCATAAGAGTTATATTGATAAAGACTCTCTTATATTTTAATTATAAATCAATATCCTTTGTCCTTAAGTTGTGAATGGTTGTAGTACGCAAGTACCGTAACAACATCATTTCTAATGCCTCTGTCACTGTACATGCTTACTTCAGGCATTCCCTTGGCCTCGATTGGTATGCATGGAGTAAACAGTACGAACTCACCTTGTCCGCAAAGCCCCGCCCACACTGAAATGTTAAGTGTCGGGGTGTCTTTCGGACAAGGTAGGTTTGTGCTGCGATAATCATATAAACCACTAGCTTAATAAGTTGTATATAGACTCTATTGGATAAGTTAGACTTTCTATTTAATTCGTTACTAATCATCATTGTTTTCAACTTACATTTTCTACATACAAACATAATGAACAACGGTGGACACAACCACCCCAGGAAGAGGAGGAGGTGGCACTCCTCCATTGGTTTCTAGGCCAGACATATAATGGCCTGGAGGTGTTGCACTATCATGGTACAAGGTAAGTTCTGATTAATTTGTATAGTTCTCGTATGTGCTTATATGTAGTTGTATTTAGTGGCTAAACTTTTAAAACTGTGCATGACAGGTTGGTTCCGGTGTCTGCTAGACAAAGGCTATCCACAATACTGCACCGACATCCGTTGCCGGCTCCTGGACGTCCGAGTGGCGGCCAGAAGTGGAGTACGATTCCATTGACCGTGAGGATGTGCTATTTCCACGAGCTCAAGGTACTTTAGTACTTTACTTACAAACGTTCTAATTTTTTTATATTTACGTCCACATTCAAAATGGATAGGCGGCACCCACTAGCATTTTTTTTTGGATTACGTCCGCATTCAAAATGGGTAGGCGGCGCGACTAGCATTTATATTTTTGAATTATATCCGCATTCAAAATGGGTAGGCGGCGCCCACTATTCTTTAATGTTTGGCTTATTTGAAGTAACTAAACTCTTGCAGAGGTACTACTGGAACCCTAGGGTGCATACGAAGACTCTGTGGAGGTTCTTCAACCATGAGGCATCCGACATCTACAGGAAAAGGGTCTACCACGCCAAACAATTGTGTTCACGAGTCCCATGCTTGGGCTAACTACATCGACCCCGACCATTATGATTTGTGGATGTGTATATTGGAACCTGTATCCGGAACCAAGTCCCGAGCACTGGGCCGGTGTTGTGGAGGATCCGGACCCTTAGTGAGTTTTCTTTCTTAGGTTTTATGTTTATCTTCGTATGCTCTAGTTTCTTTATTTCGTACGCACGTACACTTTTTGGTTTCTTCGTGTGCACTTTTAGTATGTTTGAATGGATTTGTATATTTGAATGTTTTTCTATTTTAATTCGTATGATTTTCGTATAATTAAATTTACAAATACAAACAAATATTATCACCGGTCTAAAATTAATAACAATAAAATAATATACACCGATCCAAAAAAAAAAAAACAAACGTTCTCCTACTGCAGATTCCTTCATCAAACGTTCTCGCAATTTTTACATAACTAAGCATATGAAATAATAATTCCATTTAATAGACCCACCAACAAACAAGAAATAACGAGAAGTGGAAATAAATTGTGCAAAGAAACAATAAATATTTTAACGTGTACCTCAGCAAACGTCCTCTGATCAGACGTGAGAACTGAGACGTTTGGTTGATAACTCCTTCAAAGTCCGGAAAAGAATCATGAATGTTCTATGGGAAGTTCAGATATCTGCAAACTGAAGCTGTTGCGCCAACACGGAAAGCAAGTCTGGCCTGTATGCAAAATTGAATTCAACAATTAAAACGTTGCGCACACAATCACTGCATAAGATGCTAAGAATAATTGTTAAATATTTGAAAACGAGTCAGAGAAGATGGTATCAGTCTAGGATTCAAGAATTCAGGTGCCAAAACAAATATAAACTCAAAATGGTTCAGCTGAAACAAAACTAGAATTTGCAAAAAGTTGGACTAATCGAGTATTCTCTGTTCTTTTCATTTCAAGTACATCTAATCATTTTTTTTAAACATCAAAGATTACAATACTTCTAAATCAACCACACCTATGCCAATACCACTTTACTCCTAAATCAAATTATTCTTAATCTACAGACTTTGTTGAACATCATAATATCCAAAAATATGCAAAAATATGTATCAAAATTAATTAAGCTACTATAACTATAGTGTACTCCCACCTATTTAAAGTATATATATAACTTTGTAGAAAAATTATGTCATGTGATTATTATGGTTGTAACCGAGCCGAGCCAACATAATTTACTTCAGGCTCGAACTCGACTAAACTTCCTAATTTGTACTTGAACTCGACTCGACAAGTATTTTTCACTACACGAGCTTGGCTTGCGAGTTTATTTTTATTTATTAACAATGTGTAACTGAAAATAAAAAACTCGAATTTTGCTCGACTAGTGAGCTAGTTCAAAAAACTACCAAGCTCGATTGTTTTAGGTCGGCCACTGTTTGGTACTTGATGATGGCAAATTCCGTTCCAAGGACTTACCTCACCACCTCTCAATCAAGATGACAATGAGACTGAGTATATTTACTGTAGAAGTCCGGTGCCTACAGTGAAACGGGGTGTTAGAGGGGAGGAGATGGCGCGGCGGCCTGCCTTAGTCAGGCCGCGCCTGAGTTAACGTGGGAAGGCATGATATATTTATGGATGCATGAGAGAATAATCAATGTGGTGAATGTAATGAATATGGACTATTTACAGAGGATACGTAATGGGTCCCTTTTCAGCTGGGATGTCCCTTTTTACCCGGACAAAACGACGCTTCTAGATCTGGATATTACAGAGCATTGGTCTCTTTCGCACGGTTCCCAACTCCATGGTCCCCTTCGATACTTACCCCCGTATAGTAATCCCTTTCGATGAAACCTTGTTCGAGGGTCTAGTTCGGTCATATTCGAGGGGCCTTATCTTGACGATATACGGGTCCGGGGGGTACGTTTCGAGGATGGACATTCGATGGCTAGGACCCTTATCCCCATATCAGTACTATATGTCACACTCCATTACATTCTAATACGACCTTTTTTCTATTAACAAACAATGCACTTTTTTGGTGTTGGACACTATTTTTCAGTGTCGAACACCAAAAAATTGGTGTCCAACACCAATAAAAATAAAAATAAAAGTAAACTAAAAAGGAGCTCCATTTTGTAACCAAAATGCTCCATTTGGTAATAGAATTTTTTTTCCCATTGATTATTTAAACTCTTGTGACATTTTGTGTCATTTTGTAACTTATCTATTTTTCTAATAGGAAATTGTGTAACACAAGTACACATGTTAATAGGTGGTATTTTTATGTATTTTTCCCTTTGCAGTTTGCACTACGCATTATTTTTCTCCATCTACAATAGCATATAACAAATAATTAACACCATGTGGACAAAGCTATGAACTTCAAAGGTTTACATGTGTATTAATTTGACACCTTGATCCAATACATTCTGATCAGTGTATTTAATTTGGATGTTTCTCCCGTTTTGGCTGCTTACATTAGTGACTGTTCTTATGGAAGAAATGTTTGAAGATGAGGCTCCAGAATCTGCAATCTTATGTTGGTTTATTCACTCAGGCGGATTCAAGCTTAGCTAGCTTTGAGTTCATATTGTTGGCCAAGTCCTTAGTGGAAGTGGTGGTAATTAACTTGTGCAACATGAACAAAAGTTTGTTAAAAGGAATTTTTTTTTTAATTGGCCAAATTCTCATTTAATAGTTGAATAGTTGAAGTACTCATTTCATTTCAAATATATGTCAACACCCCTAGTGCTTGCGAAATTGACCAGCACCCGCAAATTAACAACACGGACATAACGCTTTGGTCAGTCCGCACCGGCCAGCAATTTGCGCTGATGTGGCAACACACTGTTTTCCCGGATTGATTTGACCTCGTTCAAAAGCATGAAGGAACTGGTACTAGTCATGTAATTATACTGTGATGAGGGTGTTTGTGGCATGCACGTTCAAGTTCTCAAGACTATCTACAAGAGATGTATAGAGATTAGGAGGAACAAATTTTGCGGTTCAATTTAAAAGTAAGACGCGGGTAATTCCTGATAGTACAGTACTAGTAGTAAATAAATAGAGGTAATTTGTAGAATGCGCAGTATACAAAAATTACAAATTACCCCAAAGCATTCGCGAATTACCAAACTCGCTCTCCCGTTTCCGCGCATCGTTTGGGTACTGAATAGTGAATACTGACCGAAGAGTCTCTCAAATCAATATCCTCAATTTCCCCAATCTCACACCTAATTAGGGTTGGGGTTGCTGGGGAAGCTGCCGTTAGCAATTAGCATAATTCATCGATCTAGCTATTTGTTCTCAATGCTGCAGCCTGCAGATGCTTAATTAGTTGTTATTATACTCACAGCAAACATTAAAACATTCGCTCACACTCAGCGCCATCTTTTCTGAGGAGGTACTGTAGTTTATTTTTATTTGTCTGTCTTATACTCTTATTATAGTAGCATGTACTCTATATTAGTATCAAACAAGTGAACATAAACTGTCTCTTTATTGAATTTCAATTTCAATGTGTTTGTTATGTTAACTGCCTCTTTATTGAATTTCAATTTCAATGTGTTTTGTTTGTTGTTAACTCTCTGTTCATTGAGTTTCAATGCGTTGCTGTTAACTTCTGTTGACTGAATTGGAATGTGTTGCCAACTTTTATGAACGAAATTAATTATTGAATTCTTCCCCATTGGCAGACAACTGTAGAAATTAGCTGCAGGAAGAATGAGTTCAGATGACAGTGACATCGACTTTTCGCTTTCACAGCTCATGAGAGGAATGAAGAAGAAGAATAAGAAGAATAAGAAGGCATCGGCTCCTGATCAAGTTGAAGTTTCTGAACCGAAGAAGAGGAAGGCTCCTGCGAAGCCCAAAAAGTCAGAAACTGCGCAAGTGCATTCCGAGTCTCAAATTCTCAGTACCGATGATGCTCCACCAGAAGTTGGAATTTCTGCACGAAAGAAGAGGAGAAATTCTGAAGCATCTCACCTGCACGCTGTTCCAGGGATTCAAGTTTCTAAGCCTGCCCCCCCTAGACGTTCAAAAGCTGTGTATCCCACTTCTGAAAGTCCTATTACTCAGGCTCCACCAGAAACTGAAGTTTCTGAACGAGAGAAGAAGGTCCCTACCCAGCCTAAAAGTTCGGAAGGCGCACAGTCTCAGCCATTGCCCTCTGTACGGTTTAGAACTTCAGAAGCTTCGGAATCACCCTCATCGCCTCCCATGCCTGAAGGCCCCGATGCAGATGCTCCGCTGAAAGTTGAAATTTCAGAATTTGATTCTTCCGTTGAGAATCACTTCAAAGCCATGGATACAATTGTGGAATTATGCGGACAACCAGATATACTCAATTCTGATAATGAGGAGATTCAGCGGTTCTCAAATTCCGTCACTTTCTTGAGGTACGGTCTATATAACTATGAGTGTTCTTTGGGTTGGGGTTTTACCCAAACTGATTAGAAGTCCATGATGTTTATGTTTCACATTTGTTCCAGAGAATGGAGGGATTTTAAATATGCACCACGGGTTGTCAAATTTGCTTGTCAGCAGAGTTTAGAGTTAGAGGAGTCAGATGTAATTGCTGAGTTAACCCTTCCACAGTTTTCTTCTGCTGCATTTCCTAAGGTAATTTGCAGGATAAAGTTTCTGAATTTATATACATTTAGGTAATTTATTGACTACCTTATATTTTCATGTCATGCTTGGATCACTCAAGAGAAGAATGCAAAGTGGGAGCAACGTTACTGGTACAGAATCTAAGTAGGTCACGGAGTTGGATATTGTTGGTACTTGCATTTGATATTTTGACCTTCAATCTAACTGCCATATATATCCTTTCTTTCATTTTCCCCAGCAGTGAAGACCTTGTGATGAATGTTGGTGGTGCTGTATGGGCATTAGACTGGTGTCCGAGAGATGATCGAATTTCTATGGATCACATTAAGTCGGAGGTACTTAAGTTAGTACAATATATTGTTGCCTGTACCTTGAAGTATATTATACCAAGCTGTGATTATGATAAACAGCGATAGGAACTGCTTTACACTATAACGTATTTGTGATCGTGGAACATCTACTTCGGTGATGTAGCAGTAGCTCGTTCAATGTAGTTCTTTCATGAGTTTGCAGAAAGAGCCTTAAATTGGTTTATCAAGATTCTATTTGCATATTAATTATGGGAAGTAAACTGAAGGATATGCATATGCTAACTGGTATGGAGTTTGACTCTTTTGAGTTTTGGCCCAAGTATGTAAATATTGATAGTACTATAGTCTATAAACAAATCTGTTTCAAGCACTTACTGCTAGGTAGCCAGTCTATTTAGTAGGTAAGGGATTGAGTTTTTTTTTTTTTTGGGTATAAGCAGCCTTACGTTGTTTGGCCAAAAGATCAGAGGAATAACTCCTTAAACATTGTAGGGTTCCATATTAAAACCCAGTTGTTGACTTGAATCTCTCTTTAGCATCAACCACGGAAAGTGGCCTCTGTGGTATGGACCGTGTCGTGGTCTCTAAAATCAGGTACACCACTCCGATTGTTTTTGGAGTGGTGTTTTTGGAGTGGTGTTTTTGGAGGGTTTGTAGTACGGGTGTTTTAATTGATTTAGTGGTAGAGACGACTAATAATGATATCGGGTAATGCTTGTCAAAATGGAAACGTATAGAATCCAATGGGAGGAAGTGAGATAACATCATGTTGGAATGGAAATGGCTTACTGATTGGGCTTGCAGTTCTGAATCTTGTTACTGTAAACGAAAGATGAGCAAAAACGTAGAACCGAATAATATATCTGTCCCAGGTAGCGTAATTGCAGGTGATCTTTTTAGGCCATAGCTTATTAATTGAACAAGTTATGTGAAGCAGAAACGTTACCTGCTTGCTGTCATACATACATGGTGGTCCTAAAATCTGTTTACAAAAGTTAAAAGTTACTAGAGACAAAAACTAAGTTCTTGCATACCATTTCTAGGAAACGTATTTACTCTACATAGAAATCTGTTGGGTGTAGAATAGGGAACTGTACAATTTTCTCTTACCAAGAGCTGTTGATCATTTGTCATCACCATCAGTTGTTGATCCCCAAAACATGAAATGTCGAATGGATCTATACATGATACATGGACCTTGACGCTTATAATTTGCTATATGATGTCAATTTGGACCATGCATGATGCATATTTTTGGAGTTATATGTCATGTCACATGTGCTGCCTACAAGTTATAGTATGTAAACTCTTGAAATCCTGGTGTATATTAGGAGTGCCCTGTTTGGTGTTGTTATGCTGAGCTGAGCCGAAGTTTGCATACCTGGAACTCGACTCGTTAGCAAAACGAGCCACCACTATATTTTCTTGCTGGGTAAAACTTTCAGAGTTTGTATAGTGGCTACTGGCTACATATGCCTAAAATTTGTATCTGATACGGGATTTTCAATTTGGAGTATAAACAGAGTGTTTAATTTCTTATTCTTTGCTTGTCTGCCAAGTAACACTTGTAGTACATGTTAGTTTGGAATGCTAGGAGAGTGTTGAATCTTTAATCTGAAATATTCTTTTATTTATCTACCAAATTATTAGACTTATCTAGAGCCATGTGCCTAAGAAATGTTGATAAATGTCTAGTATCTATGTATGTGTCTACTACTACCAACCTAAATTGTTTTTAAAATCTTATTTTGTCGAGTATTGCTTACTTACTTGCCCCATATGCATAGACCAAAATGTTAACTCTTTTGATTTCATTATGTCTTACTTTTAAACATGTACCTGCAGTTTGTAGCTGTTGCCGCTCATCCTCCTGAATCTTCATATCACAAGATGGGTGCCCCATTAACTGGAAGAGGCGCCATCCAGATATGGTGTTTGCTAACTGTTCATAAAGAGACGTCCATGGATATTGTACCGAGGCCAAAAAAGCCAAGTAGTGAACCATCAAAGCCAAGAGGGAGACCACGAAAGGCAGGTGGAAATCCCAAGAAGAACAAACCTGATGGACCACCGAGACCAAGAGGGAGACCACGAAATGAAGGTGTGAATCGCAAGAAGAACAAACCTGATAGACCACTGAGACCAAGAGGGATACCACCAAAGACACCTCTTCGTAACCCTGTAGAGGAGATGGATATGAGTCCCCTCGATGTTGAACCTATCTCTGTGTGTCCTGGATTGCTTGCTGTGGAATTTACTTACGGAAATGTTGGTGGGCATCTCACTGAAGACGGTGAAAGAACACGTGAAGATATTGTTGAACATCATACTGAAGATAATGAAAGAAAGCATGAAGGTAGTGTTGGACATCTAGCTGAAGGCAATGAAAGAACACATGAAGATAGTGTTGGACATCACGTTGAAGACAATGAAAGAAAACATGAAGATAGTGTTGGACATCAAACTGAAGAGAATGAAAAAACACACGAGGATAGTGATGGAGATCACATAGAAGATGACGAACGGACACATGAAGCTAGTGATGGAAACCTCACTGAAGATGGTGAAAGAACACATGAAAATGCTAAAACTTCTGGCACCTTGATTCCCAGGGATGTTGCATTGCCTAGGATGGTGCTATGTTTAGCTCACAATGGAAAGGTTGCATGGGACGTTAAATGGCGTCCGGTCCATGCTTCTCATCCTAGATCCCCGTGTAAAATGGGTTATCTTGCTGTCTTGCTTGGAAGTGGTGCTCTGGAAGTGTAAGCTTTTCTTTTAATGGTTTCTCCATGTCACGCTTAATATTTGAATGTTGCATTTTGTCTTCTTCCTTCTACCCCAATATGTGAGATTTTGGTACACACACAGTGATGCACACATGCACATACTAATATTCAAGACCTTATTGCCCTAAGATTATGTGTCTTCGTAGACATTGCCCTATACTGAATCAGTGCACATGCTGCATCCTATATGCGGTGTTGTCCATTAGCACTTTCATGTGTTGCAAGGGTCACGGATTTTTATTTTTTAAAATTATTATTATTATTTTTTCATATGAAATTGTCTTTCGGAATTTCAGCAATTTTTTAATGCCTATCCTCTAATTGTCATTGCATGGAAAAGAATTTCTGCAAATTCATATATTTATTCTTTACATCATTCCTCTAAGACACTTCACCCAATTTAAATGGCCAGACTGTACGAGATAAGCATCACCCTGTGTTAATTGTGAAAACCTCTGTTATAATTTATTATTGAGCCAGAAGGCTCTTGTCCAGACTATAAAAATTGCTGCCTCATGCGTGCTCTCTAACTAGAAAATGAGATATTTGGTTACAAAATATAGCTCTGCTTTTTCTATAGACAAGTAACGGGTTTTGTTCCTTGACTATTTTATGAACTGTATGTTACTTTGACTGTTCAATTAGGTGTTTCTTACTCAAATCAAGCTGGCTGGCTTATGCAGCCACCTGTTGTAGCTCTGATCAAATTTCCTAAGCAAACTGTAGAATTACAGTTCTAACATTAACAGAAAACTTATCCAGCTTTCGATGTTTTACTTGTGAGAGTTATTTTATTTCGAGTGCAAGTTGAAATTCCACGGATCAGCTTTAGAGAAGCTTATATAAAGTATTCTTTTGCTGAGTCTTCATTTGTAAATGAGCCTTAATAGAATTCTCTGCTAGTATCTCTTTGTGCTGTAATTGAACTTAAGTTGCCTCTTTATTGTCCAATATCTGTAGTATAAAGAGCTTGAAATTGATTTGCCTGCCAACAAAAATGTGGAATAATGTCAGCCAAAGAAGTAGAGGTTTGGTGATATGACATGACAGCCAATAGAATCTTTGTGCTTTAGTGTGTAAATCATGTGCTTTCTTCATCTGGAATTTTTTTTTATCATCTGTGTACTTCTTCATTATGTGGGGAAAACAAGACGCTATAACTCTTGTGAGTTAAATTGATCCACTCTGTCTAAAGGTTAAATAAGAAAGTACTTTACCAGTAGAATGCATGGTGAGCTGCTGTGTTTGATGATTGTTTAAGTTATGAGCGAGCTAATGCCATCTATCATGCATGTGTAGTGTAGACTGTAGATAGATTTGCCGCTATTATGATATGATCATCAATTAGTTGGAGTCATTTGACCAACTGTTTGGCATTCAAAGCTCAATGATTTATGGAAGAAGATACCATACATATCATACCATAGAAAGGAGGTCCACATAGAAATTCATGAAACAGTGAACAGAGGACATACATGCTAAATGGTCCCCAAGAACAACAATGATATGATAGAGGAAGAAGAAGATTTATTTTAGCATAGAAAAATGAAGAAGATGATGAAATCTGTTCACCAGATGGTAGGCCAAAGGAAACATATTTTTGTGGGCCTTATTTTAAACTATGTAACTGTGTTTTATCAGTTTCAAGATGAGAAGAATCAGCCACCTGTTGTGTAGGCATTTGAAACTGAAGAAATATTGGATTAGCATGTGATGTGACTTCAGTTCTGATTATATGAATGTTAAGTATATTTATGAGGTGGTTAAGTCATAAGTTTTCTCTTCAGTTATGCGATAGGTCACTCTTTCTACTCTTCAGTATGAATGGAGTAAGTTTTTACTAGTTTTAAAGATAAAAATAGATAGATTTAGATGAGCATGTGGCGGTCAGGATTCAGTTAGTGAAAGTAATGTTAGTTTACCAAGTGTTGGTCATAGTTGAAAGAGGAAGCATATTGCACATGGGGTTTAGAATTTATAGAGACACAAAGCTCATGCACCCAATCAGATGCTTCATTAATCTTGGCAATATCACAATTATACCTACTGTTTCAAATCATTTTTGTTAAAAGAAATACTCTCAAAGATATCATAGAGTTTTGTCCGTTTTGTAATATCCTGAGTTTCCGAATAGTGGGATAGATAAAGAATATTAAAATGTGTGTTAATAAAGATGGATTTGGGCTTTAACAAAGTCAGTAAGTTGAGTGTCAAATTGAAGCATTCTCTTAAAACTTTAAGTGGTGAACAGGCTCTCAACAAACTGTTTGTTGAACTTTTTGTAGGAAGGTACATGAAATTAACCGTAACATTTTATTTTATTTCTGTGCATGAAGGAGGAGAGCCAGTGATACTCGTCAGTATGTGTATAATTGAAATTTAGCTGTCTTGTTTGCTTGTAGCTAAATCTACTGACGTCTGACCAGCTGATGATAATGCTATTTTAATCCTTGATTTCATAGTTTCTGCTTGGAAACAGCTTCTAGTTGTGAACCTTACTCTACATGCTAGATAACTTCAGTTTCGGTCTTCACTACAGAGAATGAGATCTAAGCCTCTTGTATGACCTGGGAATGCAATATGAATTCTAAGCTAGTGCCAATTCTACAGTTTCGAAGGATTATGTTATACATCCAATCTGTTTGAGTCGTTTGACAGTGAGTTACTAAGAGTTAAAACTGGTCAAGCATGTTTGACTGAAGTTTGGGCAGTTTATTGGCGTTTAGAGGAACATGTGTAGCTCAATTATGGAAGTGTAATGTTGAATAAACATATTTAAAAATGCGAATTTAGTATATGAATATAGATCTGAGGATCATGAGACTATTTTATAGCTATCCATTTCTCTATCTCCAAAACACCGCGATAATTGAGGTTTTCTGTACATGGATTCGTTAATGATATGCTAATCTTTGAGCGGTTAATTAGAATATTTATGTGTGAAAACGGAAAAGAAGTTAAAAATTTCCTTCATGCACATGATATCAAATGAATTGAACACACTCCTATATAAATAGCCATTCATTTCATTTGAACTTCACTACAACTACTCATTCCATGAGTATAATTATTTGCAGTGTTAAGTACTCTTACTCGAAATTCTCTCTTTATAATTTCTGATGCTGCTGCAAATCAACTGCAGGTGGGAGGTCCCTCTTCCTCACACGGTGAAGTTCATATATCCCGCTTTTCAGGCACATATTGATCCGCGCTTCATCAAATTGCACCCAATATTTAAATGTTCAATGCTGAAGTTCGGCGGTAGGCAAAGGTACTTTATAACCTGTGTTTCTATGCTACTCTTACGCAATTTTCCCCGCTTCACAGTTTACATGTAATGTTAACTTCTTCCCAAGTTGTCTTCAAACAAGGAAGAGTTTGTTGCCTTAAACTTTTCCTAACCTTGGGTTATGCTTATAGCCCTCTACAAATGTTTTAAGATGGCCATTATTTTCTCAAAGTTAACCAGTGGTGATACTTTTAGTATGATTGCTGTAATTTTATTTGTACGGAAGTTGTGTCTTTCGCAGGCCTACAATTCTCAGCCTTGCAGCTTCTTAGATTGGCCCCAATTTATCTTGATGTAAATTGAGTCTTTTATAAGAACTTTTTCTCCTTTATATTCTTGCTCATGTACTGCACCGAATACTTTGATAATGTGAAAAGTGTATCCATCACATGGAAAGCCGCTGCTTTCAGAAACTCGACATTTATATCTATTATGTTAAATGTAGTTAGCATAATGCACGTCATAGTACTTGTATGTAGATGATGAGTTTCTGTACTAGGCAATTTACATGAATAACATGATTGTATTCTGATGTCTAGGCAATTTACATGATTAACATGATTTTATTTTGATGTCTCACTTGTTTCTGCATTTCAATTTCAGTATTCCTCTAACAGTGGAGTGGTCCTTATCACCTCCACATGATATGATTTTGGCTGGATGTCATGACGGAACGGTAAGGTTTTCTTAATACTATTTTATTGGTAACGAGCACTGTTTTGTTTATCTTTTGTAATTATCATATTATTGCAGCTAATTAGTTGTGGAATACCATACAGTGGACTGCAGCTTGATTACTATAAAAAAAAATTTAAAAAAATTTTTAGTATTCATATCTTTCATGAATTTTCCAAGATCTTTTACCTTGTGTAGCTTTCTACACTCTACAGGAAAAATTATATGCATGTTGCTTTTCCCTTCTCAAATTCTATGTTTGGATCATAACCATTCTGTATATATCTGAATTCAGGTTGCTTTATGGAAATTTTCAATTACTGATCCATCAACAGGTATTGACTTGAGCTTAACTGTTTAAGGACTCCTCACTTCACTCCTTGATTTGTTTTTCTTTACCCAGTTTGAATAAGAATGCTGGTTGTTTACGTACTTTTCTTTTTTAGTAACAGTTCCATGTTTATATTTTTTTTCATAGAGACCAGGCCACTGCTCTTCTTCAGTGCTGATACTGGTCCTATTAGGTCACTCGCCTGGACACCACCACAAAGGTTTGTTATGCTGTTAATCACCCTGTTTCCTGTTGTTTCATTATTAACCTCAATTTTCTAGAAAGTGTACAATTAGAGTTCATCATAAGCATGGCACTAGGTGATCTTTAAGATATTCACTCTAGCATGATTATCAATTGGGTACAAATGTGAAGCGGGGCTGAAAGATTCACTTTGCGCAATTCTGTTTCAACAGAATAATGTCTGTAGATGTTTTCTCATTTTCTTTCTTTTTTCCTTTTCATTTAAATTACATAATAAAATGAAATTGTCACTCCTGTTGAATTCAATTCCTTTACTTAGGTTGGTTGCTGTTAGGTATTGTTTAATACTGCTAATATGGTGTATTGTGAAACTGCAGTGATCTTGGGAGTGAAAATATCATCGTCACTGCGGGATTTAAGGGCTTCAAAATCTGGGACATACGGTATGCATCAACTTGAAATGCAAACTGCATTCTTTCCTCCAGTTCAGTTGTTAATAATGTAGAGATGTCATTACTTTGGTCTAGTTCAGTTGATAATTTATGTTATCTGGTCTGAGTTGAACTTACATGTAAAGAAGCTTGACCTGATCATAATGTCTAGAATAGATGTCACGTAGATTGTAAGTATTATGATATTTATATCATAAGAGAGTAGAAGTGATCTGAAAGAATCCATTATTGCATGGTATCACATATTAAGGATGTTTTAAGCATTATCTTGTAGATTTGTTTCTTGGAGAAATGAGATGTCTCTCTTGTACTATGAGCAGTTATGTCTCAATTTGTGGTGGTCCTTACTTTCACCTCTGAGGTGTGAATTCAAATAGTCCCTTTTCCTTTTGGCTTACGACAATTATACCAAAGAGGGAACATGAGTCTTGTGCTCCTTGCAGTTTAGATAAGGTTTACTTTTATCAAAGAAGATTTATAGTTTAAATAATCGTGAAGTCCTGCAATATTAGATAGATCCTGTACGCTTGCTTACTAATAGCATGGTTATTAATTTTGTTAGGAATTGTAGAAGGTAATAGGGTTCGTTAAGAAATGGCTATGTGTGTTTCTGGTTGTGGAAAATCTTATGCATATAATAACATTTTAATATAAAGTTGTAATTGATTGCTGCTCTGTTTCCTGTTTTTCCAGGGACCCATTTAAACCCCTGTGGTCACACTATATCAAGGGAGTAAGTTATTGTGTTGATTGGCTGCATGATCCAAGGTATAGGTTGATCTATAATGAAACTAATCTTGCGGTTTTCATTATGTTCATTTATAATGAAACTAATCTTGCGGTTTCATTATGTTCATTTTTTCAAAATTGTCACATTTTCTTTGCCTTTGCCTGTAGAGGTGTGCTTGGGTGCACTGATGATGGAACGTTGTGGTTAATCAGCTTAATGAAAGCAATATCAAGTGAAATCCCGGTTGCTGGAAGATCCCCAAGCTCGAAACAGGGGATACTCCACACCTTTTACTGTTCTTCATTCACCATATGGAGTGCTCAAGCTTCTCTGCTAACAGGTTTGTCTAATTTTATTTCAACCTTTACAATTCTTTGACTTTTTAGTTGATTCACCAATAGAGGGATGTCGGAGATCAATATATCTTTACAATTCTTTGACTTTTTTAGTTGATTCACCAATAGAGGGAGGGACGTCGGAGATCAATATATATAGCATCTATTTATTGACATTAAATAATGCAAATTCCATTTGGAAAAAGGGGCAAAACTCGTGCTACCCCACCTACAAAATTCCAAGAAATCTTGCAGTGCAAGGGCACAAGCTCTTTGTCAAACATAAAAAACAGAATACATATTTAGGTTCCTGAGCCATTTCTTTGCAGACCAAACTGCATCCTTGATCCACAAATTACTGCTGATCTTACTCTGAACAAAACAGAATTTTCCTTGTGCTATTAGTGGAAACAGAAAGCTAGTGACATAAATTGTCACAGTGCAAATCCAACCCAATGACTCTCGAATATGACTGGAATAGGTTAACTTTCTTTTTACTCAAACATCAAATAATCTCTTCTTTCAACTGCATTTTAACAAGCTGCGTTTGTTATCAGTAATGATTCCCATCCTTTGTAGTCTATCTTTAGTAGCTAACCTATTCATGAGTTATGACAAGCTAGCTATAGAGCTGCATCTAAGAGTATTTAATCCATTCCAAATAAAATGAAACTAGTTAACAGAAGAAGTAGAGAGATTAAATGAGTCGTCTAACATCTTAGTTTTCTTAGGTACCTGATGAGTGCAAAGTGTTTATCATTTGTTGGTTTAAAAAAAAAAAAAACTTTTTGGAAGTCTTGGTGATTCGAGCACTCGGCATGAACTAAACATGTTTTTCGGTTGTATTTAAAGTCAATTGTTACTTTCCTCAAGTACTTGTGTGAATTGTAATTAATATGGTAAATATCTTTATTTGTTCATGTCCTCAGACTCTTGCCCATTGCTTTGTTTTCTTGACTGTTAGGCATGGTCGCTTATTGTGGTGAAGATGGGAAGACCTTTTGCTTCAAGGTGAAGTTTCATTGACTTTAAACTTTCATCCATTTCTTTTCATCTGTTGCTGCCGACTTTATGATGTGCTTATGATCATCTTTAATCCACTAACATGTTTTTTTCGTGAAAATTTTGCCACACTGCATATAGTTGCACACTTGATTAAATATTTCAAAATTAATTTTTCATGCAACCGATATTTGTGAAAACTTACGTTGGAAGGAACTATCTCTCGAACCAAATAAACCAAATGTTTTTTTTTTTGTATGATAATATCCGATTCGATGCTAAGCCTGTCTAATAACAGAAAATCTACAGTTTACATTTGTTTATGTGAGGACCATATAATTCAAAATCTATGTGAGAATTGTCGGGTTTGCTTACCCAGTTTTATTTGTCACATATTCATTTCCTATAAAGAAGTGAATCGCACAGAACATAATCATACTTTTTCTCCCAGTCCCTTTTAACACTGAATTTATGTAATCAGCCTACACCTAGATTAGTGCAAGATCCACGCAAGGCAAATAAAGTTGAACATCATCTTTCTGGGTCGGTGCTGGAGGAGGACACTGCCATTGTTGTTTCCACTCCATTCCCTGATAGTCCGTTGCACAAAACAATCCCAGGCATGACACGTGGGCCTAAATTAAAAGATCAAGATGAAATGCCCGGGGAACATACAACTAATGGTAAAAAGACAACGAAGTTCTTTCATATCTGTGCGTGGAAGTTGGGTTTTATTGTTTACTTATTTTCCTTTATTTGTGTTCTACATTGCAGTTGATGATGAACTTGGAGATGACATGATGAAGGATGAGTCACCCAGCAGCACGAGCAAGTCAAGTGCACAGAAGTCGAAGCGAGAGGTAAAACCAACATTCGACGTTCTCCCACCAAAGAGTGTGGCAATGCATAGAGTTCGATGGAATGTTAACAGAGGCAGTGAGAGATGGTTCTGCTATGGAGGAGCTGCTGGCTTGGTACGCTGTCAGGAGGTTGATTTATCGTCTTTTTATTAGTCGCAGACTTGCAGCATTCGTTGTGCATGTATCGTACATAGTGTAGTTCTAACCTATAGGGATCGGAAGTCAGAATTACTCCCATGTACCTTGTAAATTCTGGTGTACATAATTATCATCCCCCATTTTATTTTATTTTGTTTTCTGGTAATAATACTCCAGCAACTCCTTTTTGTTCCAGTTTACCATTGGTTAATATTGTATTAAATATCTTGTTAATGCATTATCAAAATCTTAATTAAGGAAAATCATTTACCAACCTGATAAATTATAATGCTTATGTAATAACTTTAAGGTTATGGGCTTATGGCAATGTTATTGCTATCTCTGGTGTGACCTTAAATTTCTTGCCACTTGTTGGTTAGATGTACTTGAGAGGAAGGATAGGGTAAAAGCTATGCCGTTTATATTTAATCGGATTCAAATTGCCAAAGACTTATGGGTTTGGGACAAAGCTATGCCGTTTATATTTATAAAAAACTTTATTTCACATATTTTGTTTATAATGAGGTGCTAGGAAGCACAAGTACGTGAAATGAATACGAAAAAACGTCAAAATCAAAATCAAAATTATCAAAATATGAATACGTTAAAAAATACGTTTGATATGTATACATTTTTATATATTTTGATAAAATATGATGAGAAATGAATAAATTATGAAATATAAACACATCGAACTAAATTAATTCCAATAACATTTAGTTTTGAACAAATAAGTTCCACCATCTAATATAATTCAATTTGTTCTACTTAGCCCAGTGATAATTTTATTCTAACCCACTCTTAAACCATCATTAATTAAGACCAAAGCCTATATCAACCAAACGATGAAATGAGCATGCCAAACGGTGGTGACATACGTTTGCCTACGTTTTTGTCCGTATTCGTTTTACATACGATTTTTTTATGAATAGTCCATCTAGTTCACGTATTCAGGCTTCTTAGATGAGGTGTTATCCAATGCTTGGGGAAGTTCAAGCTATGCACCAAATTCCTGTGGCTCCGTTCATGAATCGTGAATCCTTCCTTTTTGTTCATGGGATGAAGCTCTTGGGCTCCGTTTGATTTACCTGAAAATTTCTGAACTGAATTTAATAAATCTGAACTGAATTGAACTGAACTAAATTTAATAAATCCGAACTGAACTTATTTGAGGTATAAATTTTAACTTAGCAAACTTGAACTGAACTGAACTTTTGGAGGGTGGTAACTCTATTCCGCATGTGTCAATTCCCAAATTTTGGAGTACTTGTATTTATAGAAAATGAATTCAATATAAGTTACTGCAAACATTAACACACTATTGTTGGAAAAAGAATTGAAGTCAAACAGTGGCGCAGGGAAGGGGGGTCCAGTGGGGTCACTGGACCCCCCCCCCCCCCACAGATTTCGTTTACAAGTATATATGTAGTATTAAAATTAAATTAGTGTTGTGGCTAAGCGGTTGTGTGTGTGAGTTTTTGTGTTGAAGTCATGAGTTCGATTCATACATCTGCCATTTCATTCATATGTTTTAACATCTTTTCCCACTCTAATATTAGTAGATTCTTAATTCAATTGATATTCAATGGTTCCTCACCTTTAACATACCAAACTTTGTAACTTTTTCCGTTTTGTTCATATAATTTAATATTTTTTTCAATTATAATTATTAGTCCATGATAATAAATTTAAAAAGTGATATGGTTTGAATTAATTAAATAGTTTAATGTTTTCCATTATCTATGATGAAAAAAATTATATTTTTCTTATTAGTATTTGCCATATATTGTATAATACGTAGACAAATTGTTAGCATGCCATTAAAAGTTCTTTGATACGAGTTTATATATTTTTCAAAAAATACGATGTAGTTAAATTTTAACCCCCTGAAATTGCTTCCTGGCTTCTGAAGACAAACTCTTACTAAACCTTTGGAATCAACAACATTGAGGTGTGAATTGAAGACAAACTCCTACAATTAACTTGTTCCATGTTCTTGGATAGATGAAGAAACCTTTGGAATCAACAACATAGAATTTGTTCGTTTGATAATTAAAATGACTGGTTTTAAAATTCCATTAAGGTGTGGATTTGAGATTTCCAAAAGTATAGTATAACCAACGTATAACCCCCATCTGATTATAACTTTCTAATATAATCCGACCCTAATTATCTGAAAACGTTCGGATCAGGTACCCATTTATCCTAATCATTCAATTGCCAAGATTGCACCACAGTATTATAATCCAGGGCCCATTAATAAATAAAAAATCCCAACCCCAATGGGCCTGAGCCCAACAAAACCTTGAAATGAGACAGTAAGTAGCTATAAGAGGAGTGAGTCAGGTCCCGTAGGGTTTTTCCTCTGCTAAATTCGCGTCGCCTCCATCTTCTTGAGAGCAGCAGCTGCATTCAGGTTAGCTTCCATTTCCACATTTGGCTTTGTCTATATGATATTCGTTTCAAGTTTTGTTCAATTGATTTTCCATTCCAGTAACCTAATTCGTCAGTTGTATGGAAATGATATCGGTTCAATCAGTGTTTGACATTTGATTTGGTGCTGATTTCAGGTATGTCGCACAGGAAGTTTGAGCACCCTAGGCACGGTTCCCTCGGTTTCCTGCCAAGGAAACGTGCTGCTCGTCACAGAGGAAAGGGTATGTGATCAACTATTTCTGCTCATTTCATTTCAATCTGTCTTGTTTTTGACAGTAAATAGAAATTAAGGAAATGAAGTCTAACTTAATACAAATGATTTGATTTAAACTTTGAGATTGTAAATTGATTGATTCTTGTGACATTATGTGATACTGATGTAAAACATGTGCTGGATTTTGCAGTGAAGTCATTCCCCAAGGATGACCCAACCAAGCCCTGCAAGCTAACTGCATTTTTGGGCTACAAGGCTGGCATGACTCACATTGTCAGAGAAGTCGAGAAACCTGGATCGAGTAATTTATCTTATTACAAATTCTCTATTTCTTTTTTTTAAATCAGCTTGACAATGTGTTACTATTCTTAAGTTAGCTACATCTTAGGTTATTTTCTGTGATTACCTTTGTCGATATATTTTGTGTGGTACCATAGATATTTCATATTTACCTTTTGGCACTTCTATCCAATTTACTGGTCTTGATTTAGACTATCTGTCAAGACTTGAAAACATTTTTATGATGAATGTGATAGACTTGTTACTATACTTTTGAAGCTGGGTACTATAGTTCTTTCTCCGACTAATTGGTAACTGTTATCTAAATATGATACAAGTGTTTACTTGTCTATCAGAATAAGTTAATTGTTTGTCTGTGTTACTGTGTATTGTGTTACACAATTACTAGAACCTTACTTATGAAACTGTAATTGCAGAACTTCACAAGAAGGAGACATGCGAGGCTGTTACCATTGTTGAGACACCTCCAATGGTCGTTGTTGGAGTCGTCGGCTATGTGCAGACTCCCCATGGTCTTCGTGCTCTGAACACAGTTTGGGCACAGCACTTGAGTGAGGAAATTAAGAGGAGGTTTTATAAGAACTGGGTTCATTCTAAGAAGAAGGCTTTTACCAAGTACTCTAAGAAGTTGGAGACAGATGAGGGTAAGAAGGATATCCAGTCACAGTTGGAGAAGCTGAAGAAATATTCAGTTGTCATTCGTGTTCTTGCTCACACTCAGGTATCACTGATTCCTAGCTTCTGTTTTGCTCTCAATTTCTCGCCTCATTAAACTCTCAATTTTGCTCTCAATTTCTCGCCTTCATCAGTTCATGCTTTGTGGTTCATTTGAATATTATCTTTAAAATTCAACCTGAGAAAAGCTACTGTACATAAAAAATAGTATGTGCCAACTAGCAGAGCAAGACCATCAAATGTTTTACATTAATGATGGATCGCTTGCATTGAAGGTTGGCAAAATTCCAGCAATTCTCCGCGCCTTTCAACTCTCTGGTTTTGATTGTGGCCTCGAACAAATTGCAATATTCCTTTTAACCAAAATACAACTCCTTTTATCTTGTGTAATATATTGTAGTCTGGAGCAAATGTTATGTTGCATGGTGATCAAGTATTTTAATATGTTGCAACTGTTTGAGGTCCATATTTTCAATGATTATTATTCATAGACTTGCATTCATGTGCAGATAAGGAAGATGAAGGGTCTGAAACAAAAGAAGGCTCACATGATGGAGATCCAAGTGAATGGTGGGACTATTGCCCAGAAGGTTGATTTTGCGTACAGCTTCTTTGAGAAGCAGGTGCCCATTGATGCTGTCTTTCAGAAAGATGAGATGATTGACATCATTGGTGTTACAAAGGGTAAGGGATATGAAGGTGTTGTTACTCGTTGGGGTGTTACCAGACTTCCTCGCAAAACCCACAGAGGTCTTCGCAAGGTGGCCTGTATTGGTGCATGGCATCCGGCTAGGGTTTCCTTCACTGTTGCCAGGGCTGGTCAGAATGGTTACCATCACCGTACTGAAATGAACAAGAAGATTTACAGGCTTGGCAAGGCAGGAACTGAAGAACACACAGCCATCACTGAATATGACAGGTTCGTAACTTTCTGAAAACACATCCAGTCATTTTGATTTGTTATGAGCTCTTTTATTTCCTGCTAATTTATTTGGAAAGGAATAAAAAATAAACATCATACTTGATTTCCCTTGGGATTGGTGAAAGTACTAAAACACGGTATTTGTTCTTACCCTAGCCCCACTCCACAGCATCACACTCCATATTGTTGCATTTAGGCCTTCTGACTCTGGTAATTTATGGGCATTCAATTTCAATGTATTGCATGTTCAGCTTTTTATGGGCATTCAGTGTATTGCATGTTCAGCTTCTTAAAGGTGCATTTTTGGGTTAGAGAGTCTAATACGATTATATTGACAGGACTGAGAAGGACATTACCCCAATGGGTGGATTTGCTCACTATGGTATAGTGAAGGATGATTATCTCATGATCAAGGGCTGTTGCGTGGGTCCCAAGAAGCGTGTTGTCACTCTTCGTTCTACTCTCCTTAACCAAACCTCTCGACTTGCATTGGAGACGATCAACCTCAAGTTCATCGATACGTCTTCCAAATTCGGACATGGTCGCTTCCAGACTAGCCTGGAGAAGCAGAAGTTCTATGGTAGAGTTAAGGCATAGAGGCAAAATACTTGATGATAATTTTGTCAGTTTTGATCTTTAATTGGAGCTATCTTAGACAGTTTTGTGTGTTTGTTGAACTTAATTGTTGTATTGGGGGTTTTAAATTTTGTCATTTGCAAACCATTGTTTTACATTTAGAGCAGCCATAGGCCCATAGCTTCTTATATTATCAACTTTATATTAGTTTTTATACAACTTTGTTGGTCAGCTTTCATCTTATCGAGGTCTTGGCTTTAGTATTCAATGAGTTTTTTCTTAACCTCAAAATATAACTATTCTGTGTGGTCAAATTACAAATGATGTAATTTTTTATTAAGTTTTCATTGTCCTAAAAAAAGTATAGACATTTGTAGATGATAATTTAAAATCTTATTGTAATTATTTATTAAATTTTATATTATGACTTTCTCATGAACTGTTTTCGAGTTCTCATGAATAATTATTTTGCAAAAATCCACGTTAGCATTCCAATAACTTAATTTCCAACTCATTTAAGTTTTAACATACTCCAACAATAGATCTCCATTACTCCCCTCCTTTTCATATTTTTTTTAATTTCATCCTCTTTTTCCATTAGTATTTTTAATCAACTATTTATTTCATTTGTAATATAACTTATATAACGTAATGACCTATTTTATAAAATTTATTTTATTATTTTTATTTATACATGGTTAAATATGAAAATAAAATAATAAACATAAAAAAGAAAAGAACAAAAAAAACATAAAGAGGAAAAAATAAAAAGACACTATAATCAAATCAACACGCCGGTAGTAGGACTAATGTATACTCATCAAATCAACGCCTGTAATACTGTTTTAATGCGATTCATGTTATTATTTCAAAAAAATAAATAATTGACAAAATAAGACAAAAGAAAGAAAACAGCAAAAAGAAGAAAAAAATATAATATGAGTTGATCTTGGGCTCATCAGTTGAGCCCAAGCTTTACTTAGGGGCAAGAAGCGACTCTGATGGAGTAGCAAGCTGGGGATCATCTCCCCAGTTGCGTCTAACAATGGAAATATGAGTAATAAAATTTACAGAAAAGTAATATAAAAGTAATTTACAGAAAAAAAAAAAAGAAATTAACAAAACAAAATGGAATGCTTTGACATAACGATGGTAAATTTCGTTAATCTATTTTTCTAAAAATCATTATCGCAATAGAAATGCAACGTAGAAAAATCTTTCGAAAGGAGTACCGAGTACTGACTACTGAACTAAGTGAGGAGGCTTGCCTAAAATGTGAACTTTGGCAGTACAATTTTTAGAAAGCATTTTATGAAATGTTACAAATTAGACAAAACGCCGTTATGAGCTGCTTCTTTACTGCTTGCAACTCATTACTACTACTAAAAGCAAGCAAGTTATTGATGAATACCATAATAAATACTACTAGTACTGCTACTAAGCACTAATAATGTTCCTGACAGGTTTCGATGCTCTGGTTACTGAGTTGCATCTTCAATGGGAGTAAACTAAATGAACGTGGTCATTGAAAAATAATCAAGTATCTATCGTTCACATAGCATAGGATAAGAGGAACAAAACTTGTAGAAAATCCAGCAAATAGAGTTTCACCCTAATTACTGGCTCTTAGCTTATCACTCTGCTCTTCTGGGGTTACTCTCCGCGTGCACTTGTCCAATAGCTTCATTTTCTACAATTACACTCCTCCCGGAGAGAATATTGGGATAGGAATGTTCAGGTCATACGCTAAGGCCGTCGAATCCACACTGCTTGTTAGTTACTGCTTGCCTTCTTGGACTGATTGCTATTGCACACACAACTGACACCTGCCCAAATTCCAAACCAAATATCACATAGTTAGCATGGTAGGTTGTTTTTATAATTCATGATGGGCACTAGTATAATTTATAGTATCAATGTAACTCGAGTATCTCTAATAATCTATGCATGTCACAGAGCAATGCAAGTTGAACATTTCATGCAGTTTTCATTGACTTCTAAGTCAATGTAGGTGGTTTAAGTGAGGCATTCCATGCAGTTTTGTTCCATGCTGATCAATACCTAAATCGACAAATATTCTTATCTTGAAAAGGCTGTTTAAAGAATCTTGACCTTTCACTTAACAAAGCAAGTTAATGAGACCACTAAAAGAGAAATACAGAGAAACTATAAACCAAACACAAATGTTTATCTTCTTCAGTAATTACTCCCAAGTACATTAAATTTAACTGTGGATAGTTAAAGTGAGTAGTAGGAAGATCCAAGTATCAAAGAAAGGTCATCGATTAGGATAGCACTAAATCATATGAAGGCATTTGATCGCCAGTTTTTTGGATATGCACTTGAAGGAGGATTTAGTCAGGGAAGCCACTGCACCGTTTGACTTAGGTATTGAAAGATACATGAAGATGCTGAAACTATTTAGTGCATTGATCTTGAAATTTTGATCAAGGCATATTGTTATGCAGATGAAGGGATTGATCAGTATCAGGTTGGAAAGACAACTGAACAATGAAGAATACCACGAGGTAAGTAAGACCATAGTAGTTGGTTTGAGAAGTAAACTGAACTTGATAGGTCGAAGAAATGTAGGAAACACTTACTGTTTTTTTTTTTTTTTTTTTTTTTTTACATTAAAGTGTGGATAGCAGATCACAAACATCAGAAATTTCTTTTTCATCTACAAAATATCAGAATCAGGCCTTCAGGGGTAATCCAAGATGTAAAAACTGCGCTAAGACATTAACTGGGGCACCGAATGGAGAATCATGCATGAATATGTCTGAGGCCCAAACCAAGATTAAAGTGCCTTACATGAAAGATGAAACAAAGAAACTCTAGTCAGCTAGTGGCATTTTGTTGTAGGCACTAGGAAGGACCATGTTCAACTGTATAATCTACTTACATTGTGAGCACCTGTGTATAATCTACTTACATGTTTATTGGACTGCAATACATAAATTTGTCAATCCGTTGCCAAAAACTACAACTCAGTGACTGACTAGTCACTAGCATTAAGCACAGAAAAGAAAACATCTTGTTTGTAAAAGGAAACACTAAAACCACTCCCCTTACTCTATTATTATCTATTACCTTAAAAGCAGAAGCAACAAATCAACATACCTAAGTACCTAACCATGAGGATGACCACCCACATTTGAAGAAAATCCACAATTGAGATTATTGTTATTATTATTCACTTTCTAAAAACACTAGTAGTACAAAATTAGGTGCATTATTCAACATTATCATCTAATGATGATTCTAATCAGAGTAATTTTGTAACATTAGATTCCTAACTTGACATGTAAAACAAATATAACAACAAATATTAGGTGCATTATTCAAAAGAAAGCAATTGAAATTCGAAACCGAAATTATAATTAACAGCTAACCTCTACACCAGGTGAAGTAATACCGAGGATCCGGATCCTAGCACCAACATCACCGACGACCCGCAAATCGACCCGGTCATTCAAGGAAGCATCCCTAACCAAATTAGCGGCATCGGCCTGAATCAAACTAACCCTATCGACTGCAATAGTGATCTCGACCCGCCTCACACTATGGGCGGGTTGCTCAAACCCGGGGAGAAACCCTCGGCCTAACGGAATGCCACGGTACATGATTGTAAAACTTGAGTCGGTGTACTTGATAGTGACCTTGTTGTCGTTAACGGCAGAGAAGATGAGGTGGATGTTGAGAGACACGGTGGCGGAGGAAGGAGTGGTGGGGGAGAGGTTCAGGTACTGGATTCCGACTTGCTGGAGGTCGAATTCGGGCTTTTTGGGCTTAACGGCGAGGAGGATTATTAGGATTACGGCGAGGATGAGGAGTGCGAGGAAGGAGAAGAGGAGGAACAGGCAGCAGCAGCAGCCGCGGAATGAGGCGGAGGAAGAAGAGGAGGTTGTTGTGGGTGGGTAGTAGTGGTGGTGGTGGTTGCCGTTTGGTTCTCTGGAGGTCATTTTGGGGAGAAATGGTTTTGGTTTAGGCCTGCCACCACCATACACGGCGGTGGGTGGGGGGATTGATTATTTTGGATTTGGCGCTTTGCTTTTTCTACACTCTTTCTTCTTCTCCTTGTTCAACTAGAGCAGCAAAAGTGTCTGCAATTATTATTATTAGTGGTTTGTTTGTTTCTCTCTCTAGAGTTTATTTTAGAGAGAGAAAGGGGCTTTTTGGAAAGGTGGAGTAGCAGAGCATGTGACTGTGGAGTACTGGAGTGTGTTTTTGTGTAAAACTGTGACTGAATAAATGAATGAATGTGTGTTTGTTTGATTGTTACAACAAGTATATTTTAGCCATTTGGACTCCGCAATTTTGGATAGACGAATTTACTCGTTCGTTCAGACGCCACTTGTAAATTCTTTGTGCGTAGTGAGAAATAAAAACAACACATCGAATGAACAATGGGTAGGGTAGGGCACTACGTAAAAAGTGTACTAAAACTACGTAAAAAGTGTACTAAAACTAAGCTAATATAGTAGCACTCTACATTCACACGATTGTAAAATCGTCCACTAGCACTTCAAATCGATTATACAGTTTGACACCAGACTGTATGATATCAACTCTCCTTTCCTGATTGTGATTCTGCATTGTGGATTCAATTACTTACTTGAGAGAAAAGATATAGTTTGAATTGAATTAATTGGGAGAAAAGATAGTTTGAATTGGTGACATGTGGGCTGTGGTACTCGGAATCATTTTTTAATTGGATTGGTGACATGCGTGTGAAGTTCGTTCGGGAACAAAATGTCTCTCTACCTGGTGTATTAATGCCACAAAGTTCGATTACTTTTTTTTATTTTTTATTTATTTCTTCCCTTTCTCTTGGACTGTTTTTACGTACGTCACTCACAATTCAATTGCATAAATACATGATATTAACATGAGATAGTGTTGTAGAGTAGGTGATGTTGTGGAATAAATACCTTGATAATGCTGTTTATATCTTTGCTTTTCCTTCTTCAGATATATGGGGAGTTATAAGACATGTCGATCTTTTTGGACGCGCCCCTCACTTCTAGTATTGGCTCCAGATTTGGACAATGTGGACAATATGGTCGCATGACACTTATACCAGGCTTTCAGAAATACGAGTTTAGGTTTATTATTAATAGCTTGATTTCCAACAGGACCACAAATCATCCTTTTAGATGGGATAATGCAAATGCAACATCGACTAGAAATTATGAATTTATGATAACCAAGTTTTTCAACGGCCTCCTGAGCTTCTGCCACTTGCTGGTCCAAGTAATTCAAGGGCCGGCGGTCTAGCAAGAATTGCAGAAGGTCAGCAGGTTGGAAGGGCAATTAAGGTCAGCTTATTTCTCAAACCATTGATAAAGATCTACTTCTTCCTATTTGCTGAATTTTCTTTCACACCGTAGATGTTCTAGTTTCAAAGTTCTTGCATCTGTTCTTCACTCCTTTTGTCTTCCTGATAATCAACTCAAGAAATTTATTGATTATTTGAAAAGATTTTTTCTATTCTTTAAAATCATTTTCAATATGTAGATAAACAACGACTGTGATAAGTTTTGCAGACAATGTCAAATGATTTTACAGTTCAATCAAGCTATAGTCTTTGATCTCTTTTGGCTTGAATGAGAGGCTTAGGTACTTAAGAGTTCTATATTAAGCTGAATGAATAGGCTTTTGGTGTAAATTGTTGACGTTTTGTACTTTGCTTAAACCCAGTAAGCAAGTGAGTTAGACAGCTTATTATTTTGCTAATCTTTAAAAGAACATGTAAGCATTGATTCCCAAAAATCTTTGCGAAGAGTCAATAAGTGAGCTCTGGCAAAATTTCAAAAAATGAAAGCTGCATTACTTATTTGTAACTTCAGTTGTAAGAATAATTGATACCCAAGTTTCTTTTTGGTAGTGTCTTTTGGCATGGACAATATGTTGGTCGCATGACACTTATACCAGGCTGTCAGAAACACGAGTTTAGGTGTATTTTAATAGCTTGATCATCCAACAGGAACACAAATAGTCCTCTTCTGAGATAGGGTGATACAAATGCAGCATCGTCTAGAAATTATGATAACCAAGTTTTTCAATGGCCTCGTGAGATTCAGCCACTTGCTGTTCCAAGTAATTCGAGGGCCGGCGGTCTATTGCAGAAGGTCAGCATATTAGAAGAGCAAGGTCAGTTATTCTCAGATCATTGATGAAGTATCATAAAGCTTTACATTCATCATAAAACAGCAGCAGCATTTTACATAATTTTAGGTTTGTATCTTGGTTAGGATTTTTGTAGTATCTATAAACGGCTCTTTCTCTCAAAATATCGTGGTTATATTAGCTTGCCACATGCATGATAGATCGGTTGTAATCTTCAGTTAGGGGAAAAAAAACTTGCTTAACTTCATTTACAGTTTCACACACTGTAAATCATTACACTTGAATCTTCAAGGTGACATATCTATCTCACTATCTGCATATAACTTTGATGCTAAATATTGTTTATTGGAACGTGAATAAAGTTTAATCTTGCGTTTCTCTTCCTCTACTTTTTTGTTTTCCTACTATAGCTCGCAAGTATATTTGCTGGATGTCTAGTGAGTTCATTTCTCATTGCCTTCTTCTCGCCTTGCTATGGGTACGGTGCATGTCTGATGTCTTTTTCCTGCCAGAGCTAGCAAGTATATACATTGATTGATAATTAGTTAAATGTTACCGGCCTACTGCATAATGGCATCTTATTTGCTGAATTTTCTCCGGCACTGTAGCTGTTCTATTTTCGGAATTCCAGTTATTTTTCTAAATTTAAAAAAAAATTCCATTTTTTAAATATTTTTTTCCAAATTGGTATTTTTTCCCCATTTTTTATACATTACTATTATTTTTTCAATTTTTTTATTAAAATATTTGTTTTGTTTTTTATTAGAATTTTTTTCATTTTATAATTTTTTTAATATTTATTAATAATTTTAAAATGATTTTAATATTTTTTTTACAATTTTAAAACATAATTAAAAGTTTTTGTTAAAAAAATATAAGCCAGAACCAATAGAAACACGGTATGTGTCCTGAATTCAATTTCCATTTATTTTTTTGAGTCAAAATTGTGTTTTCTGATTTGACCAATCGGAAAATTGGCCTGAGTACCTAAATTGGACATGGTGTTATTGTGGAGTACCGTACCTAAATTGGACGATGACATTCTAGAGTATCTAAATTGGTGAGGTACCATTCTCGAGTACCAAATTTTTTTTTTCTTATTTTTTTTTTTTTGCCTATTAAAGCACGAAAATCACATGTTCCTCCAGGCCAATGTAATTCCCTGACACATGACACCAGAAGAATTATGCAAACTTTTATGTCTAAGATTCTTCAGTTCTTATTTTACTGACTTGTATTTACAAGTTCATTGATGATATCAAGAGTGAAAGATGTGAAATTCAGAAAAGATCACGGGCAGTGCCAGAGCTCAATCCTTCCAACGCCATAGTTGTTAAACTTGTTGAAAAGAACCTAGATACAAAATGCCTTTGCTGGAAGATGGTTTTATGTTATCAGAATGACAGTCCTAGAAATGATATGGCCTTGTAGAATGAAGCGGCCCGATCTGCTGCAAATTCATGGCTGCACTCTAAGCTCATCCCAGCTAATAATGTAGACAATCATGATCTGCTCGTATCACCTAGTGGCCTTGAAATTTGGAGAACTTGGATTCCTGGCCAAGCCTATGATGACCTGGCTTGTTTGTTTGTTATCAAAAGTAGCAGAATTGAGGATCTGAACACGAGGATAGCCGGTGCAAGTGCAGTTCTCTTCCTCTTGTCGGAGCATACCCCCTTAGAGCTTCAGAAAAACCAACTTCATAATCTTGTGTCATTGCTACCTTCTGGTTCTTGTTTGTCCCTTCTAATCGTGAGTGGTTCAGCCAAGAATGAGTTGGATTCGTACACCATAGTTAAAAAGTTAGGGCTTGGGGAAATTGACAATTTGAGGGTGTCCTCATTTCGCATTATTTACCTCAAAGGCCAGAGAATAAGAACATTGGATGGATCTTTCAGCAGTGAACGTCTAAGAGAAGGACTAGAAAAAGAAGTAAAATACTTACCTAGCCCAGGTCTACATTTGTTTTTAACGGAAGAAAAGGAAGGTTATATAATCCGCGAACTAATAAAATTTAATCCGTATTAAATCTTAGTGGACGAATTAGGTGATCTAGAATGTCAAACAAACCCTCATTCATCTCCAACAAAACTCTTCTCCATCTCGTATGTCAATCAAATCAAATCAAGCAGCAACATGAGTGGATACATGAGCCGTCTCTTCCCCCGGTCCAATTCAAGCTTCCTCCTCTCCACCGGAACCGCTCTCGAATCCAAAGTCGTCCGATTACGCGACCAAATGTACCTCGTCGACGCCGGAGTTGGCCCTCCCCGAGTCTCCACTCGCGAAGAGCTCGTCCTTCCTCCCAAATCCAAATCCACCGTCCGATTCACCAACCGACTCGGCTACCTCGCCCCCTCCAGCCGCGAGACTCCGATCCAGAACCGACTCCTCGAGCGCTGCTTCGTCGATCTGGTCACCGGCGATCCGATGGTTAAGGCTAGGGCTACGTCTCGATTCGCCGATATGCTCGGGGACAATGACGTCGGAGGAGGAGGTGAGCAGCCGTTGATGTTGCCGAGGGTGTTTAGGAAGAAGAGAGTGTTCACTGAGCTGAGTAATGCCTGGCGGTCCAATTCGAAGGTGAAGGGGTTTGTTGCTGCCAAGGTTAGGGGCGGCTATTCCATTGGCATTGCTGGCTATCTCGCTTTCTTTCCGACGAGGTCAGTTATTAATCGGAGAGGTATTACTGATAGGTTTATTATTGAGAGGATTAACGAAAAGCGTATGGATATTTTGGTTACTGGAGCTTAATTGAAGTCATGATGGTTAAATAATCAAATGCACGTTTACTGTGAACGGTTTCTATGTATGATTATGTTTTGCTCTAGGATTAGCACATTGGTAGTGGCAGTTTCGAAATGTGTTCATGTTGCTTGCTCGCTTATGTTGAGCTCAATAGAGAGGCTATTCGTATTATTTTGCTTGTCGGTTGTGTGTACCGGAGCAGTCATTTGGCTGGAGGTTAATGAGAAGCGAAAAGCGTATGGATATTGGTTACTGAAGGTTAATTGAAGTTATGATGGTTAAATAATCAAATGCACGTTACCGTTTCTATGTATGATTATGTTTTGCTGTTGGATTAACATTTAGCACAATGGCAGTTTGGATTTGTGTTCATGATATGTTGCTTGCTTAAGTTGAGCTCAATTACAGGATAGTAGTTTTTTTGTTTTTTTGTTTTTTTCAATTGCTTCGTGTTGATTCTATGCTACTGTTTGGTAATATTTGATCGATTGCATTATCATTAGTGTAGCCAAGTTCAAGTCTACGGGCAAGGCAATTGGATAAGTATGCCTGCATCATATCTTGGAAATTTATGGTCTGCATTGGCAGCTAGGTTTGATGATCATATGAACGTTTGCAGAAAACAGTTTCTATGTATAATGATGTTTTTTGCCCTAGGATTAGCATATTGGCATTTGGCAGTGGCAGTTTTGAAATGTGTTCATGTTGCTTGCTTAAGTTGCGCTCAATATAAAGGCTATTCAATATTCATATTGTTTTGTTTGTCGGTTGTGTGTACTGGAGCAATCATTTCGCTGGAGGTTAATGAAAAGTGTATGGATATTGGTTACTGGAGCTTAAATGTGTTAATCATTTGGATGGAGAAATTGAAGTTCTGATGGTTAAATAATCATATGCAAGTTTAAGGTATGATGTTTTGCTCTAGGGACTAGGATTAGCAGAATGGCAGTTTGGAACAGTTTTCGTGGTCTGTTGCTCGCTTTAGTTGAGCTCAATTATAGGGTAGTAGTGTTATTTTGCTTAGGTTGTTTGGTAATAATGGATTGATTGCATTATTGTGAGTTGGATAAGTATGCCTGCATTATCATATCTTGGAAATTTATGGTCTGCATTGGCAGCTAGGCTTGATGTTAAGTAAATCCTTGTCCTTGATAGTTGGAAGTTGGAAAGCTGTGCTTGTTTTAGTCTGGATTCGGAACAATGTCTTCTGAAGTAAGCTAACTGGTATACGAACACATTTTGATGATAATGGTCATTGGTCGGTTAGGAATTCCTTACTTTACTTCTATGCGTATATATAGTCATACATACTGAAAAAGGATTTCAGTCTTGAGACTAGGTTGCATTTATACAAACCTTGAATTAGAATTTGTTACTGTTGTGTATACTACATCGGTTGCTTGCGTTTTGTTATAGATTTTTACCCATTTGATATTGTAATGAATTTGTTCCCTGCATCTGGGACTACGTTAGGTGGGCTCTTCAATTCCACTTGCATACCCGGGTATGGGTATAGGCCGTATAGCACACTTCATTTTAGGCCAAAAAGTTTTTTTTCCCTTGAGATAGCCGTGTCCGGATACACATCCGAGTTTGTGTACTTGATGCCGAGTCTGGGTAACATAGTCTGGGACTTTTCCCTTGACAATTTGTAAGATTAACATTTAATCAAGTATGCTTTATTTTCACAGTTTGTTCTTGATGTTCATCGCCTTCATCTCTCTGGAAATTTAGAAGCATCTATCTATCTATATTATTTATTAAAGGAGAGTCCTCCCTTCCTACATTTATATCCTACATTTATATGCAATGACCAATAGAAATGAATTATTCTTTCTAAACCTAATCCAATCCTATGTGTCATTTTAATAGATTTTTGACTTTTTAAAAAATTATTCCAAGTCTAACGTAAATAATAATTAATTAAAGCTACTACTCCATGTCTCCATGTTTAATTAATCATATTAATAATTACTTCCTCCATTTATTTAGTTACTTCCTAAGAGGACTGTTCATCGCGACCTTTCACCACGTATAACTTTTAAATTAAACTGTATCAATATAAATTAAAAGTTGATTATGAAAATATATTTCATTTAATCTCATAATATAATTTTATTATATTTTTCTCTAATGTAATTTAGTAGTTATACGTCAAAGGTTGCGGTGAACAGTTCCCTAGGAAGTAACTAAATAAATGGAAGAAGTATATTATATCAATCATCTCAGTCCATTAAGCATGCGGGCTGTGTTAATTAAACTAATTTAATTAAAGCTATTCTAATTGGTACTCACTCCTATCTTTTTTAGTTGTCATTTTAGAAATTTCACACATATTAAACACATATTAAGGAGAATCTATTACTAGCTTTGTAGTTATGAAAATTATTCTCAAAAGTCTATTAATATTAATATAATATTGTATTGATAGTATTAAATATAGTGACAAAAGAGAGTAAAGACTATTAGTTTCGATCATTATACCTAAAGTGACAACTATTTGTGTTATAGTAAAATTTTTAAAGTGACAACTAAATAAGATAGGAGGGAGTATTATGCATGTACCGGTACTTGAGTATTCCACCGAGTGGTAGTACCAATTTGAATTTTAGAATTTGATTATTAAGGAGGCATTCAATTCTGATTAATGTTTATCATCAAATAAAATAAAATAAAAAGTCTGTGATTAAGATATGAAGTATCACCAGCTGGTATTCAAAATGTATTTGTTGATGCTTTATCTCTCTTTGTAATTGGTCTCAATCTCTCGACGATTCGTTACCATCAAAATAAGATCACTTTTAATCTAACGCCAAACCATAAATCGGTTCTCTTAGCAGTCAGCCGAACTAAAATTTAAGAATGTGTTGATGTCATGTCTTCATTTCTCATTTTTATCTTTATCTTTTTGTTAGTGAAATTGTTCCTATATTTTCTGAATTGACCGGATGACTTTCTTACATCAGGACTCACCGAGAATCTGATCGGTTTCATTAGACAATGCATTAAACTTATTAATTATGGCCATTTATTCCAATGCTTTTCTTAGTTATATTTTGGCTAGATGTTTTGTTTATAGTATAAATTTATGCATTCTTCTCATATGCTCCAAGTTGTCATCTATATCCAATGACAAATAGAGTTTGGCTCGAACCATTTGATTCCAAAATCGTCCGAATTAAATTTGGTAGGAGTTAATTAGATCTAAATTAAATTTATCTCATGCTCATCCAATAGGACCAATCCGAATTTACACGAATAAAATTTGTTAGGAGTATATAACTAATTTCATTTATAATGATTATTTTATCTATCACAATGACTTGCAATGATAATAATTTATAATTTTTCATTATAAGAACAATTTCTCATTTCATGTATTCAATCGAACTGAATCCGACTTGGTCTGATCCAAATGAATCTGATTCAAAATGATTAAAAATTTATAATCCACAATACCCAAATTCGACCAAGACTCAAAATCCTACATCCAAATCCGACCCAATCTGAAGTCGATTTGAAATAAAGTCATTGACTCGAACAATCGGATCCAAACAACACGATCTTTTATTCGCTCTCGAAATCGTTCCATGTGACTTAGTCCTTCCATCTCCAGAGTCCACATAAACTTCTCAATTCAAAATGTTGACTTATTTAATGTTCCATTTGACCTCAGTATAATCCTAAATAATATTGAAAAAATAATTCATATATTATGAAACTATAATCATCATGTTTCCATAATATAACTTTATAAATTAGTTTTTCCATATGGTTTAGGATTAATATATATATGAGGTCAATCGAGACACAAAAAAATCAACATCATGTACTACTAGTCTACTAATGATTATTTCATCTATCACAATAACTTACAATAGTGATGATTAATTTATAATTTTTCACTATACGAATAATTTCTCATTTCATTTATTCAATCAACTTGAATTCTAATCCGAACAAACCCCATGTGAATGAAATTATGATGTATGACTTTTGAGTTTGAGCATGATGTATGACTTTTGAGTTTGGGCATGACAAGTTGGATTTGCTCCTTCAACTCCCAAATCCGACCTTTTTTATGGTATCTGAAAATGCCAACATTCGAAATCCAATTCCACATGGCAAATTTTGGGCCACAAAACAGACTGCACGCTATTGTTGGGCCAGACGACGACATGGGCCAAAATAGCAACCAAATGCTATAAGTTGGGTGCTGATTTTGAAGGAAAAATATAGGGAGAACCTATCAAAATGACTCCTAAATCTTGGGGTATTGCACACAAATGCAGTAAAATTCAAAATAAAAAAGAACTTCCAGCGTGAAGTTCTATCATTGTAAATTTACAAGCATGAAGAGAATAATAAATATCTTTTTAATTAATAATTACATCCCAACTAAGGTAGTTGTGTTTTTTACATATTCCTTTTGTTCAAGAAATAACTCATTTTGCATTTTAAACAACAAAATAAGGATTAATAATTTATAAATAATATGGAATAAAATGAATAATGAATTAATTAACCACAAGTGGAATAAATGAGTAACATCACCACTACTATAAACTCAAACTCTACGGGAGACAATTTGTAATTTATGCACTTTGCATTTGAGCCTATTGTAATGGTGCCCCACAGAGAGCAAATATGTCCCACTTGACACATGTTGAGCTCAAGTTTGAGATTCATTAAGAGTTCATAAACTCACCCTTTACCCTTTCTGCAGGATAGCACTTAGTGTCTTACACGGGAATGAGCTTTGAATATGTATTTTGAGTTTTAGCCCATTTCACTAGGTGTCCCATGCGGAGAAAATTGGTTATCTACGTCTCTTGAATTTGAGCATATATATTAGTATTACACTGGGTGTCCTACGGGGAGTGAATTTATGATTTATGTATTTCGAATTTGAGACTATTGTACTAAATTCCCCGTGAATTTTTTATCTATGCCTTTATAGTTTGAGTCTTTTCAACTAGGTGCGCACACGGGGAGTAAATTTGTGAACCATACCATATGAGTTTGACACTATTGCACCATTCGTCTCACATGGAGAGAATCGGTGAGCTATACATTTTTTTGTTTGAAACTTTATCACTTAGTGCCCCATGGGGGCGAATTTATAATATTTGCCTTTTGTATTTAAGCATGTCACACTAGGTACCCCACGGGAAGTAAATTTTGCACTCGGTACATCACGTGGGGTGAATTTGTTATTTATGTCTTTTAAATTTGAGACTGTTGCATATATAGGGTGGTCCACGGGAAGTTAATTTGTGATATATCCTTTTCAGTTTGAATCTATTGCACTAGGTGCGCATACATGGATAACTTTGTGAACCATACTTATGCGTTTGAGACTATTGCACCATTTTGGGCCCTTGAAGATAATTGGTAAACTTTACCTTATGAGACTGAGGCACTTGCATTGGCTGTCTCTTGGGGAGTTCCCTACTGGACAGTAGTCCATTGGCAGGGCGTATCATGACTTCTGGACCTGCCCTAAGGCTGCTTTCAAAGAAGGCCTTTCATAAGGCCATGGCATTGAGAGCAGATTTCGAGAAATTTCTCAAGGCAGACACATGGACTGGTCCAATCCAAAACTCCATTTCTTCCTGCCCCTAGGAAGGGGGCTTCTCTAATAGGGAAAAGTAAATTACAGGCCATGATTTTAAAACTATATCTTCTAAGTTGAGTCTACTGCACTGGCGATTAACTTTGTTTTCACACTATAGTACGTGAACTCCACATGAGGGTTGTCAACACATAATGATAGTCGGTTCGTAAATTATATGCACATATGTAAAATTGACTCTTACGAGCATGAAAATACTACTACGCTTAATTATGTTTCTTTTAATTAGATTTTGTTTTCCAATATAACTATTATACTAAATTTTATCAAATATACCCGTCGACTTTCGACGGGTTGTAAACTAGTAATGGATATAAAATACGCCTATGGTTAATGCGTAATAGTGACGTCGGCGATGCGACGTATAGTGCAGGCATGGGAACATGTGGTTTGTGAATGTGAAGTTATTGTCAAAATTTTATTTATGCTAATAATATCCAAACATAACCCACATGCTATATCGGTAACATCAAATTCGTTAATTCGTGTTCGGGATCCCAAACAGTAGGATAAGGTACACCTGTTCAGAAAACTAATTTTGTACATACTAGTGTACTACTACTAGCTACTAGAACCCATTCCACTCGGTGAAATTCATTGTCATTGCTCAATATATACACCGTACATGCACTCTCCCATCCATTTATTTTCCATGTGATTAACAAAATATTTTTTTTTAATATTCTCCATGTCATTATTATTTTCCAAAATAAATAAATAATCTAATAATGCAGATAATAACAAGTTGTGCTAGTTGCTACCCTAGCTAGAAGACACTTATAAACTCCAAAAATATTTATTTTGTAATGATATTTATGATAATAATTGGACTTGGGTGAATATGGACAACATATGGCTTGCATGCACGTTATTCCCATGGTCTTTTTTGTCTCGAGTCTGAATGTTTTCTTGTATCCATTCCCAATTTGATATTGTCCTTTGCTTATGTGATTTTTCCAAAAATAAAATTTTCCAATTTCCAGTTGTAAGTTGTCACAACTTAAATAAATAAACAAATATAAATTGAAAATATGCATACACAATTTCATGGAAATTATGTAAGCCAAGTATTGTATTTTCATTATAAAAAAAAAAAAAAAAAGAAAAAAGAAAGGTAAGACACAAATATATATTATGACAGTCTCGGGTTAAATTGTAAGTGAGATTAAATTTGTATCAAAGGTAAAATTCATATTCATCTCTTTAAACAATTTATTTTAAAGTGGCAAAAAAAGCTATTACTACTGTATTATTAAAAGAAAAGCATAATAAATGTTCCACGCATATACAACAAAAATATACAGAAAAAACCTCCGGTTTACGGTAATACTACCCACAATACAGTCCAAACCTGTCCCATACTTAAGATTTGTAAAAATCATGACTTTTCTAAACATTAGGAAAATCAACACTTTAGTAGTATAATTAAGAGATTATGCCGTACACTTGGATAAAAAATGTATTGATTATCATGTTCAAGAAAGTTTTAGCTTTTTTTACAAGAATTTCACGGAGTATATAATAAGATTTTAATTTTTACTCTTTCTAATTTCCTTTATAGGTAAGGATTAAAATTTTGATTTCCTATTTGTTCTATAAGCTTGAAAAACTGAAACCTTTCTAAATTTTTGGAAATATCGTCTCTTGATACTTCATTCTTAACTTTGGCCCTACATCGTATAATACGCGCCGAATTTCATTTCTTACTTCAAATTTTTTTTTCTTGAGTTACTTCAATTCTAAAAAAATAAAATAAAATAAAAAAATAAAAAAATAAAAAAATCTTACTATATACTATATATGCTTCCATAAGTCTTCTTATAATATATCCTCCTCATTCACACAGTACTACTAGCCAAATTAACCAAACAAAGCAAAATGTATTCTTCTTCCACAGGAACTACTCTTCCAGTGAAAGTAATACCTGGTGATTATGGCTTACCTTTCTTCGGGGCGATCAAAGATCGTCTCGATTACTACTACAACCAGGGCCCTGAAGAGTTTTTCCGCTCCAGGATGAAGAAATACAACTCCACTGTCTTCCGCATGAACGCCCCTCCAGGGCCGTTCATGGCAAAAGATCCTAAAGTCATTGTTGTTCTTGATGCCCTTAGCTTCCCAATCCTTTTCGACACTTCAAAAGTCGAAAAGAGGGACATTTTCACCGGAACCTACATGCCATCCACTGATTTCACCGGTGGATACCGCATTTGCTCTTATCTAGACCCCTCCGAGGAGAAGCACCAAATCCTTAAAACTTTCTTCTTATCCTTCTTACAAAGATGGCATGAACAACTAATCCCTACTTTTCGCAGCTCCATCACTCAAATGTTTCTAGATCTGGAAGCAGACCTGTCTTCTAAACAGGAAGCAGATTTCAATACCCATAGCGACAAAATGTCTTTCGATTTCTTGTTCCGTTTGTTTGGGAACAAGAGCTCGTATGATACTAGCGTTGGTAGTGGTGGGTATGCGAATCTAGATAGATGGCAGGCGTTGCAACTTGCTCCCCTGGGCACACTAGGGTTGAAGTTCTTGCCTAACTTCCTGGAGGATTTGTTGCTGCATACGTTCCCTTTGCCATCGTTTTTGGTGAAATCGGCGTATGAAAAAGTTCGTGAGTCGTTTGATGAGGCTGCTACGGCGTTGCTTGATGAGGCGGAGACCAGAGGACTCAAAAGGGACGAGGCTTCTCATAACTTGATGTTTCTCATGGGATTCAATGGCTATGGTGGTTACAAAGTTTTCTTTCCTCTTTTGTTGAAGTACCTTGGTAGCGGAGGAGCGGATTTGCACCGTCGCTTGGCAGCCGAGATCAGAGCTGTCGTAGAAGAGGTACGATAAATACATATTTGCAACCGTCTTCTTGACTTTTGTGAATGTGTTTAGCTAGCTAGAGATGATTTTAAGTAAATACGTAAACAATTTAAAACTTATTATCCTATTTCACAGGAGGGTGGTAAAGTTACACTTGAAGGACTATAGAAAATGAGCTTGACCAAATCCTTTGTGTGGGAGACATTCAGGATTTCACCCCCGGTCCAGTTCCAGTACGCGAAGGCAAAGGAGGACCTAACAATCTCAAGCCACGACGCGTCCTATGTGATCAAGAAAGGGGAGACAATCTTCGGGTATCAGCCTATTGCAACACATGACCCGAAGGTTTTCACGAACTCTGAGGAGTTCATGGCAGACAGGTTTGTGGGAGACGGGGAGAAGCTCATCAAGTACGTGTATTGGTCTAACGGAAGAGAGACGGACACCCCAACCGCTAGTAACAAGCAGTGCCCGGCGAAAAACATGGTGGTGATACTTGGAAGGATGATGGTTGTGGAGCTCTTACTTAGGTATGATACCTTCGTTGTGGAGACCGGGACGCTACCCGCGGGACATCTATCACGTTCAAGTCCGTCACTAAGGCACCCTGATCATTATACACTTTTCTTTTTCCAAAAATAAATTGAATTTTAATTCTTGCACATTTCTTGTCTTTGGGTTCTTGCAGTGAGAAATAAAAATTGTTATCTTGCATTATTAGAAGCGAAGAACTATTTGAGCTGTTGTTCATTCACAGTTTCTCCAATAAGTCGTTCCATGGATGATACATCCTTTCTTGGACCGGACAGGGGAAGTAATCGTGTAAATGTGTCTGAAACAGATTTCCTCAGTATTAATTTGAGATCACCATCTATCAGATGCTAGCTCTGCCAGCGCAGGCCCCCATGAAGCAATATGATTACAACATTGTTAAAATCACCTACAACCAAAACTCATGATAAAGCTCTATCGAAAAGCAGCGACATGTATTAAGAGCCAATTAATATGTGGAAAGGAAAAAGAGATGGGATGGGCTAATGTATGGGTGGTTAAAGTGGCTTCAAAACGAGAAAATCCTCCGTAGACTGAACTTGCATAAGATCCAGGTATAGAAATTAAATTTTCTGCCTGTAAATTAAGTACACACGTACACCGCATTCATGCAATAATCAAAATCTTCATGGAAGTCTCTCAGCATATATATCAGCTTGAGACATGCATGCATCCACATTTTGCTGAGCTTTCTAATCCTAAGGCTTGCAAGTAAGTCATTTATATATATATATGCTGGATGTAGAACACAAGTCGTCATCTGAACCAGAACACTCGCAGGGAAGTTTACCAGCAGAATACAAGACTCACTGTTTAATTACATCTCTCAAAGTCGTCATTGATATAATAATACTTAGCTAGGGGCCTCTTCCTGGGCAGCATTTGCCAATTTATTTGAGGATTTAAATTCCTCGATTGCATCTTTTTTTATTAATCTTGTCACGAAGGCAATCCGATTCTGACTTGAGATGCTCTAGTAATTTCTCTAAGAGCTTCACCTTCACCTTGACATTGGCCTTAAAGGTCGTCATCCTATGCTCTGAATCGACTATCTTAATTAGCTTTGTATATATAGCTCCTCATTTCCTGTTTGAGCTCTTGGACACTTGATTTCATGAGTGTGAGCTCAGAAATGACTTCCTTTTTCTCTTTTTCTATCTTATCATAGCAATCTTTAAACGCAGATTCCGGGGTCTGGCTGTGGCAGAAATTCTGGTTGTAGTTTATAAGGTATCACAAAAATTATGTTTTAAAACAGTAGTACTAATTAAATAGAAAGATGCCTCCAGATTCAATATATACTTAACCGCCTGGTCGACATGTAATAATGCATACACTTAATTGTTAGTGATCACACCGGCTTTGTCCAAGCATGGAGCCGGAAGAAAATTTGTGGTAGCCTTGACCCTGATTATATATGTAGAAGCTGTTAACAAACACACTCCAACGAGCACTTGGAGCAGATATTATTGATGAACTAAATTGAATATTGGGTTTTCAACTGCAGAGAACAGAGGCAAAATAGTAAAAATCTATAATTCTGAGTACAAGCATTACAACTGAGTACAAGCAATATTACATTTGAACTAAAAGTGCTGAAGTGAAACTAGCAACTTTATAAATAGGAGCACACTTCTTTTCTTTTATTCATTCAAGTCCAGAAGTTGTTCCTTAGCTGCAGCAGATAAGTCCCTAAACTCCTTTGTCTTATGCAAACTTGTCCAGTGACTTGAACATTATCAGAATGGACGCCATTAACATGATTGTATGAGATCACAAGCTAAATTAAGTGGACTGTATATTGATGATGATAAAGAATGAATGTTACAATGAAATGGAGAGTAGTGTATCCTATTTTATACAACCGAATAATTACTAGACTAATAAGCAAATCATGCTAACGTGCACCGAAGATATTTACAACGCTAACACGAGCATAACAAACTACTAACTACGTCCTATCATATCTAGACACATCAACATCCATATATGCTCTTCTCCAATGTGCCTGATTTTTTCACAGAGAAGTTGGTAGTTTCTTTCTTCTTCTTGAATCATCTCTTAAAACATTGGCATCTCTTGCACAAGTTGTATGGTACATATTTATTACAAAAACCAGAAGTACTTGAAACACACAGGAATAGTAACAAAACAATGCTGGTGACTGAAATCCAAAATGCACTTTTTTTCCTGCTTAATTAGATATCACAATCGTGTCATTAATGTTTAAAAGTGGGAGTCAACTTATTAATTAATGGACAAATATAAAATATCCAATGGTGTATTAATTAGAAGATGTATCACGATTATGTCTTAACTAGAGGATTGCAAGAGAGAGACGAAATCACATTAACGGTACCATATATTTTTCATGTGAAATATTAGAGTTAACACACATCATATTTATCCTAAATTACATAAGCGAGTAACTGAGTAATTTAAACACCAACCAAATCAGTTTTACGGGTTTTTAAGTTTTTAAGTTAATGCATTACATATCAAATAATAACATGGGTATACGCATTATATATCAAATAAAACCAGCCTATCAAATTAGTTGTACACTTGGTAGTTGTACGTATGTTACTACCAAGGTAACGGTTCATTCACTTTAATTAATTAAAATTAAAATACAAATTACAGGGATAACAAAAGTTACTACTCCGTATAAACGACAGATCATGGGTTAAAAGAATGAGATGTAGTTCTGAAATTTTTCTGTAAATGTAATTGTAAATATAAAATGAAAAAATAATTATAAAGGGTCGATTACAAAAAAATGTGCATTCACCTTCTTTAACCATCATGCAAGGGAAACCGTATTACGTCACTACTCAAGCTCGCAGTACAATTCTTTCAAATTCGAGCATGTAGTTGGTGCGTGCACTACTCAAACTGATGCAAGCCAGTGAGCCACCTTATGAACTAACCTTATGAACTACTCATTGTTTTTTTATTATATACATTTGATTTGTATTTTGTTGGTTTTTTTTTAGCCATGTTTGACCTTCAATAAATCTTAAATTAAACCGTAAAAATAAAATGTGAAATGATATTATGAAAGTCTAGTCGCTCTATTTTCATAATATAATTTTATTAATTTCTTTTACGATTTAATTTAGGATTTATCGAAGATCAAACTAGGGGGAAAAAAAATCAACAAAACAAACATATAGAATCTAAAAAAACAGATGAGTACAGTGTCGTGTGTCGGTACATAGGACATATATTATGAACTAATCTTATGAACTGCTCAACATTGAAGTTTACTTTTCATCGTTAAAAAATGAATTTATGCTACATTCAAAGATCTGGACATGTCTCATTAATCGTTACTGATTATGTATATACACTCCAAGAAAACAACCATGATAGAAATTAATGAGGGATCAGTTCCGTCACTAATTAGTGACGGATTAGTGATGACATAGTGACAAAATAGGCCGTCTACAAATTTTGTTACAGAACTAGTGAGGGATTAGTGATGGATTTTTAATCCCTCACTAATCTCACTGACTAGCCGCCTAACATTCGTGGGTCAATTTAGTGACGGAATAATGACCAACATCTAGTGACGGATTCAGTTCCCACTAATACTTTTCTGTGAAAAAATTAAATTATTTTCTTTATTTTTTTATTTCAATAGAGACGGAATATTCCATCACTATGTATGTAGAGAAAATTAAATTTGGGAAATTACGGATTAGGTTGTTGACGGGTTAAAATTTGGGAAATTAGGATTCTTGCTTGGGTTTCTAATGATCAATGTTTATAAATATGTATATGTTTGCTTTTTTGATGTAATATGTTTTGAGTTTTTTTTTTCTAATTTTAATTTTGTATTTTTTATTTATTTATGGACATATATAGAGTTTTATTTACAGTTATGCCATTGTTAAAATGTTATATAATTTTACCAATTCAATCAATGGTGATTGATATTCTGTGCGTAGAACGATTATTCTGCATGTATAAATATTGGAAGTGTGTTAAAAAAAACAACCGGGTCCTAACACTAAAAACGCCCATAAAATTATTCTCAAATCTTACTTTTTTTTTCCTTGTGTACTTTTTGTCGTGTTTATTTTTTATGTTTTATTTTTATTATCGGTCACAACTCACAATTATTTCATTACCCTTCACCTTTACATGCATATAGGAAGAAAATAAAACTAGAAGTCTATCAAGAAAAAAATCACCAAATATATTTATATTTTCCATTCTCTAGATGGAAAGAAAGCTTCTTAATAAAAAGCAGAAATTTACAAACAAAGAACAAATTGAAACCCAAGCTTATGATAAAAGCCTTTACCAATGAAGCAAAAGTTTTTTTTTTAAACGGCTAATTTTTTTATTCAATACTCCTAAACACCTAAGCATTAAAAATGCTCGTAACAATACAACCATTAAGCACAAAAGTATACTAAAGTAGAATACTACTATTCGTACGTAGTACTAGCTAGCTAGCTAGCATAGTAATTATTAAATCTGAATCGGAAACACACGACGAAATTATTTAGTGGGTAGTGAAATACATATTAGAAGGATGAATCATGACAAATTAATCAACATATATATACTCGTATTCGTATATATATAGACTACGTACTCTCTCCGCCCCACTATAATTTATCCACTTTGACTTTTTTCGGTAAACGGTTTTCAACTTTGACTTCCGATTACTCTTAAACTATAATGATAAAGCATTTGATGAAATCATATTATGAAATATAGAACCTAAATATTCATGATATAATTTTATTAAATATTTAATCATTATAATTTAAGATTAAATTGGAAGTCAAAGTTGAAAATTATTAACCTGAAAAAATCAAATTGGGTAATTTCTAGCGGGTATTAGGAGATTGAAATTGTTGTTGTGCCTCTCCCTCCCTTACTCATAAAAAACCAGTAGATTGAAATCTTTGTTCAAGTGTTGTTCCGTGTTGTTGAAGAGTAGTTGCTTGGATTCTAGTAGCTGGTTCCAGAAATGTAATAGACAAATCAGCTGTTTTTTTTTTTTGTAATGGTGGAGGAGGAGTGATGATTTAGTGAACGAAAGGAATATTATTATTATTCGTACTACTTTTTTATTTAATATTATAATTACTACTGTTGTTTAAGTTACTATTCATATTATTAATTATTATTATTAGGGAACTATTATAAAATACGGGAAAAACAAACGAACAAAATCGACGTAGGTGATTAACGGCGACGGTATAAAACTAAAACTAAAACTAGCTCACAAAATCGACGGTGACGATTAACAGCGGCCGGTATAAGCTTTTCACCACTAGCATGAAACATGATATTTTATTAAAAAAAAACATCGTTGCATGTTTCATTTGATTATTTGTGAACTCACTTTCCTTCGAATTTCAACGTGTTATTTACTAATCTCTACTTCAATGGAGTACCTAAAACTGTTAAATCTATGACGATCTAGATGGAGAAGTATAATGAGAGAGTTTGACTGGTTTCCTTTTCCTTTTATCTTTTCTTATTTTTTTTGAATTTTAATAGGAACATAAAAAAGTAAAAAAAATAATAATAATAATATCATAATAAAAAAAAATTAATAATACTTCTTCATTGATTTAATAGTAAAATCATTCGACTATCAATGTGTGGATATTTAGGGAGGCGAATCAGGATGAGATGTTTTGTCTTAAGTATGGCAACAATGTTTTGACATCAAAATGTGAAGAACAAATGTTAGCAGCAGCTAGATTAGGCAGTAACATATCCAGTAATATATCCAATTAATGTAGATGCAAATAAGCTTTTGTATATCCTAGTTTCGATGTCTGCGATTAATGTTGCCCAGATTGGTTGATATAAGTAGCAGCTAAGGATAGAACATGTTCGTATCCTCGACTAGTCGTCAAGCGAGGATAAGTTTGTAACGACTGTTTGTTATTAATATATGTACTTACTATGTTTATCTAAAAACAAATAAAAATAGTAACACTAAAATCATTCATCTCCTTTACTTACACGTGTATGGAGACGCTATGAACTTAATTCGGATTAAAATCATGCACGTCAATCCGTGTGCCGGTAAACTCTTATTCGTCCACTTCTCTCTTGTTTCAAGGCTTTCGGGACGAAGGAGTTCCAAGGAATAATGTTCAATCTCTTATTCAAATGAAACCATACAATTAGAATGCTTTCGAACCTTTTGTGGCTAGAAATCTGGAGGAGAGCTTCTGTAATTGGTATATCCGTTTGAGAGCCGAAGCTCTCAATTTATAGCGGAGAATGATTAACAGTAATGGATGAGTAAACTACATAAAATCCACTCAAGTTATTAAAAGTGGACAAAATCCCCTGAGCCCGAGTTATTGAAAAGTCGACACCACATACCCTAGCTCATATTCCTTTTGTTCCACTTAACACCGTTAGTTAACCTCATATATTACCCCCTTTTTTAACACAATTTTGTCCTTTTTTCTAAAACGTGTCATTATTCATGTAATGTTGCATTTGTATTCTTGCATGTTTAAGCTTTATTATTATTTATTATTTTTAATTCTTGGGTATATGTTAATATTATTCATGTAATGTAATTACACGATATTTAGTGCTATTTTGGATGTACATGTTAATATCATTCCTCTAATTTATACCAAGTCTAAATTGTTGACAAATGATACATAGTATATAATATTGACATGTGATACCCGCGTGATAAAGTGTGATCAAATTTTAAAAGTCGATATGCAATATTTATTTTTCATCCATTTTTTTATATTATTTACGTTTTCTTTATTGTGGGTTCAACCATTTAACAAAACAATATATACAAGTATATATGAACATTCTAAAAAAAAAACATTTTAAAACCAAATGAAAGCAATCTTAAAGCTATAATTTTATGTTTTCTTTTTATGTAAAGATATTCTCTTTTTTTACCAATGAGGTCTAGCTCAATTGGTTAGACTGAGGTGTCATGACACTAGAGGTCATAGGTTCAATTATCGCCAAGTGCGAGATTATTTATTGCTACTTGTAAAATTGTAATGGTTCGATTATTAAAAAAAAAAGATATTCTCTTTTTTGCTTATGATACCATTTTCAAGGCATTTACTTAAAATAAAATTATTATTCGTGAATTTAGATGTTTTATTCATTTTTTTGAAATAATTGTAATTCATAATTTAACAACTTAAATTTATTTAAATACTCATATTTCAATAATTGAAATTTTAGCAAACTTTGATTTCTTCAATATAATTGAAGTTTTAACCCCACCCCCTACTATGATATAGGTGGAACCTCTCTACAAGTATTTTTTAATCCTTCAAACAATTTAGTATTTCTTTTTTTTCAGTTGTTTTTCATTGAAAATGGTCTTCTTTAATTATCTCTTGTTTCCATTGTTTCCACTACCGAACATTTTACTCATCATTTGCAGTGTTTTGAACAAATTTGTTGGCTCTGTTTTGTACTAGTATCGGGTAATCATTAATTTTCTTAATTAATGTAATTAATGTGCATTAGTCTAAAACTTCAAATTGAAATATGGAGGAAGTAGGTTGCAATGAACCTTCTTAATTATAAAAAATAGCACAAAATCCCCTAAAATGTGACACCTAGTCTCATTAACGGAGAGTGCACTCTCCGTTAACTTTAACGGTAGGGGATTTCGTGCTGACTTTTTATATAACTCTGGAGGATTTATGCAATTTGAATAACTTAGGAGATTTTGTGTCACTTTCGAATAACTGGAGGAGATTTTATGCATTTAACCCAGTAATGGATACGTGTATCATCATCAACCAAGATTAGTGTGAATGTGTGATACATCATCAGCATTAACCACTCCACAAATTACGTCAATATCGGCTTAATCATGCATTCATCAACACATGATGAATGTGTAGTATTATGTTGTTCAAGTACGACTTTTTTGAAGCCAATTATCATTCACAACGGAAATTGAAATTCACAAGTACACTATATATCATTGCACAGTTCGTCACACAAGCTTGGCGATGATATAAAGAACATCCAAAACCGATTGCAAATGCTAATAGAAATAATAGCTCAAAGTTCACCGAAAACACATTTTTTCCGCATTACGGTTGAAACGCTTAAACCTACCACTTTTGGGTCAATTATACTTTTCACCGTTAGATAGTTTCTATGAGTGTAATATGTCGTTGTGAAGCCCGTCTCACAAGGTACGTGGCGATGTAACAAGTCAATTACCGATGATCAAGTTATAATGACCCGAAAACGCGGAAAAATGACGATTAGTTGGACTCAATTCCAACCAATGTCCAACAGTTTCTGCTCCATTCCGCTGGTCATAGAGGGAGCATAGGAAGTAAATAGCAGGACCAGTCACAGGAACAATGGAGTTGATACTTGAAACCTCAAAAGAAATGGAAAATCAAATCACAGAAACAACTAAATGAGCATAAGTAGTTTCCCTCTTTGCGCTCAAGCCTCAGTTGCTCCTTTGTCTATTGGTATATATCTTGGGATGATGACCTGAAGCTTCATCATTTCCACATTCATGTTGGTATCTTCGATCTGAAGAACTGATTATATATAGGCCTCTTTCCTACATGAAGTCAATTCAATTGTTTTCAACGTTGCCCAAATCACCAGGAATCTCCAGCAGCCCAGGGAAATCCTCCAACATCAAGCACTCTACTATTGGAAAGTGTTCACTGCAAGAAGTCCAGTGCTATAGCAACTATTGCTAATGGCACGCTGTTGCATTTTTGCTACGATTCTTTTTCCAATGGAACTCAAAGGGGGGGGGGGGGGGAGCATGAGCCTTTTGGAAACACCTTCTTCTCCAATAGTGCCAAACATTGATATATCTTCTGATAGAAATGGAAGAGTATGGAAGATACTACCACTCGGAAGCTACATTCTTAATTAATTCGACTGGTCAATATTACTCTACTTCCATTTCCATCTTCTGGGAAGTATATATATCTTCCCAAATGATGCCACGCCTCAGAGTCCCAAACATCGTCCAGTCCAGGACAATAAGGTATCTCCGTTGCTTCAATGTTTTGTGGATATCTACGTACGTACACCCAATTCTGCAATGTCCATTTTCAAGATCACGTCCTTGGGGCTTGACAAACCTAGCACAAATCAAATCAAATAATCGGAATTAATACAATTTGTATTGGCAAGTCAAATTCATCTTCAAATCTCCAAGAGAGCAGAATCAAGCAAGCCACCGATCCAAGTCTTTAACCACGTACTACGCATCATCATATATAATAATCAAACCGTAGAACCCAACAGAACTACTACTACTACTAGACTATCAATCTCTGTACTTTCCATAAATTTCTAATTCTAGTGTTAACGAGTAATAAGCAAACTTATAGAGTAAACTAACTAGAGTAGCTATCTACTGATATCTCTTTTTCTCCAGCAACATGAGCCCCAAACTTCAAATTGTACGTATCCCACGTGAATTTGCCAGGTCATTTTGGAGATTTAAGTGGCGTTATGTAAACTTTAAAATGATAGTAATTTCTCCGTAAGCTTTATACTTTCTCACTTTATTTTTGTTGATTTTTCGATATCCGATTTGACATCAAATTAATAATAACTCGTTGCGAAAAAATAATTTTAAAAATTATATTATGAAAGTATACTTCTTATATTCGTATAATATAACTTTTAAAATTAAGTTTTTCGTAATCAATTATGATTAATTTGAGGTTAAACTGGACATAAAAAAGTCTAAAAAACAAAGTGGAAAACTATAAAGTTTCCGGAGGATGTAAGAAAAAAAAAATAAAGAAAAAATAAATATATGTATTTATTTATTTATTTATTTTTTTTATCTTTTTTTATAGAAGCAAGCAAGAATATTTGTAAAAAATCGTCATATACAAATTATTGAAATTATTTCCAAGTACAACATTTATTTTAGTAATTTACTAATACATTATTACAAACAACTAAAAACAAATATGTTTATAAGTGCATTTAAAGTACAAACTTTTAACATTCTTTAAATCAAAATCATCATTTAAATCTTTATATTTGTTCTTTGAAAAAAAAAAAATACTTTCATTGATGCCTAGTATGGGCCTCAATTGTTTGGGCTTGTGGGTTTAGACAAATAAGGTCTTGAGCGGATTGGTTTATTGCACTTGTTATTTGTTGATCTTACGTACATCAGGGGTTATCATGTGACTTCCTTTCTCATGTGATTGGTCCGTATACCAACGGAGTTTATCATCTTTCGTTTTACCTAAGTTCCCTAAACTTGCCATAAAAGATATTTCACTCCGTTGGTCTTGGCTAGAATTCGTTTGTGATTGGTCACCCTCTTACTCTTGGCTTCTTGCTAGTAAGATAGACATACTAGACGAGGGGGTGGCCAAGTCTTGGTACGGCCATAACGGGTTGAAGCGTGGACATGCATTTATGCTCTTTTTGCGCAAGATCAAACGTTTTTGCTGTTCATTTCTTTTGCACCTCTTTTGTAATCTTTTTGTGTTCATTATTAATATAATTTTGCCGTTTCCAAAAAAAAAGAAAAAAAAAAGAAAAAGAAACTGCACACCCCCAATTCAAATAGCAAAGTTTTGAATTATCGGAATTTATAATATGACACGATTTAATATATTTCATTTAATATCATATATCTCAGCAATTGTATCTAAGTTGAAATACCGAATACACACCAGTAATAGACATGAATTATAAATTACACCAAAATTTAAACATAATTCACATATCCTTTCTTAAAATAATCATAGGCCTTCGATATCATATTTTTCTTTGTCACTTTCACTATGAACATACTATTACTATTATTAACCTTAACCTTGATCAATGGGCCTACGCCGCTAGGATTACTAATTGCATACATAATACGTTCAAATCTTAATCCATAAGATGGTTTAACTTTAACATAGGAGTAGTAGTAATCAGGTCTGAGCTACTAAACTGACTATTTTACCCACACGGAAATGAACATATTACATATCAATGTTTTAATAGTGGCATATAATTAATTATAGTAGTAATAATAATTACGTATTGGAAAAATGCAACGGGAATAAATGACTTTGCTTCATTGGCCACAAATTCCTGGTTTATCAAGCATACACATTTTCCTTGCCCCTGGCCCACATGTTCATCACACAAATTGACATGCAACCCATATTACAAAATCATGTCCTTAATGAATCACTAATTACACCACGCACCCTCGAATTCCTTGTTATTTTCTAACTACCCGACACACTTCACGACATGAATACTTTTTGTTTTATGTGAAAATTAATGCATAATATAAACGTATAATATGCCCCTTAGTCGTAGGACATAGCATATATAGTCGTAGTATGTGTATAGGCCAAATAGCCTCCAAGCTCCAACCATAATGAAAATTTAAAGATCCAACTTTGGTACTTGAGGTATGAGGTATCTATACTTTCACATAAAATGTCCTCATCATCACATCATTCTTCTAATCCCTTCTAATAGACCTCGCAAGTTTGCAACATGTGTGGTAAGTACCAATTAGGTTTATACAATATTGAGGTTATTAAGCTTGATCTATAATCGAAAACGATGTCCTAATTGGTATCTAATAAATTGAATTAATGAAGCAAAGATGATTTCGAAAGCTATTTTGATTAAATTAGTCAGTTATATTTCGAAAATTGGGCTCCATCACAAATAGAAACCAACCATAACAGAAGGTAGAGCTCTATTTAGTGTGTGTGTTGGTGAAGGGCCCGTGGGTGTTGTTCGATGGTTTGATCTCTCAAGATTCTCTAAGGGGGTGGCTTTTGGTTCCTTTTCAAGTTGTGCAAGATTACTGTTTGGACTTTGGACCTGTTGGCTTGCGTCTTATTCTTCCCTGTGGTTGTTAGTCAAGAATTAGGCATTGAGATTTGGATAGCCGTGCTCCAGGTTTTTGGTTGGATAGAGCCTTACTTTCGGTTACGGTGTTGCATCACCGCTTGTTGTTCTTTCGATTATTTCATTTATTTTCTTCATTTTTGTAACCGAGCGTTTCTTATGCTCTCTCTCATTAATGAAAATTTTAACCGTTTAAAAAAATTTAGAAACCAACCAACAAATCTTGGTGACAGATAGTAATTCTCAAAAGAAATATGGTTGTTTGGAAATAAAGTATAGGAAGAGGGTGCTTGTGCAATTTACCATAAATGCATAACGCATAGACCTGACCTACATATACAGTCGATACTCGATCACACACGCGTCTTGTTCATACATGGTGATTTAATTACAAAATAGATAAATCACAAAATATACTTAGAAGAAAAAGGAAAGCTAGCTAGCTAGCTCTTGCAAGAAGAAAGGGGAAACTTAACCCAGTATGGAATCAAGGTTGACGAAGCTAGAAATCGACGCAGCTTTGCAGCTGATTGAGCTAAGTGGCTCATGTTCTTATTCTTCTTCTTCTACTTGTTCTAGAGATGATTTGCTGCAGGTTTTCTTGGTGAATTTTAATGGCGTACAACAACAACAAGAAAGCATAGGCGAAACATCAGCAGCAGCAGCATCATCATCATCGGGTTTGATCATGAGTTCGATGGATGAAGAAGAAGAAGAGATCTTGCCGAGAAGAAAATCAAGGTTTGGATCACTTGTTCATATCTACGCAAAGACTCAACCTCTGGTCCACAAGAAGAAAAACAACATCAAGAAAAGGAAGAAGGCAAACAAGTGAAGTGATCATCAACAAAGTTTTGGTTGAAAAGCTAGTGTTTTTTAATCCATGTAAGTGTACATATTAGATTTCAATTTTCTGTTTTTTTTTTTAAAATAAATATTGGTACTCATATCTTTTGTTATACTATCATCATGTAAAATATGATAAAAGGAAATAGGAAAAAAGGAGTCTAGCTAAGTAAAGTTTAGCATATTTTGGTGACTTGATGATGAGTGTGAGAAGTTTCTCCTTAATTTTCGCCTTCATGAAGAAGACTTTTGCCTGAGTATAATATTTGTTACACGGGATATCAATGTTATGAATTGACCGGCTGGGATGAAAGTTCTAGAACCAACGTATATAAATGTAGTAGTAATTAATACTCAAGTGTTGCGTTTCTTTGCAAATATATCGAATGTAGTGATATTTTTATAGAACATTTTGATTATACGATAGCAAAATTTCATATCAATTTACATTATACGTACACTTTAATTCAATTGTATATGCTCTAGCGTGATTAAAAGTGCTATGAAAATATTGCTAGCATGCTATATCGATCCAATTCGTATCGTTTTCTCGTGCAATTCATATCGCGCGTAGTGACTACTACTCAATGCAGTTTGATCATTAATCCTGTTTAGAATGAAATTAGTTATGGATCTTAAAGTTAACAAGTGTACTCAGATGATGATTGCATGGGTATGCTAATTTTATTGTAGCCTCGTCACTTTTCTGAGGAATGTTTATTCTCTGTAATATTTCATTCGGGTATAATTGGATTTTCATTTTTGTGCATGACAATTCAGTGAAATTATTGCTCAAAATTACAGGTGATGTTGCATCATACATGTACATGGTATGTGTGCTCTATACGTCCGATTTCATCTGGTTTCCTTGTACGGATTCAAGAACCACTAGTTTATTTCTTCAAAATATTTACCACGATCAATTTAGATAATCATTGTATTAGGTTCTTTCTTGCATAAAATAATATTAGTTATCGGAATTTTTAAAAATATTACTTTGTTCTTTAATTATGGTTTTAGAAGAATCATGTATAATAGTAAGAAGATGAGATTGGGACAGTAGGTGTACAATTTAACGGGTTAATTTAGTGATTTACGCTCCATCTCAAACTATCTACAAACATAATATTTGCTCTTTTAGTTGGGGAGTGCCCACTTATAGACCATGTAGAACATTTTATAAGATAGAGACCTTGCATTATATTGCAAGACATTTTTTAGCCTAAAAACGCTTCATAATATGGTGTAAGATCACTATTTAAATAATCTCTGAGTGATTAATTAAAAACTCCAGTTAGTTAATGTTAATGGTGCACTATCTCACCTGAAATTAAGGGAATTCTATAGAGCCTCCTTTATATTTTCATTTCAACATCGATCGCAACATGTATTTTGCGCAAAAACATGTACAAGTAGCTTTGCATACTTTGTTTCCATATTAGGAAACTCGATAAGCATATGCATATTATATAGCACGTTGAATGATTTTGATTGGGTGCTAAAGAACAAATCATGATACTGCACAAAAGATGACTAGCTAGCTAGTAGTATTATCGTCTGTTTGATAATTAAAATGAAACGGGGTTTTGAAATGATGGGTTTATAAATTTCCATTGAAAGGACGATCGTACTGTTCCATCAATTCAATTTTTTCGATCCTAGTAAGTACTGTAAATCAACCCTATGTTTTCCGATTTCTTTTTTCTTTTTCTTTCAATGTCGGTCCTACTCCATTTAAACTCGAATTGAATTTGGTGTGTCCGGATCGGATCGTGATTGAGCCTAGTAACACCCAAATGAAGGTCCACTCGTGCAAAATTACAAATAAGGGAGCATTTACACAATTTACATTAATTAATCAGAAAATAAATATCCAACGTAGAATAAAAAAGCGGGAGCGAGAGCAAAAATGAGAGCAATAAATCTTCAAAGTGCAAAGAGATAGAGAGCGAAACCCTCTAGTGTTAGTTAATTTTTTTATCTTTTTGAAAAAGTATATATGTAGAAAATGATTTATAATATATTGTTAATGAAATAATCAAATATAATTATAATACTTATGTACCGTCCCAAAATTTCAGAGAGTAAAGAAATTAAAAACGATTTCAATATCAACAAGGTGTATATTTTTTTTTTAGAATTCATCCAAAAGAACTCTACATTTAATCTTTGATTGTGTATCAATTTTAAAATGACTGGATGGGTGACCTACATGAATGGAATAAGTACGGATAAAGTGCACAAGAAAGATCATGTATTTATATGTGAGTCTAACGAATCACTCCAAAGTGTATCCCAAAAGGTCGAGTCTTCCGCCGATATTAGTTGTGTTTTGGGGGGGGGGGGGTTGTGTGTCATTTTTTGGAGTGATGATAAAGCAACACTGCAACAGTCTATACGCTAACAATGAAGTAATCCATCAAAAATACAGCAATGAAGTAAAAATAGTTGGGCTTGGGCGTTGATACAGTTTGATAACCCAATTGCCCAAGTTGAGTGAGCCGTTTACCAACCCAAAGCTTCATTTACGAATTAGTGCGTTATTTATAATCGCTTCCAAGTTCGAATCGCGAACTATTTCTCTGAACGTGATTAAACCTCGAAAGCCCATAAATAAAATATTTTCCTTAAACCCTCCATTTTTTTTTCTTCTTCTTCCCCAACTCTCTGTTCCTAAATCTCAACTGCAGCCGTTAATTTGATTCCCTGTGAAAATTTGATCACAGAGAACCAAATAAATACTAAATGGGAGCAGAAAGGGCCAAGCTCGACGCCGAAACCTGTCTTGTTCGTTTCCACCAGATCGTTCTCAGCTGGGATTACCTTCGTATCCTTAAGGAAAATGATGTATGTTGCTTCATATCCATCTCTATTGCTTACTCCGTTTCAATTTCATGTCAATGTACTAGTACAAATGTTTGTTTCTGTGTGTGTGTTACTTCAATTCATGCAATTTTTCGTGTTCTCAGCTAATTAATTTCACTTGCCTGCTTGTTTAAAATAAATAGGGAACTTATGAGAAAACAATTGGGGATGGAAGTAAGGTGGGATTGAAGAAAGTGGGGAACACGTTTTCGAGTGTCGAAGACTATCTCGATACGTTCGAGCCTTTGCTTTTTGAGGAGGTTAAAGCTCAGATTCTATCTGGCAAGGATGAAGAAGAAGGTAGTTTTTCGATTTTTCAACACTATTGTTAATTTTCCAACATGTTATCTGATTTTATGAGTACTATAAGGATTTTAGGGATGAGGCATGTATGTAACTGCTTGCTTGTTGGTTTTGACTGTACAGAAACAGAATGGCAACAAGCAGTTGTGTCAGGATGCCGTGAGGACGATGGTTTTCAGTTCCCTACCGTTCTATGCTCCAACAATGATTTGATATCGCAGAATGACCTTTTATTGCTTTCAAGTAAAAAGGTAGCACTGACTCAATACTGCCATTCGTGTTTTGTTTGTTTTGAATTCGTATGTCATTCGATTGAAGATTGGATTGCAGGTTGAGTTTTCTAAGTTTAAATTGGTTTCTATAAATTTGCAGCTTGGTGAAGGGAAAGCATCACCAGCGGCGTATGCTTTTGCATCAGTTGAGCACCGTCAGTATGATAGTATCAAACTTCGGTTGTATTTAAGAGGAGAGGTGAAGGGATATAATACAGATGCGGTCAAAAGCTGCCCGAGGTTGGCAAAAATGACTCCCCTTGTTAGTCAAAAGACAGAAGATGCCGGGAAAAGCTTGTATGTTCTGAAGGTAAACCTCATTAGCTATTGCATCCAACTTTATGTCGCCGCTTTGGATGGAGTAATATCTATCGACTTGAAAACTGGGAAATTAAGTATCTCTTGTAATTCTTTTGATAAGGTGTTGAATCATCACTTGAATGATTTGCTGGTCATGTTGTCAATGCAACATTATGCTGGATTATCTCAATTTTGCTTTTCTTTTCGTTGTTCCAGATTTGCAGCTTATCAACAATAATGCGTGAGTATGTCGCTATGTGGTCTATTAACTCTCTCCCCTTCAAGGATTTGGTATTAAGCGCAGTTGACGTTGATGACACAAGTGGAGATCGTGCATGGAAAATATCTCGACATCTTAAAGACTTTATTGAAGAAAATCACAATCAATCACAGATCGAGGCTATATATGTGAGTTCTTATGCAACCATAATCATGATGTGGAACCCTTGATATCCTCTTTCAGTAACTCACATTTACTAATTGACGTCTCTTGACTTGTCTCAGGCAGGTCTTTCACGTAAACCTTTCGTTCTGATACAGGTTTGAACTGTACATCTATGCTCTAAACATTATTTCAAATGTATAGTTAATTTCAAAGTCACCATGATAATGATTACCAGTATACTATTAGCAATGCAAACTTGTCAGTTGTACCCACTAGAACTATGAAAAAAAAGTAGATTTACTGTTTTTTTTTCTTTTTGTGCAACCTTACTATACAATCTATAGCTTGGAATATGTCTAGTTAACACAGTACTTCTTTTAGGGCCCTCCAGGGACAGGAAAGACACAAACTATTCTCGGGCTCCTTGGTGCTGTTTTGCATGCCACTCCGGCAATGGTGCACTCCAACAGGTGAGGCGTTGTCTCATTCTGTTATTTGTCTCTCTATTTCTCTGTATTGAAATATGCTGATGAGCAATTGGTCTGATAAAACATTTGATGTATGTTTTATTCAAAATTGTGTAAATAACTATGATATTCTTTTTGCATGCAGGGAAAAAGTAGCTGGCATTAAACATGGGCAAGAATTGACTATTCAAGAAACGTATGTTTGTTTCCATTAGTTTCTTATATTTTTTCTTCTGGTTTCAAGTTTTATCGACAGGCTGATTTACTTTTAGATGCAAAATAGACTTACTATCTTTTCCAATTCTTTGATAAGCAAAATGTTTTAGACCTGTATTCACCAACAATGAATGGATAAATTCTTGATAGAAGAATTTATGGATAATTATTAGCCATATGATGTGTAAATGAGGGATATACTTTAGTTATTAAGCCAACAGTCATTTGGATCTGAAAAACTAATGAAGTAGTTTTAAGAATCTGGATAAATCATAAAGTAACATATTGAACCCCCAACATTGGGGATACTAAATTCAATTATGCTGAAAGTTAAACTAGGTGTTGACTTGTATGGATGTGTTTGTTTATATTCTCTACTGCATCATTCTTAAAAAGTTTCTCAACATGAAGTGCACACAAACACTTATGCCTGGTGCATGTAGGTGTGCGTATTATTCATTTTGGTGATTTTCCCTTTTACATTATGAGTATCTCTAAAATGCGTAGATTTTGCATCATCAAATTTTTTTTATGTAAAAGACAGTACAAGCAAGTATATTTCATAAACTAGTTCCCATAATTCTTGACTAATGGATAAAATAAGAAAATGAACCCCCAAAATGGAAATACAAAGTTCAGATCTGCTGAGAAAGAACCAAGCAACTTTCAACTGGTTCAACTAGATTTGTTAGTTTTGCATCATTCTTAAAGAGCTTCTCAAGATGAAGTGCACAAAAAATTGTCTGATGGATGTAGGTGTTATTGGTATGAAATTTATGAGTTACTTTTATCCTTATTACTGAAATAGTGTAGATGTTGCATTATCATATTATACTCGAGTAGAAGACAGGACATGTCTATCTTCAATCCTTTTTCAGTCAGCTGCAGTAGGTACAAGTTGGAGGGTATGCAGTCTTATTCAGTAACAAAACCAAGTGTTTTTGGTGTAGTAGTTCATGACGATAGTGTTTCTGTATTTCCAGATACAAGCACTGGAAAAAAGCATCTCCATGGTTAACTGGTACTAATCCTCGAGATATGATTATGCCTATAGATGGTGATGATGGATTCTTCCCCACATCTGGCAATGACATGGTTTGGATTCATATCTTGTCTCAATACACTGATTCTGATTTAGTTTTGCACTATTCTGGGCCCTTACTCCTTTCTTTTTGTTTCTTTTCTTAAACCAGAAACCTGAAGTTGTCAACTCCAGCCGTAAATACCGTGTTCGTGTGCTAGTATGTGCTCCATCCAATTCTGCTCTTGATGAGATTGTCCTACGTATTTTAAACACAGGTGATGTTGCGATGATATCCATGATTTATTGCCTTATATTCTATATAGCTTTTTCTATTGATTCATTGTTCCAGGTCCTTTTTTTCCCTCTTTTTTTCCTGGTGAAAGATTGTTCACTGTAAATTGAGGTTGCACAGATATGACAGTATTTTACACATTCGACCTCAACTTTTTTACTTAAAATATGATTTAGCATTAAACCTGGTGGGTAAAAAAAACACATACTATCTTGGTTGCTTTTTTTTTCCTCTTTTCTTCTTTTGGGTGGTCGTTCTTTTCTTTTCCAAGTTAATACGTACATGACAGGATTGCACTGCTATTTAAGCCTTTGTACCTGCCTTTTATCTAACTGCAATACATTGAACCACCCACTATATGGAGGAGAGAGAGCTTTGTATACTTTTAGACTTTTAGTTACAGTATTTGTTAAGAGTTCAATTATAGGTTCCGAAAATTAAATCTGTCTTAAATTGTCCTTTGTATTCCATGGAATCCTAGAATATTATTAGTATAATCAAGGAGTCATGGTTTAAAAATCAACGAGTATCATTTGGGCACTTAATGCTGCTGCTTTTCCGGTTTACAGGCATCCGTGATGAAAATAACCATTCATACAATCCAAAAATTGTCCGAATTGGTCTCAAGCCACATCATTCAGTGCAGGCGGTCTCCATGGATTACCTGGTATGTACACAACCTTTGATAAACATGGAATTTGATTGTACATTCATGACTTGTGGTGGATATAAAAAAGATGATATGTTGTAGGTTGAACAAAAACTTGCTGGCGTGGATTCTGGTGACAAGCAAAAGCAAGGTGGGGGAAAGGATAAAGACAGTATCCGAGCATCTATACTTGATGAAGCAGTCATTGTATGTGGTTTCCTATTTCCCATGATTTATATGAATATTTTGGTGAGATCAAATATATTGGCAAAGTATGTCATAGTAACTATTCCTTCCAGGTTTTCTCTACTCTGAGTTTCAGTGGATCATCTCTCTTTAGCAAGTTGAATCGTGGTTTTGATGTCGTCATAATAGATGAAGCTGCTCAAGCTGTAAGCCACTAAATTGCAGTATTATGACTAGTTTTGGGTTATTTGTTTATTCCAATCACCACTGGTGATTGTCTAATAACTAGTCTTCTGGTTTGTTTACAATAGGTGGAACCAGCAACACTTGTCCCACTGGCAAATGGATGCAAACAAGTTTTTCTGGTATGTTCTCGATTGTTTTCAATCTTAGGTAGGGCTGGTGCATGTTGTGGCTTTGGATGTCATGTTCCTGTGTCAGTATGTTGGACTTGTGATATCTTAAGATTTAGATCCCTGGGCTATAGGGTCAAATGTTTTACAAAGGGTCTCCCCGATTTTGTCCTTTCCTTTGACTGCAAACTAAACCCAAACCCAAATACTATTTAAAATGAGTTTTTCTTTCTCTAAATTCACCATTCGCCAACATCTAAAATATTTCTCAAAACCTAAACCCAAAATCCTAATCTCTCCAAATGGATGATATGTCCATACCAAATACTATATCAAATGAGTTTTTCTTTCCCTAAATTTTCTTTTTTCGTTAATTTGTCCATTATTAACTTCGTCTTTTTCTTCTAGGTGGGGGATCCGGTTCAGTTGCCAGCTACTGTTATTTCAACTGTTGCAGAAAAATTTGGGTAAGAGCAGCATCCAGTCAGTCTTGCAAATATATTATACCTTGCTCAACATTATAACATAGTATTATTTTGGTCTGTAGCTATGGAATGAGCTTGTTCAAAAGACTCCAGAAAGCTGGCTATCCTGTACAGATGCTGAAGACCCAATATCGCATGCATCCTGAGGTTTCAACATTCTCTCTTTTACCACTCTTCTTTCTTTTCCACTATATGTGATGAAGCATTCTTAAGTTAGGAAAGTTAACATTGTTCAAACATAAAACCACAATCTTTAGTACAATCCTTGCAAACCGTTCTTGAACTGCAATTTTTTATTCTTCCTTTTTTAATGAAATGCTTAGCTGTGGATTTGAAAGTATGAAATTCCACACAATGAGTTGGGCCAACACTAATAAATCATGTTATTACGTTTTCAAATGGTTGTGCTGTATTACTTAGATATTTATTTAATTATTGATGCAGATTAGGAGCTTCCCTTCTAAGGAATTTTATGATGAAGCGCTGGAAGATGGACCTGATGTTGTAATACAGACGAAGCGCTCATGGCATATTTACCGCTGCTTTGGGCCATTTTGCTTCTTTGACATACATGAAGGGAAAGAGGCTCGACCCCAAGGGAATCGATCTTGGATAAATGTTGATGAGGCTGAATTTGTTCTCGCTATGTACACTAAGCTGGTGGGTGCATATCCGGAGCTGAACACAAGTTCCCGGGTTGCAATTATATCACCATATAGACACCAAGTCAAGCTCTTCAAAGAAAAGTTCCGTACCACTTTTGGAATGGAGCCTGATAAATTTGTGGATATCAACACCGTTGATGGATTTCAGGTAACTTCAGTATTACCTGCAATTTAACATGAAGAATGAGTAAATTATACAAATTCTCCCTGTGATATGGACTTTACATGAACACCCTCATATATGAAAACATTACATGGCCAATCCCGGAGGTACAGGCGTAATTTAGTTTACAAAAGATGACAATAATTCGCCCTTATCGTTGTATATTACTTGTCTATCCATGTGGTGTTAATAACTCCTCATAAAGGGTTCTGTGTCGTGTGTGAATATCCTTGCATCCGGGTATGTTTGTGTAATTTAGCCTCAAGCATTTTACGTGCCCTTTTCTTCACGTATGGCGTCATGATGCATGAGCCTATTAATTTATGGCCTTTAAATTTAATGTTCAACCATTGAGGCGTTGACATGATTTTACATAAAACTCTCCAGGGACGTGAAAAAGATGTCGCTATCTTTTCATGTGTACGTGCTAGTGAAGATAAAGGCATCGGGTTTGTTGCTGATTTTAGACGTATGAATGTCGGAATTACTCGAGCAAGGTCATCTGTTCTGGTATGTGTTAGTAATTGAGATTGAAGAAGTTAAATGAGTAACTCAGGGATTCAAGGATTTTTCTTTACTGATAAGCTCTTACTGTGAGTCCAGGTTGTGGGCTCTGCATCAACATTGAAAAAAGATGACCATTGGAAGAACCTGATTGAAAGCGCAGAACAGAGAAACGTATTATTCAAGGTTTGTTATCAAATTTAGAATGAAGATTATCTGAAAATTCACTTGTAGACGCTGGGTTAATGGACTTGCTTTTTATCAAAATCTGTTGAGGGTTCAGAACTTCACTGAACTGCAGATAATTTCAATTCTACTTGCTGAAGGTGGTTTTTCGTATGTTGTATGGGTATTCTTATTTTGTACGATTGATTACCGAGGATTTTAGTGAAAACTGATAACATCAATGCTATATCTCTCGTATGTTCTGCAGAGTGTTGATTGCATCTAATTCATAACATTTCTGTTCACCATCAATTCTCAGGTATCAAAGCCATACACAAATTATTTCAACGATTCGAATCTTAAATCGATGGAAGTGGTTGAGTCCATGCCAGAGAATCTCGAGGCCCCACCTGAAGATATGGATATCGATCTTGGTATTAACAACGTGGCTGCTGTAGATCAAGGGCAAGAAGATACTAACTGGGGAGACATTGGAGATGCTGACGACGGGGATTTTGGTGGCGGTGATGACTAAATCATTTTTGGCAGCCATAAAAATGATACTGGCGCTTATTACTGTGCATACCTGTGAGATAGCTAACGATCTTAGGATGACTTGAAACGGTGCTTTAATGTATTGTACACCGCATTGAAATTATTTTATTGTGCTGAACAGCGAGAACTAATCACACTTTTTTTTTTTTTTTTTTGTTTTTTGTTTTTGTTTTTTTTTACTTATGTACTTTTTGTGGTGTTTATTTTTTACGTTGTACTCTTTTATCGTTCACAACTATCAATTATTTCTTTACTCTTCACCTTTACATATAGGAAGAAAATAAAACTAGAATTCAATCAAGAAAAAGAATCACCAAATATTTTTCTATTTTCCATTCTCTAGATGGAAAAAAAGCAGAAATGTGCAAACAAAGAACAAATTGAAAGCCAAGCTTATGATGAAAGCCTTCTTTACCAATTAAGCACACGAGTATACTTCTATATTTGCATTTGCAGTTTCTTGTTCCTTCCAATGCTCTGCTAGGTTACTAGGATCATGTTACGATGAGGTAGCCTTGCCTATGAACTCAAGGCCTTCCATCCGGCAGTGCATGATCTTCCGGAACACTTCGCGTAATTGTCGCTCTAACGGATCCAATCCATCATTACATGCTATACACACCGACGATAAGCCCTGCACGTTCTCTCTAAGCTCTGCCTTCTGTTCCTCAGACAACGGGAGCTGAGCTGCGTCTACTAAGCCTGAAACCTGATGGACATGCTTCTCGATTTCACATACTTCTTTCAGCAGTCCATTTGAGTTTCGACGGTCTCTCTTCTTGGATTCACCCATTATCCGACTGTGAATCAAGAAAAGTGGTGTGCTCCACGAGAACTGGCGAGGGATCACGAAGTTTATCTGCACGCCACGATCTTGGCATGGGATTGCAGCCACGAGAGCCCACAGAACGAACATCAGAATAAAACTCATCGAGAACACAAGAATTGCTAGACCATTACTAGCTGCCACTTCATGCGAACGAGGAACTACTAAGTTGTTCGCGATAGATTGAAGTTGCTTAGCCGCCGACCAAGTGTGCGAAACACTCCATGACATAGATCGTGCGTGGCCTACCGGTAACTGACTCTGGCTCTTGCCCTTACGCACGAAAGACCGATTACGGTGGGAAAATACGGATACCGAACCAATATCCTTCTCGTCGAACATCACGAGTGCCAAATCTGTCAAGGCTTTTCTTGCTCGACGAGTTTGACCTTCACCAATCCATTTCTGTCTACTGTCTAGAGCACATAGGATGATTTCTAAATGCTTTTGCCACTGGCGAACCGTCTCAATACCATCACGAGTCGCATTGAAGATGTCCATTGCCTTGACAGACTTGTCAAAGAACTCATTCGCGAGCTTATCTGTGGGTGCTTTAGAGAGCAACGTCCTGTTTTCGCCAATTATGAGTAAGAAATCGTCTTGACATCCCGTATATACATCCAAGAGCTTGCGAATCCAAGAAACTGAGAGAAACTCGTCGGATTTGGCAATTGACAGATCATGAAAACGGGTGGAAACATTCCTTTCGAACAAGTCCAGGCTCGGTATATTTGAACTGTTGCTCAGTTCTAAATTGAGGGGATCTCTACTGATAGTCGAAACTGGCCTACGAAATGTAGCAAATGGCATACGGAAGCCATACCCGTCCGAAGGCATTCTTGAACAGTAGCAAGAGCTCCCTCAGAATCCTAGAGTTATAGTGAACAAGATTCACTTCATAACTCAGATCTCAGTCAGTTCACCACTGGCAGTATGGCTATACAAAATCCATCATTTGATGACTGCACAAGTTTCTCCCAAGTCCAAACTAGTGCAATAACACTGCACAAAAGTAAAAAACCAAATTTCAGAACCAAATCCACAATATTGCCAACAAGTGCAGAAGTATGACTTTCAACTTAGAACACTATTCAAACCAAAAGCAAAAGCAAAAGCAAGAGCACTCTAATACTTCAACCATTGTGTCAAAATCAGTTTCTCTTTTCAGCAAAAAAGACACAGTAACATATTCAAGAAATCATACATGAAGCCTATAATGGGACGCATTAGCCTAAAAGCTGCAAAATGTATACTGCATAATGTACATAGAGACCAAGAAAAACCAACTTAATGCAATACAATAGTTCAGAGAGATCAATTTTTCACTTTGAACATTACTCCATCCAAGAATGCTTGAAACCCATATGAGAATTTCTCACAAATCAGATTTTGCATCCAATAAGTGTACAAGGTTCAAGAAGTCATACATCAAGCCCAAAATGAGAAGCATTGAACATGTACAACTCATAAAGAGAAACTAACTCAAGGCAACAACACATTAAGCTAAGCAGCAACAAAGCACGTAGATAATACATTACAGTAAAAAAGATTGTACCTTTGAATGAGAACAAGCAAGAGTGGCTTGGAACTGGATCCCTAATGAAGAAAAAACCAAGTCTATATAATGAAACAAGTGACAAGTAATAGATAAATAGAGTTTGAAAGAGAAGATGCAAATGATATACAAATGTTCATATTTTGGCTGTCAAGTTATATATAATGCTGATCATCACGTGCCAATGAGGCCTTTTAGCCTTTATCTTGAGATTTTCAGTGCAAGTCAAAGCCTAAAAAGCTTTCTACTTGCACTTATCTAATCATTAAATTAACTGTATGCCTTTTTATGTGGGATTATGCAGGGGATTGTGTGTGTTATTTTATTGGTTTAGTGTTTTGTGATATGTGAACAAGACAAACATATCTTTTGTTATTCTAATTACATGGTCCGATTCTCTAATAATATTGTCCCAGAATCAATAATCAACATTCGTAACATGATTAGGAACAACTTGTTTAACTGCATAAGCATATTATCTTTGAAATGTGGTGTCACATTTTCTCCGGGAATTGATCCTATGCATTGATCTTAGTTGTATTTTCTCGGAGATGTGAAATTGAAAGATGAATGCTTACATTTTCTATATTTCGATTTGCAAAGTTTTCATGCTAATGAATTGCTTATTTATTTTTTAATTCATAAGAAGTTCAGGATTAATTAGATGTGGTTCCTTTGGAGGTGGGTAAGACGAAGAGCAACCATTAATCATTAATGACCACCCATCCTGATACATGATGCAGTGGAATGAAACTCGGTTGGCGAAGTAGAGGTGCAAGAATCGATCCTGACGGAGTCATATAAGGTGGTTTAGAGGTAGAAATGGTGTTTGTATAGGTGTGGTTGGTTTAGGAGTAGTGTAGTCTTTGCCGTTTAAAAAATAATAATAATGACCACACATCCTGATAGATACTATCTTGATTAATTATAGTGGTTATCATTGAAAAATGAATATAAATGATTAGATCCTATACAACTTCCTCAATTTGAACTTTTGAGAGACTTGGATTTCTAAGCCTTTAGCCTTATGTCCAGACCTAGGTTCAAAATTCCACTTCGTATTAATTTTTTATTCGAATGACCTCCCAAAGATGTTAAAATTAACGTTCTGCACTCCCAATCAGTTCGAGATGACAGATGGGCCCAACCGCATTTATGGAGGACCCAAAACACCAACCTTTCAAAATGTTGACATCTAAAACAAACATATGTAAACAACCACACGAGCAATTGGATCCAGTGAATGTATGATAATGAAAGAATGACACTATCTAATCTAACTAGTAGCTAGTTGGATCCATCCATTAACTCCTCAATGCCATTAGGTGCTTTGCATCTAACATGCAGCACCACCACATGAATCTTAATTGATTGATGCATAACAACTACTGTATATAGGGTAGGCACTAGTATTTAATTTCTCTCCAATTTTCAGGCACTTGTCAAATTCTATAGCATGCTCCTACATACACTAATGGATATGATAAGATAGCTTATTTCAGATTCACAGCCATGCCCTGGTGTATGTAGCCCACAAAATTCAATGTTGTGTCACCATTTCTTTTTTCTTTCCATTATTGAGAGCTTAGCTCCAAGAAGAATTTCATTATTGATTGCCAGAAATCTTAGGTTCAAATATCATTTGTCATCGGTAGGTGATTTCGGTCCCAGAGAGTCGCGTAATCTGTTACGCGACGTGTAAAACTTCTGAGATCAATCGTTGTACATCAACTTAAAGATTTCACGACAGAGTTGAGGCCAATACGTTTAGGGTTGGACCCCATCACGATAAGTGTAGTTTACTGATTCACGCAATTCAGTCTATTGTGGTCTCACAATGTGCATGAGCAAGTCTTGTGAAAAACGACGAGGTCATAAGAAAAGAAACAAGAGTGGTCATGGACAAAATGAACCTCTTGAAATGCAGGGAGTAATAGATAAGTAGAGAACATACACAGAACGATTTACATAACAAGAGATCTATAATTCATTAGGCTTTTTGCTTGAATCAAGATACAGAAGCCATTTTCATAGTCTCATAGACACATCTGCATACAGCCATCATTTTATGATTCAAGTTCTACAGTACTACATAAACGTGGAAGCAACAACCAATCTAAATTATCAAACCATAGCCAATGAAGTGAACGGTTTTCGCAGTTCGGCTAATAGGACGTTTCACAGATGTAAATTGTCTAATCCCTATTCACAGGCCAATTTGGTGTCGAAGGTGCTCAAGCAGATGGCAAAAGCCTGAAACGCAGATAAAGGATACCTATAATCCATCGTGAACATGTCTTTACCAACCTTACCGAATTGGAGAATGATCTTATCGTGGTCAGATGAAGAAGGGCCTGGCTGGGAAGTTGGAAGTGGAGGAGCAGTCGGTGGACTGGCTTCAGTGGAGGCAATCAACTGGAAATTCTTGACAGAGGCAACTGTCACTCTTCCTCGGAAATTCAAACACCAGCACTGTAACTGTTCATGCCAACGAGGAGCCTTGTTCTTCAGAACCAAGGGTCTTGTTTTGATATCTCCTTCCCCAATCAAAGGCTCCATGTATTCAGCAAATCTTGAGCTGCTGAATTCAGTTGAGTAGTCCAGAGATTTCGAGAAATCAATGCTGCGGAACGAGTCTTCCAGGGGTCTTGGGATGAGTTCAGGCTGCACGGGCAATATACCTCCCGGTTCTAGGGCTGAAACGGGGATGGAGTGCATGACGCAGTGCATCCTCCTTGGGCCCCGTGTCCCAAGAACGTTCAGCTCGTATGTGATTTGAGCAATGTTGTAACTTCCAGTTGGGACTTTGGGAGACACTTTCTTGGAAGTGAATCGACGGCTGCTTCGCCCAGGTGGTGGGATGTGTGAGCAAGTGTGTGGAGGTTGCGTGTCATATAATATGAACTTTGTGCCAAGAATATTTGATCTGCAACAGATTGTAAAATATCATCTAAATCAGTGAGAAAACCAACACAAGTATACATACTGTAAGATGCATAGAAATGATTATACACTTTTCTTCTTCTCTAAGGCCTCAATTTTGTTTTCAAAACTATAAAATCCGAGTCCTCACGAAACTTCATTTTGCAATGCAAGCACAATGTTAATCTCATATGAACAAAAAACAGGTAACAATATCTAGATTGCATAAGCTTGATAGCTAATAGCATTCTATATTATATTAGTATCATATTTATATAGAAGCTAATACCTACTGAATGTAATGATTTTTATTTCCTCAAGACTTAATACACCCACAGTAAACAAGTTACAATTTGAGAACTGAATTAGAAAACAGGACTTGGCTACTCATCTCGTTTCTTCACAAGTACACCGGTGTAAGGATGGTGGAATTACAACATGCAACAAAACTTGTCTATGCATGTATAGCAAGGTCATGCCACCCATGATTTGAAGTAATATTTTTCGAGGTGTGAAAGAACCAGGCGAATAGACCATGGAGTTATTTCCTTAATCATATAGAGAATATTCATTATGCACTCTGTTATAAAAGAAAAGGGAAAGATCATCGCAAAATAGCCTGCTACTTTTAAGAATATGACCACAAAGTTCCCAACAGAAATGCTAATAAGTTAATGCAATACATTAGAAACAAGAATATACCTCATTTTGCCAATATACGTGTTGCTCGATCTTGAAATGTTGTCAGCATCCATCGAAATAACATACTCCGTACAAGTAGTCCTGCGGTTTCTTTTTGCAGCGAGAAGGAACTTCCCATTTTCAACTAGCAATACTGCACAGATTGATATCAAGTTTGATAAGTACAGAAACAAAAAGCATTCATTCTCGGGGGATGGCAGTGGAGAAAATACAGAAAAATTCTTGTTTATTAGTTTCTATAGAAGTATTTATTTAACCATAACACTGAATCTTCGTTAGCTCCTCTTAGAGCAATCAGGCTTGGGAGGGCCTGCTCTAAAGAGATTTTTTGAAAGTCTGCTCTAACGATTGGATTTTGATCACCTGTACAAGGACTAAACTAATGGTTGATTGTTTTTCAACTTTCTTGGCTTTTGTCATTCGTTTTCATTTTCAATACACAATTAAATAATTGCTCCTATTACAGTTAAAAGATAATTGCTCTCATTTTAAAAATGACAAATATTAGCTACAACTTATTTACCAATGTTTTCTTACATGTAATTATTACTTGGTGTTTAACTGTTCCTCTAGCTATATACTATTATTTTCTCTAGTTTTAAACTTGATATTATTGCAAGTGTATGAAAACGTTGTAAAATGAAGTAGCTAATATTTGTCTTTTTTATTATAAGATCAATTATTTAATTGTGCATTTAACATTTGAACTTGAAAAGTTTAAAAGAAAAAGAGTGACAAAAGCCAGAAGAAGATGAAAAACAATTAGCTGTTAGTGTAGTCCATGTACAGGTGTCCAAAATCCGACTAGAACAGCCCCAGCAATCATTGCAATTAAGAGAGACTTATAAAGGCCCCCGATTGCTACTAGTAACTAGGACATGATCTCTGAAACTGATGTGCAAATAAAGTTGTTCATAAAAATGGAATTGCTAAACAAAAGATTTTGGATGAGAAAGTAAATTACTTGCAGAGTACTGACGAAACATCTATGTCAGACAACATACAATTTTTAGAAAACCCATAAACATCTACCTTTAAGGTTCAAAAGCTTTAAATCTGAAACAGCGAGGCTTTGGAAGAGAAGTTTTCGTGAAGTGTCTAAAGACTAACATAGCATACATGTGAACAATTAAACTGAGGATGACCTATCCTCTTTGTTATTACTCCTACAATGACCTTGCTCTAGTGGTCCGAAGCGAAGTTGGAAACATACGTTTTACTTAGGTGCAAAAAATAAGCTTGCAAAACTAATTCCTCGCTCTAAAGGGAGAGGAGAAAATAAGATAGTTATGGTTCTTCCGATTACTTTCCCCCTATACTAAAGAACAGGAAATAACAAAATTTCTGGGGTAGAAAAAGTCACTCACCAGGGCTAAGACACAGAAAAAGATGGTAAGTCAGATTAGATTTGTCCCTCTTAATGAAGCACTGGATAGTTCCATCACGAGGTCCTGCCTGTACACAAGGAAAAGTTAAGTTTAGTATTTCCAAGGTATTAAACAGCAACTTGTGTATCATCAACACAGTCCAGGTGAGAAATATGTTCAGAAGCTTGATAAGTAGAGCAATTTACCTGTTTCAAAGATACTGGGAAAGTGAGCTTCCCACAGCATTCTGGACTTCTGACAAGTCCTTTGCACATGCTCCTCCATGACCGGCAAACGGCAGCACAAGCAACGACGTGCTTCCGAGCAGGCCATGTGCTTTCGCTCTCTTCCAATCTTCTAATTATGTCGAAAAGTAGCTCCGGTGGTAGATTAGCCCAGTTGCTATTCTGGATTATTATCGAGCAGTCACTGAATTCTCTGAATGAACCCTGTGATTTTCCCTTGTGATAATTACCGGACACCCTGAAATCGAAACTTCTTCGTGATAAGCTCCCAAAACTCTCTCTTATATCACGTGCTATACTTCTGAACGACATCGAAATCAATCTCAACTGCTAGAAGCAACGGTAGGTTCCGTAGAATTACACTACTTAGCTCCTTGATACTTTATGGCTCAGAGACGAAGAACTCAGCTGCAAGTAAGCAAGCCAAACTTTACTCAGAAAGCACATAAAAGAAAAATGAAGAAAGAGAGAAGGCCATTCATGGGGAGCGGATATTAACCAATAAAGTTAAAGAATCAAGCTATAGCTTCACATAATCACATGGACCTTAAAGCAGACTAATAAAATACAGTAACATCACACATACAAATATACAATACAACTTTTCTAGGCCCTTTTAGATGAACTAAACTTTTCACACTTCCACTTGTAGAAAAAGTAAAACTTCACAACTACAGAAGCTATCTACCTACACAGGATCCATTTCGTGTTAAACGTAACGTAAACGTAAAAAATTCATTCACTGAATTACACAAAACACTTCCAACATAGTCCAAAACACAACAAAACTCACTTTTCTCTTTGATTCACAAGTATACAACTGATGAGATTCTATGTTAATTAGGCAATTGTAAAAGCCTTAAGCAACACCATCACTCTCATCACCCAATTGAATCCACTTAACCAAAAGCAGATTCTCACTGGAGTTCCCATTTCAACACAAAAATGATAAAGGAAATAGAAGCAAACCTGATAATAGTGAAACTGGGTGAAACAAGACAACGCCCCTGAAATTTCTTGAAAGTTCTGCAACAGACCCAACATAGAAATTAGACAGAAAACACAGATTGAGCATATGGGTTGACCAAGAAAAGCAAGAAAGCAACGACCTTTAGCATTAAAAAGGAAAAGGGAGAGATCTAAATGAGGGTGTACCTGAGTGTGAAACCCTAATCCAGAAGCTGTAACCTTTAACATGTGTGTGTAATAATACTAATATATAGATAGAGATAACTTGGTGAAAACAAGAAGCAAGAAGAGATGAATGAAGATAAAAAGGTGGGTTGAGCTATATATTGAGACAAACATATGCCGATAAAAACACACCCAAACCAAAACACTTTAATTTTGATTTGGTTTCTCTCTCACACACACAGACTCACATACTCAACTCAAGCAGATTGAAGATGAGTTTTTTCCGTCCGGACTTTAAGATGGGACTTAAATGTAGTTCAACTAAAAGCGAGGAAGATGAGGAAAATTCGATTTCAAATATATTAAAAATTAAATAAATGGTTTGGTTAGGCATGGAAGATAAAACAAAACTGCAAAGATTAAAGAAACTGGTGTAGTATGTTGTTATGTCCTGTCCTCAATCTAGTTATCCGTTTAATTTTTTATATGAAATTTAACTATAGGTACTACTTCGTTTCATTAATAACTTCCTAAGGAAACTATTCATCGCGACCTTTGGCCACGTATAACTTTTAAATTAAACTGTATCAATATAAATTAAAAGTTGTTTATCAAAATATACTTCATTTAATTTCATAATATAATTTTACTATATTTTTCTCTAATGTAATTTAGGAGTTATACGTGATCAAAAATCGCGATGAATAGTACACTTAGGAAGTTATTAATGAAATGGAGGTAGTATTTATTAACTAAATTAATATTATAAACACAAATTTTTGTGAATTTTTTTTATATAAGCGATTAATGATGAGATCACTTAAACATCAGACAAATTAATTTATTATATTCATATATGAGTGTAAAATAAATTTTTTATAAGATACTATTACATTCCGTAAAAATACATATTATTAGTGGGAAAGAGGATATTCTGTACTGTGTATAGTTCTTTGGGTTGGTGAGTGGGTGGAATAATGAAAGGTAGTGCATATTGATATGGATATTATTTTATCTTTCTTGGCTAAAAGGAACCAACAAATGAAGGTGATTTAGCTTTGACTTTATTATTGTTTTTGTTTTCTATGATTTCTTTATTTTCTTGCATTATTCAATTTCGATTCTACTAAATTTTATTTTAGAGAAATTTGACTTGGTCTTGTCTATAATTTCTTCACCAAGACTATGGAGATGTATAGTAGTATATTTTGATGGCTTTCATTTCTTAATAGTATATTCAAACCATGTAAAATATAGTAAGTTAATTGTACTTTTACTAAATTAAGTACTCCAGTAATTTTGTACTAAACATAAATTACATATTGGATAAATCTTTGTATTAACATGATAACTTGCAAATTATATATGTGAAGTAGGTATTAAAGGAGATATAAGGTGGTGCAACGGCATAGAGTTGGAACGGAGACGGTTGTGGGGTTCGACATAAGGTGGTTTAGGATATTGGTATATGTGTGGAGTCATAAGGTCGTAGATTTAGGAGTAGTTAGTATAGATGTGTAGTTATATGGTGGTTTAGAATATTGCTATACGGGTCGAAATCAGATTTATAAATAGTTATAATATTAGCCGTTAAGAAATAAGAACCGTATTATTATTAAAAAAAAGTAAATATTGGTCTCTCGAAAATATATAAACGAATGTGAACATATTAAACTTGAGCGTTACAGCAATTTTAAAATGTGATAAAAATGGTGCAGTACGTTGCAAGAAGCCTTAAATGTAGTGTCTAATTTTGTTTAAAATGGTCACAACGTTATAAAAAAGTTTCTTAATACTACAAAAATATTCACATCTTGACAAATAAATATCATGCACATGGATTTGAATGGCACCAATTATACTTTACTAATTAAGTTCTGTAACGTAACCATTTCGGTTTTTCCACAATAAGCAATTGATACAAACGGGTAGGATAAATACTTGTAATTTCAAGAATATACCATAGATATATTCTTTTATTTTGTTCATTCTTGGAAATATAATCCCATGTTTAACCTCATACTACAAAGTAATCTAAGCCTCAGTATTATTTCACTTATAAGGTATTATTTGTATGAAATTGAATTAAACTTATTTAAATTTTGAATAAATTAAATGTGAATTAAGTTGAACTGAAGTAAATAAACGGAGTAATTTCTTGTCTTTGTGAAATAGGGATCATTTGGTCAAATTAACATACCAGTCAAATAGATGAAATGATCATTTTCTGGTGTTTTTTACTTGATCGGTCATTAGTAGTAGTAGAACATGTAGGCTGCAACGTAAAGATTGGGAACACGTAACAATAATAACTCTCCATAATTATGTACAACAACTAGCTGGTTAGACTTAATTAAGTAGCACTCTTGTTTAAAATGTGGCATGTCCCCATTGGCTTCCACTTAATGTCATGGGGCAAGACTCTTAAGATTATGACAATCTAATGTAACAAATTCATGTCTATTGCAATTTACTTTATCCTAAAAAAAAAAGGCGCATGACTTGAAATAATTAATCCAGCCCGAAAGTTGAAGTAGGACCAAAATATTTGGATGGAATGATCAGAATCCGTATTAACCTAAAATTTGATTTGGTACTGTATCACATTCGAATTGACATGACGTATCCTAAAGGATATTATTATGATCAATAACCACCAAAGCTAATTGTGATCTAAATACAAATATGACATGTTTATGATCCGAATTCAATACCATAAATTCATGATTCACGTCGAACTATATGAATGTGGTAGATTTCAAATAAATGATTCATTCTAATGACTTCAAGTACAATAAATCCGAGTACAACTTGAAGTTAGACACAATTCGAAAAATTACCCTACCAAAATTACCTGATCGGTATCTCAAAAAAAAAAATTACCTGATCGGCGGGTTGGAGTTGGTGAAACTGAAGTCTAGTCCAAATGAACATTGCCAACTTCTGGACAGTTCTAAACTTCTAATCTTGTTGGGTGAATTGGATCATTGCCGTCAACTAAATTAGTTAGATGTGAATAATGGAGTATTAAACTATTATGGTCTCCTATGTTATCCGGATTGATCTCGCATCAACTACCTAATATATGTTGTGTGTATCCGGTACTGAACACTTTTTAGTCTACAGTGAAGTGTATCATATTCATATTTGATATCAGGGTGAAGCCATCATGTATTGAGCGGGATCAATTGCCCCACTCAAATTATTTTCTTTACTATATATGCGCTATATTTTATGTTTGTCATGGCTAAAAAATTATTTTGCTCTCTGATTAAATTAAGTCACCTGATCTTATAACCGATTTTTCCTAAGTTACATAAGTAAACAATTGAGTCAATAAGCACCAACCAAATTAATTTTACATTTTGTTAAGTGCAAAACTAGTTCTACAAAGAAACTTACTAATAATTTCATACTTCTACTTGAAATCGTGTAGTTTTTCATTTTAAAGTCCAAACTTTAAACTCTTTTGAAATCCTATTTTTGTGTGTGTTTTTCTACTAAGGATTATAAAATAAAAATTACACCCTCTAACTAAACTCACCCCTATCCAATATGAATATACAAAGGTGAATTGAAGAGTATGATAGTAAGAAATTAAGAATTCCCATCAGTTATCTCATACTCCGTCTGTCCCGCTACAAATTACCCATTTTGAATTTTTTCGGTCAACAACTTTCAACTTTGACTCCTAATTACTCTTAAACTATGATGATAAAATACTTGATAAAACTATATTATGAAACTTTAGATTCTATATTTTCATAATATAATTTTATTAAATATTTTACCATCATAGTTTAAGAGTAATCGACAGTCAAAGTTGAAAATTATTGACCGAAAAAAGTCAAACGGGGTAAATTGTAATGGGACGGAGGGCGTACAAAATATTTATATCGTCCCATAAACCACCTGTGGATGGACAACAAAAGCTACAAAATCATTCATTCACAGGTCGCTCTTCAACTTTAATAAATAGTACTCCAATCGGAGTAAAAACATCACCAAATAAATCTAACTCGAGTATCAAATTATTGACAAGTTGGAGTGGTTGGATAGGTGTCCAAGTTTTAGAAGTCTAGTCACATATCTAGGATCCATATAATACGTACGTGAGGTTTGTTTGGATTCTCGCATCTTTTTTTGTCTATCAACTTCCTTTTGGATCTCTGTTTTTTCTGCTGCTTCAAACAAATTAGTTGATCATGAGTAGGTAGCATCCAAGAAACTAGCTACTTCTACCAATTGAATTCAACAAGAAGGAACAATTTTAGTGACACAACCTAAGAGTACATTCACCACATATTCCATTTACCCATCAGGCCATGAGTGACTCACCATTCATAAAGTTATTTCACCTTTTTTTACTTCCTCAATTTGACCATGAAGTTATTTACGTGACAAATTTAGCTGCAATATCATACATTTCGTGCTAAACCATTGTTCCCTTAGACCATTAAAACTTAAAGTTGAGTAAGATTTTGGTTGGTCTAGTTGAAAATCTGGACTGCATTGAATTGAGACTGAATTTGATTGAAATATAAATTTCAATAACCAAGTATAAACTGAATTGAAAACTGTATTTGTATTTTTAAGTTGAATCAAACATACACTAAACTAAACTAAAGCTAATAGTTTTAACGATTCATTTCACTTAAGCCACACACTTTGTCCTATACACCATACACCATGAGTTTTGGGACAGCAACATAAACTTGATTGAAGCTCTCCACAATTAGGGGGCTACCTGTTTCATTTTTCTCGACTAATTGGAAAAAATGTCCTATAGTTCCAAAAGGATGACAGCAATTTTCAAAATGAAATGCTGCTTTACAAGTTTACATTCATTCTTTACACAGAACTCAGAACTGCACCAATTGACTTTGAAAACAACTTCTTCTTTTTTCTTTTTTTGACAACAACATATTAAAAATTAAATTAAAAAAAAACACTCTCCACTTTTGTTTCTGATTCAAAAAATTGCACTTTGCAACTCAAACGTGATGCTTCTTTTTTCTACCACATTTTTCTACTTTTTTATTTCGTGCACTTTTAAAGGGGAAAAAAATCTACATTTAAGAAAAAAAAAAAAAAGGAAAAACAAAAAGCCAAGGATTGATTGATCATTGATGAGCTTTCTCTAGATTGTCAATTTGCCTTTGGTAATACTAGTTGGAATTATTTGGGGTACAGATAGATGCCAAGCAACATGTACTGGAAACTTCCCAAAACATGCTTAATGGAGTACCTCATTAGCTTATTATGGTACTATGATGTGATCCAAACGTTGGGGTAAGAAAAAACACGATTAATACAACACCATTCAACTTGAAGGCACTAGTCAGGGAGAAAAAACAACTATCGTAGGGTCTTGCAAATGGACTAATCAATCACAAAGTGTTCCTTCTCTAATTCCAGCAATCGTTTCAAATTCATTATGTATTTCAACAGCTCAAGATGACACTTCAAATATTTTTATCCTTTTACGACATTCGATTCATGGTTATGTTCGTTTACGACATCAAGATTGCGCTTTTGTTCTGTCGTTCATGGATTATGAATAGGGTTTGAAAGAAAGCATAGACTCAAACTCAATGGTGCATTCATTCATTCCAATGTTATGCTTGAATTAGAGCTTACATTTACAAATGGCTGTGTCTAAAAGTGGCAAGTAAACTTTAACATCAATGTTTACTGCCATGACCATGAGCAGTCTATTCTTAATGAAGCAGTACATTTCAAGCTTCTAATATTCATATAGGGGGTTACCAGAGTATTTTTTAGATGAAGAAATTTGCAATTTGATATGCAAAAAAATCATAGCAGTGTAAATATTTGCACCTGCCTAGTGACTTATTGTGCATTTGTTCTGTGAAGTATACAATAAAGAATGGGTGTAAACAATGAAACAATCAGTTATCTCAGAAGCAAGTTATTACTTGGCCATGAAGGAACTCTTACAGCCACACCCACCAACTGCACTTGGATTTGTAGAAACCTGGACATAAAGAACTTTGGTTCAATGCCTAATACGAAAAAAGTGACTAGTTGACGACTAATAGAAAGACTACGAATACTCAACAGAACGGGGAAATTCCCCTGTGTTATTTCAAAGTTTCAAAACACAGAACTGAATCTCTTCAGTTTTCAGAAATCAGAACCTAAGCAGCGAAAGACCTGTCTTCTGGATTTAGATAGTGCTGTTTGAGATTTAAAACTGTATTAAGTTGAAAAGCAAGGAGCACGGATGCAGAGTTAAAAAACGTATCCAGATTTTTAAGCTTAAAAGTATTCAGATTTTTGCGCTTATTTGAGCTATCAACAAATAATCAAATACTACCATTCCAAATCATACAAGCCTGGGAGAGTTTCCAAAGTCCAAATAAAACGAAAAGAAGCAACTCGAATCATAAATACAACAGTAGATGTATAATTGCATTAGTCATAAGATAATACTAGTAAGAGCAGACTTAACAAACCTGGAAAGCAGATCGTATTAGCTCCTCTGCATAATCAATAGTTGCACCCTTCACGAAGTCAAACGACACATTATCAACTACTAACTTCACTCCATCCTGCTCAAAAATCCTGCAAATTTCTAAACTTTTCAGTTGACATGACCAAAGATTATAATCATTATTAGTATCAATTGGAGAGATTGGCTAACCTGTCATCAACATTGGTATTATCATCAAGCGAAAAGTTATATTGGAAACCAGAGCACCCCCCAGCTTCTATGTTTAAGCGAAGCAGCTTCTCACTACCCTCAGCAACTTGTAACTCTTTCATTTTCTGAGGAAAAAAACAGCGATTTCTCATGCACCAGAGCATTAACTCATATAATCCAATGAACCAGGAAAGGAAAACTACAACATAGGTTTGTAATTACAGGAAGTGGGAAATTCTTAACCATGAAGTTGTTTGATCAGCCTTTCAGGAACGCATGCTAATTCTATATTTTGAAGCAAAGAATTTTAATAGGAGCGTATTGCAAACACATGTGCCTCGAACATAAATAAGTACCCGAATGCAGCTTTCGGTCATCTGTAAGTCATCAGATGATGATGGTGAAGGTGCACTGGATTCTTTGAGGACACTGGACGAACTAAGGAGCCTAGAATTTTGGCGAAGCTTAGCAGAGAAGTAAGGGACTAGACGCTGCAACAGTGAACGAGATGTTGCCATGCCTCTCTCTAATCTTCAAGAAAACATCCTGTACATTTATGAATCACAAGTATAGTAAGTACACAACAGAAGCCACCCTATTTCCCAATAAATTATTCACACTATTCTAAGCATGCATTATTTACAGGTGAAATGTCGAGTGATCTATTACCAAGTGACTAGGGGCTGCAACAACTTACAGGTTAAAACGAAGAAAAAGTTCTAACTTGCAGCATTCAAAAGGCCAACTAAATGTATTTGACATGATAGTCGTAAATGATAATAGCCTACCCCTAGTTAACAGCACACACAGCTTGATGAAGAACCAAAACACTCTAGATAAGTTTTGTACTCTATTAATTTCTCAGTCCCCCTAGTCGGGTAGGGCCGTCGACCAGACTCCCCCTAAAAACCGTACGTGCAGATCTCCCGCCTTTACTTTAGTAGTTTTCAACTATCTGACCTTTGTGATTGATCTTTCAATGTACAACAACTTCAGCCCACAAACACTATATGTTCATTCGGAAAACTATGTTCTAAACAAACCAAGAAACTCTCGTGCATACTGCTCTGTCAATTTATTGAATAAAAAGCATTCCGGTGAAACGGGTGTTTGCTTCTGAGAAAATGCAGGCATGGGATAGGCAAGAAACTGGTAAAACATGAGTTAGGCATTTCTACAGTCACCTGGCGGGCATTATCATACCATATAATCTTAACAAAGCACGAATATGCAAACAGGTGAGTTTCCCAGTGAGTTACAAGTTACAACAATCAACAGTGAAGTATATTTGTCAACTACAATAATCCAGAAACAGAGAATCAGATGCAAAGGAGAGTAACAGAGTAATTTTACCTGGAGTGATCGGAATGGAGTTGCAGCAGAAGGTGGGCGATGATGATCTTGATGAGTTGTAGTATATAGTTTTCTTTGAACTTTTCAAGAACAATAAGATCACCTAATTGCAGATAGATTGTGCAAATCACAGAGGCTTGTGTGGGTGGAGCAGCAACGGAGGATGATGAAAATGATGATCTTCACTCTTCACCAAAAAAAATAAAAAATAATCTGAATTATGACGCTCTTAATATTAATTTGGCGAACTAAACCAAATATCAAAACGCCTTAAACTTGCTTTTAAATTCGTCCTGCATAGTTTCTTGCTTCTATTTTTTTTTAAATATTAAATTTATTACGGTAACACAACTTTATTTATATTTACATATCTAACAAAACTATTAAAATTTAAATCTAAAACATTGACAAAACCACCTCGCACAAACATTCCCCACAAAATACATACAAGCCAAAAGCTCCATTATAATCAAAAGTTTTAGTCCTAACTTTTTTATTTAAATTATCAGCTGATTAATTTATTTGCAGATAAAACGTCAATTCACATTTCCTAAATCTATCTATTACCTTTAGAATATTTTCAAGCAACAAATATGTTGGTTAGCATTTGCAATTTTCATATAAGTGAGGCAATATATATAGTACTAGTTGTGAAATAGATTGAATTATAGTATAAGATTTCTCTACTTTAGTATAAGCAATTTTCAGTTGGAATCGTTACGATTTACACTATCAAACTGGAGAATTTTTATTAATCTATGTTATGCTTCTACAGTTACCACTTATATATCCACCATTCACCTAACCAGGCCACTTTAATGAATTAAATGGACTTCTAATTCAACTAACATAGAACTGAAAACTGTTTTGAAGTTTGAACACATTGTTGATGTCCATAAAAAATTGAGTAACATCTCCAAAAAACTTGTCACTGTGTTTAAAGATCTCCAATAAACTCGTTCCTCAGGTAAAAGTATAAATTAAGAAGCCAAGCGAACTAACCCTGTGTTTCGAAATGAATACACTTGTACCAATATAGCATGTTACGTTTTTCTAAAGTTGAAGATATCATATTTACTTGTTTACAGCTTTCATGCTTCGCTCTTTAATGTATATATACTCAGTATGCAAGCCAAAAAACATCAAGATTTTGGATTATAAATGATCTGCACCTGTCAACATATCACTATATATACCATACCAATACCAAATGTGAACTATGTGCTTATAGTATAATTATTAACGCTTTCGCATATGTTTCTAAATAAGAATCGTTTCCGCTTATGTGCAGAAAATGTGAAAATATCTTTTCACTTGTATAAGTAAAGATCCGGAAAAGAGTCTATGGTTTTAAAATCCTTCTGCACGTCTTAACACCTAAAGTGCGTTTAATTACGAAGGTGTTAGGGTATTACATGCAAATACAATTGAATTTGCTCAAACCCTGTGGAATTTGGCCTAATCGCAAGGTGGGGTGGATAGTTTGTTAAACGTGGAAGCATAGAAAGCAACATGATTGACTACATCAGTCGGACAACGGGGAAAAAATGGCTACCGGAACAATGTTGAACATAAACAAGAAAAGGCTATATATATGCAGACAAATTACAGAACAGGAATACACAGACTGAACGTAACTGAACAGTTACAGAAGCATGGAGAAACCGAACATAGTATCTTATGCATTTGAATATTGCACATAGCAGTTAGGTTGAAATTAGTTAGATTAGTTAGTTAGTTAGATACAGACTATTGCTCGTAGATTAAGCTACTAACTTTTCCATTTTACTCTCTTCTTCATTTTTTCTGTAATTCTGTACATTCAATATTCAATTCAATACAGAATTATTCAGTTTACAAGGATCTGTAATTTACAAGTATATATATAATCGAATTACATCGATGTGAGTATTTTTATGAATTAGTATATCATAGTCAATATGAACTATAGATAGTTAAATATCATTAAAATGAATAAAAATCTCTTAAATCATAAATGTACATCTTTAAAAAAAAACAAGGAAGAATTTAGAAGTAGTTGTTTGGGAGATACACTATTATTACAAGTTACATCGGAATAACATATTTCTCATGATAGGTTGCAATTTAACTACCTAATACAACAACTCAGTAGCTACTAGCTAGGTTCCAATGCCTGATCACCAAAATTGATCTTCACTGACACTGAAATCATATCCCAACTAGACTAACTAATTAACTACTTAACTTTTTCCACATTGCGTAATTTAATAAAGAGTTACATATACAATTCCGCGAGCTAGCTAGTGAATTATTATTCTTTAGATATAGAACTGGAAACATTCGCCTCTATGTCGTGGTTTTCTGCTTCTTCTTCTCCTTTATCGTCATCAAAATCCGAAACTTCTAGTAAATCAGTAGCAGGTAGGAAGCTTGGAGGCACGGCCATGACGTTAAGGCTCACACTCTTGAAGCTTTCTCTTCTACTTCCGACTTCATTTGGTTCCGCACTTGGCACTAATCGATTCAGTTTCTTCATTTCTTTGCTTTTTCCCCACAGTACCGAGTATAATCCAATTATTATTATTATTGCTCCCAAAACACTATAATATAGTTACACACAAGTTGTTAGCTTTAAGAAATAAAATAAACTATATAGTTAAAAAATAGAGAAATTTTAGGTATAATTTTTGCCTTTTTAGATCTAGATCAGTACTAGTAATTAAGCAACTAGATATAATATAAACAACATTTTGAAGCATGAAAGGAAATATTACCTTCCCAAGTATAATTGTTCGTTAAGAAACAAGGAACCCGCGAGGGCAACAAGTATCAAGAGCAACGGGTTGAAGACAGACACGAACAGTGGCCCTCGCATTCGTATAGCTGACATGATACATGACCACACGAGTCCTGCACCCCCGACTCCCTGCATACACACAATCATTCACGCGCGGGTTAAAATCTCGACAAATCATACATATGTTTTATATACTATGTGTTACTATAATTTCCTTTGGTCACATGTTTGAAATGGGTACATGTTACATATCTCTGACACGTTCTTGATATTATACCATGTAAACAACGATGAGCAACCGAAGATTCCATCCTAGCTTCCATTGTTCCCAATCCCTTTCAGTGCAAAGGGCATAAACAACAGCTTGAACAGATCCCATTGCTGATACCAGAGTTGTGCTTGATAAAAAGCATGGATATGCATGACTCATCTTCGCCTGCTTTCACAATTTGAAAAGCTCATGTCAATTTTCGGACATGGAAATACATCAAATAATTTCAATTGTACACTTATTTTACGAAAAATTGTATTTAGGAATTGTGTTCACCTGAACAATTAACGACAAAGCTGAAGTGAGGCAACTGAGGAAAGCAAGCAAAGGGCCCAGAATGGCATCAATAGACCTGTGGTGGTGGGTAGTTGACACGTGTCCACCACCTGAATGTTGGCTCTTGTGCAAGATGTCAAAGTTGGTTGACCAGATATTAATTTTAATCCCTTTGTAAAATGTCAAAACCATAGCACCTCCTATGCACATTAATGTGCCACCAACCTTGGCTTTTCCGGCCATGGTCTTCAACCCTAGCACCTCCATTCTACACAATATGGCCATGATGAAGGTCACCGCGGGCATGATATTAGTCATGGCCGCGGCGTATGTGGCTGATGTCAAGGCTAAGCTCGTTGCGTACAAGTTTTGTGACATGCATCCCCTGTGTTAAAAGATAGTAATAAGAGTGTACGGATTGCACCATCTCAAGTTATTATATATATCTATACTAGTATCTCTTTAGGAAAAGAAATAGAATACTAAAGAAAATAGAAAATAGAATACTAAAGAAAATATAGGAACTCATAAAGTTCCAGAATATTCTAAGAATTCAACCTGGATACTACTATGACAAATATGGTTCAATGAATGTTGTTACCTCAAAAATGACAAAAATAAAATAGGATAAAAGTATACTTCTTCCTATTCCTTTTAAGTTTTAACACGTATATATTATTAATAAAAATATTACATTTTATTATTAAATATATTACATTTTATTCTTAATCAAATGCAATATATTCTCACTAATTAAAAACTCTTCTATCTGTCTATTTATTTTTATCTTTCGAGCATTTAAATTTTAAAAAGACACCAGTGATGATACTATAGAAAGTAGATTACTTATTCTTTGAAAAAAAATAGCCTATGTTTGATTAATTGATGAGTTAAAAAGAAAACTAAACTGAAATATTTAAATTATAATTTTCAACTAAATGAATTTGAACTGACTAAATCATTTCAACTAATTATAAATTTACTATCGCGACCCTAAAATGAATTTTAAAAATATATATCAAATTATTCAAACACGCTATTACAATTAAGATGGATATTAAGAAAGATTGAGTTTGTGAAATTAACCATATGATAAAACTGGAAATGGCGTCATGAATTACATTCTTTTGAAAACATATTTATAGAGGCAGTACTACTTACCCGAACAGCGCACAAAAAAATGCTTGAAATGCGATTTCCCAAGTCATTTTGGCCTGCTTTTCCTACAAGATTAGCACAAATCCATAAGTATAAAAAATTACAAAACACATTATATCAACCTCGTAATTAATTAAAAATCCGTTCCAACACCAAATGTAAACGGATGAGTACCTTTCAAGAATGAGAGCAAAAGGAAGAAGAGTGGCAACAGCAATAATGTAACGGTAAGCGATTACAACTTGCAGACTTATGCCATGAGTTACAGCCAGTTTCAGGCAAATATTTACTCCAGTAAATACTACTTGTACCATTATCATCAACATTGTTGGCTTCAAACCCTGTAATATATCCCCTAACTTTCCCATTTTGTATCTTATGATACTTATCAAGGGAGAGTACTGTAAAACAAGAGAGCTAGGTTTATTATTATTGGAGCTAAAGCAAGCTAAGTGGTGAAGGAGCAAGAAGATTTGTAATCTCCCATGTACATATGTAAACTCATTGGAATGTGATATGTGTGAGTTTATATAGGCTGGCTAGGGGTATAAAAAAGAGAGAAAAAGATGTAAAGTAAGATTAGAATTTTGGGAATTATGGAGATTGGTTTATGGTAACTTATCACAACAACTACAAGGGAATGAGGCGTGTGAGCAAGGTTCTACTTATATTTTGAATTTTTAAAAAGTTTTCTATGACGTTCTGGAATTTCTCCAGAACGTTGGATTTCTTATCTTTTTTTAATGTAAGATGAAAAAGTTATAAAGTAAAAAGTTTCATATTCATGTATTGACGTGTCTTATTAATTAAGTCCATGTTTGTTTCACTTTATCATTTATCATTTAAGTTAATTTAGATTTATTTAACTGAAATTTATATTTCAATAAATTAATATTTCAAATGTTTTGTTCAATTCAGGTTCGTTCAGTTCAATTCATATAGACTAGGTTTAGTTCAGTTCAGAGTTTTTCTGACGAACCAAACTGAGCCTAACAAGTAATGCAACGCGTGTTAAAATGTCTAAATTATTTTCGAAATTGCCTATCAAATCAACACATTTATAAATACTTTACGAGTAGACCATTAGAAAAATTGATGATGTCAATGTACACACAAATGAGAATAACAAAGTCAGAGTTAGATATTGTGGGGTATCCGCTACCCCAAAATTTCAAACATAATTTTACAGGCAATATTATTGATTTTAAAAAATTTGACCCCCCGAATCTCCTGTAATCTCACCCCCAAATTCTAAATTTTGGATTCGCATTATATTATTTGAATACACACAAAGAATAGGAACTCGATCGATCGATTAGTGGTGGTGAGCGGAACATCATATGAAATGTAGCATGTGTTAGATATATACTACCCTAAGGATAATAAATGGGAAAGGGAAGGAAAACGAGGGAGTCTGCTATTTTCCCACGTACGTACTACTACTACTCCATTAGAAGAAAGGTGTTACCTAGGAGGCCTGAAGAAGAATTAAATAAGAGGAATTAAAGACGCGAAAAGTATTGCTTGCCTTCCTATCACCGGATGGTGGTGGAGCGGTGGTCGGCAACACGTGGAGGTCTCCTACATCCGTCAGCCTCTCTGTCTTCCACCTTAAATCCTTAACTTCACATGCCTTCTACTTATCCACCGTCTCCAGTCTTGTTAAATTTTCACCTTAAATGAGATACTAATTCACACGCATATCCCGTAACCCAGAACATTAATCAATCCGGTCCTGATCATTATGTACAATTTTATTATAGAGTGGTACAAAGTCTATTTAGGTGGAGTTCAATCGAGTAAAAATTTCATATTAATTATGTGTAGTTTGTCTCAACATATTCGAACTTAGGTGTACGAGTCATATACTATGATTCTAGGATTAAGATGCATCTCATTTAAAAGTTAAGTTTAAACTTATAAAAATGTGTTGAACTTATTTATTTACTTGTATTACACTAATCATCCAATAGGTTTTTGATAGACTGCTATCCGAATGATATGTTGATCCTACACGCAGTTTCAACTGTATATTTTTTTTAATCATTTTTGCACATCTGAAATTTTTTGTAATGTATACACACTACAAAGTGTTTTAGTGTTTTAGGACAATCACGATTAACCTTGAAACTTTAATTCTTGAATAATGGTCCACTGTTGTACATTGAAGGTGCAGGCATCTCATTGACCTCCAACGTTTTAGGTGAATTGAATTTGTAGAGGTCAGCTAATCAGCTTTAAAGTGAACAATGACCGAACATAGAAACTTGCATGCTTTAATTTTAGTCTTACACGCCTATGTTTTAAGCATATACACCCTATAGGGAGAGTAGTTACTACTGACCATGCGACTAACATTGGCTCCCCAACTAGGGATGGCAATTTGGGCCGGGCAGCCCGAGCCCGGCCCAGACCCGGACCGGATTTGTCGGGCTGGGCCCGCCCGATCACCATATTGGGCTGGGTTTGGGCCTGTTATATAGGCCCATGGGACGGGACGGGCCTAGGCAAAAAATTCTAGCCCGCTGACCCGGCCCGGCCCAAGTATATATATGTTTCTTTATATATTATATATAATATATGTAAACATGCCTATTTAATTTGTTACATATATACTAATATTATTAAAGTAAGTTGTAATTTATACATTTTTCATACTTTTTTATGTGTTTTTTAAAAAATTTCTATTGAATCATATATTTTAATATACACTACAACCAATAATTTATAAGTTTTGAAGCATTTTTGGTTTCTAATTTCTTAAATCGTTTAATTTCTAATTTTTTTTAAAAAAATTAATTCCTAAAATGTGTGGATTTTGAATTTTTTTTGAAAAAAAAAATAATTGGGCCAGGCCCGAGCCCGGCGCGGCCCATGACGGGTTGGGCTTGGGCGTAAACTTTAGGCCCGTTCTCGGGCTTGGGCCGAGCCGGTGGAATAAGGCATTGTATTGTTTGGTATGTGGTGTAGTGTGGTATTTCACGGTCTTCTAGGTAAATATTATCAATTTGACGTCGTTTGGTACGAATTTCGCGTTACCAACAATCAAGGTGCTGCCCAAATTTTTTGGACTTTTGTGGTTCAATACCATACCATTACTTTTGAACAATACTGGGGAGTATGGTATTGTTAATGATGGTGTGGTATGATTTTAGCCTATGCAAAAATATCATTATGCCCCCAAAAGTAACAAAAGTTAAACAAATTATAAATCTTTTCACATATTTACACAAATGTCACTATAGTGTTATTTCAATACCATACCATGCCCAAATCTAATACCATTTGTTTGACCAAACACAATGAAGGAAAAAATGGATAAAACACCCTCAACTATTACTCTTTGATACTATGTCACCCAAACTAATAAATTTGGTGATTAACCTCCTCAACTATCATGTTTCTAAGACAATGCCCCCAAAGTTAATAAATTTAATAATAAACTCTTAATAAATCAACCAAATATGTTAATTTTTTAGATGTTGTGATACAAAATTCATTTTTGTCGATTATCATAATGTTTAAGTGTCGTTCAAAATTTATTTTATAGTTTTGAAATAATTTATAATTAGTTCATCCTCCATCACTTTTATTATTTTTTATTTATTAAATGTTTTGAAAACATTTTGACAACGAATTGATTTTAACTTATAATGTAAACAAATATATAAAAATGTTGTGAAACTATATGTAAAGTACTTTGATGATAAATATTATATTATTTATATATTTTTTCAATGTAATTTGAAGTAATTTGTGGCAAAAATAACTTGAAAAGGCCAATATGAAGTAATTACGAAGGAAATATATTTTGTAATTTTTTATATGTCATTTGAAATATAACTTCGTAACCATGAAATATGAATAAATATTTTTATGTGTTGAATAAATAAAATTTATACACCTACAAATGTTATTTTATCTATTTATTTAACTAAAAAATTCACTTCAAGGGGCATTGTCGCAAAAGTATAATAGTTGAGGGGGTTAATCACCAAACTTATTAGTTTGGAGGGCAAAGTCTCAAATGAGTAATAGTTTGGGGGTTTGATCAATTTTTTTCAACAATAAACCTAGTACCATTTGTTTTTGTATCTACCAAACACCACAATTTTGGTCAAATCCAACACAAAATATTTTTCCGTTTTTCTTCCTGCGTCCTTGGACCACTTTGGCGCATCTCTTCAATACGAATACAGTACTCAATACCACCACATCACCAATCTCTCATTTTCGGTCATCACCACTAGATTAACATTGGTCAAATTACCATTCTAGTGGTAATGTTAGCAAACGGTGCCTAAAATCACTCCTTTGGAAGAGAGATTATCACCCCCTATGTGGAAAGGGAAGGATGGGTATGTGGTACGCCCCTTGTATCTAAAAATCCGAACAATTACATTACTGCCCAAATTGCAACAATTCATACTAGAGCGGCTTCGCGAGCATGTAAATAAGTTATCTGAGATAACTCATGTCAAAATTGAATCCATGTGACAAGTGAAAAACAAGAAATGACTGAATTCATATGAAGCATGATCGAATGACTGCATCACTCACTTGAACGGGAGGGAAAAAATGGCAACCGGAACAATGTTACACAGAAGCAAGATAAGGCGGCTGTATGACCAGAAAGTAAAGAACAACAATGCATATGCTGGACTGAACAGTTACAGAGAAGCATGGAGAAACCGAACATAGGATGCATAGTAGTCCTTAAACGAAACAACTTACATAACAGTCATTATACTTTTAGCATCCTTAACTCCTATTGATATGTAATTTAAGGAGTATAGTCCTTTATTCCTCAGCAAGGAGATGGACAAACTATCAAAGGAATGTGAGACTGGTGGCGTATCACACAAGACGACCATGATCTTAGGTATGCATATAGCAATACAAACTATCTTTATTCGTACTCATTTCAATTTATTACACAATCAGGCAGCAGTTTGCATTAGTGCATAATGATACTAGTGCAGAAACACAGGACACTTCTCAGGGAGTTTTCAAAGTAGGTCATTTACTATGAATATATCCTCGAATATTAGTTTCACACAGTAACACGTTACATATATCAAGCAATAATAAGTACTTTTTGTAATTCATATGAATGTCATTATTATATGTACTCCGTCCTTTATTTCTTAGCTTGGCGAAGATCCATCAACACCTTTCATAGTAACGGAGATAGGTTCTCTGATGCTGCACTTGAATACTTCAATTCAAGTGTCCGTTGGCTTCACGATCTGCATGTCAATGTTGGAGAGTAAGTCATTATATATCATCTGTGCAAAAAGACTCTAATATGGGCTAATGTTAAAAATTCAAGAGGACAGATAATGCATATGGCACAGAAACAATCAATTTTAAGGAATCTGGGTATGAATCCAACTCATTATAGACCAGAATGGCAGAATGTAACAACTAACAACTACTGACTAATCAAGCTAGCACCTTACAGGAAGGGAATACAAGATTTGACAAGGCTTATTATGAAATATCGGATGATGTATACAATCACGATGCATCACCGGTTGATGCACAAGTAGCCGTGGATACTGCATCCCATCTGCCCCACTCACCCTATACTATGAAGGATCCATCGAAAGCAAGATCAACTTGCCCATCTATAAGATCTGAAGAGTAAAATATTCAAATTCATCCTGTTTATCCATAGTAGTATGGGAAAAACCTTTCATATAAATGTAAATGTGTAACGTTTTAACTTTAAAAGTGTTAATTTCCGTTGTATAACATTAATTGCACCACTCTAACATGAGAATGGATGCATCTCAAGTAACTGGTCTGGTCATCTAATAAAGTCTAAAGCAAACTAACAAACACTCAAGAATATCTCTGCCCATTTGTTTCCCTACTACTACCTTGCATAGAAGTAAATTTTGCAAATGTATGAACACTCCTAACTCACTGATAACATGAGCTTTTTTAGACGAGGCGAAATTCTTTTAACAGTTTCCCATTTTTTTCCCCCTAAACATGCATACTCTGCATAGTGCCTAATTACAAATTTGCAATAACAAACAATTTATGGGTTTTCCATAATATCCGCTATGTGAAACTAATCCGGCTTGTTAACAACAAAGCATAGATACTATGATTAGTACCTGGGCTACACCTGATCTGGCACTTGCGATCACACCTAGCCACACGCCGACCTGAAATCAATACAAAATTGAAGCATCATTTCAAAGTTTCAAACAAAACAGAGACAAAAACTAATAAACAGAGTGAAGTGGAACTAACTGTCAGGAACGAAGCTAACGCAAGCTGTGGAGCAACCATCATAACAATCGCCAGGTCCTTGAGACTTGATCACCTCCATGTTAGCTGAAATGACCACCAGAATCATCATCGCTGTGATAACTAACACTTCAATATTCTTCTTCTCCATTTCTCCTCTGGTTTTTCACCTTTTACTTGTGCACAATCAATCAAGAAACCGTGTCGTCTGGGTACACTGATCTGGTCTGGTGTATGCTATATATAGTAAGTAGTAATTCTTGTCAATCATCTCTCTCTATCTTATCTTTCCTTAATTAATGAAATTGCTGGGTGGGTTACAAGATAAGTGAACATGGTGGAGCCGCCATTGCTCTTCCAGCTTCAACTCAATTTTGACTTTTCTTCCTAGTCAAAATAGCCAATTTATGTCTGTAGTAACATGGGGTTGGATTATTTTAATAATACCCTTAACAATATCATCATGCTTATATATACCCTCGTATTTGAAATTTTACGAAAGTTTAAATGTACAACAATTTCAAATATAGGGGTTATAAGGCGGAGACATAAGACGGTTTTAGTGTGTAAATATAAGGTGGTATAGGACGTTGTATAGTAGTATTGTAGGAGTAGTTGTAATATTTGTCATTTAAAAAAAAAAAAAACAATTCAAATATCAAGATCAATAAAGTTAGAGATAGTGTAAAAGTAGGAGTATAGTAGATAGATTTACAGTACCATTTAAAGTATAAAATCATTAGAGATAGAATGACTTTGATAACGCTTATTAAAGATCGCAACCATAAACATGACATGTAATTATCATTTCGTAGTTACACATCACATGATGTACTTCTAACAACTTTCTGATTAAAATGTTCCCTCTTGATCCCAAGGAAAATAAATTCTACCAATGTCCTGAAGTACATATCTGCATTCTGCATGGGTGAAGTTTCTTGTTTAATTTAGAAACTGTAGATTTAAGTGTCCTAACAACACGAATCAAAGATGGAGTTGGGATTTCAAATTATATGTTGCTAAATCGAGCCTTCTCCCCGCCGCCTGCTTTCTGAATATTTTCTTTGTTCCGTGCTGGAATGAGCCTCCTCCTAAATCAAACAACACCCCCACATACCGTCGGGTTAAGATTGTCATCGCTTCATAACTCTGTTCCTGATGTCATCACCAAGAGAAATGAACAGATTATCACATAACAACTATAGTCTATACTCTACAGGATGCATAACTATAGTGGAAAAGATACATTCGAGTCGTAGCTTTTCTTGAAAAAAAAAAACAGACGAATGACGGTCCTCTCATTCGCACACACCATGCAACTAACATTTTTCCAGAACCGACACAATTTGAATCACGAACAAATACATTGACTATCTGACTATCAATTACGCAAATAAGATATCATCCATATCACTGCAACTGGCTTACAGACACTAGTATATTTGTTGCGTATATGTAACATATGAGAAGAATGGCCAATTCAATCTTGTGAACTAATAGAGACCGAAATTGGAAGATGATTCCCACCAAGAATTTGATCACCGGGTCGTGCTAATTCCATACGAATCCACTTGTACATATTTACCAAGCAACTTTATCACTTTCAAATGTAGTGGAGACCCATCAGTCTGCATCGCATGAATGTGAGACTCGCAGTGTAGTACATCTCAAAAAAGAGCATGATCTGAGATATGCGTCATTTCAATTTATTACGTACAACAAATCGGACAGCAGTTGACATTAGTGCGTAATGATACTAGTGCAGAACAAAGAACTCTCCCCAAGGGTTTTTCACAGTAGGCCATTTACAATGAATGTCCCCGAATGTTAGTTTCACACAGTCAAAAGTTACATACCAACCAATAATCTAAGTTCTTTTTTGTAGTTCATATGAAAGTCATACGTACTCCGTCCTTTATTTGTTAGCTTAGTGAAGATCCATGAACACCTTTTCATTGTAACGGAGATAGGTTCTATGATGCACTTGTACTTCAATTCAAATGTCCTTTGGCTTTAAGATCTGCCAATGTTGGAGAATGAATCATTATCATCTGTTCAAAAACACTTTTAATAATCCAACTCATTCCACCATACCAAGAAAGTAACAACAACCTAGCAGATCTGACAATTATAAAGTACATATCTACTAGTCAAGTACCTTATGGAAAGGGAAAATTGTATAGTCCAGGTTTGTTGACTGGGTTTAATATGAAGGTGAAATATCCAACAAAGCATCGCCAACAGATGCTCATGGCTCATTCATTATTTGCCCTAAACTATGGAGATGTCTGCACATTATAACAAGATTAACTTGCAATCTAAAAGATTCAAGCTCTTTTTTTATTAAGAGCAAGTGAATGATTCAATTAAAGTTGGCTAGTTTGTTTGTTAACACTAGAGAAAACCGAAAAACCTATCATGAAATGTATGTAAATTTTTAGCTTAAAAGTGTTTAAACTCGAAGTTGCCAGTTTGGCCGATTTTTCCTACATACTACATGAATTAACAACATATACTACAAAAAGGCCCCAAAAAATAAATAAATAAATAAAATCTTGACTTCCACATTAGTAGAGAGTAGTGATTAGTAGTACCTGGGCTACACTTGATCTCGCACTTGTGAGAACACCTACCAATACGGCGAACTGAAAACAATAACCAAATTAAAGTGATTCAACATGTACAGAAACAGAGGAGACGCAAACTGAAGTTCAGGATAAACAGAGTAAGTAGTAGATTGGAAATAGAAAATTACAGTCAGGATAGAAGCTAATTAAGGCAAGGTAGGAACAATCATCATAACAATCCCTGTGTTGTTTTGACTTGACCACCTCCATATTAGCTTAAATCACCACCAGAACCATCATCACTGTGATAACTAACAGATCCATATTCTTCTTCTCCATTTTTACTCACCTTTCTCAATCAACAAACCGTACGTGTTGTCTGACTGTATATATTGTAATTGTTGTCAGCCATGTCTTAATTAATGAAATTGTTGGGATTTACGAGATAAACTAACCGCCATTGCCGCCCAGCTTCAAATCAATTTTGACTCTTTTTTCATCTTTAGTCAAACTAACCACCGTACTGTCGGTTGGGTAGTTATTATATAGTTTCTCCGTTGAGATGAAATCTTTACGTTTGTTTGCTTATCTTGCTTATCACAAAGTCATGTATGAAACCTGTCTATGATTACATTTTTAAAAATAGCCAGTATTCTTATGTTCATTAAAAAACATGATGTGTGACATTTAAAAAACTTATTTTTTAAATGTCAAATGTGGCACAAGTGAGTGATGTGGCACTAGTAAAAGGTCATGTGGTACACACATGTTGTGGCTTGTAGTTGTAGGGAAGAAATAATACGTAAGAATCAAATTCCTTCTTGGTCACAGCAAAAATCAAATTCTGCTAGTGTCCCTCTGAAGTAGTAGTACATCTGCAAGTCCATGTGTGAAGTTTCTTTGTTTAACTTAGAAACTGTAGACAATATATACTAACACGTCGAATCAAGGACGGAGTCAGGATTTCAAATTATATGTTGCTAATCATCACCCGCACAAGTTTTTCTAAGTGTAAATCGAGCCTTCTCCGAGCCACCTGCTTTCTTAATAATGTCATCGTTCCCTGCTAGAGCGAGACTACTGAATCAAACAACACGCCACACACTATCGGGTTAAGATTGTAACTGGATTTAAAGGGCGACTCAAGCACCACCTAGCGCCACATCTCTAGGAGACATGAACAGGCTACCATAACAACTACAGTATGCATGCTATTTCTCCTCAAGGGCACATGTAGAGACCACCTGCTGCTTCAGAGCCAGCATAAGAACTTCTCGTTTCTTCTTCGTCCTCTTTCTCCACATCCACGTCCTTGATGTTGTCACCTCCGTGGATACTACTGCTTTTAGATGACACTGCAGAATGTCGCGAGTCACCTGCTGGAGCCTCCTCATCATCTGGTCTCAACTGAGTCAATCTCTTCATTTCCGCATTTTTGCCCCACAACACAACATATAGTCCCATAACAATCAAAATGCTTCCCAATAACCTGCAAAAAAAATTAAGCATTAAAAAACTTACTTAATTCTCTTAGTCTTGTTCGTGTTATTAATGGTTATTTGGAATAAACATACATTCCGAGGCGTAGCTTTTCTTCAAGAAACAGACTTCCAGCAAGGGCCACCATTACAAGCATCAGGGGATTGAATATGGACACGAACAAGGGTCCTCTCATTCGTACACACCATGCAACTAAGGTGAACATTATTCCAGAACCTACAATACCCTGTAACCAAATTGAATCATGAAAAAGTACATTGACAATCTGAATATCCGTTACGCAAATTAGATATTATGCATGTGACTGCAACTGGCTTAGAGTTCGTTATCAAGTTTTGACGAAAACCAAGAATGCCTACCGCGAAAGCTACTGTGAGGAGTCTGATATCCCATCCCATAAGCCAATCCTTCCAGTTCCTTTCCAAGCACAATGCAAATATAGTAGCTTGAATTGATGCCCAAAAGGTCATCATAGCGGTGATAGAATAAGGACATGGGTACGTCTCTGAGGCCTTAGCCTGCAACGAGGGAAATAAATTCATTTAACCACTTTATATATATGATCTGAAAAACTGGATCTACTAAGATCAAGTGCCTTGTTTGTTCACATTTAACAGCTTACCTGAGTGATCAGCCAAAGTGAATAACTGACAACACTAAGCAGGGCCAAAACTAGTCCAAGAACAAGATTTTTATCGCCTTGCTGGTTATTAGCACCTGTGTGGCCATGAGACGACGTTATCTCCAACAGATTTATTCCAGTGTCCCAATTTAGTACAAATGGGCCTTTGACAAATGTGAATATCGTAGCTCCACATATTCCCAGAATAGTCCCAAACACCTTCGCCTTACCAGCCAATGTATTCCATCCAAGGCTCTCTAGCCTAACAACATATGCAAGTTGAATGAAGTGAAGTTAAATTCAAAGTACAAAAAGTCCACGTTAAGTTGAAATCTTGATTGTGGATAATTACCTTAAGCAAATGGCGATCACGAATGTGATAGCAGGCATGAGATTGCACATTGCAGAAATAAAAGTTGCAGAAGTAAGGGCAAGGCTTTTAAGGTAGAGATTTTGTCCGAGTGATCCCCTGTAATAACATAGTTCATTTACTTTTCATTAGTCACTAATGAAAAGATTAGTCCATGATGAAGATTAATGCGAATTTTTTGTACATGTTCAAGTCCCAAAAGTTTTCAGAAAGTAGAACTGAAGAACCATGTATAAGAAGATTGGTAAATTTTATCTGGCAACACGATAAAATCAAGAACTACAGAGCAGTTCACGGTCGTTTGCTACTTCCATCTATGCATTCATGCTGTAAAATATATACTAGCTAGAGGAAGTTTTAATCTGTTATGTGATGCATAATCCGTTCATACACAAATTAACTCGCCTATCTAGACCGGACAAGGCATTTAAGCGTAACTAAACCATATACTCTTAGCTTAAGCATGCAAAAGAGACTGTTCTGCTTCTGTCCATGTTCAACAGACACAATAATTCAAAGTAATCTGTCTCTCGATCATCAGAAGTTGATGAATCAGACTGTGAGGATTATGTGAACTTACCCGAATAAACCGCAGAGAAATCCATATAACAATATTTTCCATGTTAGCTTTGGCCTCTTTTTCCTGTATAGATCAAATCAGTAACATTAGGTCCTATGATAGTTTATATTTGCTCCATACCATGGTAAAAGAGAAAGAACATCTCACTATTATCTATTTTTAGCAAACAAAATGTCCAGAAAAAAGTATGATCTGTTTGTATTGTCATTTACAAACATGACAACACAAATAAATCTAGGACGATTCTCAACGTGATGCAGTCTAATTCACTGCTCACATTCCGATCATACGTGATACGCCTACTAATTGACATACGATCCATGCACTGATCAACGCAGCCTAATGACCACTACTACTTGATCACCCCATACGTACGATAGTATGAACGAGATTAAACCTTTCTGCGAAAAGAGCGATAGGAATCATAAAAGCAGCACCAAACATGAATCTATAGGCTACAAGAATGGGGAGTCGCATTCCATCATGTGAAGCCAACTTGTATGCAACATTGACTGCAGTGATTATAGTTTGGGCACATATCATTAACAATGTTGGCTTGAAGCCATGTATAACATTACAGATCTTCTCACGGGACACCATTTGATCTATTTTTTCTTTCCTTTGTCCCAATCAAAATATTCTAGCTAGTGAGAAAAACCCATGTGAGAAAAAAGCACGGAGAAGATTGTGGGTGTAAAGAGAATAGCAGTTTTATATGGAGTATTCGAATGGAATTGATCAAGCGAGAAAAGAGACAAAAAGGTCTGAGTTGAAGATTTATAGGAGCTAATATATGTATTTATGCAAGTGTAACAAAAATGTATTTGACTAAATATTCACGTTATAAGCTAATTTTAGACACCTGCAATAATTAAGGCATATAGTATAGCAAAACTAGCATTAGGGTAAATGAAACTGAGAGATAAATACGTGTTTAGTAAATTAGTTTATAAATTTGTCGATTTGATAAATATATGAAATATAAACAAATCATCTGGAAGGTTCTTGTGTCCTAATCCGTGGCTAAATCAGAATATCGCTCGGGCAAATTTTGGTAATATTGTTACCCAATATTCGTAGACTCTTTGTGTTCAATTTCAATTCTTCGGGTGCGTGATTTGGAAAGTATCGTAATGACTTTATCTTCGACATTCAGCTACTTACCCTCGTGTTATAGCTTTTCGTGTAACATAGAAGGCCATTAATCTTTATTCTTGATCATCCCTACTAAAAGAATTTGCAACGTGTATAGTAAAGCTAACTCTTCCATGTTATATTTGAAACACTAAATTTTTTAACGGAATAACAGAGAATAACATAGAAGGCCATTAATTGCAACATAAATAGTTATATTAACTGCCTTTAGATTAATGGCCAAGACATAGTGCCTTCTATGTTATAGCTATGTTTTATTAATATATCTCCATAGTTCCAGTAGGGATGATCAAGATATACTTACTATACATTATGCTGATCCTGATTAGATGTTTTGTTCATGATCATTAAAATGTTGATATGGGTTTCAAGTGGACCATATATCGAGATAGTATACTGAAATGGCGTTTAGTGTTTAGTATGAAGTAAATAGAAAAATAACATCTACACAAATTATCCTATCTGATTCAAAATTTTAATTAGCAATATCTATATCATTTTATCTTAGGAAAGACTGGATCAGTTTCTAGCCACCACCGTCAACGTGCCAGTGATGGCGAGTAGGGCGAGTGTGCCTTCCTTGTCGTCAACAACGGTGAAATGAAGGTGAAGCTGTATTTTAGGATTAGTATATTGAAGATGACCGGAAATTATATACTAAATAGAGCGGTTAAACCGTGGTGACTATTGGTGTTGACGTCGTTTTGTCGACGACTAATCTCGACGTGAATAGACTCGGAGAGAGAGAAAACAGTGGTAGTTTAATTTTGACTTATTTTGACACCAATGGACGACAAAAAGGTGGATTGGCAGGAATAGTAAAAATTAACAAAAGTAATAATAAAATAATAATAGATGCCAAAACATTCATTTAATAGTTTCTTCATTCATCATCAACAATACAAAATTCACAGACTCAAAATCAATTGACAAATCGGTGATCGAAAATCAAAAAAGCAACATAATGACAAATAACATACGATATAGATTTAGTAATAAGGAAATAGATGGAATCTTCAACTAATTACTGCTCCTCCTACTTACTGAACTCCAATCCGGCCGCCGTCGGTAGCTAATGGTATTAATGGGTAGCCTCATCAGTAGGTGTCATCTTTAAGTAAACCCACTCGGCTATATAATGCTTTCATATTGGACTACGGAAGAGGGTTGCTTTTGAGAATCACCCTCATAATGGTCACTAATAATACATTTTCTCTTTTTCTTTTTTAATATGGTGGAGCTTCCACCGGAGCTCCGGGAAGCTCCAGTAGAAGGGTGGTGGATTTTATTATTTTATTAATAAATATGAAAAATGGACATTAGGGTAAGATATGTTTTGCCAAGGGTAATGGGATGTTCACTTTCGAGCCTTTCGGTAATTGCCCCCTTTTTTATACCACTATAGTATGAGATACACATTTTGGATATACGAATATCAAATATATGTATCGAACACGCCATGTGGCAAGTTATACAATTTTGTAAATAGTTATGCGTTTATCAGATACACTGGTATAACGTGTTTGATACACTGGTATGGTGTGTTTCCGTATCCATATTGTATTAGATATGTATTCGTTGTATCCATATCCGTGCATTATTATCAATTTGTCTTTTAGCATGATTCTATCAAAGTGATGCAACTCTGAAACGTTTCATTAAAATGCCCAAGAAAAGATCAGATTAATCATATGTTTTTAGCACGTGTTGGAAGATCTCTCAACCATTTACTTTTTCAATTAAGGGCCTCTTATCACTAATCCAAGAATTAATTCCAATCCAATGTTTTTTTCATCTTCTCTAAGGATAGACATAGAGTCCACCTATTACTTCAGAGCTAACATGAGAATCCCTTCTCTCCTCATCTTGATCACCACTTTCTTTCCTACCGCTTCTGCTCCGGCTACTTCCGTTCCGCGGTGGTTGTGATGAATCAACATCATTCTGCACTTGCTTCTGCTCTGGATCCTCATCGTCCGGCATCAGCTGAGACACTTTCTTCAGTTCCCTACCTTTTCCCCACAATACAATGTATAAGCTTCCAATGATCAATATAGCTCCAAGCAGCCTGTATCAAGTTATATCAACGTTGTTAAAACGTTTCAATGTCATATTTGCGAGTCAGATAGAAAAATCACGATAACTAAAACAAACGTACGTACATTCCCAGATGTAGCTTTTCTTCCAAGAACAAGGATCCCGCGATAGCTACCAGCACAAGCATCAAGGGGTTGAATACTGATACGAATAGTGGCCCTCTCATTCGTACACACCATGCTACCAGAGTAAACATCAAACCCGAACCGAGTATTCCCTGCCGATATATCATGTGTCATATAGGTGTTTTAGCATTTTAGTAATCAGAACCATTTGCAAACGCGGAGTTGAATGAACAAGACTGACCGAGACAGCAACAGAGAGGAGTCGAATATCCCAACCCATTTTCCACTGATTCCAATCCCTCTCCACGCATAACGCAAACAGAAGACCTTGTATTGATGCCCAAACTGTCATCATAGCAGTAATGGAGTAAGGGCAAGGATACTTAGCTGCAGCCTTTGCCTTCAAAAACACAAAAACCGTACTTTTTAGCTAGGACAATGCTTCGATTCTAGTTAATTTCTTCGATTAACAGCTGGCTAGCTTACCTGAATGATTAGCCACAAAGAGTAACAAAAACAACTAAGGAGGCCTAATAACGCGCCAAGAATGAATTCACCGCTACTATGATGAGTTTGAGCATGATGAACACCATGTTTATGAGAGGAAGTTATTTCCAGAAGGTTTATGTTAGTATTCCAGAGGTTCAAAACAGGGCCTTTGTAAAATGTTAGCAGCATTGCTCCACTAATGCCCAGTATTGTCCCAAACACTTTCGCCTTTCCAGCTGCCGTCTTCCATCCCAACTTCTCTAACCTGCACGTACCGCCCATAATCAGTTTGTTATTTTCCCACGAAATTGAACGTTTAATTGTTGAGTTACGAACCTCAAGAAAGAGGCTACGATAAACGTGACAGCCGGAATAAGATTTGTCGTCGCGGCCGCAAATGTAGTGGATGTCAATGACAGACTTTTCAAGAACAGGTTCTGCCCCAAGGATCCCCTGAAAATGAAATTAATCAAGAATTTGGAACATGTTTCCAGGACAATGGGAGTCGATTTTGTTTCCTGTTATCGACATGTATGTAGCTTAACCGACCTATGGTTATAATTTAGAGTGGGACGGAGAGAATAATAATACATTTAAAGTTCATTATTATAATGATTATAATGAAAAGAGAAAATGCAGTTGAATAATTAATTGCCAAGTAACGAATTGTACTAATTAAGAAATTTTAGATAGCAACACTTCAACCATAAAAAGTGATAAGTCACGTAAAGCTGATCTCTTTGTGAAAATATTCTTTACTATCTTAAAATGTGAGGATAATGAAGTGGAAGTGAGGAATTAACTTACCCGAATAAGCCACAAAGAAATCCGTAAAAAGCCGTTGTTCGCGTTAGCTTTGGCCTCTTTTTCCTATACCAGAAATGAAAAATGCGTTAGTACAAGTAATACTAATAACGTGCATTTCGTGGTTCTTGATTATCGATATAAAAAGGGAAAAGGAAAAATCACTTACAAAATGCATAATAATAATTTGAATAAATTCAATAATAGTTGAACTTATTCCAGAATTAGAAATTAGGCAATTGTTCATATACCCCTTAATTTGCTTTTTGACGTGTGTTAAATTAATGAGAATCACGGATTGGAAATCGAAACGAATCACGGGTGCGAGTAATTGAACATAATTGGGAGGTACGTAAACGTGTGGTCGATGTTGTATCCAGTTACGCAAATGATCAAATGTGAAAAGCTAGCACATAATCACATTTAAAAAATGACAAATATGATACTCCAAATAAAGCAATAGTATATAGCTTTACATGTTTCCAATTAGTAAAAACTAATGGTATGAATATGAACTGCTATATTTAACTCACAAAAAGAACATGAAGACAACAATATTATCTATATTGCTTCTTTTATTTCTTGACTGAATATTCGATATAACATTATTAAAATTATTAACTCTTATAGGTCAAGCATGAATCGTATCATAAAATATCAAAATGGATGGTTGTTTATCCGGTATAAAGATTTACATAATTATTTATGAAAATTTTGTCCCGTAATTGTTGTACTATAATCTTTATAGCAAGTAATTTAATTACTAATAATATGCATGAAGGCTAGGGTATTTTTATGTATGGGGTTTTAAACCATGCATACAAATTGAACCTTCTTCACCTTTCAATGTCGGAAATGAAACAAATTAAGCACAAAATTACAAAACATGTAAAACAAGTACTTCCTCCCCGGCCCAAAGTACTCCTAAATTAAAGAAATAGTACCTTTCGATGAAGAAGGCAAGAGGAAGCATAACGGCAGCACCAAACATGAACCGGTAGCAGACGAGAATGGAAACACGCATGCCATCATTTGAAGCCAATTTATACGAAACGTTCACCACTGCAAATACCATCTGAGCCATTATCATTAGCAGAGTTGGCTTCAACCCATGTAAGCTATTGCATATCTTTTCCCAGCCACCCGTCATTCTTATTCAATAATAATCAAAACTAAAATAAAATGAATCGGGTTGATACTTTTAATAGCTCAAACAAGAAAAAGAAGAAGAAGATTTTTAATCAGAGCCGAAGAGAGATGAAGAGATAAGGGCTTTTCGGAGACTTTTATAGCCTGTTGCTCTTCAATTTAGTCTAGTAAAATGAGATTAATATGGGATTGGCCAGCTGGGGAAGTGGTTGATATATAAACGAGACTAATTACTCTTTTTTAGGGTATATTTATTGTTCTCATTCGAGCAAATACGGTTTTTAAGGATATGTTACTATTAGTATTTCAACAATTAAAATATTTCGTATGAAATACCATTTGATTCACTTCGGTTTAAATTAGTTCATATCATTTTGATCCAGAGGCGGAACCAGAATTTTTCGTTAGTGGGGTGGGTGCAAAAAAATCAAGTTATATTATTTATTATAAAAACAGAATAATTATATATTTAAAAACTAATAATTAATGAGGTCTAGCTCAATTGGTTAGGCTGGTGCAATGACTCTAAAGGTCATCATGGGTTCAATTATCGCCAAGTGCGTGATTATTTCTAGTATATTACTAGCTTTGTAATGGTTGTTTTCTACTACTTGTGAAATTGTAATAACTCGATCTATGATAGAATGATGTATAAGTTGACTGACGATGTATGACTCATGTAATATCGAGATTCTAAAAAAAAATACTAATAATTAATGATTAATTATAAAGAATTAATAATCAAATTTAAAGTAATATAATAAGCCTGTTGATTCAATCAATTGATTGACCTACCAATTAATTTTAATCCGTTGATCTTGCTTATCCAATTTCAATCTGGTGCGTACATGTGTCATTAGTTAATTAAAAGATGTAGGGTTCGAATCATGTTGGCGTGATTTTTCTCCATTATTTTTATTATTATTTTTATTGAAGGTGTTTGGTTCGAATCTTGTTGGCGTGATTTTTTTCTATTATTTGTATCATTATTTTAGTTGAAGGTGTTGGGTTCGAATCTTATTGACGTAATTTTTTTCTTTTTTATTTATTCGCTTCTTAAATTTTTATTTTTTAACATAAAGTTGTATGGCGTATTATACTTAATTTTAAAATATAACCATGATATGTTCTTATAAAAAAAAAGACATACTTCCTCCGTCCAATAATCAATGTAGCACTTGATTTTGTTGACTTTTTCGATGATCATTTTGACATTAAATTATTCTTAAATCATACGATAAAAATAACTAAAAACATCATATTATGAAACTAAAATGTTTATATGAAGTACTTGGCAATATATTCAACTAATGAAAAATACCAATTAACATGCGAAAAGATGCATTGCAGATTTAGATTTTGAAGTTGAATGTTTCCAAAGTTTAGAGATGTATCTTATGGTTCTTAACTTATCGGAAGAATAATTTTTGTATGTCTAATATAGTTCAATTCAAAACTATTAATTGCATAACTACAAAAACTATATACATTTATAGCACACCATTTATATTAAGTTTAGTTACTCAATTAGTTATTTTTTATTACGTTTGAAGTCATTATGTGAAAATTATATATTCACTCCATTTATTTTAATATATTATTTAATAAAACAATAATGTTTTACAAGATTACGCTTCACACGCGTAGCGTGTGACACGGTTACTAGTAAATAATAGAAATGTTGAGTTGGATTAGAATTATTAGTAGTTTAGAATCAACATTTAATAGTTTCTTTATGTACTCCGTAACAAAAATCTCAGTTAATATAAATTACTTTTAAAATTTCATACTAAAACAATTATTTTTATCCTAAAGATAACAAGATGGACGAACCTTTTATTAATACTAAGGAAAAATATGATTATTTACCGCTCTGACTTCAGTTGTTGTTCAATTTGATAAATGTACATATTTATTCTCGTTGCATTCCTACTGTTTTTATACTTAATAATATAACTATACATATCTCATATATTATATATATGTTTCAAACTAATTTAAGGGGTGCAAAATAAAATTTATAAACTTGTGTGGATGAAAAAAATTAGACTGGTGGGGGCAGAATAAATTTATATGTAGTATAGTAGGGGAAAAAAAAAAAGACTTTGTGGATGCAACTGCCCCCAAGTTGCATGAGTAGATCTGCCCCTGTTTTGATCAGGCTATCTTCTTTTCATATAAAAGCTTATTAATTTAATTTTTTTTCAATTCAATTTAAATTCGTTCAGTTTAGATTTGATTTAATTGTATTTTATATTACAGATAAATTCAATTCAGTGTTATTCATTTTAACTCCACTCAATTCGGTACAATCTATTTAGTTTTGTTCAAACGAAAATAACAGTATAATATATTAAAGTAATATAATAAGTCGGTTGATTTACCCAACTGATTAATTGACCTACCAATCAATTTTAATCCGTTGATCTTGCTTATCCAATTTCAATCTGGTGCGTACATGTGTTATTAGTTAATTAAAAGATGTAGGGTTAGAATCCTGTTGGCGTGATTTTTCTCCATTATTTTTATTATTATTTTTATTGAAGGTGTTTGGTTCGAATCTTGTTGGCGTGATTTTTCTCTATTATTTGTATCATTATTTTAGTTGAAGTTGTTGGTTCGAATCTTTTTATTGACGTTATTGTTTTCTTTGTTATTTATTCTCTTCTTAAATTTTTATTTTTTAACATAAAGTTGTATGACGTATTATACTTAATTTTAAAAATAATCATGATATGTTCTTATAAAAAAGACATACTTCCTCCGTCCAATAATAAATATAATACTTGATTTTGTTGACTTTTTCGATGGTCATTTTGACCTTAAATTATTCTTAAATCATACGATAAAAATAACTAAAAATATCATATTATGAAACTAGAATGTTTATATGAACCACTTGACAATATATTCAACTGATGAAGAATACCAATTAACATGCGAAAAAGATGCATTGCAAATTTCGAAGTTGAATGTTTCCAAAATCTAGAGATGTATCTGATGGTTCTTAACTCATCGGAAGAGTACTTTTCGTATGTCTAATATAGTTCAATTCAAAACTATTAATTGCATAATTACAAATTATATACATTTATAGCACACCATTTATATTAAGTTTAATTACTCAATCAGTTATTTTTTTATTACGTTTTAAGTCATTATGTGAAGATTATATATTCACTTCATTTATTTCAATATATTATTTAATAAAATAATAATGTTTTACAAGATTACGTTTCACACGCTACGTGTGACGCGGTTGCTAGTATATATTCAGATCGTATCAAGAATCCAAGATAAGATAGTCTTAATGGGGTTTATGACTTGGCGCGCATGGAAGAAACGTGGACGAAAAGTACCAATTTTTTTACAACTTATATATCATTAAAAAACTAAAAATATTAGTTTTACATTCTTGCAAGCTTGATCACACTTACTAGTATAGTATAATTAATTATTATTTGCATTCTTTTGATGAGCATTTATGATGCATGGTTTTCTTTCATCAGCATTTACTAGAGCTTTATAACCTGCAAGTCAAAGGTACAAGCTAGACTAAAAATCTGAAATTGAATTTGGAATGATTTTTTTTTTAATCAAAACTCAGCTTAAGTGTGGTTATGGAATCGAGCCAATTCAATTCGACTTGTTAAAATTTGAGTTAAACAGGCTCAATAAGGTAATCTTGTTGAGTTCAAAGTTTTATAGCATTTGCATATATATACGTGATGAGGGTAAAAAGTGAATCGTGCCGTTTCCCTCACCATCTCCAAGATCTCCTCCCTTTAGAGTCGTTCTTGGATTCATTTCTTAGCGGAAACCTGGGGACGGGGTGGGGCGGTTAGTGGTTTACCGGCCTGCCTATAGTCAGACCGGCGTTGCATTTAAGTGGAAATACCCGAAGGAAAGTAAGGTATTTAGAGAGTGGAAGTATGTTGAGAGTTTGTAGAAGTAGTAGTGTACCTTGGCTATATATAGACAAATGTGGGTGTGAGGTGTAGCTCCAAGTTGTCTGTCCTTTCGAAGGTGTCTGTACTTTCGAGGGTGTGGGCACTTTCGAGGGTATGAACGCTCGGTGGCTCTGAGGATACATATGTTTCGAAGGTGTCTGATGTCATGTCGACGGTGACTCTATATTTTGAGGCATATATACCCATATCAGTACGCATTGTGAACTAATCCGGTTAACGTTCTCTCACTGTATCAACACTATTAGTTTTATTTTCGTTTTACATTCGTATTCCAACACAATAAGAGTTTTCCCTTTTCCGTTGATCCAGAAATTTAAATTATATAGACGGGAGTACGCAATATTACTATATTATGATGGGAATGGTTAAGTCTTATCCCGGCCCTAACCATTTGTGGGTATTGATCTAGTTTGTAGTCTATTTGATTTGGTCCAGCACTCCAGTTGTTTAGGTGTCGTCGTGTATTGTTTTTACTCATATATATTGGTATGAATAAAATTTTTGCCTAATACTATTACTACTATGTTTCATGACTATATTTAATTTGAAAAAGTAATCTATCTTAGCCAATTTGACTAAAAAAATAATATTTGTATTTGTTCAATTCATGCATTGAACACGAATGGAGAGGGTTGGAGTTATAAGGTAGTGTAGTGGACGGGAGCCAGAGTGGTGGAGAGGTGTAAAGTTCAATCTTGACCGAGATATAAGGTGATTTAAATGTAGACGTACGTATAAGGTGGTGTAGATATTTGTATAGAAGTAGTCGTAATATTTGTCGTTTCAAAAATAAACTAATGGACAGCCGGACAGGGTTCTTGACCAAGCATTAATATTAATTAACATTGAAAAAGTTTACAAAATCGAACAGGTAATGTTACTAGTGGCTCACGAAGTGTCGTGTGAACCCGTTGAGCAAATTTGTAAATGTAGTACAAAGTGATAGGCAGTTGAGGTCCTTTTTAAAATTTCATGTCCAGCCAGACATAACTTGGATTTAGCTTTCTCCGGCTGTAGAACAAGATCTTCGTAGTTCCTCGATTCGTTTTGCTTAAGAATCAAGCTTAAGTAGTACTTGTAAATTTATGTACATTATTTATATTATGAATTAATTTTCCAAAAAAAAAAAAAAACTTGGATTTAGCTTTAAATTCTTAGATTTGGAATATGTGTAGGGAGGCACCGTGCCCAGCCAATATATGTTCACACGAATTTCCAACTCTTCTTGACTTCTTAATTCTTCGACTCGTGAACTTTTTGTCTGTAATTTGATTGCCAGGTCTTTAACATGTCCCTAATCTTCCAAAATACACTATCGATATATATGTGTCTTGCGTAAGTAGAGTCCAATTTGACAAGAACTTTTTTTTTCCAGGATCGAATCTAGTTAGTACAAATAGCAAACTACATTCGACTTCATTCCTTTTCAAAACTCTTTGATGCTTTCATACAAATTAGCAGATGTGTAAATTAACACGTATTGCTTGATGCAAACGTCTGAAATGGAATAATGCTATCAATTAAGTTTCAGTGCGTGCAACAAAATTAATTAATACTCCTCCGCTTGATCACCTACATCGTGAATTTATTATTGCATTGTGTTACAATAAGGAGAAAGAAAACATTAGGCATCATCGTTAAGTTTGAAGATAAATTAAATTTAAAATTACAAATCAAAAATTATATATGTGATGTGTGTATTCCCCGAGTTAGGAAGCTGTGAGTGACGGGTTGGACTTGAACTCTTTCTCTTAGCGCTCTTAGAGAGGTGGTTTGGTCTTGTGCCGTGGACTTAAAAAGCTTTATCGTGTTTTAGGCTAATTTTAGCGTTGGAGATACAAGTATTATTAATTTACTAGGAACGGCGTACGCGTGTAAAGCGTAATCTTGTAAAACATTATTATTTTATTAAATAATATATTGAAATAAATTGAGTGAATATATAATCTTCACATAATGACTTCAAACGTAATAAAAAAATAACTAATTGAGTAATTACACTTAATATAAATGGTGTGGTATAAATGTATATAGTTTTTGTAGTTATGCAATTAATAGTTTTGAATTGAACTATATTAGACATACGAAAAGTATTCTTCCGATGAGTTAAGAACCATCAGATACATCTCTAGACTTTGGAAACATTCAACTTCAAAATCTGCAATGCATCTTTTTCGCATGTTAATTGGTATTCTTCATCAGTTGAATATATTGTCAAGTGCTTCATATAAACATTCTAGTTTTCATAATATGATGTTTTTAGTTATTTTTATCGTATGATTTACGAATAATTTAAGGTCAAAATGACCATCGAAAAAGTCAACAAAATCAAGTATTACATTTATTATTGGACGGAGGAAGTATGTCTTTTTTTATAAGAACATATCATGGTTATTTTTAAAATTAAGTATAATATGTCATACAACTTTATGTTAAAAAATAAAAATTTAAGAAGAGAATAAATAAAAAAAAAAAATATTACGTCAATAAGATTCGAACCCAACACCTTTAACTAAAATAATGATACAAATAGTAGAGAAAAATCACGCCAACAAGATTCGAACCAAACACCTTCAATAAAAATAATAATAAAAATAATGGAGAAAATCACGCCACCAGGATTCGAACCCTACATCTTTTAATTAACTAATGACACATGTACGCACCAGATTGAAATTGGATAAGCAAGATGAACGGATTAAAATTGATTGATAGGTCAATCAATTTGATAAATCAACCGGTTTATTATATTGATAAATCAACCGGTTTATTATATTAAAAAATACTAGAAAACTTTGGCTGAGATTCCAACTACAAAAGTTAATTTCCACAAAAATTGGACCAGAAACTTGATGTGGATTTTATGGCCCCTTCACAAGAGTGATGATCCAAATCTGTTGACATCGGAGTGTTATAATATTGGTTCTAAGGATCCGTATTAGGTAAAATCAGGTTGAATAATTAACTTTGGAAAAGTATTGTACATAGAAAACAAGAGATAGTGTCCATTTGTGCTAGAGAGATACACTTTCTTACACAATGTATATTGGTATACATGACCGTGTACTTTGTTTTCGAAAAAGAAACCGTGAAAAAAGGCCCACAAGTCCAAATTTATGCACAAAGTCCACAAAAGTCGACCACGAGAGCGTCCAAAAACCCAACTGTGGTATTTATATCCCTCCCACACAAGAATGTCGCCCTAAACTCTAAAACCATTAAGTGCACTTCCGCGGTCATTCCAACGTTATAAAGAATTCATAATGCTAAAATGATGTGAAATTTTCAACCACTGCCACATGTACGGACTAGGAGGGGACAGAGAGAGTAATCGAAAATCAAGATTAATGATTTTGAATTTTGAATTTTTTACTTGTAACTTGTAAATAATGAGAAATATATTGTAAACCATGGTAGAGACTAGAGAGGTATTGAGGAGATTTCACCATGTGACACAGACCTACCATTATACTCCGGATTGAGAAAGAGGCCGAAGTTTATTTGGACCAGTTCGAACAAGAGCTAGACTGGCTTTGTGTTTGGGCCTCTGGAGTTTGTAAAGGACTTTATGATTTGGGCCTCAAGCAGTGGACTAAGTTTGTCATTTGGAAAAGGAATAATTTATAAGTTAGTGATAGTTTTAAAATATTTTATCAAATTAGTGTAACCTAAATAATTTCTTTACAAATTGGTGATATTTCTAATTCTAGTGTTAATAATGATAATTAAAATTCTTAAGTTATCTCTAATTAACCACATTATCTCATGTGTATCTTTTAATCAGACAAATATATATATCATAAAATATCAAGCATCATCACTCTCAATTAACTGTGTTTACTTGCATAATTTTGGTGATGCTTACGGTTATGCTAATAGTGATGCTTGTTTACAAATTGGGATGACAATAAAGACATAGAACGCTTGATTTGTAAGGATGTTTGGAATTAGAAAATGCCGATGCTTATCAATTTGTAAAGTTGCTTGGAATCAGAAGATGTCGATACTTGTACATTGTTAGAATGCTTGGAAATATGGTGATGCGTGGAATTAGAATATGTCAGTGCATATCAATTGTCAGGACTCAGATGCTTGGAAATTGGGTTGGATGCTTGGTGAATTGGGATAATTGTCGACATCCAAGATTTAAGGAGTATGATACAATTTTAAGTGTATTGTTAGGTAACATTTAAATTGTGGATGCATGTATATAAATCTAATAAATAAACTAAAAATTAGGAATATATTAGTATATATTAAATAAGTTACTTAAAATAGGTAAAGTTAATCTAGTCCTAACACATTTAGACATTAATTTATAGAAAATTTTCCATGTATCACTAATTTGATAAATATTATTAGGAACATTTAACCCTTTGAAAAACGTTAGTAAAATGGTGTAATTTGGAGAAAACGTTAGTAAAATGGTGTAATTTGGAGTTGGCAGTTAGCACCCATTACAAAATTTTGTACATAGGCGCTAACTGAATGAAACCCCGTAAGTTGCTTAGATGTTAGGAAGATGGTCGACGGAGATAGACAAGTGAAGTCTAGGATTTTGAAAGCTTAGGCATAAATGTCAAAGTTACACTTGTTAATGTCACCGTAATATACACTAATGAAAATACACAAATTACTTTGATATCAACAATTTGGGTCTGAGTTTCTAACATTATATCACTAGTAATATATCAAGAATTGACGGCTTCATTCGCTTGGTTTTGGAGAGGTTTGGTAGAATGTTTATGGTTTCACCTCTGGACATGCGTTGGTTATTCTCATCTCTGGCGATGCTAAGCTGATGGACAATCTTGGTGCTTCTTGGCCTACGATTTTGGTCCATTCATTTTACTGGTGTTCGGTTTGATAGAAGCTGAGTTTTGTTGGCTTTGTAGGTTGAGCATAGATTAGGTGTGGCTGGAGGAGGAAATGAGAGTTTTGTTTTCCTGTTTACGGGCCTTGTTTCGTTAGTCGATCACTTAATGATTCGTTGGTTGGGTGTAAGTTGGTTGTTCTTTGGTTGTATTTTCACGAGTATTACTTATACTCGAGTTATTAATAAAAAATTTAGCCGATTAAAAAAAAATTATATCACTAGTAATTTCAAAACTATTTGAGGTGTAAATTTAAGGGTCTAGGTTGTCATTTGCAGTGTAAATCCAATTTTACTTAACAGTTAACACGAAATTAGAAAGAAATGAATAGAGCTTTAAGTGTTAATAATCACACATTAACTAGTATTAGTTGTCACTCACAAAACTAATAGAAAATTAATTAATGACAAGAAGTTTAAGGAAAGAAAACGACACACAAATCTCAGCTGTCCGTCCACAAACATTTCCTTAAACATCGATTCACCTCACAAGTCACAAGCTAGTCACAACAAACTAGAAGCCCATTTGTTTCGGACATTTCAACCATCCATCTTCGAAATCTCCGAACTCTTGTCCAATATATAAACCACTCGTATAGGGACATAAATATTTGTCCTGAACAATATCAATCATACGGCCTTGTTATAGTGCATTGCGTCTTCTTCGTCTCATTAGCAATCTTTCTCTCTCGGTTCGGCAAAAGGAACGAATAAATAACCGAAAACCGGAGAGGAAAGGTTGATTTGCAAGAAGATGGGTGCCTGCGCTAGCGTTGCCAAGTCCATGAGAGCTGAGGCTACCGAGACTGCTCCCGCTCCCGAGCAGCCTAAGGAGGAGACACCCGTTGTGGCTGTGGAGGAGACTACCAAGGCGGTTGAGGTCCCTGATGTGGTGGTGGAAGACAAGAAGGTCCCTGACGATTGTGACAAGGATATCGTTGAGGTTAGTCACTCTCTCCGAATTTTTTTGAGAATAAATTGTGTTAATGTACAGGTGGAATGTTTTATAATTCAAACATACAATTCCAATTTTCAGATTAAAATCATGAATTGTGGATAATAACGTTTTGGTCTTAATTAATCACATAATATATCAATATCATATTGTCCGTGGTATTCTTTTCGATACCCGGGCACAAATCAAATGGACCTCACACATGAATGAAAATTGAACGAGCACTAGACCTAGCGGTTTTGTTGTATTAATCCATTTTATTTGGGAATTTTGTTGGCGTGAAGTACTAATTTGCCACTAACCTTAAAAGAAATGTGTAACGCTCGTTAAGAAAAATAAATCTATAAAAAAACTATCTAATTTTTAGGGTAATTTGCATCAAGATCCCCTGCTAGTTTCATCAATTACACATTGGCCCCTACTAGTTTAACAACTACGCATTACCGCCTGTTAGTGCAAATCAATTACATTTTAACCCACGACCTTGACTTTTAGCGAATTAAGGCCTGGAATGTACCATTTTGCCCTCATTTAAGTTTTAGTTTTCAAAAAAAACCAAACAACTTCAATTCTATTTTATTACATATTTGACTCTAAATTTTTCTATTTTACGAAATTGACTATAAATTATTTAAATTAACCCCCATTAGTTATATAAATCTCAAAATGTTCTTAAATATTATAACAAAATGATCCATACACAATTATTGATTCATATTTCACTCCATATTTTTTATAAAAGAAAAAAAAAACAAATTAAAAAAAAAATAAAATTAAATATACAGCTCCGATGAGTTGTTTGAAAGCTCCGATCGGAGCTGCCCAATGGGAAGCTCCGATTGGAGCTTTAAACACCTCCAATCGGAGCTTTTGACAGCTCCGATCGGAGCTGTTTGAAAGCTCCTCTCGGAGCTTTTGACAGCTCCGATCGAGCTGTTTGAAAGCTCCGATCGGAGCTTTTGACAGCTCCGATCGAGCTATTTGAAAGATCCGATCGGAGCTGCAGCTCCGGCGCCGAAAAAATTCCGGTGTCGGAGCTGGAGAAGAAGAGTTAAAATTTAAAAAAAGAAAAAGAAAATAATAAAAGTAAAAAGAAAATAAAATTAAAACATGAAAGGAAAAAGGAAAAAGAAAATAAAATAAGTTAAGGGAGTGTTTGGCTAGCCACATTTTCAGAAAATTTTAGACTTGGTCAACTCGATTGGGGTAAAACGTAATAGTTGAACTAGTAGGGGGGAAAATGAAATGAGGTGCACTAACAGGGGTTCATTCTGAAAATTTACCTAATTTTTATATGTTCGGTAGGGCGAAGCACCAAAGGAGGCTGCTAAAGAAGAGGAGCCGGCGACAGAGGCAAAGACCGAGGCTCCGGAGCCAGTCGTCGCTCCCAAAGAAGAGGAAAAATCTGAAGTTGCACCACCACCTGCCTCAGTGGAGGCCGAAGCTCCCAAGGAGGAGGAGAAGAAAACTGAAGTCGAAGAACAAAAGTGAAAAACAATGAATAATGAAGCTTATGATTTGCATTTGGGATGCTCGTTGTAGTATTAGGGATTATTAGTAGTCAATAGTTTGTGCTAGTATTATTCAATTTTGTCAACTGATTATGGATATTGTTTTCAGTACTTGGAATTTGGTTGTTGTTTCTTAATTAATTTGTGTCTTAGTTTCAAGGGTAGTAGTACCCTAAGCTTAAATAATATAATTTGTGTTTTATATTATTGATTTGAACCTACAAGTTTATTATACTTTTTGTTTATGCAATACTATTTATTATTATGTATATATATTTCAAATATCTAATTATTATAAACAATATAATAATTCTTAATTTATTTTGTTGGTAGTAGGTGATAGTTTGATTCGATTCAATGTAACTATTCGGTTACCGGCACTTCGTTTGTGGTGCCTATACGGACGGTCCAAGTTAGCGCAAGGACTTATAAGACCGAGATTATCGGTGTTGGTGGGTTACAAAGTAGGGGCTCACTATTCAGTGGGCCCCACCACCAACACCAATATAAAAAAAAATTATACATATGGGCGTACAATAATGTGCGCCCATATGTCCAACAGGCTGGTGGCATATATGGAAGGGGACACTTGTCCCCCTCATATTAGTTCTTTCTTTTTTTAATTTTCATTTATCTTTAAAATTATCTTTTTAGATTTTATAATTATCTTTTATATTATTTGATATTTTTATTATTTTAAATAAAAAAATATATATATTAAAATTCATAATTTTTTTCCATCTATAAATATAAACTAACTTCATTACATTTTACACACTTCTAAAAACTATATATTAAAATTCATTAATTTGTTTTCCTTTAATAATGGTTGTACTTTATTAATATAATAATGCTTAATTTGTTATTTCGAAAAATTAGAGAAATTTTCTAGATTAATACAGTAATTTTATAATAATATACAATTATTATATTATAATTATTAAATTATAATAAGAAAATAAAAACAGAAATAAATTGAATTGATTGAATGGTGGGAGGTCATGGATAAATGTGATTTTTGGTGTTGTGGTGGGTTGGTTGAAGGATGGGGTATGTATGAGAGAGAAATCAATTTTTTATTTTAAATTTGATAGTGGGGTGTGGTGGGTGGTGGCTGATATTTATGGTCTAAGTATAATGTGGTTGGGTTATTAAGTCCTACTAGAATCTATACTACTTATAAAATTAAAGAAAGTTTTTTTTTTTCTCACAAATGGTAGTTGTAAGACCAATTATTTGATTTTCCCATTTTACCCCACTAATCTAGAGAAAAACTACCACTACCACGTTTATATGTTTGACCTCATCTATTTTTTAACTGTTCATGTGCCATGCATGTTATTTTTGCAAAAATTCTAATACGTGAGAATGAGAATTTACGTGATATTAAATCAAACGCACGCGGCCCAAAATTGCTTGTAAAGATAAAAGTGAATGCTTATCAAACTATTACACATATATCATATTAAGTGTGATATGAATATCTATGACCTGGGAAGTAAATTTCTCATAAAGATGAATCTAGCAGAAATTGCTAATAGCCATATTGTAAATTACTAACTAATACACATTATACACACTGGGATTGTTTGATAGTGTTTTGTTGATATTTAATGTTTGGCTTTTACGAGAAATTAAACTAAACTGGGACATAGTGTTTTTTGATATTTAATGTTTGACTTTTACAAGAAACTAAACTATTAATTAATTAATTGTTGTTGCGCAAGCCAAAAAGACTTGAGGTTCTGTTTCATAAGTTTGAAAGGGAGCAAATTGTAACGTTCATACGTTCTGAGGAGTTTTTACCGCGCAAACTAGTGGTGGTTCATGGGAATGATATATAAGACTTTGGAAAAGACTAAATTCTAGAAAAGGTTCGGGACTATTATGTATACGGAATTCTATAGAATAGTAGGAAACTATTCATTGTAAATACTCGGTAAACTTGGTAGTTGTGGCAATAATGAGAAATGGTCTAGAAACCTTTCAAAACTTGTATATATAGGAGGTGAGGTGATGAGTATTATAATCGATAGAGTCTCATGTAAGCTAATTAAGAAACTAAAGAAACAAGATTGAACGATCAAGTTCAATATGGATTCATCTTCCACCACTATTGAGGGGTTTATTTTGTCCTTATATCTCTCTCACACGATAATGAATAGTAAAAAACAAGAAAGAAACTTGTGTGGGGTATCACTCCCTATTTATATTAGAACCAATTAGTTGCACATTTTATTATTTTAATAGGACAAATGATTAGACTATCTCCAACCATAATACTTAAAACTACATTTTTTATTCTTTCCTTCATAAGCTCATAAGACCCAAACCACCTTCATCTCCAACCATAAGACTCAACTATACATTTTTTATCCTTTCCTTTTCATTAATATTATTCTTTATTCCATTTCTTTATAAATAATTTACTATTTTATATTATTTTAAATTGTTAGTTAATTAAAATAACGTTAAAAAAATCTAAAAAAATTACATAATGTAGAAAAAATACAATACTTGATAATAAAAATTGCAATACTTGAAATTGAAAAATTACAATACTTGAAGTATAAACAAATACAATACTTGATAATAAAAATTGCAATACTTGAAATTGAAAATTACAATACTTGAAATTACAATATTCAAGTTGCGCTAGTGTGTTTGTCATTTTTTGAATTTGTTATGTCTTTTTATTGCAAGTGTATTTTTTATTGTTGAGTTGAACATTTTATTATATTATCATGGTGGTATTTTATATTTTATACAATGTACTGTATTAAATAATAAATCAATTTAAAGAAAAGATGAAAATAAAAATATAAATATGAAAAAGAAACAATATTTAAATTAATAGAAACAAAACTGAAATTAAAATAAAAGAAAATAGTTAGAAGAAAACAAACAAATAAAGTGAAAATAAAAAGAAAAAGAAAAAAGAATAAGATAATAATAAAATATTGTATAAGATGGGTCTTATGTGGGAAGACTGATCTTTTACATAAGATGATAAGATCCATTTTTTCACTCCTCCAACCATGAGTCTTATGAGGGTATTATGCATAAGACTCATGGTTGGAGATGGTCCTATTGGGATCTACACATGTCAATTCCATGTAATTCTAACGGATAAAATATGTCCAAGGCCTAGTGTGATTTTAGTTGACCACTCCTTATTAGGCTTACCACATTAACTGCTCGTAATTTGCCAGTTACAATATACGACATGTTAATACGAATGTCAAAAAACTAATAGTGAGTTCATTTGGAACTCAATCAAACAAAGTGAGAGCAATAGAGTTAGAAAGTCCTAGTGAGAACGTTGAGTATTGTGGTAATACATAAGCTTTATTGGCAAGATAGTTGTCTTGCTTTGCCGTTAACACATACTTATACGCTTTAGGGCAAGGTTGTCTTGTTAGGCTCATGGCGACCTAGTCCAGCACCGCACGGGTTCGAGTTATTTAGGTTGTTCAAGCTTCATCCCGTAAGGAAAAGCAATGCTAAACTAATGATAAATGTTTGACGATCAATTTGGTAGAGGATACTGCTGAAGCAACAATGCGGGTTGAAAAGTTCATAATCAGGAATCGTTTCAGGCTTGCAACATGACTTTCTTGTGAATCAGTATGATACTGATCATGTACCGATAGAAATCGTTGAAGCATGACTTTCTGGCGAATCATTGTGACATTGATGTCCTAACAGAAAAGAGAGTGATCATTAAAGCAAAAAAGAAAAATCTCTTGTGCACATAATTTTCATTAACTTCATGTTTCAATATGTAACAAAGTTATAAAACTGAAAGGTGAAGTACAAATAAAACTCAGGGCAAATTTTGCCAAGTTTGTGGTTTATTCCACGACAAGGACAAGATGAAAGTATACGTAGATAAAGAGCTTAGTCATATAAGTGTGGTGTTTAATCCATACTTAATCTGTGTAAATCAATATTGGTGAATTCTGCTAGAGGCAGGAATATAAGTGTGTTGTTGAATTTTCCTTAAACCGTGTAAACAAGTATTAGTGAATTCTTCATTATGTCAATAGTTTTGTTTGTATGAACATGTATGGTCGCACTATGCTAGCTACTGGATCTGTTGCTAATATTTTATATGAAGTGATAATTTTTCTAGAAGTATGATATCCCCCACTCTTCTCTTTAACCGTGAATGTAAAAGTGTTACAAAAAGAATGGGGTAAGCAAAACCCACACAGAGAGATAATTAAGGCACTTCATCAGCATATATCATTTCTTATGCCCTTTCAAAACACACATCAAGATTTAAGACTTCACATAAACTACAGTAGTTGAAATTCTCCTTTCACCGGCCAGTCACGATTTTAGTGAAATCAAAAGTCAGATCAAATACCTCAAACACGAGTGATCTTAATCCTAAAATAGATTAAGCTTCGGTCTTCACAAATAAATGATGAAGTTCATAGCGAAGAACAAACAAATTTGCATTTAGTTACTTTAACCTTATCAGTGTAGAAATAGATTTTTACATGTCTAATACGTAGTTTACTAGCAAGCTCTTAGTCTGATTCGAACAATGGGATCTCTTTGAAACACCTTGAATGCATTATTTAGGGTGTGTTTGCAACAATTTAATTTATCCAAATTATCACTTATTTTAAGGAGAAACAATTTTTTTTTGAGTTTTTGTATCCCTTACAGATTCTCTTAAGTTAAGCAGCCGGATAAGTTGGGTTATACCCCTTAAACAATTTCTCGTTAAATTAAGTTGAATTCTAATTGTTTTTGTAAAAACAAATTATGTTTGCAAACACTAATCCTATAACTTATCAAACTCTTTAAGTTTTTTACAAACACCTATTAAATTATCTAACAATCCAACTTTATTAACTCCTTCTTAATTTAAAACATTTATTTTAAGTTGAACATCGTAAACATCTGCTTAGATTACTATTAAACAAATCCATGTACTATCCCCGTCCCATTGTAATTTATCCACTTTGATTTTTTTCGGTAAACAGTTTTCAATTTTGACTCCCGATTATTCTTAAATTATAATGATAACGTATTTGACAATAACATATATTGAAATATAGAGTCTAATAATATAATTTTATTTAATATTTAATCATTATAATTTAAGAATAATTGGAAGTCAAATTTAAAAACTGCTGACTGAAAAAAGTCAAATTTGATACTTATATATTTTTTGGATTCTATACGTTTGCTTTTGGATCGGAGTTTTAGGAGGTTTATATAATGATTGTATTGTGTTGGTTTAGTGGCAGGACCTACAATAAAGTGGTGAGATAAAGATTTGTCAAAATAGAAACGTATAGAATCTAAAGAAACGGACAAAATGGAATACGTATAGAATAAAAAAACAGATGAGTAATTTCTACCAGGAGAGGCAGTTATATTTTCAAGTTGCAACTTGCAAGTTAATTTCAAAGGGTTAAATACATATAAGGGCAAAAAACAACAATTAATTGCATAAAAAGCCAACTTCAAACAACATATACAAAAGTGTCGCTACTTACTAAGCTTCCGGACCTCAAAATCTCGCTAAAGCGGATTTAATGAGAATTTTTGAAATCCACCAGCACAAATGGACCTCAAAATCTCGCTCAACTGGATTTAATAACAAATTTGACATCCGGAAGCTAGTTTCAGCCACTGAAACTAGCCGAAACTAGCTGAAACTAGCTAAAAATGTCTGAAACTAGCTAAAAAAGACTGAAACAAGTTGAAACTAACTGTTAATTTTATATTTTTCCTAAAATTAACCTTTAAAACTAGTTGTTAATTTTATAAAATGATTAAATTAACTCTACAAATTATTTATACTAAACTAAATAAATTAAAAAAATATGGAAACTATAATTACAAAAATATAATCATTATTTTTACTGAAAAAATATAGTTTGAGATTAGTTTCAACACATAAAAGCTAGTTTCAGAAGCTAGTTTCAGACAAAAAACTAGTTTCAGAAACTAGTTTCAAACAAAAACTAGTTTTATAAACTAGCTGAAACTAACTATTAATGCTAGTTTCAACATCATAAAATGTTAATTTCATTAGTTTCAACAACAAAAATGCTATTTTCGTTAGTTTCAGCATCATAAGTGCTAGTTCAGCAACAACAAAAATCTAGTTTGAGCAACAGAAATGCTAGTTTCATTAGTTTCAGCAACAAAAATGCTAGTTTCAACAACTAAATGCTAGTATCATTAGTTTAAGCATCATAAGTGCTAGTTTCAGCCACAAAAATGCTAGTTTCAGCAACACGAATGCTAATTTTATTTGTTTCAGCATCACAAGTGAACACAAAAAATGTTAGTTTCATTAGATTCAACAACAGAAATGCTAGTTTTGTTTCGGCAATAAAAATGCTAGTTTAATTAGTTTCTGTGTATAAATATTAATTAGTTAGAAAAAAATAGTTAAATATAATTAGTTAGTAATTAATTAACACTAATGGATGTCAAAAACACCATCAGAATCCATTTTAGCGAGAAAAACGGAGTATAACAAGCAATTGAGATCCAAATTGATTAGATTTAGGGCACCAAAAAATAGAATGATCTTTTTTGTAAGAGGTTTTTAGATTCTAGGTCACCAAAAAATAGAATGACCTTTTTTTAAAAGGTTTTTTAAGGTGGTTGTTTTAGTAATTAGGTGCTCTAGAGAGGTCCTTTATAATTTTCTAAATTTCAAAATGGGATTTTGTAAATTTTTTAAATGAGAAGATAAAATTCGTAAACTACGAACGAGAAATATAGAAATATATTACACCGGCGCAACGTAGCAACTCGAGGCACCAAAATCTCACAGCCGTACGCACCTGGCGCACGTTAAGTGGTTCAACCAGATCCAAAAAAAATACTCTTTTCTCTCTCCATAAATCGATTAATCAGTCCAGTCCAATTCCAATTACTTTTTCATCGTCTCCGCCGTTTCCCTTCGTACTCAGGTAATTCACTCCGATTCACTTCCTTGAAGCTCCAGATCTTATTCTACCTCCATTTCTATATTCAATCGTGTACCTCAATTCCTTTCGATAATTTTTCTGCAATTTTGATTGATTAGATTTGTTCGATTGCTGCTTTTCAGGTGTTTTAATCGATTGATCGCTTTTACAGCAACAATGTAAGTGTTAACCATTTTCGTTTTTCCTTTTCCAGAGCATCAATTTCGTTTTCCTGATATACTACTTAATACTACTTATTATGTATCGAATAATTATCATTTATTGTATTGTATTGATTAAAACGAAGCTAGGTTGGATGAGAGTTGTTTTTGCTCTAGGTTATTCATCTCTGTTTGAACTCTTTATAAGGAAAGTAGACTGTATTGTATGTCATTTCGTTGGAGGCCAAGTGAAATTGTTTATGTAGCTGGTGATTAAGGTACTCAGTATTCTGTAATCCGATGAATAGCGCGTATACAATTTGGGTTAAGATATGAATCATGATATTTGGGACTTAGAGATTTTGGTTGAGACACCTATGGTTGGTAAGCTGCCCATCAGAACACAAGAATCATGAACATTGCTGAATCCATAGTCTGTCTTGAATATACAAGATGGCATTTTATCTTAAAAATCTACATACTCTTGTACTAGTAAAAGGATTTGACATTTTGAGCGTGTGTAATTAGTTTGCGGAAGCAGACCCTCTGTATAAGAGTTTAGTTAACGGCAATCATGGCATGGCTAACATAATTCTTAACCTGTTTATTGGACTCCTTCAGGGCTGATGATGAGCCTGTAGATCCTAAGAGGGAACTTGAAGAATGTTGCAGGGCACCATGTACACGACCACTGAAAGAATATCAGGTAATTTCCACTTTAAACAATCAACGTCACAGTTCTTTTTGTTGTTGTTGTGGTGTATGTGTTAAGTATCTTGCATTCGGTCTGCGTCACCAATTTGTGTAGTTCTTGTTGAGTTCCTTGTTATGAGAAAGGATAAATAGTAGTTCTGCATACTGAAATCCAACCATCCAAGTAACACAAAAATACAAAGAAATTAATAAAAGCAGATTACTTTAAGAAACTGATATTGGTGCCTGTTTCCATACTTAAAAAAAAAAAAAAAAAAACGTTGTTACATTAATTGCATGCTTCCGTAGGATTTTGCATATATGAGGTCCAAACTGAGCCTCTGTTGTAGAGTAGTTTTTTCACCTTGAGTGGGCTGTTCTATAAAGGTGATTGTGTTCATATGTCACTTACTCATGGTCATCCCAAACAGTGCTTAGTAATCTTGAAATATATCTCAAGAGTTAAAAAAAAAAAAGGACATTCACAGGAAATAAAGAGGCTTGCTACAGCTTGGGCCAGATCCTGTATAGATTTTGTTCTATCATAGTCATCGTCCATGTAGAAACATAAGCAAATCTAGACTAGAGTCCAGAGCTATTGGAACTGTAGTTCTCTTATGGTACCCTATTCTGCACTTTCTACATATTGTTCACAAAGATTCCAAGTCCCCACTGATGTCGGGTCTGTGTCAAGTTTCTGTGCTAAAGGTGCATGGTATGCCACCACTCAAATCCTGTTTATAGGTCTTCTCTCGGTACTCAATCCTTTGAAGACCTGGTCCCTCTAGTTACCTCCATTTCCTTAACTTTTTGATTCATCGAATTCAAATCTTCTTCATACATAATATTGCTTTGCAATTCGTGACATAGTTTGTCACGTTGTTGTAAAGGGAGTCTGATATTTCCTCATCTGAGGTCCATCCTGAGCCTGTCTTCTTGAGTTGTAGCCTTGATTTGCGTAGGCTATTCTATAAAGGAGTTGCAGTCAGAAGAATTAACTCACTCACACTTTACGTCCTCAAGCAACAATGATTTGTAATATTGGAACTTATCCCAAGTGTGTATTGTGTATATGAACATGACTACATGAGCATCTGTGTCATATAAACGTTATGTCGTTTTATGGTGATTCTAATATGATCTTTTGTCATAGGCATGCACTAAAAGAATTGAAGGTGATGACTCTGGTCAGAAACACTGTACCGGACAATACTTTGATTATTGGCGATGTGTTGACAAATGTGTAAGCTTCACCATCCACTTTGAATCTACTTAACTGTGCTACCAATTCCATGAGCTATTCCACTCCAATCTTACATTATTGCCACTGTTTTATGCTCGCAGGCTGCCACTAGGTTATTCTCTCAGCTCAAATAACAGACCAACACATGACTGATATGATAGCCCTGGTTTATGCTCGTATACAGAACCAAGTGCTTCAGTTAAGACTCTTGCTACAAAGCTTATTACTGTATTTGCGGCCACTCCTTAGTTTCATATGACTTTGAGTTATGGAGATTTCTCGGATCAATAAAGTTAAAAATCCCAGAATAATTTTTATACTTTTTGCAATTTGTTGTTAACTTGTTATTTTCCCTTGTCCAGCGAAAGCTAATGAAGTCAGTTGGTTTGCGTTTTTAATTTGTACTTTCAGTTCTTGAAGTTATAGCTTAAACCCGTGCTTGCGAGAAGTTAACGATGTAATGTTAAATTAAAAACATGAACTTAATCAATGTTCATTTTATTGAATAAGTGATGCATGAACTTTAATAACCGAGCTTGTGTTCTAAAACATGATGCATATAGACTTGGAGTGTATTTTCCTATCTATCAATCTTCGTTTATATATCGAGAAAAGTGATGTAAGGACCTTAAAAATCGAGTCTCTGTGTCATTAAAACATGATGTATACTATACTTTAAATGATGTATGCTAGTAGTATAGTTTAAGTGTATTTTAAAATCCGTTTTAACGTATTTTGCTATATTGCGTCTCTCTAAAAAAAGTTAATTCATAAATAGATATATCACGGTAGTTTATATTGTCTACTCTAGGACTCTAGCAAATGCTGGTTTTTTTAGAAATTATTATTTATGGTGGAATTCTTGTCCGTATCCAATTGCTACAGAGAAACTAAAAAGATATAAGGGGATCTAAAGATTATTGAGCAGACAGATCAAACAGGACATGATGGTGAAATTCTACTTTTATATCTTGTGACTTGTGAGCCTATGTTCAGTTTCTGATTCGCCATGTTATTAGCTCCCCATAGAATTGCGGGAGATTATTCTCCAGAAGCTCTCTATTGGTGGAGTTCGGCTCAGAATAGTTTGTAAGACTTGGAACTGAATACTCCTACACCCCAGAGTTTCCTTGGTAAAACAACGCTTCACACAAGTAACTTTTAAAAGCTTGTCTGAATGTAGAACATACAGATTCAAGTTGCCTCTGATACGTGGACAGTGTCATTCTGTTCATGTTGTTGATCTACTCGGGCTGGCTGTTTTTAGCCTATCCGCCAGGCGTTGTTCCTGATGATTTTGAGGATTTTGACATGTTGACCCATATGGTACTTTTATTATGGAATCTGATAACTAGCACTGGCCAGAACTTCCTCCCGTGCTGTCATGGAAGTTGCAGAACAAAATTAGTCGAGATGAAGCATTTTCTGTGGGATATGTTGACATGGTAGTTGCTTTGCTCCTTCATAATCACCAAATCTTGATGTGTACTCCCTGGAAAAAACCATGGACTGCATTTCACGGCAAATTAGCTTAGGAGGCAATACTAATAATATCTCATTTTGCGATATATTGTTTAATGGAGGAGACCAGAAGCTGTATGCTCTGCTCTGTACATGAGCAAGCTTCATTCAAAAGAGCAACTGGCGAAACTCTGGTCAGGAAAGACTCAAGTTAGCTTAGAACATGAGCAAGCTTCATTCAAAAGAGCAACTGGCGAAACTCTGGTCAGGAAAGACTCAAGTTAGCTTAGAACATGAGCAAGCTTCATTCAAAAGAGCAACTGGCGAAACTCTGGTCAGGAAAGACTCAAGTTAGCTTAGAAGGCCTTCGTGTTGAACTGCAACCTATTTGTATGTGGGAAGAATTAAATTTTATATGGAGGCCTTTTTCTGAAACCTGAGCTTTTACGCTTGGTGGAGTCATCATCACTTGAGCAAAAAATTGTTTATTGTAGCTGCAAACTGTTATGATGGCGTAGTGATATTTTGTGTTCCTGAGAATGGGGATATACCAGAGATCTTGAGAAACATAAGGGAGGAGGAAGGCAAAATTCTTTGCAAACAATAGCCTGTTCTGGGTTCCAGTCATCATTCCAGGAGAGGAACACGAACATTACCGTGCGTGAAATCTATGATTTTTAGTGTTTTGATGTTTGAGAATATGATTTTTAGTGTTTTGATGTCCGAGAATATGGTTTTCGTGTTCCTCTCTTGGAATGATGACTGGAACCTGAAACAGACTATTGTTTGCAAAGAATTTTGCTTCCTCCTCCCTTATGCTTCTCAAGATCTCTGGTATTCCAAGGTGCGATACCACGTTATGAGATTCGGAGCGCAGTAGGTTATATTCGGAGCAAATTATTCACGCCTCGGTTGTTCGTTTGATTACTCAGTTGTTGAAACAGGGGACTAGAATTGCAAAAGCTCTGTTTTCCCAGTTAATTGTTGCGAGTATTAAAATCTTTATTAGAAATTAAACCGACCTTTTGAGCTGTCCATAGTAATTCAGAAACTCTTACTTGACTCTCAAACAAACTTGGGACGAAAGTAACAATATTATTTCATTACTAGGTAATAATCACTCTATAAAGGAAAAAATATATATACCGTTCATATAACCCTAATTAATCAAAGACAGCTCCAGGATTCCGAGCAAGAAGGAGAAGAGAAGAGAGGCACGAAGCGTACTTCTCCGATTTGGGGGCGTTGACGCCTCCCTGCCGTATTCAAATATGTCGTGGTTCGGTTTACACTATGACATCCTGGAGACAATATTCAAATTTCTCTGGGTAGGTGATCGAATTCGACCCAGGCTCGTCTGTAAGACGTGGAACAGTATCCTGACAGAAGCCTGCATCCCTGTCATGGCTCCTTGGAGGATATTACCCGTTGACCATGGTGATATTGAAGATTTCGTGAAGCTAGAAAATTTGATCGAACAGAGGATTTATCGATTGAAGCTGCCTAACGTGAGAGGGTTTAGTCATGGTTGTTGTTGCGGATCTTCTCGCGGTTGGCTGCTCTTATCACTGGGAACTTTTCTGGCTTTGTGGGACCCGATCACTGGTGCTGTCCAAGAACTCCCTCCCCCGTCACGCTCCCTTTCATCAGGTGAGATTCGTCGAGTTGAAGTATTCTCCCTGTGCCCTGTTGATTGCGTAGTTGCTGTGCTTTTCGGTGATAAAATCGCTGTGTGCACAAGAAAGGAGAATACATGGACTGAGTTCCATGGAAATTTGTTTAAGAAAATCCAATTCGTTGACATCTTGTTTCATACCGGAGACGGGAAGCTGTACGCATTGGCAATCGACAAGATTCTTTCAGAAGACGAACGATGGAGTTTCCTATCTGAAAAGAAAGAAATTCGATTGTCATGCTGCCATGTACAAGTCCAACCAGTCCTCATGCGAAACTATGACCTCCATGTTCCGTTCTCTTTAACAGCAGTGAAACTACTGCGACTGGTGGAGTCATCTGTTACGCAAAGTCTGCTAGTCGTTATCACGCTTGGAGGGCAGGAGACAACACAATTCGAGGTGTTTCGAGTGTGTACAAGAGGAGAACTGGAGAAGATTGGAAGCATAGGGGAAGAAGCCATATTCTTGGGGGCTCTTGGTTCGTTTTCGATTCCGAATTTTGAAGGGGTTGAACCAGATAGCATCTATTTTGCAACAGATGAAGTGTTTGGCTATTGTCCTATCATTAGTGTTCAAGAATATGGAGTTTTCTCTCTGCAACAGAAGAGGATTTTACATGCTAGTTCTGTTTATGTTGATGTGATTCGTCCTGTGAAGAGAGTAGGTTGGTTCATGCCTAGGTTTTTAATGATTTGATCACTTTAGTTGTAACGATAGGATTGTTTTCTTGATTGAGAAATTGTATGGGATAACTGGTCCGTGTAGCTTGAAACTTTTTGGTCTGAACATTTTTTAGTAATTTTTTTCGTTTGCCTTGTATTCGTTGGTTGATGTGAAGTTGAACACAAACTAGGTTTCTTACTATTTCAATTACCTTAATTTTTTAATTATTCACCTTATACCTTATTAATATCCATAAAATAAATGTATAGCCTATGTTAAACTCATTAATTCAAAATAAAGTCATAGTATAACATTAAAACATTATACTAATTCAAATAAAAAAGCAACGAAAAGTAAATATTTCATTAAACAAAAAACTTTAAACATTCACAACTCAAAACATTATAATGACCACCATCCTTTTATTTGAGTGTTTATATCTTTTTTTTATTTTTTTATTTACTATAATTCGAAAAAACCCAGGTCAAAACCCTACAGATTATAACCATTTAACCATTATAATTAAGCTTTGTTTATGAGCTTGATCAAGCTCAACAGAGCACAATCATCATTTACATAGCTCTGTAAATAATCATAGTTATGATATGATCTGTTTATGTGCTTTTCTCACCAAAACAAGGCTGCCATGTGTGTGTGATGATTTGGGGACAATGTGGCGTGATTTGGCAACTATTTTTATGACTGGACGGCGAACTAACACTGTATACGGCGAATTAGGCGACTTAAAGCGTTTATACGGCGAATTATACGAATTCGAGGACTGAATTCGCAAAATTCATTTGGAGAGGACCAAAATCGAGTAGGACTGAGACATAGGGGACCAAAAATGCAATTTACCCAATTGTACATTATATGGTTAGCCTACCTGATGTTTGATTTTGGGAAATTTCATTATGTATTAGGTTTAATTGCTGATGCGGCTGGTATTGAAAGACCGCATCAGCGAGTTGTTTGATGATCTTATCGGTAACATTCTGTCTCGTTTGATTACGAGGGTTGCTGTTGCTACATCTATACTCTTGAAAGATTGGAAGGATAAATGGCTCTGTATTTACGAGATTGACATTAATCTTTTTATCGACGCCCACTTGGTGATATACCAAACTTTGTTAACTGTGTCGAAAAACTATTCCAGCGTGGAATAAATGTTACTGAAATCTACTTCTGCTTTCGTAGCGATATTTTCAGTGGTAATTTGTCGGTATTGGCATCTTTAATCTCTGGATTTCTCAAGTACAAGTCTGAGATTTTGCTCATTGGTGATGATGCTTATAAAAGAGAAATAGTTGTACCTTGCAGGCTACTCAGTAGGGAAACACTTATAGAGAACTGGAGTTACAGTGTTCTTTCTTCAAAATTCCCTTCGAAAGTTGCTTTCCCAATCTCAAAACTCTGCGCCTGCGGGATCTTTTAATATCGAGAGAAGTCGATGCATCAAATGAGATTGATAATGCTATGGCACTGAAGTTCATTTTGCCTGTGTTAGAAACATTAGAAATTTTTTACTGTCAGTGGATAAGCGTGAAATTAGTTGAGATAGAAGCTCCTTCTTTGCGGACATTAGAGTCTAGGACTAGTGTTTACAGAAGTGGTGAAGTTAGAGACTATGAAATTAAAATATTTGGAGCCACCAGCCCGGTCAGATATGTTTGTGATGGTGACTTTCTTGATAACATTCAGTTTATTGGATCAAACCTTGTTTCTGCATCGCTTCAATGCAGTTATGATAATGGTCGATATGATACTGCTCCTTCAAACATGGAATTTTGGTTAAAGACCAATTGAAAGAAACCTTATCAACTGTCCTGGAATTGGATTTAGCAGACTATATTTTGTTGGTTAGTGCTTCTCCTGATCCTATAGTTTTAAATTATTGTTATTTTTTTTAATTCATTATGGATTTGAATGTATGGCAATTTAAAAAAGAATGCAACTATCTTTAAGTTCAATTATTTTGTTTTTTAAATAATTTGGTGCTTGTTCTTCAAGAACCTTGCCGAAGCTCTGATGGAATCAAAGCGTGAATGTCCTCTCCCAATCTTAGTTAAACTGGAAAGACTCTCCATAATCTGTGATAGTTATACTACAGAAATTCTTGATATTCTTCATGATGCACCATTTCTGAAGTCCCTTGTCATCAATGCGGTAAGTCAATGTACCTTAATTCCAGTATCCTTTTTTTTTTTTGAATCCTTTAAAACTATGTTTTCTGAAAGACTTGTCTCTGATTTCAGGGCTACATTTCTAAGGATGACCTTTTATCCTATGATTATGATGCAGTGGAGTCCTTACAGTTCTGCGTAAAGTCTACACTTGAGGAACTGAAACTTATTATGTATATAGATAGTGATGGTGAGGAAGTTGGTTTCAGGTCTGAATTTGGTTTTCTGAAAGTTTTGCTGCAAATGGCTGCGAAAGCTGAACTCAAAAGTTTCCAGTGCATAATGGAAGTGTCAAATCGGCGTTATAGTGATGAAGTGATGGAGCAGATATCTTCACTTCCCAGAGCTCCACCCCATTTTACCATTTGTACTATAAATGAGTGGAACAAACAAACAAAACACTTTACTTGCCGTGAGTCCTCTGGTTGGATGGAATATGTCTAGATGTTGATGGAGAGTGTTCTTGAGTTCTGCTACCGTGAGTCTGATTGAGTTTAGTAGAGTATTTTTCTTCTTTTGCAATGGTTTTGTAAAAATCTAGTTTTCATTGCTGTCTAGATATCAAAGCGATAGATGGACCAGACTTTATCTATGAATTGAAGTTTATATTTTTGTTGAAGTTTCCTTCCCATTTACTTATGTGTTTAATGTGGCGTATTTTCATTCCATGTCTATGAAATTGTGCAGTCATTTGGCTATTGTTTAATGTTTTAACAGTTAACTAGACAGGAAAAGGAAGTGACCGCTGCTTATGTTGTGAATAGCGATTGTCACCTAGGATGACTTCGAGATCTTAGATTAATGAACTCTTCGGAAAGAGCATATGAGTTCATTTGTAAAATGCTTGTTCATGTTATGTAGAAATGACTCGAGTTACTGAAAAAGGAAGCTAGAGTTGTGCTTTTCCTGGTAAAAAGTTTTGCTTTCGATTTAATCAGTTTTGCAAATGAGTCCATCAATTTGTTTTGTCTATACTTCAGCTCTTGCCACCTTTAATTATAAAACGAAAGCCAATCATGGAATTTCCACAATTCTAGGGACAAGTGGTGGAAAGGAAGCAAAGCATAGGGATGAAGCCATATTGGTTGTTGGGGGCTCTTGTTCGTGTAGCAGTAGCTTGAAAGTTTTGTTTTGAGCGTTTTCTTTTTTACCTTGAAATTCGGCCTATTTATTTGCCTCTGCTTCACCATATCTACACACGCTCAGGATGAACGCCTAGTGGTCCTGCCATTGATGTGAAGTTGAAGACAAATCATAATTAGAGTTTTTACAATTTCAATCATGAAAAACTAATTTAAATAAAATTTTAAATTAGTCACCTTATTATTATGTTATTTTATCTTCATCTAAATAGAAATGAGCTGAATAAAACTTGACTGGATCGAATGAATTTGAATATAACTGAATTGAATTGAAATTAATGAGTCCTAGGCCAAATTCTTACCAAACTACTTTATTTGGTCGAACAACTATATTCGGAAGAGATTAATGTGGGACCCACAAAGAAAAACTCAAATTATCCCCAAAACCATAGGAGACTTATTTTTTAGAAGGGGCCTTTTTTTAACTTATATGATGTGATCAGCATGTTGCATATCTTCCTCCAATATAACTTGAGGCATAACAACACTCGAGTCTTAATGACAAGCACATGCAGTTTAAAATTTTAATGACATATATATGTATGTTGCATTTCTTCCTTCAATAATACACTACACATATTAACAAGGTACAATTTTTGTTTTGGGAAATCCATCCAAAAGAATTTCAGAGTTCAGCTGAAAAAAGGTGCGCGAAAGTGTTGGTCTGTGCCTCTGTGGGGCCAACATATCACTACAGAGAGCAATATAGGAGTAACTGTGCCGACCCAAAGGGTCGAGACTTTGGTCGATTAGTGGCCGGGACGGCAGGACGTTACATATATAGTAATAAATATTTTAAATTTCAGTTATATTTTAACCCTTTAGTTAAGTAGATGCATCAAATGAGATTGCTAATGTCACGACACTGAAGTTCATTTTGGCTGTGTTAGAAACATTAGAAATTGCTTAGTGTCGGTGGATAAGTGTGAAATTAGTTGAGATAGAAGCTCCTTTGTGGAGGTTGGAGTCTTTGATCAGAAATTCCGAACGCCATGAAATTAGAGACTATGAAATTAAAATATTTGGAGCCACCAGCCCGGTCACATATGTTTATGTTTGTGATGGCGAATTTCTAGAAAACATTTAGTTTATTGGATCAGACCTTGTTTCTGCATCCCTTCAATGCAGTCATGATGATGATCAATACAATACACCCTTCAAACATGGGATTTTGGTTAAAGACTGATTGAGAGAATGCTTATTAACTGTCGTATAACTGGATTTAGCAAACTACATTTTATGGGTTAGTGCTTCTCCTGATCCTATAGTTTTGAATTATTTTTTTTGAGCCCTTTAATTATTTTGTTTTTTAATTAATTTGGTGCTTTGTTCTTCAAGATCTTTGCTGAAGCGCTCCGAAGGAATGAAAGCGTGGATGTCCTCCCCCAGTCTTAATTAAACTGGAACGACTCATCCTTAATTGTGATAGTTGTACTGACACAATTCTTGATATTCTCTTCATGATGCACCATTTCTGAAGTCTCTTGTAATCAAAGCGGTAAGTCACTGTACCATAAGTCCAGTATCCGTATTTTGATCCTTTAAAACTATGTTTTCTGAAAGACTTGTCTTTGATTTCAGGGCTACATTTCTGAGGATGACACTGAAACCTATTATTATGATGCAGTGGAGTCCTTACCCTCCTGTGTAATGTCTACACTTGAGGAAATGAAACTTACTATTTATTTATATAGATGGTGTTAGTGAGGACGTTGGTTTCAGGTCTGAATTTGGTTTTTTGAAAGTTTTGCTGGAAATGGCTGCGAAAGCTAAACTCAAAAGTTTCAACTGCATAGTAGAAGTGTTAAATCGGCGTTATAGTGATGAAGTGATGGAGCAGATATCTTCACTTCCCAGAACTCCACCCCATTTTACCATTTGTACTATAAATGAGTGGAACGGACAAACAAAACACTTTACTTGCCGTGAGTCCTCTGGTTGGATGGAATGTGTCTAGTTGTTGATGCAGAGTGTTCTTGAGTTCTGCTACTGTGAGTCTGTGATTGAGTTTAGCAGAGTATTTTTCTTATTTTGTTATGGTTTCGGCAAATCTTGTCTTCATTGCTGTTCAAATATCAAATGAAAGATGTTTCCGATTTTATCTATTAATCAAAGTTTATTGGAAAAAACTGATATAGTGCTGGGGCGAAAACTAAATTATAACGAAAGCCAAGGAGATTATGAAATTTAGACATTTCTATGGACATGTCACATGTGGTGGAAAGTAATCATAGTAGAGGGGATGAAGCCATATTCTTGGAGATCTTGTATTCTTGTTCAACACTCCATTCAACATCCTTTTTTTAAGGAGTCTGTGAGTGATTGACATGTATTACATAAATTTTATGTGTCAATCTCTTTTAGGGATTTCGATTCGTGTAGTTTGAAGCTTTTTGGTTTGGAAATTTCTTTTTCCTTGATATTCGTTGGTTGTTGTGAAGTTGAAGACAAATCAGAACTAGATTTTTTTCAATTTCAATCACTTTATATTTCAAATAACTAATTGAAATAAAATTTTAAATTAGTAACCTTATTATATTCAATAATAAGGTTCCTCCGGGTGGCAAGTTCCTCCGAGTGATGTGCACAAAATCAATTTTGATGCTTCTGCTCGTGCAGAAGATTCAGGTAGCAATTTGGGTTTTGTTATGCGGGACTGTTTTGGTCTTGTGGTGGCTTCGGCTCCAAGTTTCTGCATAATACTTTGTCACCTAAGGTTGTTGAGGCAAAAGCTGCACTTTGGTCTATTCAATATGCATTGCAAATGGGGTTGTCGAATATTCAGTTAGAGGGTGACTGCTTAGTTGTTATTTCTCAGTTGCAACAACGCACACATACTTTTTCTATAAATGGAGACATTTTGTAGGCTTACAATCACCACACACATTTCTATCGGTTTAGACATATCTCTCGTATATTTAATGAGTTTGCTCATTTAGTAGTTCATGATAGTTTTGTGAACCTAAATTTAATGTCGAGTTGATTCAATATATATGATTATTTTCACTATTAGAAAAAATAATAATCCAAACTTAGATTGGGAAAGCAAATACTCCTCCGTATATTTAAGAATTTTGAAAAGAAAATTTGATTTTAAGAATAATAATCATTTTACGCTATAAGCCAAGTTACAATTGAATTGGAGTAAAAATAGGATTTAAGGGTTTTGGGTTTTAAAACCACCACCATAGCCACCTCCCTTAACCACTCGATTGGAAAGACCACCACCGCCACCAATCCACCACCATCATGTGGTACCTCTGTGTCTTTTACCACAGATTGCTCGAGTACCGTAAACCGGAGTTCGAATCCCTCGCCGGAATGTTCGACAGTAGCTCCACCTCCACCCTACAATGGCGCCTCCCTGAGGGCTATCACCCTGATTCACCATTCCACTTGGTCACTCTTCCTTCCGAAACGTTGGCCCGAAGCATCGCCGCCAGAAGTGAGTACAGTATTAAACTAACTGCTTACTTTTCAACTGTTAGATTCATTCAACTGTTCTCAGATGAAATTGTGCATTTCTGCTATTTTGACTATTTATAGGTTTTCATTTCCATGTTAGGTTAAGATTATTGGGTGAATTTGAATTTGCTTGCCGAAGAATATATTAAGGTGGTGTTAATAATGTGATTCATGAGATGATAACGTGTTTAGCGAATTAGATCATATGGATCGTTGGTTGAATGGAATAAAAAGGCATGCGTGATATGTATTTTTAGATTAGCTAGTTGTAGACTGTAGTAGTCAGGCATTGGTGACAGTACTTACTTCGGTCGAACAGGCTGATTTAGCTGATTTTAAATGGAGCCTTAGATTTTTTATCTCTGCTGTGAGCTTGCTATAGGTTGAATTCTTACGACAATTGATATATCGTTGAATGGAATATAATTGGTTTTTCAATAAGCTAGTTGTACATTGTAGCAGCTTTACTAATGAGCCAGCTGAGAGATAGTAGTAGTTATCCATTCGAAACACTAGATCTACTCCATCTCTACTATGAGCTTCTTATAGGTTGAAATTCTTAGTTACATAGTACTAGCGCTAGTGTGTGAATTTGAGCATGAACTTAGTCGATTTTTTTTTTAGGATTAGCAAGTAGCTACATCAGGGTCAATGTAGTCTCTGTCTCTGGTATAAGTAGGGAAAGACAAGTGATGCTCTAGAAACCCTTTATCTTATGAATTCAGAATTCAGCCGCATGCTTTTATGTGATTAATATGACATGTGTTAGTAGAAATTAGTCAACTCACTTGTTTCTTTATTTTGTATTGCAGGTATTCTTGTGAAGGGGATATATGAAATATGGGGAGAAGGACGAGATTTTGAAGAACTGGAATGTGCTGTGAAGAATTATCCCGATGAAAGGAAGTTGCCATACTTATGTTCAGATAACACATTCAGAATTTCTGTTGAAAGCTTCGGCAAGGTTCTAAGCTCTCATGAACAGAATGACCGAATCCAGAAAATGGCATTCATTCCGTTTAAGGTATGATTCTGATATTACTTTACTTGGAATTTATTTGTTGTAATCTGAAATTATATGTGGGAATGCCTGAGCTAGTTGATATTCTTGAATGAAGCACTTTAATCATCTGAGTCGGCGTCTAGGCTGTAAAATCTTGTTTTATAGTCATGGTTGAAATTGTGAAATGTTTGTTTGTTCCTGTGGCTGTATACTTCAACATTATTGGTTCTCTGAAAGAACCTTGCCTGAACTTAGACTCATACTTCCTTATTTTTTTTAAAGAATATGTTGTCGTTGTTATCTTTTTGGTGGGTTTCATGAAAATTGTCATGTCTTTTATTGATTTTGGCATTGCATAATGGTCCCTAACACAGATATCTCTTTCAGGGGAGGGTTAACTTGCGGAAACCAGACCATAACTTCTTTCTTATGGATAATGATGTTTATGAGTCGAAGAGTAATGGGCTTCCACCTGTCGTTGAAAGGAGGATTTTTTTTGGTCGGGAGGTTGGGGTTTCTGATAGGAAGCTCCTCCAAACTTATCAGTTAAAGAGCCGAAAATATCTTGGTCCCACAGCCATGGATGCAGAAATGGCTTTTCTGATGGCAAATCAAGCACAGGTTAAAACTGGGAAACTTGTGTTTGATCCTTTTGTTGGTACTGGAAGCATTCTGATTGGGGCTGCTCATTTTGGAGCAATGACAATGGTTAGTGATTTGCAGTTTGTGATGAATTAATTCTTTGTATTTTTCCTGACTTTGATAAGAATGATTCAGGGTGCAGATATTGATATACGGGTAGTGCGTGATGGTCGTGGCCCTGATTGTAACGTCTGGAGTAATTTTAAACAGGTATTTAATTTGGGCTTCACCCGTTCAAGTTCTGTGAAAGTTTTAATTCTACAAAAGTTCAGCTATTTCACCACCTTTGATTAGTTTCATGGACAAGAGATTAAGTGGATATTGCTGCCTGTTAGATCGATACTTGAGAAAGTTGATAATAATTTATTCAGAATGTGATACTTGTATACCTTTCTAGATCACAAACACCATCATTCACTCACTTGCTACCTATCTGTTGATGATGTCCCTCTTGTCTATACTTTTAAGGTCTTAATATTTGTTTCTGCCCCATTACAGTATGGATTACCAATGCCGATATCTTTATTGCGGGCTGACAATAATCTTCCTCCCTGGCGATCTGGTTTAAAAGAGGTAATTTATACTACATTTCCTGGCGATCTGGTTTAAAAGAGGTAATTTGTACTGTACTACATTTCAGTGCATTTACACGGGGTAAAATGGCATGCTTAACTTCCAGAAACTATGTGTCAAGCATTTGCTCATTTTTTGTTGCTTTCTTGAAGATATTCGATGCCATCATATGCGATCCTCCTTACGGTGTCCGTGCGGGTGGTCGTAAGTCTGGTGGGCGAAAGCTTTTGAAAGGCGTAATCGATCCTTACACTGTTCCAGATGACAAGAGAACCGGCCACATACCATCTACAGCTCCTTACAGCTTAGTTGAATGTGTGCACGATTTGCTCGACCTGGCTGCTAAAATGCTGGTTATGGGTGGGCGTCTAGTCTACTTCTACCCAGTACTGAGAGATGATGATTCTCCGGATCCGACTTTCCCGGAACACCCCTGTTTCAAGCTGGTGGCCATTTGTGAGCAAATTCTGAGCTATAGATACAGTAGAGTGTTGCTAACTATGGTGAAAGTGGGTGCTTACACTGAAGAAGTGGAGTTAGCTGCTAAGATGAAGCATTTAGACTTCAGAGAAAACCACGTGAAGTGGTTAGAAGAAGGCAATTTGCATTCAGCTGTATTCAGTCCTGCTGATGATGGCAAAAGCGACAAGTTTAATAGTTGTAAGCCTAAGTACAGAGGCAAATATGTCTAGGTTATTATTTAGGAACTTATGACGTTAAAATATTTATGTTGTACTGCTATGTAGTAGTATCATATTGTGGGATACTTTTCCAAAAAAAAAAAACGTATTGTGGGATAGATAACATCATCATTAATGAACGTATTGTACTACGTATTTCTGTTATTCTATACTCAATTTGGCTGATATTATGCATTTATCTTTGCTGTAAAATGTATATATAGTACATGACACAGCGCCAGTGTGATACGTAGATAAATTGCACCTAAGATATTCTGTATATAATGGCATATGAGATATTAGGTTGATCATCCAATATCTTTGCATGGGTTGAAACTTTATATGATATTCGGGAGCTGTATGGGAGTTGTCATTTTTGTGGTCATGCTTACGCATCATTGGATATATGGCTAATCTAAAAGTCTACACAGTTGCAACATTATGTGTTATGAATGTGTGCTTGAATATCGGGGGTTAGCTAGGAATTGTAATGTTGTTGTCAATATTCATGAGTAAAAAGTAGTACTAGTACTAATATTTGCTTGCTCCTCAGTCATGAAAAAACCATGAAACTGGAGCTGGATTGTGACCTCATATAGAACAACAAGTTTGCTAACTTTCATGACCCTGAATACTTGGGAAGTTGGGAACTCTTTAAAACTTACTGAATGGTGAACAATAACCCTACTTAGTTAGTCCACTAGTTTTAATTGAGTGGCTTAATATATTTTTTTTCAATTTTCTGTCAAGGAGTGTTTGTGAGCATGTTTGTCAATGCTTTCTGCCGTGGAGGCATTTTGGGGATTCAGAGGAATAATAGACTACTATATGTAATGCTTATTGCTTAATTACTTTGATCTGCAATTTTTTCAGTTGAATTAAACTTGAAAAGAGACTTTTGGAACAAGTTCGCAATAACGATATTCTAATTACTGGTTGTGAAACCGGCAAGGGAAAGACAAGTAGACAACATGTAAGTTTGCGTTTTATCCACATCTTCTGTGTCTTAGATTAGGATGTAATAGATACTTTAACACAAGCTTCCATTTATTTGATCATATAATAAATCTGAATGTTAGTGGCCCTGGAGTATGGTAGAGGTGTGATTGAGGTACATTTTCTTAGTTATTCTTTGTGAAATAAATGTTGTTTTAGCCTTTGGTTTTATCTTCTAAAAATCATATAACCAAGAACCACTTATAATAGTGCAATTGGCTAGTTAAAATGCTCGTCACAGGGTAGTAGGTTTTTATCGTTTTAAGTATGGAGCTTTTCATGTCTGTTAGTTCCTGGTTTCATTTTGTACTAGCCTCTAGCAATAGGAGCTTGTTAAAGTTTTCTGGATAATGACATGCCTATGTACTTATTTGCATAGTCTTAGTACTGTTTCTCAAGACTTGTGACCTGTGTGAAGAAATAATAACTTGACAGAGTTACCCTCTGTCCCGATGGAGGCATCATTGGGATAACTCAACCTAAACGTGTTGCTGCTGTAACTGTCGCGAAAAGGGTTGCTGACGAATGTGGAGTTTCTATGGGTGATAAGGTTGGATAGTCCATCAGATTTGTGGATATGACTTGTAACTTTACAAATATCAAATACATGACAATTGACAGACGGCTTGTTATTAAGGTCTTGACCTGCCAGTCTTCTGTAGCCTGTAGAAAATTATGCCCCTTCATAATTTTTATAAGGGGGTATCTTGCAACTCATTTAAAGCTGGATTGCAGGCACCAAACTTGGCTCCACATCTTGTGAAATATTTGAAGTAACTGATTATGTTTGAATGTGGTTAACGGGAAGCATTACTGGACCCATATATCTCTCAAAATATTCAGTTATTATTACTGACGAGGCTCATGAGAGAAGACGTTTTGCTTGGTTAGTTGAATACAGTACAGAAGACAAGGTCTAAAGGGTTTAGGAACACAGTAGATACGGAGCCTGGGGAAGTTGAAAATGGCACACATTCGGGGAAAGAGAATAATAGTCTACAATATAGTAGCAAAAAGTTACCACCCCCACTGAAGTTTTTTCTGAGTACTTTGGTAGTGAAAGAGCTGTTCATATCCAGGACCAGGGGCAACAGCATCCGGTTGATATACTATATATATACTTGTCAATCTGAGGAAGATTATGTGGATTGGGTACAACCCACCAGAATTAAACATTTGGGCTTAAAAACCGGAACCGAACCGGACAGTTCTGAGGATAAGTTACGGGTGCCCGATTAATGGACCAAAATCCATGGTTTTCATTTCATCCTCAATCTCAGTCTCAGATCTGAATCTTGGGTTTCTCCATGGAGTTTCATCCACTCTTCCTCTCTTCCCTCCTCCTCTCTCCGTGGAGCAATCTCACCAAGTAAATTACACTGAGCCCTACCTACCTTCATTCATCATCCTCCACCTTCATACCGGAACTGGTGGCGGCGAGGGGGTAAGTGAAAGTGGCTGAGTGGGACCACGGCGGCGGGCAAAACGCTATACCTTACGTAATTAGATTGGAAATGATTACGTAATGGGTTCTGAAATTTTGGTATTATGCATACGGTAACTAAGACATCATATTCATTGGAGATTTGGAAGACTTCCAAAATTTGGAACAAAGCAAAAAAAAAAAAAAAAACAAATTTGAAAAAGTGGAAAAACCGGACCGGAACCAATCAGCTACATTAAAATGGATTTTGAATGGATTGGTTACGGTACCCATTGACAGGTTAGAATAATTTAGTTTCTGTACCTTCTCTGAAGTGCTTGTGCTTTAGAAGTTTTAAAAACTTTCAATCGTTCAATTCATGATGAAGGTTCATAACAGCGTAATTTAACCATTCCGGGTTCAATGACATACTTGATTCCAGGTATTGTCACTGATGTGTCCGCAATGTTGGTAGCTAATATTACCTGAAAGATTTAAGCACAACTTGTGTCGTATTGAATAAACACGCAAGGTGGTAAGTAATAAACAATCGCAGAACAAAGAGAAAAACTTCCACATACATTCATAGAATCAAAGCCATATATCCAATGTCTGTGTGTTAAGCATGACCAAAAAGACAAATATACAGGTCCGTATAACATTATATCTCAACCACACTCAAAAAAAAGAAAAAGTAATAATAATAATAATAATGAAAAAATAATAATAACAAATTTAAAAAAATAATCAACCCAAATATATTGGATGATCAAACTTATTAAAATTAATATAATAAGGCGGTTGATTTACCCAATTGATTGGTCTACCAATCAATTTTAACTCGTTGATCTTCCTTATTCAATTTCAATCTGGTGCGTACATGTGTCATTAGTTAATTAAATTAATTAAAGTAATATAATAAGTCAGTTGATTTACCCAATTGATTGACCTACCAATCAATTTTAATCCGTTGATCTTGCTTATCCAATTTCAATCTGGTGCGTACATGTGTCATTAGTTAATTAAAAGATGCAGGGTTCGAATCCTGTTGGCGTGATTTTTCTCCATTATTTTTATTATTATTTTAGTTGAAGGTGTTGGGTTCGAATCTTATTGACGTAATTTTTTTCTTTTTTATTTATTCTCTTCTTAAATTTTTATTTTTTAACATATGACGTATTATACTTAATTTTAAAAATAACCATGATATGTTCTTATAAAAAAAGACATACTTCCTCCGTCAAATAATAAATGCAACATTTGATTTTGTTGAATTTTTCGATGGTCATTTTGACCTTTAATTATTCTTAAATCATACGATAAAAATAACTAAAAACATCATATTATAAAACTAGAATGTTTATATGAAGCACTTGACAATATATTCAACTGATGAAGAATACCAATTAACATGCGAAAAAGATGCATCGCAGATTTTGAAGTTGAATGTTTTCAAAGTCTAGAGATGTATATGATGGTTCTTAACTCATCGGAATAATACTTTTCATATGTGTCTAATATAATTCAATTCAAAACTATTAATTGCATAACTACAAAAACTATATACATTTATAGCACACTATGTATATTAAGTTTAATTACTCAATTAGTTTTTTTTTATTACGTTTGAAGTCATTATGTGAAGATTATATATTCACTCCATTTATATCAATATATTATATTATGTAATAAAATAATAATGTTATACAAGATTGCGCTTCACACGCGTAGCGTGTGACGCGGTTCCTAGTATTTGATATGCCATTAAATACATAGTATATATCTTAGGTGCAATATATGTATCACACTGGCAGACCCTGTGTCATGTTCATAGAAGAGAAAACACAGAATTACAGAATGCCGAAGCCTTTTACCCTGAGTCTTGGAGTCTATAGGTACACTGTTCTACACTTCGAATCAACAATAGAGATGATGTTTTGGCCTGCCACAGATTTTGCATCACAAATCTGTTCCCATGCAACAGGTGCCTTCTTGGTGAAAGGTTAGCGAAGAGTGTACCTTGACTCCTTATTTGCGAAAATTAAGAGATTCGAATCTTGATTGTCATAAAGAGTTTGAAAATCTATTAGACAATATAAAGTGTTTCGAAATATTTGATCGCTCTGTTATGTGCAAATGCCTAATCCCTGATCATACACCAGATTTGTATCGTTTATTTTTGTGTCAAGCATTTGCTCATTTTTTATAGTTGCAACTTGCAAGCCTAAATACAGGGGCAAATATGTTTAGGAATTTATAATAACGTTAAAATATTTATGTTGTAGTACTGCTTGGCTGCTTGCTATGTGGTAACGTATTTGTGGAATAACCTATGTGATTAAAAACTGATTCAATCAAAGTAACGGTACCATAACAGCATCATTAATGAAGCGCTGTTGATTTAATAGAGATTTTACTTTATATATAGGAGTATAAATTGGTACAGAGGACATATATGTAGCAGTAGTTGTGATTAATTAACAAACAATGGCTGCGATGAAAGGTGCTAGTAAGTTAGTAGCAGTGCCAGTGATCTTCTTATTCGTGTTTACCACCTTAACTCCCTATCTGCGAAAATTAAGAGATTTAGGTCTTGATTGATTGTGATAACGGGTTTCAACATCTGAACAATAGGGAGTGCTGCAGAATATTAGTTGATGCTTACTGTGGAGTTAGATGCCCAGTGGAGTACCAGACACCCGAGTTGAATGCTTTTTTTCTACCATCGGTGCACAAAAAGTTAACTGCGTGTTTAGTTATCGTCAATTCGATGTTTTTTGTTACGAATAAACTACTTGCTATTATTACTTACTACTGCCTAAATTTATATATTTATCATGTAATGTAACGTTATAATAAGTTATCATAAAGTGTGTGGGTAAAACCCCAACAAAGTAGTATTATATTCATACTATGTATTAATTTATACATTAATATTACTTCTTTGTCATTCATTCAATGTTATAATCATAATAATATCGACCGTGCAGACAAGGTTCATGTTTATAGGCCAAAGTTTTTTATATTTTTCATATTTTATAATAAGGTAATTAAAATGAACAAATTCAAGAGTTAGCTAGGTTCAGAGTTTCTAAGATCAAAGATGTGTAAAGAAGGTGAAAGACCAAGCATATCGCACAATGGAATCAAGCATACACGACACTACAAATCTACAATTATTACCTAAATCTCCATACAAGCAAAACAGCTTTGTCAAATATATACGACTTGATTGATTAAATTAAACAAACAAGGCCATGTCAAACACTGAAACACAATCTTAATAATATCCTCACTCACTCTGTCACTCACAACTCCAAAATCATAAATAATTATAGTATTCAACATATGATTTAGCTAATTAATACGAAGTAATAGGTAATCAGCTCCAGTTGATCGGAAAAGGATCTTGGGCGATAACTTGAAAACGGCTTCTATCAAAGTACCAGTCTGCCACTGCTTGTTCCATTGTCTGCGCGCACAAATTAAAAATTAAATTGTACTTGGTAGAAGTACCTTGTTGTCCAACCGAAAGCTAAACCAACCCGCATATAAAAAGGAGACATGGCCCTTGTGCGAATGGATGAACATTCCCCTTGCAGAACCATCTTTTCCAGGCAAGGCTTTCGAAATGTTTTACCAAAATCTGAAAATTAAGAATCTGATTATGTAATTTATTTGATAGTATATTATACTACAGAATAACGTGCATACTTATTAGTGAGTATTAATTAAAAATGTATTTTTTTTTTTACCTTCTATAATTTTCATTTCTGTGGTGGTACAATTCAATTTGTCACGGTAGCATTCATCATACCAACTGTGACTGGGCATTACATGCCCCACCCGATTCATAAGCTTCGCGAGACCACATATAAAGTAACAAACAAAGAATTTAGTAATTGATCAACGGTAGAATACATTTAATTAATTAAAATCCATGAATTGAAAAGAGCCATTGAAAAATAAAGCAAATTTAATTAAATTAGGCACCTGAAAAGAATTAATCATGAATACCGGTGTTTTAATATCCCTGATGAAGTACTCCGGGAAGAAGCACTACACATATATACAATAGGTTATAATTAGATTATTACTCTACATAGACTCATGAAAATTCAAAACTTTTATTACTAGTACTACGAGTCTACGATACAATTATATTGACAATTAATCAATAATTAAAAATGCTTCCGACAGGATAACCTGTCATTAATTACCGGCCGTGATAATTATTTAATTTATTAATCATTTTAATTCTTAATTAAATGGTATTAATTAAATTAACAAAAATTATTTAATTACATTGCTTGCGCAATCCATTCCTTGCTCCATAAGATCTTCAATCACAGCTCTGAATATTCTGCCACCCCTGTTATAAAGCCCGGACTTCTGGAATAATTAAAAAAAGAAAGAAAGACCAATTAAACATGTACGTACCTAAATTATTGAAATTGAAACAATGAAAATTAACACTTACTGGAGTGCGCTCTTTAGTGTCCGTTAGATAACCCCCGAAATCACAATATCGGACGTAAATCTTGTTCCAATTGTAAAATTCTGCATTAAATTAATTAATTTAGATGATGATTAATATAGAAAATAAATGTACTAGTAAATTCGAAGAAAAGAAATTGACCTGGGTTAATTGTGGAATCAGGGCTTTGAATACCAGCATATTGTTTTTTTGATGTCGGAAGAGTAAGTTCGATTATTGTAGCAGAAATCCTCATTGTAGCACCAGCCACCACCCTCAAGATGGACCATCCAGTCGAAACCCCATCTCCATGGCCCCTGTCAATTTGGTTGGTAGCTTGGAATGCTACCATTTAGACACACTGCAGGCAGGCAGGCAGGCAGAATGTTAGCTAGTAGTAAATGGTAAAGCATAATAAATTAGAAAATGGGAGATAATTACTACTAGTAAATAATAATAATGCATGGTAAATTAATTAACATACATGCGCCTTTTTCTGTGGCGTTCTTCACATATGTGAAGGGAGGAGCCGGAGGGTAATTTTGAGATAGGGCGGTTAATGTAGTGAAAAGAATCACAGCCAGAATAAAAGTAGTACTAGTATTATCGGTATGAAAGTAAAAGGAGTACTCCATCATGGAATTAAACTCAATAAGCATATACTACAGTGTGTGTATATTAGCCAAATAAAGTATTGATTAATTAATTGATCGCAAGGCTCATGAACCACCAACCACACTTTGCACTCTGTTAGGTAATTTTGTAGTACCAGTAGTAAATGAATAAAAACTACTCCACTGATAAACTTTGGAAATAAGACTTGTTACTTGTTTCCTCAGGCCTAAATTTATCAAAGGACATGTTAATTTGTTTATTTCACATCCCTACCTATGTCCTTGATTTGGAGGTTGTTTTCTCAACTTTTATGTTGAGATTGAGATTAATTCATTTGTCTTTTAGTTACTACGCGCTTCCTTCCGTTTATAATATTAAAAAAAAAATGTGATTTTAAAATTTTCACTATTTAAAAATTACAGTATTTGTCATTGTGCATTTTTCATTTAAAACTATTGTAACGCTAACACCAATAATTTGTCACCTATTATTACCATTTACCATCGTTCAATAGATTGCATTTTGGTTGCAATTTAGAGTATTATGCTAGATAGCTAGCCAAATGTAGGAAAACGTATGTTCCCAATATATGCTTTTTCTTGATACTTTTTTATTAAAGGAAATGAAAGTAGTAGTAACATCAATAATGGAGGAGTAAATTCATTGTTCAAAATGGCACTACTAGTAGCTAGCTAGCTTCCATGGTTCACAAATCACAATCATGCAAAAAAAAAATCATAAGCAAGCTATGGGGCATGTCTAAAGAGTTTCCAATTACGGTAACAAACATGGAATTAAACTTTATGGAAAAGAAAGAGATAAATGGCTTTATACCAAGCGCTTGGATTTTACTGTCAAGATTTGGTCAATTGAGTGGTTTTAATTTTAAAGAAAGTTGTCTAAATTCTAATACACACAAAATCACACTAAAGATGATATTTATTTGCACTGTGTGATTCGATGGTGGAAAATTGGAAATATACCAAAATGCATACCCGTTTCACATGGCAATATAGTTCCCTCTAAAGTCTAAACATATACTCCCTCTATGTTATCTCATAAATTTCTAGTTTGATTTTTTTTTCGGTCAACAACTTTCAACTTTAACTCTCGATTACTAAAAAATGAACAGTAACTTGGATTGATTACATGAATAAACTCAATTACTACCCTACCCGAACAAAAACCTGCAATTCCTCTTTAAAATTGAAACGATCAAAGGGCAAATCTCCCCCTGTCAATTGTACCTCAACACATCCATATTAAGGGTTAAGGCATATATATCAGCTAACTTCATACAACAGCATTTACACCTCCCTAAAAACCGTTAGAGAAAACTTGAGATGTTTCAACTAGTATAAGCAGTAAAACGTCATCTCATCTATTTTTGAAAAGTGGGGAGTGAATTTGCTGTAGTTTAGATCATCTGCATATATATGAAGATCAGCAGCTTGTTGGGCCAATTCCACAACCATCGCCTCGTCAAAGAATTTATTGATGCTTACATTCCCTGAAAGCTGGCCCAAATTTTGTAGTTAATGAATGAATGATGTACATAAATATGTTCCACTGAATGGAAACCACCAGGATGTATGTAATGACAGTAATGTATACTAGTCATTCTTGTGTCACTAAGAAGGAAATGAAACAATGGTATAGTAGGACGATTCCATTATAAGATGGCCCTCTGGCATGTTTCTTTTTAATGGAATTCTTAATTTATTATGCTTGAAGAAGAATGAAACAATTACATGCTTTCAAGTTCAACTAGGATCATACCTTACGATCAGGGAATAATGTGTCTCAAACCAAAGATACATCCTAATGTTAAATTCCAACAACTTCAAACCATCAGATGCAACCAAAAACTTAAAATAATAGGAATCACATTAAGCTTTCTCTAACATGATTCAATTTAACCTGCTTAGTAGGGCCAAATGCCCAAATAGATCGTGCAGCAAGCAGATCCCGGTCATATATATCTGCAGGTTTGGAATCCAAATAAGAAAGTTAGCTTAGACTGTACTTGCAATAAAATGAAAGCATAACTAAACAACTCGAAAAAATTAAACATAGTAGGTACCTTAATTCATTTCCACCTCTGAATTGAATAGAGGTCTTTCATAATGGAATCAAGGTACAATTAATTCTCCAGTGCCTAAAATTGTATGCTCTCCGGATTCTTCTACTTTGGTAATTGCTAATGGGTAGCTAGCTTTTACTTATTTTTCTAACACCTTCCACCATTTTCGGCAGTTCACTAGCTAGGATTCAAAGGCTCAGTGGCGGTTGCACCCGAAGAGTATTAAACTGAAGAGGTCTGAATATATATATATACCTCATCATCCTTATATTTCAAATTGCAGACCAACTTAGCTGTGAAGACGGACGCTCTCTCAGATCGCCGAATTAGCCATGAGTCGAGTCGAGTCGCGCAGAAGAAATCGTGTATTTCTCACGACTTTGGCTTGTGAATATGTAAAATACGACTGTAATTAGCTTAACTTAATTATTGAGTCATTAGGCGGTTAACAAAGAGAAGAGGGAAAATCTTTGTATAAATAGGCAATTACGCAGTTTTAGCTTTGAGTCTGTATTTTCAATTTCAATAAACTGCATTTTATTTAGCTTGTTGCCTTCTCTCTCAATCCATGGCGATTCTCGTTTCCAGCTCATCTTCCATGGAATTTTACATATACCTAACAAGGCTAACACTTTGGTTCATTCTCCTCCTAAAAAGATTATCACCGATTAACATTGTATCATTTTTTGAATTTTCGAAAATGCTTTCATCAACTGTGTATATGGGAAGGAATAAGGATGTTTCATTCCAATTTATGAATTTATGGTTCTTTTTTCTTTTCTTTTGAAAATTAAATTCTGCATGGCTGAGAAAGAAACCTGAAGCCATTGAATGTTGCATGCATGAAAGTTGAAACCTTATGATCAGCACATTTTACAATCAAACTAATCAGTGTGTCTGTTCATATGGCTTCGTGAACAAACCAAACTTAATTTATTGCACAGAAAATGAAAACACAGAGGAAACATAATAATAAAAACACAAACACATCTTGACAATCACATCTCCAAACCACTAGAACTGACCAACTTGGTGAGACCAAATGTTATCCCCATAGCCAACAACCCTCCCACCACCACCCTACCACAAGACCTTGCCACCTTCGTTCCGCCAAGCACAGCCCCGACCACACCAAATACCACCAATGCTACGGTGGTTGCAGCAACCACCACACCCAACCTAACCTCGTACTCACTTATAAAAGCAGCTGCAAGCAATGGCACAATCGCTCCTAAAGAGAATGCAAGCGCTGATGCCAAGGCAGCCTGATAAGGATTCGCCAGCTTTTCCTTGTCCACATTCTCTTCGTGATTTCCAGACATTCGGTCTCTTTTGATCTGAGCTAGTTCAATGTCTAACTGTGAATAAACTGAAACAAACTCCCCAATCGCCATGCTACAAGCACCGGCGAATAGGCCAGCGAAGCCAGTTAGTATCATGGCCTTGGCATCGTCTTTCACAGCTCCGATTCCCATCATTAGTGATGCAATGGACACTAATCCGTCGTTTGCTCCCAGAACAGCAGCACGGAGCCACTGTGCTCTCTGTGAGTAGTCGAAGTCCTCTTCCACTTCAGGTTCCACATTGCCGTTGCACACTGCATTGTTTGGGATTGTGATTTGGAAGTGGTTTGGAGTAGCCATGTTCAGTGAGAGAGATATTTCTGGGGATGACTGTTGCTGGTGAAGTAGAGAGTTATATTTTAACTTGGTGAGAGCAATGTTTGAAGCAACATGGGTATTTATAGAACACATACGCCAAAAGTTGATTCTAGTGCATGAGTAGGTGGTGCAAATTGAAAAATAGAGTCTGCAGACCACAAGCCATGATGATTTTTTTTAATGTATACCATAAATTAGGTCCAAAATCTTAGCAACCAGATTCATCGTAGCATGCCATTAAAAAAATTCCAAGTGGAATTCGCGGATTAAGGTCCGGGAATGAGAGGAACCAACAGGACGACCAAGGAAACAAGGTCAGGTCAATGTATACGTAACGTAAACATATGCACACGGGACATGGGGCATACATATAGGAAAACATGTTAAGAAACGCCTTAGGAAAACCGAGAAGACGGTATGTACCATGACATATTCCCAGCTAGCACATTTCAAAGCAAGACTATGGAAAGGAACAAGTGAAAATGCATAATTTGTCAGGAAAGCACTTGCTGGGAAAAAGGAGGTAAGGTGGGATAAAATATAGGAAGGAGTGTGTTCACCACACATCAGTGGGATATATATGGCATTAGATTATGTGCAGAAGTGTGTTTTCCACACATATCCCACAAGCTACTAATAAAAACAGATAAGAGTACTGCATAACAAAGCAGATTGCTTTAGATATCTTGACTTTACTTCTAATATTTAATGTCTCCACTTTGACATGGAATAGTCTTGCAAAGTGAATTAGGTCAGAAATGTACGATGATACATGATTTAACCATAATTTTGGATACATAATGTGTTGATTATAACACTTTAAGAGTTAAGAGTAAGAAGACTGATAATCTATTCTAATAATTGGAATTCATCTAAGCTCAAGTAACACATACCTGCACCAGTGTAATACTGTCAAAAACTGTTGAGTCCCTTGGTTTCTCCTTCCTTATTTTTCTCCCTCTACTTTCAGTTAAGAGTATCCACAGTATCCTCACTACAAGAAGTAAATATCAGTTAAAGAATCCATAACAGATCAGAAAAGAGAAGTGATATTTCAAAGCATCAATTATGAGCAGCTAAGTGCTTTCTCTGAGTGCTCTGTCTCAAAGCCTTCTCACATTCCATTTCCAGAATTTGGGTCTATACGACACGCACCAGCATGCTGTCAAAAGACATAATGAAGTAGAAAGTTGACAATTGGTAAACAAGGATGCAGACATAGTTGAAGAGAGAATCATCCATTGTTTTTCTTCTTTCCTTTTGTTTAATTATTAATATTGGCGAAAAATTAGACGCTAGGTGTGACACAGATCCAAACATCAAGAGTTAAAGGCTCCAGATCATTAAGGTCAGTGTCAAGAAGTAACCGCAGACCCTATCAGGGTTCTATAATTACTACTAATATGCATGCCACTCGTGCAACCAATTATCTTACAAGCTTCAATATGGCAATCCACTTTCAGCGCAACAGAAAGAAAAAAGAAGAGCACACCAGATCATTCTGCCCAGAAAACCTCCTACTGCAAAATTATACCTGAGAAGATTACCAACTAAAATCCTATTGCACGTACAGGTCAAGGGTGCAAGGTTTTTCAGGAAACTCATAAGAGGTCAGAGACTTCCTTGGTTGCTTTCAACAAATTTATCAGAACCCAGGGGCCTGCAGGATGCATGCTCCACCTTATGCAAGGTGGTCAAATGGTGCATTACGAAGTGTTTTACACATCATCAAAGGCCCTTAGGATATAAAGTGCATTAGCATAGAGAACAGGGACAGAAAGGAAAACTAAATGTGGATATTCCTAACACTGCCTGTGTGGAATTATCTTTAAAGTTATTACGAGTCAAGTATCCTTTTTCCTCTTTTAAGTTGTCTGCCATGTCAATCTTAAACAACTTTCTATGATTCTTCTGGTTTGAAAAAAGAAAGAAAGGAGAATCTAAGGTTACTCAGGACAAGAAATGTACATGAAAGTGTATGTATTCATCACCATGCATACAGATCTAACCATAATGTGAGCACCCCTGATCATTTAAACAGGTTGGATACCGACAAGCCTAAGGTACATCAATGACACAAGAAACCAGCATTATGATACGACACGGAAAAGCCTTATATAATCGCAGAGCATACTGATTACAACAGGAAACAGTACTCCATACAACAGGAAATGATATTTGTTCTTTCTGAGATGTTTACAACTTCTGATAGCTACTGAAGGTTCTCAAATGCAGCCAACAACCTTTCCTGCCCTCAACTTCCAAAACTTTATCATCTGCGAAGGAGAAAAGGAATATATTAAGGGACATAAATGATAACTTACATACTGGACAAAAGTTTTTAATAAATAACGAAAAGAAGTTGAGTTAAAATGTTTAACCGTTAGAATTGTGTAGATTAGGGGATTGCGCCTAACACGAGTGGGCAGTGGTATGGTTATTCTTGTATTAAAGGTAAGGAAATCAAGGAATACACCTAACATTTGAGTGGGTGGTGGTAATATTTAAGGTATGTCTAACCTTTACACCGCATAATAAAAATCCCGCAAAATGGATACAGAGCTAAGAAACTAAAACATCTACAACCCCGTTGAATGAACGAAATAATCCGCCAAGGCGGTCTAGCATCTTAAAGTAGAAACCAAGCAAATGTGCACGTATACCAGACAAACACATGGGGACATCAGTTCCTACATTTCAACCAACAAAGATAAGTCTAGAATTCTAGACTATTGGAATATTAGGAACACGCATGAGAACAATAGTCCATAGATAATGTGACAACTCAACGAATTTATTATGTCCATTATCCATGCTATTCGCAATGCTGCACAAGTAATTCTAGAATGGGAGCACAACCATTTAGTCTCATTTGCTTCCATACTTTTTTTTTTTTTTTTTTTTTTTTGAGAAAAATTTGCTTCCATACTTTACCATTTGAGTACTACCACAATTTTTTTACATATTAGTTTCACGAATTACCATTTGCTCTCACTTTTGGATTGATTGGTACCAGAAAAGAACTACTTAGATCAACATTAACACGGATTAATCAGGTACCAGAAACCATGGCATTCTTCATGTTGCAAACCTTTACTCTCTGGAAATCATAAGAGGATAACAACTAACAACCACATATTACCACTTCAAGGAAAGAAAATCACGAAAGAACACGGCAAGAATTGGCAGCTATATGAAGAAGTACAGGATCAATTTTTTAATATCAACCTATATACATATTGGTGCAACTAATCGGCCACAGGTACTAGTTTAAGTCGCTAATAATACTAAACAAGTGGAAAAAGATAACATCAAAGAAAATAACTGCAGTTCATTGATCAATGCTAAAAAGGAGGCCTGAACCAGACAGAAGAACTTTGACTTACCTTTTCAATTTGGCACGAAAAACAACAAGGGAGTCAACTGCAAGATGACATGGTCCTAGATTCTGCCGTGTGATGCCCAACTAATCCAGAAGAAGAAGCCCCATTTTCATGTTGAATGGAATGAGAATGCAGCTTAGTTTCAGAATTTGACCCAGATTTAGAGCCCTTCACCCTCTTAACATATTTAATACAGTATCGGTGGTCAAGACCTACATCCCTGTTCTCATTTGACAATCTTAAATCATGATCGGACTTCAAGGAAGAATCAGTCCCGGAGTTATTTAAAGCAGATTCAGAGGTCTGTTTTTCACACTGATCGTGATCAGAACACAGACTGTGGTATGACTTGGCCGTACCTACCCTCTTGGAGTACTTCAGGTAATAGCGGTCCTGATTGGAGTTGGAACAGCCATTTGGTGAAATCTGCTCAGCTTCATACTTGACCAAATAACTTGCCCTGTGCATTTCACGATCTTGGTGAAGATGCTCAGGATTACAGGTCACTCCTTGGTCAGAACAAACGTGACATTCTCCAGGAACACATACCATACCATTTGCTTCGCCCTTGCGCCTAAACTTACTGCGCTTGTAAATAGTCAGCTTTCGGCCAAATCTATCTACATCAATACAAGAACTCCTTTGTTCAGGATTAACACAAACTAAATCCTCTGAGATGCATTGATCAGTATCCATACCAAACCCACTCTCATTGGCATCAACACAGAGTAAGGGGTCTGACACATCAATTGAACAATTCTTCCCGGTACCACCTGAATGTGTTTCCAACTTCTCTTCTTGTTGGATAGAACTAGATCCGACGACCATAAGGTCTACATCATCGACTTTCCATACCTTCCTCTTTTTGTCACGCTTATAAGTCAATACCCTCGTAAGTCCATGAACATCACTGCTTGACCCATTCTCCTCAACCCTATCATTCTCCACGCCAGAAGAAATGATCTTCTCACCGCTACCTTTTCTCCAGGTGGACCTCTTATACGTAATACCGCCCCAGTTCCTAACTTTCCAAACCCTCAAATCACTCGGATCCAAACAGAACTCTTTCCTCGAAATTTTCAGCGAACAGTTAAAAATCCTACGAAACTGAGCAGCTAACTCTGCGTCATCAGCAACCCCAACCGCATTACTCGAACTAGAGCTCCCACCCTTCTCCCCATCCCTCCGTTTCTTCGCTTTACTCGCCAAAATCAACGCACCATTTGCCAAATACACCGCTTTCTTCGCAGCCATAACCTTCCTCAGCTCTTGCTCCTTAGCCTTCGCCGCCATCTTCACCTTCTTCTCCACCTGAAACTTGGCATTCTTCAAGACCTTCTCCAATCCATCACTATCTTCCCCAGCCCCACACTTACTCTCACTCCTCCTACGACCCCCACTAATCGAACTTTTCAGCGAATCCGGAACCCAACAATCCAAACAAGTCCTAAACTCACCCACTCCAGCCCCCACATAACACCAAGGCGCACAACTACCATAATCCCTCACACAATCCTTATGAATCCTACGCTCACACGAGCCACATGTAACAACTTTGCCATCATCATTTTCGGTGTTACCGAAGCAGTAAGTGCAAGTTTGGCCAGAGGATACCTTTTTGCGGCATTTCCTGCAAAGGAGGACGATGCGCCAGAAGCTTTTGAGAGGCCGCAGCCTATCCTTGGGGTTCGTGTGGTTGACGTGGCTGTTGCAGCAGTGGCAATCGGATAGATTCGGCTGGTCGCGGGTGGTTCGCTTGTCGTGCGGCGGAGTAGCTGGCGTTGACGAAGAGGAGGCGGAATTGGGCGGAGTAGTGGACTGGACGATGAGATTGGGGCTCTGATCAGCTGGCAGAAGCGATGGAGAAGGTGCCATTGATGAGGGTTTGGAATTCTATGGAAGGGTTTCAGTTTCTGGAGCTTGGAATTTGGGGAAAACCGATTTGGTTAGGGTTTCTATGTCATCATGGTACCGTCAAAGTTGTTGAAACGTACTATTCGTCAGCCACAATGTACAATTACCACTTTGGATCTTTTCTTGCTTTCATTTTACAGGATAGATTTCTTCTTTAATCCTGATACTTTGCTCCTTTTCTACTTGAGTCCTTTACTTTATTTTCTTCTTGTCATCACGTTCAAGTCCCTAACTTCTAAGTATTTTTTTTCAAGCGGTTAAAATTTTCATTAATTAAAAGAAGACCATAATAAATGCTCGGGACATTACAAGAAAACGAAAAAATGTTTCCTTCCCAACATTGGGAGGAAAACCAAAACCAACAAGGGCTAAACAACTAAACTTCCCTCACCAAACAAACAAAGTCTACAACATTCTAGACCTCAACAACAACCAAACACCGAGGGGAATAGAGCTCAAAGGCCAAAGTGGACCACAAAGCTCAAACCATGGGGAGATTTTTACATCCAACTAACTTCCCAACACCGGGAGAAAAACCAAAACCAACAAGGGCTAAACAACTAAACTTCCTTCACCAAACAAACAAAGTCTACAACATTCTAGACCTCAACAACAACCAAACACCGAAGGGAATAGAGCTCAAAGGCCAAAGTGGACCACAAAGCTCAAAAAACCATGGGGAGATTTTTACATCCAACTAACTTCTAAGTATTTCAATTTTTAGTATACGTGTATAGCGTCTCTATATAGTGTTTGGTCGGCAAAACGATTCGATTAAAATCACATAATGTGGTGATTAATCAAGTTGAGCCTAAGCTTTAAAACAATGAAACCCTTTCGGTGGATCTAGTATCTCGAGTTTGTTACTAGTTAATTCAAGGGAAGAAAACCACCAGTAAGGCCCATGTTTGAGAGCTTAATTAAAAATTACAGTATTCGGTTCAGATTTGTTTAAATGTATGTTTGGTAAAACAAATTTGTAAGGTGACTGATGGCCAAGTGAATTAAAGCTGATAAGGTGACGGGTAGTAATTGATCAATCATTTTATGTTTGAATAACCTACATAAAGTAACTTCTCAAATGAGTTACCTTATTTACATTCAACAAATAGACTTATTGTGATCAAACCGTTAAATAAAGTCAAATCACCTTCTTAATTATAAGGTGACGCCAAATAAACTTATGTTTTTTCTCGTATAAAAATTTAAACTGAATTTATTTATAATATTAAAACAAATAAGCATACTTTAAGTGAATTAATTTAAATGGCATATTTAGTGAATCTTAATTGAACTAAATACAGAAAAGCGTAACTTTGGCTGTAATTTATATTTAAATAAATTCAGCTCAATTTAATTTAAACTTTAAAGTATAATTTTTCAATTGAATCCTGAATCTAATTCGGAACAGTGTTGACCAGGTCAAAAGAACCAAGTAAACCCGATTTCGAATCTCTTTTTACACACTAGACCTCCCCTAATGATCTCACTCTCACACTATAACAACAGTGGATTCCATATGTGGACTCGATGTTATAGTGAGAGAGAATAAAATGATAGCGGCATCTAGTGTATAAGAAACTGGTCCGAATCCGGGGTTGGGAGGTAGTAGTAGCATTTAAAATTAGGAATCAAAACTTTTAAATTGCAGGTGCATGCAAGCGAATGTAAGTTGACACATAGCCATTTCCTACTTCATTGCTGGCATTTCTTGTATGGTGGAGAACGATGCTGACAGCCATTTTAATTACCACCATAGTAGTCTATCTTTTGGATTTACGTGCATGTCCTCATTCTGATCAAAACCAATTAATTTCACAATTAAGAGATATTATGCGGTTTTGGGTATAGTCGGTTCGAGCTCTCCAAGTATCCAATTTCAAAGCTTTTCTACTCTTCGACTGTTATTTGTTACGTGGGAATTGTTACTTCATCAATTTCCACAAGATTAAGATATTGTATATCATTCGATATTTATCGATGGTAAATTTGTTGCGTACCCTTCTCTGTTATCTACTGGGTTCCACAATTTAAGATTGAAAAAACAAACTCAGTTGATCCGGTTGGGTCAAGTATATATGTTTCACATCGAGTCTAATCCACGAATCAATGTAGCAGTTTTATGGGTCATATTTGGTCTTATTATACCAGGCCAAAATGAGTTTAAGCTTAAACTATTCTACTGGAAATGTAATACGGGGTGAATACGTGTATTTATGTTGTGTCATTTGGTTACAGTTAAATACGTGAAGTGCTTAATATCTTGCAATAGTTAATTAGCACAAGATAGAAGCTACGCACATTATCTAGAAAAGCATGGATTTTTTTTAAATTTATAGTTAATGCACAACTTACAACTCAAATTTGGTGCTTAAATAATTCCACATTTCTATTATCGTCATGTTTATCTCATCAGGGACAAGTAAATTTTAGTGCCTGAAATGAAAAACATAAAACAGCATTTATGTTAACAATTTATTTTGTGGGTACAAGTCCAAGATTCTTTTTTTACATAACACGGTGAAAACGAAAGGTCTAGTCACGAGCTTACTTGAGTGAAATGGTCTTTTTAAATATTTTCGATAAAGTGGTAAATTGTAATGGTCTTTTTAAGAATTAGAAGTATTTCACCATCTTAGGCGTGTCATGGATATGAAGTTGGTGTTTCTATACGCAATTTGAATTCGTAATTTACTGTTAAAATTTGAAGAAAAAAAAAGTTAGAAAGTTTGATTTCTAAGAGAGGGAATAGTTTATACCATTTATATATTTAACAAATATACTACTCCCTTTGTCCCCATAAGATATGCCATGTTTTACTTTCGTGCAGGTATTTGATCACAAATTCATCATCCTACGTAAAACATTTATCCTTTACTTCCATTCTTTTGAGGATAAATAGTGCGGCCTACATTCTCTATTGGATAGTATTATACCATAATAACCATATAAATATAATCCAATTAACACTTACTACATTCTTTTTCACCTCACACTTTTTAGTTTTTACCATTTATTAAGCCTTATATAAAACCCAAATCCCATCCACGAGATCAATCAACCACCTCACCTGTAAACTTGAGCTTTTCCACAATTTGTTTCCACTCATACATATTACACTTGAACCTCACAAGAATTTTTTGTTCCTCTAAATAATGGTACTGATCATCAATGGCTATTTCATCACATTAGTCCTTTTCCTCATTATCATCTTCTTCAATTCTTGCACCATTTCTACACTAGGCCAGCTCCAGGTCCGATTCTACTCTGCCACGTGCCCCAGCGCCGAAGCCATAGTTCACAATATTGTCACTGAAGCCATTGCTTCTAATCAAAATGTTGCCCCCATCTTGCTCAGGCTCCATTTCCACGACTGCTTCGTCCAGGTTATAAACTCTTCCGTAAACCAGGTCTATTATATCTCGTAAATTATTACTCTCTAGAAAAATAAAGAAAATCACAATAAATACGTACCTTTTTAAAAATCTTGGCAGGGTTGTGACGGGTCGATTTTGATAGATACCGGATCAAGTTCGGACGAGAAACGAGCCGGTGGGCACCAGGGCGTGCAAGGATTTGATGTTGTTGATAGAGTGAAGGAACAACTGGAAGCAGTTTGTCCCGGAACGGTGTCTTGTGCTGACATTGTTGCTTTGGCTGCACGAGATGCTATTGTCATGGTAACAAATTCGCTCTGATCGAATTCATGTTTTGTTATACTGTACAACACATTAATGAACTACCGGACAAAGATTTTCTAATGAAAATAAAGTCAATGATGATGTAACGTGTTGTTATCCGTGTTACATTGTACAACACATTTAACGGATGTGACGAATCTTGGTTAGGCAAGAGGGCCGTTCTACGAGGTGGAAACGGGAAGAAGAGATGGACTGGTGTCGAATCAAGAATTGGCCGCGAACATGCCGGAAGTTGGAGATAACGTTCAGACACTCAAGGCCAAGTTTTTCGAGAAGGGTCTATCGGAAAAGGATCTTGTTGTTCTCAGTGGTAAGTACCAAGTATGACATAACAAAAAAAAATTCTTCATATTTTTCTTACATTTCTCTGTTTCTGTATATATTTCTCTGTTTCTGTATATGTTGTGTCATTGAAAAAGCTAAGCAGAGGACACCTGCACGAACTCACGAGAAAGCATGCAGATTCTGTGGGTGGTTTTAGTCGGTACCTAGGCATGTAAAGTAATGGCCACCGAACCAGCCCCATCACAAGTATTTTCTCCCTTTTAATTTTTTTATAGAAAATTTATTTTACGGGTTTTTTGGCGGTTTAGTCCCACGTATTATTTGAACCATTTGAACCAGTGACCAAGAGGATATGCAATTATGCACCCGCATTGCGAGTTTCCGAATTCAAGACATAAAAAGTTCATTTTCTCACGACTAGAGTTTTTTAAAGATTGTAAACTCACACTCGCTACTCTTTGGTGCGTACCGGGTAAAATGTAACAATAGCAAGTTGCTTACAACTGTAGCCTAAATGCCTAATGCACATGCACCCTTTATACTGTCCAGTGTATAAATCTGCTAATTAAGCATATTACTGTCCAGTTAGTACATATGCTAACAACTCTCCTTTTCTTGGTTTTCAGCGGCACACACAATAGGCACAACAGCTTGCTTCTTCATGACGCAAAGGCTATACAACTTCCCGGCAAGGGGCGGCTTCGACCCCTCCATAAACCCAGTGTTCCTCCCAGAACTGAAGGCCACGTGCCCAAAAAATGGAGACATAAACATTCGATTGCCAATGGACCGTGGCAGCGGGCGAACGTTCGACAACGGGATCCTGCAAAATATCAGGAATGGCTTTGCTGTTCTCCAATCAGATGCTACACTCTACCAAGACGATGCTACAAGAAGAGTAATAGACTCTTATTTTGGGATGTTTAACCCTTTCTTTGGGCCATCATTTGAGGCCGATTTTGCTACTTCTATGATCAGAATGGGGCGTATTGGTGTCTTGACTGGATCACAAGGCACCATAAGGCGTGTTTGTTCCGCTTTTAATTGATGAAAGAAAGATGATTTATGTAATTGTTTTGTTTGATCATGAGCTGATATATGTACCTGAGCAAATAGTGAAATGACCAGATATAAACCAGAAGTAGTTCCACAGACAAGGAACAACTAGCATGCAATATATCAGACATTAACTTGAAAACAATTTCAACTAGCACTGGCATCTCAATTCTAGGCAAAATGAACATTACAACAAGAGTTTTGGTTTTCTGAAGTGAAAGTTGACGGTCCTTTTAAAGAGAAAAGTCAAACTTCTGAAACAACAAAAGTAAATTAATCGTCTTGCCCTGTTTCTTACCAGATCTACTACTCGAAGAAGAAGAAAAAAAAAAAAAAAAAAAGCTCCCCAACAAAGACTCAACCACAAAGTGTCAAGGACTAACAACTAGCACAGTAGCACCGAGTACCTAAGATAACAAAAGCACATAGAAAAGCATTTGGAAGATTTAAGAAAGTTGTTGTAAAGCCAAAAAGGCTTCAGAATTGTGCACTGCTAATATGATCCGGTGTACATTTTCGTGAAAGAAACATTCTACGATAATTGAGTTCAGGAGCATACAAGATAATCAAGTACTAGTAAATAGTGTAGCTAAATATCTGGATTCATGATTCTTACCAGTTCTTTGGAGTTGATATGTCCTTCACAGCCATAAAGGCATAAACAAGTATGAGTAAAATATTCAGAAGAGTTCTAGGCACTTATATATCATCATTACCAGAAGGCCCAGAACACTGTTCACTGTGGATTACGAGAGAGCTTTCGTCTCATCTTGGGTACCAAAAGCAGTCTTCACAATAATATCCTCGCGGAATTCCTCATTCAGATACGGAGCAACAAATCTTGCTCTTGGTTGTAAGTACAGAAAGTGTTCCAAGTGATGGCCATTTTTTTATTAGACCCCTATTCTCCAGAACCTTTAACACATGCACCCGTGGTTTATACTGCTTTTCAACACTACACATAAGTGACTGGGGGTTGTTAACAATACAAGACATGTTGTACTTGCCAGTTTCGAGCAGAACCTCTTTTACTTCCTTTATCTTCGACACTGATACAGTTAACACCACAGGTGACCTCCGGAACACTCTCAAAATGTCATCTTCTGAAAATCCCAAGTCCATAAATGTCCTCAACTTGAGCTCCCATGACTCAACACTCATCCTACTAACAGCCCAAATAGCATAAAGAAATGCTTTTGAAGTCCTGTCAACACCTAAATTATTAACTTTATCAACACATCTCCTCATATTCTTTGGGCTTAGCGAGAAGAAAATAGGATTGGTATATACAAAGCCAGTAATCTGCTCATTCAGTACACCACAACTCTTGAGGAATGCAATATTTGGCAACATAGTCTTCTCTAGATCTACATAATATAAGTTCCCAGTGCTGCCAACTTTCTTTAAGAGATCAATAACATTGTCATTTGATCCCAATACGCGTTTTAACACAGACAGTGAGTGAATGATCCTATCTACTCCATAATGCAGAATAATGAAATTATTAATTATGAGAAGCTACCTCAGCCACCTCAGTTGCAGAAAATCCAAATTCCTGGAGAGCCCTGAATTTTGTTTCGATGATCCTCTCAGGACACGAAGCTAGCACGTTAGGATAACGGCTAACGATTCTCTCCAATTGGGTGTCGGAGAAGCCGAATTCTTTGAGGTGAGAAAGAAGCAAATCGGAATTTAGAGGGTTTCTAATACGAGCTGAAACAGAGGAAACTTTGGAAGCTGATTCTGGAGAAAAGTTGTAGTATTTATCAATAAAGAATTGAGGAGTAGTAACAACAATGCTGGTTGAAGGGGTTGGTTTTTTCAACCTTTCTGTAGAGGTGGAGCTAGAGAAATAAAGTAGGTGCTGTGAAAATGAAGAATGGGCATAACAGGAATTATTATCTGGAAACAGGTACCAGCTGCCTATTGAAGAAGAAGAAGAAGAAAAAGAAGAACTACTTACGGAAACATATCTGTGAACACCACAACTTTTAGCAGCAATTCTACGTGCAATCGAAGCAACACCCATCTAAGATAGATTTCAAAGAAAACTTTGAATGAATAAATAAATGCAGAATCAATTAGAAATCTACAATGCTGCCAACAGAATTATTCAATTGAAAGCTGCAATTAACAAAATGCTATGAATGTAATTGAATTGAAAGATGGTAGTAATATTTTACCTGAGAACTTTTGATGAAGAGCAGCACACCAAAGTCGTGTCTTGCTATGGAGAAGTCACCCTAGCTTTCAATTCCACTCTCAAGTCAAACTGATAGACACATCATTGTGGCAAATTTTATACTTTGTTTAATTGCAGAAGCGTCCCTGAATTTTCTGTAACATTTTATTTCATAAAAGGCTGACATGTCCTTTCTTTTTTCAGTCCACCAGCGACCTCCAAAAATGGTGTATGCTGCTTCGATGCGACAGCCGACAAGCACACGATACTCTTTGATAAAAGGCGAGAGAATTGTTCGCTATTGGAATCTGAGATTTGTATCGAAGTATCGAACTCACATCAATGAGATGAATTGTTGTATATTTATGAAAACAAAAGCCTTTCAACTTTTGAACCATTTTTTCATATAGCATTATGTAAACCATATTGACTTCGATTACATGGAGTATATGCGAGGCAAAGATACAAGCAGTATCGATTGAGGAAGCCATAAATCTTGAATGAGTAGCACAAATGGACTTTTCTTAGGAACCTGAAGAGTGTTGGTACTTGGTACTCGGTAGAATGTAATAATGTTGAAAAATAATGATGATTGATGCCATATTATGTAAATAACATCCCAACCTCATATGTATATGTATTTGTAGTTTTATTTGATTGTGTGTACGTGTGGAGACTTTAATGCAGGAAGTGATACAAGAATATCGGTGTACAAACAGTACATAAAGTGATTTGTTCTGCTCCGATTGCTATATAGAGTTGATTATATGATATGTGATATATGCATGATTTGGTTAGAGTTTAAATGAAATATTCATTTGATTGCATCTTTTGTTTCTAGTATTTCTATACCAATTTGAATACTACATTTTTGTTCCCGGTCTATATAATTTGTATACCTACTCACTTGAATTCTGGAAATTTCTACCATCAGGTTTCATCGTTCTGTACCGAATATGAGGTACTAGTTCGCGTGTTTAGACTTCAGAGTTTAAAATACTAGAAATACAACCAAATTGCTCTTACAAGCTCTATCTGTTAAAGAAATTATATGATTTATAGAAAATCACAACCAACCAAGCACCAGTGGTCTAGTGGTAGAATAGTACCCTGCCACGGTACAGACCCGGGTTCGATTCCCGGCTGGTGCATCTTTTTTATGGTCATCAAAAAAATTCTGTGGTCGACGACTTTGCAGAATTGGAGAAATGTTTTGTCTGTGTGAGCCGCCAGGGCGAGAAATGCTTAGCACGCGTTACTTGGTTGATTTATCAGAGTTTGTGGATATTGGGTATCATGGAAAGACTTTGGTTGGGTTAGTTGAGATCATAATGTAGTTGTATAGTAGTACTATAGTTTTGAGTGTAGCATTTGGTGTAGGTGTAGCTATTTGGGGCTTATTATTGTTCAGCTCAGGTATATGCAACATATCTGCTCCGTAGTTATGAATCTCAGAGGGGAGAAACATTTCTACTATAGACTTTAGTTATCTTTTATGCAATATAAGGCAATTGCAGAACAAGATAGCAGCCTATACATATAGTTGAGATCATAATGTAGTTGTATAGTAGTACTATAGTTTTGAGTGTAGCATTTGGTGTAGGTGTAGCTATTTGGGGCTTATTATTGTTCAGCTCAGGTATATGCAACATATCTGCTCCGTAGCTATGAATCTCAGAGGGGAGAAACATTTCTACTATAGACTTTAGTTATCTTTTATGCAATATAAGGCAATTGCAGAACAAGATAGCAGCCTATACATATACTTTTGCAGTTCTGCTCTTTTTTTTTTTTCATGATATTCACTTCGTTTGTTGAATTTATCCAACTTTCTGTCTTTGAGCTTTGAATCAAACTCAAACTGCAACCTGCAAACTTTCAACAACAGAATCCTGCAAAACCAAGGCCGTGTTGTTTTAGAGCTTGTGAGGCCTAAACTCCCAGGTGTTATGTTCTTCGGGATTCTAGAACCGTTTGGGGCGAGAAAGAAAGCAATACCATTTCGGTACATCAGGGCTTATTATACGAGTTAATGATTTAACAAGAAATTGTCGTAAAATCAGTGATGTTACGTCGTTATCGCCGCTCGGCCAATGCTACTTAGATTTTGTTGGTTCCGTGTGAAAAGAATAACGTTGTTAGACGTGTAAGCTGATGTCGCGGTCGGAATGGAAGTGAGTGAGTGAAGTTGAAATGTAAAGGATTAACACAAGGGATCAGAGGATCATCAGCATCACTTGAAGGTGATAATTATCATGCAGGTCAAAAGAAGCCATGGCTACTGTTGGTTTAGTCCACATTATATCTCAGAAGTCAGAATTAACAGAACAAATGAATCTCAATTCCACCATAAAAAGGACAATCCTCTATTCCTCTGTGCTGTGTATAATCCCACCAGATCGAAGAGAGAATGCTAACAGAAATAGTTTTGCAATCTGCAAATTATATATATATATTGTACATATACATAAAATTGGAACAGCCTTACCAGAAATTAACCTCCTAAAGACATGTACTCCTGAATTGCTAAATGATAATGATTGACAATATCCAATAAGAAATGAAAACCAATATATTGATCATAAGACAATCATTAAGTTCTAAAGATGCATAAACAATGGTGACGATGCAGAGAGGTCCTATGACTCCCTAATGTAATCTATATGACGACTATGAACTCCTTAACATCCACTAAACATTGGTTTATGACCAAAACGGCAAGGAAATGAAAGCAGTTCGAACAAGGGCCAGAATTCAGCACATGCAATGCAATCTAAGCATCAAAACAACGATCTATTATGACCAGAACTAAATGACAGCTACAAATCAAATGCCTTGAAAGTGTTATGCGTACCTATCCATCATCCTGATCAGATACAGAGACATTCTACGATTCCCCAATGTAATCTATTCTTAACAGTTATTGAACATTGGTTTATGAAAATATGGACATGGAAATGAAAGCAGATAAAACAAGGACCAAAATTCAACAAATGCAATCTGAGCATCAAAACAAGGATCACATCAAATTAATTAAACTGCAGTGGTGCTGATATATCCATGATGACCAGAACTAAAATGACAGCTACAAATAAAATGTGCAGAACTGTTCTACGTGACTACGTACCCATCCATCATCACGTAGAGTTTGTGTAGGTACTTCTGTCAGTCTACATTATGGCTCAGCTGCATAAACTGGCAATCAAAAGTAGTCTTCACAATAAAACCATCGCGGAATTCATTTATATAGGGAGCAACAAATGTCTTGAAGAAGTCACTGTTGGCTAATGTACAAAGTGTTGCAAGAGCCGGCCAACATTCAATTAGACCCCTCTTCTCCAAAACCTTCAAAACATGCAGCCGTGCTTTATACCGTTTCAACACTGTAGTTTAGTGATACAGGGCATCTAACAATAGAAGACATATCATACTTGCCTGTTTCAAGTAGAACCTCTCTTACTTTTTTAATCTTTGGCAGTGACACAGTTAACACCACAGGTGAGCTCTGGAACACTCTCAAAATGTCATCTTCTGAAAATCCCAACTCCCTGAATTTTGTCAACTTGAGCTCCAACGATACGTCACTCATGGTGCTAACAGCCCGAACCGCGTGAATGAATGTCTTTGAAGCCCTGTCAACACCCATATCATCAACCTTATGAACAGATCTTCCCATATTCTCTGGACTGAAGAGGAAGAAATTAGGATATTGATATACAAAGCCAGTAATCTGGTCATTGAGCACCCCACAAGTCTTGAGGAATTCAACATTTGGCAACATAGTCTTCTCTAGATCTACATAATATAAGTTGCTGCCAGTAGAGCCGACTTTCTTCAAAAGTTTAATAACATTGTCATTTGATCCCAACACACGCTTCAACACGGATAGTGAGAGAATAATCCTATCTACTCCACAATGCAGAATATTGAAACTATGTGAAACTACCTCAGCCACATCAGTTGCAGAAAATCCAAATTCCTGGAGAGCGCACCCTAGGAAAACGGCTAATGATTCTCTCCAACTGGGTGCTGGAGAAGCCATATTCTTTTAGGTAAGAAAGTACGAAATCGGGTTTTAGTGAATTTTTCATACTAGCTGAAGCAGACACAACTTTGGAAGCTGATTGGGAAGAAAAGTTGTATTTGTCGACAAAGAATTGAGGAGTGACAACAATGCTGCTGCTGTTTGAAGAAGTTGGTTTTTTCAAACTTTCTTTATTAGAGGAGTAAAACAACAGCTGTTGCTGTTGTGACTGTGATAATAATGAAGAAGAGGCAGCATAACAGGAAAAGAAAGGGGAATTATAACGAAACAAGTGGCTGTGTATATAAAGATGGTAACAACAACTTTTAGCAGCAGAAGCAGATCTCCGTGCAATTGCAAAAGCAGCAGCCATCTATATGATATGAATTGCTATAATCAAATTGATTGATGAATATATGCAGAATCAATGTAACCAATTATCAATCAACAATGCTACGAACTGAAAATTACAACGGTATTTGTTAATTACCTGCAAATTTGCTATGCTGGAGAAGAAGAAGGAAACCACCGATTTCTAGGGTTCTTGCTTTGGGTGTGTTTTGGTCAAATATTACTACTTTCACTTTTATTATCTGGCCCACCAAAAATTGATACATCATTGTTTGTTGGCCTGTGGGCTTCCCTCACTGTGCATGTTAGGCCAAAACACACCAATTTTCAGAAACTTCCTCACGGTCAAGGTCAAGTGTATTTTGGGAGGCATCGGAAATGTCGATTTTCTCCCCAAAATCTGTCTCTTATCTTCAACGGACGGAATCCGATTGAGAAGGCCGTACTTTGAACTCATGGTACTCTATCTCTTCTACTTTTGAATTTGGGTTTCCTTCCTCTTCAACCCTATCTTTCTGTTTTCTTATTTGGTCGAGTTTTTCATTTTCACCCACGGGGAGAAAAGGAGCAAACTGGTAGAGAGCAATTATGGTTTATGGTTTGATGGATGCGTGATTTGATAAAGGAGATGTGGTTGTGTATGTTTCAGTTAACCAAAGATTGGGTTGAAACATTGTTCTTTGCTTTGAGCAGAGCAGGAGGCAAAGCATTCAACAACATGGTCGTTGGTTACAACAATGTTGATGTCAATGCTGCTAACAAATACGCTGTTGTTGTTGGCAATAAGCCTGTGAGTTTGCTCACCTGTTTTTCTTTGTTTTAGTTTGGCAATACTTGGCGTCGTTGATCATCCGAGAACTAGTGAACAAAGCGTTTAAAACAAACCAATTTACAGTGTGTGTTGGTTTTCTCTTTAAGTCTAGTGTAAGTGTGTAACTGCCTTAGGAAGTTAAGGATGATTAATGAATCGGACTTTTGGTTGTGTTTTTGAGTTTCAGCTGTATGGTTGTAAAATATCCATGTTTTTATTGAAATAGGCAGCGTTACTGTTTTATCAGGGAGTACTAACGGAAACCACATCTAAATTAGCAGCTTCACTTTCTTTAGCAGCAGCAGCTACAAGAATTGTGGAAGCGGATGAGTTCATGAGGGCTGGCTTATATGATGGATCGCTTCCGCATATGTGTGAACTCCATTGATTATGATGTATTATTGTCACTAATTCAATACTACTTTATAGCTTATGCAGCATGTCTTGAGAAGAACGATGTGTTTCTTGGTCACTGCCATACAATGAAATGACACATATTTCGTGAATTTGAGTGTTTTGTTATCAATCCATACAAAAGTAATATATCAAGGGTAGTATATAGTATATTCACAATTTCACACTTAAGAATAAATTCAATCCTTCTCTACCAAACAGTGTATAATGCGTTTCAAATGCACTCGCATTCGAAGTTAAATTTGCTACCAAATGGTACACAAAGAATAAAACACACCTCAAAAACATTCGGGCTAAAATGGGCCAAAACACACCACAACTTACGCACATTTACACAGTTGACCACCAATTTTTACCAAACAGGGCATAAAAGAATCCCCAAACGGGAACTATTTTAGTGTTCCATGTGGTGCCTAAAGATTAGCCTTTGCATCATTGTGTGTGCCTCTCAAATTTATGTTTTTCTACGTTTTATGATTTTCACCTGCAAGTTATCTTTATCTTCTTAATTTCAACGTAAACAATAATGAGTCCATCTTTAGAGGGACCGAGTATAGGAAAAACCATAAAAAGACCAACATGAAATTTATAATCAATAAAATGGTAAAATTCACCAGGTGATCCGGCCCCAGGTCAAACCGCGAATTCGATAATAATAAAAAACATTCACGTGAAGTGAAGCTTGAGTATCATCCGTGGATGCAAGTCAACCATGGATGACTTGCAACGAGCAACTCACTGCCATGTGGCAATGAGTTGTGACCTGGCGGCGGGTCAACCCGTGAATAGTAAAAGTTTATTGCAATGCATTGTATTTTTGTAGACACAAAAGCACTTAGCCCATGAATATAATGTTGCATTATGCATCAACAACCTTATATTCACCCTTTAAATTCTCAGAAACTTCAACTTTGTAGTTGTGTGCTTGTTGTGCTCAACTATGGAAAACTTAGTGATACTCTATATGTTCCATCTAAAGCTTCTTTTTTATTATTCCCATATCAATTTTTGAAAAATAATTAAAAATAGAAAGAAAAAAATAATTAATTTAAAATAATTAATTTATAACTAAATTAATTTTATCTTTTGATTTATAGCTATCATTATTTTATCGGTGTGAATTGCTTTTCACATTTTTCATTTGAGCTTGTAATTCATCCAAAACGCCAGGAAAGAAGTGAAGAAAGAAAAAAGCACATTTCAAGACATGACATAACAATCAATCAAAGAAAAAAAAAGATTTTTATTTATTAAAAATCATGCATACATGAGATGTTCAAGTACATTACGCTCGACAGAGAACCTTTGAACGAAACTAACTTCCTATTCTTCCGTTGTGGCTTATCCCAAACCAACACCTCATAACTGTCATCTAAAGTTTCATCCCCAATATCCTTGGCATTGATGTCAAGCCTATACATTATGCCATTGACAACTTTATATTCACCCCTGATAATTCTCACAAACTTCAACTTTGTGGTTGTGTGCTTGTTGTGCTCATCCATGGCCCGCAAACTTAGCAATATCTAGCACCTTTGGGTCATTAGGGTTGTTGATCGGCAAATAGCCTCCAGTTGTGCTGGCTGTGGAGAGCACCGTGAGAATGGGCAAGATTGAGACGAGGAGCAAGAGAGAATTTTGTGACATTGTTTATGTGAGTGAGTGAAGAAATCAAACAAGATGAATAGTGTATTTATAGCGCTATAGTTTGTTTGAGAAATGAGAAATGACACCTTTTATATTAATAAAGTTTGATGAGAGATCTCACATTGACTACTCAAAATGAAAAAATTATATAAAGATAATGAAAAGTTAAGTAAAAAGATTCACATACTCTTGTAATTAAACTTTAATAACATAGTCAAAACTGCAACGTACCTTCGACAAAAAAGAGACTTCTTTACCCTCATATTATTATAAATTTTTGTAAAATATTTGAAAACCAAAATTACTGAAATAATCTACGCAACAATGTTATACTTTATGAATATGATTCATTATTAAAGTAAAATGACATAACAACTTAAATTTAAAGAGCGAGGCAAACTTGTAATTTAGATTTACAGAAAGTACTGTATTTTGAAAAAAAAATCTATATATAATATAAAAATAAATCATGTTTATGTTCTTTTATTGTACTATGAAAGAAATAAGTTCTACTTCCTTTGTCCACAATCAAGCTCACCACAAAACTTTGTACATTAAATGTCACTACTAACGAACTTCTAATCTAAATGTATTATGCAGTTACCTAACGTCATAAGTGGTTTTCAGAAAACTGAGGCGGCCTAGCCCCAGAATATGGAACTTCTAAGGAGCATGTTTCCGAACTAGCAAAGAATCGAGCTAATAAATCAGTGTGCACGCTATGCTCTTCAACAATCGAAATCAAACTCATCTCACGTATACTAATCAGTGAACTAGTATTCCTAACTTGGTTGTTTGTACCGAAGTGAAGCGATCATCAAACCAGAATAGTGTTAAGCAAATATCCTCCTTCCAAGATATACGACCAAACATAACAAAAGTTATTAAATGACAAAGCATAATATATTGAACACACCAATAACATGGATGAGTTACATAAAGGTACAAAATAGCTAACAGACATTCTGACATGTACATGGTTGGGTTAAACATGATGAGAATGACAAGAAAAGCAGTCCCTTTAGATAACTAGTAAGCTCGCTCTATCCAGATGTTGCCACATTTCCACATATTGGTTAATGAATGTAACACGATAACAAAAAAAGAATAATTAAACGAAAAGATGGAGAAAAAAAAAAAGAAATGTTCCCATTGGCATTTAAGCAAACAGGTTGTAGACAATACATGCAATATTTTGTAATTGAAGGTGGCAAGCATGATAATAATGAAAGGGGTAAATCCAATATTTTTAACCTGGAGGCAGTCGAAATTCGGTGTTGGGTCGAAATTCAGTAGAGCTAGAGTCTCACTCCTCCTGAGCATTATCAAGTAGTAGTAAACAGAATGAAAGAATTCACCTAGAGTCTCACTCCTCCTGAGCTAACAGACTTACCTGACGAATTTACCCTTGCCATATGCACCATTTCATACGACATACGTCACATACGCCTATTATCTGACGAATTTACCCTTGCCATATGCCCCATTCATACGCCTATATATACATCCATTCCCCAATCCCCACCCATTCTCCCGCTCATTCATTTTCTGTACTTTTTCAGCGAATTCGAATTTTCATTTTCTCTCTCATACTCTAGAACAACAATGGTGAGCAAACTTCACTTCGCACAATCTCTCTCGCTCTCTCTCATTTTGAGCTTCTGATCTGAGCAAATTCTGGTTGTTTTTGTGTAATCGCAGGTGGCCGCTCAGAAATTGAAGGAGACGGAGATCACCGAGCAGGATTCGCTTCTTCTGGTAAGTCGTAAGATGTGTTTTTCATACAGATCTCGTTACTAGTGATCGATTTTTTACTGTTCCGGTAGAAAATTATCTAGTTGTTCAGATCTGTTAGATATTATGAACAATCGTATGGTTGAGGGGATTTTGTGCGTTTTCTGATGCGTACTTGTAGTGTTTTGATGTTAATCACGTACGTTTTAGCTCAATCTATTCTGGCGATGATGTTAGGAACGATTCAGTGCTATGGTAATGAGGTGTTCGTTTGTTTCCTGATCTGCTTCTGTATAGTGTTCCGTTTATGCCTCCTTCGGCTGTGTGTTTATGTTACCTGGTGGTGTTTGTGGACTTTTACATGTTTTGATCGAAGTCACTTTGCTCTTTGTTTTTGGCAATTTGTTTACACTATTGTAGATCTCAGGCTATTTTTCTATGCACTCGAATAATATGATTTAAACCGTGGAAGTTTGTATGTTTTGAAGGTATATCTGTGTGTGTGTGTTTTTTTTTTTTCCCTTCTTGTTACACTGGCTGAAACAGGAAGTGGAATTTACTGTGAGATCTGGTACAAAATATGCTAGCTGATTGATTGTGACTATGTTTACTATTCTCACATTCTCTGTGGTTGAAGTTAAGCACTTAAGCCTGAGGTTACTGTGTTGTTAGTTAGATATCAAGTGTTAACCATAATTTACACGATCTGTATTCATTCTTAGTATGTATTATACATTCTGACAGATCACTTGAATTTGAAGTTTGATCAACACATGCAATTTCCAATGTTGTTTACTGATAAGTTAATGCAAATTTATTGCCTCATCTTTGTGTGAATGAACAGCAGCTTTTGAAATAATAACTGATAAATCGTCTACGTTTATATCTTGATAATCTATCAGACAAGGAACCTGTTACGCATTGCCATATTCAATATCAGTTACGTCAGAGGCCTTTTTCCTGAGAAATATTTCAATGACAAGTCCGTTCCAGCCTTGGGTAAGTTGACACCAGTTAGTAGATATCTCTTTTTTTTTAATTGAATTCGTACTGGTCTCTGATATACCTTTAAATTGGCGTAGACATGAAGGTTAAGAAGCTTCTGCCGCTGGATGATGAATCACGCAGACTCCTAGATTGGATGGAGAAAGGCATGTCTTATCAACACAAACTTGGATAAACTTCTTATTTGAAAGCTTGTAATCTCAATCTCTTCCCTTCCTCCGTAGCTCACTCTTCTTCCCTTTTATTTTTTATTTTTGGTGTTATGCTTCTTCCAGGTGTTTATGACGCATTGCAGAAAAAATATCTGAAGGCACTCTTGTTCTGTATCTGCGAATCAGTGGATGGTCCAATGATTGAGGAATATGCATGTAAGTCTTCTAGAAGTATGTATAGCTACGATAATATATTCCGAGATACACTTGGTGCTCAAATTTTTTGATACTAGTATGCATGTTGCTGAGGTTTGCTGATATAGGATAAAATGCTGTACCACTAGACACTTGTGTTTTTTTCCAACTATGCAGCTGAGTTTTTCTTTTTCTTGCTTAGACCTTTATTTATCATCAGGTATAGCTATCAATGTTGTTTGTTACTTAGAGTCTTAGACCATGCATTGATGAGATACTTTTTTCTTGCAGTTTCATTCAGTTACTCTAATTCGGACAGCCAAGAGGTTTCGATGAATATCAATCGGAGTGGTACGAATAAGTGCGGGACATTCAACTATAACTCATCAACAGAGATAACTCCTAGCCAGATGAGGTAGTTGAATTATTGTAGCTTCACACAAAATTCTGCAGCTTAATTTGGTGGAGATTTGGATGTAAACGCTTCACAAGTTTCATCCAACAATTCTTAATTTTCAGGAGTTCCGCATGCAAAATGATCCGAACACTAATTCAACTGATGAGAACACTGGATAAAATGCCAGAAGAGGTGCAATTCATGAAGATTCACTTACATGTAGATATAAAATTCATCTCACAATACGTGTTTTCAACTGAAGCTAATTCAGCATATTTCCTTCTTTTCAGCGCACTGTGTTGATGAAGCTCTTGTATTATGATGATGTCACGGTAGGTTCAATGTTTTTAATTTGTGTTTGCTGGAGTTCACAGCACATGATGTTAAATGTTTAACATAAAATACTCTGTTTTCCTTAAAAAGTCTCTAGGGAAGGTCAAAATGGTGTAAGAGTTTGCTTTTAATATTTACACCATTTTACATTCTGGTTCAGAAGTCCAACTTGTAAATCGACCTTATTTCATTAAACTCCATTTCAGGATTTACATAGTGCATCTTGTTTTACAGCCAATGGATTATGAGCCCCCATTTTTCCGTGGCTGCACTGAAGAAGAAGCTTATCATCCATGGAATAGGAGTCCCTTAAAGATGGAAGTTGGCAAGATCAATAGTAAACATTTAGTGCTAGCTCTGAAGGTAAAATATTTCAGTATTCATCAAGTTATTAATAAATGTTTTGCTGTATAAAGAAAAAATCAGTATTCATGAAGAGCTTACTTCTTTATGCGCAGCACTGTTAACTTTTATCACCATATTTAACAGGTTAAGAGCGTACTTGATCCTTGTGAAGATGAAAATGATGATGACCATGATAATGCGGTGGACCTGAGTGCTGATTCTGCCCAGAAAGATGAAAGCAGTGATTCTGACAGTGAGGTAAAAATGTAACTGCATTTGTTTCTTCATTACACTATTATGTGTCTGTTGAAGCACAAGATTTTGATATATCAAAAACTTTCATTCCCCTCTTCTTCTGCAGATGAGTAATTCAGATCATGATCACTACATTGTAGCTCCCAGAGGTAGTCTTGCCTCTCCTTACAAGCATATGCGTTTGATTTGTGTGTTAGTGATGAATAACCAAATTTACAACATTTGTTGTGACAGAGACAAACCAGGTTCAAGAAGATAATGACGCAGATGCAGTAGATGAAGGTCCCATATAACTTCCACCGAAACATGATCTACATTTCTAAGTTGATAAGATCTCACTTGTCACATTTAATGCAGATGATACTCAAGATCTGGAAGAAGATGAACTGCAGCTGGGACTGGTCAAGGACTGGATCTGCTCATACCACCTTGACACCATTGAGCTTACTGAAGTACTCTCGAACTTTCCTGCTATATCAGCGGTAAGAATCACACAATTTGTAGGGTAGTAAGGAACACAGCTTCAAACTTATGTGATTTATAGCATCATAGATATATCTGCTTATTCGAGTGACTATCATATTTGGCTATTTGCAGATCTTGATAGAAGGTATACCTTAACCTGAATTTTCTCTTCGAAGCTACTGAAAACAAGGTCATAATCTGTTGATATTTTGGTGTTGAATAATGTAAAATATTCTGCATCATCTAGAAATTATGGACAAACTTGTGAGGGAAGGCTTCTTATCTAAAGCTGGAGACCAATGTTACACAATTACTAAGAAAAAGGTTGCTTTCTTCCCCCCCTTTACTTAACTTACCGATTTGAGTTATGTTCTAAGCTTGCTTGCTCATGTTTCCCTTTGTAAATCATATCTGAATTCTTAGAAATTTGACTACGAATTTGATGCTGTGAAAGAAGAAGTTGTGGGACTAGTGGGAATCAATGATGTCAGAGCTGAAACAATGAGTATAGACCGAATGTACATGAAGGTGAGTGAAATGTACTTCTAGATTATCTCATGTTCCTGACCTGAAAGCATTTGGTTCAATTTGTTATCTTCAAATTCCACTCGTATAAGATGGGTCTTATTTTTTGGAGTTCCTGCTGCAGAATGCACGCATTGATACAATTCTTATGATTAATTTCACTCCACAATTTGGATGTCTAAATCCATCTGAGCAGCTTGACTGGGATTAAAATCTGATCAAATATTAAATTCACAATGAAAGTTTTAATGAAGAATTGTACCTCTGGTGTGGTTGATCTTACTAGACCTTGATAAAGCAGACACTTGATTGAATGGACTAGTATTTTTTCCCAAGAACACAATTCTGTCTCAAAATATCTATTTTACAAGTCTTGCTTCACTAACTTACTTCACTTGACCTCAGGCTTTATATCATGCTCTTCCCATGGATTATATATCAGTGGCAAAACTCAAGAAGAAGCTTGATGGTGAAGCCAACCAGACTACAATTCGGAAGCTTATCGACAAAATGACCCAGGATGGCTTTATTGCTGCTGGTAGCAACCGCCGGCTAGGTATTTGTATTGAAATAGGGTATTTAAATATTTTCCTGAACTAATTTACTATGGATGATAACTTGTCAATTTGCACAGGCAAGCGTGTGATTCACTCTGATCTTACTAAGAAAAAGCTGATTGAAGTTGAGAAATTCTTAAATGATGACCCTATGGTATTCTTGTCAACTTATGTATCTTACAGCTTATATAGTTAGAATTTCTGTTTGGACTATGTGCTTATAAATTTTGTTGGTTAGGAACTGGATATGATGGAACCTTCAATCACACCCAACCATCCAGAATCCATGACTACTGGTACCCAGTCTTCTACTTTTCTAATACTTACGCAACTTGCAGTTAGTTTTTGCCGTTGCCATCCAAATTAGAACCCATCATGGATCGGGATGCTAGTGCATTTATCCTGCAAATTTTGCTTCCAACTAGAGGAATTATATTCAAGTAGTTATTATCGTTATCTACCATATTTGAATGATTGCTTTGAACCTATTGACCAGAAAATCGTCAAGTTAATTCCTTTCTTTTTTCCTTTTTGGTTAGTAGGGAACAAACACAAGGATCTGTCCACATGTGGTGGCCTTCACTCGATTGGATCAGATGTCACTCGCACAAGAGGCAGGTCTGATGCATTCACGAACATCTCTGGTAAGACTCAAGATGGAAAAAGAGAAAAAGGTGGAAATACTCCTATCAGCAAGGCTGTGGTATGTTTCCCAAATCTGGTGGTATTTGCATGGTTGTACTTGTAGCTTTGGAAAATAATATTCTCTTATGGATCTGCAGCCTGCAGTTTCCAGAGAGAGCTTTGTACCCGGTGCTGATGGTGGGAGAGCTAATGGAAAAAGTAGGAAGGGTGATGACATGGACATAGTTATGGGAAGCATGTCTACCCAGGAGAAGCGTTACAGGAAAACAAGCACGGTATGTGCTTTGAATCGATTATAATGGTCTTTACAGTAGCTTTGCAATAAGCCAATAACTATTATTTTGAACCTCTAGGATTGCAAACGCAGTTTGTCCTTTGTTTTAATAAGGACTAAAAGAACTGAATAATTTTAGGAGTCTGTGATCTTTAAACAAAGAATACTTGGTCCTTTAAAAAATATTGCAAATGATGTCTATATTTGGCACGTACCAAGAGGTCCACGACGTGTGCTTGATGGAGCTCTAATCCTGTAGTAAAACATGCGAAACTATAAGACCTTGTAGTATGCCTGGTCGGAGTTCTTAACGACTAATATTAGTTAGATGTGGTTATTAAACAAGAAATATGTATGTTGATTTGATAGGCTACACATCTAGAATCCAACGACTGATCCTTTGAGATCCCCTAAGAAAGTTCTACTGATTTGTTATAATGTTCAAACAATGACTGTAGTCCTCACTTAACTCTTCAATTTACAGGTGAAAGAGCCGATCCAGCAGAGCTTCAAGCGCCAGAGATCTGAAGCCGCCTGAAAAGACACCGTGTCTAGTCTTGAGTCTTGACTAATGCTTCTCTCTCTGTCATATATTATCTCTCTCCACGATGTTATTAAATGTTCCTGTGTCATTTCTACAGACAACATTACAGTATAGTAGTAGTAGTATCAATTATGGGCCACTTAGTGCCACTTATAACATGAGATTGGAGTAGCACGAGGTTGAAATGCTGTGAATGAGTGAATGTGAATCTATGAACTTGATTGATAATAGTTTTGTCATTATATATCTACCATGGTATTTCGCTAGAAAATTATGCTTTAATGAAATGAAGTTCATCTACAGATTTGCCAACTTTGTTCAAAAACCAAAACCTTAGCCTATGATTGTCTCTTTCCGGTTAAATTTACATTGTGTTAGGTGCTGCGTGCATACGTAGTATACTAGTATCTGTCAGGAAGAATGTAATAAGACTACATACTAAGCAATTTTTACAGATTCTCAGCTCAGAATGAGCACAGATCGTGTAACTTGTGGTTAACATTTGACATCTAAGTAACTACACAGTAATCTCGGGGTTAACTTCGCCTACAGAGAATGTGAGAGACTGAGAGTAGTGAACATAGTCACAGACTCAGAGTCAGTCAGTCAGCTATCATATTTTGTACCACATCTCACAGTAATACTAAATTTCATTTCTGTTTTCAGCCAGTTTTACAATCTCTACGGGCTTAGAGGCCTTGCGTTGAGTAAAGGTATTTTCGGTTTCTTCCTGTAGCAAAGGGTCCCGCTGAAGCCACTATGAAATGCTCGCATGAAACGGACCAGGTATTTTCAGAGACAAATTTCTAAGGTATTCTCATTCGATGAGATTTTTAATCTTGTTCTTTCTATGTAATATGAATTTCAGTCTTATATGTCTTGCATCCCTAATAATGCAAATGCATTCTCCATAGGATGATGCTTCGGCAAACTGATGCGCATTTGTTTACAATGATATTGTGCAGACTTGTAAGATTGTTCTACAGTGTTAATAGAACAGAGATCTATAATGGTGTGATTAAGAATTTATAATCGATAAGCATTCACAATTAAACATTCTACTAAGTTACAACCATTTCCACTTTTTTAACAATAAACAAACAGCAGAAACATACATCCTTGAAACTTCAAACGATGGACAATCTAAAACGACAAAACAACTGAAGCTCCAAATGTACAATCTATAAACTGAAACGATTCAGGATTATAATCTTTGTTTGTTTCAGAAAACATCGGAAATCACATACTTATGCCAGAGAAATTCAATAAGTTGGCACTTGCATTTTCAGGGGAAGAGTAGGCAACGTAGCTTCAAAGTTGAGTGCGAGGACTGCTTGCCTGATTGAGGGTCGGGAATCACTATCTGGGTGGGCGCACCAGAGACCTACGAGCATCAACTGCTCCATTTCTTGTGAGTTGAAGTAAGATTCAAGTAGAGGATCAGCCGCGTCAAGAAGTCTGCTCGTTCGTAGAGACTCCATACCCACTCGACCAGGTTCACTTGGCACGCTTCAGCAGCCTTGGGAACTATTGGTCTTCGTCCAGTAGCTATTTCCAATGCCACCACGCCGGGACTTACCGTTGATCATACATTCAGGTGCCATGTAACCCATGGTGCCAGCCAGAATGGTTGTTTGAGGCCCCTCCCCATGATCTACTACCCGGGAGAGTCCAAAATCTTTCGCGTTGAAATTGGTGTCCAACATCATGTTACTCGACTTAATATCCCTATGCAGGACGCATTGTTCACACTCATCGTGTAGATAAAGCAATGCGGACACCAGTCCTCGTGCAATCTTGAACCTGATCGCCCAGCTCAACAAACTTTTTCCCTTAAATAGATGAGAATCCAAGCTTCCATTAGGCATGAACTTGTAGCGATTCTTTCCCCTTCCTATACTGATACTTGTGTGAAAGATATTATTTTTGGTCTTTTCTGAGTTTATCAAGACGAGATAGAAAGATTAAGGCAAGAAATAGACGAAATGACAGAGAAAAGGAGAAGAATTCATGCTAAAACTACAACTTCATTGCTTAAGCTTTTCGAATACAATATATAGGAGCAACTACTGAAAATAAACGGTAAAATTAACTAGATAAGGCCCTAACGGCTAGTTTAAGGGCTACTTAAGAAAGAAAGTACGAAAAGATAACAAACTGAGGAAATAAACTTGTTGCCGACGAGAGTGCTCTGTTTCTCTGGAGTGAAAGAACTAAATAGCAGCTGCCGTCGATGAGAAGTATCAGTTGATGAGATGAACGGACAGGATTGTGGTGAAATCATTGAGGTTTTTTTAGGCCTTGTCCCAAAGATGCAGTGGTTGGGCATATGTTGCACGTCCCACAGCGTTTGTGTTCTGCGTGAGCTGGATAGCATTGCCAGTCGGATAAGCTGATGCCTCATAGTTAATGATTGTGTTATTGTTGGGAGAGAAGCTTGTGAAATTGAAGGATAAAGGAGTTGCTGAAGGAATAGTGATCACAAGGAGAAGAATGGTGGTGCTACTGATGATGAAAGAAACCATGTTGCTCAAGCTATTGTCAGTAACTCTTGGTATAAAGCAGATTGATAATCTGATTGAGTTTATATCTAACCAGATAACAAACAACTTTCTAGATTAATCCGGCATGTCCAAATGTATCCAACAACACAAATTGCGCCGGAAGAATTTTATCTGTGCCAAACAAGAATAGCTATCATCTACAGTAAGTATTTCCATAAACAGCTAAGTCAGAAAACAATGTGCCATTTCACACTGTGATTAATTTGTATTGTAGCCAGTGGTATATATACTTCAACACCATGACTGTGGCTTCGGCCTTCGTGGGTGTGTGTGCTATGAGTTGGCCTAATTACTATTACTATTTATGTGCGAGGAGCAGAAGTTCTCGTCTTCATGACACCATCCAACCGGGCTAATAAGAGTTGACACAAAGGATTTCAAATATAGCCTGTAAGTGAATGGGTTAAAATGCCACTCTTACCATCTTAAATTTCTTGTTTCATTGACATTTGCGGTTGATTGTTAAAATGCTGGACCGGAAGTATGAATTCATAAGGGCAACATGTTAACACCAAAGGCTCACAAAACTCAAAATGAGACTCTTCAATGCTCAGGCTTGACTCTGAACGAGTCAGACATACTCTATCAGAGTCGAGTTCAGCATGTTTGCATCCCATGTACAGTAAAATCATTGAGTGTTGTACACTGGTGTGATTATGATTGATAAGTAGTCTAAATAACAACCATATCTACTTCTGTAAACTTCACACTAATGTACAATCTACAAACTGATACCATTCAACATTGTAGTCTGATAATGTTTATTTGTTTAAAGAAACAATAAACACTGGAAATCACATCCGCAGCCAGAGAACTTCAGCAAGTTGGCACTGGCATTTTCAGGGGAAGAGTAGGCAATGTAGCTTCAAAGTTGAGCGCGAGAACTGCTTGCCTGATTGAGGGCCGGAAATCACTATCCGGGTGGGCACACCAGAGACCTACAAGCATCAACTGCTTCATTTCTTGTGAGTTGAAGTAAGATTCAAGTAGGGTCAGCCGCGTCAAGAAGTCTGCTCGTTCGGTAGAGACTCCATACCCACTCGACCAGGTTCACTTGGCACGGTCCAGCCTTGGGAACTATTGGTCTTCGTCCAGTAGCTATTTCCAATGCCACCACTCCGAAACTGAACACATCAGTCTCCTTGCTGGACTTAACGGTGATCATACACTCAGGATCCATGTAACCCATGGTGCCAGCCATAACTGTTCATTGAGGCCCCTTCCCGTGATCTACTAGTTGCGAGAGTCCAAAATCCCTGAGCTTCGCTTCGAATTTGGCATCCAACATCAGGTTACTTGACTTAATATCTCTATGCAGGGCGCATTGTTCCCACTCATCTTGTAGATAGAGCAATGCAGAAGCCAGTCCTCGTGCAATCTTAAACCTGATTGCCCAGCTCAACAAACTTTTTCCTTGAAAAGATGAGAATCCAAGCTTCCATTAGGCATGAACTCATAAATAATGAGAACTTCTCGTCTCCCATGACACCATTCGACAATCTGTACCAGATTTCTATGCCTCAATCTACTTATAATCTTCATCTCTGAGGCATATTCTTTTATCCCCTGCTCAGAATCACCCGATACTCTCTTCACAGCGATCCACAAATCCATTTGTTGAAGAAATCCTTTGTAAACACAACCAAATCCTCCCTCACCGAGCTTAACCTGCTGTGCAAAATTGTTGGTTGCGCGCTTGAGATCATCATAAGTGAAACTTTAGGTCCACTGCCTTGTCCAAATGCATCACTGATTGAGACCTCAAAGGTCTTATAAACTGTACTGGTTAATCTTGTTTTCTTCCTACAGAAACAGTATATAAGCAGTACTCCTAATGCCAGTAAAAAAATTAAACAACCTCCGGCCGCCAACGTAATTACCAGTATTCCAATTTTACCTTTGCCAGAGTTAGAAACACGGTGGTGTGAAGAGTGGTGGTGCGGCGCCGGGTGGTGTGAAGTGTGATGGTGTCAGCACTTTGGTGGTGTTACTGTTTCATTAGCATCATTTACTTCAAGATTTGAGCTGAAGTTCCATGAATACAGTGTACAAATTGATGAAAAAAGCCCAGTCGAAGATGACCCCTTCAATTTGTCTATGTTCATGTGCTCTATTCATGCTGCATTGGTTGTTTGTGTACAGGTCCCAAACTACATCAATCGTGACAAAAACAGGATGCTAGGTCATTTATGTAAACTTGTTGTTTGATCATGAGCTAATATACACTCACATCTTTACCTGAGCAAATAGTGAAATTGACCAGATATAAACCAGTAGTAGATTCATGCACAAGGAACAAGAACATTTAGCATACAATATAGTACTACTACTCATATCATATATCCCATTCATGCATTTACTTGGAAACAATTTCAAGTACTGGCAAAAGTCAGGGCAAAAAGATCATTTCATCAAGAGTAAAACCAAACTTCTGAACAATGTACTACTACTCCCAAGCAATGAACCAACCACAAAATTTGGAAGGACTAAAAACTAGCACCAATAACCCAAGATAACAAAAGAACATAGACAAGCACTTTTTGGACTTTGTAAGATGGTGGTTTTAAAGCCAGACACTTAATAATTTGAAAAGGAGTTCAAACTCCACACTGCCACAGGCTTCAGGATTGTGCATTACTAATATGATCCGATGTACATTTTTTCGTGAAAGAAACATTCAAAGATAATGGATTACAGGAGAATACAAGATATTCAAGTAGTAAACACAATGCAACCAACTACATTATCCTAATTCATGATTCTCACCAGTTCTGTGGACTTCACGGCCATAAATAGATTGAAATAAATGTGCAGAAGAGTTCTGCTGGGTGCTTATATATCATCACAGCCAGAACCAGAAACCCAGTTGCTTATGGACTCCAGTCGCTTTACATATTAAGAGAGGGATTTTGAGTCTTCCTGGACACCAAAAGCAGTCTTGACAATTAAATCATCGCGGAATTCATTTATATAGGGAGCAACATATTTCTTGAAGAAGGCGCTGTTGGGTTTTATACAAAGTGTTGAAAGAGGTGGCCATTTTTGTATTAGACCCCTCTTCTCCAGAACCTTTAACACATGCACTCGTGGTTTATATCGCTTATCAACACTACAGGAAAGTGACCTGGGGTTGTTAACAATACAAGACAAGTTGTACTTCCCTGTTTCAAGCAATGAGGAGTAGTAACAGCAATGCTGGTTGAAGGAGTTGGTTTTTTCAACCTTTCTGTAGAGGTAGAGCTAGAGAAATAAAGCAGCAGCTGTTTGACAATAAAGAAGGGGCATAACAGGAATTATAATCTGGAAACAGGTAGCCAATGCCTATTGAAGAAGAACTACTTACAGCAAGATATATGTGAACACCACAACTTTTAGCAGCAACTCTACGTGCAATCGCAGCAACAGCCATCTAAGATAGATTTCAAAGAACAATTAAAACCTTGATTGAATAAATACATACAGAATCAATTAGAAATCTACAATGCTAGCAACAGAATTGATTGAAAGCTGCAATTAACAAAATGCTATGGATGTAACTGAAAGCTGCAATTAACAATGCTATGAATGGAATTGAATTGAATTGAAAGATGGTAGTAATATTTTACCTGAGAAATTTGATGAAGAGCAGCACACCAAAGTCTTGTCTTGCTATGGAGAAGTCACCCTAGCTTTCAATTCCACTCTCAAGTGACTCACAGAAAAACTACACAAATTGTGGCTAATTTTCTACTTGTTTTATTGCAGAAACGCCCCTGAATTTTCTGTAACATGCACCTAACATCATTTTGTTTTATAAATGGCTGACACGTCGCTTTTTGTTATTGCTTTTTTTTCTTTTGAGTTATGTTCATTGAAAAACCTTTTTGTTTCTTTTTTTTCCCATTGAAAAACTTTATATGTTCGTATTCTAATTTATAAAAACTTTATAACAATAAATAAACAAATAAATCAAAAAGAAAAGTGGTTCCGTAATAAACAACACCTGACCGGGGTAAATGAGAACCATTATTGATCCTCGCTTTGCCGTTTCGAAAAATAAACAACACTTGGCTTTTAATTGAGATTTTGAGTTGAACTTTGAGAGATTGTGTATGACATTGCACTTTTGATTTTCATAATTTTAAATTATTTAGAGATATATAAGGAGTTAAGAGATAAAACATACAAATGCAGAATATGCATGTATGAAAATTTAATTTTGAATATAGCTTTTTAAAATTCAAATAATACTGAATTTTCTACTTTCGGAGTAAATTAAAGTGCAAAAGGTGGCAAGATGATTTTGAGAGATCAAAATTGAAAATCATGTCGAATAATCTGGTCCAAACAGCCCGTTAGAAATCTTTGGTTTTATTTCATATATGGAATTTTCATTTTCTTAGACAAATTTCCATAATATTTGTTCAATATTTCCATTTATATTTTATGGACCTCAAATGATCTCACAATCAAATCGGCATGGCACTTTTAAGTTTTAATCCCATAGATTCCGTAACACAAGGACATGATCACCGATCAAATCCAAGATTATAATCCTTCATAAGAACCCTTTATTTTCTTGCTACAGTTTAGGAAAATGATTGGTAATGAGTCAATAGATGTAAAAAAATATAAAACTCGAAAGAAAAAAAAGTCAAATAATTTAAACATCTCTTCTTTTTTAATTATTCCATTGCAAAACAAAACAAATTTAATTTACAATCTCTCATCAAATCACCTTCTTAGAATTATCATCTTTAACCCCCAATATATCCCCTGCATATCAAACAGGTATTCCACAATCCTTTCTCTTCTCATTTTCTGTCTTTTATGCATGTGTAATGAATGAACAAATGACAATGCTGGTTTAAATTCTGCTAGCTATCAATCCAGGAAGGATTCTCGGCGAAGACAAGGCGGCTTCGAGCCGGTTCCTATGGCTCCGAGCAAGTTAAGGAAGGCCATAGGGGCTGTAAAAGACCAGACCAGCATTGGCCTGGCCAAGGTTGGTTCAAACTGCGTTGCGGACCTCAATATAGCCATTGTTAAGGCCACACGACACGAGGAGTACCCGCCTGATGAACGCTATATGCGCGAAGTCATAACCCTGACGACCTACAACCGCATGCATGTGAACTCATGCATCGTGTTAATCGGAAGGCGCCTAAACAAGACTCAAAACTGGGTGGTGGCCTTAAAATCACTCATGCTCATCCATCGCTTGCTCACCGATGGTGACCTGTCTTTCGAGCAGGAGGTCTTTTTTGCCACTAGGCGTGGGACCCGCCTCCTCAACCTGGCCGATTTCAGGGACACCTCAGGCCGGACAGATGCATGGGATTATTCAGCATTTGTGAGATCCTATGCGTCTTTCATAGATGAGCAACTTGAGTTCAAGATGCAAGACCGGAGAGGGACGAAAACTGCTTTTATGTATAATCCCCGGGACGTGGAAGAGGAAGAAGAGGCGAAAGCCATGGTGATGAGAGCTACACCGATACGGGAATTGAAGACCGGAGTTATTTACTCCAGAGTTCATCAGTTCATGCAGCTTCTTGAAAGGTTTTTGGAATGTAAACCAACAGGTTTGTGACTGTCTTTTGAAAAACTCCATGTCTTCTATTTTGAATCATTCTTTACTGTCAAGATGCAGTAAATCATTACGCGCGTAAACCAGAAAAAGTATGGCATGGAATCTCTCCATATTTTTAGGACATTTTGGTGCAGAAAAATCTTTGTCGAGTTCAAATATCACAAACCAATACTTGTGCAGAACTGTAATCTGTGCAATGGAAAATAGTGCTGGAAGATTTAATGCAAGGTCTTACGTAGGCTATTATCCCGCCACTGTGATTTTATTTAACTACGAACGTGTTTCTGATGACCAATCTCACATCCACAGGTGCAGCAAAGAACAATAGTGTTGTGGCTGTGGCTCTCTACCCTCTACTGAAAGAAAGTTTTAGACTGTGCAAGGACATTACAGAAATAATGGGAGTCCTGATTGACCGGTTCATGCAGCTTGAAATACCCGATATGGTGAAGGTGCACGAAATATTCTGTCACATAGCGAAACAGTTTGATGAGCTGCATGTGTTCTACAGCTGGTGCCAGACTACTGGAATTGCACGTTCTTCGGAGTATCCACAGGTTGAAAAGATATCACGGAAGAAACTTGACACTATGGACGAATATATTCACGAAAAAGCAGCCATGTTGCATAGGAAGGAGCCTGTAAGCATCAAACCAGATGCTCCAAAACTAGCAGAAGAAACTACAGAAGCTGAACCAGAACTTGACATGAACATGATCAAGGCGTTGCCACCACCTGAAAGATTTGTCAATGAACCTGTAAAGAATGAACAAGAGAAGCCAAAACCAGAGGAAAAGAAAGAGCAAGTAGTTGGGGATTTGTTGGGTTTGGACGAAGTTACACAGAACAATGAAGAACTTGGAGACAGATTTGCTTTAGCATTATTCGATGGTGCTCCTCTAACAACAAGTCAGGTTTCGGTTACACCGTGGGAGGCATTTAGTGATTCATCAGGAGATTGGGAAACTGCGTTAGTTCAATCCGAGATCCATTTGTCAAACCAAAAGCCATCACTGCCCAGAGGGTTCGATCCGTTGATACTTGATGGAATGTACAGGCAAGGAATAACAGCAGTTTCTTCAGGTTTGGTGACTACCGGAAGTGCTAGTAGCGTCGTGTCAGCTGGAAGACCAGAAATCCTGGCTTTACCAGCTCCACCTAACATTGGGACCACAAGCACATCCGTAAATGCAGATCCCTTCGCGGCCTCACTTGGCATAGCGCCACCAACGTACGTGCAGATTTCAGAATTGGAGAGGAAGCAAAGGTGGTTGGTACAGGAGCAAATGATGTGGCAGCAATACACACGAGACGGGATGCAGGGGCATGCGCAGTTTGTAGGCACACAACAAAATCCTTTCCAGTACAGTACTGGAGGATTCACAAGAACATACTATTAAAGTTGCTTAAATTAGATTTCCAATGTTGTTCAAAGACAGCTGAATGCAGGCCTTTGTTCACAAGTTATTAATCTTCGTTCCCTTTACGCTTACGCAGTGTTATTCGAAGTAGCTTTCTTTCTTTCACTTAGTACGTTACAAACTTTGTTATGCAGAAATGGAAACTGTATAGATAATGTCAAGGAGAAATCAACGGATTGTAATCTGTGATACAATTGTCTTTGATTCTCAATACCTCATGTGGTGTGTATCATACTATCATATAGTTAAGACGGAATAATACTCGTGCGAATTTTAACAAAAGTACCACCTGCTTGCTCCATTAAAACCATTCAAGAACCCATCCAAGTTTGCAAAAGTAGCCAGCCCTATCTCATCTGATTAGCTAAAGCGACCACAAGTCAACCAAAAACTACCATATCTAAGACTATTCTGCTAGTTGCTGGAACATTGCACATGAATGAACCGGAATATATGATAATACCCCTAGGGCACAATCTAGAATCTTTGATAAGAGAACTAGATCCAAAAAGCTGATTTACAGTCTGTTCTCCAGTTTCATTTTCACTTTCTTCCCACCCCTCCAGCTCGGGGTTTGCCCTTTACCTCAGCCTCCTGCACAAGCAGCATCGGTAAATACAAAGTTGATTTATTGTTAACGAAGGAAACCAAAACAAATTAGAGATGGGCAAAGGAGCGAACCTGTGGCAGGTGCAGGTAGATGTTGGTCTTTGCCGTTGATGGATTGTGATTTTCAGCCCCCTTGCTCCAATCATAACAAACCTGAAATGTGAAAGAACCATTGTTTAATCAGGAGACTCAGAAATTAGCATACATTTGCAGAATTTATTAAAAAAAAAAAAAAAATCAAATATCCAGTACTTCACAATTTACATCTATCTAAGCTATTGTATTACTGATTGTAAACTGATCATAACAAATTAAGATGGTGAACTTTAGAACTGATTATGCCAAGTAGTTATTTACTAGTGGAGTCACAGCTCATGAGAATAAAGACAGACCTCTCACACACTGATTGATCACTCTGCTACTACATAATAATGACAAAAGAAAAGAGCGGAATTAATTGAAGAAATTAGGCATACCGCATATGCATATATAGAACCGTCATTGTTAAAAGTGCTGCAGGGCACAGGCTGATTGCACCTCAACATTGCCTAAAATGAACGCATAGAACATCAGTGAGGCAGGTACAATTAGAAGATCTGTATAACAATGATGACTGCAACAAAATGTTAGACCTTAAGCCTCTGTTTACTATCCTTATCCCAGAAGTTGAAGGCTCCATCAGACCCAGCAGTAGCAAATGTGTGGTGCACCTGAAATTTGACAAATACAACCATTGTTTAGAATTAGAATAGAAGTGAGATAATATAGTGGCGGATACAGATCACATGCTGTCATGAGTGACCACAAGAAAATAAGTTGTATGAACATAACCCAACTTGGACCGCCAAAGAAAAAAAGAGAACAACGTTGCATCTAATTGTTCACTTTCTTACAAAACCTCATTATAACAATAATTAAAGCAATCAAAGATCAGAGTTCCACAAGGTCACTCGGTGAAACAGTTGGAAAGCATAACATTTTGTCAAATAACAAGAGCCAGAAAACAAATTCAGCCAGGTATATATCATGAACAACAAAACGCATACTATACATGGGGTTTGGAAGAGGGGTGGTGCACTTTGATTAACCCACAAAAAGTGGACATGCTTTGGACCAGGAAAGGATATGAGCATAAATCACTTCACAGGACTGAATTAGTATAGTTTCAGTGTTAACTTACATAAAAGGTGGATATAGTTCTGTAAGGTACAGTGTTCGTGCTAGAATTGATAGGCGCAAGGCTTAGGGTCCAACATTTTTCAATAACTCATGGAAAGAAACAATTTAGGTGACAAGCCATAGTTAGTATTTTACTATAGGGAAATCGAACAAAGTGAACAACTAGGTTCAGAGTTTCAAGTGTCATGCAGATGCTGCTCAAAGAAAGATGTGTAAAGAAGGTTTTCCAAGCAGAATGGAAATTTAAATATCTTACAGGATGAAAATTCAGTGAATTGACAGAGTAAATATCATTTCCGTCTCTATGGCACTTGAAAGTGAAATTTTTACTCGATTGTGAGTCATCAAGATGATGTACACCAACTCTTCCTTCAATAGAACCAACCTACAGCATTGCAAATTTTGATGTGAGATAAACGCTGAAACAGTGACCAAACTCAACGACAGAGGATAACCAAAGAAAAATATTTAAATTGCATGCATTTTCAACAATAGTTTGAATATCAGAGGCATCATTCATGCAGACAACAGGCACAATTACAGAATTTTTAAAAATTAAAAATAAAACTTTAAATTGCGAACCAAGAAGGAAATCCTAATGTCTCGGAACAGCAACATTTAGAACAAAGACTCTCAAAGGGCTGGATGCGTGTGGCAACCATCTGAGAGAGATGTAAACATGATTCGTAGACAATCACTGTAGGTTTTCCAACTTCTACTAAAACATGCCAAACTCTAAATACTTCATCTAGTGCGAGAGTTAAATAGATAACATCCGAAAATCCATTAATATATTACACAATAAAGTGATCTTTTAGCTTAACAATGATTATTAAGATGGCTAAGTTCCTAGAAACAGCATGCATTTATGAAAGCCAGCAGTCTTCTACGATAAATGCAAAGGCATCTGCAATTAGGCAGACAACTACATCCAAGAAGACATTGGACTAGTTTGAAAGTTCAACCAAGTAATTCCAGGGACAAGATCAACTGAAAGCAGGTCAGTGATTCTACAACTTCTCAAACTCACGCATTAATTAGGGTCGCACTACCACAACTGGATGAATCTGAGGCGTCACCCTTGTACTGAGTATTAGTAAAATCCAACCCATGGGATGTGCTAAAAGATATTGATATCAATTTATCAGATACCGGAATCATTATTTGTGGGTGAAATTCTAGCTCTAGCATTGGACAAATCACACGTAGAGATACATTGTGCTTCAGTGCACAAATTCTTAGGCAGAAAAGGATGGTGCGAACAATAAATTCCAAGGTCTGATAAACTTACCAAGAAGCCTGTCTGGTCAGGGAATGCAGCTAAGCACCTTGTCTGGTACTTCAGCGGAGATTGAATTCTCTTAAATTCAGTCTGCATGTCCAGAAAGAAGTTAATTAGGCTTGCGGAGAACACTACATCATAAAATATAATGTGATATTCAATAATAGTTGTCAATCGGATGGGAAGTATCAAGTATACTATAAAGGTTAATTAAGAAAAAGAAATAACTGCTTTGGACATTCATGCACAGATGATCATGAAACTGAAATAAACATGCTGAACGGCCAGTCGCAAGACACCTATAATATACCTTATCATACTGGGAATTACAGGGTGAGTTGCTTGTATGTGGTGTAATTTTGAAAGAAAAAGAAGTTGAGTGCTCATGAAAATAAAATGATCTCAGACATTCATCAAAACTAAGTACCTGAGGGTTCTGCAGGTTGAAAACAACAAGATTTCTGTCAGCTGTCCCGGCAACCATAAGCGGATATTTCACACTAAGCGCATAGCAACGCTCAGGAAGTTGTTGAACATGAGTTGGGTTTGGCTGCCTCAGGTCCCAGTACCTGAAAATCAGATTGAAAAATTGTACAGTGCTTTTCATTACTTGTAGTAACCTATGGAAGACATGAAATGTGGATTAGACCACCTCACCTGAGTGTCTTGTCCCAACTTGAGGTGGCCAGAACATTCATTTCTGGGATCCACGCAAGCTCTTTAACAGGAGCATCGTGCATTGCCACGGTAACTGCTTGGCCACCAGACAGCAATGGCCACATTTTTACTTGCTTATCACAGCCCCCAGAGAACACAGTAGTCCCATCATCCTTCCAAGCTGAACATAACACCTGCCAACCACAAAGTACAAAATAAAGGGCTTGGAATTTGTATCAATTTGAACACACTAAACATATCTTCTGCATGTACGAGGTATTACAGGGTGGTCATGTGATATCGATGCTTTCGGAACAGTGTTGACAACAGTGCCTGTTTTATTCACCTCCCAACACCGCACCTGCAAAGAATTGAGCACAAGATTTCCAACATTAGCTCTTTCAACTCGAAAACAACACATTCAACTCTTAAATCTACTAGTAGTACACCATAACATCACGCGTGACGTGGCACAGACATTAACTACTGAACTATCACAAGCATTTCTCGGAAAGCGTTACAATTCTATATTAAAACAAAAGCAAGCAACAGACAACCACGCCGATTACACTCATCATCAATAACTAAACTTATTCACATAAGTTTTTCAAAATGTTGGACTTCATTTGTCATAAGGCTCCATACAAGACTTCCACGGACATTACTCGAAACTAACAAAAAGGCAACTGGTGAAATCTACCTAACTCTCTCTACAAACGTAAGGGACTGGTGAAATCTACCTTAAGACTACTTAAACTTAACACTCGTTCATCTATTTTTCAAACAGTTTCAACTACTTCATTGATGAAAACACAAACACAAGGCCATGTCAACCACAATCGTCATAACAAATCAAGCTAGAAAACCAAAACCACGAGCAAGGAACAAACGCAGCTTACCTGATTATCCCATGAAGTAGCAACCAGATAATTCGCCTTGGGGCTGAAGCACAAGCTCGACACCGCATCCGTAGGCGGTTGAGAAACCTAGCAAAATCGGAAATGTTAAGTGAGAAATTGAGCTCGTAATCAATGGACGAATGTAAATTGAACAGTGAAAAATGCTAGAGAAGGAATTTCCCCTTTACCTCAGTGGAGCGATTGGGGTTCGCATTGTTCGTCGTGGAGCCGAATGTCGCCATTGTTAAACCTAATTTACTGATCAGAGACGAAACGGTGAAGTAGAGAAATTACTTAGCCGCTCGATTTGGTGTATTTATACTGGAAGATTGTTGAGTGGAAACAACGCTAATGGTGATTTTAGCGTTGAAAAGAAGCAACTCGGTCGGTTATTGTTGTGTATTTCGACTTTCGAGTAATAAATCTCAGTAAACATGATACGCGGCTCCGGAGATTTAAGATGTGTTAGTTCGCGAGCTAAGAAACTAGTGTAATTTACTCTACTTCCCTAGAAACACATCACAAGTTCACATGGCCCGTTACATCTATTACCCTCTATTACCACCCTGATAGATGTCGTTTTATTGCATCTAGGTCCAACATTTATCATCTATTATATTAAACGCCTGATAGATAGTATCTAATTACATCTAGATCCGCAAATTTGACTTTGCGTACTAAAGTTGCGAAAATACTTTTTGCTCCTTCTGAAAAATTGGATTTCGGTGACAGCCAAATAACTCCAACTTTGATTTAGTACATACTTGACTAAAAAAATTACAACAATGACATTAAATAATTCAACAAAAACATACATAACTTTTTTAATTTCAAAATGATCTAAGTTTTTTTTTTTTTTAAATAGAGCATATATTAGATAGTGATTACATACATACATCAAGAGTTCATAACTTACAGAGCCGCAACAAGTCTGGATAGGATTTAACTAGATCATTATGTACGTAAGTAGTTACCAATTCGGACATTCGTCCCAAATTTGGAAGCTACTCACATGATCCGAACACAAAAGAGAAAAAGTTGGATCACTTGAGTCGTGCTGGTCTAAGATTTAATTGCAAAAGAATCCCTAACAAATTTTTACATTTCAAATTAAACTCAAAATTTAAAAATAATAGAAAAAAGCTCTTATCGAAACTCTGGTCGTAGCTCCTATTTGAGCTCACACAGCTCTGACCAGAGTTGTTTTACATCTTCGATTGGAGTTTTGTAGGAGCTGAAAGTTCAGCTCTGATCAAAGCTGAAATTTTCAGCTTTGATCGGAGCTTCGATTTTAAGATCGAAGAAGATGAAGAAGAAGAAAAAACAGAAATTTAAATTTTAAAGAAAACAAAAAAGAGAATTGAAATATAGCTAAGGCTTCTTTTTTTTTTTCACTAAATGAACAATGCATTTTTCTCCAATTTTGGAATTTGATGTAGTAAATGAAATAGACCCAAGTTAACAACACAAGGTGGAAAATTGAACTACAAAAAGAGGTTTTTTCTTTTTTTTTTTTTTTAACTAAGAACTTCATTAAATTAAATATAAAAAGAAAAGAACAAAACCGCGCTCATAAGTGGTGCTAAAAGAGCACTCTTTACATGATGTTTAAAATTGCTCCTAACCTCACCCCCTAAATATTAAAACCTCCCTATATGTTACTTCCTCCGGAAACTTAATAGGTTTACACTTTATTTTTGTTGACTTTTCGATGTTCGGTTTGACCTCAAGTAAATAATAACTCCGTAAGAAAAAAATAATTTAAAAAATTATATTATAAAAGTATACTTCTTATATTTTTATAGTATAACTTCTAAAATTAATGTTTCCGTAATCAATTATGATTAATTTGAGGTCAAACCGGACATAAAAAAGTCAACAAAAACAAAGTGTAAACCTATTAAATTTCCGGAGGAAGTATGTGATAATATCAGGACTCCTAAAACTTTTCTATTTCAATTATAAAAAAATAAAAATAATAATTTAGTAGTACCTTTTATATATTTATTTATATATTTGTATTTATTTATATACTTATTTATATACTTATTTATATATTTATTTATTTATTATATATATTTATTTTATGTGTGTGTGTGTGGGACCATCATTTTATAAGAGTTTAGGAGGGTATAAATTTGAGAATAAATTTACAAACTCCTTACATATAGGATCAAATTTATGTAGGTCCATCGTTTTTAGGAGTTCTGAAGTTGATTTGTTTTTTTTATCAAATTCTTATGTTTCATTTCAGATTTAGGTTAGAGGTATGTTTTAGAAGTGTTGTAACTAGTACTCTAATGTCGCACAGTTGGAAAATATACGTTCTATAGAAAATATAGAAAATAAAAAGTATTAACTCTAAAATTTCAAAATAGGTGTTTGTCCGTATGACTAAATCGCTGACTATTGCATTGACTTGATAATTTCTCTATAAACAAAGGCCAATTGGACATGTTCAGAAGGTTCAGTTTTATCTGGATATTCGTCAAGGCTGGTTTGATACTGAAATGTTACTCTACTTTTCTCTTATGTTATTGATTGGATACAAGTGAGTCAATTGAATAACAATATTTTGAGCTGTAAATTGTTAAGGATAGGCCAATTTTTAGTGCATAAACTTATATGTTTATAAAGGCCACAAACTAATAATCCAAACCAAAACCTAAGCATAAGTGTTTGTTTTTTTAGATTCTTTATGTATTTCATATTTGTCCGTCTTTTTATATTCTTTATGTTTTCGCTTTTTGATAAATATTTATTTTACAGTTTTATTATGGCTCCTGCAATTAAACTAAACACCACACTCATTATACAAAGCCTCCTAAAACTTCGATCCAAAAGCAAACGTAAAGAATCTAAAAAAAAATCGTATGAGTATCAACTTGTATGTCTACTCACGTTAATATTTGGATTTAAATTAACACCATGGGTTCAGGTCCAAACGAACGCCTATTGCTCAATAGATGTTTGGACCAAAACACGTGTGACTATTCAACCGAGTACTATCTACATGAAATGTCGATTATGCTCAAAATAATATGGATTTAGTTTTGAACACCCTGGTTTAATCGAAATCAATAAATTAACGAACTAGTCCCCGGATTGTTTCTAATTTACCAAAATAAAACTTGTTACATACTGCGAGAGCACAACCATATGTTTTGAGAAAACTATTAAGTATTTAGATACAAACATCATGTTCAATATCAGGTTAAAGTTATAATGCGATGTTTCGAGGACGATAGCATATATACAAGTCCAAACGTTCAACTATCGACATTACATATTTCAATGTTGTCATCATACAGTATATCTTTAAAATAAGAATGTTATAGTGTTTTTGTGTTAAGCATAAAATTTTCACCATGTCATTTAACATACATCACGAGTATTAATGTATGTATAGGCGCCGCCGTATTTGTAGTTTCAAGCCATATATATGTATCTGCAAGACTGCAACTGTCATATCACATGTGTTTTGATTTGCATTCCACACATTTAACTACACCATGTTAACGAAAATTAGCTATCTACTCACATCAATATGTGAGTCTCAAACATCACGTGTTGAGGTTCAAACATTTATTGCTTAATATACGAAAACCAATAAACGTTTGAACCTGATCACATGTGAATATTCAAATGAAAAACTATCTACGTGGGTCATTAATTTTATATTGTAAATTAGAGGTTATATTGTAAATTAGATTTTATATTTAACATCATGATTTGAGATTTTTACGCGGGGACCCCCTCTTATGGACGTGCTTTTCAAATCTTTCCTCGTTAATAAAAGAATTACATATAGCCCCAATTTAAGCAGTTTGCGTTGACCTGCTTATAATCTACTGTTCATTACTAATTATCCAAACACGCCCTTATACAATTTAGCCTTATTCCTTTAATCTTATTTGCAATTTAATCCTTTTTCTTTTTTTTTTTCTTTTCTTTTTCTCTTTTTTCTTTTCTTTTCTTTCTTTAATTCTATTACCGGATTCCGGCAATGGGTTGACCGGAATCCGACGGGAGCTCTGTAATAGAGCTCCATTAGAGCTCTGTAACAGAGCTCCGACGAGCTCTGTACATCGGAGCTCTGTAAAGAGCTCCGACGAGCTCTATTACAGAGCTCCGTCGGAGCTCTTATTGCAGCTCCAGATCTGGAGCTGCCAACTCCAGATCTGGAGCTGTAACAGCTCCGATCTGGAGCTGTTTCACGGCTCCAGATCGGAGCTGATGGTGGCTACCGGATTCCGGCACCGGAATCCGGTAAATTAGAAAGAAGAAGAAATAAAAACAATTGGGGGAATTTATAATTTAGATAAGATATGTGGGTTTATTTTGTAATAACTTAAAGTTGAGATTGTTTGGTAAAATTTAAAATCTGATAATTGTTCAGGGACAATTATGTATTTTCCATGATTAAGAGCGACAAAAGTCAAGATCGTGTGTTTATTTGTAATTGTTTTGCATAAAGAGGGTTTATACGTAATTCTTTTACTAACGAGGAAACATATGTAATTACCGAGCATAAGAGGGGGTCCACATGTAAATCGCCTCATGATTTAATTGGAAATATAAAATTTCACAAACCAGTCCCCGATTTGTTTCTAATTTACGAAAATAAGCCCCAACCTCATCAACCGCCTACCAGGTTGGCAAGGACACCTCCAAAGCATCATCCGTCCAGATCTTACCGAGAGCCAAAATCTTATAGCTTATGAAGATGGTAAAGAAAGAAGTAGGAGCCTGATGATGGATGACATTCTTTTTCCTAAAACAGGCATAATATTTATCAACCATTTCAAGATTCCAATTTAGGAGATGAGTCACAGGTGACCTAAGGGACTGGAGTGTGAAATCACATCTGGACTTCTCATGGGGTTTTCTTCCACAAAAGAATAATGGAAATAGCTGGGCTGCTCATGCTTTGACTCTTCCAATTTTGTCATCAACACCGAATTTTTCAAAGGTATGTGGCAGCTAGCTTCTTCTTCACTCGATTAGGTCTTAACTAAGCTAACCACTTCCATTGAATAGTATTTCAACCCCCTATAGATTCCCCTCAAATTTTTTTATCTTGTTTTGACCCTCTGCTTCTTGCATTCACATGAGTAGTACTAGTAGTAGTATTAGCAAAAGGGTCAAAGCCATGGATGTTTTCAGTTTTCTGGTTTGTGGGTCAATGTTCTTTAGGGACTCAGCTCAAGCATTGTTTGTTTGTTTGTGTCAAGTGTCAAATGTGACCCTTTTGTTTATGTTGTATTGTGTTTCTTATTGTGCAAAAAATATAAAGTCAACACATTTACATGTATAATGTAATAATAATGATTAATGCACTTATAGTCTGTGAGTTTGTGGGTCTTGGAGAGATTTGGACATTTGATGATTTAGACTTTTAGTATTGTAAAGGTCAAGTCCATATTTGGGATGTACAGTCATGTGCATTTGTTTACAACTCTAGCTTTGGTTCAACTTTAGTCAATGTCTGTCTAGTTTCAGTAAAGTCCACGGTGAGTTTCTGCGAATAGGCTGCTTTGAGGTGTTTTTTTGTAACAAGGCTCGCTATCTAATTTTGCGGTGCTTGGTTAATCGACTTTAAGGAGTACACATTTTTCATGCATGAGGTGATGCATCAGATACAGAAAAAGAAAATGTCCCTGCATTTTGGGAGTTAATGGTATAAGTTTAGTGAATTCTTGATAATGTAAATTCATGAAGTTGATGCCTATCTGATGGTCATAGACTCATAATTTCCAAGTAATATTGAGGAAGTTGCACTACATGGAATTTTTAAATTAAATGCATGGGCATGCTTGGTCTTTCAGGAGTTGATTGTATGAGTTTAGAGAGTTATGATATTTTAAACTTACGCGATGTTAATGGATATCCGATAATCATAATTTTTCTTAATAAATTGAGGAAGTTGTACCGCGTGTAATTTTTAAATTGTAAGTTAAGCATATTCCTGGTCCTTTTACTATCATCTAAGTGGTGTGTGCAAGTAGATAACAACCACTAGTAAAAGTCTAAGCTTATAAGTTCCGATGTATAAGCATCCTGGATTTGCTTGGAAATTTAAATGTGGAAAAAGAGTCCCCGTTTTGTTTTTTTGTCTGTTATTACCTGAACACCTGGAGAGTGGGAATCATAATATAAGGTGTTCCTCTTTGTTGAATGGTAATGCATCCATGTGAAGTTTCTAAGAAGGAAGCTTAGTCTCTGCATGCATTCATGGCATTCATACACCAAAAGCTTATGATAATTATTCTGCATGTAATCCATGCGTTTCGATTGAATTATGTTGAATGAGACTTATAATTGGAACACATGATCAATTTATGCTGTTTTGTGGGATCAGCTAACTTTTTAACATGACATAAGAACATTTAAACAGTTTAAAGACAATATGCCACATCTTATTTATGAGTGCTGACTACAACTTGAACAAGTAGTAAGGTAGTCATTTACATTGTTTTTTTGTTTTTTTTAATATGACAAAGCTTTTCAATTTATGTTAACCGGAAATAGGAAATATAAGTTGCAAAATTATCAACCTCGAAGTACCAGATCATATGGCTCTCAAATTTAAAAAAATTATTATTGGTTTAGAAAGACAAAAAATTAGGAAATGGATTAGGTACAAGCTCTTCAAAGGGAACCTTAGTCCAGTCTACATTTCGTAAATTACCGGGACGCCATAATCCAACAACTACTATTTAGGACTAAAAGAAAACCTTAGATTTTAATGGGATGGTGTGAACCCGCTAAATTTCACATCAATTGTATGCATGCATGCCTTATGGACTAAAATAGGAATTTCTAATTTGTCATGATCTCTGTGTGTGAGCTGAGAGTGACATAAGATATCTCTTGTTACTTGAAATGTTCTATAAATACGCATCTTATTATGAGTGCCAACTTAGTTATTGAACTTAGCAAAAGAAACAAAACAAAACAAAAGAAAAAAGAGAATGCATCAAATGTTTTCTTTCCGTTTCATGCCCTGCAAAACCTTTTTGCAGCCTAGAGCTAGGTAACATATTTGATTGGCTTTCATTTCATTGTATGGCCATTTGCTTATTACATGTTTGTTTATATAATAATAACATCTTGCTTTGTACCGGTTTCATGCAGAATCACATCTCAGGAGAATGAATATGTTAGTCATGCACATGCAGTTAAAAGTTATTGTACGAAAGTTGCCCGCAATCCTAAAATGGAGAGGCTGCAATATAATTATTTGTTCCCTGAGGTAGGTTGCTATTGTGACATCTTTTTTCTATGTGGACCTTATGAACTTTCCCTCCACGTACATATGCAAATCTCTAGGACCCTATGTAATGCAATTGATGAAACTTGCTGCACAGTTCTTTCTTTTTTTTTTTTTCCTTTTCTTTTTATATGGTGGAGCTTGTGGTTTACCATAAAAAGTGAAAACATTGCATTAATTGAACTTTAGTTAGTATATTGAATTCACTGTTAACATTGCTAAGATGTCTCGCTATGGACACGTGATTTAAGTATTCTTGTAATTACACTTTAAAAAATCATAAATAAATTAAATGTTAACCTGGTATATTTTAAGCTTTTAACTTCTACTTTTACATTTTTTAAAATTTTTTTTACCTGAAAAATAAATTTGGAATGCAGATCTCGGATCGCGAACTTCAACATGTTATGAAGTATCCTAATGCAAAGGTTATAAGCCTTGGGATTGGTGACACAACCGAGCCGTTACCAGACGTTGTTGCTTCAAGCATGGCTAATGTAAGATTGATAATTGTTGATTCAGATATAAGTTCACTCATCTGTTTCTCACTCTCCCTTTTTTTCCCCCTTCATATTTAGGTCAGTAGTTCAAGTTTTCTTTTCCTTTTTGCTAGTTTTGAGTCGTTAACTATAATGGGTCACCTAGAAATGAATACTCCTATTACTTGGTGATACAATGGATTAATTTAAGGTAGTATTCTTTTCATCTTGTGCTTGGCGAATCTAGACTCTCTCTGTTCCACAATAAGCTTCTCATTTACTATTCCGATGATTTTATTTTAATGATAAAAAGCTCGAATTGTTTTGGCTATGATTTTATGAATAAAATATTGGCAATTTGAGTTGATTGTGGTAAAGAACTTGCTATTTTCTGGTCCAACATGGAAAGACTACCTTGTTATGAGGGTATATTTAGTTTCCTTTTCTTTTTTAGTTCCTTTTTAAAAAGAAATCGTTTCACCTTCAACTGTCAACAATTGCATTCATGATATCTTAGGGCCTATAATTGCATTTACGTTCCTGTGGTAAAGCAAAGATCTGTAATTAAAAAGTACGACTTCTGCAGTCCCTCCGCATATAAAACATTTGCAAACGCAAAGAATACTGTAATTATGATAGAAACTTATGGTTTTTACTCTATATTGTAGTATGCGCAGAATCTCTCCACGCATAAAGGTTACAGAGGGTATGGAGCTGAACAAGGAAGCAAGGTGAGTGCTAAGGCGCTGTCGTTGGGATCTCATTCTCATTTTATTTAAAAATCCTTTTAAAATTTTGTTTTGCAAATGGTATCCATGTGATGTCAGATGTAGTAAGCCTTAACACTTGCATCTTTTACACACAAAATTCATCTTATACTGCTTGTGACTTGAATACAATGTTGCAGGAACTAAGGAAAGCAATATCAGAAACATTCTACAAAAACACTGGTATAAAGGACACAGAAGTGTTTGTATCAGATGGAGCACAATGTGATATCTCCCGCCTACAGGTATCTAGCACTACTAGGCTTAGGGAATATCATTTGTCTTCTTGATGCTTTGATGTTTTCCATGCATGGTTGAATACAGCATCACTGTTCAAGCTGTCTTCAGTTTCTAACGTAATTAGGCTGTCTTGTGGTGGGTTAAATAGGCAGCTTGTATAATAAGCACCTAATATGGAGATTTTAAAGATTCTGCTTGCTTGGAATTCCAAGCTGAAGCAACAATCCAACTTTACAAAAGAAAAGCCCATATGCTGCTAATTAAGAAGTTCCTGCAGACGAGATAGTGATTTATTGTGTTTGTGTTTTGTTTGCAGCTGCTCTTTGGGTCCAACATGTCTGTGGCTGTTCAAGATCCAATATTTCCTGTAATGCACTGATCTTTATTACCCTACCGTATTTCATTAACCTGTGAATCAGCATATTTGCTTGTCAATACAAGCATTAGTTACCAGTATTTAGGAGTTTATCGTTTTGGAGCATAAGAAAATGAATTTGGAAAACAGAGATTTTACAGGAAGCAATCCCATAAGTCATGATGACATAACTCCCTTGATCATTTAAATTTTTTCTTATTTTCTCATACCTCATTACCTGATGTTTCTGTAAATATTTCTACCTTTGGCCAGGCTTATATAGATTCAAGCGTCATAATTGGCCAGACCGGTGATATTCTTAATGATTCGGGGACATATCAAAATATTGAGTACTTGAAATGCGGACCTTATAATGGTTTCTTCCCTGACCTCTCAAAAACTGCAAGAACAGATATTATCTTCTTTTGCTCCCCGAACAACCCAACTGGACATGCAGCATCCTTCGAGCAATTGGAACAGCTTGTGAAATTTGCCCAGGAAAATGGCTCGATAATTGTTTATGACTCAGCCTATGCTGTATATATCACAGATGGAAGGCCTCGGTCTATATATGAAATTCCTGGAGCCAGAAAGGTTGATATACATTTCCAGTTATATTTCTATTCAAGGCATGCGGCATGCCCATTTTTGCTTATCTTTTTTAACATAGAAACCATTAATGCAGGTTGCTATTGAAGTTTCGTCCTTCTCAAAGATTGCTGGATTCACGGGGGTTCGCCTTGGCTGGACTGTGGTGCCTGAGGAGCTCTTGTATGGGAACGGGTTTCCTGTTATAAGTGACTTTAATCGAATTGTTTGTACCTGCTTTAATGGTGCCTCTAGGATAGCTCAGGCTGGTGGTCTCGCTAGTTTGTCCCCCGAGGGTTTGAAGGTGAGCTCATATATGAACTGAAGTATATTATTGTCTATGTTAGCAATCCTAACATTCTCATTCATAGCCAATCACCTGGTTTTAAGGCATGTTTTGCCCCAAGTTGTTCTTAGCCTTGAAGGCTGCTCATATGAACTGATAAATGCTTCTTCCAGGGTTTACTCTCACTTGTTGCTTATTACAAGGAGAACGCAGAGATACTTATGGAGACTTTTCAAGCTATGGGATTGACAGCGTATGGAGGTGTCAATGCGCCTTATCTTTGGGTACACTTCCCGGGTTCAAATTCTTGGGATGTCTTCAGTGAAATTCTGGAAAAAACACACATAATAACAGTTCCAGGTAGCGGATTTGGACCGGCAGGAAAAGAGTTCGTAAGGGTATCTGCATTTGGCCATAGAGAAAATATCCTGGAAGCTTCAAAAAGGTTGAGAAATCTTATGTAATAAATAAATGTACCTACATTCCATTTATTTTCAGTAACAGGTCTCTTTACAGTTTACCTAAAATAACAGCACTAGTCTTATGTGGAGGAGTCAAGTGATGTGGAATGTGGCTTTGAATTTGTCTTATAACTAAAGCGCCTAGTGACTTTGAATTTGTCACATTTCTGCTTCATCTTGCTTGAAATGAAATTTGTGTAACGGCCAGAATGCAATTCCAAACTACTAATATGAATCAGTCACAAACTCCATTTGCAAAATCAGATGCAAAAAACCATCTGCGTTGTTCGAAACATGCACAAAACACCTTTCATCTTATAAGTTATAAGAAAAACGAATGCAATCACGTGGTGTTATAAACTTTTTGCATACGAAATACTGCTTCATGCATTTGAACATGTAACAAAGATCACAAAAACACGTTGAAACATATAACCTGCATTTACTGGAAAACAACAGCGATAATCAGAGACCAAAAGTGCAGAGACCAAAAGTAGCAGATATCGGTGGAAAATTCAAAAAAAAAAAAAAAAAATCAGAGACCAAAAGTGTCTGTTAGGATCAACATCTCTAAGTTTCTCGGCTGCTCAAGATGCAACAACTTATACCAAGTGACCGCAAGCATAAGTACCAAGAAGTAAAATTGAACAACGGTGGATAGAGCAATCTACCCTGTCCACATTTATATATCATATATATGCAACTACGGCCGCATATTACAGTACAATGGCAATCCAGTTTACACATATTTACTACTCTTTACGGTGCCTAAAACACAGGCATAGAGGATAAAACACGCCAGATTTGGGAGGGGGGGGGAAACAACAGAAATAAACCATGTTACTTACTAGAGCTAGATATCAAGGATCTGACAACTAACAAGCTCTGAAGATCCAGCACTTCTGGTAGCAATAACTTTCCAGATAATCTCCGAAGAACGAGAAACAGTTTCAGGAAGCTCCAGCGAGGATTCACCAGGAGTGCTGGATGAAGAGGCCGACTCAAACCTATTCTGCCTGTCAGCCTGCATAACTGATATATTATGATTGGCGCCTTTAGTGATCACGTGTAACTTGCCAAGAAAACCCGCAAGCAAATATGGAGACTCAGCATCAGTGAGGTCATGTATTGGTACTTCTCCCTCTATCAATTTCCAAGTGTCATCTTCTTGATCGTAAACCTTAATCCTAGCGCTATCTAAAGAGCTTGACGGATCTAAAGCATACAACTCATCATCAACTATCACACTCAATTTAGTTCCTGCTTGTCTTGCAGGCCAACCGTCTCCCATGCCAGTTGGCATTTCGACCCACGAATTGGTGTTGGGATCATAAACTTCTCCCCCGACATCAACGAAAAAAGGCCAACAGTATAAACTTTGAGGAACATAAAGTTTCCCCCTATAGGACGTCATACCTGTTGCAATAGGCTTAAGAAGATCGGCTAAAAATGCAGTTGGTAAGACCTGTGCTTTTGCAAATGGCATGCTTGGAATGTCAGACCAGGTACCAGAATGAGGATCAAAAACCTCAGCTGATTGGAGAGGAGTGAGCCCGCCGCGGGTACGAGTGACACCTCCAACAACGTAAAGTTTGTTGTTTAAAATACCTGTCTTGCAATAAGCTCGCTCCATAGACATGGGACTGACTTCGATCCAGGTATTCAGTACTGGATCGTAACGCCAAACAGATTTCAATGCTGAAGCTCGGCGAAATCCACCCAACACGTAGAGGGATCCATCTACTGCTCCGATAGCACAACCGCAAAATGGTATTTGTTCCAAAGCATCTTTCCTCCCAAGCCACCCTCTAATGGCATCAGCAATAATGCTAGAACCGACCATATTCCACAACCAAAGACCGGGTAGGCCTCGTCTGAGGCCATCTTCAGCAGCAACATTTGGCATTAAGGGCAACCGTTGCCATATCTGGGAAACAGGATCCAAGGCAAACCATACGAGCTTATGACCGTCAATCTTAGTCAAAACATAGAGCCATTGTTCTGTAGTACCAAGTTGTTTTCTTAATCTGTAGAGTTCTCTGCCTGTTAGGGTGGCTTTCCAGCTTCTTGAGACCAATTTTGCATTAAAATGAAAAATTCTAGGGAGTCTGGCAAGAATTTGAATAGATATCTCGTCAGGAAGGCTTGGAATCAGTCTAGGATTTTCATCCCAGGAAGAAGATGATGTCTTTTGTCTCTTACATGGATCACCTTTGGAAGCATCAGAAATCTCACTATAGCTGCGTTTGTCATTATTCAAACTCAACTTTGCCCCCATCGAATTTTCTTTTCACCTTTTAAACGGTATTGAACTCACACAACTTATGTTCTATCTCGTGGTGCATTCCATAATATTTCTGCAACAATTTATTTTAAACAAGAAGCAAGCAAGCAGTTAAACACCAAACATAGACAAAAACAATATAACCAAAAACAGATATGTCATGCAAATATGTATTTGTTTCAAGTAGCAGTGGAATATAAACAATAATACATCAATAAAGCTGGTCATCCAAGTGGTAATTGCATTGAGAAGAACATATTTGAAAAGCAGTAGGCAGATGGAGCAAGTAATATGCATGCAGCTTCCCTTCCTAATGAAACCCAAACTCCTTTTTTTACGTCATTGTAAATTGTAATACATATATTCAATCCAGTCATATGTTTCGGAGTTTTAAGAGATTTAACAGTTAAAGAGCAGAGACAAACTCATCACATAATTAAAAGACTTAGATGGATTAGTTTACAACAACAACAACAACAGGACCGGAAATTCGAAAAGTCCACTGTTGTACATCAAATAGACATAGGAACTTCACATCTTATCTTATCAGTAAGGCTCTACAAACAAAATTCCAATACCAATCATATTCGAGCTGATTACACCATGATCAATCAGATTAAACAAAATTCCACGCCTGACATTATAAGCTAATTTAAAGCTAACCCAGATTCAAACATCACAGATTAAGATCGAAATTCTACAAGCAATCCAAAACAATAGAGCTAATAATACAGATGAACATCACCGATTTCACAGCGGAAAAAAAAAAACAGAAAGAAATTCGGAAAAATAAACGAACAATTGAATGAACAAGTCAATTACCTGAAAAGGGGGTCAAAATCTTGGAAGAATCTCAGGAGAAACCCAATAAGAATTTGGATTTGTTTTTGTTTGTGGTTTTAAGATTAGACTTGAGATATTGACAATAAGGCAATCAAAAGAAAGAATACTAAATATATTTTCTGGGGACCTTACTGTTGTTTGTTTCCATAAATTCCACCTTGTTTTATTCATTCCCTATTATTTTCTTCTTTTTTAGAAGAATAGTGAAGGTGAGATGGGCTGGACCGGGCCGGTCCTGGGCCCGGTCCTGGCCCGACATATTTGGCCCAGGACCGGCCCAAGTCCGAGTACGGGCCTAGAATTTAGGCAAAGCCCAGCCCGTCATGGGCCGGGCTCGGGCTCGGGCCCGGCCATTTTTAATTTTTTTTCAAAAAAATAAAAAGACAATGATTTTTTCAAAATAAAAAAAAAATTAGAAATTAAAAGATTTAAGAAATTAAAACAAAAAATGCTTCAAGTAGTTATAAATTATTGAATGTGGTGTATATTAAAATATATAATTCAATATAGAATTTTGTAAATACATAGAAAAGTATGAAAAATATATAAATTATAGGTTAATTTAATACTACTAATGTATAAATAACAAATTAAATAATTATATTTACATATATTACATATAATATATACAAAAATATAGTATACACCTGGGTCGGGCCGGACTAGTGGACTAGAATTTCAGGCTCAGGCCCGGCCCAAGCCCAGCCCAAAAAGGTGATCGGGCGGGCCTGACCCGACAAAATTATGTCGGGCCTGTGCCGGGCTCGGGCTGCCCGGCCCAAATTGCCATCCCTAGATATGAGTCATATACTCATATGACTTAATAGTAAGGCTATGCTCTCTTCGTATTAAAATTCATTAATTTAAATTTTGTTTTGTTTTGTTCAGTTCGGTTCAATTCAGTTCTCTTCAGCTTTGCTTAGTTATATTTTATATTACAAATAAATTCAGTTCAGTTATGTTTAGATCTATTCAGTTCAATTCTGTTCAGTTCCGTTCAGTTCTATTCAATTATGTTCAAACTAAAAAACAGTTTCTAATGAGTATATAATTTTACTATTGCTCTCAAATATGGCATGGGAATTTTAGATGATTGCAAAATCAAATCTGTATGAACTCAAAATAGAGCTTTCAACTTTCAAGATCTGTACTTGAAGCACGGGAGAGGAACTTAGTTTGGAAATAGGGGATTTATCTGTGTAATCAAATTAAGTCAAGTTGAATGGTAGATTAATAACTTGAAAACTTTGATGGATAGTCGAATGCTTATGACCAAGTTTTATATTCAAGTATAAAAAATATTTAAGATTTTATAAAAAGATATATTGTTTTTAAATATTTTAGAGTTGATATTGTACTAGGGTGATAAATTACTAAGTGATATTGTAAATTACTAGGGTGATAAGTTTCCATAAATAATAAATATTTAAGACTCTTTTTGAATAATATAGAGTGACATTTAATAAGACATGATAAAAAATATTTAAGATTTTATAAAAAGATATTCAAATAAAATACCTTAGTATATTCAAGTATAAAATATATTTAAGATTTTATAAATAAAATATTATTTGAAAAAGATATATTGTTTTTAAAATGTTTTAGAGTTGATATTGTAAATTACTAGGGTGATAAATTACTAAGGTGATATTGTAAATTACTAGGGTGATAAGTTTCCATAAATAATAAATATTTAAGACTTTTTTTGAATAATATAGAGTGACATTTAATAAGATATGATAACTAGGGTGTAAATTTACATGCTGATAAATTTGTATAGATAGCAAAACAATATCTAATTAATTTTTGGGAGGATGGTTAACATCCCATATAGCTAGATTAGTGAGTGATCAATTATATTATTTGAAAATGGATCAAACCAGGCATCACAGTTGGCAAATGAATTGGCAATGACAAAAAGTTAAAATCATTTTTATTCTTTTTGAAAGTGACCTCATTAAAAGAAACGTTGGTGATGATCAGCTATGATTAATTGATAATGTATTTTACAGAGATGTAGACTATGGTAGAATGTAAATAAAAATACATACATTTTATCACAAACCATTCACTTAGAGAATTCTTTATGGAGTCTTTTTTAGGGTTTAATTGGGATTTGGGTGTTATATCGGGTCGGGTTGCACCCGTTTACAGGCCTGCATTGGCACATTAACGGAAATGCAGTCACTTTTGTAGTAAATAAAAAAGTTGTGACATTTTTGCAGAACCAGCCGTGTCTTTAACATGATACATGTCCTAGTTATTCATCCAAATTTGATTACTAAATACCAATTATGACAAAGAAGTTGACTATTGTTTATGGACATTTACTCACTAAGTAAAGTATCATTTACTTGACAAAATCCACATGATGCATTATGTAATAAGAATTCATAACTCCAAAATCAGGTGTCATGATTCTAATTCATACACCCAGCTTTATGAGTGATCAACTCCAAGTCCCCTATAATAAGACTTGATGTAAATCCACACCATGTGATATGTAACGCTATTTTCTTGGACATCAATCATATGAATATGATGCTCTATTTGAAGAATGTAATGATCACTTTCATTATGATTATAGAATTTCAATCTCATGTTAGTGATTAGTTTGCAAAATGATTAAGTGCCAACGCATTAACATAAATGTAGTAACTTTTGTAATAAATGAAAAATTTGTCACATATTTTGCAGAATCAGACGTTTCTTTAACATGATACACCTCCTAGTTATTCATCCACATCTAATAACCAAATACAAATTATGACAAACAATTTGACTATTGTTTATGGGCAATTACTCCAACTAAGTAAAGTCTCATTTACTTGACAAAATCCACATGATGCATTGTGAGTAAGAAGATTTTATGACTACAAAATCAAGTGTCATGATGCTAATTCATACACCCAACTTTATGAGTGATCAACTCCAAGTCCCCTATAAATTAGACATGTTTCTTACCAATCTAATAACACTTGCCAACACAACACAAGTCACTTCTCTTGAAAACAACAACATTTGTTCCCACATGGCAAAGAAACCAAGCCTAGGCCGCCAAAAGATCAAGATTGCAAAAATCGAGATCAAGAATCACTTGCAGGTCACCTTCTCCAAACGTCGTTCTGGTCTCTTCAAAAAGGCTAGTGAACTCTGCACCCTATGTGGTGTTGAGATTGCCATAATTGTATTCTCACCAGCCGGAAAGGTTTTCTCTTTCGGACACCCCAATGTGGAGTCCATAGTTGAAAGGTTCTTGGCCAGGAGCCCTGCGCCCAATCCAGATCCATTTGGTTTAGTTGAGGCCCACATGAACGCTAGTGTCAGGGAACTCAACTTGCAGTTAGCCTATATTCTAAACGAGGTTGAACTGGAGAAGAAAAGAGGGGAGACACTGGATAGTATGAGGAAAGCGAACCAAAGGCAGTATTGGTGGGAGAGACCGGTTGAGAAATTGGAGTTGCAGGAGTTGGAACAACTGAGGATGGCCATGGAAGAGCTGAAGAATAATGTTCAACATCAGGGTAGCAAGCTCATGTATGAGATGATGAATCCACTTCCAGCTTTTCTAGAGACAACTAACATTGAGTTTGTTGATCACTACGAATCAAAACCTGGCCGGGACTTTGTAGGATCTGTTGATCCTTTGAATGGCAACAATTTTGGAATGTGCCATGGTTTTTTCTGATGTGTTTCTTATCACTACATGTCCGCATGATGTGTAGCTAGTATCTTGCTAGCACTCTTATCACTTATAAGTTGTTTGCGTCTTATCATCGTTGTGTTGGTGTGATGTGTAACTAGTATCGATCGTGATTTGCAAGTGGCCTTGATGTAATAGGCTTTTTTTTAAACGGGAAATATTACAACCACTCCTACACTACTCATATACAAACATTATAAACTACCTTATACCGGCAAAATTTTATTTTTGGTACTCCAGAATGGTACCTCGCCAATTTAGTTACTCCAGAATGTCATCGTCCAATTTAGGTACTCCACAATAACACCATATCCAATTTAGGTACTCCGGTCAATTTTCCGATTGGTCAAACCGAAAACTACAATTTTGACTTTAAAAAATAAAATGAAAATTAAATTGAGGACACTTGGCGTGATTCTATTGGTTCTCACTTTTTTTTTAAACTTTTAATTATGTTTTAAAATTGTAAAAAAATATTATAAAATATGAAATCATTATAAAATTATTAATAAATATTAAAAAATAAAAAATATTCTAAAAAATATTTTAATAAAAAATCAAAAAATAATATTAATATATAAAAAATGGGAAAAAAAGAAATTTCAAAAAAGAAAAATTGCAATTTTGTTTTTTTAAATTTAGAAAAATTACTAGAATACATTTTTTTTAAACAAACTATATTTTTTAATTTACCGAGTGTTGAAAATCTCAATTTCTATTAAAATTTTACAAACTACACAAAGATAAAATATACAATAAAAAGAATAAACATCACTAACTTCATTACATATAATGCCAATGGTACACAAAAGAAGAAGTTTAACATGCCAAAAGGCGAATTCTTTTTTTTTTTGAAACGGCAAAAAAAAATCAGTAATTGTAAAGAGAGCATAAGAAATGTTAAATGTTTGCTTACAAAAAACTAATAAATCTAGAACAAGTCGGACCCAAAAAGTGGCCAAACGTGGTGATACAACACCAAAACTCTGTCTAACCAAAGTTTGGGACAAGGATAAAACGGTACAAAGGCGCTAATAAAGCTAAACAACCAAAGGGATCAATAAGGCTGGCCAACAAGTCCTTGCAATGAGCTTTCAAAACTTGACCGATATTTTTTTCCCTTTTTTATATATTGAATATTTAAAAAAAATTAAATATTTTTATTTAAAATATTTTTTAAGTATTTTTTTCAATTTATATTTATTAATAATTTTAAAATATTTTTATATTTTTTGATATTTTTTACAATTTTAAAACATAATTAAAAATTTTAAAACCAAAAATAAGTTAGAACCAATAGAAACACGCCACGTGTCCTAAATTTAATTTCCATTTTTTTAAAGTCAAAATTGTGTTTTTCGATTTGACCAATCGGAAAATTGACCGGAGTACCTAAATTGGACATGGTGTTATTGTGGAGTACCTAAATTGGACGATGACATTCTGGAGTATCTAAATTGGCGAGGTACCATTCTGGAGTACCAAAAATAAAATTTTGCCACGACAAAAAAAAATCAGTAATTGTAAAGAGAGCATAAGAAATGTTAAATGTTTGCTTACAAAAAACTAATAAATCTAGAACAAGTCGGACCCAAAAAGTGGCCAAACGTGGTGACACAACACCAAAACTCTGTCTAACCAAAGTTTGGGACAAGGATAAAACGGTACAAAGGCGCTAATAAAGCTAAACAACCAAAGGGATCAATAAGGCTGGCCAACAAGTCCTTGCAATGAGCTTTCAAAACTTGACCGATATTTTTTTCCCTTTTTATATATTGAATATTTAAAAAAATTAAATATTTTTTATTTAAAATATTTTTTAAGTATTTTTTTCAATTTATATTTATTAATAATTTTAAAATATTTTTATATTTTTTGATATTTTTTACAATTTTAAAACATAATTAAAAATTTTAAAACCAAAAATAAGTTAGAACCAATAGAAACACGCCACGTGTCCTAAATTTAATTTCCATTTTTTAAAGTCAAAATTGTGTTTTTCGATTTGACCAATCGGAAAATTGACCGGAGTACCTACATTGGACATGGTGTTATTGTGGAGTACCTAAATTGGACGATGACATTCTGGAGTATCTAAATTGGCGAGGTACCATTCTGGAGTACCAAAAATAAAATTTTGCCACCTTATACCTCCACACATAAACCACCTTATGTCTCTGTCAGGGATCGAACCTTGCACCTCTCATTCTCGACTCCAACCTCTTCCACTGCTCCACCTTATCAAGGCTCACGATGTAATAAGCACTAAAGAATGACACATATGTTTCTATTCATCCAAACCACAATACACGGTATGATCCCAAAAACATAGCCAAAACAAAATCAAAAGCAAAATTCAACCGGATTAGGTTCTTTACAACTGAGAATTATAGCAGAATTACATATATATGAATAAGGAAAACGACCCTTCTCTAATGGAATGAATAGTTGAAAAGAAATCATGTTGTATACTGGGATATTGCATCCCATATGTTGTATATTCCTCTACTATGTTTTCAGTCCATTCACCAGGTGCCATCCTATCCCATATGTTTATAAGCTTTACATTTAAGACAATACCAAAATCAAAGAAGAATAAAAGTACGGGAAATTCGATCATTATTTTGCAAAATGATCTCGATGAGTCCTTATATGTTCCATTAATGATGGATCTTTCTACAATGGGTGTCCTTGTTATAAGGAGTGTTTGGATTGTCGAGCTTGTAATCACAATTTACGTGATAAAGATCAGTAAGTCATACGTATTGGAGAAAATAGGTTGGAATATGAGATTCCGTTAATCATCACTACTGACATGCTCATCATCCCGAGCAGTCCTGATAACATGACACCCATAAGTATCAATGGTTAGAACGAGCTCCATCTGGTTATATGGATACAATGTATCGTACATATCGTTGGGACTTGGGATGGTCTAAAGTGGAGTGTCTCTAGAGTTAGAATAGCGTAACACTTGTACTTTTTGCTAGACCGAATCATGACTTGATGGCTAAACGAGAAGAAAAAATGCACTTAACCTCACACATTTTACTGTCGGTTTAATTCAACTTAAAAAGCACAATGTACAATTCAATTTAATTTAAACTTTTTGGGTTATCAAACATAACTTTACAGTCGATATAAAAAAATTACTACTACAAATTAGCGATAATTTGAGAGTTTATATGAAATTAAATTGTTAATCACAGTTATAGTGAGCCTGATTTATTACAATGTGTGAATGTGAAGTAGGCAAGTAGCCATAGCCCAACAGTGGAATCTCCAATGGACCTGAGTTTCTCTGAGTTACAATCTGCCCAAAGTCGCTCTCAATTAGAATCCTTTCATAGTACCTGCGCTGCAAAATGTACTCTGTAAGCTTCAATGCTTTTCAGTCTTGATTCTTGAATATCAGGTCAGAGTGTTACCAGTGAAAATCATTAAATCAACAAAATTGGCATACCTAGACGACGAATGAATTTACTAAATGTCTCGCTCTAAAGTAACCAGAAAACAGCGCAACCGGCTCAAGCGAAAAGGTAAACTTATTTTTTCTTCTTACAATTCGAGCTCTAATCTTCAATTTCACCATCTATCTGTGTATTTTTGGTACCTTGTAGTGAAAATCAAAGCCAAGAAGGCTTAAAAGATGAATGAGTTTTTCAATTTGAGCTTTAATTTGTTAATAATGTCGCCCATTTGTGTGTATTGTAGATTTGTAGTAGTAGTGAATAATGTAGAAAATAACAGACATAATTTCAAAATTGAAGCTCGCTCACCATCTGTTTGTGTAATTGTCTGAAAGGAAACAAGGTAGATAAGCTGAAACTATCTAAAAATTGAGCTTCACTATTGACTTTCACCATGCATTGTAGTGAAAAATCAAAGTAAAGAAGCTAGATAAGTGGAAAAAATTTCAAAATTGCCCTCCGAATCTGATACCTGTCTGTGTAATTTTGGGTGCATTGTAGTGAAAAAGGCAAACAAAGTAGTAGAAAAACTAAAAGGGAATGGAAATGTTACTCCGCTTGTGAACAAGTATTGGCTTCAGAGGTATGATCTTTTCTCCAAGTATGATGAGGGGATTGGAATGGACGAAGAAGGCTGGTTCTCCGTCACACCAGAGGTAATCGCTGCCGGTCAGGCAGAAAGGTGCAGGGGTGCTGGAGTTGCTATTGATGCCTTTACTGGCGTTGGCGGCAATGCCATTCAATTCGCCCTAGTGTAAGTGTAACTTTTACTTGGAATTTATTATTTGTAACCGGTAATGTTAATTAGATTAGGATTTGGATTTGCTACTTGTCACTAATCATTTAATTTGTTGAAATGCACTGCAGAGTGTATTAATAGTTTAGTAATTTGGTGGATTGGCTGATGTTGAAATAGTGGCTATAAAGTTCATAAGTATAAAAGCATGATCTTCCTAGACTGTGTAACTGGTATTGAGTTTCATATTTGGATACTTGGCTTGGCTGCATCTATGATGTCTTTGATCATCTTGTCATTTACACGTGTACTTCTATGTCAGATGCCATCATGTGATTGCCATTGATATTGATCCGAAAAAGGTTGCTCTGGCGTATCATAATGCGAAGATTTATGGTGTAGAAGCTAAAATTGAGTTTATTGTGGGAGACTTTTTCAAGCTTGCACCTTTGCTGAAGGTTAGTCATGCTTTTGCCACTTTCTTTATCTGAATGTTGAATTTGCAGAGAGTTAGTTGAATGATGCTTATGCAGTTATACTTGCTCCTTCATTAGGAAGAATGATCAGGATGTGATTTTTGTAAATTTCTAGGCCACGTTAGATTTTCCAGGATCTGTTTCAGAAGAATGTGTTTCTATATGATACTGCCAAGCCTAAGCACATCATATATATGCAGCATTTGCTCCAAGTACTATGGTCCTTATGTTGGGTTCCAAACAGGCAGATTAACGTTTACCCAATTATTTATACCACTTAAAAATGGGTATTGATTAAGTGGGTAGGTGTTCAATGGATATGGGAAAACTTTAACTCGTTTGCTTTTACCCACTACACAAGATGAGAAGGAAATGAGGAAAATGGAATGAGATCTAAGCTTGTAGTGAAGTTTTAGGGTTTTAAATGGGTAAATCAACCCACCATTTGACCCGTTTCAAGGGTGTTAAATGGATACCCGTTTTACCCTGACCCATTCTTGTAAGCGGATGGGTTTCATACCCATTTAAATGGGTCGGATATGGGAAAACCCATAAAACCGGGACAAAATTGCCACCTCTTGTGTCTCAAAAGACAAAACCTCAAGTGATAAGGCACTTATGTTTAAGCCCACAATGGAGTCGCTCCAACATTTCTTTTCTAAACCATAACATTCTTAGCTTCCTGTGTTCATTCTCCTGTGTGTAACAAAATAACTAGTTGTAAGTTACAAGAAATTGAAAAACTGATATGAGCAAATGTTGATTCTGTATTTTGGTTGGTTCTCGTTTCAATTTGAAATGGGGGAGCTTGACTACCGCTCTCTTTCCTTTTTCTCCGTGGAACATGGCACAAATAATTTTCTTCAGAGCTCTTGAAGGATTCTCTCTTTGATTCGTACACTTTTGGAGTTCATGCAATACTACTTTTACAGGAACCATAGAACAAATGTCATGTGAGCACCCAGCTAGTAACACAATGGCGTCTTCTAAAAGGGGAGTGTCACGTTGATTGACGTAATTTTACAAGAAACTTGGACCTAAGTATAGATCAAATGACAGTTTTTTGGTCAAACTTGTAAAACTATGAAATTTTTTATGACACTTGCTTAGTGTGACTCACTAATAGCCATGTTCCCTCTAACACTCAAAGTTTGATGATTATGTAGGGAGATGTAGTTTTTCTCTCACCACCATGGGGTGGTCCATCTTACAAGACAAAAGAAACTTACACTCTTGACTTGCTGAAGCCTCAAGACGGGTATGTTGATACAATTTACCAGATTTACATACAAGTGGTGTTGCTGTTTCTTGGAGCTAGCTCCGGTTCATGTAAACAGTACAGTGACATTTCATCGAACCACAAGGCCCTCTTCTGCATGTTTGATTCAGTCTCTACAATGTTATTTAGTTTTGCTTACATTGAAAAACTGTGTGGAGCTCAAAGAATATATTCTACATATGCAGACATTCCTTGTTTCAAGTTGCTCAGTCAATAACAGAAAACATCATTATGTTCTTGCCTCGCAACACTGACTTGCTCCAAGCGAGTGAACTTTCCTGGCTTTCATCTCCACCCCTGGATACTGAGGTTTTAACACATTCTTCCAGTTACTTGTATCTGCATTAATAATCCTTTGAATTCTAGTCCAGTATTTGCAATAAAACCATGGTTACGTTGTTGCAGGTGGAAAAAAACTTTGTAAGGGGCCACTCAAAGGGAATCACTATCTACTTTGGTGATGTAGCATCTGGATAGCAGTAGCTCGTTCAATGTGGTTCTTTCATGAGATTGCACTATTGCAGAAAGAGCCTTAAATAGGTTTTTTCAAGATTCTATTTGCTTGTTAATTATGGGAACTAAACTGAAGGATATGCATATGCTAACTGGTATGGAATTCGACTCTCTTTACCCAAGTATGTATATATTGGTTTCCTAATGTCCTTCCCATTACATTAATTTCTAGCATGTTTTCCTCATCCTTGTACATAATTTTTGATGTCGTAATTCAAGAGGTCCCATATATATTAACCTCCCCCGAGGTACTGGAATCATTTAAGTGTAGACCTTTCCTAGTCAAAGGTCCCATATGTATTCCTTAATCACATGGCAGTATTTCTCCATTTTTTTAAGAAGTCGGATAATATGGTTAGCATTGTGAGGGAAATTGCAAATTTCAGTTGTTTCCCTAGCTTGCCTACCAGTAGAATGTTGAATCGTAGTTTAGGTCGTTCGTTTCCTGGCATAGAAGCGATGCCATTCTCCCCATTGTTGTTGGAGTCATTTAGTCCCTAAAGCAATTTTTTTGATGAACACATAAATGTGAATTTCAAGTGAATCTGATGAGTGTTTGCGAAATGTGCTGGAAAATAGCGATTCCGATTGATTTTCTGATAATCATTTAATACAATTTCTTTTAAAATTCAGCTCTTTAAGCTGCAGATTATCAGAATCATGATTGTACTATAGTCTGTAAATAAATCTATTTCAATCACCTGGTGCTTGTGCTTGTTAGCCAGTCTATTTAGTAGGTAAGGAATTGAGTTTTTTTGGGTATAAGCAGCCTTACGTTGTTTGGCCAAAAAAGCATTGATGATCACATGAAAGTAAACCCCTTAAAAACGGTACGGTTCCATATTAAAACCTAGTTGTTGACTTAAATCTCTCTTGAGCATCAACCACTCAAACTAGCCTGTGGTGTGGACTGTGTCGTGGTCTCTAAAGTAAGGTACCCGTACTTGTATTCTATACGTTCGATTGGTTTTGGAATGATGTTTTAGGAGGATTGCAGCATACGTGTGGTAATTGATTTAGTGGCAGACTCAGTTTATAAGAAATAGAAACATACAGAATCCAATTAAACTAAATGAGTACATAACATCATGCAGGACGGAATGACTTACTGATTAGGTTTGCGGTTCAGAATCTTGTTACGGTAACCGAAAGATAAGTAGAACCGAAATAACACAACCGTCCCTAGGCAGCGTAATTACACATGATCTTTTTAGGCCATAGCTTATTTATTGTATTTATTGAACTAGTTAATGTGAAGCAAAAAAGCTACCTGCTTAACAGCAATTCTAAGGTTAGCAGAGTAGTAAAAGTGACCATTGAACATTGATTGATGGTAATGGTGGACCTGAACATGATCCATGGAGCTGCTAGCTACTGGTCTGGAGCAACTGTTTGCCTCCCAATCTTTAACTGATCTTGCTGCTGGCAATGTGTTATTGCTGTCATACATGGTGGTCCTAGAATCTGTTTACAAAAGTTAAAAGTTACTAGAGACAGAAACTAAGTTCTTGCATACCATTTCTAGGAATTTAGGAATTGTATTATACATATTTGCTTTACATAGAAATCTGTTGGGTATAGAATAGAAAACTGTACCATTTTTTTCTTACCAAGAGCAGTTGATGATCATTTGTCATCATCTGTTGTCGATCCCCAAAACATGAAATGTCAAATGTATCTATAAAGGATACATGGATCTTGACGCTTATAATCTGCTATATGATGTCAATTTGGACCATGCATGATGCATATTTTTGGAGTTATATGTCATGTGCTGCCTACAACTCGTATGTAAATTCTTGAAATCCCGGTGCATGTTAGCATACCTGGAGCTCGACTCGTTAGCAAAACGAGCCACCACTATGCAAGCTCGAGCTCAGAATATCATTAGTAAGCTTGTGTTGAACTCTTAGATTGGATGAGGTCAACTTCGGGATAAGAAGGAGAAAAAAAAAGCATTAATTGAACGATCCGTAGTAATTCTTAAGGAGTTTGTATCAGAATCGAGTTTTAAACAGTTTTGGACCGACCCACTTACATATATGAGTTTGTACTGTGCATTGAGCCTTACCGAGTATTAAACATGTCCATCCAAACTCGGCTCGATAAGAAATCCAGGGAGTCGAGTACCTGTTAAGTCTCGACCTGCATAACCATACTAGTCATGTAGATCCTCAGTTACAATGTACAAAGAAGGAATTTTATGGGTGCAAAGTACAAAGAAGGAAAATAACAAATCCGTGCACTTAATTACTTATATCTGCCGTCTGTTTCCAGTCCTTATCCTGTATTTAATTTCTTCATTAACAGTAATAGAATAGACCTAATTATTACCCAAATTCGATTCAATAAAGTTTTACTGTGTACTGAGTTTAAGGCCACATGAACTTCCTCAGCAGTAATAAAGCTTCCTGGATTAAATTAAATATGGTTCAACATTTTAACCTCATGACTTGTCCAAACCACATGCACTGTTGCTACTTGCTATATTACTGAAGCTCGATAGTGAAAAGTGAAAAACAGCTAACAGAAGTTGAAGCTGAAAACACAGTAGTAGTACTTATATGTCATATCTCTGCCTCGCTAAGTGAGCCATGTTTTGAACCATTTGTAAACGTGAGTACGTGACATTAGGACTGGGACGGATTGTAACGAGTAAGTTCTCGAAACAGAGAGAGGCTATTCGCGGACCGACAAGGGTGCTAGTGCACTTTACCAAATTACCCCACATAGTGAGAATATGGTAATATTGGAAATGTGTACTGCATCATTTTGGTGCTGCAAATAGCAAGCCAAGTAGCTAACCTATCATCTCTCTTAGCCAAACTGAATCATAAATATAGCACTTTAACTACTCAACCTCCTTTTATAACATTGAAAACATTCCAAATTCCCTCATCAAATCTATATTAGTTTGCTGTGTGTGTAGTGTGTACTCTCAAACAACACATAGCATTTCAAAGAATAGAGTATAAGAAATGATGAACGTGAAGACAAACAAGAAAATGAAGGGTTTCATGTGCCATTCCGGGGCTTCGACTGCAGTGTGCATGAGCCTGACTCAAGAATACCGGTCCGTGATCATTCCACTTAGGCCGAACGGGAAAGCTGGGGATCGAGTTCGATTGATCAACAACGTCCAGTTAAACGAACAACGTTCCATCAAATCATCATTTCCGGTGAAGAATGTTCAAGAAAAGAAGGTCCAGCAAGCTACTGTACCTGACCATGTCTTTCAGGTCTGTTTACATATTTCTACTTGCATTCTTACACTTCTAATCAAGTCCATGTCTTCAACTGATTAAGAGGACTATAATAAAATTATGTTGTGGTGACAGGTGGTTGTAATGAGAGTCTCTATCCATTGTCAAGGTTGTGCTGGTAAAGTGAAGAAGCATCTATCCAAAATGGAAGGTATGTAGTTATGTACTTGTGTATGTATTTTTTTAAGCTCCAAATTCGTTCATAGTTATATACTAAGTGTTCTAGTTTGTTTCGATGTTGAAAAATCATAGATTTAGAGCATGATGTACAAATTTTTGGAACTTGTCAATGATAAATGAGAGACTAATCTGTACAAATAGAACCAAAGATGTGACATGATAAACTAATTAAGTGTGAATCGATCTCTTTCTGTTTTTGTATTTATTTCCATTGGCGAGTTTAAATGTACTTTTAGTCTCTTCTGTATCTCCAGAGTTTAAATGTATTTCCACGAAAATCTCATCACATAACTTCATATATCTAACCTCATGTAATTTTCGGTCCTAGGAGGGGTGACATTCTGGACCCTCTCATCACTGTACGTACTACGTAGTACATATTACTAATTGTTTGTCCCCTCTAATCTCATGTAATCTACGATCCTAGGATAAGACAATTTGGACGTTCACATGTGATACATATTGCTTGTCTCATCTAATAAGTATGATGTATGGATGGATCCTAGACGAACACCTCTTTTATTAATTAAAATGTGTATTCTTTTGTCTAATCTAATTTCATGTAATTTTTTATTTAGGGGAGCCACCACAGACCTCCCTACTCCCTAGTCATGATATAACATTGGTTCCACTATGAAATTCACCCGTTTTCATTCGTGGTTTTGTATTGTGATAAAGTAGATTACGATTGTTAAGAGTTTGAACGATATAAAATTGTCACTGAACAACACATTATCTTAAAGATTAGTGTCATGATTTGAGAGCTCTATATGTGAAATGTCGATGTATATCCTAATCCTAGTACGTAAAAAAATGCATCAAGATACTATCGGTGCCGTACATGAATATATTTGTAATAATGGATTTGTAACGTGATTGATTATCTTTATCTTTGGTTTAATTACATGTTGAAGGGGTGACGTCATTCAGTATTGATCTGGAGAACAAGAGGGTGACTGTGGCGGGACACGTTTCTCCATCTGGTGTACTGGAGAGCTTATCAAAGGTGAAGAGAGCAGAGCTTTGGCCTTGTCAGCAAAATCACTCTTAAAACAAATGTATTAGCAGTACGCCAGTACGCTACTTTCATGAAAAAGTTATATGGACTCTGTTATTCACAAATTAATCTTGAATCCTTTTATTTGTACTCTCTTCAAAGTTCAAACACTGGTGGAATGTCGGGTTTTTTTAGTTTCAACTTTCAAATGGTGCATAAACCTTTTACGGAAATATTCAACAATTGGTATACTTATAGAGTTTTATTCGATTCAACATATTCATTCCCTTGGCCTTGGGCCTTGGTAACTTTGATCGTACTAAGATTTAAAGGTTGAGATGCTAAGATTTAACGGAAAATTAGATACAGTATAAGAAGTAAGAACCAATGTACACCCTTATTACAAAAGGAATTTTTTTTTTTTTTTAATTTAGATTACAAATTCGTCTACAGACAAGGGTTTAAGGATGTAAGAGATGCTTGAGTAAACATGACACTTGCGTGGAATGGAAGATTTTTTTTTGAAACGGCTAATTTTTTTTTATTAATCACCACCAAAGAGTTAACCTAACGTGTAAAGAGTACTAGTCAAGAGCAAACTCCATAACCGTTATGACCGTAAAACTACTTGACTTTCTCTTGTCTAGTATGTCCATCCTACTAGCATGGAATGAAAGATCGATGAATTCTGATTAATTGTCAATAAATATTTGGGAGTATACCACAAATTTACAACTAAATTTGCCAGAATATCACTTTTAAATGCATGTATAAATCTTCCATCTAACTAAAGGAAAATTGTTGTGAAAATTAAAATTTTCTTTGCGAAAATCAACATCTTTTCTACCTGTCGAACTAACATGAAAAGGGTTTTGAAATTAGCACATAATTGGAATCTTTTATCTCCAAGCTTTGATATTCGATCCTTCTCCATGGGCCTAACATCTTGGGCTTACAATGTAGAGGCCCATCAAAAGTGGTTATTGCAGCACAACTTGACATACTGATATTCTTATAGAAAATAGGAGGAAAAAAAAAGGTGTTATGAATAAAATTATTACGTATTCCATCCCATCCGTCTATAAAATTTATTCGTTTCACTTAAGGGTGTTCCATAAAATTTTACCCATTTTTTTTTAAAAAGCTATCCCACAGTAAAAAAAGAAAATTACCCACACATTTGGTGAGACGGAGGGAGTACAAATTTGTTAGGGGGAAGACGCACTCACGCACCAAAATATCAGCTCCTAAAAATTTATAAATCGTACTAAATATTATAGTACCTATAAAGTTTTCTTCTATAAAATTTTCTTTTTCAAAAATTTGGAGGGGGGAGCTCCGCCTCCACCCCTGTCCAACACAATATAATCGCAACTAATCTCAATCAGAACTTCACAAATACTGTGATTATGCTTAATAGACATTTTAGAGATAGTATGTGATGTGCAATTAATGTACACTAACTTCAGAAAAGGAATGGGCCATTTATGCTTCGATTAACGATCGGGGACCTTGGACATAGCCTATATGATTGTGTATGGGCTTGTCTAAACTTGATGAATAGTAAGTACCAAATCATGAAAAATGTACATCCCATACGGAATGATCCCATACTAGCATAAATTAAATGAAATTTGCAACACTCGAATGGAGACGGAATTCTTGGCGAATTACCACCTTTCACCCTTTACCTTTTTTAAGTCGAAGGACTTTTTTAAGTCTAAGATGGATGCATTTTCATTATAAAAAAAAATAAAAATATATATATATATATATATAGATTTTAATTGTAAATTATACACATCCACAGATCCATGTAAAGTTTGATAGATTATATAATTAGTTTGTATATAATTAGATAATCTTAGAATATAAGTTAGTTTATAGTTAGGACAATTATTTACTTATGAGATAATGATTAGGACTCTTTAGATTGTATTGCCTATATATTCTTACGTAATAGAATGGAATCATTCACGGGAAATATTTCTTACATGGTATCACGTTAGGTTCTGATCTCCGCTGCAAACCTCATCTCTATTTGTTTCTGTCCTCACGACGCCAAAAGAAAGAACCGGCATTCCTACATATATATACTCCTCCTGCCTCCTTGCCGTACATATATATACTCCTCCTGCCTCCTTGCCGTACATATATATACTCTCCCTCCTCCTGCCTCCTTGCCGTACATATACTCTCCCTCCTCCACACTACTAATTACTCAATCCATAGATTAATTAATCCATTCATCATTACGTTGCTTACTCCATTCCCTTATTAATCAATTCCTCAATTCATTAATCCTTTTTCTTATTGCCGCATCCTATTTTTGGTTAATTGATCCATCAATTAATTAATTAATTGATTTGCTTGCCGAATCCTGTTTCTTTTTCCCGCATCCTGTTTCTTCTTCTCGCATCCTATTCTACGTTAATTCTATTCCCATGACCGGTTCTACATCATCTCCTCCTCCGGCTTCCGTACCGGCCAGCCCACAGCATCAGTACGGGCATTGGCAATGAGTACCTCAATCCACTACCCCTCCTCCCGCTCCACCGTGTCCGTTTCCCATTACTGCTTGGCCCCGACCTCAACAACCGGTCCCGAAGCTGAACGCCGGTATCTTGGGCCCTGCTCCTGGCCAACGAGCATATGCGGCTTATGCTGTCCCGAATGATATTAATGCGGCTATGCACACGCTCGCATTACATCCACCAGACCCGTCTTGGTACATGGACACCGGCGCAACCTCTCACATGACTTCCACCACTGGTACTCTCTCGTCTTATTTTAATTTGAGCAATTCTAATTCAAATATTATTGTGGGCAATGGTCAATCAATTCCGATTCTTGGTTATGGTCATACTAGTATATCTCCCCCACACCCTACGTTATCTCTAAAAAACGTCTTGCATGCTCCCAACCTTATCAAAAACCTGATTTATGTTCGTCAATTAACCACTGATAATTCTGTGTCAGTTGTTTTTTATCCTTGTGGATTTTCTGTTCTGGATTTTCAAACGGGGTGCCTATCATGCGATGCGATAGTCAAGGGACTCTATATCCTTTGACATCCCTCACCTCGTCAACATCCAGTCCATCCACCTTTGCTGAAATTTCTTCCGACCTCTGGCATGCACGTTTGGGTCATCTGGGAATTTCAATTTTAGAAAATCTTCGCTTAGCTAGTAATATTACGTGTACTAAGCCTTCACTTTCTAGCTCTTGTCGTTCTTGTATTCATGGCAAACATGTGAAATTGCCGTTTTCTTCTTCTTTGACTACTACTTTGTCGCCTTTTAATATTTTACATAGTGATTTATGGACATCTCCAGTTTTAAATACTTCTGGTCATCGGTATTATGTGTTTTTTCTGGATGATTATTCTAATTTTGTATGGACCTTCCCTATATCACACAAGTCTGATGTTGTGATAAGGGGGGGGGGGGGAGTATGATAATGGTCGTTTTCGTACTTTTTGTGCATCCAATGGAATAGGTTTTCACTTTTCTTGCCCTCACACCTCTTCTCAAAATGGCAAAGCTGAACGTAAAATCCGATCCATCAATAATGTCATGCGCACCTTATTGACTCATGCGTCCTTACCTCCATCATTTTGGCATCATGCCCTCCAAACGGCCACCTATCTCATTAATATTTTGCCTAGTAAAATATTAAATCATGCCTCTCCAGTTCAACTCCTTTATCATCGTATGTCATCATACTCTCATCTCCGTGTGTTTGGTTGTCTTTGTTATCCTCTTATACCAACCACTACTATTCATAAATTGCAAGCACGTTCTATGCCGTGTGTATTTTTAGGTTATCCTCCAGATCACCGTGGCTATAAGTGTTATGATTTATCATCTCGCAAAGTGATTATATCTTGTCACGTTCAGTTTGATGAGACTCAATTTCCTTTTTCTTCTCTTCCTTCACCATCAAATGGTTCGTATGATTTTTTAGATCATCCCCCACTCCTTGGCTTCAAAATTTGTTGCATGCCCCACGCGCAACACTTGATCCGTTGTCACCGGCCCAGCCTAGTTTCCCAGCCTCTCCAGCCCACTCGGCTACCTCTCCTCTGGGCTCACCAGCACCTCCGGCCCAATCCAGTACCACCCCATCTCCAGCACAGTCCGGCTCTTCTTTAGACTCGGCTGGCAGCCCTATTTCGCCAAATTCACAGCGTCCAAGTGTTGATCCTATTCCCATACATCCAGACATTCGGCCTTCTCCACCTCCCCGCGCCCTTCCAAATCCAAGTAAGATGGTCACGCGTAGTCAACATGGTTATTTTGCTCCCAAAAAAAATTTGGATTTGCATACTACGGTATCAAAATCGCTACTTCCTCGTAAACCTCTAGATGCCCTTAATGACCCGAATTGGAAAATGGCTATGCAAGATGAATTTGATGCTTTTATTAATAATAAGACGTGGGATTTGGTGCCCCGTCCTCCTAATGTTAATGTTATTCGTTCTATGTGGATTTTTGCGCATAAAGAACGTTCTGATGGTACCTTTGAGCGGCATAAGGCTCCTCTTGTAGGTGATGGAAAGACTCAACAGGTTGGCATCGATTGTGGTGAGACTTTTAGTCATGTGGTTAAACCTGCTACGATTCGTATAGTTCTCAGTCTTTCTCTTTCGAAGGGTTGGCAACTTCGTCAGTTGGACGTTAAGAATGCTTTCTTGCATGGAGAGCTTAATGAGACGGTTTATATGCATCAACCTATGGATTTTCGTGACCCTGCTCATCCGGATCATGTGTGTCTTCTTCGCAAATCTCTGTATGGCTTGAAACAGGCGCCCAGGGCAATGTATAAGCGTTTTGCTGATTTCTTGCTTTCTCTGGGTTTTACTAATAGTAAATCTGCCACTTCCTTGTTCATATTCCGGAATGGCTCCCAGATGGCATATATTCTTCTCTATGGTGATGATATCATTCTGACTACTTCTTCTGATTCTCTCTGGTGCTCTATTATGAATCATCTTGCTTCTGAATTTGCCATGAAGGATTTGGGTCCCTTGCATTATTTTCTTGGTGTGGCTGTGACTCGTCATCAGGATGGACTTTTTCTCTCTCAACGCAAGTATGCATGTGAAATTATTGAGCGGTCCGGCATGTCCTCTTGTAACCCGGCCAGAACACATGTCGACACACAACCGAAGCTCAGTGGCTCGTCCGGCACCCCATATGCCGACCCCACACAGTACCGTAGTCTTGCCGGTGCCTTGCAATATCTCACCTTTACTCGTCCAGATATTTCTTATATTGTTCAACAAATTTGTCTGCATATGCATGATCCTAAGGTTGAACATATGAATGCCCTCAAACGCATTCTTCGATATCTTCAGGGTACGCTTGAGTATGGCCTTCATCTATATCCTTCTTCCTCTTCTATGCTTGTTTCATACATGCTGATTGGGCGGGTTGTCCTGATACACGTCGATCGACGTCCGGTTACTGTGTTTTTCTTGGGACTAATCTACTCTCCTGGTCTGCCAAACGACAACCTACCATCTCTCGCTCCAGTGCGGAAGCTGAATATCGTGGTGTTTCTAATGTTGTTTCTGAGTCATGTTGGCTTCGCAACTTACTGTTGGAGCTTCATTGTCCGATTTCCAAAGCTACACTCGTCTATTGTGACAATGTGAGTGCCATCTATTTGTCTGGCAATCCGGTGCAACACCAACGCACCAAGCATATTGAGATAGATATTCCTTTTGTTCGTGAACAAGTTGCCCGTGGGCAGGTTCGTGTGCTACATGTGCCTTCTCGCTATCAGATAGCGGATATCTTCACCAAAGGACTACCGGAAATGCTCTTTGATGATTTTCGTACCAGTCTCAATGAGTGTCAACCTCCCGTTTCGACTGCGGGGATGTGATAGATTATATAATTAGTTTGTATATAATTAGATAATCTTAGAATAGAAGTTAGTTTATAGTTAGGACAACAATTTACTTATGAGATAATGATTAGAACTCTTTAGATTGTATTGGCTATATATTCTTACGTAATAGAATGTAATCATTCACGGGAAATGTTTCTTACAAAGTTGACATTCAAGCTAAGCAATTATGATAAGCAATTATGATGAGATTATACCATTAATGTGACATGAGAATATGAGATCAACATACTCTGATATAGCAGGGTAAAATGTGAATCAATTCATACAAGTCCAAGTCCCTCTCAATGCTAACCAATAGCCACCAAACTGGATCTATATACCTCTCCTCTCCCAACTTACAAAAGATCTACTAAAGCTCCCAGGTAGCAGTAATAACAACAGTAATAATAATAAAATACTTAGTAAACAACATCTGTTCTCAAAAAGCAAATATAACCACGCTCGCTCAAAACAAAGCAAGAGATACAGCTGCTAAGGTAGTAGCAAGGCCGAAAAACTCCAGAGAGATTGCCACTGCAGACGAAGCAGAGGATCCGCTTACACCAGTGGCTGGAGCAGGTGCTGGAGAGGCGTCGTTAGCTGAGATGACAGCTGTTGGAGCACCTGCAACCGAGCTAGTTGGTGGCATCATTGGAGATAGACCTGTATCAGACAGGGCATAATATCAACCGAAAAGCAATAATCATTACAGGATTGCAGATTATACAAAGAATGCTAACAATGCATCTACAGTTAACGCAGCATCAAACTAGTGTCATGTGTTTTCTTTATTGCACCACCGCGAAATGTCTAATGTACTCCAGTTACTGAAAGCTTTTTACAGAGATTAATGTGATGTTCGAGTACATAGAAGCATATGATATGATGCAAGTCTTATCCGATATAAATGACCGGAACAAATTTGGTATACATGTAATGCTAGTATGCTACTCACTCCGTCCCAATGAATTTTAAATGTTTGATTTTTTAACAGCTTCGAACAGAGCTGAAAACTTGACACTCTGGATTTCGGCTTACAGAAATGCAATTTCAAAGTTCAAAAAATGAAGCAGAAAATTCAATCTTCTTGATAAAGACAAAATCAAAAGATAGTAGTAGTGCTAGAAACCAACAAATGCAATTAATATACATTTCATGGGAGCACAAAGTGTCAAGTTCAAGTCACTAACATGGACCTATATTGACCGGCTTACTATGTGATGTGAAGCAACAAGGTGATAAATAATACTACCACAGAATCACGTGACTACGCCCAGAATATCATGATTGTACAGTTACACGTAGAAGTATGCTTAAAAAATTAACAGTAAAAAAGAGTTCAAGTTTCACTCCGAAGTAAAAAATCCCAGTAAAAAAGAGATAGATCAGTATTTACCTGGAGCAGCTCCAGTAGAAATGCTCACTGTCACCAACCAAAAAAAAAAAAAAAAAAAAACTGTCAATTCCTTGGAAGATAAATATATACACAGTTGATGTGCAAATGAAACAAATATGAAATACTTGAGGTCCTTAAGGCCAAAACATAACATAAGCAGGCTAAATTTATACATGCACCCCTTAACTTTCAAATATTACGTACATAATATAGCCCCACAAAATTTTACTCCTACCAACTCTAACACAAAAATCTATAGGGGTACAAAAAGGCCCAAAAACATAAGATAAGCAGGCTGATCTATACATGCACCCCATAAATTTCATATATTACATACATATAGCCCAACAAAATTTTACCCCTCAACTCCAGGACCAAAACTGAAAATACTTTACCGGGCTGTTTTTGCAAAACTAAATCTAACTGGGTTCCACTTTGCAAATAAGAAAAACATCGGTCCATTTTTTCCCCAATTCTTCGCATAAACAGACTGTCACTGACATTTATATCCAAAAATAGAAACTATTTACAGTCAAAAAGTAAAAACTTACAGCCGCAATTGGAAACAGAAGGAGCAGAAACATGGCAAGCAGAAGGAAGAGCCATCGCCTTGGTCATGTTGAGCGTAACCCCGAGCTGAGCACTGTTCCTAAACGCCTCACACAGGCACTCAGGGCTTGTCTTAAGCACGGTCTTCAAACCCGAGCAGCAGGTTCCTTCCGGCCGGCTCGCCGTTCCGTCTTGCGTCACGTACGAGAGACAGTCCGCCAGCTCCAGGACCAGGCTCGCGCAGTCCACCGCAGGCGCCGGTGAAGCGTTCTTCGCCGACACGGCGGAGAGGAGCAGAGCAAAGATGAACACGCAGGAAATGTTTTTTGCCATTTGGAGAGAATTTGTAGAGAGAGAAAGTAGGTGTGAGTGAGAGAATGGAATTGGGGATGGTTTTTTGTGTGTGGAAATGAAAATGTGAGAGTGTGAGAGTGTATATACGATGATGGAAGAGGGGCACGTGGAAGCGAGGTGGCGTCGTTTTAGGGTTTTTTTGGGATTTTTGATTTTGAGATTTTGGGAATTTGAAAGGTTGGATACTGGAAAGGAAGAAAGGTGGATCAGAGCTGTAAATGGGAACTGTTTGTGAAGAAGGTGGTGGGGACCACAGGCTACTGGAGTTATTATTACTGTTAGTGTTGTTAATCATTTTTGGAAATTTTTCTTAATAACACTTGTTACTGTTTAGCTGTGCAGTTAATAACCACCTCTCATGTAATGTTGCCCGTTAATTGACACCTAATTTTACTAATTTGAAGTACAAATCATTTGAAGAAAATATAATTTGAGATTTTTGTAATTTTGTGAAAATAATAACTTTATTTATTTCAAAGTGAAAACTCAAAAAACTATGACATGCCGAGTAGACGTGTTATCCTTACGATTAATTTTCTCAATACTCATCGGTCCAAAAAAAAAAAGTTTGTTTTATTAATTTTATTTTATCTTTGTTTGACCTACAATAAATCATATTATAAAAATAACTAATTAAATTATATTATCGAAGTATGAACATTGTAATCTCATATTATTGTTTTCATTAATTATCTTTCGTTATGTTTTATGATTAATCAGAGGTTAAACATAACAGAAAAAAAAGAAAATCAAACCGGAAAAAAAAGAAGAAAAAACTGTAAAGAACTCACCGGGACAAGGGAGAGTAGTTCACTAGCTACAAATTCATGGAAGTATTTCTAAACTTTTGTTTATAACACTGAGGTTATGTTGTATTTCTCATAATATAGCCGGACATAATTGAATTAAACTGAACTGAATTGATCAAAACTGGACTAAACTGATTTGAACTCAACTCATTTGTAGTATAAAATATAACTAAATAAAATTTGAATTGAACTACTTTGAAAGACTCAAATTAATGAGTTTTTAAACCAAGAAAATAAAGTTTACATTACCGATTCAATAAGGTTACATTTGGAATAAATTAATTAATTCAGTAAAATAATTTAAATATTACGGTGCTATTTTATCCTTCACAAGTAAAAAGTTAAAACTCTCCGTGAAATAGACAGATTGTTGTACATAACAATGCTGGTTTACTTCTTTTTTATTGGATTAATGTATTTAAACACATTTCACTTTGTCAACAAGTATGTAATCCGGTCATGTTTAAAACTGTTTTCTAAACCAATGATGCAGCCTTGCAAGTTTGCAATAGCACTTTGAAGTTTGAAGTACCAAAGGGCTAAAAAGCCTAAATACAAATACTTGCAATTATACATTCACACTGCAAGTTTAAATCACCTTCTATTTATGTGTATTTTGGGATAAAAGATAAGTATATATTCTCTTCGTCTAAAAAAGTCTGAACTGAACTTATTTGTAGTACAAAATACTATTGAACTGATCTGAATTAAACTGAACTGAACTGATCTGAATTGAATTTAATCAATTTTCATATGAAAATAACAGAGACTAAGACGTAGCCTGGATATTAGTATATTAGGCTACTAGCCTACTACTGACGTTTTTCTAGAAGCATTTATTTCCTTCTTTCCAACGTCATAGAATCCGTGTAATTAATTCTCATTTCAAGATAATTCATGGTACGCACTAATAATTCATAATACTTTCACGTATTATATAATGATCGATACTAAAGATTGGAATTTTAACATGCCTTGGTTGGACCCAAAATTCATAGGTGCGACGTGCAAAATTATATATATGAGATTATTCGGTGTTAAAATATTTCATATCATCTGTGAGAGTCAATATTAACACATATAAGTTGGATAAACTTATCACCTTAACACAGCCTTGTAAAGTGTTATTGGCCCAATCTCAATATGGTATTAGATCCAAGTTATGATGGGTGCCCCGAGCAATAATAATTCCGGCTTGTCCAATGACCAATATTCTAAATTTGAAAGGGAGAAACGCCCTACTATACACCTCCATAGTTCAACCTCTAACTAGAGGCATAAATTGACAATATGTCATATATCACGTGAATTCTATATTAAAAACCACGTATTTATCACACTAGTTACATCTATGCTATTGTTATGGCTACAAGCTTCACAAAATGGAAGCAAAGGTAAGAATCAGAAACATAATCCTGAGTCCTACTACAGGGGAAAGGAATAAAGAGAGAAACAAATGATTCGAGCATGAATTGTTCCTTCTCCTTTAAAAGTCAAAAGAGAAGTGAAAATAATTATAAAATACTTTAAGCCGAGACATGAAATTGAGTCTCAGGCATGCCAGTTTTAAATCATCTTGACTAGAGTAAGATTTTATTCCACTCCCTTTCGCATTAGAAATATTTTTCCAGCTTTTGAAAAGCACTTTTCCGCCAAAAAAATTGATGTTATTTGGGCTTTGATAATCATTTCTAAAACTTGTGAAATGAGAAAAAGGCTGATTTGTAGGCTGACAAATGATTGGTTGTTTTTCTCCATCAGACCCAGTCGGTTTACACATACCCCCGTTGCTTCATGCGGCGAAAGCTCAGTCCTTCAATTTCAATTTTCTAATTAAAGGCGTTCAGATTGGTCAAATTAGAGTCTTACTTAGTACTAGTAGTAGTAGTAATAGACTAATAGTACAAGAATTGATTCATACTAGTTTTTTCACCGGATTACCTTTTTATATATCGGTGTTGTTTTGTATCGCTTTATTATTCATTGTGATTATTAGAACAAAAATGACACAGAAATGTTGATGTTCATTTTAAAAGATAGGCACATATGACTCAAAATTACCGATGAAGACGATTCTAAAAATTTAGTTCGTGAATTCTTGGGTGAAAACTTACCTATCAATCTATATTATGCACTACTAACCAACCTCTTTTAAGAGCAAAACACCACCCCCTTACAGAGAGGCATGAAAAATAAATTCAAATGGTGTAGTACTCGATTTTGAAGGTAAACACTAGTACTACCAATTTTCTTAACCGAAAAGCTGTTAATGAAACATGGGATTTAAAAGCAAGGGAGATGATTATAATGGTGCCACTATGCCACACCAAAATCATTCATTACCTCAATAGGAAGAGAGAATATAAATAATGCATTGGAAATTCTCATGATATCACATGATGTGATGCCACGCCCACTAAATCTCACTAAGTTCTGGTGGTCAAGACCAAGAATAGTGGTATAAGATTCCAATTTGTGCTGTTGTTATGATTTGCCAAAGTGTGCTTGGCTAAGTTGGGTTGGAGCCACATAAACATTGACAGCATAAGCTTACACACTTAGAATTTCATGCGGGCGTGGTTGGTGAAGGGCCCCCAATTCATGCCATATGCTCATCAACTTTCGGTGCCTCTAGAGTCTAGAACCATTTATTCTTTGAATGGGTTCGACTCGGACCTACCCGTTTAGAATTCTAGCTACTTATCAACTCAACCTTTTAAATACTTCACCAACAAACATGAATGCGCAGAGTCAGACATGAATTTAGATAGTCAGTGACATTTCCCATATTCACAATAAACAACAGAGAATGTCAAACCATATTGAAGATCATATTTGTATAACATGCCAGAAAGAAGTATATATTCGATCGAATGGTATAGACATATGAAGTATAAACCAAAGGTACTACTATTGAGATGCTAAACATATTCACAGAGGCATAAGGAATACATGGTGGCTTGAGATCAGACGGTTTGTAAGCTGGATTGCCTTTTGACTACAGATACGATGACAGTTACATCGTCGAGCTTGCCACCAATGTATCCTGCATACCCAGCTGCCTGAGCGCTATCAGCAAATGGACTTCTGGAAGATGTAGATCTACCAACATCTTGTGCCTTTTTTGCTAATAATGCCGCTATATCCTGAAACAAAAGACCCTTAGTGATCATCTGTACAGAAAGATCAATCAATAACATGTCCGGTGCAGTATAACTAATCCCTAGAAAAGATAAGAGTAAATAAGTTTCACCAATATTAAAAAGATACCTCCAGATCTAACTCAGCTGCAAGAGACTTCATTACTATCGACGAAATTTCTTGATCATATAAGTTGTCAAAAAGTCCATCAGTTGCAGTGATAATCACATCCTCCTCCTCTAGTTCAACTTCATAGAGCTGAAGCAAAAAGACAGGAGCATATGTTATCAATGGAATGAATCATGACTTGACAAATGTATAAATTCTGGCTTCAATTCAATTTTGTCTATGCCACTGATAGAACATACCTCTGAAACATGAGAAGGATCACTGTCTTTTGCAAACAACATGGGAAAATGAAATGCATGCAGCATGGAAGAAGACCTTTTGTAGACAGTACCATGTCGTAGTATCATGAATCCCGAATCTCCAACATTAGCCACATGAAGAACCTGTCAGCGGATCGATATTTAGTTTGTCAACTAGCCGCAAAAGTCAACTTCCACCATAAGCCATTTGAATCATGAACTACCAACGGACCCAGACAAAAAGGAGAAAGAAAAAAAGTTGAAATGAAGTGATCAATGAAGTGATCTAACAACAAATAGGTGAGATGTAAACTTGAAGAATTTGCATGTTGAGTATCAAGCCATAGACCTTAGGTTATCAGGAACTCTGTTTCAGATTCTACGTGTTGCAATCTAGTCCCAATACCAACGTGTAATGCAGATGCCAGGGGGGGGGAAACTTTACTTTGGAAATTATAGTACCTGACCATCAAATTGAGCAATCAAAACTGTTGAGTACCCAGAAGAGTGCATTTCAGCACTACTGGACTTGAGCAGGTCAACAGGGTAGCTTATTGAGTTGCCCGTGCAATCGGAGGCAATGTTTTCACAATTTCTGGTGAGTTCCTGAGCATAAAGTCCTGGTTTTATCCCTGAAACAAGAACATCAAAGATTAATGTATCATTACTGGCTACAATAAATGAACACTGATGAATGTAAAAGAGTCGATGCTGGTAAAACTTTTTGACCGTGTCATACCTTCAAGTGACCACTGAACAACCCCATCAGCCACGCCTAACCATGCTTGACCGGCGATGAAGTATGCATCCTCTCCACCTGTCAACACCTGGAATTAATTATCTTTAATTACTTATCTATAGTAAATGACCGCCCTAAACAGAATCATTAGACAAGTAATTCATGTATTATTATTATTATTATTATTATTATTATTATTTATATATTTATTTTTGGGTAGGGAAGACGGGCAGGGGGGTTGACGAGCTCAAGAAGAACCGGATAAGATTTTTTTGCTCACATTAGGAATCAAATAGAGAGAAACTGTTTCGCCATTGTTTTTTTAAGCAAAGCCACTTACAGATAATATGGTGAACTCACCTATACATTAACCCTTGGTGACATTCTGACACCTATACATTAACTGTAAGTATGGGCTTATGTAATAAATGAAGTTTCCATGGAATACCTTAGAAGGATGTGGGAGTAGAGCAGCCCCAGAGGATAAAACAAAGTCTGTCATGACCTCCTTCCTGGTAAACATTAGTTATCAGTCTTTATGATTAATTTTGTGAAAGGTAAATAAAAATGGTGAAATTCAATGACCTCAGACTTTGGTGTACTAGGTTTGATGCACTAACTATCGGTAAAACATGAATCATAATATTCTTATAACAGGTAGTACCACGGAGAAAGAAAAAAAATCATTAGGATAATTCCAAATATCAGAAGATATGTTGACATGCACGGTTAGTAACCAAAAAATGATCTGTTTATTGTGATAATTGATCCAAAATAGATTTCTGTTGAACCTCAAGATTTGCTTCTAAACCAACTTACAGTTAAAACTTAAGAGACAAGGTGCACCAGGTAACAAAAGAATACACTGACCACTAGTATGCATAGCAATAGATAGTGTGTTACATACCGGTTTGTAGTGGACTCAATAGACCCCACCACGGTCACTACATCTTTTAATGCTTCTGGAAGCTGATTAATTTGCACACTATCATCATCTGCTGTCCCTTCTGTTTCCAGAACCATGTCCTCAGAAGCTTCGTTTAGCTGTAAACAGAATATGACAATATTTATATGAGAGAGGACCAAATTTAGCTCTAGGAACCTCTCAACTTACTATCAGAAGGATTAAAGGCACAGCCAAGAGAGAACGCTATCAGGAAAAAAAAGTCGAATTGATCATGGAGAAGAGATAATGTAAGGATAGCCACCACATTACGTTCCAAGTAAGTCCTAGGAGATTAAGTATGATTATATAGAAAATAGAATATCTCCTTTTTAGCACCTATTTGCAACAGCAATTAAGAATAGTTTCTCTATAATCTAAATTTATTGAATTCCTTACGATTGAGTAAAGTGGCCAATGTAGGAAACTTCACCAAATCAAATCATTATCGAATTCTTCTACTGTCTTAAGCCTGATTTATAGCACTAGGTTGACTGTTTAATTGCGGGCACCAACATAGTGCTGCTTTTTTGTGGATGAAAGTAGTAACTAGTAGTAACATTTAAGTGCATGTAAACTTTTGATATAAACATAAAGGATCAGAATTCAGCTCCCATCCGAAAAGTTGACAAACATAAATCTCTTTATGATATTTATGTTGTGAGACCTGTGACTACTATAACTACAGGTATATATGCATAGTCAACATGAACACAAAAATCACAAAACAACTTATGCCAACAACATGACTCGTTACCTCATAATCTATTGATCCTGCTTCTTGAGAGGATTCAAGCACCAACAGAATATCTTCATTTTCTCTTCCATCATCACCGATGACCTCATTTTTCTCAAAAACTTCCACGGCCTTTTCACCCATTTCCTCATGAAACGTGGACTCAGTTTCCAACATAGGGGACACAAATGTTGATTCCATCACATAACTCTCAACTTCATCTTGGAGAATCTCATTTGTGATCCTCATTCCATTTTCAGAAGTTTGAGGATCGACTCCTGGAGAAAAAGCTTCTTCTGATTCAGGAGATGTTGCTAGAAAGTCATTCGCACCCCCCTCACTTCCATCATCGCCAATGACATCAACCTTAAATTCTTCCACGGTCCTCTCGTCCATTTTCTCATCACGCCTGGACTCATTTTCCAACAAAGGAGACACAGATGTAGGTCCCATGGGATCACTCTCAATTTCTTCTTGAACAATCTCATTAGGAATCCCTGATCCATTTTCAGAAGTCTGAAGATCGACTCCTGCAGACAAGTTGATAGCTTCTTCCAACTCGAGAGATCCAGCTACACTGTAATTCACCTTACCTTCCCTTTCATCTCCAGCTGCCATACTTTGCATTGGGAGTTCCAAATTATCACACTCGGCCTCTTTCAGTAAACTCACATCTGCTTGCATCGTAGAGGAGTCAGACAATAATTCACTCGAAACACTTTCCTTGACATCTTTGACTATCTCAGCTTCCGTCTCAGCCACCACGTTCTGAAATCCAGAATCTGTAGAATTCTGAGCCTCTCCAGACAAATTTACTGGCAAGTCCATTAAGCCAGTTTCTTTACCATTTTCAATGGTCACATCATTCAACTCCACACCCACAATCTGAAGTTCAGAACTTACAGATTCATCTCTAATAACAAGAGCCTCCAAACTAGACCGATCATCTATGCTATATTCAATGGTCTCATCCACACGATGAAGTTCAGAGCTTACAGACTCATCTGCAACAACGACAGTTTCCAAAGTAGAAGCACCATTGTCCGCACCATCTTCAGTGGTCTCATTCTTTAACTCCACACTCACACTCTGAAGTTCAGAGTATACAGACTCATCTGGAACAACAGACTCCAAAGTAGAAGCCCCATTGTCTGTAACATCTTCAATGGTCTCACTCTCCAACTCCACATCCACATTCTGAAGTTCAGAGTTTCCAGACTCATCTGCAACAACAGTCTCCAAACTAGAAGCACCATTATCCGTGACATCTTCAATGGTCTCATTCTCCAACTCCACATACTGAAGTTCAGAGTTCACAGACTCATCTGCAACAACAGTCTCCAAACTAGAAATACCTTTGTTTGTAACATCTTCAACGGTCTCATTCATTAATTCCACATCCACATTCTGAAGTTCAGAGTTTACAGAGGCATCTGCAACATCAGTCTCCAAACTAGAAGCAACATTGTCTGTGACATCTTCAATGGTCTCATTCTCCAACTCCGCATCCACATTCTGAAGTTTAGAACTTACTGACTCGTCTGTAGAACTAGACTCTGAAGCACCACTGTCCAACTCCAAAGAATCTTTTTGCAGTATGATTTCCTGGTCAATTTTCATTTCTGCCAACTCCGCTGTCACCATAGCATTCTCCATTTCAGAAACCTCATCAATCACTGACACATTCGATTGGCTTGAATCCTCCTGAAACTCCTGGTCAGATGTAACGTTCTCGATATCAGGCCCTGCAATGTACGAGACTTCCATTTCCATGCTTGAGGTGGGAACTGACAATTCATCGTCAGAATCACTTGATTCACCCTCTGAGTCACTTGATTCATCACCTCTTTCTACCGAAACAATAGTTTCAGTGACACTAACATCGACATCAACTTTATCTATCACCTCAGTCGAGCCATAACCATTTGCTTCTATTTCTATTCTGTCAACCACAACATTACTTTCATAATCACCATCTAAATCCTGGACAATACTAGCCTCTTCTACACTTTCAAGTTCTTCCGTCACCTCAGTCAAGCCACCATTCGCTTCTATTTCTGTCTTATCAATCACAGCATCACTTTCATAATCAACATCTAAATCCTTGACAACACTAGACTCTTCCACACTTTCAAGTTCCGTCACCTTTGCTTCTATTTCCGTCTTGTTAATCACAACCTCACTTTCATCATCACAAATCAAAACCTCAACAGCACTAGAATCTTCCACACTTTCGCTTCCGGTTTCGTCGTCTACTACACTGGCAGTTTCCTCCAACTCAAGATTCTCCACAATCTCACTAGGATCCCCGAACCGAAACAAAACACTACCATCATGATGCTCTGCCAACACAATCACACAAAATCCACAAAATCAAACACTTCTACCAACAACATTTTCATACTTCTCTATCAATTTACATATAACGATATAAATTCCATCAACAACAAGCTGCGAAACGAATATTTTCCAGTAAGAAAGAAGTAGCAGCTGAACAGAAGCATAAATTAGGGCATACCGTGAGTTGAAATTACGTCTACGGCTGGAGAAGCCGGTTTGCAGAAAATAGGTTTTCTTCTAATTTTACTGATGAAACTGGAGTTAAACGAACGAGCAATAGAACTAGAAGAAGGGTTACTTGGAGGCGATAAGAAATGCAACTTGTAATAGTAATTTGTTGATGGAGATCGGAAATCTAGGAAATTGCAGAATAGATCAGCCATTATTGATTTGATCCGCTACATGATGACTGAGAATTTGAGGGATTAGTAGGGAAAGGGGAAACGGTGATTAGAGTTTAGATAGTGTGTCTGTGGATAGAGAAGAGAGAGAGAATAGGACATTGTTTTTGCAATGTGGAATTGGTGGGAAAATCAAACGTGGTTAATAATCGTCACTTATATGGTGCTCAATTTTAAATATTCTATTGATTCACGCCATGACGGGGTGAGGGTGATAAACACATTTTATTATTTGGCACATAAGTTGAAGGGACTAAATTTTAATTATTCGAATTAGGAGTCACGAAAACATTGGATTAGTTTCGAATTAAAATTTTTAAATTTGTAAATTAACTTTTTTTGGAATGTGGGACGTATAAGGCAAAATATCACTCTTTATAGGGTCCCCTATTTGTATCATCTAAATTCGACATAAAATTAGCACAATTGTTTGATTCTATTTCTATCCACACAAAAATAGTCTGTCAATTTTTGACTATAACCAACCGATTTAATTATTTTTTATTACAAATAAAAATTTAATTCAATTTAACTTTATTAATTATGTTCATTTCGGTTTAAGTTTAATTATATGCAAATGCAAAAATAAAAGATCCTGTAGTTAAGCAAAAAAAATCCATCACATTCACTCATGTCTCACGAATGTGAGAGTGAGACCATATGAACTGTGGTTGTTTTTTTTGTTTCCTGCAAATTAGAAATCCAAAATAGAGAACCAAAACCATTCCACGTGGACGGCCACCTGGATGGAGATTTTTATCTCATTCGTCAAAAATCTGTCCAATAGGATTCAACCTCCAGATTTCACTTATCCTACTTGGCTCTTCTACAAGCCACATTTTGATTCTCAATACAATGGACCCATAATAACAATCTGCCTTTATAGTACTCAAAGTCCACATTATCTTTGTCCATATTTTACTTCTCAAATCTCTTCTTGTATATACACATAACACATTTGGACTATTTCTCAAATCTCTGCTTGTATAACATATGGCTTCTACATCTGCTGCTGCATTGGTAAATGGCTTGGGGTCAACCTTCTTGACTGGTGGCAACAAGAGCCAGACCTTGCTTTCCTCTCCAGTTGCTGCCAAAACCGGTGGTGGTGCTGCTGCTGTTCCCAAAAGACTCGTTGTGGTGGCTGCTGCTGCCCCCAAGAAGTCTTGGATCCCCGCAGTAAAGGGTGGCGGCAACTTAATCGACCCCGAGTGGCTTGATGGATCGTAAGTTAGCTTCTTCTTTTTTTCGTCATCTCTTAATCTTGGTGAAATTTCTTATTCCTTTAATTGGTACTGCTAAAGGCTTGCGGTTGTCGATTTACTTTCTAAATGATAACATTCGGGAAAATATTAGTACTAGTATGTTATTTGCTTGGCATAACGAAGTATAAATTGACTATGCTAAACACACATATTACGTATTATAGTAAAACCACAGTTTGGTCAAGCGCCAAACATAAAAATCAATGTTGTTATTGTTGAAAACGGAGCTAAAAAAACTTTTATAGATGAATAAATTAAAGTGAAATTTTTGCAGGCTCCCGGGTGACTTTGGATTCGACCCTCTAGGTCTGGGAAAGGATCCGGCTTTCTTGAAGTGGTACAGAGAGGCTGAGCTCATCCACGGAAGGTGGGCGATGGCAGCAGTTCTCGGTATCTTCGTAGGCCAGGCATACAGCGGCATTCCATGGTTTGAGGCCGGTGCTGCCCCTGGGGCAGTAGCACCCTTCTCATTCGGAACCCTCCTCGGGACTCAGCTCATCCTCATGGGATGGGTAGAGAGCAAGAGATGGGTCGATTTCTTCAACCCCGAGTCACAGTCTGTAGAGTGGGCTACCCCTTGGTCAAGGACAGCCGAAAACTTCGCCAATGCCACAGGTGACCAAGGTTACCCTGGTGGCAAGTTCTTCGATCCCTTGAGCTTAGCAGGGACGTTGAAGGATGGAGTTTACATCCCGGATACAGAGAAGCTCGAGAGACTGAAGCTAGCAGAGATTAAGCATGCCAGGCTTGCCATGTTGGCTATGCTCGTTTTCTATTTCGAAGCAGGCCAAGGGAAAACACCCCTTGGAGTCCTTGGTTTGTGAGATTCTTAACCTGCTGTAAGTAAACTCCACATTTGATGTGTAAACGAAATTCGACAATGTAGATTGTAAAATACGGAGCTTGATTGATTGGTGCATATATCTAAAAAAAAGAACCATTTACTTCAATAGCCACAACACATTATCTTGGTTCTTGAGAACAACATAACAGTAATATGTGAATCTAAAGCCTCATTCATCAAAGTGCGGCCATAAATTCACCTTCACAGACAACGTCACGTCCTACGTATGCTTTTCCTTCCATCTTGACCATCTTGAAGCGTTTCTGATACTTAACAAGGGTTGCTCTCATCACTAGGGTGTCTCCTGGTACAACTTGCTTCCTGAACCGGACATTGTTGATACTAGTGAGTGCTAAGTTGTCCCGCGATCCTCCTACTTCCGGCTGTAGCGCAACCATGCAACCTAGCTGAGCAAGTGCCTGAAAAAAGGAACAACATAGGTTGTCCCACGGAACTCAGACCTCAATGAAACAGGAACTTAATACCGGCTATCAAGATACTGGTAATGGAAGTGATTTACCTCGACAATGAGCACACCAGGCATCACGGGCCTCCCCGGGAAGTGACCCGAAAAGAAAATTTGACTCATCGTTACATTCTTGATGCCCACAGCTGATTGACCCGGAGTATATTCGATCACTCTGTCCACTAGCAAAAATGGAAACCTACAATACAAAAACTTCAAATCAGATTCACAGGAACAATGACAAAGAAATACAAGAAATTTCAAACATGTACCTATGCGGCAGAACATGGCAAATCTGATTAACATCCGCAACAGTGGGAAATGCAGGGTATCCTAACACAGAGTAAGATTTAAAAAAAAACAAAAAAAACAGAAAATCATTTCAAACACTCCGGGGCAGAGCCAGGGAAAGTGGGGGTGGCGAGATTTTCTTTTTAATTATAATAAGTACGAAAATTAAGAAATTTGACAAAATAAATACACTAACTGAATTTAGGGGTGGCTTGAATTTTACCACCGAAATATATTAAAAAATTCAAAGGTTCTGGCCGCCTCCTATCATCGCCCCTGAACACTATTATAACAAGTAACGAATACAAATGAGTTTTTTCAGGTAAACATACGTACTCAATTCAATTGGAATTTCAGGGCTATGATCGTCATTGGTACTGCTGCTAGTGGAGCTGGCAAGTAAGGTTGTTTTGTGGGTTTTACGCAAACTAGTCTGAAGGAAGTCTGGGTTTGAGATAATGTGGTTCTTATTGAAAACCGACGATAATGGAGAAGGAATGGAACGACAGTTGCACAGAACCGAAGCCATTGTTTTCTTAAAAGACAGAGCAGACAAAATTGTGCCTGAGAAAAGTAGTAGTCGAGGAATTAGGATTCGCCATGTCTATAAGAGATTGATCGAGGTGGGTGGTTTAAGCCTAATTCAATTAAAACGGTGGCCGTAGCGCCGCCGTAGCCTTTAAAGATCGACCTAAGCAAGGGTGGTCTCAAAGTCTAGCTGGGTGATTTGGGTTTTTGCCAATTTAACCCCTGTAGTTTTGCTAAAAATTAGATTGCCCTATGTAATTTTTAATAGTCAGATTAACCCCATTGATTTTTGTAAGAGTGTGATTTTGGATTTTACTCATATTCCAAAAACATCCCCTATCACTTTTAACACTTTTTGTGGTGCACTTTCTGTATTTTCTTCAGGAATCTTGTGCCCGTTCTGTATTTTTTCATAAATCTTATCAATCTTGCCTCAACTAAAATTAAAATCTAGTAATTTAACTTGAATAAAATTGATAGGATGGAGTTTCTTGTGGATGTGCACTAAGATGGGAGAGATGTGCCTTCTTAGGTCACTTCCAACTTCATATGTACAAGTAAAGTTCTCTTCTCTTGGGTGATGATGGTCCAAGCAGTTGCCATGATCTTTACTTCACTGTTGAAATGATACGCGGGTGGGGGGTGGGGTGTTAGCTAGTGAGTTATGACCAATTGTGTCGTGTTGTCAAACCGGTGTAAAGAGACTTCAATTGACGGACGCTATAGACCTTCCTTGTGTATAAGATTTGAGGTGTGTGAGAGCGATTAATGCTTGATACCTCCCTTTTATAGGCATTGTTCGTCTTTAAGTCAACCCATTATTATGGCGACAAGTATAGACTCCAGAATGTGCACGCGGTGGTACGCCTAACGTTGACATTAATGGGCTTGACCCATGTCCACCTAGGAGTATTTTCATGTTTGTTCTAGAATATGTGTTTAGCGTCACTTTACATGGTGCACGTTTTGTATTTCTTCAGGATTGTTGTCTCGGGTTAATAGATTTATACAAGGGAGGTGATTCAAGCCCTATTCTTTGGGTCGTAACTTACGAAGGTGCGTACCTTACTGTCATATATGTTGTAGGACTGGGGGATGTAATCCGTGGTCATGTTAATTGATGAGTGGTGTGTCTTCGTGGATCAAGATTGGGAGGCGAAGGTACGCAAGTCCTGACGGACGGAATTTGGACATCTGGTGTCCTTGCACAATGGTGCTTTTGTTGAGGATTACTGTGATTTTTCTTACGCACATGTTGTTAGGCCTTAACTCTCGTATATTATTATTGGTAATTTTATTTAACTAATCAATTAGCACGAGATGATAAAAAGTACAGCTTCGCCCCCGATGATTCGGTTAACTAAGAGCAAGGTCATTCGGAATCCTTGAAATAAGCAAGATTGCGTTATTCACCTTCGAACGCATTTCATTTTAAGGGATTAGATATAATTTAACATCATATAAAATTTGGAAGCACAAAACAGTGGTGATGCAGATTCAGGGTCTTCTTAAGCAGTTCAAAACTAGTTTGATAATTTTCCAGTATCGTGAATGTAATGCCGTTGTAAACATTTTGGCCAAGGTTGGCAACGGACGTCCAGAAATCCAACACAACATCTTGTACAAATCCGTCAATTTCAGTCAGTAGCTAGTCTAGTAATATGGGATATATGCTTGTAGTTTTGTAGATCCCTGTCTCGACTCAATCGAGCTATCCACCAGCCCAGGCATGATGTTTTACGATCTTCGATGCGTCTAGTTAAGCTAAGTCTGACGTCATGTGAAGTAGGGTCGTATCAACATTTAGTATACTAAATTATCAATACTTTTTTAAAACAAAAAATATAGAATTTCCATTCAACTGGGGTGGAAAAAAAATTATTTTATGGTCTAGTTTTTGGAGGACTATTTTTGGGCTTTCACTATGGAGCTTGAACTCCACCTCCGCCTCCGACCACCACGATCGCCACCGCGCCGGCAACAATACCTCCCCCAACACGGCGTCACTTCTCTGCGTATTATCAGGTTGCGTAAAATTCATTTCTCGACTTCTATTATGTCAATTATATACCTTACGATGCATGAATATAAGTAACTGTTCAATTATACCTGCGTATTTGAGCCCTTACTAGATTCTTCCCATTTCCCAGTATTAGCAATTCCTAATTTCTTACTGTTGCTTGCTCTTAAATAAGATTTGTTCTACTTGAAATACTGTAGCTGAAAACCTACTAATTTTGTAGCTCTAGATTTATATCCTGTCTTACAATTACTATGAACTAGTAAGGTCCTGTTTGTTTGTTGCTATGGAAACAGAAAATTACCTTTGGTGACTCCATCTAAGGGATGAATTGACTTTTAAGAAGTTAAGCTATCGATGCAAAAGAGAGAATCAGTTTAAGCAGATATGCTCGATTTGACAATTTTATCGCCACACTGCTGATTGTCAAGCTGGTGGAGTCGTGCATAGGGCTATTTTGATCTTGTTTTAAGTTTGAGAATACTAGTGATATACTGATATGGTTTATTCACCTAGTACAGAACATTGTTCTTATGTCACAACTCACAAACTTCACTCCAAGAAACTCAATTTTTTTACTTTTGTGACGTGAAGTTGAATGTGAGATCGATGATGTTAACATTTTAGTGCCGGAGGTAGCAATGTTTAGCTGTCAAACTGCCAGTAGTGAATTTTACTTTGTTAACAATGAGCGGACTAAATTCAAACAATAAAGACGGCCCAGGATGTTACTTGTTTTGGAGTTGGGACAAGGGTTTAACCTTTAGCTTAGATGACATAACATAAGACAAACACAAATGTACCTTGTGAGATAGTTTCAATTTTAATATAAATGCACAGGCTTCCTCGGATTATCAGATGCAGATCACACCTATTGTTCCAAGATTTCTTGTTTACCTCTCCAAATGAAATTATAGCTGGCCTTTAATCGAGGGGGAATATTTAGCAGCCCCTCAGAGTATCATTCTTGGTGCTTCCATTTTTTGCCAGAACTCTAGTATGGGTTCTTACAAGTTTTTTAGTTTTGTACTTATCATGGCCCTTGTGGTTTTACACAGTTACTCTGCAGCAGGAGATGATTCCAGTGGTTTCCATGGAGAGGAGAGGGATGCGCTTTTGGCACTCAAGGAACTGTTCAACAATTCAGTTCTCAACGGTAACTGGACTGGCATCATGTGCTACTTGAACAGCACACCCTACTGGCAGGGCATTGACTGTGTTAATGGCCGGGTCACTGGCATACGCTTGGAAAACATGCAGCTTGAAGGAGAAATCAAGGTCAATGCGCTTGCCAATCTCACTGAACTATCAACTCTTAGCTTCAGAAGCAATTCTCTATCTGGGAGTTTGATGGATTTCACAAACAATCAGAAGTTGACAAACATTGACTTATCAGGCAATGCTTTTCATGGGAGTATCACATCGTCTCTTGTGAGTCTTGTTTCCTTGGAGTCCCTCCAGCTTCAGGATAACTATTTAACTGGCCAAATCCCAGCTCTGAACCAGTCCGGTTTAAAGACGTTTAATGTTTCTTACAACGAGCTGTCAGGGGAAATACCGGAAACCACAACCTTGCAGTCATTCGGAATATCTTCGTATCTTGGAAATGGAAATCTGTGTGGACCTCCAACTACAACATCTTGCGGTCCCTCAAATAATATTACCCATTTCGACGATGGGAAATCGGGCAACAAACATAATAAGTCTCATTTGGCAGCTATAATAATCGGCGTTGATGTATTTGTTCTAGTTATCATCCTGATCCTCTTCGTCATATTCTACAGAAGATATAAGAAACTCAAAAAGGATACAAACTCAAAGAACCTCCCGCCCCAAGAGAAAGACCTACCCCAAGAGGAGCACCAAGAGAATGCAGTTGTAGAGCGGTCGCTGGAACTGGGAAGTATGGAAGGAGAGAAAGGGAAACTTGTGTTCATGGACAACACTGAAACAAGGTTTGAGCTTGACGATCTGTTAACAGCTTCAGCTGAGGGATTGGGCATGGGAAATTTCGGGAACTGCTATAAGGCCATGATGAAGAACGGACCGGTTGTTGTTGTGAAGAGGTTAAAGGATTTGAAACCTTTGAGCAGTGAAGAGTTTATGAGGCATGTGACAGCTATTGCGGAGCTGAAGCACCCAAATTTGTTGCCTCTTCTTGCTTGTTACTATTCAAAGGATGAGAAGCTGTTCCTATACAAATTTGCAGCTCATGGGAACGTATATAAACGTCTTCACGGTAATATTATCAAAATTTTATCCTTTGATTTCTCTGTACTTCAATTTACTGCTAGAACTGTTTCTTTTTCCAGTTCATACTTCATATAGCTTTAGTCCTTTAGTCCATGGAAGTTTGACTATCAGCATTTTAGAACAATTGTTTTTGTTCAGCAAATGATGACATAATCCATGATCTGCAGGTGGAAGAGGAACGCAACAGCGAGTCCCCTTTAGGTGGAGCACCCGATTGGCTGTGGCCCGTAGCGTGGCAATAGCATTGGAGCATCTACACCACAACACAAAATCTCAAACCACTGCTCCACATGGGAACCTGAAATCCTCAAATGTCCTCCTCAACAACGAAGACGAGGCCCTGGTAACTGACTACGGCCTCACTTCCCTAATCACCCTCCCTGTCGTGACTCAACGCATGATCTCCTACAAAACCCCCGAGTATCAATCCCTCAAGCAAATATCCAAGAAATCCGACATCTGGAGCTACGGTTGCTTCCTTCTTGAGCTCCTCACAGGAAGGATTTCCGCCCTCTCCGCCCCACAGGGAACCAATGCTGTTGATCTATGCGCTTGGGTCAACCGAGCCGTGCGGGAGGAGTGGACAGCAGAGATATTCGATACTGAGATCGCCATGCAAAGGGGCACAAACAAGGGTATGCTGAGGCTGATGCAGATTGCCATGAGGTGTTGTGATAAGTCGCCAGAGAAAAGGCCGGATATCGAGCAGGTGATCGTGGAGGTGGAGGAGGTTAAGGCTACGGCTTCCTTGGATGAGGAGGATTACTCGATGGATCAATCATCGTTGACAGATGATTCGTTCTCGGTGACTCCTCCTGTATCTATTGTCATTGCAGGTGATCAGAGATGAGGCGGAGTAGTCTTGATGGTTAAATTTGAAAATTCATGTATAGGTAATAGGCGCAATTTTATGCCTGAGTTAATAATTCATTTGGTACTTGGATTTTTCATGAATAAATGTCGTACAAACTTTTACACATTCTGTTTGTGTTAGCTGGATTGGTGTTGTATTGAGTGAGCTTTATCTTAGTCTTATCTCATTTCCTTGCAAGACAGATGAACCTTGCTGCTAGAAGCAGTTGGTTATTACAGAAACATATCCAAAGTTCTCTGTAATCAAATTGTAGATGTTTCAAGGCTAATGTTACATGGAGATATGAAAATGCTAAACCCCCACCCCCAACCCTACTTACTTTTCGTGTGCGAGTGGGCTGGATTTTAGCAGGTTCCACCCTTTTTATAACGTGCCCATATCATAAAACTACTAAGATTACTGAAAGAATTTTAGTGTTGGCGGAAACTACGTAATTACTAATTATATCATTTACCAAGATAAAAATAAAATTGTTGATAGATTTGAGCTTCCTAAGAGGTGAAGAACAACACAGATTTCCACTTCTAAGAGAAACACAAAAGCTTATCATTGGTCATGGAAGGGGAAAAAAAATAAAAAGTAAAAAAAAAATAAAAGGAAAAAATAATTCCGCTGCCGGTGTTTGAACCCGGATTATACATTGATAATTGGCCAGCTGTTAAACCCTATCCCACATCGCTTGAGATGAGAGTAGGATCTCAATTCAACATATAAAGATTGAATAACCTTCTCCCCGGACTTTTAAGGGGATGATGTCCAAATTCTAATATGTCATCAGAGCAGACCCAAGTCGATGATGGTTGTTACGCATGTTGGGTTTGAGCCGATGTGTATTCCGGCATTTATTGTCCACGTTGTAGATCCGATGTTCATACCGAGCTACACGTGAGGGGGCGTGTTAAACCCCATCCCATATCGCTTGAGAGTAGGACCTCAATTCAACATATAAGATTGGATAATGATGATCCAATTATAATACCAACCCTATATCGGAGTTACTATGGATTGCTCCATAAATTTCACTTTTTATTTTCTTCATACTTTGTTGCTACCATGCTATTTTCCAACGCTCGAAAGCGTAACAATTTAAAACGGATAGAGATTCCTTTGGTTACATTCCTATGGAATCCCCATAAAATGGCCTACCTTTAGTTCATTATTCAATTTCGAGAGTACATCCGGTTGATTAGTTTTTTTTTTTTTTTTTTAACTAAGGAGTTATATTGATAGATAACAAGATTTACATCCGGTTGATTAGTTAAAAATGATACATTTTGTGTTCACATAATCTTTTTTATTTAAAAAAAAAGTAAATATTACAACTACTCCTGCTACACGAAAATTCAATTTAAACTTATTTAAAAAAATTATACTCCAGAAAACTAATGTTAAGATCAATTCAAATTATTATGTTGAGATTTCTCAAACGAAGCAAAAAAACCATAATCCTAAAGACCTAAAGTAATTTTCAATGTAGTCATTTCAATATCAACTCATCAACCGAATCGGTTTAAGCGTAACTCAGTTGGCAAAGTTGATTCACCTCCAACCAGTAAGTCGTGGGTTCGATCTTATAATAAACAATAATAACAATTTAATTTTTAGTCGTAATAGTTATTGGAGAATTAATATAAATGATCAAAATACCTCCCTAAATAGTTCGCAATTTTGGGATAATTTGAATTCCATGGTATAAACCCATCTAACTAACAACCACATGAGTTTGAATTTTTTATCATAAACTCCGTCTATATTAAATTAGACTCCCTAATAGATAGATGACTTCATATCGGATCGACGTAAAATAAGAAAGTCATTAGGAATTATAAGGGTGGTCGAGTGTAAACAATGATAAAGTAGCATATAAGATGTTCGGGTTCGAACTCCAACAGAAATATAAGATTAGTTAAATTTTACCGTTTAAAAAAGTACAGTAATAATAAAAAAAATAACACCATTTGCCCCCGGCCCTTCCCCAACTTCATAGCGGACGTGAAATAAGGGAAAGAAACAATCACGTGATGTGCACTACCTTACCCAGAATTCTTGTATCGGTAATGTTTACAACTGCAATAATAAAATGAACAGTCCTTAATTTGTGGGGAACAAAAAGGCAAACAACGATAAAGTTACGATTTTAAAGGGAAAAAATAAAATAAAATAAACAAGTACTGTAGCAAAAATCCTGATCCAATCCAATGGACTGGTATATAGTCCAAAACCCAAATCCAGATGAATGAGTACTGGCAGTTTTGCGCTTCACCCACAGTTTTGGATATTTACTACCTCCTCAGCGGCAAAACCAATGGGTTTCAAAACCGTGAAACTTGGAACTTTTTTGGGGTAAAAGTGCATTTTTACTGAAGTTTGAGGTGTTTAGACAAACGAGGGGATCTGCACCCACTCACAGTCTCACGCCAACCAAGTGACAATGAAAGGAAAAGGACTAATGCAATGACCCTCCTACCCTTTGGTTTTTACTTTTTACCCTTTAAACTATTTTGAGTGAAGTTTGTAATTTTAAAAAATAAAAAAGTGAAGGGGAAAATTTGTTGATGAGTTTCACCGAAAATAATAAAAAAGTGAAACAATAACATTTAGTTAAGTTAAATAATCATGAAAAAAATACTTGATATCGAACAATTTTGATACTGTAAGAGCAAAGTTTAAACAGTGTGATAGACGTTTATCAAAAGTATTAGTAATAAGATTAAGTTCACTTAAATACGTTTTTCAATTATAAATATAAATTTTTTAGAAAAACTGTTTTATAATTTCTTAGTGTAAAATTAGTTTCTCCTAAGTTATTTATATAAGCGACCAACTATGTCACTTAAGTATTCACCGACTCAATTTTACACTCATATGACTATAAAACATATTTTTTATAAGGACTACTATGTAAATTATAGTGTTGGGTGTATCGTACACCTTTCGGTTGCAAATTTTGTAAATGTAAATTTTTATAATATCGACATATACTTACAAGTTACTTTTTTACCCATTTAAAAGATAACGTCTTTATTTTTTTGGTGTCCCATAAAAAAGGTAACATTTCATTTTTTGCAATATTAGTATAAAAAAGGAAAGTTTATTGTTAGTACAACTACTAATACTACTACTTCTTTATTATAATAAAATAGTTTTGTATTATATCTCAAGTATTTTTCATTAAGTATCAACTTTAATTAACTCACTTTGTCATATTTTACTTTATTAAAAGTTGTAAAACCTCAAATACTTCATTATGAAAGGACTTTTGGTAAAAATTTAAAACACATTATTAGTGTCATCATATTAAAATGAAAGTGTAATCGTTTGTACCGCCTAGTCTAGCACGAAAGTAAGAGGTGCGGAATCATTCTATTACCTTAAAAGTACTATTTAGTAGTACTAATAATAAACTTTGGGTAAATTAAATTAATGGGATCAAGGTGGGGACAAGGAGTATGAATCAACCGACCTCCATTTAAAACCTGAAACCGTGAGAGAAAACAATTGACTCCAATATTCCATCCACAATCCACTTTAAGTTTTACCAACCAAACAAGAAAAATTACACCCAAACTTGTGTCCTAAAGTAGACAACCTTGAACTCAAGTCCCTCCTATAAATACCCCCACATAATCCTACACTTCCAAGCATCAACTCAATATCACAAGTTCACAACTTCAGGTGCTTTTGCTATCTCTCCTTTCATCTTTATCATCTCAACTCCTTCAAGTTCAAGAACAAAAGAAAATACCAAGAACCACATCATGTCTAACAATGCAGCTTCTCTTGACTACAACCACAAGGTTGCCATGGCCAAGCGGTGCTCTCACGGTTCGTGTCATCGTATAAATTGTTGCAAACACTCTTACATAGTAGTACTTGAGGTTATAGAAATGTTACTAACATTTATGTGTGGTGTGTTCTGATTTTGCAGAGGGTGTTAAAGCAGGAGCTAAAGCAGCCGTGATTGCTACTATTGCAACTGCTATTCCAACTGTAAGTTTGCTTAATTGTTTGATTAATTATTCCATCTTTTTTACTTGGTGCATGTTTACAATCATTAATTAGTGTTTGATAATTACAAAATTATCTAAAAGAGAGTTCTCAATTGATTTGCAGATGGCAAGTGTGAGGATGGTGCCATGGGCAAGAGCCAACCTCAACCCAACTGCTCAGGCTCTCATCATATCCACCGGTTAGTTTTTCTATTTCTAAGTGTCTCTGAACTTTAAAACCTAAATGAACTTATTTGAAATACAAACCGAAGGGAATGGAATTGAATTTAAGATGAGAAAACAAAGACTAATGGGATTCGAGTATTGTTAGATTTTTTTTGAAAAATTTAATTAGTGATGAAAATGAATATATGCAGTGGCTGGAATGGCGTATTTCATAGTGGCTGACAAGACAATCCTGGCAACAGCACGCAAGAACTCATTCCAGGGTCAAAACCACCAGTGAGAAATCAAGCAAAAAAGCAGCATATGGCTACTTTCCAAATGCTGGATCAATCTTTTATTACCCTGGAAAATTAGGTCATGACTCATGATCGAGTTAATGGAGTACTTATGTAATAGTGCAATCAAAGCAAGTCAAGTTTTTATGTTCTGTTTAGTATGTATGTAAATAAATTAATAAAATTGCTTTTTCTATCAGATTAATTGTGTTGTTCAAAGTTCAAACCCCATCGATTAGATTTAGAGATTTAGCCTCTCGGTCACATGTAAGTCGCAAACACAGTGTAACAAACGAAAATGAGAACCACGAGTCATAAAGGTGGTGCAGCACTGCAGCTAGCTAGCTAACAACCATGACAAAAACAAAGGAAAGAAAACACGAAAACCATGCCATAGACTTAACATACAAGTGTAAAACTACAAGCGAAAAGGTGATCAAAATCAATTTATATTTTTTCAGCACTTCCAATATCAACAAAACACAACATATACCAACTTAGTATATATTGAACTACGGATATAGAATGTACCAAAAGCTTTGTGGTCTCTTCTCAAAAAGAAAAAAAAAAGAAAAGTTTGTGGTCCTATATTTCTAAACATTATCCACACAAAATATCACATTCAACATTATCCATAAAAACAATTTTTATTTTTTTAATTTGTTTAAAGCTCACATAAAGGTACTTCCGTATGCTCCATTTCGCGTGACTTGATTTAAATCAATTGAACACAGGTGTAACGGAAAAGTGAAAATACAACCGAGACAATAAGGCAAATGCATCAAAATTGAAAGGGGAGAGAAAAAAAATGAAATAGTGTTCCGTCTTTAAGCTCCTATCATTCATTTTTCATTTATTTAATTATTTTTTAAAGCAACTTCAACTGGTTCGAGTACGCATTAAGTAAAATTCACAGACCTATACAATAGCATGTAGTAAACCATATGAACCAAGTTAAAGTTAAATTGCACAATTGTAACATGCTCTGTCTCAAAATGCATAATCACAAATTCTACTATCATAAAATTCAAAACTGTGACTAAGATTATCTTTACGATTTACATACTTGGTTTTAAAAAAAAAAAATTAGAAAAGTAATATTCGGCCTCTAAACCCCAAGATAACAATCGAAAAAGCCCATTAATAGAAATGTGAAGGCCCATAGGATTTTTTGAAGAAAAGCTAGATACTTATTGACTAATGACTACTGTCAACTGAAAACTGTGAAATGAAAAACTCAGCAGCATCAAATGATTCGCAGAGCTTCATCACTTTCTCGGCTATCAAGTTCTGCGACCTTCACCAAAGCTCGTCTCGATTCATCGATCAAAAGGTAATTCATATCTCATCTCTATATTCGTCCGTGTAATCTAAGAGATTTTAATATTCGTTAAAGTGTAGTATTGTTTAGGCTTTTAGCTCATACAGTAATTTGTAAGACACTGAGCAATTATTAAGATTCTGTGTAGTAGCTGGTTTAAAGCTTGATTTCATTGCGTTATATCTGCTAGGTCAATGAGTTTTTGGCTCTCGAATCGAAATAGATGAATGTTTGTTCTATGTTTAGATAGTTTGGTTTGTTCGGATTTGCATTTTGAGGCGAAGCTATACTTGAGCTACACAATGTGTTGGTGGTGGTAGATTTATAATTTATTACTGAAATTTTGATTTGATTGTGATAATTAACCGATTAGTCCGTTGCGTATTCAAAGGAAACTGATGATTGCTTTGATCTGGAAATACATATTTACGGAGCTCATATGCGATGCAGGGAGTGTGTGATTGGTTGTGAAGGGCTTCAAGGAAGCATTTCGAATTATTCACGAGAGAGCGATTTCAAGTGGTTTACGGTTCACTTTTGGCGTGGTCACAGTAGAAACTTCAATGTCTCAAGCCTGCAGCCCCTGTTATCATATGGTTCTATATCACATTATTTTTTGTCTGTTAGAAGTTCATCTGTGTATGGAACTCGAAATGTATCTACTGAAAGGAGACATGCTTGGGACGGTAGCAATGCGTCTTTTGAGCTGAAGACAGATGAAGATGTTGTCAGATTCAACGTGGGCGGTGAGATTGGTGGAGGGGGATCTTTGAGGAAACTGAAGAAAGCTGGGAAAGATGCCAGGATATCGAGAAATAAGAAGCTAAATGAGCTGAGGTTTTACAGGTTGAAAGCGAAGAAGAAAATGAACTCTCCAAATCCTGAAGTTAGGATGAGATATAAACTAGAGAAGGTATGGAAACTGTACTTTGCTAGGCTTATTGGATATAAACACTTGTCTCTTGTCAGTTTATGTCTTTAATTTTTTGCCATGATTCAGGCAAAAAGAAAGGAAGCATGGTTGATTGAGAAACTAAGGAAATATGAGGCTCCCAAACCACCACCAGAAACGCATGACCCTGAGATATTGACTGAAGAGGAGAGATTTTATCTAAAGCGCACTGGTGAGAAGAAGAAACACTACGTTCCAGTTGGCAGGCGAGGAGTATTTGGAGGTGTTGTTCTGAATATGCATCTTCACTGGAAGAATCACGAGACAGTAAAAGTCGTATGCAAGCCTTGCAGGCCTGGACAAGTACACCAGTATGCTGAAGAGCTTGCGAGGTTAAGCAAAGGTGTTGTCATTGATATCATGCCGAACGATATAATAATATTCTATCGAGGGAAAAATTATGTGCAACCTGATGTCATGTCGCCCCCAGATACTCTGTCGAAAGCAAAGGTAATACATTCTATTTTGACTGAAGTATTTGTTGTGCATCAGACTTGTCAACTTAGATGGCCATTCAAATATTCTGTTTAAGCTGACAAGCATTAGAGTTGGCTATGTAAAGATAATACACTGGAGTTCAGCTGAAATCGTGGAGCCAGGTTCAGTTATAAGTTTAGTTTCTAAGTGAAGGTAGCTACGTAAAATGGTGAAGTTAAATGATACTAAATTTTATGGTCTTTGTTTGTGCTCAGCCTTTTGGTTTAAATTTTCATTCACTTGATTTGGCAATATGACATATGTAGGCCCTCGAGAAATATCGCTATGAGCAGTCACTGGAACACACAAGTCACTTCATTGAGAAGTTGGAGAATGAACTGGAAAATTACCTGGAACATGTTGCTAAGTACAGTGAAGAAGAAAAGTCTGACTCAGTGAAGTCATAATAAATACCTGGTCTGAGGCTATTTCTGTGGCGTATACTTCTAAAGGTGAGTGACTGCTATCATTGAATTGATATGATTCACTTTCTCCTTTTTTTTATTTAGTTTATTTTATCCATTTTCTGTTTTGTCATGCCTAATTCCAGGAAATTAGCTATTAGATTATATGTTGGTGTTATCCTGCTAGGATTCCAGGGATTTGAATACAGTGTTACCTTTTATATCAATCATTTGGTTCTCTGTGTTCTACCCATATAGATATTTCTGTCCATGTCATCTCCTGAATCTAAAGATGTTATTCCTGAATGCAATAGTTTATCCTTTACACCCCTTCCCCCCCACCCCCCACCCCGGCGGGAAAAAATAGCACATTATTTACCTAAGATATCTTTTCATGGTTCCACTACATTACTGGTTGATACTGAATGGCATCTATCTTGATCTTGCTTCACATGAGCTGATACCTAACAAACTCATAGATACCGGGGGAACTACATAGAGATCATGTAAGTCGATTACATACCTTTAGACCCAGATATAAAATTAGTAGTAGCATATATAGCTAATAGTTGGAGAAAACCTATTTGATAGCACATATCCTGTAATCTTAAAAGGCTAATGATTTTAAAGAGATTTCATTGTACAAAAAAAATAGCCATGTAGAGTGGATGCGCCAATTTAAAGACTTAATTATTAGATTCACAATGATAGTTTCTTTGTAGGTAAGTGTAAAGCAGAGTCTGTACTGGAACTGGAGGAATATACTCGTCAACTGCACTTGAAGTGAAGGTAAATTCTGGCTTAAAACAGTGATTCATACGCATTCTGTTTGACCATGTCTATCGTTTTCTACTTTTCTATAAGTGGTTATTTCATGCAATCATAGAGAAATTAAAATCATAGAGATTTATAAGAACCCATGAACAAAGCAAGCAAGATAAGGCTTGTCTTTTTTTTTCCATACATATTATCAAAATGGCTCAAGTCCTGGAGACTTATTGTAACTCTCACAAATCTGGTTCTTCAAGGTCTTTCCAATATGTCGTAGGCATTCTTTTCACCATATGAATTGGCTTCAGGACATGGTACCTTTTTCCAAGATTACCCATCACATCACATGGCCGGCTCCTCCACACCTATTTCTAAACGTTTGAGTTGGCTAACGAAATACGACTTCTTGTTTTATGATTACATGGTAATGCATGTAGTATGAATTATAGATTTTGTAGGGCCATCTGTTTTAATTCTAACCTTTGTGGGGAGCAGTTTAGGTGTAACTCCACCGAGTCACCACTAGAAAGCAGATGCCCAGAGTGGTGAAATGTGCTCTAATTATTTGAGGACTTGCAATAGTTGTATTAAAACTGCAGTTTGTTTTGCACACCATATAAACTAAGCAAACCTTGCGTCTTCTATTAAGTCAATTTCATGTAGGATTTAAATGAATTTTTAAAGTGAATATGGTTAATGCCGAATTTGTTCTTTTCTTAAAGCTATAAACTCCCATATTTAACTGAGTTCATCAATATAACCGCAGCAAGATACGAATAGGACCATGTTAAGGAGGGACAATATTGTAGTTAAGATGGCTAGGAGAAATCTTGGACCAAGAAAAATTTGGGATCACAGACTCACGAAAGCAGTAGAAATAACTTGGAATAAAAAAGAAATGTCAATTTGATGTCCTCTGTACGGCAATTTGTTAGCTGAGTTACCTTAATATTGAATACCTGCAAGGAGAGACCGAGTGGTAAGTGTTTTGGAGTAGCAAGGAGAGGTAAGGGGTTCGAACCCCGATGGGAGCATAAGGTGGTTTAGTATATTTGGAGTTATAAGGTGGTTAAGGAGTAGTGTAGGAGTAGGAGTAGAGTAGGTTAGATTGGCCGTTTCAAAAATAAATAAATAAATAAATAAATAAAATTGAATACCTGCATGGGTTTTTTGATCATACTGCTCTGTAGCAAGAAAGGATGTTCCTTCTAGAACTGGCTTTCCGTGTAATTAGGAATCTCAACGGGTATGTCTTGCCCAGGGCCCCAGACCCATAGCCTTACTGCTTGAATGTCCCAGACCCGACATAAATAAATGTTCAGGGCCGACCCTACCTGGACCTGTTTGGATACGTAAGTTATTATGGACCCACCTCACACCCATTGTGAATTCATTTAGGAGCCGACTCATACCCCGACCTCTCTTGGACCCATGAAATCAACATTTAGAGTTAGTTCTGGGTCCGCAAGGGTAGGGTTTCAAACCAATTCTATTATAATAGGGTAGACCGTATGCTCCCCGTATCACAAGTTTGTTCCTTAATTTGAGTTGAAATGGATGCTGACCACAACTATTGCTGTATGAATCTGGTCCAAATCCTAACATTGAATGGATTTACGTTGTTTAACTCTAGGATAATACAACTCTCACCCTCATAAAACTTCAAGAAACAAAATAGCCAGTGTCATCTAAAATGCAATCAGATTCCATAAGTTTGGAAGTTTTTCATAAGTGAACTGGAAATAGTAAAGCACACTTCATCAATATCTGAAAAGATCTTTTGTGCCACAAGGCTTCCAATTCATCATCATTATGATTATACCATCTCGAAGACAAAATGAAATGGAAATCACTGAACATATGAAATAGAATAGCTCACCACATGCGAACTGTTACAGCACGCTATTCAGGTTAGCCTTTTTTTGGCTGAATATGGTATGGATAGCAATAGCTTTTACAAACCAGAAACAAAAGCTACATATGGAAATAGAAATCTGATATTTTTTTCTCCTATGCTCTTATCATCTTCTGTACATGGTGATGATACATCTCTTCAGGTAGTGGTTAACTGAACCTCTTATCATTGCAGGGACTCTTGAAACTGCTTGGATCAGGTCCATAATAGCCACTATGAGTTTTACGCATTTATGGCAGAAGGCTCAGAAGCTGTGTAAAATAACAAGTGCGCTATAGAACGGTCGATGGGATTTGTATCTGTTTCCATATCCTCGGAGCCAGCATTCCTAAAATATACAAGAAAATAAGTTATCAGAGAACATAAGGGTCGATCTGCAGTCTGCAAGCACGAATATCAGGAAAAGATGACATACTCATTTCTTTCGCCACTTGGATCAATATTGCTGTCTCTTTCTTCTCCACAATCTCCATTCTGATTTACATGTTTTTGTCTCTGATCAGCACTCTCAGCCAGACGGTACAGACAGTCCTTGATGCAGAGCCTAGTTCCAAGATCCAACTGATACAGAAAAATGTCAATCACATTTACTTTCAAGGCACATTGGAATATGCATGCAATTAAAACTTATAGTGACTACGTGTTTGGATCTGTTAATGTAGAGTTCTAATCTGCCGAAAAGAAATAAAGATTTGTAATCACTAAGATCATTTGAATTCTGGTATTGAGAATGATAGCATAAAATTTCATGTAACCCCCATGTGTATCAAATACTATAAGGCTGTTAAATGAGTAATAGAATAACAACAATAATAAACCCTTGGTTCAATTCTGATATTGATGGTTACTTTCAGAGCATTGAAAACTATACAAATCCAGATTATATCAAATTCTAATGCACCTGCTTGCAGGAGGAACGCTGAGAAGGCTGTGACTGCGATATATATAAAGCAATAAGATGGAAATGCTTACCAGTTCCATCTCCATCACCTCAAGTCTAATAGAATGGCCCTTAAAACCGACTAAATGATCTATTGGAGATGTCCCTCAAGATACACCTGAAGGACTTGGTCCCCTGACTTCAATTTAGAGCGAATAGACGACCTTAACATGTGAAAGATGTGAACTTCGCAAACAAAAAAAGGTAAAGCGTCTGCCACCATGTTCCATAAAAGCCAAATAACCTGGTGCGCAGTCAAGTTTAATAAGCTAAGTACCCTTTTACCAGAATAAACAAGACATAATTGATCAAAAGTGACATGGATCAAAAGTTTAATTGAACAAACCCACCTCTCCGGATCACATAGATTCGCACGTAAGTTTTCATATACCACATCAAATGTCACTAAATACATACTATGTGCTTAGGCAAGTAAAGGCAACTACCTGTTCCATGATAAGCTGAAGCTGGTGAAAACTAGATGCCCCGGTGGAAGTATCACTAAGACCTGATTTTGAAGTAGTTGTCACATTCAAGGAACCTGATCCTGAGGTGGAACCTGATCTACCTCCTTCAACATCATTGAACTCACCGTCATAGAAAGGGATCTGTTTTCCTGCAAAACTCGGACCATCTACTTGGCCTTCAAACTGACTTGCTTTACCCAGTGACTGGTTCTGTAGATTAACCCTCTGTTTGTGTTCATTGATCTGCTAAACGTAGATTGTGATCTGGTCAGGCTTCAATTTATTTCTCAATCTTAATAAAAGCGGGACAAATAATTTGCAATGTAACAAATCAAGCTCGACTATCCATTGTGCAGTTGGGGAGTAAATTATGACTCCGCCCCCACAAAAATAACTATTCAGATAGAAGGGTTCTGGTTCCAAACAGTAAATTTATGCTGACCTGTTCTTTATCGATAAACATATCCATGCCATCAGCAGTCCCGAAAGACTCAGTCTCCGGTGCACAAGAACTATCGTTGTCCCTAAAGCTCGTCATGGAAGGATCAGAGGTGGAGTAGCTTTTTGAGAGGTATTGATGTTCTGGAAGATTTAGCACATCTTGTGAGTTGAAACTTGGAAACTTGAAATCTGGCTCAGTTACATCCGTGGTTTCTCCCATATTGTATGCTGATGAAAAGCTATCGGTCCCATTTTGAAAACCATATGTTGAATCACAATTCCTGGGAAGAATCAGCAGATATTTGTTAGTGAAAAAATTTAAGAGTCAAGAAACTCAATGAAGAAACAGGTTATCTTATTACCTGAACATCATGTCAACGTCTTCAAAGTTCCCTATATCAGGCCAGCCATAATACAGACAGTCTCTAGGATCTTTGTCCTCAGTTTTGTCAAGGAAATTTAGGTTATCATCTGACACTCCATTAAAGAGATAATTGTCGCAGCTGCTATCAATTGCTGCTATCTTCTCTAAAGTGGCATCATGTCCACACAATTCACTACATTTGTCTTTGTTGTTACTCTGGACACCATAACACGAAGGCATGTTATTCTCCAACGTTAGATCAGATTCTTCTTGTAACAAATCACTGTCAGATGAAGGAAGTACAACACTTGGTGAGGAGGCTACCGAATCTTTCCCTAGCAGCCTTTTCCTACTTTTACCCGCAATCAACGATCCAGGTGCAGACCTATCTCCTGTGGTATTTGTAATACTAGTCGGCACTATATGATCTCCATGAAATTCATCCCAAAGTGTGTCTTCAAACTGTAACAGCAGGTACAGAATATTAGACATGTTGATGGCAGATATGACTTCCACAAAATAAGTAAAATAACATTCTTTCTGATTCAATACATACTGCTGAGACGAAATATAAAACAGGGGGGGTTATGAAAGCCTATCCAACTCAACACCCTACAGGTAAGAAGCTAAAGTAGAAACTAGGGTCCTAGATGAGGTGCTTATTCCTTTATGTTGTAAAGCAGTCGCTGATAACACACTCTGATAATCATTTGTTCAGTTTTTTTCCTTCAATTACACGGAAACAAGGAAGATTTTGTTAGAGGAGAAGAACATGCGATTAACTAACCTCATACATGCTCCAGTCAGACATTCCAACAAATACTTATCCTGCACTCATGCTAGTGCTTGTGAGGTTCGTATTAATGTCCAAATCCTTCTGTTCGTCTTCATCCAAACAAGCCAACCAAAAAAGAGTTACAAAACCATTACAAATGAACTGTATACTCGCTGCTATATTTTATATGAATGCATTCAAATCACAAATACAAATTAAAAAAACAAACAACAGATCTACAAATATAAATCTCATTTGGAGCTCACTTGCACTAAAATTTCCTCTCCAGGGAGGAAAAAAAACTCAGAGATTACCAAACAACATATCAGTTAATCACAAGTCACAACAACAGGAACAAATCAATTCAACAGGCAGCTGGCTAACAATTCATAGAGAGTTCACAAACTGCAAATCATATGTAAAAGCTTCAATCCAGTAGCTCAAATTGACAATTGCAATCCGCAAATATTGTTACTATGTGGATGAAAATTATGATTTCACATGAATTCCAAATTCTTATCAAAAAAAAAAAAAAGGTCAAATCAGATGCTCACAAAAACAGAAACCGAATCGTTGTAGTTGTAGAGAACAGTTGGAAAAACTCACTGTAATAGTGTAATTTATGACTGATAGCTTCAATCGAGTAGCTGCCTAGAGCTGAATAGTACAATCATACAATCTACTCTAACTATGTTCATACTGAAAAGTGAAAACTATCAAACAAGCATGCCATACTATAAGAATGAACTCATAAATCATAGATTACAAAACAAACATCAGATCTACAAAAATCTAGTTCATACCACTCCAATTTCATATTAAAATGAGGGAAAAAACAATCAATCAGATAATCACAGCAACATGAACAAACACCAACTTAGACAGTAAACGAACATGTAGGCCGAGAAACTCACCGGAAATGAAATCTCAGAGCTTCAATCGAGTAGCTAAACTGCTAAATCTGTGAGGTTCTAGAGAGAGAAGGATAGGGTGTAGTAGAGAGAGAAACAACTGGAGCTAGCTAGTTGGTGGTGATATGAGAGTTTGGCAAGGCAACAAAAAGTATTTTATAGTTTTACGATTGGAAGCCAAGGAAATGAAAGGCGGAGAATAAAGTAGGGTCCGCCACGTGGCAAAGGAAATCAATATAGAGGTCGAGAGGCACTGAGAACTCGTGGTTGAGAATGCGATCTGTTCCTGCATCCTCATTGGCTGAAGAATAATCTTGTGATGGGCAGGCATGACACGTGTCGGTGGGGGCATGTTAGTTGCACGTTAAATACAAGAGAGCTGTTTTACTTTCTCCATTCCAATTTTGGGGTATGTTTATGTTATCGTTAAGCTTAATTCATTCATCATTATCTCTACTCATCAGGACTCAGTAGTAGTCTACTTTATATTACGAGTTAAATATAGTTGTGTCACGCGTGTTGATGAATCATGATGATAAGGTTGGATTTCAACCAGTAAATCAGTAATAGCTGGAGAAATAAATATAAGTCAAAAATAAGTTTTTTGTTTTGTAAGCTAGTGAATTCATTAGAAGAGCCACTTAATCAGTTTATTAGTAATATTGAAAAATATAAGAACAGGCTGAACAGCATATTATGTTTACAAAGGTAAACTTGCAAGTTGCAACTTGCAAGCAACTAACTATTAGGCATTGTTATTGTTTTCTTGAAGTTTAAAATAACTATTTATATATACACGTATTCTTGCTTACAGTTCTGAACCGAAAATAGAACCTGACAAAATACGTGAGTTACAATTTTAAGATTTACAAGGTACAAAGGTGATTGTCTACATTATTGTTTTCTCGAGAATCGACAACTAGTGGCATCATAAAATACCATGTAGTACAAGACCTTCGTTAAAAAACTTGGTGTACCACTTGTAGGGGTGTACGCTGGCGGGTACTAGTGATATTTAATAAAAATGCTAGCCGACCAGCCTATGATAGATAAGCTAAATCACTGACCACGGGCCGGTGGCAAGTTATATGTAAAAAGTAATACTGAAAGAGATGATAATAAAAACATGGCACATGTTACAAATGTTATAAAATCTCAAATCCCATACGTGCACATACATACCAACTATGGTAAAATCTCAAAAAAAAATAATACTAGTAATTACTTATATTTGAAATACTTTTTTACAATTTTTTACAATGATCTTTTACAATGTAAGGGGGTCAAAATATCATCCAACTATGTAAATGTGCATCAATTTTTCACAATTCGCTACTCAAAATGAATCACCCACAATGAATGAATGAAAATATCATTTTCCCCAGCAGGGCAGCCCTGAGATTTAGGGACCCTGCCAAACTATTTAAGAAAAAATAAAAAATATATGTGAAAAGGACACAATGAGAAATTGAACTCTCGACCTCAAAATGCCCAATGATTTTTAAAGTCAATCCAATCCAATGAACTACAAGATATTTCATATATTTTTAGCATTGCAAGTATCTATACATAGAAACAATTTATAAATTTGGAGCCCTAATTTTTCGGAGGCCCTGAGCGGTCGGACAACCCGCACACCCTCAGAGTCTGTTCCCAGCCATGCATGCATATAGTAGTAGCCATGGGAGTTCGTTTTGTCGTTGTTGTTGCATAGAAATCTATCGTTCATGACATATTTTAGAATTACCATTGACGAAGATTTGTGCATGACTTCAATTTTCCCCTCCTCCATCCACGATATCTCACTTGATTTTTTTTTGGAGTAGTTTTAAAAATATATGAAAAGTTATAAGTGATCCTCGATATATGTAAAATAGGGGCTCTATAGTGGCTCTCGTACATTAGAGACAAATTCGGGATAACATGAAATTGAACATCTCATGGACACAAAATAGTGCGCGTTTGGTTTAATCACATGCCATTTACGGTCAAACATCCACAATCACAGTTGGGCATGAACGTATTTCGTGGGCTTGAGATGGAGGTTTGACCCATATTCATTTAAAGATTCTGCGATTGATGTACTTTTCCAAACACATGTCCAAAAGTGCGCTTCAAGCCACACACACTTAGTTTAGGTTCGCATATGTGTTCTCAACGTGATGAGTTTAGTTTAATTATATGCCCTTATTTTATGTCCCACTTCTTCTCCATTTCCGCCAGCTTGGTTTGCCAGTTTTTAAATTGCAAATGATTGTAAATTCGTAAAATAACAAAACAAACTAATTCATAAAAATCTTCAACTTCATGCATTATTAAAACAATTACTCGGAGAAAGTGCATAGTTTCTCCTTCAATATCAATCACTATAAAATTGTTGGTAGTTTTATCTTTTAAACAGCCAATTACCACTGTCGGAGTTCGAAACTCCTACCTCTATTCTATTGTAGTACTACTCTAGCACCCTTAGCACTCCGCCAATCTCTCTAGTTTAAATCTATGTATGAAGCAAATTTACATAATAACTTTTTATAAACAATAGACAATGTAATCAAACACAAATCATGAACATGCATTCCTTGTCGTCCCAAAGACCCAAACACACACGTATTGGGATTTGGGGCTCAAGCCTTGAGTCCGAGCCGGTTTAATACTGACTGATACACATTAATCCGGTCCAGCTTGGTTCGGTGGATGAAATATGGACATATGGTAAAATAATGTACTACTACTCCATATGTAAACTGTAAAAGCTGTCTCACGCGGCTACTGGTAAAAAAACCAAATCCAATTCCCGTTCAGGTCACCGCCATTGCTCAGCTCTCCTCCTCCATCCATATCACACGCAGATTCTCTCTCTCTAAAGCACAAATACGAGCTTAATCCTTCTCCGTCACCTCGCCGTGCCGTCAGAATGTCGGAAGGATCGTCTAACGGCAGCCGGAAGCGCTCGTTCGTCGAAGACGACACTTCCAGCAAACAGCCTGAGTAATACTCCTCATTCCATCTCCATGTCCATGAAATCGACCGATTCTCAATCTATATATGAGTTAATTCCGTTTTATCTGTTGACCTAATGCCTATTTGTCGGTTTGTTTGAACTATTTCTAGGTTTTCGGTTTTCCCCCATTATTTATTTAGCATGATAGCTGAATATTCTGGTTAGCTCTGTTGTTGATTGTAGCAGAAATGTGTTTGTGAAAACAGCTTCTGATACTGATAAGCTCCGGTTTAAAGTAGTATGCTAAATAAGCTGATTTGTTTTGTCTGGAATAGTTATTTAGGTGATTATGAGATACTTGCGATGTCTACGTTTCAGCACCTTTTACAAACACCATGTAACATCTTACTTAAAGGCTAATTTACCTGATTCTGCATCATTTAATGACCTGACTATTCTAAATTTTGTGAGCATTAGTTTCTAGATGATAATCGGGTACATGTGCTTGAACCAACCGGACTGTTCTCTGTTCCGAAAGCAAAGTCAGTTTTCAGATTAAGTTAAACGGTGTTGAAATTCAATCTGTAAGGAAGTAGTTAGATCAAACACCTTCACATGTGAATCTTCTATACAATTATAAGCTCGGCGTTGGATTTATGGTGTAGAAATTCAGTCTATAAGGAAGAAAAGTCAGGTTTTAGATAAATTAATGGTGTAGAGATTCAGTCTATAAGGAAGTATATAGCAGCATGTTAGAGCAAAAACCTTCACATGTGAATCTTACTGTGCAAACTGCAAAATAAGCTCTGCGTTAGTTTTATGGGTTGCCATGTGGCTATGTTAATTCTCTTGTGATCTTATGGTTTACGTGGGTGGGTGTGTTTTGCAGGGAGAAAAGGGTGAGGTTTCCAAAAGGCAAGAAGGTAAAGATCGGTGATGTGAGAAATTCATCAGGCGGAGATGCTATGTCAAAAGGCAAAGATCCTCGTCTTGTTGCCAAAGAACGTGCAATGCGAAGGAACAAGGTTACTCCAGAACTTCTTGATGAAGAGTCCGAATTAGTACCTGACATAAGAAGAGCAGAAGTACAGTACCAGGTAAAGCAGTCTGATTTCTCTTAGATCATCATTTTTGCAGTGTTTTGTTGGTGTTCTAGACAGGCCTGCCTTTGTGTGTTTTCTAGCAAGATACACTGATATTAACGTGTGTAGAATGGTGTTCTTTAGTCATAAGAAATCCTACTAGCTTTCCATTTAAATTTACTTATTTATTCATTAACTGATACTCACACCCAGCACAGTACATAGACAAGCACTCCAAAGGATTTAGTGTTCCCTCACCTCGTACACCAAACTCTTCAAACTCTTGTGTTCCCTTATGGACTATAAATGAATATCATTTTGAATTTCACGCTAGCAATTGTCGGTTTAGTGTAGTAACTGATCCAACCTTCAAAACCAAACACACGGAGATCTTAGGGTGCATTAATATGTTGAAGTGATGCAAAATCAATTCAGGAACCAAGAGTATAGTTTATTATTCTGACTTCTGTTCCAAATGCCAAATGCCTCATGTTTTATTCTAATTTCCATCATACATGCATGATGCGATTTCTTTCCTCTGAAGAGCATGAAGCTTTCTTATCTGTTTGTATGTTTTGTGTCACTTTTTCCGTCCTCTTGAAATCTAACTTGTCTGATCATAACTTAGCCTTTTTGCTTTAACATTATAACATATGATGCTCTTGTTTCTTGTCAGGAAGGTGAAAATTTCGCCAATGAGGATGTAACTATAGAACCATTCAACCTGGACAAGGAGAGAGAAGAAGGGTATTTTGATGATAATGGCAATTATGTGGAATATATAAATCGAAATGAGATAAAGGTGATTAATTGGGACTGTGTAACTTATTATTCATTTATGATATCATTGTTTGGCGTGTTATTCTAATATAAACTCCACGTGAACTCTCGCAGGATGCATGGCTCGATAGTGTTGATGTTGCTCAACGTTATGCTGAAAAGAAGTCTGCCCTCCCTAGTGATGATGAGAAGCCTCGTGACCTAGCAACAGAGGAGCTTGCTGGAATTAATAGGCGTATTGCTGATGCCCTTGAACCTGGAGAGACGGTAAAAATTATCGTGGAAATTTTAGTTACTTGCTGATCTATCTCCTTGATATGTGCACATCTATCATCAATGAAAATTATGTTCTTTGTTCACATTTATTCCCCTTCTCATGGTTTTATTACTGTTTTCTTACACTGTTTATCAATTAAAAGTAAGGGGTGTGGAGTTTGTAAGTCCCACGCTGCAGTAGTTAATTTTTGTGATCCCACTGCTGTAGGTCTTGCGAGCTTTGAGGAGGCTGAAAGGATCTTCTGACAAGAAGCAGAAAATGTCTGCAGAAACAAAGCAGATATTTGACCAACTAACTGAAGATGCCATGAAATTAATGGAGAATGGGGATTACAGTTGAGTTTTATGCCTTCTGTGACAATGTTTTGTCTACAATATATCTTGATCTGCCACCTTATGCATACATATGTTTGTTGTACAGATGTATATGAAGAAAAGCAAGAGAGTTTTAAACGTGAAGCAGGTATGTAGTGTGTTGCTTCTTAATTTTCCTTGTCCACATAATGTTCTTGCCCTTTTGGAGTGTTAAAAAAGTTTAGGGTTTATGTTTTAGAAGTACACCCTGCTCCTTACACCCTTTTGACTTTCAACTCTCGAAGTTGCAACTTCCTTGGTCATTCATAACTTCACTTCACTTTACGACATTGCTGGATTCTTTATATTACTTGTACTAAATTTCATTTGTCATCTGCAGAGGGGTTTGAGAAGATTATTAATGCAAGGAATCAAGTCGTGTCATCGAGTTTGGCACCGGACAAATCGGACGATGATTTTGACATGTTTGCAGATGATGACAATGCTGTTGGGGATGCAGCCACTACTGGTACTGGATCTGCTGACATTCAGCCCTCGAACGGTAAGCTTATACTATATCTTGAAGCATATAATTGGGACACAAGTTATATTATCTAATACTTGTCTGGATTGCAGGTGGAGACACACAAAGTGATTATGTACTTGACGACTCATCTGGGTATGTCTTTGTCTTGCTTTGATGTATTTTTACGTTTCAGCATTAACAGTTTATACAATGTCTCATAAAGTATGACTACGGGATAGTGCATATATCTCTATTGATGCATGCATGTATGCCTTTTCTCATTTTACGACATGAACTGATTCTAATTAATTCTTTGTATTCTTACATGTAGGTAAATCTTTTGTGATGTCTTATTTTCGTTTATTTTTTTTTACCAGATATTACTACAGCAGCAGCCTGGGCTATTATTACGATCCTTCTTCTGGGTTATATTGCAGCGCAACAACTGGGATATGGTAATTCACATTTACAAACTTTCTGAATCCAGCACTTCTAATGTTATACTTGGCCGTTTGCAGCAACTGGTATGTGTTTAGTGGTTGAAGTATAATCTTAAGTAACTATGGATTAAGCTTGACATGTGTTTTGCTTTCACCGTTATTGTTTCGAGTTGCATGTAATCTATGATAACAGTTCTGATACGTGATAGCATATCGGGTTAAATTGACCATGAAGTGTAGTTATGTTGCCCTTCCCTTCTGGGGTTGGGGACTAGAGATGGTTATAGCTGTGATTTGTGGTTGCGGATTCATGTGCATGGCCTCATACTTCTATGCACTATCAAGCTCACAGGGACTCTGCTTGTAGGTACTCTTACAATGAAGAATCCCAGACATATGAAGAGCTCCAACAGGACAGTGCTAAGAATGTGACAAATGCTGCTGAAGTGTAATGGAAGAATGAATTGTGTGAGGTTCTCTGTGGTAATGGCATCAACCTGTTTATGTGATGTAAAAAGTTGTGTACGTCTGCAATGAGTTGCATGAGCTTCTCAACTCAGTTTGGTTTAGCTCTGTAAACAACTAGTACTGTTTACCGCCTTATATATTACTCGGTATACAATATTTATGTTTGCTCCGCAAGCAAATCTGAACACGCTGAAGAATATGATCTTTATTTTTGTCAGATTTAGTTGAAAGCCTACATACAAGTACATGTTGATTCTGCCGTGTCCTATGGATTGGAATTTCTTTACCTTTGAGCAGTTTTTAAGCCATGTGTCATATTTTTGGGTTTTAAAGCTTTTTGTTTTTACATCTCCCTCACCTGGGGCCGGCAGAGAATCTGAAAATTGAAAATCATGTACTGAGCTATAGGGGGAATATATCTAACATGTTGCAAATTGAAAATCATGTACTGAGCTATAGGGGTTTTCGCTCTAGGGGTAATATATCTAACATGTTGCACGGAACAAAGTTCAAATTTTACTTGTGACTCTGTACAGTAAATTTTCAATTCGTTTTCGTTTTCTATGGAGGCCTCCGAATGTACTGTTAGACTCATGGTGTAGGTTTCATGCAGATGAAGAACTAATGATAAAGGCGTTAATATATACTATGTGTATTATACTTATCAAAGATGTGAAGATCTCTTGTTATGCTTGTAAATAAATATATATATTTATCTCTACCCAATACCGAAATATTCTGCTCCCTCTTATCTTATTTAGTTGTATTTTTAGAAATTTTGCTATAACACTAATAGTTGTCACTTAAGCTATAATGATTCATTTGAATAGGTTTAAAACTCTTTTTTCCCTATATTCACTAATATCAATACAATATTATATTACTATTATAGGCTTTTGATAATCTTTTTATAACTAGAAATCTAGTAATAGGTCTTCCTTAATATGTGTGAAATTTCTAAAATAACAATTAAAAACGATATGAGAGATTACATATATTTTTCATTTAGATATTTAGATATTTGAAAATCTATAGCTAGCTTCAATTGAAACAACCCAATGCTTTTATACAGAATATCACAGATATTAATGAATACTTGATGCATAATATTGGCATGATATAACTTGCAAATATGTAAATTTGGTTGAACAAGCATGCCAAGTTACATGTTTTGACCAACTCCAAAGCAAACTCGTCAAACATGCAAATGTTATGTACACTTACTTGTTGAGCTGATAGATAGCTACTAGCTAGTATTTAATAGCACAATCTCCATGCTCATTTCCACATTACTCACCAGATAGCAGCACACTAAAAATCTTTACTCAAACAACTTGAAAACATCACTCAAACAACTTGAAAACATCACAGAATAATTAATTAGGAAATATGGCAGGAATTTTAGTTTATGCATTTGTCATTTGCTCTTGCTTTGCTATCTACTAGTATGGTTCTCACATCCCATGCAGGTCCTGCCAGTGCCATCATCACCTTCGGAGACTCTATCGTTGATGTCGGGAACAACGACTATATTCTAACCATCTTCAAGGCAAACTATCCGCCTTACGGCCGTGACTATGATAATAAAACAGCCACAGGGAGGTTCTGCAATGGCAAACTGGCGACCGATATCCTAGGTAACTCACATTCCATAAATTCATGTATTTAACTATAAAAAAAATGTCTTTGCTGAACATAGAATTTGACTTTGGTTTCAGCTTCCACCCTTTACTTACCAATCCAGCCACCTTACCTTAGCCCGGAGGCCAGAGGGAAGAACCTTATCAACGGAACAAACTTTGCTTCTGCGGGTGCAGGATACGATGAACACACATCCCTTCAAAGTGTAATAATCATCAATTCACAAACTTTACTTGATCAGTTTTGTATTAATAATGTTTCGAAATGGTATATTGGCATTCTTACATGAGAAATTTGTCTTGCAGGCTGCAATTCCACTGTCAGAACAGATAGAGTACTACAAACGGTATCAGCCTAGGCTAACAAGGGTAGCAGGAAAAGCTAGGGCAGAAAGAATTCTAACCGATGCATTGTACGTGGTTTCTGCTGGTAGTAGCGACTTTATCCAGAACTATTATATCAATGTTCTGCTCAACAAGGCCTTCACTCCCGATCAGTACTCCGCATACCTTGTCAACCTTTTCACTAATTATATCAGGGTATATTATACAAATCCTTCCATCTGGTATATCGAAAACCAACTAAATCTTTAAACAGAGCTAGATTGTACATGTATGGCTAGCTAATTGCTAATTAACCTTGTTTTACACAGACCTTGTATGGCTTGGGAGCCCGAAGAATCGGTGTGACTTCACTTCCACCGCTAGGCTGCCTTCCTGCTGTAAGAAAGCTATTTGGGTTCAATCAGAAAGGTTGTGTCTCAAGAATAAACAGAGATGCTCGAGAATTCAACATGCAGATCAATGCAGCTGCATCCCGGCTGAGGAATCAGACTTCAGGGCTAAAGCTTGTTGTATTCGATATCTACCAGCCTCTCTACAACCTCATTGCAAACCATACAATACTTTCTAGTAACGGTACCCTGAATTTATTAACATGTAAATTAAGTCTGAATTCAGGATGCATGAAAGAAACATATATACTAAGATAAAATAACTAAGTGCAACTAGAGATACACCTTCTGATATATCACAAACTATATACGTATACCTAAGAATTAGTAATATGTAAATTAAGTCTGAATTCAGGATGCATGAAAGAAACATATATACTAAGATAAAATAACTAAGTGCAACTAGAGATACACCTTCTGATATATCACAAGCTATATACGTATACCTAAGAATTAGTAATGTGACTGTTTCTGTTGGATTTTGTATTGCAGGATTTACAGAAGCAGAGAAAGGTTGTTGTGGGACTGGGACAATAGAGACAACAACATTGTTGTGCAATCCAATTTCAATTGGAGGAACGTGCAAGAATGCGTCTCAGTATGTGTTCTGGGACAGTGTGCATCCATCGGAGGCAACTAATGCATATCTAATGCCTTACTTGGAGATTCAAGGGATTACCCTTGTCAACTAATTGCCATCAGTCATGTGGTCGAGTCTTTTTCTTTTTCTTTCCTTTTTCTAATTATCACTCCAGTTAAGTTCTTATTTTTCATATTAAGCTAGTCTTTATGTTTATTTGTATTTAGTTTTAGACCCTGTTAACTTGTAAGGCTTATAAAGCTATTCTTGTAAGGGTTGATGACTGTAATTAGGGCTGTATTTCGAACCGAACGTTCGTGAAATTGTTCGGTCAACGTTCGGTTCGTGTTCGGTTCGGTCAAAATCGAACGGTTCACGAACAAGTTCGTTAAGCTAACGAACCGAACAAGAACATGTTAGTTTATGTTCGGTTGTTCGCGAACAGTTCGTGAACATTGTATAATGTGATATATTATATAAATATATATACACATATATAATTTAATAATTAATGATTGTATGTACTTCGTTTAACTTGTTTACCCTAGATAGATTAGATGCTTTAATTTATTTCTCTTTAGTCTTTCACCCTCCCACACCAGTACACCACAGACCACACACCGCCTCCATTTCCAGATCTGGCGACTGGCACCCGATTGACCCTCCACCAGACCACCACCGCCCGACGCCACAACCGCCTGTGTCAGCTCCGCTTCTGCCCTGTTTTCTCCGGTACTTGATCGACCCTCCACCAGACCACCATCACTCCGCCGTCGCTGCTCTGCTCCACCACGGTGACTCACCTCTTTCTCGTCCGTACAACCACGGTCAACTCCCTTCTCAGTTCTCATACACACAACCAGGTAGGCTCCCTAGTACCTTGAATTGTAGTCGGAGAGAGCAGAATTTTGCAGAGAAGCGTATGCCTGCCTTGATGAAAAATTGAAAATGCAAATGAACTTTAATTAATCAAGTCTCCAGTTAACTGGTGGAATACATATCACCGTGGGAGCATTAGCCGATCTGGTAGTAATTTTTAATTGTAATTAACCATTCCTTTAATACTAGTAGTAATCATTCTTTTAATATTAGTAGTAGTATTTTTGATTAAACAAGGTTGTTAAACAACCCTGTTCGCGCACAGAATAGAATGGTTTAGGCTTTTTTGTGTTAACGACCTTAAACGAACACAGAACGTAAACGAACATGAACTGATAAATGAACACGAACGTAAACGAACACGAACAACGTTACCGAACGAACATTAACGAACGAACATGAACATTCTATTATTTTAACGAACCGAACACGAACAGGTATTGAATTGTTCGCCGAACACGAACACGAACCGAACATACTATATGCTTAACGAACGAACGTTCGATAAGCCTCTTGTTCGGTTCGTTCGGTTCGTAATACAGCCCTAACTGTAATACAAAGTTCTTATTCCTATCTTTCTCTCCAAGTCTTCCTTCTCTCTCTCAAAACATTGAAGCTTAGTTACAAAAATCAGTAAATTGGTTCCCATATCCAGTGATTTGAGTTGGAACTTTTGTTCTTTAACAAAAATAAACTGAGAATAATCATTACTTAATCGGTTAATCCTACCACATAGACTTCATTTCACCAGTCATGGAGTTAGGGATAGAAATCAAGTCCATTCAGATATATATAAAGAACATACTCTACTCTATATAGCTAATTGATTTTAAACGAAGGCCTTGATCGATCCACACTAGTTGCATCTCGAAGAGGCCTCTATAAAGATTTAAAAAGAAAAAGATGTCGGTGTAATACTTTGAACAGTTCTACCTGGACAGTTGCTAGTAGGTGTGCTAGCTGCAGGTGCATTCTTCCCCTTGTTCTTGTCTGCAAGCTGTAGTGGCTGCTGCATCTGCTCATGTGTGAGGGTTGTTTTTCTGCTCGAGTAGCTTACTGTCTCTTGATATTGGCCATACACGCAGGATCATACTTGCCCATGCTTCCTCTGACCTCTTCTACGAATTTTGTTCCGTATGAACCCTAAAAATACACATGCAATCATCCTATGCCAAATAATTTGGGATAAAGCAGGCTCTGTGAGTAGAGAGCGTCTTACATACCTGTTAAGGATATGGAACAAGTCAGACCTTTTGATGCTACAAGCCTGATAGGAGCGCATAGCAAATTGATCAGTTCAAGAACCGAGGACAAGAACTCATTGTGCCCGAACATGTTTCAACTACATAACACAAGGAAGTATTGATAGATACAAAGGCAGCTTTATGATATAGCTTTACAGGCTTCTTGTTCATTAAGTAGGCCAACACATTTGGACCAATTCTACATATGTACATTTCTTTTGAACACAAAGTTAGCAACTAGATCAGTGTTTCCACAACCTGCTATATATACTTCTTTCTCGTATGTATAAAAATAAAAAGAAGAAGAGGTAACTGACTGGTAAGTAGCTGTATCCGAAATTGTCAAATGTGGAAGGTCCCTTTTGAAATGAACTCAGACGCGAATTCTTCAGTGCTTCTGCATATTTAACCAATTCCCTTTTAGCTATTGCTTGAACATCTTCAAAGGGCAATATATCTGTAACTGTAATTATTTTCATCTTCTGTTATTGAGTCAATTCGTCTGAATATATTTAAGGAACCATCAACACCTCTTCCAGAGAGATCCTAAAATACAAAGATAAAGAAGACATGTGTGAATGAGATACATTAAGACACAACCACACAGGTCAAACAAATGCCAAAAGTCCATAAACAAATTTATAATGACTTCGATTGCAATTTCAGATGCTATGCACTTGTTGAAAGGTACATAACTAACAACACATGCCAAAACAGTAATCTAAAAATCTATTCTCGAGTATTTATTATATGCATTTTGGTTGTTAAGAGATTAAAGTTCACCCAAGCATAATGAAGTTACATGTTGGAGGCAATGCACTATAACTCTAGAGCTTACACAAAAATATTATGAAGATTACCTTCATTGCAAGGGCCTGGACTTACCAAAAACACCAGACCTGCACAGAAGCATCAGACTGTTGGAAAGTTCTTAATGCTACTTGGTAAATTCGACCCAACATCTAATATGTACGAATGATTTTAATGGGTAATGTTCAATACCAATATCTGCACCAAGATTATATATATTTTCTGCCGGGGCGAGGCTTGTAATTTCTCAGTTCATAGAGCAAGCATGCATTTATCCATCGGAGATAGACTAGTTAGTTCTTCAACGTCTCGTTCTCTTGTTTTTGTTTCAAAAGCCGAGACTCTTTGTGAAGTTCCTTCTTCATATCTTTTTATTTACAAAAAATCAGTAAATTGGTTCCCATATCCAGTGATTTGCTGGGACTTTTGTTCTTTAACAATAAATAAACTGAGAATAATCATTACTTAATCCTACCACATAGGCTTCATTTCACCAGTCAAACTCAGGAGTGAGGGATAGAAATCAATTCGGATGAATAACTATACATCACAGAACATATTCACTCTATACAAGAGACATGTTCATCATGAATTAAAATGTTTATAGGGGCGGCTATGCACTATTTTCAACTTTCAAGATAAGTGTTCTTTAATTTAGATGGTGTAGTATATACTACTGTATTTGGATTTTGGTACGCTATACTTACAGTGATCAAGCAATGCATGTGATACTGTCTTAGTATAAAGCACTGTTTTGATAGTATAAAGCAGAGTTTGATTTCGGTGATCATGATATAGAGACTGATTGAGGAATACTAAAGACGACGCAATGATAAAAAAATAAATAAAAAAAAAGGCAGCTGTGATACAAGAAAGCACAATATGAGAGCTAGCTTAAAAAAATGGAATAAAAAATTGCTGAGTTCAATTAACTAAACTAACACACCGAAGGATTGATAAAATAATAGAATATAATAACTAAACTAATAATTCAAACATACTGAAAAAATACTAAACATGAAACCTAGCTATTACTGATTAATATTTCTTTGATCTCTCATATGATCGATCAGTGACCAATGAGGTATGATCGATCAGTGACCAATGAGGTTTAGCTCAATTGGTTAGACTGAGGTGTCATGACCCTAGAGGTCATAGGTTCAATTCTCGCAAAATGCGGGATTATTTATAGTTTATTACTAGCTTTGTAATGCTACTTGTGAAATTGTAATGGTTCGATTATTAAAAAAAATATGATCGATCAGTGAAAGATCCTGCACCGCAAGCTGGTAGCTCCAAGCAAAACACGTTGAACTAAAGTCGCATCATGACAACCGTTGTTTAGCTTCGAACAGCAAAACTCGCTGGCCGCCCTGTCAAACAACCTCCCACAGCTACTGAGTAACTCAGATACTGGGGTGCACGTATCTTCTACTTTTGGAGGAGTAGGAGTAGGAGTTGTGTGTCTGGGAGGGGAAGGTGGGTCGGGAATTGGAGTAGTGTGTTTAGGAGGAGAGGAATTAGAAGGTGGAGTTGTGTGGTGCCTGGGACGTGAAGGTGGGTTGGGAGGGCCAGGCCAAGGGAATTGACCAAGAATGCAATGGAAGGGCTGGTCAAGTGGCTCCATGTTGCATTGGATCATCAGGCCTGGAACTGTTGTCTGCAAGAAAGCAACGTAGCGGTCTGTAATTGAATGGCATGTTGCGGCAAGGATCATCATATGATTTATCTACTGGAGGACCACCCTCAGCCCAAGGCCTCTGAAAGCAGTATATCGGCCTGTCATTTAAATCCTCGGCCTGGCAAGTAGGATTGGGATAGTCAGATCCCTTTGAAGGAGCCGCGTTAACGAAACAGTACAATGGCCTGTTAAAGTACCCAAAGTTGCATGGATCATCTGAATCGGAGTCCGCTTGGACACTGACATCGACTAGGTTTCGAGCTGTTACGGAGAATGAGAGGACGAAAAGCCAGATGGTCAAGAAGAAGAATAAAATCTTGGCCATGGTGTTTCGAGAGCTAGATGTCGATGGAGATGCACTGTGTGTATTTATACTTGTCGGATGGAAGACGTGTGAAGATCTCTTATTATCATGCTTAAAATATTTCGTTGTATTATTAGATTCTTGGTTAAGATGATAAGAGTCATGGAGCGAGGGAGTCTACTAAGAGTCATGGAGGCATGGGAGTCTACTTCTTATATACTCGGTCTTATTAATTGTTCCAAGGTTTACAATTTTTTTATTGTCTAGTATAAACGTCTATACTCATTCATGTCACTCTATGATTCTATCCGATCTACTCAATTTTTTTTGTTTGGAACCTGAATCAAGCGGTAGGTAAGAAATATTGTGCTAAACAGTTGAGGTGGAATTTAAGCAGCAACCACAACCGTTAAACTAGCAACCATCTCAGCAACTAAATCCCCTTTCATTTCAAGAATCACTCTAGAAAACAAACCCACAAAGGATCAATCAAGAACATAGCAAGTTTTGACCGGACAAGACTAAATAAGTCCATGTCTTATCTGTTATTGTTATCTTCACTCACTCAACAAATTGCAATTTGCAGTATATGTTTTAGTTGAAACAGGTCTTACCAATAAATAGTTTCCCAAAGAAAAACTAAAGCCCATTCATCCAGAAGGCTTATAGTAAGCATCAAAATGACGAAGCACCTACTAATAACATACACAGCATCAACAGCCGCATCAATCACCATCTACCCGTCAGCTCTCTTCATTTTCTCGATCATTGCTATGAATTCAGTAGTCTCATAAGGAGTTAGAGGTCTGTTACATGATGCAGATGGAAAAGAAATTTAAATATAGCAGATCATACTACATCTAATGACCATCTGAATAGGTAAATATGAACAGACAAAAACGTCAGGAAATGAGTACGGAAGTGGCTCACCAGCACTGTACATTCATAATAACAAAAGTTCCATGACATGCATCAACCTCAGACTCCCAGGTAGTACAAAACACAAAGAAAAATAAGTGTTCCCAATCGGTTACATTGGTTAAGACAAGGGAATCAAACCCGACCATATATAGCATTACATTCAATCAAGAATGCATCTGGATAGACTGAATTGTAAGTTCATCAGTAACAAAGCCAGAATAGATTCCCATCTCCGCTTCTCGTAACTTCATCTTGTAGAACAGTGAGTACTGCAAAAAATTAAATACACGGCCATTTTAATATGAGGAAAAAGACTGCAATCATATCTTGCAAAAGCTATGCATCAACACTGACATTTTTCTACTTATCAGGTGGAGGTCTTTGCATATGAACTGTGCTAATCAGGTGAAATACTTCCAGGAGTTGCTGAGCGGCTAAGGCTGCGCCTTTTGGGACTTCCGTCACCAGGAGATGCCCTTCTCGAAGATAAACTCCTTTCACTACACCAAAGAAAGTGTTACAACAATAACTTCAAAACATATTTATGCTATAGCAAAGCACAAGTAACCACAAAGAATTTATACTGCTCTGGGATACAAACAAACCTGTCAAATGATCTACTCCTACTTCACCGCTCATCATAATATCCTCTCCTTCCACGACCTGTCATATTCAGGACTTCCACTGTAACTTCTGCTCCTGTAACGATGGCGTCCTCTTTCACAGTACCTGCTGCGCTCATAGCCATCCAGACTCCTGCTGTGGCTTCTCCTCCTATAACCTCTGTCTCGATCGTAATCATCCCGATACCTGACACGACCTGCAGGTGAGGATAGAGAAAATACACAGGGTAGACAATTAAATAATAATAATAATAATACTAATAATAAAATAGTTAAGTTGAATAAAAGGATGTCCGCATATGACATGAAGCCAGACTCCCACCAACTCCTACCGGAATATCTGCTCGGAAGGAAACGAAGAAAACACCTACATATTACCTTCTTCGTGGACTCCTGCTTCTAGATCTTCCACGATCTTTTGAAACTTTTTCAATGATCCTTCCTTTGTGACTGCAGCCAAACGTATGCAAAAGAGTAGCCAAATAAACAAATGAACAAAAACTTAAGAAAACTTGTAAACATGCTTCTAAAGTAGTAGCTCATTGCATCATCAATTGATAGTGGGCAGCATTTAATACAAGTTGACAATGTGTATACCAAATGGTGAATTATGCAGCACAAGGAAGGAATAACAAGGCAAAGTTAACTTACATGCGCTCTGCATTTGGCCCATATTTAGCAAATTGGACAGCCATTTCTCGCCCATCAACAACTCGACCTGCATTAGAACATAGTAACTGTTAGCCTCTTGACGCAGGGGTTCAAACAGCCAATTTTAACTGCTGTGAGTGGCATTGGATAATTCCTTTTCTAACCCACCCTCCCGCCTTATGAGCAAAAGGACGGGTCCATTCATCTTCTCTAGCCATAGGGTGTTGACCTAGGGTCCCGTGAGCTGAATATGATTGAAAATTAATGCGAAGCTTAAGTATATCTAAGACCTCTAAATTCAGCTACCACAAATTATGAAATATGAATTCCGCATTCCATAAAACTTTAGATAAGCATAATGTGAATCTGCTAATTTGGCTTACTACTATATGCTGTATATATATAACTTAAGATGAAACTTGAAATGAATCCACGCGTCCCAAAGATATCACGCAATGAATATTCATAGATAGCCCATGTCATCTAAAAGAAAATATACCGCTTGTCAATAATGATTACTGTTTGGTAGATGACATTTTAAGAGCCAATTTTATGTAAAATCAGACGAATCAACCATAGGAACGACAACCGTGCAATAAATTATATTCCTCGAGTTTTAACTTTTAACCTCATCATGCACTTCATACAGAGGTAATTAACAGTGTAACTTTTTCCGGTACAAATGTGCTTACCATCTAGCCTTTCCACAGCCTTCTGCGCCTCATCTTGATACTTGCAGCGAACAAATGCAAATCCACGCGACTCTCCAGTCCTACAGTACGTCAGTACCCATCAAAAAAAAAAAAAAAAGGAGCAAAAAGTTAACTATACTGCACAAGGATTACTACAACTCTAGAAGCTGCTTAAACTAAGGCACTCAAACGCACATGCTTTCCTTCCATCTCCATTAAAGAAAGAGGGAGTAAAAAATAAGGCATACTGTATTACTGCGTAATTGCATGCAATTTGCTTCATAGTTTTCTAATAAGATCAAATAATTCCCAAACATTCAAGACCAAAGTATAGCTAACATAATTACTGTAACTCATTCAACATCATCTTCACAGTTAATAACTATTAAAACTACAAACTATAGGGCTACTTAACATCAACAATCAAATGTACCTCCGATCTCGAGGAATGAAGATATCAACGACCTTGCCATACTTGTCGAACAGAGGAAACAGATCATCTGCAGTTGTTCCTGACAAATTTCACAAAAATCAAAAAACCGTGAGCACAGCATATCAACAAACTAGCATTTAAACGATTAAATCAATCAGATTATCAGAATTAAAAAAAAAAATGACGAAAAAGGTGATGGAAAAGAGGATTAATAGAGAATTACGGAAATTGATGTTGAGGATGAGAAGAGAGTAGGTGTCACTGATGTCTGGAGGACCTGATCTACCAAAGTGCGACACTAGATGATAGGTCTTTTTCTGTGAAAAGATTGAGCTGCTGCTAATTTGCTATAGGAAGAAGAAAGAGCATCGGAGCTGAACAGTCTCGAACGAAATAAGTAGAGGAAATTTCATTTTACTACCTAAATGTCTAAATGATAACCATTTTGCACGGATGCCTCCATATATTTTAAGTATTTGGGAAAGGGATCAATGGGGTTGTTTTGCAAGAATTAACCTTTGTTATTTTCGTCTCAAAATTAAATTTTCGTCTGAAAATTGATTATTTTACATTCAGTTCAGTTCAAATTTATCTAATGGTATTTTGTACTACAAATAAGTTCAATTTAATTCAGATAAGTTCTGTTCAGACGAAGAGAACATGGCCTTAGGGTACTAAATGGGGAACACAGTAGGATGGGGATGTGGAGGAGAAAGTAAAAGAAAAGGGGGTTCTGAGGTATTTTGGAATACCTCTTGTGATGGTTTAAAGAAGGATTGTGGTACCACTCGAACTTTAGACCTCATGAGTCATGATTGGGTTTTAATTGTTTACCATCAATCTAGATGCCCAAAGTGGTATAAGTTCACAAATTTAAAGGTCTATTAACTCTTCATATGTCACATTTATAGCACAAATTTTCTCTCCGTAAAAGAGGACGTTTGGACTTTACAAATATGAGTTTTTTTTATGTACAATAGAATCTCAACTAAGCAACATGTTAATATTTGATAAAAGACTTCTACTGCCACTGCATCCTGAATAAAAGGCAAGAACCTGTGTCTCCAACACAATCTCTCCTTTATCATTGCGTGCAACCGCTCGTAAACTTACTCCAATCGACATCTTGTTCACAACAGCGTAAAAAATTATTTTGCCAAGTCCAGCAGTTGGTCGGTTCCAAGTATATTGCATTTCAGGTGGCCTGGAACCTGTAAAAAGATTTCGAGCTTCCTTGTACGCCGCCAAATAGGACGTCACATAGGTAACAAGTTGTAAAACACCATGCACTTGTTGCTGGTGCACTATTGTGTTCCTGTTCGCCCAAAGCATCCAACATGCTGCCAAAAAGAGTATCAAGTTCTTCCACAAACAACTTCTTCCTGACTTGAGCAATCAAGCGCTGCAGACCTGCAGTGTATCAGTAGCACCTACAATCTTTTCTTATGGCAAAGGTGTAACTGCCTAACACAAACGTGAAAAATGAGCAATCACGCATGGCATGCAATAGACTATGGACCAGAATTACACACGGGGCACACATCATATCAACACCACGATGTATCGGATTGGGCAAAACTGGTAAAAAGTTCGTTAAATCAACACCACGGTTATACTTTAAACCTAAAAGCACCCCATTTGATTTTTTTTTATTTTGTTATATCAGTTAGTTTGCTTAACTTTAGATATGTGTAAACGCATATAATAACTTTAAATAAGCATTAATATGTACTATATGCACTCATATGAGCATAATGGCTATTATTTGATTATTTTCTTACTTTATCATGTTTACATAATTATCCAACCAACCCACATGATAAAGAAATCAACCAAATAATTATAAATTCAACAAATATATATATATATATATATATATATATATATATATATATATATATATATATATATAATAAAAACACAATTACTTTTTTACTTTTATTTTTAACTTTGTGTTTGGTGGATTTGGGTTTGACTTGACCCGAACTAAATTTAAATAAGAAAGAAATAAGAAAAACAGAGATCAAAAGGAATATACGTGACGATGACGAATCAGGGCGAAATCGTTATTAGATACATATTGGAATGGATATGTTGTCCATTTTGAAATATTGTTGCTTCCTAACTCTAAAGTCTTTGAAGGAGTTGTAAGGGTGACCGAGTGGTATGAGTGCGGGAACATAGAAGGTCGAGAGTTCGAACCCCGATGGAGCTATAAGATGATTTGGGATTAGTGTAATAATAAGAATAAGAATAAGAGTAGGGTAAACTAGATTTGCAACTTAAAAAAAATAAAAAATAAAAATTAAAGTCTTTAAGTGGCCTATATGATCGTGATAAGGTGAGGGTCCATATATTTTAAGTGCCCTACTAGAATCCCTAATATCTGAAATGTACCCACTAGATAAACAATTACATTCTAGTACCTGAACTTGACTTTTTGGCGCTCTAAGGACTTTTCCTTTTTTTTTTTGTCCTCTCTACTTCTTCATAAACTTCGGCAGCGGAATAGAAACTTCGACCGGAGCGTTTAAGCTCCAAATCGGAGCCTGCAAGCTCCGAGATCGGAGTTGGGAGCTTGCTGCTCCGATCAAGGAGGTGCAGATCGATACCGAATTCCGACAGAAGATGTGAAGAAGATGAATTTAAAAAAATATTAAAAAAATAAAGAAAAAGGAAATTATGTAATTAATGAAACAAAGAAAAAAGAAAAAGAAAGTTAAGACCTTGTTTGGATCATCCAATGACAATTCTGTAATTAGAGCTAAATCAACAAAAAAAAAACCAGTTTCAGGTACTAGAACGTAATTGTTGATCTATTGGGTACAATTATTAGAAAGGATAATCTAGCAGGGTAGTATTATGTAATAATCTCTCGTGATAATATAAGTATAGAACACACGTATTTATACGCTTTAATATATGTGTATATTGAATTTATTTTTATAGTAATTTGTAACATAAATGCATTTTATTGTAAATTAACAATTGTACCTAGTACTACATGGTAAATATATGTTTTTAATTTTAAAGTGGTGCAAGAGCTCTACATCTTTATTTAAAAATTAAAAGAAAAGGAAATTAAATAATTTTTGTAATTTTAAAAGTGGTATAAAAGTTTTTTTTAATATTATAAATAAATAATAAAAGCTCATTTTGCACAATACTATTACATTCCATATGGCAAATATGTATTGGCTGAAAATAAAGTCAGGCTGACTTTACAGTACAAGCTGATCTTCCCCAGGGAGTAAAAGCGCTCAGATTTCAGAGTCGAAAGAGAACTAATCCACTAGTCACATTCCATTTTCATCCACTCTCTCTCTCTCTATATCCACTCTCTCTCATCTGTCTCTCTATACACACTCATAAATCTCCTTTGTTTTTTCCTTTTATGTAAATGAGCTGACTGAATACTTCTGGTCCACTGCGATCCATACATCCATGGCCGAGACTGGATCCTACGATCTAGGGTTCCGACTAGGTACGGCCGTTTTGCTTCCGTTGATTTCACTGAAATGAAATTGTGCTGTAGAATACAGTTCCAACCATCAATTGAAGCCAATTTTGTCGTCAATTTGTGTAATATTTGGGAATAAAGTGTGTTGTAGAGTTTTGTTTCCTAATTTGCTTTTGTGCCAAGTGATTATGATTTCAGCTGATTCGTATTCTGTTAACTCTCTGTAATCGAATCGACGTGCCTTATACACTGCTTTTTTTTATGCTGTTCATTAGTATTTTTTGCTTGTTAATCAGTTTTAGGATGGGTAGGCATGTAGGCTGGACTCTGGAGCTTCGTCATGGATAAATTTAGTTTACTTCAAGGTTTTTTTTTTTTTAGTTTTGAGCTGTATCTTCTATCAGAATGTAGACATGCTTTAGTTGCTGGCTCTGAGAAACGGAAATGGACAGGTATAGGTTAGACCTCTTGTGCGAGGAATGGTGGTTGTTCTGTTAGGTATATTAAGGGAAACACAAATCGTCTGCACACGACACTGAATACACAGGTCAAATGGTGTAGACTAAATGACTGAGTGGTACTTTTCTGTATATATATTAATCGAAATTCGAAATGTGTCAAAAATCCAGATATAGTTGCAATGTTGATATTTAGTGTTATATTTATCTTATCTATCTCCTTGTTTGATTATATTCCACATGAGCTCTGATCAGTATAAATATCTTGTGCAAAAAATAGAGGGAAATGATAGCTGTCTAGGACCTTTCACTTTATTGGCATAGCCACGTATAGACTGCATGATTAACAATATGTATATTCACATGGTTTCGATAGATGAAGTTATGAACTAGAACTAGTCAGAAGCGAGTCTATCCAATGGTGAACTAGCCAATTCTTAACTGGATAATGGTTCCAAAACCATCATTTTACAGATTGGAATTTAAAACTTGAGCTGGGTAATCAGCACTATTCCATGAGATATTATTACCTTCACAAGGTGTATAAGTTTTTCATAGTCCTTGTGTCAACAAATAGACCACACTAGTCAGTCACTTAATCATGGCCCACACTTCCATGTATATGTGGAACGTTGTTAGCCACATGGTCTATGAAGTTAATAATGATAGGTTTGGTCTAGGTATGTATTTTTCCCTGCTTCCACCCGCCTAAAAGCATACAATTATATATTCCACCCAATTAGTGTTGGCTCTTTATTCAGGTGAGATATCCTCGATTGGGGCAAATAGTTGCACTCCTGCAAACTGAGACACTGATAATAAAGGGAAACAATAACAATAGTATTAGATTCTGCTCAACTTAAAGAGTATAAAATGTCTAGGTTCTGTTTTGAAGATTGTTGCATTTTCGAAAAGGATGGTGTTTCTTCCACATGAAACAGGTTAAGGTATGAATCTTGATTTTGACAAAGGAGAAAGCTACTTATTTAATATAGGAGATGATATTCATCCTTATAGGTTAAGCATCTCACACAACCGTACAGTTGGTATTAGGTAAAGATGCCCATGTGTTTCTAAATTGTTACACACAATGTTTAGCGAATCTCCTTTCTGGTCCATGCTTCTCTCTGTAAATGTGATGAAAAGACATTGTTCGAGTTTCCGATGCCCATCTTCATTTTCCTTCTCTATTTAGCATAAAACTAGCTGAACTATCAGTATTACTTGCGTTTATATATGTTTGAACTCTGCTATATCAAAGATCTTTGCTTGCTGCATGGTGGTTAGAGTTGAGAAGCTTAATTGATTTTCTCATTTAATTGCAGATATTAAGCAGATATTATCAGAAGCACAGCATCGGTGGCTGAGACCTGCTGAAATTTGTGAAATTTTGAGAAACTATTCAAAGTTTCACATTTCACCAGAGGCCCCCAACAAGCCAGTTAGTATGTCTTTTACCATATACTCCATTTTTCATTAAGATTATTAACTTGAACATCAATTAATAAGCTGCTGATTTATCTAAGTTATTGTGGCTGAGTTTTACTACTTGTGAGACAGCATATCTATTATCATTAATACTCCAAGCTGTACTATTCTAGAAAGGGGGGAGAAGAAACTCAGCAAAAAATTATGACAGGGAAACACATTCATTTCAGTGCATAAATTATGAACTCTATTTCATGACCAGCTTATTTCCTTTGAACAAGATGTATAGCTGTTTATATGCTGAGCACAGAATCCCCGTTATCTGCTTCTTGTGAAAACCAACTTGTATTACGGAGGTAAAAAAAGACTGAGATTGAGCGAGTAGCAAGGTGCAAATATATTCTGTTTCAACTTAAAAACTAAGAAAACCATTTATCTGATTGTTTGACTACATGAGGAACTTGAAGACCTTAACAGTTAATTTTATGGTCCATGCCTTCCTCCGTCAACGTCAGTCATCATTATTTGATATTGTTTACCAGAAGTGTGATTACCCTGTAAAAATTCTTTAGTTGCCAGTTTTTTATGGTAATGGACTGTAATTACCTTCATATGCTTTTTTTTTATATAAAAAATATACAATTTTGTTTGCTATGTTTTTAGCATTGGATATAGTATATCTTTGTATTTATATTTTTATTTATATATTTCCAAGCACCATAGGACACAAATCTGTTTACTGAAGATGCAGCATTTCTATCAGGTGGTTCTGTTTTTCTTTTTGACCGTAAGGTGTTGAGATACTTCCGGAAGGACGGACATAACTGGAGAAAGAAAAAAGATGGAAAGACTGTTAAGGAAGCTCATGAGAAACTGAAGGTAACCTCGGAATATAGATACTTTATTAATAAAAATTAATAATTTCAAGCATTAATTTTCTTCAAATTAATGACTAGATAACTTGTCATTTCCAAATTTCATGAAACATTCAGTGTGGCCATCAGATAGAAACCAGTTAAATGCAAACTTAGCTCCGTCATGTTCCTGATCCGATCACTTTCTTAAACCCCTTAACCTTCAGTATATTGTGCCGTCTAGCCTTAGTGCAACCAACTATTTATGCATTAGCTCATCGTAAGTTATGAGGGTTGGTTTTAGATTGCTGATATTCTCCTAGTCAATTATATGTGCATCTCGGGATGAGTGATTGGGCTATGTGGGATGTAATGTATTGTTTAGCTCATGCTGGATACTGAGTGCGTCAACTATTATTTCTTTGTGGTGCCTTCATTCGACTTGGCTTTTTTTACCCTCATTTTATTGTCTCATTTCCTTTCCCACATTAAATTGACTAAATGATATTTCCTGCATGTATAGTGTGTTTTAAGATCTGACAACTCTATGGTTGGACAAGCACTGCATCGATTTAGCCTGACAAGAAACAATTAAATGGCTCTGGTAGCATCCCGTTGTAGAAGTGCAACAATCTCCTTCATAAAATAATGAGAAGAATGCATAAATTTGCAAGTGGATGTCAAAATATGAGAGAATGAATCAAGTATGAGAGAGGAGGGAGTAATATTCATGAAGAAAAATATGCTTATATGTCTCTGTTAACTAGTTGTTTAACTTTTTGCCTGAACTATTTGCTGATCAAAAAATTTTCAGGTTGGAAGTGTTGATATGCTGCATTGTTACTATGCTCATGGAGAGGAGAATGAGAACTTTCAAAGGCGCAGCTACTGGCTGCTTGAGCAGTGAGTTCTCGTTCAGTTGATGTCTCTGTCCCCCCCCCCCCCCCTCCTCCTCTCTGGCGGTCATATAGTGTCTTATAGTGCTTTGCTTGTACTTTTGTTTTGTTCTCTTAGAACCAAACTCATGTCTAATAATCTTGTATTAGTCTGATTTATGTTCCTTATTTATTGAGAATTTGTGTCAAATCATACAATTAACTTCCCTAGGAGATTTCTGCTTTATAATTGTTCATTACTACTTCAAAAAGTTGCAAATGTGTTTAGTATACATCCATATCTATTCATTGTGCTTCTATTTATGAGAATTTTGTGGTCTTTGTGTAAAACAAATCCTTGATAATGCTGACTTCTGTATTACATTGAGCTCTCCATGGATATACCAATAATGAGATCAGCTTCTTAAAAGATTAATAAGAGCATATGCTTCAAAATATGAACTTGAGACCTTCATCCTCACTTAGTTGATTGTTAGGGATGGAGAATGGTACTTCAAGATCTGCTGCCTTCATTCATTTTAAGTTTATGAATTTCTAATTTATCTCTTGGGTGCTCATACAGACTTGCTAGTTCATGTTTGCTGCATTTTTATTTACTAGTACCTTAATTCTTTATTTACCAAAGAGAATATTTGGCAAAATTTTAGAGCCTTTTTACCTGGCGTGCACATATTTGAACCACACGACTAGCTGTGACCTTAGAGTATCTCTAACTTTAAAAATGCCCTCGAAAGGATGAAATCTTAACTAGTTCTCTTATTGTGCAGGGATCTCATGCACATTGTGTTTGTCCACTACTTAGAAGTCAAGGTAAGATTCTATTACCACCATGAGATTGAGTTCGTTTTCTATTGATGTCTTTTTGCTGCAATGGTAAAGTCAGTACAGTAGGGTTTAAATATTAAAAGTGCCTTTTTTAGTAAATTTACCGTATTTGAGCTTGGAAGCTTTCTCTTCCCGTGATAGCTTTGTTAGTGTTTAGGTTTGATCCATCTGGCTTGTTGCGGTGGAACTTTTATAATTACAGTTTCCAGAAAGGAAAAATTATCAGTGCGATGAAGTTTATACCCTCTTTACTTTCTTACTTCAGGGCAATAAGACAAACACCAGTTATATTAGAAACAGCAATACAATTGTATCCAATTCCGAAAATAACAGCCCATTGACCTCTAGTTTTCGTGGAACGAGCCCCACGAGTACCTTGTCATCAGGGTATGAAGATGCTGAATCTGGTACTGAATGTTTCTACACCTTTCTTTGTGTGTATGTCTACTTGCGCTCACACACATACATTCTACATAAATTGTTGCTTCTTTGTTGCTCCATTTAACCTATATGTACCTTTCTACAGAAGACAATCACCAAGCAAGTTCCAGATTGCATACATACCCTGATTTTCTGGTGACTGGTGACAGTCATTCTGCTCAATCAAGCTCCTATAATCAACATTCTAGTTCAGGTATCTAATTATTTTTCCTCACTGAAGTTTTAGTATTTAGTAGTCACATTATTTGTGTGAACCAGTAACGAAAACCGAAAAGAAGTTTATATGTTTGTTTAGTTAAAGGAAATCCATATATTTCAGGTCTCAATTATGATTCACTTCCCCGGCGACCACTAGATGGAGTTAATGGTGGAGGAAACATTTTACCTGGGAGTCTCACAACAGTTGATGTTGGATCTTGGCGAGGAAACTTAGCTACAGGTACTTTATCATTAAAAATTAATAATCTTTTCCCTTCAAGGGAAGTTTGAATTTCTCCTATTGTCTATTAAAATGATGCTGCTTCTGAACAGGTGAGATGGCTTACAAGCAGGAACCGGTCCAGGACAACTGGCAGGTACTTGACAAGATAATTTCTGTTAATATAATATAAAAAATCAACTTTTAGTTCCACTTATGTGTTTTAAGCATTTATCCAGGCTAGGTATACTGTTGAATCTTTCAAAATGAAAGATGTCTTCTGATTAAACTTTCTGACTTCATTTTCAGCATTCTTTTGGCGACAATTTATTGCACCCAAACATGAATTCTCCTCATGATCATGGGAGTGCTTTTTTTGAGGAAAAACCTCTCCCTTTGAATCAAGGGAATGATGAGTCATTTTTCACAAGTTCTAATGAGCTGAAAGAGCTGTCTGAGCTAACAAATTTTCAAGGACTCCTCTCTGATGGAAATGCAATGACATCAAGTCTGGAGAATGGTATAGGAAATGAAAACTATCCCTTCCTGAAAAGGCCACTAATAAATAGCTTGCAAACAGAAGACAGCTTGAAGAAAGTCGATAGCTTTTCTCGATGGATTGCTAAGGAACTTGCAGAAACTGATGATTTAAATATGCAGTCAAGTGGTGGAATTTCATGGAGTGAGTATGACTCGAATATGACAGCTCAGTTGCAAGCAGATGTAGACACGCTTAGTCCTTCCATCTCCCATGACCAGCTTTTTAGCATCATTGATTTTTCACCAAGCTGGGCGTACTCAAACTTGGAGACTAAGGTACTTGAATTAATCTCTGATCTTGATTTCTCCTGTCTCCACCCAGTGTATTGTGTAAGAGAAACAGTTGCCTTTATTTTATCCAGTAATTGAAGTCTATATTACTGCATCTGGTTTTTGTATAACACTACGAATCCATTACTTACTTTTTGTTTTTTAAATTATTACTTATTTTCTTGTTTTGTTAAAGGTCCTTCTCACTGGAACGTTCCTCAAGAGCGAAGAAGAGTTATCGAAATTCAGATGGTCGATTATGTTTGGGGAAATGGAGGTTCCAGCAGAAGCTTTGGCAGATGGAATACTTTGTTGCCATGCACCACTTCACAAGCCTGGACTTGTCCCCTTCTACGTGACTTGTTCCAACAGGTTGGGCTGTAGTGAAATTCGAGAATTTGAGTATAGGCTAGGCCCTGATCAAATTACTCCTGCTTTTAATGGAAATGATGATCATGTAATTATGATGCATCTCTATCAACGCTTTGAGATGATATTGTGCCTAGGCCCTGTGGGTAGTCCTGTTAGCTCCTCTAGAAGTGACTTTGAAAAGCAAAATGCTCTGAATACAATCATTTTATTGATGGAAGAAGAGCATGACAAGGCGACGAGTTTGGGTTCAACGAGTGAGCTATCACAGTCGAAGTTGACTGGACAATTACTCCTTGAAGAACAGTTAAAGCAGAAATTCTACTCTTGGCTTGTTCACAGAGTCGGTGAAGATGGCAACGGGATAACAGTTCTTGATGTTAGAGGTCAGAGTGTGTTGCATTTGGCTGCAGCTCTTGGTTTTAATTGGGTCTTCCAGCCAATTATAGTTTCAGGAGTAAGTATAGATTTTCGTGATGCTAATGGATGGACTGCACTTCATTGGGCTGCACTTTATGGCAGGTACTATGTAATTTCAACTCTCTCCTGTTGGAGTATCTATGACTTATGCCCATGGGCTTTGAAGTATTTTTTCTTTCATAGCTTGAGCCCAAATTACACCATTAGAGAAGCCTGATATTCTTCCTGCTTATTATATGTTATAATATGTTACTAGCCTTTTGCTGTTTTTAATTACATAAATAATGTCGTCTCTTTTACTTGCTAATAGCAGTTTCAGCAGCTTAGTTGTACAATTATTTAGTGATTTGAGATTTTACATGTTTATGACCCTGCAGAGCTACTCTTGCTTTGGTAAAGATGTATGTGCATCTAAATGAAGTAATTCAATGCATTTGTACCTCGCCTCAGTTATCTATCTAAATATTTTCTTGTTTTGCAGAGAGGAAACGGTAGCTATTCTTGTTTCATTAGGTGCAGCTCCTGGCGCACTAACAGATCCATCCACAGAACATCCTTCCAGGACTCCGGCAGACCTGGCTGCTTCTAGTGGTCACAAGGGCATTTCTGGGTATCTTGCTGAGGGTATTCTGACCACTCACCTCTCAAAACTCGAAGTAAATGATCAGCATGAAGATAATACTACAGAGCTTCCTGGAAAGAAAGCAATACAGAGAGTTTCAGAACGTTTAGCTGTTCCAACTACTGGACATGATGTGCCTGATACACTTTCGCTCCAGGATTCTCTTGCTGCTGTCTGTAATGCTGCACAAGCTGCAGCCCGCATCCACCAGATTTTTCGCGTTAAGTCATTCCAGAGAAAGCAGTTATCTGGACTGGGCTCTGATGAATTCCTGACTTCAGATGAGCAAGCTGCTTCTCTTGTAGCTGCTAAAAGGTCGGCTAAAACATCCAGGTTTGGTCATTCTGAGGGTATGGCCAGTTCAGCCGCAGTGCAAATTCAGAAAAAGTTTCGTGGCTGGAAGAAGCGAAAAGAATTTCTTTTAATTCGAGAAAAGATTGTTAAAATCCAGGTGCTTTGCTCCCTCCATTCTCATTTTCGTAACTGTGACAAATTTGATTGCACTTATTAAGTGATTCTATATATTTCCATTTAGGGGGAACAAAGAACTTTGATAACGTTTGCTTTTGAGGTTAAACTGGAAAATACTTGAGCTTATATCTTTTACCAAACCTCTTACCTTTAGACTTCAGTTATACTTTTGCACTGTGTTTCTAAAATATATCAAAATCTTTTGAAGTTTTGTGACATTTCTAATATTGATGACCTAAAGAGACAGAGAGAAAAGTTTATTATTGTACTCTCTAAATTGTTATCTGCATAATTTGTTGGGAAAGAAAAACATAGACGTAAAAATATGTAGAAATTGTGCTACTACTGCTATTATGAATCTTTTATTAGGTCTCAGCATGATCTTTTTCTTACGGAATGTATGCCCGCTAATCATTCCCGTTCAGTTGACGGCTCACATACCTTGGGAAGTACCAAGTTCATTATATTACTTACTGGCTCTTCTCCATTTTGTGGTTAGGCTCATGTGAGGGGGCATCAGGTGAGGAAAAAATATAAACCCATTATCTGGTCGGTGGGAATACTGGAGAAGGTAATTTTGAGATGGAGGCGTAAAGGAAGTGGACTGCGTGGATTCCGATCTGATGAGGTTGTAAAGGTGCCGGACGTACAGAGCAGCTCGACTCAGGAAGATGATTATGACTTTCTAAAGGATGGTAGAAAGCAAACTGAAGAGAGGATGCAAAAGGCACTTTCAAGGGTGAAGTCCATGGCTCAATATCCTGAAGCCCGAGCTCAGTACCGCAGGCTGCTAACTACTGCGGAAGGGTTGCGTGAAACAAAGGTAACTATTAGTTTTTGGTATTCGTCATGGAAATAGAAGTACTTAATGGGTTAAGTAACACAAAACAATATATGTCGTGTTAATTGAGCTTCAATATTTTTTGTTATAACTATGCTTACTGTTATGCTGCTGCTTTCCTTTCCTTTCTCACTGCGTGGCCTTTTGTGAACTCCTGTATCCTGCTTTATATAACCAATTTCCCTTTTAAACTGTTGATTTGATACAAGTACTGGATAGTTTGGACTTACTACACCGATCACGGATCACATAAATAATAAATAAAGCACTGGATAGACTTGCAGCTAACCCAAATTACAATGGTAAAAAACAAATAACTGATCCAGTACTGACTGGTTTTACACCTGAGATTCTGATTTTTTATTTATTTTTAAAAAAAATTTTTTTGGCATTATTAAGCCTTCTGTGTGTCTTGGGAGGAGTATACTGCCCGTATTTTCCTTGTCTGGATGTCATTCGTGTATGGATTGAAACCTTCATGTTACGATTTGAACATCTTGGCTGTTTGACTTGGAAAGAAACCTTGCACATTTTTTGTGATCCAGTCAGTATTACCTTTAGCCTCATCAATTTAGATACTTCTCGATTTGATTGGCCAACACTTCTATTTGATGCCATGTCTCATTTGAACAGATGACAAGATACTAAATATACTTTATCGAACTTGATAATTATATGCTCAGATTTGTCTCTAACATCCAATCCTTTATTTCCACAGGATGCTTCAGATATGATGACGAGCAACAATGAAGAAATGATTTACCCTGAAGATGACCTAATAGATATCGAATCTCTGTTCGATAATGATGCTTTAATGTCTTTAGCATTCGATTAAATATCCAGACTATTATTATAGATGATATGTTCTAGCTATATGCCATGCCTGGTGGTTGCCAAACCAAATATTTTCTATAGTTCTTCATTTACCTTATTTTATTTTTATTTTTTTTGTATATATTTTGGTGTGCACTATGAAAGATTTTTACTGATATTTGGACATTACTTTCGTGGGAGCTATGAATGACGCCTACCAAGTCAGTACTATGAATTTGACATCTTTCTCCCTCTAGATTAGAAAATTGGAATTATTAGGCCCGGCAATTGCTCCAATCCGATCCGGATAGGGTCAGTCCACCATGGATCGGTCATCTTTGGATTTATTATCAATCCGCTTGATCACTAGAAGGACCAGGCTGAATTTGGTCCAGTCCGGATCTGATTCCCGGTAAAGTAAGGAAAGGAAAAAAAAAAAATTGCAATTCCACGCCAGTACAGAGACAGAGAGAGAGAGGAAGTAAGAGTCTTCATATCAATTAGACAAGTGCCGGCCAGTTACATCATATTCCATTTTGTTTTGTTGACTTTTTTATGTTCGGTTTGTTCTTAAATTAATGATAATTGATTATAAGAAAATTAATTTTAAAAGTTATATTATACAAATATAAGAAGTATACTTATATAGTATAATTTTTAAAATTATTTTTTCGTAAAGAGTTATTATTTGTTTGAGGTCAACCAGACATCGAAAAGTCAACAAAAATAAAGTGAGAACTTATTAAGTTTCCCAAAGTACATAACTTCCCCTGTTAAATACAAACAATTACATTTATGCCCAAGGTTTTGACTTTTTCCGAAGAGAAAATTGATTAAAATACCCCATTAAGAAGAGGCATCTGAAAAATAACATCATTATGCCCACAATTACATTTAAGATAAAAAACCTCATTTTCAGAGTTGACCGGGCATTATTTACAGAAATGTCATAGGCACAAAATGTACAAACCAAACATGGTCTAACTATTTACTTATTTTTATTTTTCTAATTCCTTTTTCTTTTTAATTTATGTTCCTTCTAATTCCTTTTTGTTTTAATTTTTTTTTAATCATCTATTTCCTTGAGCTCCGACCTGGAGCTTGCAAAGCTCCCAGTCGGAGCTTTGCCGGCTCCGATCTGGAGTTCAAAACTCCAGACCGGAAATTGGAGCTTTGCGAGCTCTGTCGGAGCTTGCACAGTTCCGACCAGAGCTTGTCGGATCTCAGGTATCGGAAAATATTTTTCGGTACCAGAGCTAGAGAAGAAGATTTTTTTTTAAATTATTATTATTTTTTATTTTATCATTTTTATTTATGTTATTTTTAATTATTTTTTTAAATACTAAGTTGTTTGGCTTGCTCAAAAATTGAAAAAGGAACAGTGCCTAGAGCGTGAAGTGGTCAAGTTCGTGGTCCCTTTTGTAATTGATGCCATGAGGTGGTTCATTATGTTATTAGAGCCGATAACTAGGTTCAAAAAAGTTATGGACCCTTTCCAGAATTAAGACCTGGAAAGTATACTTTTGCCCCTGAATAATTATCAAATTTCAAATAAGTCCAAACAACCTAAATTTTATATTTATTACACATTTGCATAAAAAAAAAAAAAATCTATTCTACAATAATAACACTATTTAATATAAAATGAACCCACATAACCTATCTAAATTGTAAAAAAGTCTCAAATATTATTGTGAAATAAACCCCCACAAAATTAAAATTCAAAACAAGTCCCAATTTTTTTTATTATATATATTTTTTGTCATCTTCTTCTTCAAAGGTACCGGATTCCAATACTCCGGTACCGGAATAGTTGCAGCTCCGATCGGAGCTGCAACAGCTCCAGATCGGAGCTTGCAACAGCTAAGATCGGAGTTGTTGCAAACTCCGACCGGAGCTGCACTCCCGTATCGAAATCCGGTCTCCGGTACCGGAGTCTTAGAGAAGAAAGACAAAAATTAAAAAAAAATAATAATAATAAAGAAGAAAAGAAAAAGGAAAACAAAAATTAAAAATACTAAAGGCATGTTTGTTCTCCAATTTGTCCAAGTCAGTCAACTGAAGTGATAAAATTTGGGTTTAGATGTAATTGTTAGTTTAAGGTGAGGAAAAACGTAATTAGGGTCTCCAGTGAGAGTGTAATATTCCCATTAGACAATTACCTTCACCATGGTTCCAACAAATTCTCCATCAATTCCCAATAAATTTTCCATCAATTACCTTAATTATTTCCCCATTCCGGCAAATTAAGAGAGGTAGCTAATAGAGGGAAGTGAAAGAAGAGAGGAAATTGAAATATTGGAGAATGAATAGAAGAAACAAGCATAGATCGGGTTGACTTGGTGATGGCATTCCATTAACACCGCTAGTAGTGGTGGTTTCACGGCGATGAAGGGCGAAGCCGATTAAGAGCCACGAGGAAGGAGACTCTCATAGATTCTATCTAGAGGACTAGAGTCATATTTTAGGTTTGGGAATATTACATCCACTACCCCTACTATACGATCCAATTACGTTCAACCCCCTATTAGTCAAACAATTACATCTGGGTCCAAAAAGCTCAAAATCCGTTGACCAAACTAAACTAAATGGAAATTTTCATTTTGTTCAATCAAACATGGCCTCAGCAATTTTATTTATTTATTTTCCTTTATTTCTTTTCTTTCCTTTTTTTTTTTTCTTTCCTATTCCTTCCTAACTCAGAACGGTGGCCGGAGCTGTTGCTGGAGCTTAACAACTCCGGTGAATCAGAGCTGTACAGCTCCGATCAGATCGCAGATCGGAGCTGTAGCGGCAGTTTTTTTTTAGAAATTTTTTTTGAGTGATATTTTAAAATATAAAATTTATTAGGGCTCAGTTGCAATAAAAGTTGGGACAAATTTGAAATTTAGACTAACAATGGCCTATCTGTAATAAAAATGACTAACATGGGTGCTGGATGTAATTGTTTGATTAACAATGGCCTATATGTAATAAAAATGACTAACATGGGTGCTACATGTAAGAAGACTTTTAGGTTTTGTAATTCGAGTTTCAATTTTGTTGCCCTTTGTCTTATTCTGTTAGATCCAAGATTGATCCTGGTCCGGACTGGATCGGTCCGAATCAAATGGACTGAAAATCCATTGGACCTTCTAATTTTATTTATGGACTGGATCTGATCCGGATCGGATCGGGCCAAAATCCGCGGATCGTATCGAAATTGCCAGGTTAAGAATTACTCGGTACACGAATATAAGTGTGAAAATATTTATTATTTATCCACAGAATAATAAAATAAACATAAAACAATAAATGTAAAAAGCAATAATAATAAATATAAATCGGTGAAGAAATCAACGACCTTGATTTCAAGATTCCTACCCAAAGAGAAATTCCTCAAATCAAAAAAATAGATTGACCTAAAAATACTTTCTTTTTGGTGGGTAATAAAAGAGATTGAGACACTGTGATGAATAAAATTTCCTTTCTATCATCATCGAGTTGATCGATAACAACAAAAGAAAAGCTTAGAAGAAGAAAGAAGCTTTAATTGAATTGAATTGAATTGAATTGAAGAAGAAAAGGGAATAGGGATAGAGGAGTTTTGGTATATGGTTGATGGTGTCACACTCAGCTATTATAGCAGCAGAATGGGTGTGGCTGGTTCTAAGCTAGAGAAAGCTCTTGGTGACCATTTTCCTGAAGGTGAACGTTATTTCGGTTTGGAGAATTTCGGCAACACTTGCTACTGCAACAGCGTTCTCCAGGTCATTGATTAATCATGATTTTGATTTTGATTTTGTTTTTTATACTTTCGATTTTGATTCTTTTATATGGCTGTTTGGAGTTAGCAGGGGTTTTAGTTTATGTCCTCATGGTGTTTGTTGAATTGCCTAAGAGAGATTACTTCGTTTTTTTTCGATATATAGTTTAATTGCTTTCTATGATAGTTTTGATTCTGTTCTAGTATAATGACAGATTGATTCATTATAATATCTTAATTGAGCTGATTGATTCTGGGCAGAAAACTATGCCTGTTGCTTTGTCTAATAGGTCTTTGGGATTGATTGATTTTGTGAGTTTAGATGCACAGCTTCATCCCCAGATGGTATTTGACCTTGTGTAGGTGATGCAGATTTAGATAGATATATGAACACAGTAGGTGGATGGGATAGGTTTAAGTTTCTGGCGTGGTTGATGGGGGGATAGAGAGCTTTGTTGTACTCGTAAGGGATATATGATGAATACAGTAGGTGGATGGAATTGGTTTAAGTCTCTGGCGTGATTGATGGGGGATAGATAGCTTTGTCGTACTCGTAAAAACAATGTGATAAGTGTTGTAAATGTTATAGATTTTATATGTGGAAATCTGAGGCCTTTATAGGATGAGATTCGGTTAAACTATTGAATGTGTATGGATCTTGTTGACATAATTGTCTTTTTTTGTCACTTTCCGCGAGGGCATTGCTTATGGCCAAGATTTGATCTGACTTTGTTCTGGTTTTGCAGGCTCTTTACTTCTGTGTACCATTCCGTGAACAGCTGTTGGAGTATTATACAAATAACAAACCCCAAACTGAAGCAGATGAGAATCTCTTAACTTGTCTGGCAGATCTTTTTCACAGGTAATGGATTTAGTTGTAGGTTTGGTATATTTGGTTGCTCGTATGTACTTTTGTGGCATTTGAGCTGGATTTTGTTGTGTGAGATTATACTGTGTGATTTCTAAGTAATTATTTATAGCGCATTAATTGAGCCAACGAGGCACGTGTTTTAGAACCTTCTCACATGACATGAGTACCACGTGAGTGAAAACGGATGCATCTAAAATACACAAGTCCTCTGGCTTTTTAAGAACTTGATGGTATATATATTTAATGATGCAAGTTATGGCATGGTTATTTTCTTGAAGGATTATGGATGGTTTACGTCATCGGGAAATCACAAAATGATCTGGATATTTATCTGTATTATAGTGCTGCTGTTGATATTAACATTATCTTCAACAATATCTGAATCATATTTTTATTCGCAGATAAGTTCACAAAAGAAGAAAACAGGTGTGATAGCTCCCAAGCGCTTTGTACAAAGAGTTAGGAAAGAAAATGAGCTCTTCCGAGGATACATGCATCAGGTGCGTTCCTAGCAATGTGGTCTACAACTTGTTTATCAGATGAAGTAATTTAGTCATCTTGTCTGATTTATTAGATTTTTTACGGGCTTCACTTGTTACCTCATTTTGTTTTTTGCTCTTCCAAGTGATGTTGATTGACGAAAAAAGATCCCTTTACCCCTAGATATAGTCGGTGAACCAAAAATAGTTATATGTTCTCAAAGCCTAATATTTCCCTTAGCTATTCTCTGTTTCTGTTGTCATGAAGATCAATATATTTGAAGTATTTCCCTTTCTTTTAGTGGACTATCTTTAAAACCCACACAGAGAATTGTATTCAGGAATTATAAAGTGCTGTAACACTGCCCAGTGGCTGGCATGCTGAAAGTGATTCTTGAAACTCACATCAGGAAATTGACATCATCAAGAAAATATGTACTGTATTTCTTTCCAGTTTCCACTGTACGCAGGACTCAGATTTAGTCAATTCTTCTCACATCTCTTCTTGTTGCCTTCTTTCTGTTCTTTTATAGCCCTTGTGAGCTGTACTCTTTTTTCTCTATTGGTACACATTTTTGCTGAACAATGTGGTAACATGTGTCTTGTATTCATTGAAAAGTCACTTTGCTTTGATCATGAATTTCATTCAGGATGCCCATGAATTTCTGAACTTTCTCCTCAATGAACTTGTTGACATTCTGGAGAAAGAGTCTAACAAAGCAATGGCTGGGTCACAACCTTCTGTTGAGGGTATTGCAAATGGGCCAAGCAATGGTCATATCAATGGTGTTAAGAAGGAACCGTTGGTAACTTGGGTGCACAAAAATTTTCAGGTACTAGAATATACATGCAGTACTCTTTATAAGCATTTCTCTGTATCTATCAAATGATGTGCAGTGGTTTGTCCAGAAGAATTCATCATAAAAGAATAAGTGTGGCTAGAAAATTGTCTATGTTAGTTGTTAGTGTGTGTTATGCTTCTTGAATTGAATGTATCTACATCCCCCCCCCCCCTTCTCAAGGTCATCTCGTTCTCGTCAAGGAAATGCTTTAACTGTAGAAGAATTTGATTTTGTTCAGACTCTATTTTAGCATAAAATGAGAGATTTTTAAAGACCGAACATGGATATTGTAGCATGCTTGAATGTTAGGATTACTTGGTAGTTCTGGTGCTGATGTAAATGTTATCTAGTGATTTTGTAGAGAGTTGATGTAGATGTGGTTCACGTGTTAATTTCCTCATAACTCTTGGTGTGGTGCAGGGTATTCTTACGAATGAGACGAGGTGTTTACGGTGTGAGACAGTTACTGCAAGGGACGAGACGTTCTTAGATTTGAGCCTTGATATTGAACAAAACAGTTCCATCACTAGCTGCCTCAAGAATTTCAGCTCCACTGAAACCCTGAATGCTGAAGATAAGTTCTTCTGTGACAAGTGTTGTAGGTAATTACCCTTTTTATTTATTTATTTATTTATTTCCCCAAACCACAGGCACCCCTTCTTTCTGATGCTATATTTTAAGAAAATCAAAGTTAAGTCTTAGCTACATACACGCAGCTTGCAAGAAGCTCAGAAGAGGATGAAGATAAAGAAACCACCTCGCATCCTGGTCATTCATCTTAAGCGATTCAAGTACATGGAGCAGCTAAACCGTCACAAGAAGTTGTCCTACCGCGTTGTTTTCCCTCTGGAACTGAAACTCAGCAACACCATGGAGGATGCTGACTCTGAGTACTCTTTATTTGCTGTGGTGGTTCATGTCGGTAGTGGGCCCAACCACGGGCACTATGTCAGCCTAGTGAAAAGTCACAACCACTGGCTGTTTTTTGATGACGAAAATGTTGAGATGATTGATGAGTCTGCAATCCAGACGTTTTTTGGGTCAGCCCAAGAGTACTCCAGCAACACAGATCATGGGTATATTCTCTTCTACGAGAGCCTGGCTGGGGAATCCAAGAGCTGAACGAAAGTTCATCTAACTTTGTGACTTTTCCTTAAATTGTTTCCATAACCTGGGTGTTATATGGTACTTGAATTTCTGTTAATTATTTTAAGAAAATATGGCACAAGCATAATGCTTGTTTCCATGTACAGTTTGGACTTCGGATGGATGATCACTTCTTCTTCTTTACAGATTAGTTTTTAGACAATAAAGAAGTGATTTGATGTGATATTCTGGGACTATTCATTGCCATGGTGCCTGATATGGATCCATATACTTCTGCTCTTGGCTTCATTACTTCTTGTTTTGATTATTTTATTCTGAGCTATATAGGTGCTTTGCTATTAGTAGTATTATCTCTACTTGGCATATGCCATTATCAAAGTTTGCAACATCCACTGTTTGCAAAAGCTTTTCTTAGCTTATTTGAAGTAGACTAAAGAATAAGTTCACGTCAATTCATCTTAGATTTGTTTAGTTGTTTTTAATACTATAAATAATTTCAAACCAAATCAGATATGGAAGAGGGGCTAAAGTATCAGAAAATGTGTTTGTAAATCCAATATTTCTGATTATTTCCAGATTAAAGTAAAATCTCATATTCTGAAATTGTTATGCAGGTCATTCTCAGAGACGGAACAATTAAATCTCTAATTTCCAGCACTTCCCATCCACCTATTTCAAATGTTAGAACTTATTGATATTCAAGAAGAGTATGTTTTTAGTCTTGCATTCATCATCCATACATAAGACACCGTGCGTGCACATCTACACGTTCACTCTAGAACTTACTTGAAGAGTTTGCTTTCGGAGCAATCATCTGCACAGACTGCATTAGACATTTTCCCTTAGTTTCCCATGATTCATTAGGAATTTAGGATTGTTTCGCGATTCAGCGGATTCTATCTAAAATCCTTTCCTCTCCAACTATTTTTTCTATATGATTTGCTATTTCAGAGTGCAGTTAGCTTCATACTCATATCAGCATATTTCATTTTCAGAAATGGACTACACTTGTGGAGTTGTGGTGCAATGTGAATATTCAAACACAATAAAGGGAAACCAAATACAGTACTAATCAAGAATGACAAGTTTCATTATTGCCTAGCGCCTACATGTGTTGTGTGTAACCATATCTGTTCAAACTTCAATACAGTCAACTGACATTGCGCGTAATGTACATAATACTAGTACTACTATTCAAGAAAACAATTTGGTCCAAATTAGGCCCCGTTTACCAGAATCTTTGGACATTAGCAGGTCGTGTCATTGATATCAGACATGCCAAAGTATGATCATGCTGTCTATATGTCATGGTAAATAAGTTATAAGTTTACTATCGTGTGCGCTTGGAGCGGACCCAGGAGCCAGGTTTCAGAATTGAAGTTTGGGAAACAATATTACATTAGTAGTATAACATTATCTCGGAAGTTCGGAGGGGGTTTTATTATAAGGTTACTCTGTGAGCGAGGTGCGGATCAAAAATTAAAATTTGACCGACAAAAAGATTATCTTGGAAGTTCTCTAGGGTGAAAATCTTGAAAAATTGAAAAATTATCTATAATAGTGTAAACAAAGGAAATGTATTACGATTAAATGTATAAATGTGTGATTTTTTCTAGTATAAAAACTGGTTTTACCTAACAAAATCACAGCAATTGAAAGCTCAACTGAAATGTTCTTATAATCTTATTGACATGAAGATGGCTCCAACGTGAACACCAAGTTAATGAATTTATTAGCCTCTTTTCTATTTTTGGAGGTCAATAAAGGGAGGTTACCTTTTTCTTTTTCACCCTTGCGTTGAAATTTCATCGACCCCCTTGACCCTCCCATGTGGTTTTGTACTTTTGTGATTTTGTTTGCTATGATTTCTTTCATTTGCTAGTAAACTTTTTGTGGTAAAAGTTATCCCTACTTCCATTCCATGCTAGTTGTACTCATTTATTTCCAATTTTTTTTTCATTCTAATCAAACTTGGGTTTTATATTCTCAGGTCGGCTCCGTACCGACCTAAACATAGGTCTTCGTCAGATGATTGCCACGTGGCACTTAATCAATCTGATCTGTTCTTTTTGGTTCAAAGCCATCATATATATAATTTTCGGTACGATATGTTAAATTGTTTTTTTTTAATAATTAAAAAACCACCAAAAATATGAGTGGCCTATAAAGCCCTTTTTATATAGTTTTTTTTTTCTTTAATAAAAAAATATATTTTTGAAAAATTCGGCTTGCTAAGACATATACATTTCTACCCTAATTAATTAATTTTCTTTTTAATCCCATCAATTCCAATATTTAATTAATCACAAATTCAGTAACTCCATTAAACATAACATGAATTCTTAGGTGAAGAACCCTAGTCCATCAAATTCTTCATCCGACTTGCTCTGAGTTCAGTTTTTAAATATCTTGCTTGATTCCGGGAGTACAACTAATTAGTCTTAGAATTGGGGAATAACAATGGTTAGAATATTATATTATTTTGGAAGAAAGAGGTGCGATTAAGATGATTGCCGGCGGTGATGATCCGATCGGTGTTAAATTTTCAGTTTCATGAGATTAAGTCCATTGATGATTACAAACATTAAGAAAACATGGGGTTTTCTGTAATATAATATGATGTTATGCGATTTTTATGAATTGAAGGAATCAAGAAAGAAAATTTTGACGGTGTTGGAGGATTATATTACTTGAATCAATTTAGTATTCTATGGTGATTAATTATTTTGGAATTTGATTTTTGTTGATTTTGATTTTTATAAGTTGGGTAAATTTAAATATATTAATTTAAAGGTAGATGAGTAAAAATATAGTTTTCTAATAAAATTTAATGAATTATAATAAAATGGATTAGATTGTACCTGTGCCACGTGGCAATCATCTAGCGGAGATCTACGTTTAGGTTGGTACGAAACTGACATGAGAATAGAAAGCCCCATCAAACTTTCCCATCTTGTTATGTTTACTTTTTTTATTTTTTCAAAGTTAATTCCAATTCATATCAAAGTAAGAAAAAATAAAATATTATAATTTATTAACAACGCGGTAATTAAAACAAATGTACAATTAAAAAATAATTAACAAAATTAAATGAAAAACTTTAAACGTAATACATCAATTATCGATTACAAAGTGAAAAATAAAAGGAAAATAACTCAAAGCTGCCATTGGGATTCAAAAAAGTCTCCAGCTCACCTCACTTAGGAATAACAGTTGAATTTTTTGAAAGGGATGTCATAAAAAAATGTTAGTGGATGCAAAAATGCATTAAAAACTGAAAACCTTAAAAGAAAAAGTGTTCCAATTATAAAACCACTATGATTAATTAAATTACGGAAACTATTTACTTAGACATCCTTTCATTTTTCAAAAATTAAACAAACACCACCTACATATGTATTTGATTTCTCGATAACAATCAAATAAATCTCTCATCACATGCTAATACTTACATTTTTTACATTTTCAACATTAAAAAGAAATGTATCTAGAAGTAACAAATTCCATGAGGGTAATTATTATTTATCCCAAAGTAACAATGATAATATGCTAACCGATATGTTTTTCTAATCGATATATATAGCGGTTAAAAAAAACATACGAAAAAGATAAATGATATCTTATAATAACCACAAAATATCTCCCAAATAAATTTTGTACCAGTATACTTTTAAGTGTCAAGTGTTGATCATCCAAGATCTCATCATTATGTAGCTTGTTAAATGTGAAACTGATTTTACAATAAATTTATCAGTGCCAACTTTTATAATCTATTAGAAAATCAACCTTTATTTATACTTACTTTCATTATGTTTTACTACCTCTAAATTACATTTAATTTCATTATGGTTTGCTACCTTTCTTCTGTTATGCACCCAAAACAGACCATGAGGGAATCATAATTACAAGGTCTGACCTGAAATATAAAAAATGGCCAAAGCCATCATTAAGAAGGTAGTAAAACATAGTACTATAATTTTTTTATTGCCAAATAATCAACAGCTCCAATAAATTCTTTATGATTGTCTAGTTGGCTTTTTTTTTTTTTTAACTTTTGTTCGCTCCTAAATCGTAATAAAAAAGTTATACTATATTAATATATAATCTCATAAGTAATCATTTTAGTATGATTTGAAATTTATTAAATGTCATACCGAAATAAAAAAAAATACCAACAAAGGTAAAAAATTCATCGGTAGGTAAGGGTAGGGCCGTAATAGTATTACAAAAGAAACCATTATTTATTGGTCTTTTGTAATAAAAAAGTTGCTGGATATGTATATACCTGAGAGATCTCAAACAAGAAAAAAGGGAAAAAATACAGCTGTAGCCTGATGTAGTAGAAAAAATCCAAGGAGCAACAGTGGCTTGACTGCCTGTAATGTAATCTTGTTGTATTGTAGTGTAGTACATAGGGAGTAAATAATAAAGAAGCAATTAAGACAGCAAAGTCAACAAGTTAGAAAGCAAGAAATAATAAGGCCAAAGCCCATAGCTTTAAGCCTTCTCTTCTCTTCTTTGGCCTTTTTGCCTCTGCCGTTCTGTTTTCTTTCTCTTCTTTCTTGCATACACCCACCGAATCTTGGACCCCATTTCCTCTTCTTCTCCTCCTTCCAACTAAACCATAGTTATTATTTCTATTTTTCTTTTCGTTTTATTTTCTCCACCTCTTGCTGTGTATACTTTGAGGATCAGTTAGCACCAAACTGGAAAATTCATATACTTAAATAAGTAATAATACTTGTTTCTTTGATTTTAGAGGTGTGGATCGGTGAGTTGACATTTTTTATGGTTCACTTGTTGTGATTTGCAATTCTTGCTGTTTGTTGATTGTTTGGAGGTGGATAGAAATTGAATCTTGATTATTTTGTTGTTTGTTGGATTTTAGTGATGATGATGATGATGATGATCAAGATTTTTTTTTTTTGTTGTCATGCACCTGATTAATTTGTTCATGGTTGTTGATTCTCAGGTTTCTGTAATTAATTTGTGAGGTAGATGTTGATTTGGACTGAAGGCGGTTGAAGTGTTTTTTTTTCCTTCTTCTCAGAGATGGATAGCTTATGCTGTTTCAATTCCCAGGTGTAGTTTTGTGAATTTTATTTGCCTTTTTTTTTTTTCAGTCATCTTGTTTCCAGTTTGTTTAGCGATTACTATGAAATTGGTGATTTAGATGCTTGTTCTGGTGTATTGATAGCTGAGTTGTGATGATATGCAAGTTGATTATCCCTTTGAATGTGTGGTGGAGTTTTGGAATTCATTGTGGGGTTTGTTTGTATATATCATTGTTTCATCATAACCTAGTAATCGGATAGCACGTGTTCATTCGGTTGCGGCTGACATAGCAAAGAGGTCTGTTCTTGCGGCGGAAACGTGATTGGTCAATTTTTTGCTGTGTTTTTTGGTCTTCGTGTGTGACGTAGAAATAGAGATTGAGTATTCTTGCAATGCTAAGTTGCTCAGCTGTTCCTGTTGACTTGTATGCCACATGTTTGATGCTCCGGTTTAACCTCTTTGCAGAAATGCAAGGTTAACGCTACGTACAATATGAGAGATATGAGGATATCACTGCATGTTTAGTGTTGTGTACGTCTCAATACTTCACTAGTGATAAGAAATATGGCTCTTTGTGACTTGCATTTTTCTGTTTCATTTCATATAAGTTTTTGGACTTTTTGGTTCCATAGTGGGATTTGGGCAAAGAAGTTCATGAATTGGACTACTTTAATTTGTTGAGTTTCCATTTTATTTTAGCCTGGTGGACGTTCATCTTCTTCAAACGGGAAGGGAAGAAGCAGCCAAGGCAATGTGAAGTTTGGATTCAGTTTAGTAAAAGGGAAGGCAAATCATCCCATGGAGGATTTCCATGTTGCTAAATTCGTACAATATCGTGGTCGTGAACTCGGGCTATTTGCTATATATGATGGTCACCTGGGAGATAGTGTGCCAGCTTACTTGCAGAAGCATTTATTTTCCAATATTATAAAGGAGGTTAGTATCTGCTCAGGTTTATCTCACTACAACCGTTACTTAAAATTCCAAAAACTGATGGGTCCTGTTTAAGTGATTTCCATATTATACTGTGTTATTCTACACTTCCGTCATCATATAGTTTCATGTTAGCATTACTATTATGAGATGTTTCATGCTTAGACTTGTACAATATGTTGTTATATGGGGACAAATTGGATTTGGCGGTATTTCTGGGACGTTCTCTGCATGAGTACATAGTACACGTTTATATTATGACCATATGTTTCATGCCTACACATGCACAATGTGTTGTTATTTGGCACGTGGTTCTATGGGGACAAATTGGATTTGGCGCGAGTTTCCGGGACGTTCTCTCAATGAGTACAGATTACACGTTTATATGACCATATGTTTCATGCCTACACGTGTGCAATGTCTTGTTATTTAGCACGTGGTCGTGTGGGGGACAAATTGGATTTGGTGGGAATTCCTGGGACGTTGTCTGCATGTGGTATCTTATGCTATAATAAATTTATAGGCGGTTGGCGGTCATGATTGTCAGTTTGCTGTGCGTGAGAAGTATAACTGAATAAAATCAGGAGAGTTGAAGGGTGGATATAATTCAGTTTTGAAGCTGCACTGTTGGTATAGTTTTGTAAAGTATCTTCCACCTTTGTCTATATAGCAAAATTATTTGAGAACCGAGGATTGGCCTCAAAATCTTGGTAATTACTACTAACTAACTTAGTTGTCTACACTTCTCACTGAAACACACCAAGAAACCCCCATTCTTAAGTTTTCTAGGAAGGTTCTTTGTCCGTTTTTTTTTTTTTTTTCACTTTTCAATACTAAGGAGTTAAAAATACTCAAAGCGACTATCTTCTCATTATTCTTTCTATTTTGAAATTTAAGCCTAGAGTAGGCAAACAGTTGTCTTTTCCTTCCCTTCCATTCCTGATAAATATCACTGAGACCCACATCAACATTTCCTGTTCTGACAATGATACCTAAAAGCTAAAAATAAATACGTATATATGTGATGGAGTTTCAAGAAAGGAATACTGAATATTTAGACATTAATCACTCATGTAATTTACGTAACTAGGACCATGTACTAAATGTTGGATAATGTCATCAATGCCAACGGAATTCTACGCTCTGTGAGACACCACCACCATGATGGCTAAATACCACATGCAGCGACGAAGTTGCTTAATTTCACACATTTGCCAAATTTGCCAACCAGGAGCTAGTAAATGCTTTATACTCGATATGGTCTTATAAACATGTGTGCTAGGTTTATTCAATAGTGTTGTGGGAGTTAGGTTAAACTTTGGCCTAATATGGACGTATCGTGGAAGTAACTACTAAGTGGACTATGCAAGTCCTCACATTAGTTTATGCATAAAGGGAGTGCTGAAATCAAGTAGACGTGTGTAAAAATGACTTGATAATTGATGTTGAAGTTGGGTAATGGCCATAAAAAGTAGTAGAAGCGTAAGAAGAAAGGTTGCAAGTGCAGCAGAGGCCCCAACTGCAATCAGTTCTTCAAGCTTTGGTTTTTGTTGCTTTCACTTAAAAACATCACAATAAAAATACTAGATGTTTTTTTTTATGGATTTCTTTCTCAATTTGTGCTTTTTCCTACTGGTTTTTTTTTTTTTTTGGGTCAACTTGGCTATTTGCTGGCAATTAATATTTTGAAATTATTCCAGGAAGAATTTTGGACCGACCCAAGCAGGTCTATTGCTAAAGCCTATGAGAGAACCGATCAGGCTATTCTCACACACAATCCTGATCTGGGAAGAGGCGGATCGACAGCTGTGACTGCTATATTGATAAATTGCCGAACGCTGTGGGTTGCAAATGTTGGTGATTCTCGGGGTGTACTTTCCAGGAGAGGACAGGCTATACAGATGACTGTTGATCATGAGCCTAACACAGAGCGTGGTAGCATTGAAAACCGAGGTGGATTTGTCTCGAACATGCCAGGTACTGCTGACTCAGTTTATTCTCATATTTCAAAGTTCCTGTTTCTTTGTCTCAGTACTCAAATAGTGGTCCTTTTCTGTTAGCGATATGAATTCCTTTTTTGTCTTACGTATATGCAGTGATATGTGTCTGGATTGGTGTTGTGTTTTGGTCAAACCATTTTTGCCTATCAAATGCTTACCTGGAGAGATTTTGGAAAGTGAATTATTTCAATAGCAATTATGGGGCTCTTGGAAAGTGAATTACTAGGATTATTGTATGGTGTTATGTGAGAGTTCTACTCTAGTTCCGAAGGGACTTTAACTATCCCAAAATTCATTCTTTGCTGTGAAATTTCTCAGATATTCAATGTTAAGCAAATAACATCTTCTCATTGAGTGTCTTTCATTTTATGGGTTGAAAATTTTACGTACGGAATGATGGATATATGGATACTCATTTAGAATTTGAAATGAGAGGTTCATTTTCAACTTTGATGGCCAGAATGGTCATGTGGTCATTAATTGCATACATCAGATTATATTTAATGTATATGATTCTTAAAAGATTTCTCATTGTGGAATAGGCGGGACGATTTTTGGGAGCATCAAAATGTGAGAAGAATGGATAAGCTTGTGCCAGTTGGAGACTAATTTTGAACATGAACTTAAACATAAATGGTGTTTTGTTTATAATAAAATCTAAAATGGTACTTCTAGTAGTTTTTTTTTTTTTTTTTTTGCTCAAACATAATGTGCGCAAACACAATTTATGCGAATCAAATCTTTACATAACAAAATGAAAATTTTCGCCACTAGCTTCATGTCAATGTGCAAAAGCTCTTATTGGCTTAAAGTAATCCTGTATTTTATTTTTTTATCCTTTTCCAGGAGATGTAGCCCGGGTGAATGGCCAACTGGCTGTTTCTCGCGCTTTCGGGGATAAGAATTTGAAGTCGCACCTGCGTAATGACCCCGATGTAACAAGCGCTGAGATCGACAATGAAACTGATCTTTTGATTCTGGCCAGTGATGGAATATGGAAGGTTTTTCTCTCCCTTAACATTGTTTTTCTCTCTATCAAAGTTCCATTTCCAGTATATGTTTACTATTTCAAAACTGGAATGTTTAATCTCGAAATTGCAAGAGTTTGAAGTTTTAAAGGGTAAATTCCTTATTCATATAATGTTTAATGTATGAATCCAATTACCTCAGGTGATGTCTAATCAAGAGGCTGTAGATATTGCAATGAAGATCAAGGATCCCCTGAAAGCAGCCAAACAGCTAGCATCAGAAGCGGTGAACCGGGAGAGTAAGGATGACATTTCATGCATTGTCATCCGTTTCTAGGGGTAAAAAGCAGAACCTTGTGATCCCTGTGCAGCTTTGTATATTATGCTATTAGCAAATGCAACATGGTAGAGTTTACAGATGTTCAAAATCTATACAGAAGTTCAGTGTCCGCTCACAGAGGCCGCGGGTATTTTTTACTTTTCGCCCTCTGCATGTGATACCTAAGATCAAAGCTGTTGTTATGTGGTTAAAGTATTGCTTGATTTCTTTGTTTGTGTAGAGATCTTTCATCATTGGTTTACTGTAATTTGCTTGGATGGATGTATACTTAAAAGTTTGTCTGATTTTATACTTGTTTTATGTGTATTATCTTAGTAAAAGAAGATGAGTTATTTATATATCATGTATACATAAGTAAAGCCATTTGGTTGTGCTTTATAAACAGTGGTAAATTGCAGACTCTATGTTCCAGTCTTGCAGGTTACAATAATGGCTTTGAAAATTGCTTCAGATCTGTTGAACTTTGGATAGTGTCGAGTGTAACACGTAGAGAGCGTATGGTACACATATTTTACATCAAAGTCACCGATATGGACTATACAATAGTACATTGTTCGGTGTCCGAGCCCTCTGATGAAGTTGATTATCGAAATCAATGGAGGACACAGAGCGATGCAGTGAATCAATGGTTATCATGTGGGGAAAAACTTGACTACTAGCATGTTCTGTGTTGTTGCTTTCAATCATCGTTCCCTGAAAGTGCAATCCAGTTCGTGCGAGAACGCCCTTAATTCTTTTGATGATGTTCTAATCCTGTCTACATGTCAGTTAGTTTTGTATGGAGAGGAGAACCTGGAGAGGATGCGCAATCCAATTCTGTTTGGAGGGCGCATAATTGCAACACTAAATCGTTGTCCGTGTCAGTTCTGTATGGAGGATGCGCAATCCAGTTCTGTTTGGAGGACGCATAATTCGTTATAATTGCAAAACCAAATCGTGTATCAGTCAAACGTCACGATCCCAATATCCACTACATCCAGGCAACAAATAATGTCATCAGCAAGCGTCGCCCAAAGGTAAACAGTGTAACCATAAACCATGCAATGTATCATAAGCCAATCATATATCTGGTTCTGCGGTTCAAACGCAATCACACGTTAATTTGTGATCATGTCAATTTCTGCATTTCCTCAACTCTACGGCTTCTTATGTGGCCATGATGCATGTATGATTGGTAATTAGATATCATCTTCGTCCTTTTCAATCTTGACAAAACAAATCAATCATTTATAAATAAATAAAGTCATTTGGTAATCATAAAAGCTCCGGTTTGGAGCAAGCTCCAGAAATTAATTGGAGCAAGCTCCAGATAGAGCTCGCTCCGATCACTTCCCTTTGACTTTTTAACCGTTGTGAATGAAATTTATCCCTTTCACACACAAATCGGAAATTACCTAGAAATAACATCCACCAAGTTAGTTATTTTCCTTGAAATCCTGAGACAGTCAAAAGATAATAAAGATAATGTTTCATTTGTCTCTTTCCATTTTGCCTCTGCACATCTTTGAAAGCAGTCTCATTTTTTATCTCTGGTTTGACTCAACACTGCAGACTACACTGCTGCCCGGAGCAGAGTCTTGATGTATAGTAAATAATCATGTGCCCCAAGTATTTCTGTTGGGCCTGAGGTTCTATACTTGACTTGGTACTTTGTATACAAGTGGGAGGGAATTATACTTTAAGCCGATTTGTTTGGAACAAGCTGGAAAACATACGTAAGAGTCAAGGGGGTTGGTCAAAGTTTTGTAAAGAATCTTGATTTAGGTATCTTGGAATAATACGAAATTGTGTACCTCATAAATGCACATTGATGGGAAGTACTATATATAAAATAATAATGTAATGGCATTGTAAATCTATATCTAAATGATACTCCCTCAGTTCTCTCAGAAACTTTCTAGTTTGAGTTTTTCCAGTCAACAACTTGCAACTTGAATATCTAATTACTTTTAAACTATAATGATAAAATATTTAACAAAATTATATTATGAAAATATAGAATCTAAACTTTCATAATATAAATCTCTCTCCTGTCTCTTGGAACCAGCGCCGGATCGGTCATCCTAGGCCTAACCTATTCAATTTTCGTTACATACTTAATCATTATAGTTTGAGAGTAATTCGAAGTCAAAGTTGAAAGTTGTTGACCGAAAAAAGTCAAACCAGAATTCTTCTGAGAGAACGAATGGAGTATAAGTTTTCGGTTATAATGATGTGGCATTACTTCGCTAGACTTAGCACACTCAGCCAGCGAACTTTGTTATAGTGGATATGTATGAAAACTTATACACAATACTGGCTCGATTTTGAATGGGCTTAATATTCAATGACTTGGATATTAAACTACTGGCCAGCTCGTACTCTTCAATACTTGTTGTGAGTTATGTTCAATACTTAATTATATGAACCAGTCAGGATCAGATCTAGGATTTGAAGTTTGGAGGGGGTGGGGGAGCTAAATTACACATATAGGGTTGGTTAGGAGGTTCGGGGGCCAAATTTCGAAAAATCAAGAATATTACCTAAACAAATTTCGTTTCAAAAATTTAGGGGGGGGGGGGCGAACACCCCACAATGCCCACCCCTAACTCCTCCCCTGGAACCAGTTACCCCATCTCTTACCAGGGCATTGGAGTTTTGTTTAATACTAGGAGTATGTTGCATATTGTATGCAACTATTGTTGGAGAATTTCATATTCACGCGGGAATGTGAGAATTGGAAGATTGAACAAGAGAGAATGTTGTTAATATCATATAGCAGTAGTATAGTAACAAACTTGTACAAAGATATATGTCAATACATAACAATAATCAACTTTACAAAGTAAACTTCCCTGAATCTTGATTCATCCATAAATCGTTCCTTCGTACTCCACGGGAGAACTAAGCATGTTTGATGCAGAATTCCATGTCTTCAAGCAACTTCCAGAATGGTGACAAGCTACAAGAAATGGCGAGTAGAGTCGATAGTTTGACTATCTCTCCTTAAGACAAGATTGTCCCGCTTATGGTGCTTACGGGATTATGACAATAGTCTCCCGGGATAAAACTACTCTTAAGACGGTTAAGTAGCACTACAATAGCCGAATCTATCGAACTTACTTTGAGTATGAAGAGTAGAGAAGAGAAAAGAGGGAGAAGGAGATGAGTTTTCTAGTGTATTGGAAGACATAACTTCTTCTCTTATTTATAGATCAAGTACACCTTCTCCCAAGTGTTACAACTCTTTCAAATTGTGTCTAAATCATCATCCAAATGTTTTAATTAAGACGAATGGATGTGTCCTATCACAGTTTAAGGGATGTATCTGTTCATGAAAACACTTGAAAATTCGCCACCTCTGAACAGTCGCAATGTTGCAACATTAACATTCTTTTACATAATGTTGCAGCGAAGTTTACTGTAAAGCCAACTTTCTACGATATCAATGCTGCAGCAAGTATGGAACTTCGCTGCATCAAGAGTTCCTTGTCTCAAAACTTTGATTTTCAAGTGGTTTTCGATATAACCTTGCTCTTTAACTGGAATTTTAGGACAATGAAACTTTTAACCATGTGTGTAGAAATGACTTAATTCATTCAAGTATGCATTAATCACCCTTTCATCTCAAGGGATTTTAGTGACTTAACGCATTTTAGTGACACACGATTACAAAAACCGTGTTGGGCGCCCTTAGATCAATACAACGAAATCTCATCCGTATTTACTAAAATTCCCAACAACTATTTATGAGTTTATGAATTATGATCTGGTCATCTGATAGCTGATGTGAATTGAAATCCCATTTCGTAGTAATAATAATTGCTAAAGGAAATATGTCAATGAAACTTGAGCTTATTAGTATCATAAAAAATCAGAATCAATTGTTTTTTCTTTTGGGTATGTGGTGTTAAAATTTAATCTCCACACATAATATAAAAAACAAAACCCGGGAAAAAACAATTATTGACTGATTCTCCTTTTTTTTGGGTTAAAACCTACCAAAAACATTACTACTACTCATTAAAATTGAGAGACTTCATAAATGTATTTAATAGTTTAAAGAATTTCATTTCCCACTTGTTCCCAAAAGGTTAAAGACAAACAATAAAACCGCGTCGTTTCACTATGCTTGCGAATATTCTTCTCCAGGAAATCAAATAATCCATCCATATATAAAAGCACGCAAAAAAAAAAAAAAAGTTTTTGTAAAAAGAGAAGAGAAAAACAGAGCACAATGATGGCAACATCTTCTCTAAACTCCATAGCTCCATTGCTCCTCAGAAACCTCATAACATCACTCTTCTTCCACACAGATAAATCCCTAATCTACCTCTCTCAGAAGTACTCCGTTCTCCAATTCACCAGAGCCTTCCTCTCCTCCCTTTTCCTCTTCGCTCTCCGCTTCCTCCCCTCCTTCTTCCCTTCAGAACCCCCAAACTACCCTCCCAAACCCCCCAAACACCACACCTTCCCAGCCGAAGAATCTAGTGTGTCTAGGTCACTTTCACAGCTTTTCCGGTTAATGAACGATATTCCTGTAAGTTCTCGTAAATACGACGTCGTTCGGTCTCTCGCCGAGAAATTCATCGACGAGAATTTGCTACAAGGTATTTGAATTGAATCCTCATTTGAATAATTTTCAATTTTGATTTGATGAAATTGATTGAATGTTGAAATTGATGACAGGTAGTGAGGTTTTGAAGGAGGTGAATTGCGAGGTGCTTTCATCGGCGTTTGTGAGGTCATTGGTGCAGCTGGAGGCAGCGATGGGGGATCAGGGACTGAGGAGCGGCGAAGAGGAGGTGGAGGAGGGGAAAGGGGGGCTTTATTTTTATGGTAGGGCGAGGGGTTTTGTGAAAGGAGTCACGCGCTATGGGCGCGTGGCGTGGGGTTATGGGATGGGGAATAATAATAATAAGGGTGAAGGTGTATCGGCGGAGAAGCTGGCGGCGGAGATTTTGTGGCTGGCGGAGAAGATGGCTAAATCTGGATGTGTGGAGGAAGCTGTGTGTAAATGGGCCGAGGCGACCAATTTGGCTTGGCTTTCATTGGCGGCTGAGCCTAGGCTACAGGGTAACCTGGTTAAGGTCTCAGGTATTTGAATTATGATCATTCTCCCTGTCATTTCATAGCTACACTTTTCTATGAATCTAATTTTAAAATAATTTTTGTATACTCAATATTTACTGAGTCTGACTTTCTAAGTTTTGGCCTCCCAGACTCTTGAAATAACATGTGGATGTAGTTTCATCCCCGAACTTTGATTTTTGGATATGCCGCGTTAGTGTTGAAATTCATCCCAAGTTATTTGAAAAGTAGATGCACAGATTTTTTACAAACCAAGTGATTTGGTTTGTTAGTTGATGCATTTTCTAGGGTTAGTTGGCAGGTCAAGTCAACTTCCTCCTAATCAATAATCATGCACTATGACTAAATATCTTTTGCATGTGTCGTGTTATTTAGGAATTCCAGGCCTTCATAATCACTTATCAAGATACACTCTAACTTAAACGAGACGTCTATCAAAACTCAAGCTCAATTCGGCCAAACGTAGCTCTGGTATAATTTCAGTACTAGTAGCACACTTACATTTTGAGGTGTGAGGGAAACTTTGATTAATCATGTGGACAGTAGTGTTGTCAAGTAGTTTTGAGCTGTATCCAGATTGGATGAAACTATCTCTACTCTTTAACTTCAGTTCTAGTCCACAAACATTAATGCAAACAATTTGTAACTTGTACGTTATACCAAAGGCAACTGCATAGAATGGAGATTTCTTTATCATCAATGAGGTTGCTTAGAAAGTATTACCATCTTCCTTGCAGCATTCTTGATCAAGCAAGCAAAAGAAATGGAGCATGACGAACAGCAGAATACCAGACAGACGAAATGAAGCTGATCATGTCTTGGTTGCCACTGCTCTGCCGTGCAAATTACGGAACTGATGCTCCGGTCTTGAACACAGGAGAGAGGGCAGAGCTAGAAGGGATATTGGAGGAGATGATCTCGAATCTAAATGAAGAGGATGAGCAAGAACAAGTACTGTCTCTCTGGCTCCATCACTTTACCTACTGCCCTGCCTCTGACTGGCCTAACCTCCGCACTTGTTACACTAGCTGGTTCAACTCTTCTCGGAAGAGGCTTCTACAAGCTGCTTCGGTCAGCTAAATTGAACTGTGTTGAAACTTTTATACAAGTTAGCTACACATAGTCATGCAGCATGTAATTGCAGACCTCAATTAGTTGTAGTACATTTACACTAATTTGGACATATATATGTTAACATGGAAAACACACAAAGACGAGTTGTTCAAGTGTAACAGTGACCCCGGCCACACATAATCACTCTATCTTTACATGTGTTACATAAGATACCTACATACCTAATTACATATACATATATAGAAGTTAGTTTAGTCCTGGGATAAGGTAAAACCAAGAGATGATCTACTGGGACCTTCACTCGGCTCGCTCTTCTTCTGCATGACGGAAACAGGAGGCTTATTCTTTCAGCAGAAAAGCATCCTTCCATATCTATAAGCATGTATCCGTCACCTTCAAGGAATGAGAAACTGCAGTGACACGAGAGACAAACATAAATACTCCAAACTGTTCTTAAAATGTACTACTATTAACCATGAAAGTACAGGAAACTGCACACATGTGACATTTATATACTATGCTTATGGCTGGAAACTAACCAACAATCAAGCAGGTGTTTTACCGACCAAGCACCTAACTACAATTTTGTAGACCAAGGCATTGTTGTAGCCTCCCCTCCCCTTTTTTTTTTGAGTGTGTGTTGGGTAGGGGGGGGGCTAATAATCTGGCCAGCCGATCATTATCTGAGGCCCATTCTTGCTTTTTTTTTCCAATATAAAGGTTAAAAATAAAAACAATCTTCTCCATCTTAAGAAAGTACGAATTCTGGAACTACACCCAAGCCAGTATGCTCGAATTAGATAAAGGCCAGAACTGAACATGCATCATTGTAGAAAACTTACCGGCAAAAAGATGTGGGAGTAATGTGGAGCTATCAAAACCCAGTATGACCCATAGAAAGACCAGCACTGAAGTGACCAGATATTCTAGCTTTGCAAGTAGGACACATATAACCAATAGAATCTGATGGAGTTTCTAACTCGATGCCCTCAAGTCTGAACTCTGTTCTACACCATACACACACAGTTAGTTGACTCATCTCCACCGTATTTAACATAACTTCCTGTGGTTGATATCTAACTGAAGAATCAAAACCATCTTCTATCCTGCCATCAGTGCCAAAATTTATTGAGCATCCAGGCAAAGACGGCAACTCTTGTCCACTTGTGAAACCATATTTGAACGGCTCAATGTCATCATCAAACCTGAGCTCCTCAAATCCCGTAACATTCTCAAGCTTCTGATCAACTATAGGAAATTCATGTTCCTGCCAATAACCAAAGAAGAAACAAAAATTATGTATATTTGGATGTAAATTATAAGTAGTTTCCCATGCATCTATGAAATGAGACCCTGTTCTATGCAATGAGATGTTGACTCAGAAAACTGTTCAAACTTGGTGCTCTGTGGACTTACTATCATAGTTGTGACCTTGTAGGCTGTAATACTAAATACCAATATCTTCAGATTGAAGCAACTATATGGCTTCATGTTTTTACATAGTTGTTTAAACCAACATTTTACCTTTTGCGATGCAGAATCATAAGAAGGGAAGAAGTCAAATGATTGGGCCAGTGGCAATGACGAATCCCTATCCTGGAAAACAATATCCCCGACATTTAGTCCTGGTGTATCTTCCAGATGATCATTCCGGCCAATATCCATCCCCAAATTACTATTTCCGTACTCCTCAATAACATGCACTGAATCATTGAAGGAATTAGCATCCATATTAATGTCAATGTCCCATTGATAATCATTTCTGACCATGTCATTATTTTCAATTGCACCTTGAACAATATGGTTCAACTGTCCGCTCGGAGAATTGTCAGCATTGAATTCTTCTGATTGCACTCCAACAGGAACAGAATTCAAATTTGAGTCTTCTGATTGAATTCCAACAGGAACAGAACTCAACGTTGATCCTTCTATCTGAAGTGCTGCATCAGGTGTCAATTTTGAGCTTTCTGTTTGAACTTCAAATGCATCAGAACTCAAATTGGCTTTGTCGTCATCATTACTGCAGGCTACTTGAGGTTCTAAGTTCAATACATTGGTTGATTGATTATTCAAGACATTTTTACTCTGAGGAACTTCAATTGTTAAGATCTGTTCACTCTGAGTTTCAGCAGTAGACATCTGGGGAACTTCAATTGTAGCATCTAACTGCAGTGGCTGAGAGGGCAATTCTAACTGCAGTGGCTGAGAGGAAAATTCTAACTGCAGTGGCTGAGAGGAAAATTCTAACTGCAGTGGCTGAGAGGGCAATTCCAAATGCAAAGGAGGTTCAGGATGTTTTTTGACGGTGACAGGAGTAGGTAGCTCTATAGCATTCTTTCCGGTGTTCCTCACATGGCTGCCAACATGACCACTGTAACTACGCTTTTCCTCAAAGACCTTGTGACAGAACTGGCATTCAAATTTTCCATCTCTAATTATAACCCCTTCTCCAACAGGTGTCCCAACTCTGTACCTTTTAGTGGTCTTCTGGTGGTATGCAAAAAGATGCTGCAAATACACATTCTTCTCATCAAAACTAAGGTTGCATTTTACGCATTCAAATATGTCCTGAACATTAACATCTGGGAGGTTTTCAATGCCCATCAAGTGCTCATCATTCTGATGTCCATTGGATGAATTGCTTGCTGCAGTTTGGGTTGCTAAGTCAGATGGTGCCTCATCCGGTCTTTCAGCGGATTGTTTATTCTGCCATAGCTCCAGTTAGTATCATATTCAAAGATTCAGAAATATCATAAAAGAGTATCAAGCTTACATTTAAAGAAGACATAACATATGCCTGCTGTATGCTGCAAGTCTTTTGATCACTTTGTGGATCAACATCATCACTTCCAAAGTAGGATGTCAGAAAGGAAGCAGCTTCTCTGCACGACATAAACTGTTGTCCAGTAGGGCTGGGAGAGACGATATGAGTACGAGTAAGAAGATGAGAAAATAAATTTTGAAGACAAACGTAAAAGCTGATAAGAAATTACCACAGGCCAGGAAAGAAAATGAAAACAGACAGAATTGATCAGGAAACTACTTAACCAGTTCAAATCATAAATCCTAATTATGCACTAATAGTTCATGAGTCCTTCCCCTTGGTTCCCAAAATAAATGAACAAAATTTTGTTATCAAATGAAGAACTTCAATTAACTAACAGAGCCATAAAAAGACCATTTAAACTCAACATCGTCATAGCTGCAATACCTACCCATGCAACAGTATTACCTAGAAGTATATGGGAAGATAATAGACATTATTATGACTATAATCCCAGCAGAATGGATAGTCCTTATATCTGCATATTCATTCCAACTAGAGAATATCCACAATTCAGTGTCAGAAACAAGCCCAACCATGATGGTATCGACATTCAGAAAGATTGTATTTCATATTACGATAATCTTAAGACTAATTTACACACACAAAAAACCATGATGGCAACTAGGAACCACGAAGTAAGTTTAAAAACTAGTATAATGAACGATGAAATAGCTTTGAACTGCACAACCTTATGTATCTGCGGCAATACACAGAAACACGATAATCGCGCCTTCTCAGGCCAAGCAACACCTTCCAGCCAACCGGCAACGCATCACCAAACAACCCTGCATCCACATACTTCCTTCTCCTCCTCCTGCTACACCACTGTCCATCCAAATCCGACAAAAACTCCAAAACAGCTTCCTCACTCTCCATCCCCACAGTCCTCCTCTTCAGCTCTCCTTCAAACAATTCATCCCCATTCTTCTCCAACTCCCCAAAATCCACCACCACACCTTTCCCATTAACCTTCTGCAACTCCACCTCACTATCACCACTCTTCCTCTTCCCCTTCCTTTTCTTCGCCCGCTTACGCTTCGATTTCACACACTCCTCCTCCTCCTCCTCTAAACCTATAAACCCTAGCTCCGGCAGCACCGGTACCTCAACCTGAGGCTGAGGAACCGGAGGCGGTGGAGGATTATGGTTTCCGTCAAGCAAATGCTTGAAGTAGTGAACAATCGAGTGTGTCACAGGATCAGACGAAGGGGAAAACTGCTTGTGAGGCTTCACGGAAGGGTGTAGGCCAGGGAACCGAGAATGAGACCGGTGGTGGAGGCGAGAGTAGGTCTGACGCCGGCTACCGGCGGACTCATTGAAAATTGAGCGGTCGAGGGTGGGGGAAACGACGTCGTCAGTGCGGCGAACGTCGAAGGAGGAATTGGAGGTCAAGGAAAGGGCCTGCAACTCCGATTGCGAGAGACAGTTGATGTCTATGTACTTCAGAGCATCGGCGGCGTTGATTGCTCCACCACCACCGCGCGGTGGAGGAGGAGGATTGGTGGCTGCGATTGTTGCCATGGAATTTGGCTTCAGAAGGTTTTTACATTTGGTGGTGATGGAGTGAAGAGAAGAGGAGAGTAAAGCTGAGAAAGTGAAGTGGCAACAGAGTTGTTACAGGTGTCCGTACTGTAAAGAATGGCAGGTCAGGAAACAAAGGAAACGAAATGGAAAGAAAATGAAATTAAATTAATTGAATAATTCTGTAGACTGTACGTACAAGTATGTACGAAGTAGTATACGAGGGTGTTTTAGTCATTTTGTAACGGGTTCTTTTTGTCTCCTTCTGTTAGGTAGGATTTGCTGAGGAAACAAAAATTTACTACCTCTATTCCACATTGTCCTAATAATTTCACTCTTTCAATTTTAAATCTCAATTAATTTTAAACTATAATAATAAAATATTCAACGAAATTATATCATGAAAATTTAGGTTCCATATTTTCATAATATAATTTATTAAGTACTTTATCATTATAGTTTAAAAGTACTCAGAAGTCAAAGTTAAAAGATGATGACCGAAAAAAGTCAAATTATGACACTTCTGGTGGAATTGATGGAGTAGTATTTAGTGTATGTTGATATTTCACTGTATATAAGTGTTTCAAAATTTTAAGGTTAACCTTTTATTGTTATAGTAGTTGCTAGTTGCTACTTTAACACCTTTATCACTCGCCTACTCGGTCACCCCTGTATATATCATGTTGGTTGGATGATATTTATACGAGTTAATTTATCTTGGGGTTGGATTTGGTTTGCTAAGCATGTAATGTTAAAGGAAGAATAATTGATAGTTTCCCATCTCACAATTGAACAGATACAGAGCGTGGAGTCATTGAACGAGTTCTGTCCATTTCTAAATCTAAATATATAAAATATTTAAATGAGACAAGTCGTATCGAGATTTGAGGACATCTAACAATCGATAATTAGTAAATATATTTAATGTGCTATTTTTCTTTCTATGCGCTAACATACAATAGAGCAAATCAGACTCACCTCAAGGATGGATAATAAACGCGGTTGTCCAAAATGTATTGCCTGAGATGATCGACAGATGATTGCAACCTATAAATGGACTGAGTGGGCTTTCATAGAGATTGAATGAACCCAACAAGTTATTCCCAAGTTCTAGAAGTTAACAAGAATGGTATGTGCGTCATGTGGCCATAGGCAATTGTTCGCAGGTGGAGGAGTTAGACGTGGGCATTGTTGGGTTGAAATTTATTTTATTCAACAGGGAAGAAATTAATGTATGAGTGAAACCTCACAACTATAATATAATACGATTAAAAAAATAATTCTCACTTTCACCCATTTTGTTTTCTATTTTTCTCTTCCCCATCTTTTAATGATATGAACTCACCAATCACCATCTCAGTTTCTTTAGGAAAGATCCTAATAGATTTGAATGAAATTGGTTTTCTTGTAGTGTGTGAACTTTGTATATAGTTGAAGTAAATACTACAGTAATTTTTTGAAAACAACCAACAGTCTAGCAACATTGTTTATTCCTTTTACATTGAAGTAAATTAACATCATATATTTAAAAACTAACCCATATAATTTTACAATATTTTAAGATTGTCTAAAAAATTATTTAAAAACAATTGTTTATTCCTTTTACATTGAAGTAAATTAACATCATATATTTAAAAACTAACCCACATAATTTTGCAATATATTAAGATTGTCTAAAAAATTATTTAAAAACAAACTCCTACAAAAATTATATTTCAATATTAGTCCTAAATTATTACAAAAATAAAAAACCTAAAAAAAGTCCACAGAGCTGTTAACAACTTCGTTGTCGGAGCTGTATGTAGACTGAAATAAAACCAATAAGCCAAAATAATTAAAATTGTTCATCTTCGAATTTTATTGTTTCGACTTCTAGCCCATATTGCATCAATTACGTACCGAATGTGAAATGAAGAAAAAAGCAAGGTTATATGGAATTCGTTGACATCTGGACAAGGACGAACGCATGAATGAATTTATGTGAGAGGGGGCATAATTTTAAAATACATTTTCGAATAAACATGATATATAAATTAGAAATCAATTTCAAGAATTCATTTTCTAGAAATAATGCTATATTACCACAACCTTCAATTAAATTCTACTCCCTTCATGTACGATAAAACTTTTGATTTGGTTTCGTTTACATTTATGAGGTAATGTTTGACCTCATATTATTTCTGATCAAAATCATATTAGAAAATAATTACCAAAGTTCTATTATGAATGTATACTGATTATACTTTCATAATATAAATTCGGTAATTATTTTTTTGATAATTTTGGTAATTAATTTTCTGATATGATTTGAAAGTAATATGAGGTGAAACATGACCTAAAAAAAGCAAACCAAACCAAAGGGTAATCTTGACCGTGGATGGAGTATATATGTCTATATTTTTGGTGAACTTTATATTATATTTTTGTTATTGGATTTGTACCTGAAGCTTATTATCACACACAATTAAATATGTATTTCAAAAATTTAATTATTTGAAACAACGGGAGAAAGAAATAATAATGTTATAAGCTGAACAAACACATCTCTTTCTTATATTATTTATTTTTTAATAATATCATTCATTTACGATTTAAATGTCAATATGTTATACTCCAAACCTAACAAAGGTATAAGAGTGATTGCATGCATGATAGTAGACGATAATTCTATTGTCGACAAAGAGTATATATTATTAAATTTATACATTTTTGTAACTAGGGGTATTATAGACATTTCATCTAAAAAGAAAAAATCGAGGGACATCATTTGTTGCTCCTTGGGCCAACAGGGGCTGCCACTACATCTAAACATGTAACAATAACGTAAAACAAGCATGAAAAATCGGACAACTCGTTGTACAAGCAAAACTAGTTGAATAGGGGTAGTTAAAGACGCATGTCGGGGTAATTAAAGGTGTGCGCACCCATATGAGTATTTCTCGGGGAAATTCTTATGTGTGGACTGGGACCATGGGATTTGATACACCTTATGGTTTTAAATATCACCACATCATTAACTATCATATGTGACCCACACTTGATTGCATTAATGTGACATTTATAGTGGGAGTCATAAGGTGCTGCAGCGGTAAGGAATTAGAGCGGTGAAAATAGAGGTGCATGGTTCGATCCATGACGGTTATAGAGTTATAAGGTGGTTTAGGATGCTTGTATAATAACGTAGAAGTAATTGTAATATTTTCCGTTTCAAAAAAAATGTGACATCTATAGTCGCAAGTATAAAATTAAGCCTATATAAAATTGGTTATAGACCATGTTCACTATAGAATTTAACTATTTCTCGCTAAAAACTACTCTAGATTTCAAGTAAAAGTAGTTGCTACTACCTTATTGCCAAAAATAATACTACAAATTACTTGATTCCTAGTCAATTACAAGAAGGAAATCGTGTAAATAAATAATTTGTATGACAAACAAAACTAAGGAGTAGTTGATAAACTAGGTAAATTTATTTGTGTAGAAGTTTACACGTAAGAGCAGACCCAAAACTTGAGATTGATAAGGAAGAGACGAAAACTTTAAAATTCCGGAAGTTCAAAACTTAAAAATAAAAAATATTACCTAAAAAAAATTTCGCTCCGACATTGAACACCCACGCTACCCCGGTCCACCCCTATTAACACTTCCTCTGATCATCTTATCTGAGTTGAATTTTATATTTGTGGTTGATTAAATTTTTTAATCAAGTCCCCGCAGTGAGCAAACTCGATGGGGTGGTCCTGGAAAATTGTATATATATCGACGTATACTTACTAGTAGTAGAAAAGAAGAAAAAATGAAAGGAAATGGATATGTCTACGTGTCGTGACAAATATGTGTCTCACAAACTGGAGATAAATCCTTACTCTGTGGACTCTATTTTTTCTCCCTTCACTTTTAAACGCTGATTTGGCACCATGAACAACAACAATGCTTCTGGAATCAAAACCAGAGATTCAATTTCTATTTCACTCACAATAAAATTCAAAACAAAAATTAAACAACTATTCTGATTCTGATGAGTAGTTCTCCTCTCTCGCCCACTCTCTTCACCAACAAACAATGGCGGGAAATCTCCACCCCTACCACCGCCGCGATCAGCTCCCGGAGGCTGTTATTCATCACACGCGCCACCGCATCGGAGAAGGAGAGCAAAACTACCCAACCGAAGCGGCGGAGTAAGAAGAAGGACGTTGCTGCTGTTCAGGTTGTGGAGCCTGAGGAGAAGTTAGTTTCTAATACTCCTGTTGTGGATGGAGAAAGCGAATCGGTTTCGTCTTCTGCTACTACTTCGGTGATTAAGAAGCTGGACGAAGTGAATCCGGTTGGATTGGGGAGGAAATCGAGGCAGATATTCGATGAGGTGTGGAGGAAGTTTTCAGGATTGGGGCAGATTTCGAGGACTACGCGAACGGATGACGATGAGGCTGGGTTGTTGTTGAGGGAAGGAGGTCCGATGTGCGAGTTTGCGGTTCCTGGTGCTCAGAATACGAAGGTGTTGGTTGTTGGTGCCACGAGTCGCGTTGGGCGTATTGTGGTGAGGAAGCTTATGCTTAGGGGGTACACTGTCAAGGTGCGTGTGTGTGTGTGTTCGAGAATTAATATAAATGAATTGATTCCGTGATGATGAGTAGCTTATTTTGAGCAAGGTGACTGATAGATAGATGATAAGTTAGTTGAGGTTTTCAGGGGTAATGTAGCTTTTGTTTTCACTAATTAGGTGATTATGTGTATCATATGGTGTAAAATGGGATATAAAAACCGATAAGATAGCTTCAATAAGCTTATGAGATAATTCTTTATAAGATCAATTCTGAGACGAGTACCTTATTTGGTGAAGGTACGTTCTGCAGAGATAAAAGTAAATGGATGAGTTTCGTGACGAGTAGCTTATTTCATGATGCTAGTTTCAACTTTCAAACTAGGTGATCGATACACTGGTAGGTAGTCTTCATTTTCGTATGTAGTGCATCACAGAATAGGAGTTTCCGAATGTGACTTGCCAATTTCTCTGAGATGTTGTTAATGGCATGGAATTACAAGGTTCGGAAGATTGAAAGATGCATTTAATGTAGCTATTCTAGAGACAATTCGGTTTTACAAATTAATTTTGTGCTAACATACGCGACAGGCCAGCTATTTTAGTCCAATAGCACCAATACCAACTGATAGATTGATTTAGAGAAATCGTGGTCGTGGTGGTTAACTTTGATTATAGGGTATGGAATGTGATCTTTCTTAGTAAGAATTGTGTTTTTATATCCCCTTGAGGGTGTTGTATAGCAGCTTCTAGAATTAATCAGATTGACTTTAAGTTCAGGCATTAGTAAGGAAAGCCGATAAAGAAGTGGTTGATATGCTTCCGACTTCTGTGGAGATAGTGATAGGAGATGTTGGTGAGCCTTCCACTCTGAAAGATGTGATTGAAGGCTGCAGTAAGATTATTTATTGTGCAACAGCTCGCTCTACAATCACTGGAGATCTTTACAGAGTTGATCACATCGGAGTTTATAACATCACAAAAGCATTTCAGGTTTGTTATGGTCTCTGCATCATGTGATACATTACAGCTAGTGAGCAGAATAATTTTATAACTGTGCTAGTAATCTAGAAACCTTGATTACCTTTTTTTAATTTTCATTTGTTTTTTGCAAATGAGTTTGATATATATGTGTGTTTTTTTTCCTTCCAATATGTAGGACTACAACAACAAACTTGCACAACTACGAGCTGGAAAGAGCAGCAAAAGCAAGCTATTAATTTCAAAGTTCAAGTCAGAAGATTCATTGAATGGATGGGAGGTCCGTGAAGGAACATATTTTCAGGATGTTATTGCTTCTAAGTACGATGGAGGAATAGATGCTAAATTTGAGTTCACAGAGAATGGAGATGCAACTTTCTCAGGTGCAGTTTCTAATTCAAATTAAGCAATACCCCAAATACGAAATACAATATTGATTAAATTGAGCCGTTTGTTGATATTGTACTCGCCATTTTGAGCTTTTTCTTCCAAATAATAGGATATGTTTTCACAAGAGGAGGCTATGTTGAGCTGTCGAAGAAACTTTCACTTCCTCTGGGCTCTACTCTCGACAGGTAAAAGAATTTCATTAATAAACACTTCTTGGTTCTTACTTCGGTTCGTAAAACCACTACCGAGAGTTACAACTTATTGCTCAATCTCATTGTAATCTTTTAGGTATGAAGGTCTTATTTTCTCCGTTGGTGGGAATGGAAGATCTTATGTAGTAATTCTTGAAGCTGGTCCTTCGGCAGACCCATCGCAGAGCAAAATGTACTTTTCCAGGATTAGCACAAAAGTTGGATTTTGCAGGGTGAGTGAAAATTGAGAATTCAAGAAATTAAATTGTATATATGTCCCAGAACCAAATCGAGTTCTTGCTTTGCTTTCTTGTAATTCTCACGTACCTATTGATTATTTCCTCCGCCATACGATCTTTTCACTTGAATGTCCTATTTTGGTTAGGTAAGAGTGCCATTTTCATCTTTTAGACCTGTGAATCCAGAAGATCCTCCGCTTGATCCATTCCTTGTACATACATTGACCATCCGCTTTGAGCCTAGACGACAGGTTTGCATCCTTCCTCTTGCAGCTATAGATAATTATACATAGCTACTTCTGGAATTCATTCTGATATCGCAAATCAAATTTGCTATACAGAGACCTGTAGACGGGCCTGTTGGAGGACAGCAAGACATGAGAAGCTTCCAGTTGATTTTAGAGTATATAAAAGCTTTGCCCGTAAGTCTCCTCTATGATTTACTGATTTATGAACATCTTTAAAAAGCTTGCATACTTAAGACGTCCTAGTTTTGCTTGAGGCCATACTCTAATGCCTTTTGTTAATCCTGGTTCTCAACAATCACTTCTAAAGGAAACAATACTCAAGTCTATTCGTTTAAATGCTTCCTTTCTTATAAACCAGCGAATATTAATCGTTATTCGCTAGTCAATGCGTACCATGTAACTGAACTTTTGCAGCATGGCACTAGAGTTAATTAATTGAATTCTTAGTATCCCCGACTGAATATATCATTGACTGTGTACTTGCAATGGACTCTGTTTGCAGACTGGGCAAGAAACGGATTTTATCTTAGTTTCATGTACAGGATCAGGAGTTGAATCAACTAGACGAGAACAGGTTCTGAAGGCTAAGAAGGTAAGTCTCTCTTTATTTCTTACTTAACTGGGAGTTTTTTGAACTGCTGGCTTATACCATTGTATTAAATTTATAGGCTGGGGAAGATTCACTGAGACGATCAGGCCTTGGCTACACTATTATTCGCCCAGGACCCCTAGTGGTAAAGCTCTCAGATTATAAAGTGTATCATCTCCGTCAGATCTTTCTGATCAGAGTAGTAGTAACTAGGCCAACTTTTAGCACAATCATGACCACAAAATAAGAGTAATATGGACCACCAAGACTGTTAATGAAAGATCTTTTATGCAGGAAGAACCAGGGGGCCAGCGAGCCTTGATTTTTGACCAAGGAAACCGGATTTCTCAGGTGACAATCACCCTCTAATTCTTGCTTGTATCTGCGATGTGGATTTTTTACTTAACATCTATCTTGCTGGGTATATGCAGGGAATAAGCTGCGCAGATGTGGCAGACATATGTGTAAAAGCATTACATGACTCAACCGCAAGAAACAAGAGCTTTGACGTGAGTATTTGTACATTTTCATTATCAAGTTACTGGTTGTTCAAGATTAAGCTGACCTAATCTGCTGCTTCTGGCTCACCAGGTTTGCTACGAGTATGTAGCTGAACCAGGAAAGGAGCTTTACGAACTGGTAAGAACATTTCATCGATCTGATTGCCCATTTGTCCTTTTTAATTGGAAGTTTATACAGACTTCGTATGATCTACTTTCTATAGGTTGCTCATTTACCTGACAAAGCAAACAACTATCTAACACCAGCCCTCTCAGCTCTTGAGAAGAATACCTGATATAGCTGCGCTTCTGTTAATTAGCCACATTTTTCTTTCACAAAGAAAGGTATATTTTGTAAAATAGTCATGAGTGAATATATGATCTCAATTTTCAACAGACTTCACATATTTTTTATTTCTAATTACCAAGTGTAAGAACTTCACAGTATTGTGTATAATGTACATGGACACTGTTCTTACCAAGAGTAACTCTCTTGACGGTTTTATATAGAATCCAAAAAAGACGAGCAAAGGGTGACATATGAATGCAAAAGAATGCGTTTTTACAAGATTTTAACTCGAAACTTATTCTTAACATTGAGTGGGGAATATTCCTCCGACGATGAGTTCCGCTGTGTCAGCTTGAATGTATACATATATATCACAGCTTGAAATGGCACAAAGTTTTGGCCTTAGCTGTTTGAGGAAATATTAATAATTGCCTAATTTCTTGTTTAGCTTTAGCAGCAATAAAATTCGTTTCGGCGAAATTTCTGATTAGTTGGATAATTAACGTTAAATATGTCATGCAAACACTACAGATTACACTATCTTCAACAGTTTTAGCAGCAGCATGGTTTCTTTTACTCTTGATATGCCATGCTTCAAGAATCACATTCTCATTGCCATTCTTTTCCTTGTGATTCCTTTAGCAACTTGTTTATCCTTCAATTTAGCTTCAACCCAACGATCTTGATAGCATTAACTACGAGGGGTCGGCTTATATGGCCGGCAATGCTATCCAGCTCGTGCAAATGACCCGCACCGGCACTGCAGGACGTGCAACATATTCCCAATCCCTGCATCTCTGGGACAAGGCCTCAAGAAACCTCACTGATTTCACAACACACTTCTCATTTTCCATCGATTCACTCAACTCATCTGAGAATGCAGATGGGATGACCTTCTTTCTCGTGCCTAATGGTTAAAAAATTCCAGAGAAGTCTGAAGGTGGAAGTTTAGACCTTATAGGCCCCTTCTTTCCAAATATGACCTCAACAGACAATCCTTTCGTTGCTGTTGAATTCGACATCTCCCAAAATATTGATTGGGATCCGCCCTATACACATGTTGGCGTTGACATCTCTTCGACTGAATATATCATATTCTTTTGTCATTCATCATGTTAAACCCAACCCTCTATATCTCAGAATGTCTGCTAGCTATTTTGTACCTGTATGTAACTCATGTTATTGGTGTTTTCAATATATTCTTATGTAACTACGGTTGTTTTTCCTCAGAGTGTTCATAGTTTGAAGTTTACAAAAGTTGAAATGGTTGTCACTTGGATTGCTTATGAATACTTATATTATATATCAATCATAATCACACCAATGTAGAACTTTGTCCTGATAATGTAGTAGTACATGCATGTGCCCAATAAAACTTGATACAATCTTACAGGTCCTAATAATAGCAATCTGATATCGATATAGGTGTCTAAAGGGAACTAGTAGTTCTTGAGGATGATCTCATTGATCAAATACTCCAAGTTGTTGTGTGAAATGCCGCCAGGTTTAGCAGCTGACTGAGCCTTTTCTTTCCATTCCAATGCTTTTCTCCTCATCTTTTCAGCTCTCTCTCCTTCCATCAATACCCTCACCAGTTCCGCCACTGTCTCCCTAGTCACTTCCCCCTCGATCTCCACTCCGATCTCCCATTCTGCACATATATACCGACAATTCATCTGTTGTTCTGAAAAGAAGGGCCAGCATATCATTGGCACACCTTCTGATATACTCTCAATTGTCGAGTTCCATCCACAGTGGGTCAAAAACACCCCTACTGAAGAATGGGCTAATACCTTTTCCTGTGAGCACCACTCCACCATTAAGCTACGTCCCTTCACTTCTTGTATATATTCCTGTGACAAAATGGCATTTTCTCCAGTTACCAAGTCCGGTCTGATGACCCACAAGAAATACCACTTACTTTGAGCTAGACCCCATGCAAACTCAAGCAGTTGTTCAGGCGAAACCACAGCGATGCTACCGAAGTTCACATAAAGAACCGAACCAGGCTCCCTGTCATTGAGCCATGTAATACATGTCTCGTCTTCTCTCCACAGGCTCGATCCAATAGATTTGAGTTTGGGATCTTGGACTTGGCGTTCGAGCAGATACAGAGGACCTATTGTGAGAACATGTTGATATTTCTGCCTGAAGACATCCAGGACCTGTTGTTCTAATGCATCGAAAGTGTTAAGTATTACAGCTGTCGCCCTGGAAGCATTTTTCGTCTGCAAAATGTTAAAATTAACCATTATGTCCTCTGGATCGGTTGTTCGAATAAAAGTTGGAAGATCTCTCAGCCTAATGTTTTTCATTCCAGGAATCCAGTCCATCACTGTGTCCAAGTATCCATTGGTTATTTGACTCTCATCTGCAAAGATCAAGATATATACTACACTCTATTATCAGATTGCACATTAGGCCTGAGTGAGTGTTTGCAAATGATTCATTAAACACAGATTATAACTTTTCCGAAACAGAATCACCGAAAATCCACTGGTTATAAATAACTGTTGACAACTATATAATCTGCCACTGCTACTATCAGAATCACCTACCTTGGTAATTCTTCCGACTTATTCTGTTCACGCAGTTTTCGAATACCATTTGCCAAACAGTTGGAAGATTTAGCAAGTAGGAACGTAACAAGCGTAAATCTGTGATCGACATAGTTAACAAGAGACCCCTGACTGTTTCATGGTTCTGTATTCTAAATATTTCTTACATACCTTTGAGAGGAAATATTCCTCTGGCGACAAGTTCGGCACACTGGCTATGTCCCATGAATCCACAAGCACTTGTAGTGAAGAAATAAACCTCTGGAATGCCAAACTCCTCAGCAGCATCAAGAGTGAAGCTCATGTGTCCATCAGAAACTATACACATAACATCTGGACAATCAGGCGAATCGTTGAGACTCCTCACAAGCTCCAGAAAAGGAGTCAACGCGTTCTTTTGCAAAGAGTCACACAACTGTGGTATATCTTGTGTTACGTCCTTGTCAGAAGGTGGGAGTCCATCAGGGATTGTTGCGAACCGGAAATCTTCTAGGCCAGCAACTGACTGAGGGCCTCGTGTTCTGACGAGACGGTTGTGATTGTATTCGGTGTTGACGAAGGTGATGAAGAAGGCATGGATGTGTAAGAGTTTGGCTAGTTTTAGTAGAGGTGTTATGTGGCCTTGTGCTGGGTATGGAACCACAACAACATGAGGCTTGTTCATAATCATATTGCTATGTTTCATCTTTCATGCAATTGGAAATTGAGCCTTTAACAACGTGCATAAATAGAAGAAACAGAAACATTCATGTAAACACAAAAAACAGCTAGCCAAGTCATTTTCGTGGCTGATGATTATATACTGACAATCTTTTACAAGATAATATCTGACCCAGTAAAAGCATGGTTTAAAATCATCTGACCCAACATATTATTGGCGTTCACAAAAAGACCAATTACGACAGGTAAGGGACCATGACACTTCGAAATTAATGGGAGTTGGGACATTTCATTTTACATATGAAAAGGTGAAACTTTTTTTCTTTTTCTTTTTATAAACCTTCTTTGTCTTCGTAAAATAGCTTAACAGGGGAATCCAAAAATTGAAGTAAGAGGGAGAACTACATATACATATACATATACATATATATATAATTATATATATATTACTTCTAAAAAGCTTCATGTTTACTATAGACAAATTAATTTTAAAAAAATAATTAAAAATAAAACATTTCGAAAAAAAATTATAAGAGTTATAAGCTTCAACTTTAAGTAATTATGAACGTAAAATTACCATTTATAAAATTTTTCGAAACTCTTATCTATTTTTAATTATTTTCAAAAAATTATTTTGATAATAGTAAACATAAAATTTTAAAGGAAACATAAGAAGTACCTTTTTTTAAAAAAAAATTCTTTTCCATTTTTTGTAGGGGACTCAGCCCCGATGATTCCTCTCTGGGTCCACGCCTGCAAGTATAGTTTTTTTTTTAAATATATTTTCGGGATCACAATATAAAATAAAATTATTTATTCGTTTGTCTCGATTAATTCTTACATTTGCTTTATTAATTTTTTTTCAGTTTGACGTAACTCCGATTACTTTTAAATCATATCAAAAAATTAATTAATAAAATGATATTATGAAAATATAATGTCTATTCATTTCTAATATAATTTTATTAATAATTATTTTATTACAATTTTGAACATATTATTAGGCTTTATTAGGCTATATATGGAGCTAAAAAGGTCGATAAGAACAAACAGTAAATAACTCACATGAGTGTTAGGTCTGTAAACGAGCCGAGCCGAGTCGAATTTTTACAAAGTTCGGCTCGTTTAGCGTTTTTGCATATGGGCTCGAACTCGAGTTCGAGTTCGGCCGAACTTCAACTCTTAGACTCAAGTTCGAGTTCGACGAATACTTTTCCGATTCGAGCTCGGCTCGCGAGCATTAAATTTTTTAAAATTTACCGATTGAAACTCAAAATGCTCGAATTGAACTCGACTCGTGAGCTCGAATATTATCAAGTTCGAATTGAGCTCGACTCGTGAGCTCGTTAAAAATCCAGCAACCAAAAAAGGACGAGGAGGAAGTCTACTTTTAAAATAAACCTTAACCTAAGTGATTAAGCTTAGCAGATTAACCACACCTTACAAATTACAACTCTCCAAAGATGGAGATCCAGGTCGAGGAGTTTTTGGCAACTTACATATGATAAATAATTGTAAAAGTCATCTAACACAATTTCAATCAAATCGAAAAAGAAACCGTCAGCAAGAAGCAGATAAGATCAGGCCCCAATCTAGATTTCCAAGCAGAAGATAGCAGATCCGGACGGAATATATTTTATTTGGATAGCAGATTCAGATTCCAAGCTTTTTTTTTCCTTTCTTTTTGCTCAATTTGGGTATTGAATTCATACTGTATATGATAAGGATAGGAGATTCAAAAGATGAATAAGTATCAATGTAAACATATCAGATCGGTAGATCGGTGGTAACCTGGCCGGAGAGGTTGTGACTGGTTGTCGAGAGGCGGAGTGGTAGGGAAGGGACGGGAGGCGGTGTCTTGAGGAGTAAGTGAAAAGAAGGAAGAAGAAGTATAGAGTAGCTGCTAAAATGAATAAAGGGTTTAGTGTTATATATATATTTATTTATAAGTTATCGAGAAGTTCGACGAGCTCACGAGCCGAGTTTACACAAATTCGAACTCGACTCGTTTAGTATATCAAACTATAAATTATGATCGAATTCGAGTTCGAGCTCGAATTTTCGAACTTCGAGTCGAGCTTTTTTCGAGTCGAGCTCGAACTGCTCGGAAAAAGCTCGATTCGATTACAGGCTTAGGTGCATGCGTATCCACCGTTGATAAAAATATACGTGGTTTAAGTTATCATGATAGCAGGTTTCAAATTTGGTCCCCAGTCCCCATCCCAGTTTGCGAGAGATTGTGATTTGTGACACGGTTTGATCAAAAAAGATAAGAATTAAGAAGAGATTAATAAAACAAAATATAACTGGGAAACGATATATTATTATAATCATTAATTAAAAATATAATCAATTTGACGGACTGACCCAGAAGATCAGTTACGTATTGCTTCATCAAAACATATATACAATACAAATAACATTGAGGTAGTATATATAATTTCACAAAATACATTCAATTATTCAAATTATATGACAAAATTGTACTTATTTAATTTTTTTAATCATGGATGAATACTCAACTATCATCAGTTATAATTTTCATATTACAAAAGATATTTTCACTTGTTTCATTAGTTATTTATGGTATTTACTTATCATTTCTATACCACAAAATGTATTCTAACACAATATTCAATATTTACGCGGAAAAAAAAAATTGTTTGTAAAATATCAAATAAAAATTTCTTATCTCCTAAATTCAATAGAATCTTTTGTGAAATTGGGTCATTTTCACCATGGCCCGTCCTACTTGTCCTTTAGGTTTAGTGTGTAATTTGTGTGTCTTTGATTGTTGCCCAGTTTGTGGTTGCTTCAAGTATGTAGTTGAACTTGATAAACAGTAACATTACTGCGCTATATAAATTAAATAAATGTGTTTTTGTGGTAAATTTTCTCTATTTAACTATGTACGCGAAATCTTCTTGTCCTCATCCACCCAAATATAATAAAACATATATTGTGAAAGACAGTATACCTTCCTCATCCGGCCATGATGTACATATATGTTATAGAACTTATTTTTAATGAAGAACATAATATATTATATATAGAAATTTTTTCACAATACTTTTTGTAAATCTAAATTACAAGTTTGCCTGGCTCTTTAAAGTTGGGGTATGTCATTTTACTTTAATGAATCATAAGTTGGATGGGTGGACTTTGTGTGAATATTATAGAAGGTATGCTTGTAGTATTCTTCTAAAATATTACTCCAACTTTCCAATTTATTGTTGAATTTTCGGAATTATTGATGAGTTAATTTGTAACTCATGGCTCTTCACTTCCAAAGAGGTTAAATTGTGGTTTTAGTGCTTGGGTTAATGAGTGACTTCTAAGCTAACTTTTCTTAACTATTAACTATAAAAGGTCGTCTCCCCATCACTTTTTATGAGATATACAACACAATCTATTCTCCTCTTCTCCCTATCATATTGCATAATCATTCTTAGAATAAGAGGTTTGCATATATATCTTCATACATTTAGAGTCGAGAGAGTTTTAATTAACACCTGAAAGGTTTGAATGAACTAGTTTCTGTTGTTTCCAAAACTAGTGTGATTGGACGTTGTACTTTGGGAGCACATTGCTCATGTAGGCCTGAAGTACTAGAGAGGCGAGCAAATTGTGCTTAAGGGCAAGCGGTTAAACGACTGCCTCGTCCAGGATCAAATCTAAAATTTCTAAGCTTGTTGAATCCTTACATCACCGAAATTAATGTAAGTACTATACTTTCGATTTCTCACACGTGTTAATTTTGTGTCTTACAATTTGTAATACATACTAATCATATTTTTATCTTTTTGATGGCATGTTATGCAGAGGAAAAATGAACCGAGAACCACCGGTTTACGAAGGAAAACCGAATTGGGTCCAACAATTTTAAGCACAATTTGTTGATCTTCTATCCGGTTAAGGATTGTTGAGAATATCCCCTTGTATGCTCATGGTGTGTGACTCTATGTCTTGCAATAGAGGAAAGAGTGTGTTTCCATTCTGCAAATTTTCTTGTATTGCAATCGTTTGTCTCGCATAATGAAATTATTGTCACAAAGTTTTTGATGTTAATGTTTATTACCCCCTAAATGTAAATATGTAGCCCGATAAATTTAACAAATTCAATAGTGGACCCGTCAATCGAGGTTGGGTACGCAGAATAATACAGATCTACTTTTATTTTAAAAAATGATTTTGTTAAAAAAGAAAAAAAAAATTGATCGACTTGTGCGCGTTGACTAGACTAGACTAAATGTAGTTTAATTTAAAAAACATAGATAGATAGAGTGCCGCCTTTTGCCACTGGTTAGGTCGACGTCGTTTCGTTAGCAAAAGGGAAAGAAAGAAAACGCAGGGCTTCTTCGGGTGATGGGAATTTGGTGAAAATTCCAGCCTGCCGTAACGGTTTCTGTTGGCCGGAAGATATTTTCTGTTGTTGCTGGCGGTTCCATTTACCACTCACTCAGTATATATATTACCACCGATGAGAAAAATCATGGAAATTACACCAAATTCACTCTTCAGAAATCAACCTGCTGCAAACGTGTATCAATGGAGGATAATAACATAGCAGGAGAGATAGTGGAAGAGACTGTTATGATTGGAGGAATCCCCATTGTTTGCAGAGGTCAATCTCTATCTCTCTCGTTCTTATGATTTGGCTGTGTGTGTTGCTGAAATCTCTCTCGTTCTCATGATTTGGCTGTGTGTTGCTGAAATGCGTTTGTTCGTAACTATGAAATTGGAGTGCGGTTTGTTTTTGCCTTTTACTTTGTGTCTAATCGCCAACTGTTTGTGAAATGGTGTTAGTGCCTGTACCGGTAATCAATGAACAAGTAACGGCGGAAGCTGAGGGTAGTAGTAGTAGTGGAGGAGATTTTTCGGAAAATAATGAACAAGTAGTGGAAGCTGAGAGTAGCACGGGAGGAGATGCATCGGAAACGAGTGAACAAAAACTGGTAGAAGATGAGTGTACTACTAGGGGTGGCGATTTACAGGTGAGGAATGATGAGCAAGTGCCGTTGGAAGCTGAGAGTAGCACTGGAGGAGATGCATTGGAAACAACAAGTGAACAAAAACTGGTAGAAGATGAGTGTACTACTAGCGGTGGCGATTTACAGGTGAGGAATGATGAGCAAGTGCCGTTGGAAGCTGAGAGTAGCACTGGAGGAGATGCACCAGAAATAAATGAACAGGTACAGGTGGGAGCTGACACTAGTATTGAAGGAGATATGCATGAAATAAATGAACAAGTACTGGTGGTAGCTAAGACTAGTAGTGGAGGAGGAGATGTACAAACTACTACTGGTTCAGGATTTCAGGAAAGTTTGGACTCAAGTATTACGTCTCGCCTCGTCCAAGCCTGCATGGTCAGTAAATGTTGTTCAAAACTGGTCATGGATCTTCTTATATGATCGGTCACATGTTTTCTATAATGTCAATTTCAAATGTGACATTCACTTACTATATATAAATGGATTAGTATTTTTTCTTTCTTTTTGTCTTAATTTTTAAACAATGGCCTAAAAACTCAGTATCATATCACTATGGTAGCAGCTTTTGATCTTTCTTACTAGTTCCTCTCCTGACATGGTAGTTATGTCTATCTTTGTAACAAGTTTTCACTCAATTCTATACAAGTTGAAGTTGAGTCTTCTGTCTTCTTTTTGAGAATGAGTATTTGTTTGCTAACTGGATTTAAAAGTTGTTACTTCTCACACACCCCCTAACATACATTTAACTTTCGCACACATGCACTCTTGAATGTTATATGCTGGTGGTTCCATCCTGCATATCTGCTCCATCTTCAGTGGCAGGCAGTGCATAGTCCTTTTATTTCCATGTCTGTTTTTTTTTTTTTTTTTTTTTTTTTTTTTTTTGCATTTATGCCTTTCTATTTTTGAATTTGATTTGATTTTAAAATCCATTAGTTTCTCCAATCAGAGGGTTTAGAACATACTTTTCAGTCAACTTGAGTCGCATACTATATATCATCCCATGAGTTAACAACAGAAGAGACCAACTTTAAGTAAATTATTCTTTTGTCCAGAAGAAGAAAGAATACCTATCTCTGAGTATAGAATCAATGCAAATGTGCAATGTATACTATATATTATTGTATTTCTCTTTCATTTTTCTTGCGCTGTCTTTTAATTTTATAATCCATATTGATTAGGAAATTGACCAAAAGTTGGACCCGAATTTAGCCTCGACTAACTATTCAGTTGATGAAGCGATTAAAAATGATGGTGCTCCGGTTCCACTGAGCTCTGATAGAACACTTTGTATTCAACGTGTTATCGATGTGATGGATCATCTTCTAGCTTGTGAGGTGAAACTGCCCTGCCATTTGCAAGTTATCCATATATCCACCAATTACTAGTGATGACTCCCTCTAACATGATTGGTTTCTGTTGTTACAGGCGACATGGCATCATGAAATGAAGGCATTAGAACAGACGGTCTATTCTTGCTACTACATACGTAGGCCTGAGAGACTGTCATCTTATCCCCTGCTACATTCTTTCTGTATGGTTACCGTGTTGACTTGCATTGCTGTTACTTCAGCTGTTACATCTTTTCAGAAGGTATCGTACTTCTGCGAATCATAACACCTCACAAAACATTTAAGGTTGTTTCACTTCTTGCTGATGTACAAACATATGATGACACAGTCGAACAGTCCTTATCTCTCTTCCTTTAATCATTGCGATAATTGTTGTATGCCTTTTTGTACATCTCATAGCTGTTACCGCTGTTATGTTACATGTATTACTTAGATGCATTTTGTTTTTACTTATTTTGCTCAATTTCCAAATTTTCTCCACAAGAAAGGAATTTTGCCTGCCTTAAAAGTCTAAAGTCTACCCCTATTAATCTTGTACTGAGGATGTAAAAAAATTATGATTAAGGTACACTTTTTTGCTGACATCACTCAACAATATATATGCTTCCGAGCCTCAGTCTGAACTACAATGTGTATATGTATACATAGTATATTTTCTTTGAGTGTGTTAAGTGTTAGAAGTAAATTCAATGTTTCATGCAATGTGGTTGACAAGTTTGACATGCAGCATTAGCCATATCAGAACATAGTCATTAGAACGTGAAATCATATATAGATGCTACATTTTGTTTTGAAAAAAGAAAAATACCCTATTCTGTTTCTACATGATGGAGGCATCTGTAGGCTCGAAAAGGTATTATTTCTACATTAGCATGCTATGACGTGGTGTAAATCAGAATGATAGTTTTCTTCCTGGTATGATGTGATCACTGTTTTTAATTCATTTATTCTACTGAATACAATATAAAGTACAATTTCAGTAACAAAAGGTACATTATCAGTTGTTATATTTTGTATTGTTAAAACAAAAGCTCCGTAAATCTGTTTCTACTATATGGAGGCATTTGCAGGTTAGGAAGGAATTAATTTTCTTCCTGGCATTGGGTGTTTCTCATATCACTGTATTTATTTATTTTTCTTTCTTCTCAATTGGCAGGGAGATGATGCTGCGTACTATAATTCGTCAACTAGTTATGGAGAGGAATACTTATCAATGTTAGATACAGCTGAGAATAAAATAGTTCGCCAACTAAAGGCTTGTCGAGCACCACCATCCCAAAAGAGAAATTTCACGGGTACTCCCACTGAGTACTCATATGTAATAATGCTGAGTGAGAACTCTGGGTGCATTTATTGTACAAGAAATGAAGTTACAAACTCGTAGACAAGTGCACACGCTACTTCATCAATAGTGGCCTATTTCACACATACAATTTCAATTTTGAAAAGTCTTGCTACCTGGAGTTGTCTACCAATATTGTAAACAGTAAATTTAAATATGAGAAGGTTGTCTCAGAGATGGTGTAAACAGTAAACCCCATCTCTGCATCTATGTGTCCTCCCTTTCTGCGACTCCTTCAGAAATCATAAATACACGATGTTTTTGTTCACTGAGTGATGGAAAACAAACGCTAAGATTGGAAGGTAGAACCGTCGAAGTGAGGTGAATAGTAAGGAAAAGTTGGGACTCTAATTTTGGGGCAGGTTGCTAATGTTGCTTAGATTTCCCTTTTTACTTGCTGCCCCAAGTTTGATATTTTGCTATTGTTTGTATATTCCCAGATATGATGTAGTCGTTTATCATTTTATTGTGTATGCAATCATACACAAGTTGAGTTTTACTCTATTTTGATGTAATTCGTTGCTGGTACTTTCTGACGCAGTTTGCATCAATACCTTCTTTTTTATGGCATCTTTATGAACATATATCTTTTCCAGGGTTCACATCGTATGTTACTATCTCAAATTACTACTACTGTAAGAATCTGCTTCTTTTCGCTGTATACTGATCTGCCAGTTTTTATGCAGGTGTAGAAACACTACAGACTGATCCGGATCTGGAAGAAGGGTTCTGCAAAGCTGTATTATGCCGTTTACGGTTTCGTAAGGTCTTATCCACTTAAATATTGTGTCTTATAGTTGCAGTTGAGTTGCATATGTAAACTTCTTGACCTAAATATCTGCAAAATTAATCTGGAATAAATTTCCAGAGACCTCCTACGTTATGGCTTTAATGATGAAAATCTTCAGTGTCTAACTAATAAGTAAAATGAATCCTCGATGAACAAAGTCTAAGCCAAACAATGAGATGCACAGACTAGCGTCTCACTCCCCACTAATTTCTGAAACTAGTTACGTGAAGAATAACTTTATCTATTTTCCTATAATTTTCATGTTTTACCTCTATTATAGGTGAAATTCTTATAGAACACCGGTCTTTCTGAACTTTAGGAGACAGCGTTGGTCAATATGAATTATGGGTAACTCAAAAACAGGAAACAAGGGAAAAGTAGGAGATCTAAGTGACTAATCCCTATTTGTCACAGTTTAATCAACATATTCTGTATCTAGGATCGAGACACGATATCACTATGGCACTTTTCCATTTCATTTATGTGAAGAGATGATGGGATACACAATTATATTGGTGACCTGTGATTTGATTTGTTTAATCTTTGATTCCTCTACCCAACATTTGCAAGTCAATGGAATTTTTCGTCCACGTTTTATGTCCTTGAAGTTTTCTTCCTTTAACAATGCTATGAAAATTTTCCCATGTAATAATGGTTTGTCATCAAGTAACATTGCAGCAATGTTTTGTGTCATCAGTACTTCTATCGTTTGATGATATGTATGAAGGAGCCTCGAGGAACTTGCTTGAATCTGGCTAAGGAACATATTACTTCCTGCCTGGCCGAGCTAAATTCCATACAAGATTATTTGAATCCAATAGCTCTTGTATAGAGGACAGAGCGGAACATAGAACAACTGCCTCTGGTCGCCAACCAGTTGGTTTTGGTTCTCCAGTAAACTCTACCCGTGAACTTAAACTACTGAGCTGGAAAAAGGTGTGTATATAAACACTGTTGATGGAGATTTTTCATCTGGGGATTTCTTAATTATTTTGTATCAGACAGTTGATTATTTCAGGAAGCTTCTTCAGGACCTAGAGATTATATGTTCCACTCCCCAGTGTACCGATCTGCAAGGTGTTATGCGCTTTATGCTTGATTATCATAAGCGTCAACCTGATCATGTTGCTCTAGTTCACATTCAGGTTTGTAACCTGTTTCCCCCTGATGCTTTGGCTACTTATTACAAGTCTAAGCCCTTTTTTATTATTCCACTGATATGTTATGAACTAATTTCCTCTACGAGAGTGGTTGCAAAGCTAATTAAGATGATATGCTCTGAAAATTTCCAGCACGATCAGTTCTGTTTTAGTCAGTAGACATTTGATTAATGTCTCCTTCTGACAAACTAATGGACAGCTTTATCTGGTTCAAAATGAGAGGCTATATGGACGTCAACGCATGTTCGCTCTTATTTGCAAGGCTGCTTTACTACCTGAAAGTGCAATTCATGATGATATCTTGAACCACGAAGATGTTCAATCATTGGGAAAGGTTTGATATCTGATGTCTTTCTGACACTGAAAGATTTTTTTATATATATAACACATGAAGCACCACTCTAAAACATGCAAACCACGGCGACCGACCATAAATTATCATTGGTTAACACCTTCTCAAAACCACTACCCATATGCAACTTCTCCAAGTAAGTTTCTAATGGAGCATCAAGTTTGTAATCATATTCTCTGTGTCACCTTGGGATTGGATTATAAATGCACATCATATCTGTTTACAGTATACTTTTATCCACGTTTTTTTTTTGGGGTGGGCATACAATCTAACAAATTCATGTTTGCTGAATGCAGTTATTAAGCGTTACAATTAAGGGTCTCTGTATAAGAATTTCAGATCAAAGGGAAATTCTTGCCGAATCTATAGTTTGCTGGCAGAACGCTTGGGAAAAGGTTTGACAAAGATGGTGCTCGCCTCCAATTTTTTTTGTTTATTAACTCCTTGGACTCGCATGATTATGCTCGTTGACTTGCCTATGTTACCTTGTTGTGTTGTTTATTTCCTTGATCAAAATCACCTGCTGCCTTTGTCAGTGACACTTTATCTGCTGATTATTAAGTGACTATGTAGGCCTAATAAACTATTGGATTACTGTATTATTTGTAAAGAATATTGTATTCCATCACTATATTCAATAATACATGGTATAACATGGTAGTGTTTTTACTATGTAAGAATTATTTCTTGATAATAATTGAGACCTGATTCCGAGTGACTTTGTACTCTGCATTGATGTTTGTATAACAAGTTTGTTTACTGGTACCTAGCATCACAAAACTTTTTACTAGGTGGCAATTAGTCCTGTTGGAATTCGTCAGATGATTATTTAAAACCAGCACTGTCACGTGGGATTCTTTTGAGGTCACACCGTTAAGCTACAATTCGGTTAAGATGGAGGACATCTTCTACTGAGCGAATATTTATCAAGGAGGACAGAGTTCATCAGTTGTAATTGAATAAGTGGGGAATTCTGATTATTTAAGGAGAAAAATATGGGAGTTCTTAACCTTAAGAGAGTGGAATAATGTGTTCCCAAGTTTAAAGCGAAAAGGAAAGCATGATGTAGGTATACTTAAGTTCTTACATGCACGAAAGGGGATAAGTGGATCTCTAAGAGGAAATATTTTACAATGATGCCCGGGGATAACTCTTATGAAGGTGTGCAATAATGACCTTTAAGAACATCACTTTGGAGTTTGGACAAAGAAGTCAAGTATCTGTTACTCAAATTTCACAATAGAGGTCTAACTAATGCCATTTATCATATTGAACGAAAAATGGTAACCGAGTAAAGGAGACATGAAGTATGTTCCATGTATTCCTTTATATTATATTTAGAAATCGAGTGAGCTGATAAATTTCAACTTTTTACTTCTTTGAAGGATTTATACACTGCTACTGGGATAATGAGGAAAAAAAGGAATTTAAAAAGAGAGAAAAGAAAACTAAGACATAGTGGTTGACTGGATCTTATACTTCAATTTTATTTGTTCTAAAGTCTCTTTACTTTCTCATTAGTGTTGTTCCAAAGGTTATTGCTACTAGATATGCTGAACATTGACTTTATTATTCGTCAATTCTGCTGAAGTGACTGTGATGGAACAATGATATTTGTTGCAATGGATCGGTTTGAATACTAGGACATGTAACTAGAGAGGTGTCTTATGTACCTCTGCATCATATATATTGATGAGGTAAAATACATGCAGCTAAGATGTCATGGTTGGTGTTGTTTTTGCATGTAAGCAATCTGCATGTGAAAACCTGAATACATGCTGATCCTGGATTTGCAAACATAAATTTGAAATACAAATCAAGTCCATTCTTTGGTTAATTGGTGTTCCATTTCTCTGTATCTTGTTTGGCAGATTGACCTCTTTGTTAGGAATAAGTTTGGGGATATCTCAACAACTCCAACTGATGAGGTAAATGTTTAAATTTTCATAATGTCGTTTTTCCATTCTTATGATTCGTTGTTTACAAGACTTGAGGAATAGGATTTGGGATGCATCCACAACTTGATGTTCTTCTCTCTCTCTCTCTCTCTCTCTCTCTCTCTCTCTCTCTCTTTTTTATTTATTTTATTTTATTTTATTTTATTTTATTTGAGTAATAACTATATTTCAATTGGTATGTTCGTACAATTACACCTTTAAATTTGTTAAATTTCATAGATTAGATGTAAAATAGGAGCTGATTGTCTGTCAGCTCAAATTACTCTGTGATCTGTTATGAATGACTATGGGCCCATTGACGGATGCTGGACCTTTTTAACATGACATTTTGAGGAGTAGGTTTGGGATGAAGAACCCAGAAAAGAACAATTTTAGGGAAGACTGTGTTTTAACGGTCGAGCACACTGATGTAGAGTACAACCAAAACTTTAATTAATTTTTCCTGTATGCATGATTAATGAGACAGTAAGAACAAGGATAATATTCTAGGTGGGAATCATTTTATTAGGCATCAGACTGAGAGTTGAGTTACGTAACATAATCAGATAAACCTTCAAAATATTAAATTGAAATGCATCTTGTGCTTTATTACCCATAGCTTACGTTTGTAACATTTACCGAGTTTCTCTAGATGTCTTTTAGTTATAATAGCAATAGATTGTGTGTGATCGGCTGATCGCCATAAGAACAAAATAGACTATCAATTTCTAGTTTCTGGGATAATCACCTGCTATAGTTTTCTTTGATGATTATTAGTTACTGCAGTTAGGCTGTGTACTTGTGTCACTGTTTTCTTGAGTTTGAGATGATTTTAACAAGCGCTGGCCATCATGATTATCCTATTCTGCAGTGACCTTCTGCTATCTTCCAAGTAAGATTGGATGGAGGGAGGAACTCTCCCTAGTGTTCTTCATGCCTTAATTATGACACAAAGAGCATTACAAGTTTCACTAGCATTGTATGTAGGATTTCTGCCTCATCTAAAAGCCTAGTTTTGTGGAGAGGCTGGGATTGGCTTTCTCCTTTATTTCAAATCTCTAACACTCGACTTGTCGGCTTCTATTATCCACTTTTATGAGGCTCAACAAGTGCACATTTTAATTTGGTGGGTACGGTTTGAATCTAGGGCCTGACATATTGGCCACAAGGCTATATCAATATACTATATTTTGCCCTGTTTTAAGGCTTTTATATTGCCAAGGCGCTCATAATATATTTATTTTGTCTATATTTATTTCTATCTCTGACATTAACCCTGAAATTTTAACCTGCAGAATAAGGATAGCTTGAAGATCTGCAAGCATATCCTAGTGTGGGTACTTGAGCAAAAACATTGGTTGGCCCGCCAATTCCTTTTGCGAGGCTTTGACGTGGAGTTATATTCTACTAGCGAATATTTCATGATTTATTGGTGCATGTGCTTCATACTGTACAAACTTAGTACGGCGAAAAGGGAACGAATTCAGCTGAAAAATTCCAGTGAAGATCTCTGTGGTACGTCATGCTTGTTAAATTAGAGCTGTTATACAAGGGACATACAACTATTACATGTGCTAGTTCTTGGTGATTTATGTTATAATTCGTAAAGCCGATTCAAGCAAAAATATGATTGGGTATTATGGCTATCAAACTTGGCTAGCATAGAAAGGACATTTGTTAGTTCCAATATAAACTAGTTTCTGACCTTTTTTTGCGTTTACAATAGGTTTAAAACTTAAGTGTCTGTAAACTGTGTGACTTGTAGAATCATGTGAACTTACAGTATTGATGGCTGAAGGACCACTAGTTTAATATGCAAAACAATTTAGGCTTAATCAGAGGCTCAAAATTGTGTCACACGATTCAGTGACGTTTTCACCCTTGAGTGTTCTTCACCTGTGCTACTTGCTCAGAAACTTGCCTAGTTTTCTGTCCTATATTCTCCACCTGTGCTACTTGCAGTCCCCCCCCCTCCCCTCTTTTTGTGTTTGTGTTTGTGTGTGTGTCTGTGTCCAGCACAATATAACTTGATATAGTACACTTTCTTCAGACATTATCATCAAATTCCGTTTTCTTTAGTACAATTCAATGGAATAAGTGACTTTTCCTCAAAAGAGCTACTCCTGAAATCTGACCATCAATAGTCATGTTTTCCTAAAGGATTTAGAAGTGGTTTTTCCTAATTAGAACAGTCACCTAAAGTAGTTCACTGGCCTCCATTGAACCAGGTTCCGAGATGATTTTACATTCTATCATCTTTCTTTTTCTCCTTTACCTTTTCCTTCTATATTATGGGGGTACCTTATGTTATGAGTCCTATATCTTCTGTCCTTGGTATGTTATCTCATTTTACTTAATTTTGGACCATATTCGGGGAATATACTTTCATTAGCCTTCTCTTATGGTGCAGGGCAAGTTAAATTTCTATTTTGCATATTCACTTTAGAGTATCAAAATAATATCCTGCACAGCAGGACATTTAGCATATTAATTAGTTTGATATGTTCTGAATCTCTCATATGAATTTAGGAGACATTTTGTGTAGGATTCTCAATATACGAATTATGTTATATAGTCATTTCTGAATGTTTGGTGTTTCTTGTGAGACTTACACATTTCCTGTAAACAGGGAATGAAAGGCTTGAACTCTCCCTGGTTGGTTGCTACAACTATCTTGCCCAGGCTTTTATGATGGTAATTTTATCTATTCGTTTTTTAAAGTTTGGTGCTTACCATATACAACTTGTAACGCCCTTTTAATGGAAACCAAGCGCCACAGTAACCTTAATGTTGGAAAGAATAAAATGTATGCCAGCTATTGTTTCTTGGAGATAATAAAAACTTACCTCTAATAACTTCAACTGTATTATTGCAGATGTTTTTTGTTTTTAGGAATGAAGGCAAAGTCCCTTTATTCGACGATGAGGAACAGGTACCTTTCTTTGACTATGCTTCTCTTGCTTATGTGTGCGATGGTGTAATTTGCAAACTAGCTTACTTGTCTAGAAATCTCCTCTTCTCTTAGTACTGTTGTGACCTCTGTCAGGTTCCTCTAAGAAAAGTAGATTTGAAAACGTATGGGGGTTTATAGGAGTATCTGTAGAGTTATTGATTTCATACTGAGTGGGAATTTAGGGACAGTGCTGCTTTTCATGCTGTATTAATACTTGGACCGGAACAAAGAAAAGAGGGAAGTGATTTTAGTAGTAGCAGGTACTATTGGAAAACATGATTGATGCCATTTCACCATGATTTACATTTGTTTACAGAGATTTATCCAGCTCTTTGAGCCATTAACAAAAGATGGGTATTCGCTTGCGTATGCTAGTCTCTTGGAATCCCAACAGAGGGTTGATGATCTTTCAGTGAGTATATCTACCAGATGCATTCAATCTGTAATCTTTTACTTTCAGAAAACATGACCTGCATCTCATTCAACAGAAAGCAAACGAGGCCTTCTTGAAAGCTAGAGATTTAGCCACCGAGCAGCTGAATCTGAATATTTTCTCTAAGGATTACAGATTGGAAGAGGTTAAGCAAATAGAGTATGTAGCAAAACGCAATCATGTGGCCTTAAAGATTTTTGGCGACCTTCTTCAGGAGCCTGGGCTTGAAATTTCTTTTGATTTTTCCTACCACCGGTACTTCCCTGTTGTTGAATTCAAGAGGTCCAGCTCAACAGCTACTCAGAATATGTGATTTTAGTAACAATTACCAGAAACACCCACTGTTCAAGTATGCTCAGAAAGGAAAGATTTCATACTTTCATTCGACAAATATTATAGTGTACTGCGGCCAAATATGGCAAAAGATGAAGGGTATGTTCTGTACTTTGTAGAAAGGAGTAGCATTTTTTGTCCCGACATTACCAAACTGCAATTTTTTTTGGTCATAAATTCATAAAATCCACCTTTTTTACAACCATAAGTGGAGTAGGAGGTTGTTGCATAAAAAATGAATATATGATGAAAGTGAGGTTAATTTTGTTAAAGCATGAATAAATAAGTGTGGTAAAGTTAGTAAAGTGTGGTTTAAAAAAATATCAAATAGTTCAACTCCGACACGTAGTATTATACTAAAATGGTTCAAATGTAATGAAGGAGGAGGTGCACCTGGTGTTTCTAAATCACCAGAATCATGTCCTCACTATTACAGTCACCTCACTTAATCACTGACAACCTCTACAAAGAGTTGCAACTTTGCAACGGACAGGGGGCGTAGAAAGCATCAAGAAGACCGTGTTTGTTTATTTGTTATGTGTAACCTTGACTTCAAGCTGCTTGTTGCAGTTGAAGTTAGACTTCTATCAGGCCTTCATTTGTCTAGTTTGTTCTGTTCTCATCAGAGTAAATATAGCGATCATTCTTGCTGTCTCGCCTTCCCGGCTCCGGCCTCTCTTCCTCTCCATCACCACTGCCACCCTAAAGCCTGAACCGCCGCATTCTCCACCTGCCATTGTTCCCAGCAGACTCTTCCCCTCCTACACCACCTCCACCCATCCCTTTCTCCAATCCAAACCCAACACCAAACACCAACTCTAACAACAACACAATAATACCCCTCTTCCCACCGCCGCTAAGCCACCAGTAGATCTCCGAACATGCCTCCTCAACCTCGCCTTCCTGGCTCCGGCCTCTCTTCCTCTCCAACACTACTGCCACCCTAAACGACCGCCTTCTCCACCATTCTTGCTCTCCATCCTCAGATGATGTTGAATGTTGATTGTGTCAGCAGCCACTTGACTTGAGAGTGAAACCCTTGAAAACCTAGGGTTCTTGCATCCCATGCCAAGATTTTGGTGTTCTCCTTCAACGAGTTTTTCAGGTAAAAATCGTTAGCATCTTTCAATTCAATTCTAATTTCCATTTATAGCATAGCATTGTTAATTAATTGCTGATTGATTCTGCATTTATTCATTCAAAGTGGTAATTAATTGCAGCTTTCTTTCAATTCTTAGATGGTAAGGCGAAGATCGTAGTACACTACGACTTGGAATGGGGGTTCTAGCTTGAGCTTAAGTTGTTGCTTCGATTGATTGCACGAATAGTTGCTGCTACAAGTTGTGTTTTTCACAGATATGTTGCAAGTAGCATTGTTGGTTCTTCTTCAATCGGCAACTGCTATGCCCCTTCTTTATTGTCAAAACAGCTGCTGCTTTACTCTACCTCTAATAAACAAAGGTTGAAAAAACCAACTCCTTTAAACACCAACATTGTTGTTGCTCCTCATTTCTTTATTCATAAATACAACTTTTCTCCCGAATCAGCTTCCAAAGTTGCCTCTGTTTCAGCTCGTATTAGGAAACCCTCTAAATTCCCATCTGGTTCTTTCTTGCCTCAAAGAATTTGGCTTCTCCGACACCCAATTGGAGAGAATCGTTAGCCGTTTTCCTAAGGTGCTAGCTTCGTGTCCTCAGAGGATCATTGAGCCAAAATTCAGGGCTCTCCAGGAATTTGGATTTTCTGCAAGTGAAGTGGTTGAGGTAGTTTCTCATAATCACAGTATTCTGCATTATCAAGCAAATCGGATCATTCACTCACTGTCTGTGTTAAAGCGGTTGTTGGGATCAAATGACCATGTTATTAAACTTGTAAAGAAATATGGGAGTACTGGGAACGTATTTTACTTAGATCTAGAGAAGAATATGTTGCCAAATATGGAGTTCCTCAAGAGTTGTGGTGTACTGAATGAGCAGATTACTTGCCTTATGTATCTTTATCCTAATTTGTTCTTGCTATAAGTCCAGAGAATATGAGGAGATGTGTTCATAAGGTTGATGATATGGGTGTTGACAGGGCTGTAAAGATGTTCATTCACGCGGTTCATGCTATTAGTTCGATGAGTGACTCATCTTTGGAGCTCAAGTTGAAGGAATTTAGGGATTTGGGATTTTCAGAAGCTGACATTTTGAGAGTATTCCGGAACTCACCTTTGGTATTAACTGTTTCAGTGCCAAGGATAAACAAATTTACAGCGTTTCTGCTTAAAACAGGGAAGTACAACATGTCTTGCTTTGTTAACTGCCCGCAGTCACTTATAGTGTTGAAAAGCGGTATAAACCACGAGTGCATGTGTTAAAGGTTCTGGAGAAGAGGGATCTAATTCAAAAATGGCCAGCTCTTGGAGTACTTGCTCATCGTTCAATCAAGAGCTTTTTCGAAAAATTTGTTGTTCCATATATGAATGAATTCCCTGAGGATAGTATTGTGAAATCTGCTTTTGGTGCCCTAGATGAGACGAAAGCTCTCTCATAATATGTAAAGCAACCGGAGTCCATAGTCAACAGTGTTAAAGGTTCTGGAGAAGAGGGGTCTAATAAAAAACTGGCCACCTCTTGCCACAGTTAGTAAATTATCCAACAATATATTCTTCGAGAAATATGTTGCTCCCTATATGGATGAATTTCACGAGGATATTGTGGTGAACACTGCTTTTGGTTTCCAGGAAGAGATGACAGTCTTCTCTTAATATGTAAGTGTTCTCTGGCTGTGATGATGGATAACTTCCCAGAACTCTTCTACCCATTTTATTTATGGCTTCAAAGGATATATCAACTCCATAGAACCAGTGCATTATTCTTACTCGACTATTCTTAATTTCTTATGCTTCTGAAATCCATTATCTTCGAATGTTTCTTTCACGAACCAGATCATACTAGTTATAGCATTGTTGATTATTAACTGATTCTGCATTTCTATCGGAGTATTTACCTTCGAGCTTAAAAAAACTTTGGGTTCTCGATTACCATCAACTCGTAGCATAGGCCGAGTAACTTACGCGAAACCATTACTTCTGTGGGATAGAGTATCAGGAAACCTCAATGATTATACAACAAACTTCTCGATTACCATCAACTCGTATAATAAGCCCCTGTACGGAAATTGTATTACTTTCTTTCTCGCCCCAAACGGTTCTATATTCCCAAAGAACATAACAAGTGGGAGTTTACGCCTCACAAACTCTAAAACAACATGACCGTACTTTAATGATTCTGAACTGAATACTTGATGTTTTTAGACAGAAACCAATAGGGCCGGGATAGGGCCTTTTAATACATGATAAAGTATAAATTGTTTCAAATTAAAAAAAAAAAAAATCATTTACAATCACTTTATGATGTGAGCGGAATCAAATCTACTCTTACTTTTGATTCGGACCATGTTGAAATTTAGGATTAAAGTTTAGTAAAGAGTTTTTTTTTTTTTTTTTTTTTCTTTCTCTCTTCACAATTCAGATGAATGTAATCTCTCACCTGAGATCCAATCCTATTTGGATATGGAAAGTAAACACACGATTTTGTGGATAATAATGGAAGAAGAGAAAAGGGATAAAGGAGCAGTTATGCTTGAAGGGTCGGTGGGAAGCATGCCTGATTTGTTAAAGTAGTGGAGTTGCTGGTGGATTGCCAAGTTTCAGGTACTATACTTGTATTTCCATGGGCTGTTACTGATTGAGATGATAGTCAAGAGTTTTAGTTACTTTCAATGTAATATTGTTTTCTCTAGTCTAGTGTGCTTCTTCCACTGTCAGCTTCTGTAGTTTGTACACTAGAGGTGCAATTTTCAGGATAAAAAGCAATGTTAATTTAGGATTTTGGCTTAAATGACAGTTCAGAGAAATAATTGCAACTTGTAAGGATGTTACTGGTTCATGACTTCATGGACTTATGCATTTTAGCTGGTTGTGTTTGAATATGTCATGGCGTTGAATTGAACCAGATGCATGTTGCTGTTTGGTAAGTAAATGAGGAAAAATGAGATAAAGCACTTCAAAAACAGCATGTATCTTAATGATGCTTTTGTTCTCACATGAAGTGTTTTAATTAAATTTTATATTTGCCAAATGACATTTTAGCTGCTCGAGTATGGATTTGTGTGCAAGGAACTTCCAAATTACATGTCTGTAACTGTTGCTCATAATAGTATGCTAGTACCTGAACTTTGTAAAGTGTAGACTTTGCTAAGCAGCATCCAGTTGGGTTTAATGATTGCTAATTGCATGTAATTGTTCAAATCAATGTAGTTATGGATGGTTTTATGTGTTGTAACATGATAAAATTAATTTCCTCTTAGTCTTAGTCGAGGCACAGTTTCTGAAATTATTAAAGGCTATGGAGGGCTAAGTGCTTCTGTGTTTACGAAAATCTACAGTGCATTGCTTAATAACTACTACTATTCTGATAGGCGCGCTTTTGCTATTCCGCGCTTGGAATCCCAGCACTTTGTATTGTAATGCTGTTTTTGGTCAGGCTCTTTACAGCAGCAGCATGGGAGCAGGCCTTGGTATATTGTAGCTAGAGGCATGAAAGGCAATGTTTTGTCTTGGAGACGTTTCCGTGTCCGTTGGATGTTGAGTCCAGAAATTGCATAATTGTTGGCTGCTTTGTGAGGTGTTGAGCTAGCACTCTGTCCCTCAAGGAAGTCGTGATTGATTGAAGGGTACTGCGTTAATGTTATATAATATAATAATATGGAGATTGCAGACTGGTGAGCAATGCTTATCTGATGCTGGGATGCATGTTCCTGGAAGAAATAAAAAGAGCCTTTTATCTCATTTTTGGTGTAATTCATTTTAGATTCATTCCCTTTTTTTATTGTTTAGATGTTTTTAGTCTGATACTATGTTGAATTGGCCCGAGTTATTAGTTTTTTTTTTTTTTTTAGAAAAAAAACTAAAGTTAATAATTTTTTATTTTTTTCTAGAGGAAAGTTAATAATATTGGAAAATGCAAGGTTAAGTGAATTTCACTTCCTATCAAACCCTTTATTTCATGCTAGACTTAGTCTATTACACCATCAAGACACATAATAGTGGATCCCAAATATATAGGACCCACATGTATGTGTCTTGGTGGTGTAATAGACTAGTCTAGCATCTCATAAACCCTATCAAACAGTAAAAATGTAACAGTATTATTGGACCAGTCTATTATTCCATGAGACTTTTGTGATAGACCGGGTCTATTATAGACTTCTTCACCAATTGAAATTCTTAATCAACTAAAACTCATCTCATTATGCCCTATAGGCTATAGTATATATATCATCAGCAGAAGATCCTAATTAATTATTGAATTCACTGAATCAAAAAAATAAATAAAATGTATTCACATTTTCACAGTACTAGAGATTCATTCAGTTGCGAAATCTGCCTGGAAGAGGAAATTCCATCAAGTAAGAAATTCTGGATGAAATCATGCAGGCATAAAGGCTTCTGCAAATCTTGCATTGGCAAATACATCAATTCCAAACTTGAACATGGCACCTCACACATAACATGTCCCAAATGCAATAAATTCATCTATCCTTCATCTTGCCGTTCAATAATTTCTAACCGCAACATCAACAAATGGCTCGACATGTTGGCTCATAAACGCAAACTCGCCATGTTGGAACGTGAACGCAAACTCGCCATGTTGGAACGTGAACACAAACGCAAACTCGCCATGTCGGACCATGAACGCAAACTCGCCATGTTGGCTCATGGGCTTGCAGTAATAGATTGGTCTGTCTGCCCTAATTGCAATATTTACGTAAATTACGTTGAGTTTGCGCGTGGATGTAACAGTATATTTTGCAGGTTAGTAGATTTAATTTAATGCGTTTTTGGCTGATCATATTATAAACTGATAGCAAATTATTTTACATTGTGCAAATTATTAGTATTACATATTGTGCATGTAGGTTTTGCCGGACCTATATTTGCTATGACTGTAAGAGAACCTACGGTAGGTGCTGCTGTAGGAACCAAACCATAGCCCTAGACCAAGCTAGAGGTTATCGCCAAGCCACCAACGACCAAATCGGTTTTAATGCTGACCAAGCCCAAGCTAACGGTTATCGCCAAGCTGCCGGACAGTCCTTTCCTGATGATGATCAGATCATGTATGGCCTTTTTGTGTTAATGTGTTGGGCATTATCTACTTTGTGTGGATTTTCTCCGACATCATTCATTACTTTTATCGTTACTTTAATGTTCTTCCTTAAAATGTGTGAACGGTGTAATACAGCGAACATTTTTAATACTCCCTCCGTTTCTTTTATAAGTAATTTTAACATTTTGCTCTTATGTTTAAATATAAGTAGTTTAAATTTTTTTAATATTATTATACTAATTTCCATGTACTTACGGAATATTGAAAAGTTTAATATCTTATCCTATTTATTCCTGCACTTGCACACTCTTTCTGTAAATTGGTAAACTGTGATGATGAACCATAGAGGAGATGTATGAGTCTTTCTGTGTTCTACCGCAGTTGATGATGCCAAAGCAATTTGATGTAATATAATTTTAATGTATTATTATTAATTAAAATATTGTGATAAATTGCTCACTCTTGGCCAGAGCTAAACTAGCTAGTACGAGTACTTGTTTGGGTGAATACATACATGAGAGTTTGATGAGTGTTTTTCTTACCCGTCTCAGTTTTTAATTAAATTCACCTAAACAGCAGATTCCTTCTTGGTTCTGAGTCTAGGCCTTCCTGTGATGAATGAAATAATGTACGTTGGGAACAGCACCGATCATTATCAAACTTGACCTAAAGCATACGACAAACTATGTTCGTGTTTTTTAGGAGATTGGCTAACTCTTTGTTAGAAATCCGTTTGATTATTATTTCCGAATTTAATTTTTGAAAAAAAAAAAAAAAAAAAATTACAAACTTGCATGATTCATTAATGGGTTAATTACAAATTCATCATATTTTTTATACTACTCCCTCCGTCCCGGTGAGAAATATACGTTTGCTTTTTGCAAGGTTTTTAATGAGAGATTTTGTTTGATAGTGACTTATTAATATAGAATGGAATGTGGTCCAATATTTAAATGGTAGTGGTGGGGAAAATGATTAAATTAAAGTGTAAATGTTGGGACAATGATTAAAGTAATATAAATGGTATGTGCGGTACCTTCCAAAAATAGAAACGTAAAGAATTGATTGGGACTGCCCAAAAAGGAATACGTAAAGAAATGAGCGGGACAGATGAGTATTTATTAGCTAAATTCGGTAGTCCGATCAATGTTCGGTCCCTTATACTAATATAATATAAATTTATTATTAGTACTTTTTTTGAAACAAAATTTATTATTAGTACTATTGATAAATTAATATTCATCACCAAATAAATTTGTTATAATTTGTTTTTTTTATCAAAATGAACTAACAGGGTCATATGATGATAATTACTCTCTCCGATTTTGTTTAGATTGTAGGTATTATAATTACTAGACTTTTAGAATATGTTATTACTATTAATAGGTTTCTTTTTAATCTTTGTGAAATTTGGTATAAACTACAACCAAATAAAATCCGAGGGAACATTTTTTTAATAATCGAACCATTACAAAGCTAGTAGTAAACTATAAATAATCTTGCACTTGGCGAGAATTGAACCTATGACCTCTAGTGTCATGACACCTCAGTAAAATCCGAGGGAACATGGAATAGATTATCTAGGAAAACTGACTACTTTTATTAAATATTATTAAATAGATTAGTAGAATTTTAAAAATCCTACAATATTTATAATTTAACAATAACCTGCTTGACTAAGATACAATGGACTTAGCCCGTCAGACTTGGGCCGGGTCTCTACCCAAGTTATCATCAATTCTAAGCCCAAACTGATCTTAACCTAACTTATAATACCAATTTCCTCTCGTCCTTATATATATCATATCATTATCACCAACCAACAGATCATCCTAATTAATCGAATTCACTGAATCAATCAAATTAAGAATGACGACCTTCAGTTGCGAAATCTGCCTGGAAGACGAAATTTCATCAAGTGAGAAATTCTTGATGAAATCATGCACACACCAATGCTTCTGCAAATGTTGCATTGGCAAATACATCAATTCCAAACTCGAACAAGGCCTCTCACACATGCCATGTCCCAAGTGCGGTAAAGTCATCGACCCTTCATCTTGTCATTCAATAATTCCTAAGCACTACATCAACATGTGGCTCGCCATGTTGGCTCCTGAACGCAAACTCGCCAGTTTGACCCGTGAACTCAAACTCGTCAGGTTGGAACACGAACACGAACTCGCCAGGTTGGATCTTGAACGTGAACGCACCAACTTTGTTAGTTATGGAAAGTGGATATTATCTTTGATAGTCTATGCCGCAGCGGCATGTGGTTTTATGCTGTTAGGCGGTATGTCTGTCATAGTAGTAGAGTTTTTTTTCTAGGAGATATAGTACTTAAGTTATTTTAATCCCTTTCTTTAAGTAATAAATTTTTTGCTGTTTCATAAAAAAAAGTCCCTGTGCAAATTTCAATATGAGACTTATTGTCTACCATTATTGATAATGCCAAAGCAGTTTTATTGTGTGATGTGATTTTATTGTGTTATTATTCGAATATTGTGTCAAATTGCTTGTTCCGGCCCGAACTAAACTACTCTAGTACTCTGACATTATCATCATCCGCATCTATGTACATAGTAATACCTCCTTGTTTGCACAACTGCTAAAGGTCTTGTACCTAGATAGACTCTGCTAAGGCTTCCTTGGTCCCAAACTCACTCAGAATCAGACTTTGAGCCCCCTTCACAATTCTTTTGATGACTTCACTGGTTGGTAGAATTTCTTTAATTAGGCCGATGCCCTGGCCTGCGTACATTGCCATGCTTTCGATATCACCTGTTGCGTGTGCATTCGGGACTGTTCCAGCAAAACGGCGAACCTCTTTCTCCTGTGAGCAACCAATTCATTAATAATATGTTTGTACAAGAAAAGTGATGAAAAGGTGAAATGCAAGTGTTTTTGTGGAATTTTTTTACCACTCCGTGTATGATGGATCGGCCAATGACAGGCTGGTTACTTTCGTTTTCAGTAATTGGGAGGTCCCTCCATTCCATAAAGAAGGGAGTTTTTAGGACACGGTGAGGTGCATCTGGCCACCTAGCACGCCCGAATACACTAGTGTACTCGGTTTTATCTAGTTCAATCAACTTTTGTTTGTAAATCGGGTGAGCATTGCTTTCCTCTGTAGCAAGGAACCTGCATCATGCCAATCAATCCTCAATTTCCAGAAAACTGAGGCAGGACAATCTATCAGAGTCACAATCATCTTCGAATTGACTAGCTGTTTCCAACATTCACAAAGTGCAGTTCAAAATGAGAGTAGAGTACAAACCTAGTGCCTAACGCAACGCCCTGTGCTCCAAGGGCCAGAGCGGCTACATAGCCACGCTCATCCACTATCCCTCCAGCAGCAATAACAGGAATATCACGACCACCCACGAGATCTACTATTCTAGGTAACAGCGTTATTAGGCCATCCTGATTTTCCAAAATAGTTACAGGACCATCAGAATTTAATCCTAGAACTGAACCTCATAAGACCATTCACACAAACACGAACAACAACTAACTTGGTGCCACTTTGCAAACTGATCATAACATTTCCAAAACAGAATCACTGAAAATTCGATTTTCCAGAAACAAATCTTAGTTTTCTGACACCTTAAAACAACCTGCTAGTATCAACTTTAAAGAATCGCCTACCTTTCTGTGTTTACAACTAGTACAATATAACGTCATTTCAGATACATACCCACCAAATTCACTTAAAAGCTACTTCTTTTTCCTCATTTATCTATAATCTGAATTTCTGCAAACAGGCACTCAGTATAACTACTTACAGCACAAAAACAAACCTCATATAACAACAGGAACTAGTACGATTATACCTGACCGATAACATGCCCTCCAGCTTCAAGCCCTTGAACAATTATTGCATCTACACCCAGTTCAACCGCTTTCTTCGCTTCTTCAAAGCTACCAATCTTATTAACACATACAGCAAAATAGTACTGTAAGAGATAGTACTTATAAAGACAACAATTAAGATACTTTCTCCAGGTCATCAATCAATACAACAGTCACACTTACTTGAGGTACAACCTTGACCCCAGCTTGATGAGCCTCAGTTACAAGTTGTTTAGAACAGTCCCCCCAGTAAAGCTGCAAAATCGCAACCTTTTCGTCCAATATAGCCCTGACATTCTCCTCATGAGGAAATGCAAGAACGACACCAACTCCAAATGGTTTGTCAGTCAAAGTTTTTGTTTTCCTTATAAGCTGTCTCATATAATCTGGTGCCTCCTATTTCATCAATAATAGATTCATTCTTTCAGATATATTATATAGAAAGAAAAAAAAAACAACTAACTACTTGCAAAATGAAAACAGAGTATAAGTAGTAGTTCTCACCAAGTATTATCCACAAAACTCGAACTTAAAGACAATTTAATGAAAACTAACCCAATCAGGAGCTCGGAGAAGACCAATTCCTCCGGCATTAGCTACTGCAGCGACGAGTTCCGGGCCTGAAATATCGGGCCCTAATGGTGCCTGAACTATACCATAATCAAACCCCAGAATCCCTTTCCAGCCCATTTTTCTTGTTTTCAGTATCTTCTTCACTCTAAATTGGAGAGAAATTCAAGTATAGTGGAATTATATATATATATATATATATATATATATATATATATATAGACACACACTATACAATCCAATTAATGGAGAAGAACATGGGGCAGCAAAAGCAAAAAGGGATGAACGTACTATGAAGAGAAATGGAAGATGAATTCTTCTTTCTTTTACATTTCAATAACTCAATTATTAAGATCATAATGATGATAATGATTTCGTAAGCAGCTATGTAAGCTGTCTTGTCTTGGAGCTTTACTTAAACATCCAAATTTTTTACTTCTACCTTATATCAAGTACCAACCTCCTAAAAACAAATTCATTATAAAAATCTATAAATGCCAAGGGTAAAATATGCTTGTATGTTAAAATACGTGGAGTGGAGTATTATTATTCGTCCGGAAATTGGACAATGAAGCGTAGCTCAGTTGGTAACCAATAGGCACGGGTTCGAGCCACAAGGGGTAAATGTGAAACCATTCGTTAATTTGTGATTAAAATTGACCTAAGAAACTAAACGGCACATTATTAATTATTTATAGCGGGAGGAGAGAATCGAGAGATTACTTGTTAGATTAGATGTAGTTAAAAGAGTTTCTAAAAACTTATTATCTTCACCTACTTAGTCAAGGCACATGAAAATTGATTCACAAAAGGAGAATATATTTAACAAACCTTGACCAGCTGTGAATTAAAAAGATATTGGCTGCAGCAACTTTATGAACATACAATGAAAATTCAGTTTGTGGAATTCACACTAAAACATTTAAAAAGGTGTTTCCCAGCTTCCTTCACTAACCATTAATCAATCTTCTTTGCCTACTTTTCACTATTATAAGAAGAATATGTCATGTTCAATTCAGATATGGCCTAATTGATCACCAGTAAACTTGTTACCAAATTACCATTAGTACCCATGGCTTCTTTTGCCCTGCATTACAGTTTTCACCTCCAGGCAGTGATGAGCATTATTCTTTGTCTTGTGATGATGATCCTGATCCCTTGTGTTCATCCTTTACACTTCAAATTCATTCACTTCTCCCCTTCCGACCGCAACATCATCTACGGGCAATCAGCTTACGTGCCTGACAACGTTATCCATCTCACGCGTGACCAACAAAACCTCAGCATAGGCCGAGCAACTTATGCGAAACCACTGCACCTGTGGGATGGAGCATCAGGAAACCTCACTGATTTCACCACAAACTTCTTGTTTATCATTAGCTCATATCGTAAGCCCTTGTACCGACATCGTGTTGCTTTCTTTCTCGCTCCAAACGGTGCAAGAATCCCCGAGAACATAACAAGTGGGGGTTTAGGCCTCACAAACTCTGTAGACAACAATACTTTTGTTGCTTTAGAGTTCGATACCTATACTAACCGTGAATGGGGAGATCCAACCACAGCATATGTTGGTACCGATATAGGTTCAATGAGGTCTGCTGCGAATGTCAAGTGGTGGTCTCACTACAGCATTAAGATGGGGTGGGAACATAAGGCAAGTATTAGTTATAATGCTTGATCGAGGAATCTCAGTGTAGCCTACAGTACACCGGTTGGAGAAACCATACTTGGATCACAAAAGGGTTGTTTTACATCGTTGATTTGAGGGAACATTTGCCTGAATTCGTGACCTGTGGCTTCTCTCAGCTGCAACTGCAACAAGTGATTTTGCGGCATCTCATACGATCAATTCGTGGAGTTTCAAATCTAGTTCTGGCCGTCTAGCGGTTGATGAAACAAACACACCAGGCTTCAATAGTACTAGTAAGTGCCTGCTTATATACAAAAATTTCTCTACAAGTCACTTTTACTGATTCTACTTGATAATGATCGGTTTTCTCTTTTCGCAAATTAGCAGGCACACTAAAACTGAACATAAGACTGGATGGCTGATAGCATTTGCAGTGGGAGGTTCTATGTTTGTGCTGTTTCTTATTTCCAGAAAAGAAAATATTTTACCAGTAGAGTAGAAGAGACTTTTGAGATTGCGATTGGCAATGAATTTGAACAGTCAACGGGCCTAAGAAGTTCGCCTATATAGATCTCAAACGAGCTACGCACAATTTCAGGCACGAAAACATGCTCGGTGTGGGTGGATTTGGAGGTGTTTACAAAGGATTTCTTAAAGGGATTGGTTCATTTGTTGCTGTGAAGAGAATATATATCTGGTGATTCTAACCAGGGAGTAAAGGAATATGCATCAGAAGTGAAGACTATAAGCAGGTTGAGGCATCGAAATATGGTACACCTCATCGGATGGTGACACGAGAAGAAACAACTCCTCGTCTACGACTTTATGCCTAATGGAAGCTTGGATTACCATCTTTTTAAAAGGAAAGAGTTTGTTGAGTTGGAGAATCAGGTTCAAGATTGCACAAGGATTGGCTTCCGCACTACTCTATCTACATGAAGAGTGGGAACAGTGCGTCGTACATAGGGATATTAAGTCCAGGCGTCCAGCAATGTAATGTTGGACGTGGATTTCAACGCCAAGCTCGGTGATTTTGGTCTTGCTCGACTAGTTGATCAAGAAAAAGGATCTAGGACGACAACAGGCACCATGCATGGGTTATATGGCACCCGAATGCGTGATGACAGGTAAGGCTAACAAGGAGATAGATGTGTTCAGCTTCGGCATAGTTGCATTGGAGATAGCGAGTGGGCGAAAACCAATACACCACAAAGCCGAGGAAAGTCAAGTGAACTTGGTGATCCTATGGAGTCTCTATGGAGACGGGAAGCTTCTCGATGCAGGTGATCCTAAACTAAATGGTGATTTCAACTCGAGGGAAATGGAGCAACTGATGATTGTTGGTCTCTGGTGTACCCACCCTGATAGCAATTTTCGACCAACAATTCGACAAGCACTTCTCCTGATTAAGTTCGAAGCTCCGTTGCCTTTACTTTTTTTAAGAATAGCTGAGCCAAATTATAGTACACCAGGAGAGGATATGGTTTGTTATGGAACCAGAAGTAGTTTCTATACTACATAGCTAGCCATACATTCTCCCTAGTATAGAAGAACTATAGATATTCAATTCAATTTGCATTTTACAGTTCTCATTTTGTTTTTCAGTGAATGTAAATTGAAGTAAAAGTTTCTTATTCTTGAAGACTGATTCTGTTGATATTCTGGGAACAAAGCTAGCGTTCTTAATTATAGAATTCGGAGTTACAGTACATGTTGAACAGATAAAGAAAAGTAGCATTGAAGATAGATAAAAGTTCACAGGCTATTAAAGAAGAAAGACGTTGATTTGATAAAGGCCTGAAATTACTAATGTCTTGCTAGCAACAGATGCAATGGTTCCAAATTCTTGTTTCCGACTTCATTCATTCTTGTTTCTTTCTTTGTGCATAGGTCAATTGTTTACACGGTTGCAGCTGAGTAAGCCCAGTCTGGAGGCGGCCAAAACAGAATATCCAAATCCTTAAAACTTTGAGTTTCCAGATTGAAAACTTGCCAACGATATAAATCTCCACTCCAATAAACAATACAGTTTCCCTTGCTGCAACTACTAGTAGTACCACTTTCACGAAAAACATCCTTGGCAGATACAGAGAACGAATACTCTTCCCCTAGAAACAATATCATATCCCCTAAATCATTCACTTCCAACCATTTTCCAGAATTCTCATCCAGCTTAAACACTTGTAACTTTTCATACCTAAATGCCTGCAGACAATTAATATCTTCTTCAAAATCACTAAAATCTTCATATTCATAGTCCTGTTCAACCAACAACAAATTACTTTCGCACTCCACAAGGAACTTCTTAATCCAACCACTGGTTGGACTTGGAGTACTAGGGACAATAATTTCCACACTCAAGTCGATAGGATTCACTCTTGCTAGCCGCCTCCCCAGTTTGCCAACAACATAAAACTTCCCTCCCATAACAATCACATCATCAAAAGCTGCATAATTATTCGTGACCAAGAGGTCTACAATACAGTTCACCTCCCATAACGCCGCGCATGCATGTTGATTTGCCAACGAAATGACAAAGTTATTGTCCAATCCCTTCAACACTTCCATGACTCTCCATTCTTCTTCATTACCAGATTTAGACAATAAATATGTATTAGGGTATGATGACAAGAGCATGACAAAGGTATTGTCCATTTCCTTCAATACCGCAACTTTCCCCATGTAATAGATAAAACGGAGCATGTACAACAATCACAATTAATTAAAGTGGTTAGGAGTAGTGAAATCAAGTATAGGAGTTCTTGGGGAAGATCAGACCAGTCGGTCATCACTACCAGATTGTTTTGAGCAACTGCTAAAGAAACTTGATTTGAGTTATAGCATATGAGCAGCTAACTCTACTACATCTACTATACTTATAGGTGCATGTACAACAATCACAATTAATTAATTATGCATGGGAAAAATGAATTTAAATTAATTAAATGAGTCACTGACTGATCATATTCTTAGTAGGTACATGCATGCATGCATGAACCAATTCCGGGAAAAGAAAGAGATATTAATTTAGGAACTTAACATATTTTCAACTGTTACTGGGCTTTAAATTTGCACAATTTTTTTTTTTTAATCTTATTTTAAAGAAACAACCACTATCAGTGATTGAAAACTCTCTGTGATTTTCATCAAGGTAACATGATTACGGTCAGTTCGGTACACGATTCACCACTTTGGAGAATCCAATTCTACGGATAATCGATTAGCTCATTTTAATTTCGGAATGCGATTAGCTGATAATTGGAAGTGATTAGCTGATATGTAATAGAACTTGATTCAACATATATATATATACACACATACATATACATAGACACTCCAATGTTTAAGATATTTTTTTGTTGTTAATATCAATGAAACAAGGGGCCAATTATTATATAGTATTAACAATCTTCCAGATTATTTTGAAGCAGGATAAGCAATCTTCCACATTATTTCCTGCTCAAAGTATCTGATTATCTTAAGCAGCTAGACTCAAGAACCTTTGGTAAAGACCTACCTGATTAACTTACAAGTCACTTTTACTGCTTCTACTCGATAATGATAGGTTTTCTTATTTCGCAGGCACTAACACCTGAACATAAGACTGGATGGCTGATAGCATTTGCAGTGGGAGAGGTTCAATGTTTGTGCTAGGACTGGGGATGCTTGTTTGTTATTTCCAGAAAAGAATATATATTGCCAGTATAGTTGATGAGACTTTTGAGGTCGCGATTGGTTCATTTGTTGCTGTGAAGAGAATATATATCTGGTGATTCTAACCAGGGAGTAAAGGAATATGCATCAGAAGTGAAGACTATTAGCAGGTTGAGGCATCGAAATCTGGTACACCTCATCGGATATGGTTTGTTATGGAACCAAAAGTAGTTTCTATACATAACATAGCCATACATTCTCCCAAGTGTAGAACTATAGATATCCAATTCAATTTGCATTATACAGTTCTCATTTTGTTTTTCAGTGAATGTAAATTGGAAGTAAAAGTGTCATATAAATTAACTGAAATTAACAAATTCATGAAAACTGATTCTGATGGAATGAAGAGCTCTTAATTGACCTTTCTGGGAATAGACTTCTGAGCGACAATACTTGTTGAATAGAAAAAGAATAGTAGCCAAGAACACGAGACGACTAGCAGCAAAGACTAATACAAGTTCACAGACAGTTAATTAAAAGACATGTTTATAAAGGACTGAATAATGTCTTGCTAGCAATATCCGCCATGGTTTACTAGTGCGCAGCTGAGTAAGCCCAGTCAGGATGCGGCCCAAACACTTTGGAATAATCAGGCAGACTATCCAAATTCTTAAAACAAAGAGTTTCGAGATCGAATACTCGACAACAATCAAATTCCACACTCCAATAAATAATACAGTTTCCTCTGCAGCAATTAGTAGTACTTGTTTCACCATAAACATCCTTGGCAGGCAGAGAACGAATAGTTTGGGCCAATGAACAAAATCATATCCCCCAAATCATTCACTTCCGTCCATTTTCCTCCACAATTCTCATCCAACTTAAACACTTGAAACTGTTCAGCCCAATCAGAACAAACTTCATCATCATAATCAAAAAAACTAGCATCTCCATCAAAATAACTGTCAACCAACAATGAATTTCCTTGGCACTCCACAAGTATTTTGTTAACACCAATTGCAGTCATTGCACTAGCAACAATAATTTCCAGACTCAAGTCGATGTGATTAACTCTTGCCAGCCTCCCCTTAAAGTCAACACCATAAAATCTCCCTCCCATAACAATCACATCTTCAAAATTTGCAAAATCCTCAATGCCCCTCCATTCCTGACGATCATTACCAAATTTAGACAAACTACATGTATGTTCAGTTGCCAACAGCATGACAAACGTACGTATTGTCCGATCCCTCGAATACTTCATGGACCCTCCATTCTTCTTCATTACCAGATTTGGACAACATATATGCATGGTCATTTGTCATCAACAGCATGACGACGGTGTTGTCAAATTCTTTCAATACCACGACTTTCGCTGCTATGTCAAGCTCAAAATCCATCGACCAAGCAGTGTAATCTTCACCTAGTTCTCTAACACTTAGATTCAAGAAACTGAAAGTCCTGGGGAATGTTGGGGGCCTTAGCTTGTTAAGAACAAGTCATGGATAAGTGGGTGGTAGAGATGTAGTAGTAGTTAAGTGGGTGGTAGTAGTAGTAGTGGTAGTGGTAGTCATAGTGGTGGTAGTAGTAGTAGTCTTCGTCCAAATTTGATAATCCCTAGTAGTAGTAGTAGTAGTAGTCCAAATTTGATAATCCAAGAGGGATTATTTATTATTATTATCATTGTTATCAAAAGGTGGTTGGAGTGCGTAGATTGTGTGTTTGGCAAGATGAAGAGACTTATCGAGTATAGTGCTAATTAATGGGCCCTGAAAGAGTCACAATCAGATTGTTGGAGTCAGGGCGAGGTTGAGCTGCTGCACGCCAGGTGGTGCAGACTTAGCGGAAGCGGAGGATATCAATTGAAGTGGTTAGTAGTAGTGAAATCAAGTATAGGAGTCCTTCGGGAAGATTCGACCAATCCGCCATCTGTACCAGATTGATTTGAGCAACTAAGAAAATTTGATTTGAGTTGTAGTAGCAGGAATATGAACAGCTCTACTCTACTTATACTAGATGCATATGTACAACAATCACAATTAATTAAGCATGCATGGGGAAATGAATTTATATCAATTAAATGAGTCAGTGACTGATCATATTCTTAGTAGATACATGAACAAATTCTTGGAAAATTAATTACAGTCAACTTGATATAAAAAGGTTGCATAAAGGATAGGTCATAGCGGTATAGAAATCTGGATACTTTTAATGTTCGTGTGAGGCGCCCAATCCTCTTTCTTCTGTGTATAAGACAAAAATATCTGGAGTACTATGCCCTAGAAGCTGTGATCTTCTCCTAGGCTGGGAGGGATTGCCTTTCTACAAGCTTATTGACAAATTTGCAATACATCCCAAAACATGAATGCCAGATCCAATGTTAAGTAAGTTTTGTCAGCTCGATACTAGTGAGAGACTGAGAGTAGGAGGAAAGTGCACATTGTTATGAGGGAGTGGGATTTAGTATTTGGTGTGGGTGGCTCCAGGTGGTGGGTACTGGGTACATTGTATATGGAAGGAAGGTTCCGGATGAGGTGTTTGAAATGAATAGGCTTACATAGAAAGGAAGCAATTTCAGTAGTCATAGAACAGGAGGACAATCCTTCAATTTGAACAAAAGTATTCCAGAAAGAAAGCATGGCCATTGGAAACTGAAGGGAATTTGGAGAAATAGATTGGCAAGTGAGATCATGGTCCGGGAAAGCAACTACATGGTGGTTTGATTATGTTATATGTTTCTCCTGGAGAGTGTAACACTACAACCATAAATAACAAATCTCATGATCATGCATTCTGGAATCTGGATACACCAAAATGGTAGTAGTAAGATTTTAACCGGAACCATATTCTTAACTTTATAACCCTCAAAAGTAGCTACAAAAATGTTGGAAATCTAACACGGCCAACAAAATTTAAGTTCAAACTAAAAACACTTTCCGGGAAGAAACATAAATAAAGTAGAAAGATACATTCCTCGAGATACAAATCTATGCCCAGCCAGGATGAGCAGCGGGAGGAGCCACATCAACAGCCGGAACAGCAACTGTTGGGGCAGCTGCTGCATCCCATCCATCACCACCAACAGGTCCTGCTGCATCAGCCCATCCATCTGCTGCTGCTGGAATAGCAGGCATATCGGAAGACCACTGAGCGTCTGGGATATGACTGGTAGACCAATCAGCACCAGCAGCACCACCATCGTAGCCATACTCAACTTGGGCTGGAGCATCCTCCTCTTCCTGTTCCTTAGACTCTTCAGGCTCCCTGTAGAAAAACAGGTCCACCTACACAAAAAGCACAATTAGATTGAAACATTATTGAGAACCAACCGTTAATATAATAAACACTAGCACTGTGTAACATAAAAAATAATGGACATAAAATATTTTTACCATGATATCCCACTTGGGTCCAGCAGGGATAACTCCACGCAACTGCAACACCATCCTGCCCAAAAGCCAGAAAAGACACCCAATACTGTGCTTCCCCTTGTTATTGGCAGGAATACCGATGTCAACATACCTCATCGGGGAATCAGTGTCACAAAAGGCAATGATGGGAATGCTGGAAAGAGCTGATTCCTTGATAGGCTGCACGATAGATTGAAACGATGAGTAATAATTACGAAGACAACACAAATATGTATTCATGTTGCAATTAACTGAATGTACAAAATTAGAAAAAAAATAATGACCTGGTGATCAGTCCTTGGGTCAGTAAGAATCAAAAGCCTTGGCTCACTGAAAGATGTCTGGAGCTGATTGGTGAATGTACCAGGAGTGTGGCGACCAGCAATAGCATTAGCACCGGTATATTGTGCAAACTTCAAGACAGCTCTCTGACCATATGGTCTAGCAGATTGAACGATAATGTCTTGGGGATTCTCAATAGCAACAATAACCCTAGCTGCCATCATAAGCTTGTCCCACGTCTTGCCAAGGTTGATGATGTAAATTCCTGGATGATTAATAGATGATCACACAACAACAAAGATACAAGACCAAATCACTACTTCAAATTACACCATCAATCTACTAAATCCACATTCCAAGACAGAGAGCCAATTGATACTGGGTATCGAAATAGGAAATAAATCAAAACAAAATAAGATGACACATGTAACAACATAGAATCTCAGTATGGCGACTTGTAAATTTCATTGACTGTAGTATGTTTTAGGCTTTATATAGGTCATAGACTTTGTATTCTTAGACCTTGGTAAACATTGATCTTTCATTGATTGGTTTAGAATCTATTGATCTAGACTGTGAGCTTTAAATTGGGGTATACATATGAAATATATTTGGACTTGAATATATTTTAATAACACAGGCACATGGTAACAAGTTATGCATCCAAAATGAAATTGCATTACACATGTTCACAATAAGGAAGATGAACACATTAGGGTTTATCAAATCAGCTAAAAACCAATAAATACGACACGAATCACCATATCATAAGCCAATTGCTCTAAGAACTAAATACAATTCGAACAGAAAAAGAAAAAAAAAAAAGAAGCTAAGCACAGTATTCATTTCAAACACCTAATCCAAAATATTTCAAACAAAAGAGATTGAATCCAGAAGCAGATCTCTAATCAGGAGATGATGAGAATACATAGAAGATAAATTTACCATCATTACGCCTCTTGAAGACGTAACGCTCCATCTGGAAATCGCAGTTCTTGGTGCCGAGATGAACTTCGGCAGCCAACATCATCTGGATGTCGGCCTCTTTTGTTGACAGATGCCTCGCCATGATTGTTCAATGCCTCTTCAAATTCTCTCTCGGGCTGCGGCGGCGGCGGCTGTGGCAACTGAGTCGAGGGAAGAGATGTGTGTATGAACAAGTACTATAATGGTGAGGCAAAATTAGTTACCTAAATTTGGCTAATGGGCCAAAAAAAGCCCTTATCTCGGCCCATTTTCTTCACATGAATGCTGCTGGGCTCATTAGGATTAGGATGGGCTGGCTCCCAACATTTGTTGTGATTAGTAACCCGTGCTATTTGCTTGATTATATTACTATCCCTAGAAAAATTGGTTCAAATCCAATAACATCTACAATCGAAAGTCTCACTTGATATATATCGGTCAAATATTTGACCATTGATTCGAAATCACCTCATTCGAGAGCGTCCGAATAAAATTGACCGGAAAATATCTGGTCCCAAATTATTCGACTTCATTTTTACATGAATTCATCCGATCAGAATTAAATTTGACCGGAATTCAACCATTTTGAAATTACCAAATTAAATTTGAACCTTTTCTTTTTCTATTTATGAGTTTTCATTTTCTTTTTCTTTTTAAATTATTTTTGTTCATATTTAACTGTTTTATATACCCTACTATCGTTCAGTATTTGAGTGACCATAGATAACTTGTTGATATCGACTGAGATCAATTTCTCTAACTTTGAGCCACAAAGAAAAATTGACTAGAATTCATCCATTCTAGTCAAATTTATCAAACATATTACACATCTAGCATAGACATGGTAAAATCAACCTCATGACTTCCAATGAATCTAGTAAAATTTTCACCTAAAGCTACCACTAATTTAGGATCCCATCTTCTCTCCAGTCTCACAAACTAATAGATGATATAGCTAGAGATCACAAGGTATGAGGTCTGCTGCCTTTATTAAAAAAATTTTTTTTAAAAAATACAAATCATGAATGATCTCGACTCTTGTACTACATGTTAATGTTATTATATATTAGGACATTCTTATCGGTAACATTGACAAGTGCTAAAAACACAGATGGTTCAACTTGCAAAAGAGTTGGCTACTTACCAGACGCGGCTATCCGTATTCGTATGTGCGGCCGCACAGGATCTCCGATTTTCGGATCTCTAATTCTTTTCCATTAATATAATAAAAAATATTTCTAAATCTTTTATATTATATTAATAATAATTTAATCAAGCATAACTCGTATTCATATATGAATGAATAAAAGAAGAAAAATGCATTTAATTAAAAATTATTGTGTTGCGTAACATTTCTATTTACGATATTCTAAATAATTTATTTAATAAATTATAAAGGTCCAATTATTTAAAAACAAAAAATAATTATTTTATTGTTCTAGGCCTAAATTTTCAATTTGGCACAAGACCTCCGAAATTTCAAATACGCCACTGCTACGTACCAAATTTTCATATATGTCCTTCACCAGCATCGACATACTGCATGCACAATCTTTTGTGACTACACATTGAAATTCACAAAGCGACTGGAAACTAGCAATCGGCCGGGCACTCATTCACACTTGTAATTCGTATCATTTGTACCGCTGGTTGAAGAAGGGCAAAAACAAAAAAAAAAGTTTTCTCATCTGGCGAGAGGTATATATTAACATTTGGAATGACACAATTGCACATATAGCTAGCAAGTATGAATAGAGATTAACAAACAGGTGGACTAGGAATTATTACAACGGAGCATCGGGGTGAAGTACAGGGGCTAGAATTAGATGAGTCACTGCGTGGTGTTTGTCTCTGAGACATCGAAGTTAAAATCTTGGGTAATAGTACATACTTCCTATTTTTTTAAGATGGAAGATTTAGCCTCTTGAACTTTCGAAATTGTCATATACATGCGATTTGACTTTCTCGAATTTCGATTCGTGATCTTCCTGGTGAGGTATGAATATGATAAGAAAATTGTAGTATTAATTATTAAATGTACTACTACTAGTGAGGAAATTAGAGGATAACCAGAATCAAGCAGGTCCATCAAAGTTTGTTAGAGCTAGAGAAGAGAATAAGAATCCGAATATGTAGAGCTGATAAAAAAAAACACTCTCAAGTGTGCATGCCATATTGCCATCCCAAATATTTAAGGATAAGATAGGTATAAGCTAGTCTCACAGCAGTTAGGCTCTGTTCTTTTCGTCTGAAAAAGTCTGAATTGAACTGATCTGAACTGAACTAAACTTATTTGTAGTACAAAATACTATTAGGCAAATCTGAACTGAATTGAATCAATTTTAAGATGAAAAGAACAGAGCCTTAATACTAATAATTGGTGTTGTTGCTCACATTATTTATTCCTTCCTTTACTGGTACTTGTACATTTATTAATTTTAATTATTTTTTAAACAACAAAATTTTATTAATAATAATAATAGTAAACAAGTACATATACATAGGGTAAATAAGAGATGCACAAATAAATCTCGCAACGAGAACTGACCCAAACCATAAGGAGCATAAAAGCATGTTCAGCCTCGAATCTGTTATGGACGTAACAGAACCTAACCACCCCATTCGTCTAGTATGTCAAGCTCGCTAACGAGAACCCAAGAGCAAAAGGGGTGTCGAGTTGAAAAGCCAACTTTAATTAAGTCCATCGAAATGGAATACCTTTCGTTGCAGCAAGTATAGGGTACTTAAGATTAACTTAATCACTGGCATTACAATTAACTGAATTAAGTACCTCGTCACTTAGGTAATTGTGAGTCGAGCGCAACCATCAATTGCATCTCACTTTAAATTGGAGTATGATTAAATCATTTCTTTTGTTAATTTTTTTAAACGGGAAAATTGTACTTCTACCAAAAGTAAGAGAATAGTGCATAACAGCATAAGTAATGCATGCCTACCAAAATTCCGCCAAAACCGTATAGAAGATGACAAGCTCGTTGGACGAGCAACAACTAATGCATTTACGGACGCAAGCACAATTTAATCATTTGAGTGATACACGACTAAACTTCATTCGTGATTTATAGTTTTATACAACACTCAATTAGAACCTATCTTATGGCTAAGGCGCATATCGCTATGCTATATATTTTTACCTATTACGGTGATGGATTTAGGAATCACCGGGGCAAGTGGCGGATAGGATCAAAATGCAATGTTGGTGCATGGTAGCTTAAAGCGAAAGGGGAGCTAAAGGCTTATGCTCAAATTCACTCGTGGCTTGGAGAGCCTCGTCTTTATTTGAACTTGGGAGTATAGAGGTGGTGGTGGAGTGGTGTATAGGGAAGGGGGAGCTAGGGAGACGGTCTTTGTGCTTGGTGTGTTGTTGGAATGTTGGAGGAACCGTGAGGGGAGCTTAGGGGCTTTCGGAGGTGTTTTCTAATCCTTCTCACTCTTTTGTGCTTTCTTTGGTTGTGTAGGTTTTGGTCTCGTTGTGGCGCTGTGGTGGGGTGTTTAGGGAGGGTGAGGAGTATGGCGGATATTTTCAAGGGTTATAGTCAACTTGAATAGGTTTTCCTTTTCGAGGTAAAAAACCGACTCGGACACTCCTTGAGGTATTCGTCATGTCTTATCTTAACCTCTAAGTGCTTAAGTCAACTTGGTAAAGGAGTTTACTCCTATCTAAGTAAAAATCCGACTTGAAAAGTCGTTGAGGACTTCCTCTTCCCTCCTAAAGTTTGTGTGACCGGTTACCTTGTTTTCTAACTTGTTTGCTTCTTGGTTGGTTGTTCTCTGTTTGGGTGTTTCGTCTTGGGTATGGCGAGGAATAGAATATACTTTCCACTACGATAAGAAAACCGTCGTTGGGTGGAATATAGGTAAATTATTTTAAACTACTTGTCATACCCTTGACTTTGGGTGAGGTCTCGAACATAGAGTGAGGAATAAACTATATTTCCATTGCGATAAGGAAACCGTCGTTTGAATGGATTATAAGAAAATTATTTTAAACTACTCGCTCTATATGCTTCGTTTTCATCGCTTAAGTCACTTGTGTTTTGGTTCTGTCCTCTCGGTTTGTCTTGATCAGTATGGTGCGTGAAGACTCCCCCCTTGATGTTGTTGGTCTCTTTGGGCACTTGGTCTCACCTTGGTGGTTATTACGTCTCAAGGTCTGTTTTCTTGTCTAGTTTAGAAGCTTGGGTTGTTTGAGTTGAGCTTTCGTTGTATTTTGTTGCTCTTTGGCTAGGTGTTTGAGCTTCGGATAGGAGCTTCTTGCTTTTGCTTTGTTTACTTTTGTACTTTTATTTAAGCATTTCTTATACTCACTTGTTATCAATAAAACTTTAATTAGCCGTTTCATAAAAAATATAAATTTAAGGCGATGGATTTTTTGTTCCATTTTTACGTCGAACTTGCCCGAGTTTGAATATTAACTCATTTGTCTTATGAGTCAAGTTGAGTTTTACGCTTTTAGCTCGATTTTTAAAAATGTGGTTATTTAGTTGAGTACTAGTATTTGCTCTAAGTGTTGCTCGATCTCACGTGGAATTGGTATACGCAATTTCATATATCTTTGTTTCACCTGAAAAACTCTGAACTTATCTGAACTAAACTGAACTTAATTAATCTGAACTGAATTGAACTTAATTTATTTGAAGTATAAATTTTAACTAAGCAAACCTGAACTGAACTGAACTTAATAAATCTGAACTGAACTGAACTAATCTGGACTGAAATGAACTCAATAAAACTAAAATTAAAGTGAAACGAACAGAACCTAAGTGTAGACTTGGTCTGTAATAAATTTATATATATTGAAAAAATATATATAGTAAAATTGATTTATGATCATTTTATACAGATTTCGTGATTATAGATGTAACGTTAATTAATTAATCAATTGTGTATGTTATTTTCCTTTTGGTGAATGGAGGGGAAAAGAACCAAAACTAAAATAAAAAAGCGTAATGATAAGAGAGATTAATGATGATTGTAAGGATGTAACATGTCACTAGCTACTAGCTAGCTCCTGATCGAACATTTAGGTTATTAGTCATTAAGACCATAAATATCAGCCACCACCCACCACCCACCCCACTATCCAATTTCAAATAAAAAATTAATTTCTCTCTCATACACATACCACATCCTTCAACCAACCCACCACAACACCAAAAACCACATTTATCCATGACCACCCACCATCCAATCAATTCAATTTATTTGTTTTTTTATTTTCTTATTATCATTTAATAATTATAATATAATAATTGTATATTATTATAAAATTACTGTATTAATCTAGAAAAGTTCTCTAATTTTCCGAAATAACAAATTAAGCATTATTATATTAATAAAGTACAACCATTACTAAAATTACTAAAGGAAAAAAATTAAAATTACAATATTTTTATAAATTGATTACAACGAAAAACATGAAATGCAGAATTATGAAAAAACTAAATAAAAATACATATTTAGTCCTCCTCATCATTGAAATTCTCCCATATGTGCTCAATCAAGTCGTTCATAAGTTCCTTGTGCGCCTCTCTGTTCCGAAGTTGATCCCTGTTAGTCATATATTGGGCAACACTTGCAATTCGTTCCGTGGAGAAGTTGAAAATGGGATCCACATAGCCTTCTTCAGGCTCTTCTTGGTTGACCTGTCTCGTCCGATCGTTCATAAATTCTTTGGGATCGGTATAGTTCAGATAAGTGTCTCTTTCATCCTCCACTATCATATTGTGCATGATGATACACGCATGCATAAGTGTCCCCATACCATGTCGATCCCATAGAAAACATGGATTTTTTATAAATGCGAATCGAGCTTGTAGGACACCAAATGCCCGTTCAACATCTTTCCTAACAGACTCTTGATGTTCAGCAAATAACTTGTGCTTACGGACAATAGGAGACTTGATAGATTTGACAAATGCAGCCCATCTTGGATATATGCCATCAGTGAGGTAATACCCCATATTTCTTTGTCGGCCGTTAATGGTGTAATTGACTTTCGGTGCACGGCCTGCTAAAATATCATCGAAAATAGGTGATTTGTTTAGCACATTAATATCATTGTTTGTACCTGGGGATCCAAAAAATGCATGCCAAATCCATAGGTCTTCGGATGCAACAGCTTCCAAAATAATCGTTGGTTTCCCACTTCTTCCTTGATACTGCCCTGCCCAAGCAGTCGGACAATTCTTCCATTCCCAGTGCATGCAATCAATACTTCCCATCATGCCCGGAAATCCACGTTCTTCACCAATGTGTAGTAGTCGTGCCATGTCTTCTTGTGTTGGACGCCTAAGGTATTCATTCCCAAAGTTGGCAACTACGCCTTCTGCAAACTTCATAACTGATTTTCTTATCACTTGTTCGCTCATTCGAAGGCACTCGTCATGCAAATCTGGTGATGTTCCGTAGGCTAAAACTCTTATAGCGCCAGTACATTTTTGGATCAAAGACATACCTAGCCGACCAGTGGCATCACGCTTCTGCTGAAAATATTCATCGGAACTTAGTGCCTCCATTATACGCTCAAAGACGTGCTTTCTCATTCGAAACCTACGACGAAAAATATCTTCATGGTAGATTGGCGTGTCTGAAAAATACATTTTGAACAGTTGTTCATGACCATCCTCACGAATTCGCTCAATATGACGCCTCTTAGCTCTAGTATTGTGGCTTGTGGGTTGTAACATGGTAGGAATTTTCATGACCACATCCTCGAGAATGCGATTAAGTGTTTGGTTTTGTTCTTCCAACTCATCTATTTCGTTGAGACTGGAAGAAGCATAACTTGACATTATTTTTAGTGTGGATACAAGGAAGAGTGAGGGGAAGTAGAAGTGTTGGAAAAGATGTAGGTGTAAGTATGGTAAAGATCACTCTCATATTTATAGATGAATTTGAGTTGGATATGAGTTGGATCTTAGTCAACAATGAGTTGGATATGAGTCAGCAAATTGGGAGAAGCATGTGAAGTTTAAAGTTTGTCTGACAAAGATGGAATCATTAAAGTTGTAGTGGAAGATGAATTGACTAAAGAGGAAGAAGCATGTGAACTTTCTTGAAAAAAACGAAAGTAGAATAGGCCTGATAAAAGTTCATAGATTTAAATATAGCAGTACATATCAATAAGAAACAACACACCTTACATTTGAAAATAGCAAATACACCCGATTACAAACATAATTATACATAATGGAGCGAAATCAAACATAACTGAAATAATACGAAGACATAGTAATGCATTACGACAATAAAAAGACATAGCGATAATTAAAGGTACTCCGCCAACAAGCGATTCTTGACCTGTTCTTCTTGCTCAGTTAGATTCGGTTTAGCCAACAAAGCATTCAACAAATTGGCATTTAGCTTCTTTTTCTCAAATTCGACCTTCACCTCAAGTTCTTTCTCACGCGTGATCCTCATTGCACGCAACTCACTAGTAAATTCATCCGAAATCACAGTAGTTGATGAAGATGCCACACCCTTGCCCTTCCTTCTAGCTTTTGCCGCATTTCGGCTGGTAGGACGGTTTATTGTTGAAGCACCACTCACTGGAGTATCTGGTGTACCATCATCATCATCATCGGTTCTTGATTTTTTTGAACTACCATGACCTTCTTGCTCGGATTCCATTGCATCTGGATGAGGCCTTCTTTGTCCTCCACCATAACTCAACTCCCACTTGGGTGTGTGGCGCATAACTGTTTCAAACACAAGTTTATGCGGAAATCCAGCCTTCTTGCCCTTAGTACCCTTACTATATAGCTTGTTAGCTATAGCGTCAACATCTGCATCACTCATTCCGCTCGTTTTCTGGGCATAGGCTTCCTTGCAACAACCGATCCACTCAGTGACATTTTTGTTGAGCCGCTGATAACGAGCTCTCATTGACTCTGCGGAACGTTGATTGATTTTTCCGGGGTTTTCTTTTCGCGCTTGCTCATATAACTTATAAACCTCACCCCAAAAGGTTTCTTGTTTCTGACCAGTGCCCTTTATCGCATTTTGACTGACGTAAATCCATGCTGACATTAGGGTGCAATCTTCAACGGCATCCCAAGACACCGCCGCTTGATTGTTCGAGTTCGTAACATTTTGAGGGGTCGAGTTCGTAACATTTTGAGGCTCAGGGCTATTTTGTGTGGGATTCGGTGGAAACTGAGTGTATGTTTCATAACTTGGGAAACCTGAAGAGTTTTGGGTACTTTGATAAGTAGAATAAAACTCTGGAAAGAAATCTTCATTTGGATCCATTTGGCTAGGAGAGAATGAGAGAGAGATTGAGAGTAATTTAGGGTTTTTAGAAGTGTGTGAAATATAATGAAGTTAGGTTATATTTATAGATGGAAAAAAATTATGAATTTTAATATATATATATATATATATTTTTAAATAATAAAAATATCAGATAATATAAAAGATAATAATAAAATCTAAAAAGATAATTATAAAATCTAAAAAGATAATTAAAAAGATAAATAGAAAATAAAAATAAAAAATAGGCAAATAGGAGGGGGACAAGTCATGCCACCAGCCGGTGGCTGGTGGCAGCATGGGCGCACGTGAACGTGCGCCCATGCACAATTATTTTTTTTTTTTATGCTTGTTGGGTCAGTGGGGCCCACTGAACAGTGGCCACCACTTGTGACCCAACAAGCATTGATATTAGTGGTCTAAGATCGATCAGTGGGTTTCATGACTTTCATCATTAAACGTACCCCCTTCATATGTGAACATAGTCTAAGTCTAATATATGTTTTTTTTTTTAAACGACAAATATTACGAATACTTCTACACTAATACTATTATAAAATTTCTAAACCACCTTATTTCTCCACACCTAAACCAACCTTATAACTCCGTCACCGTCAGGAATCGAACCCTACACCTCTTCTTCACTATTCCAACTCCTTACCGTTGCACCACTTTATGACTCCCCTAAGTCTAAGTCTAATGTACGTTTGAATGTATGTAATATGAAAAGTAATGACCCGGTTGAGATAGTATGTCGCACTTTATTCTTATTTTAAAAGGGAAATATTATAGCTACTTCTACATAACAATTATACAAACATTCTAAACCACCTTTCACACCTATACCAACCTTATAACTGTCACCACCATAAATCGAACTATGCATCTCTACTTTCACTGCTACAGCTCCTTACCACTGCACCACCTTGTGACTCCCAGTTTGTCGCACTTTGTAGTGTGATATAATTCCATGTACATGATTCATAATATATTGCATGAATATTGTGGGGTTTATTCGGTGCGTATTAAAAGAGTATGGACTGACGTTTCCAATGATATATAAAAAAAGCAATAATAATAATAATAATAATAATAATAATAATAATAATAATAATAATAATAATAATAATAATAATAATAATAATATGTATCACTTCTGCCCTTCGTACTTGGGACGTAGTTGAGGGAGTTTACAGTTGCTTCGTGACACTTTGGTTGTGGATTCACCTTCTTTTCGTCAGGAGCCGGATTCAAATTTGGGTGAAGCCAATATTCGACAGTAGAAAGGTTAGTGATGGGCATTTTTCCACAGCTGTTCGGGTTCTTTCTTCCCCTGGTGTTGCTCCTTACTCGGTTGATACTCTGGAGGCTTTGAAGTAAAAACACCTTTCTGCTCCTCCCCTTTTGCCTCCTTTACCTGTAGGTCTTTGTCCCCTTTCTGTCTCCAGTACTATTGTTCGAGATATGATTCGTAGTTTCCCTCGTGGAATCTCTTGTGGTAGAGAAGGTTTGAGAGCTCACTACTTATTGTATTGTCTCGGGGTGCTGTTGTTGCTCTCTCTGATGATTTGATCACCTCTATCACTCGGGTGGTTAATCTCTTCTTGGAGGGTAAGCGCCCACATGTTTTGGGTGAGTATATTGCTAGTGCTCCCCTCACTCCGCTAGTTAAGCCAGGTGGTGGCATAAGTCCTATATATTGTTGTGGGTACCGTTTGGCGGCTTGGTCCCTAAGGTTGGTGCTGTTTGGTTGGTCCCTCTTTATCTGGGTATTTTGACGGTCTTCAGTTTGGTGTTGAAGTACCCTGTGGAGGTGACGCTATTCTTCATGCCTTGAGTCGGTTCGTAGGGGCGAGAGGCAGTGAGGTGGGCTTGACCATGTTGCTAGTTGACTTTCAGAAAGCTTTTAACATGGTTGATCGGGAGATTTTGTTACTTGAGGTTCGACGTCATTGCCCCGTTCTTTTCCGTTGGGTCGAGTTCTTTTATTCTAGTCCTGCCATGCTATACTATGGGGAGCACTTTTTTGTCTGGTCAAGGGTTCCAGAAGGGAGATATTTTGGGTCCTCTTCTTTTTTGTTTTGATTTTACACCTGTTGGTTTGATTCTTTTGACTTATCCTCGAGTAATATTGCGCAGCAACTTACATTATTATCGAGTCACGTATAGTTGGATTAGCTCGGTGATACTCGACTAAACAGACTCACATTTATTAAATTTCAAATTCTAATTACAAAAACATTCCAACTTCAAAAGAACCAAGACGAGTATATACAGATCATATTCTCATAGAAAGCTCAAGGGAAGCTGTTTCCTAAGGTCTGGTCAACAGGGGAAAGATTCTTCTTCTGCGATGATCTGATTCTTCTCTTACGAAGCCTCTCTGCGATAATGAAAGCAAGCTCTAGAGATTGAGATGCGTTGAGCCTCGGATCACAGTGAGTGTGATAGCGTGAGCTCAGATCATTGTATGTTATGGTTCGCGATCCTCCAACACATTCTGTAACATTTTGGCCTGTCATCTCCAGATGCACACCTCCAGGATAGCTTCCTTCCTGATCATGGACGTCGAAGAAAGCTCTCACCTCAGCCTGCCAAGATACAATGTACATGATGTAATCAATAAAACACATGGCCCCGAATTGCAATACAAAAGCCTACAATTGTTTTCAAGCTATTTAAGATGTAACACATGAATTAAAAAAAAAAAATACATATATATGAATAATTATTTATAAAAAAAAAAAAAAAAAAAAAAAAGATGTAACACATGAAGAGAATAAACATAGGCAAAACTATACCCGGATTGCATCGAAGGAACGAGTCTTGAGTCCACAAGGAGCTTTAATTGTGTTTCCATGCATAGGGTCACTGACCCAAGTGACGATTTGACCTGCTTGGCGGACTGCCCTGATAAGATAAGGGAGTTTCACTCTCATGTTCTCTGCTCCCATTCTAGTGATCACAGTTACTCTGCCAGGTTTATTTTCAGGATTCAGGATGTCAATGAGCTTCACTAGCTCATTTGGATCCATCTTATCACTAACCTGCATCACAGCCAAAGATATATAAGAACGGTGGAAGACGAAAAAAGGAGGAAATACTTGCTTATAGAACAAAATGGTGATGCATAAATATAAGGACACTGGGATTAAAGTGAGCAAATGAGCTTATGCTATTATGAAAACAGAAATAGGAGGGATAAAAAGGTCTTTTGAGTGATGTAAAAGTGAATTTTCGAGGAGTTTGAAAAAATTTCTGAAATGGAAAAACTTGCATAAATTGGTTGGTTGGGAAGTTCAAAAGCTTTCACAGACTCAACAAGAAGGCAGATTATTATGCTATAAACAAGTGAACAGTGTTATTGGTTAGTTTAGAGACCTTGATGCCCAGAGGATTTGAAACTCCTCTCAAGAACTCCACGTGGGCACCGTCTAATTGCCTGGTTCGTTCTCCGACCCAAAGCATGTGAGCAGAGCAGTCATAATACAGGCCAGAAGTGGAGTCCTCTCTGGTAAGTGCTTGTTCAAATGGTAAAAGTAAACACTCGTGTGAGGTCCAAAACTCCGTGGTTCTCATCACTGGGTGGTCAGGTTTAAGTCCACATGCATCCATGAAACCAAGCGCCTCATCAACCCGGTGAGCCAATTCGCGGTACCTTTTGAAATTAAATAATAAAAGTCAGATATATCAACAATAGAAGGGTCATTACGCACGACACCTTGTCCTTACTAATTGACCCAGTAACTTGATGAAACATAATGTTCAACAGAACTTGCCTAAACTACTCCGCTACATGTTTTTCATGGGGGTGCAAGAAAGAGGTGACCGTAACCTACAATCTAAGAACAGAACACTACTTGACTACGCCTTGTAGGTGAATGTAATTATCCACACTTAGGTTTCACTATGTAATTAAACAGTTGGAACATGCATGGCAGCTAAAATTAGGAGTTGATAACTTGATATACCTATCCCCCTGCTCGCTATGTTCAGTAAAATCGAGATTCCACTTGGTAACCCTCTGCATGGCAGCATACCCTCCGGTTGCAAATGCTCTAAGCAGGTTTAACGTAGACACAGATTGGGTATAGGCCATAACCATTCTTTCGGGATCCGGAACTCGTGATTTCTCATCAAAAGTATCCCCGTTGATATTATCTCCTCGGTAACTTGGGAGCTTCACACCATCCTTCTCCTCGAGATTATCAGATCTTGGCTTAGCAAATTGCCCTGCCATTCTTCCCACCTGAGGACACGATGACAATAAAGTCATTGATTGTATCGTGAAGTGTTAATTATGAAAATAAATCAATGATTTCTATCCAATTAAATGTGCACACTGTCTCTTCAGATATGATGGGGAAAGTAAAACAACTCGCTGCCAATTTTTGCATGACATGTTCGCCTTTGATAACTGACCTTTTGCAACCTCAACTCATGAAACTCTAGTAATCTTGTCATATTTCTGACACTAGTTTTTCCCATGTGGAGACAATCACAAGAAATTAAACATTCACTTTGAACAATCATCAAGCCAACCAACTCAATTGAGTTTATTAATCATCAGAAACACCTTCTGGAACCAAAATCGCGAACCATTACAAGTTCTAATTCCTAAGAAGTTAATCATATCATTGTTACTCAGGAAGCAACATGCCATGAAATCTTGTAATAAGAGTCAAGCCTTCCAAAAGCATTTCAAACGAAACTCTTGACCACAATCAAACAAACTAATCAATCATCTATTCTAATAACAATCACCAATGCACTTGTAAACGAGCACTGCAAACTTAATACTAGCTTTTCTGAAAATTACTATGTTAAAAAAAAAAAAAGATCGATTATAGCTGCTTCTAACAGTTATTTGACAATGCTTATTGCAAAACTGGCACTGTACAAGATAAAATGATCTACTAGATAACGAAAACCAACTACTGAAATCCCAATTCTAACATTTCGTGTTAATGAAAGTAATATATGACACAACTCATCATCACTTCCAAATTTATTTAACTATATAAGAACCAACCAAAAATGGAAAATTTTGCAAACAGCATTTATAAATTACAAGCCTAATGAAAATCAACTATTAGAATTCTGAATTCCACATCACATTTCAATGTTAATGGAAGTAGAGAAGTAATATAACACAATTCTTTATAACTTTCATATAAGAATGAAACAAAAAATGGAAACTTTTTGACAAGAATGAATACCTTAATAATAGGCATCTGAGCACCAAACATAAGAACAACACCCATCTGCAGCATGACCCGAAAAGTATCCCTAATATTATCGGCACTGAACTCCTTGAAGCTCTCAGCACAGTCACCACCCTGCAAAAGGAACGCATCTCCAAGAGCAGCCTGTCCCAGCTTCTCCTCCAGGCTTCTGGCCTCACCGGCGAAGACAATTGGAGGGAAGGACTCGAGCTTTTTTAGTACTTTCTCAAGGCCAATTTTTTCAGGGTATTCAGGAAGTTGGAAGGCTTTCTTGGACTTCCAGCTTTCTATACTCCAGCTGGTGGTTTTTGGGGTGGATTGGATGGAGGCTGAGATGGGGTTTGGTGGTTTGCGTAGGTGGGTGGAATACGGCGGCGGTGGGTGGGTGGAATACGGCGGCGGTGGGTGTCAGAGACATCACTTTTGCCTGTTGCATTGTTGCTGTTCGGTGATTTGGAGAGAGAAAGAAAGACTCGCTTGATGACGGGTAAATTAGAAAACCCAGAATAACTTTGACTACGTCTAATAGTGAGAGAATTTTGTACGATAAGTCGATAACTGATCTTGAGCTATCTAAGCTAGTACTGTACCAGTGTTGGTATAAATATTACACGTTTCATGCCTAATTAAATAATAATTCTATCTCTCTGGTTCCATGGGATGGCAGTTTGGGCTACCCGGCCCGAGCCTGACCTAGGCCCGGCCCGATATACCGGGCCCAGGTCCATATGAAGCCCATGGGCCGGCTTGGGCTTATAGCTAGGGCCATGGACCTAACATCTTGACCCGAGTCTGACCCGTGATTATATATAGTATTTATATTTTTTATATATAAATATGTATATATAACTATATAATTTATAATATTTATAGACATGTATTATTAATAGATGTTGTAGTTTATACATTTGTAATACTTTTCTATACTTATAAGATTTCCAATTGATATACAATTATTTTATATACTATATTCTTAGTATATTTATATAATTTATTAATTATTTTAATATTAACTAATTTCAATATGTCAAATAAGGAAGTTCATGATAAATTTCAAATGATATAAAGTGATATCAAAATATTTTATCTCAAACAAAAAGATATAAATTAAATAGATTTACCATTCTACTAATACTACACTACATAACTAAAAAAAACAACATTTAGATTACTAAATAATTGGCAAAAAAATAAAAATTTAAAAATCTAAGGCCCGGCCCATGACGGGCCCAGGCTTGGGCCTAATGTTCAGGCCCGCCTTGGGCCATGGGCCGGGCCTGGGCTTGGTGCTAGTCTTCCCGGGCCCGACCGGACCTCTTAAAGCCCGGCCCGGCCCGGCCCATTGCCATCCCTATCCATGAGACAACATGCTAAATTAATAACCTGACTAATATTATAAGACAATAATTTTGCTTAAAATTAAATAGGTCCCATCCGATACATAAATTAATAATTCACTAATTTTATTAGAAAAAAAAATATATATGTAACTAAATTACACAACTTACTTGAATAATGACTCCATAGTTAATTGTTTATTGTTGAAGTTTATATCTCACTTGACATGATCATTAAGTTTTCCAAGTGACGTTAGAAGCTCCGGCGATGAATGTTCATGTTGTAGTAGAAAATTATTCAATGTGATTGACGGATTGTTGCATGCATTGCTTATTTTTGACTAATAGACTCCAATGCAACACTATCTTCTTCATCTTCAGTTTTGTCATTTTTGTCATCACCATGATGTCTTCGATGAGTTGCTCATTGGTTAGCAATTCGAATTCGGTCACTTCATTTTCGTTTATTTCTTGAGCGATCGAAATAAAGTTTATACGTTTACGGATTAACTATTATATATATAAATTAAGAAATACCTGAATAAGATAACAAATTTTCAGGGCCCAAAATTATTAATTTATAGATGTTATATTGTACTCCAATTTCCTTTCCGTGTTCAATTAGGAAATAGGTATTACTACAGTCTACAGTAGTAGTACTACTTTTAGTCGAGCTGTTCCATTCTCATAAAAATAAGGAATTATTAAATATACACCACTAGATATTTAATTTTCCTATGAGTTCATGATAAATTAACCTTATTTTCTGCTTAGTATTTTGGTGCAAGTATCAAGCCTGGGGAAGAAATAAGATACTCAGATGCTGTTAGGAGTCAGACCCACTGGGATGAACGAGTTGATCGAGTTGCTAACTTACTACTGTAGTTACTACTAAACCTACATTTCCACATTCCACAAATATCCGGTTTTGCCCCTATCAAAACCTGCTAACTTCTAGCAGCCGATAACACGTGCACTGATGCCTAACACACAGGCACAGAGCAGAAAAGAAAGAACAGAACATCAGACATACAATCAAAACAACAAACGTTATGAATGAAAAATGACTCTTTAAATGTGCTAGAAAATAATCCACTAAAAACAAAAGGAAAAGGGCAACCTCAAATGCAAATCTGAAACCAGCTGTGATGTTCATTTACACATGAATATAAACTAGATAATACTGAACACAAGGCAGACAAGACATTTGACAGAGGACTACATACTCCCACAGAGTAGAGTAGAACATTGGGGCTGGAAATGAGGCTCAGAAGTAAGGATTGTATCGCATAGGCGCCCTAAACCGGGGAAGTTTCCTGCACAGTATATCATGCATCAGTCACATGTTTGTACACGGATGTCAAACAAATCCCACATGCCTTTAATGATTGCAGAAGATTAGGTCATACCCATATCCATAAGGAGAATACATGAAAAAGGAGTAGGCATGAAAAGGCATCCTGGATCGGAAGCCACCACCCATATAGGGGTTGGATCTTCGTGGGCGGAATTGTTTCATGCCAGGGACGTTGGTCCTCTTAGCTGATACCTGCAACATTTCCACCAAAGTACTTAAAGAAAATGAGGAATGCATAGCATGCATAAAGATGAACATATGTGCATTATAGAGCTCAACCTTCAATTGACGACCATGAAGTTCACTTTCATTCAGAAGAAGAGCTTGCTCTACGGCTTCTGTTTCAAGAAATTCAACATATGCATATCCCTTTGGTTGCCCATACTTGTTGGCCCGGATAGTTACTCTATTCACAGTCCCACATGACTGGAAATGCTGCTGAACTTCCTCTGGGGTACATGAATAGTCCACCTAGACGGCATGGAACATTATCAGTATCAATGTGAGCAGAAAAATAAAAATAGAAAACCATGTTTGGATCGTCTTCAGTCCGTTATAAATAAATTATAATAGCAAGAACCAGATCAAGTATAACAGTAATTACAGGTTGACTTTCAGCAGCAGATAAATTAAGTATGTTAAAAGCTGTCCATAGATAGAGAATAAACTACAAGGAACATACAGATTCCCCAAGAATAGCAAGAGAATCATAACCAGAGATCGAGCAGCATGGACAACAAAGGAAGGTATAATGTTAAAAGGGAAGCCTAAAACCCCACCCAAGAGCCCAATTCGATGAATGGACATAGACAGAGCAGATGGATTAGAAAAGATGCAAGATCATCATCAGGTGAGTGGCATCATCATAAGTCATAACCAGTACTAGTAATTTCTAACACTCCTACAACACTATAGCAGACAATCTGCACAGGTAAACATAAAACGTGGTGGTGTGTGTTGCTATCGTAATCAACAAGACAACAACCTATCTTCTAGTAATGCACTAATGCTAATAAAGCAGTTATCATGATGCCCGTAATTTCATCAATAGAAAACCACCGTCGTGGGCAGTTAATGACTATGCTAACCGTTTCAAGATTTGAGAAGCCTCACATTGCCAACAAAGATTGAACGAGCATCCACTTGTTCCTTATTGGCCTGATCAGCAGCTGTAGCATTAGGATCTGTTTCACAAAATATAATACGAGGATAAGACAGTCATGAACATTTAAAAAGAAGCCGATTATTCTTTCCGGTTGATTACATTCTATAGATGCAATCAATCACATAGTAAAAGTATCACCATATGACTAAATCAAAAAGACTATAACCAGTAGTCTATGATCACTCACTAAATAAAAAACACTATATATAACCAGTGCTGCAAAAACAAATTCATGTAATCGAATCAGGACACAAAAGCAGCCTAAAAGATAACCTAACACAAGCACAAACCGATATTCGGCCACAAAAAAGCTTGCTGCAATCAAATTAAGATAAAACTGAAAATTCGAATAAAACAAACAAATGAAATAATCGAGCAAACCTTGAGGAGTGCCCATCTCCTGTTCAACTTTTGCTTGCATTTCACGAAGGGCAGCGGCTTCGTCACCCATCTCCTCGAGTCGAGCCTCTTCTTCATGTCATCCAGTTCCTCCGGTTCAACTTTTTTTCTTAATTTTCCGATTGAAAATAACCGTAATCAGATAGAGATACATAGAGTCAGGGGCGGCTCTAGATTTTAACATCAGGAATTGAACCAGAGACATTTCAAATAGAATTACACTTAGACTAGCTTTCCTGCCAATTGAGCCAATGCAGTTTTTAATTCTTTTCCATAAAATTACATATATATATATATAATAAGTATAAATAAAATTTGAGGCCCTTAATTTCTGGAGGCCCTGTACGGTCGGGGTGACCACGGGCCTTTAGCCGCCCCTGCATACAGTCATACAGAACATGGAGAAATTCAATTCAATTGCACGAAGAGATAGATGATCATGAACGAAACGAAACGAAACGAATAGATGGCTTACCTCCTCAGCCGCCGTCATTTCGACGTCGGGTTCCATCGATCACTCTCTCACGTGCGGTGCGGGCCTTGTCTCTCTCTCCTCGTTCGTGTGCCTGCCTGATGAGGGAAGAATAAGTAGTGGGAAACTTAAACTGACAGTTTTAGCCTTCATATATTAGAGGGGCGGTTGGTAATTTTGATCAAAACATTTCACTAAACTTGGATTATAGTATTATACAGCATATATTGGAGGGGTGATTGGTAATTTTTATAAAACACTTGCCTACCATTTGATGATTTATTCAGCTTCTTCATCATCATCTGCAAACCGAAAGCTTCTCGCCTTCTCTGCGTAAGTGCTGCTAATCCCATTCAACTCACAATCGTTCAGCAAACTTTTCACACCCTTCACTCCACTGCAATTGCTCTCAGTTAATTCGGTGCTTCGGATTCCACTAAAATACGGAATTCCCAAATAGCCACAACCTAATTTCAATCGCAAATTAACAAATCAGGAATATATGGACGTATTCTTCTCACACTTGAGTGTGTCTTGCTGATACGTTTCGGTCCCCTTATTCAATTCAAACATTTTCATGCCGTGAGGATATACAAGGTATGTGATCTTTCTCGTGCTTGAATTTGAAGCTTCTATGTATCTGTATGTATGTGTGATTCTCTTAGTATAGTTGTAAATGCGATACTCGTTAACTCACTGCAAAGGCTGGTTGATCTTGGATTAGCATACGAGTTCATATTTTGGATGTTCAAGGACTAAATTATGGGACCAAATTTGAGTTTTAAATTTTCCGTTAATTTAGGATTGGATATATATAGAACTACAGAATAATAGTATTGGTGGAATTAAGTTTGTTGTATGTTTTTAACTTTGTCTACTGTAGGAAACGTTGTAGTTCATTGCTTCTGGAATTGGATTATGAGTATGAAACTTCTCGTGCAGTTTCTTTGTCTTCATGTGATAGTCATCTGAAATCTGAACCTTGAGTGGGCAGTAGGTTTAGTTTCTGCACCATTTCAGATTTGTGGGTGAATTCTCTTTTGGGCTATCTTCTTTTAGTGTTTAGTCAGCTTTAGAGTTTAGATATTAGGCCAAAAAGGCCTGGGGCATGTCACCCGTGCTTTAGATATGATGGTTCTAGAATTCTAGCTACTAACCATCCGATTCCTGAAAAATAGACCTGCTCTGTTCAGACCTCTGCCGCCTTCCTTGACCCAAAAAGCCACCTCAGTTTTGTCACCACCACCTTCGCTGTCTTCTCATCTCTTCTCTGAGGTGTGATTGCACTCAGGATACACTTGTTCTGAGTTAATGCATTTTATGTTTCCTTGAGTCAATGAAGCTAATGAATTAGGCTACTCTTGTTTTGTTTTTCTTTTCTATGTTTCTTTTATGCTTGTGCTATTGTTAGATTGAGATTGTACGAACCGTTTGATGTTCCCTTTGCATTTTTCCCATATATCCTATATATGAGTGATGAGCATGTCAATTACCATGTTTTACTTTTATCTAAGAATTTCATTTTTCAGTTCCCTTGTACTCTTCATGTCTACTTGACAGTATAGAAGCTGTGTAAGGAAGAGGTTGTTGATTGTTTCTTGTTGATATGAAGAAGCTTAATTTTTAACTTTCTGAATTAGGCTCGCTCTTGAATATCTGGAAGCAATAATTATTAGTATTGATCTGCAACTTTATAGACATTCGTGTTGTTGGAGATTCTGAACTTTTTTAGGATAAATGCTTTGCTTTTGCAGACGGAAGTGAATGTTTTAAGGGATGACGGTTCTGAAGAGATATGTACTGAGACTGTTCATATCATTAAAGTATATTACTGCGAATGTAGTGGACAGAAATAATGGGAATATAGTTGCAACAGCATCAACAGTTGAGCACTCTCTCAAGAATACATTCGAATGTGGACGGACTTGCAACGCGAAGGCAGCTGCAATAGTGGGAGAAGTATTGGCTATGCGGCTCAAAGTGGATGGCCTTGCACAAGGCCAGGGAAGAGGAATCCATGTTGATCTGAAAAAGGAGATCGAGAAGAAGGGATTTCAGAATCGCACTAAGATCTGGGCTATAGTGAATTCTCTCAAGGATCACGGAGTTAAGCTCATTCTTGAGGACAATGATGATGGTAGCTCTTCAAGCTCTAGCGGAAGATACCATGAAAATAATGAGTTTAAGAACCATTGAGAGTCTCATTACCAAGGTACATTTGTAGAAGTGCTATAGCTTGTTTTTAATTGTTTTATCCATTCACTTGCGTAACTGGGGAGATTGTAAGGGTTTACTCAGTTTCTTTTGTAACTCCGAATATGGCTGTGATGTCTGAATTTTTGAAGTTTCAGGGTAATTCCAGCCTTTAGTTCTTGTATGGGTTAATATTCTTGTTTTCAAAATTTTGTGTGTTAATGTTACAGACTTTACAGTTAGTATTCTTCTGTGAGTTTGCCATTACTATGTCCAGTGATGAGGAAAATGACTAATGCGTGTTGCTTTAATACTACTTTGCATAAATCTGTGTTTGTGAAACCAATACCTGGTTACTGGTTAGTTAGGAACTCACATGGAGTGGCTTTGCTGTACATTCGTGTTGCACATCAAGTTCTTGTTCCAATATGAACTGGCGAATGCTCATAGATTTCCGGTAGCTTGTGTTTCTGGAACATTAAGTGTATCAAGTCTGGATTCCAGTTCAATCTTCATCCCCACAACGCTCTCGTAACACCTAGTACTATCATATTCATGGTTCCAGTTGTTCCAGTTTTCTGCTCCATCCATCCATATCAGTTACCTGTTCGCCCCTATGTTGAAAACTTGTAGATCCTTTTGGTATGGTGTTGTAGCGTTCAAAACGATATACAAGAAGAGTTACAGAACAGGGTTGCCTGATTCTCCACCCCCAGCAAATTGCGTGGCGAAATGCTCGCTTCTGAAATCGGTTCTCGACACTATTTACCCGCCCTCCTTGGAACCTCTATATCAATAAATCCTATGTTTGGTGCAGATTAGAGAATCTAATGACAAATAGTAGGGAATAAGTTAAAAAAGTCAACAAATCGCATTTCGAAACTTAGCGAATCGTGTTTCAATAATTAACGAATCTAAAATATTTGATTAGTTGGAGAATCGATTCTACACGATGAGAGAATTACGAATCACGAATGTTCTGCACGCTCTTCGAATCAGACAAACCTAAACTAGACCCAAACTGAATGCCAAATTGACTCTCAACTTTGTTTTTTGAAGAAAAGTGTTCGAAAAAAAAATATATTGAAAAAAGAATTGCTAATATAATTCGACAAAATAAAAAACAAGACGAGTATTATGGAGTCGACCCTTGCTATGCTTGTAGGAGTTAGGAGAAACACAAAATCGAGGTCGGCTAAAGAAGATTATCGATCGAGCCGAGCCATAACTATAGCCTATAGGCGGGGAAATGGAAAACGGAAAAAGAAAGTTGAAAATGGAAAAAGAAAGAAAAAAGAAACACATGTGACATGTGTGTAAATTAATTGGACTTAAAAGCGACATTTATGACGTCAGTAACCCAGTTGCGTATATAAAATGTCACATTTATACACCGATGCTTCAGCTGAAATGTTTCGTTCCCAAAAAAATCGCAAAATGTCAAAAATCTGATAGCGGCCTGCATGACCACCTTTCCTTCTTCCTCAGCTCACCGAGCTTTCCTTTCCATTCACGTAAAGACCTGTCCTAATTACAACGACACTTAATCTTCTGCATTTCCTTTTCCTATTTTTCAATTTAACGGAAAAAATGTGGGTGTTTTACCTGATATCTCTGCCGTTAACGGTGGGTATGGTGGGGGTAACGCTCTGGTACTTCGCCGGTCCGGACGTTGCTCGATACATCCGTTTTACCGTAGGCTACGCCTGGTTTTGTTCCCTCTCCATCATTATTCTCGTTCCGGCTGATATTTGGACCGTACGTTTCCTTAATTCCTTTTTACCTTTCGTTTTTTCTGATTAGGTTTTTGAGAATTCAGTGATCATTTATCATTGTTGAATTTGAAGTGAGAATTGATTTCTGGAATGCGTATTGGTGGATCTAGGATTTACAATGTAGCATTACAATTTGCAGTGTATGATTGAAAGAGATACAAGCTTCATCTGTTGTACGGGATGTTGAGAGTTTAGTACTTTTGTAGAATTTGTGGAGGTTTTCAAGTTTTTGTTTCTGGATAGCTTATTAAAGGATCTAGGAATTTGTATCATGAAGTAGCATTTGTTTTTGCAGTAGAAGATATGAAGAGATGGAGACTTCGTTCTAGTCGTGGATGTTGAGAGTTTAGTACATTTTGTTGAGAATTTGGTTGGTTGCTTGTTTAGTTAATCTCTAAAGTTATTAGAGGAGTATTTACATATAGCATTGCGATTTGCAGTAGTGATAGCCTGATAGGAAGAGAGAGGGTTACAGACTTTGTGTAATTCTGGATATTGATAGTTTAGTAATTTTGATAAATGTGTCAATGTTGTGAGAGAGAGAGAGAGAGAGAGAGAGAGAGAGAGAGAGAGAGACTTATTCATGTGTAATCCTGGATACTGAGAGTTTAGTACCTTGTTGAATTTGTTGATATCTTGAAGTGATTGCTGGTCTAATTGATATCTGAAAGTTTATCTGAGGATCTTGGACTTTTAGTTGCATTGCTATATGGAGTACATGATATAAACAGGTAGAGACATCATGCATGATTGGATATTGTGAGTATTTGATGTATGTTCATGCGCTTGGTCGATGATATAAAACGATTGTCAGTGTAACTTTTAAAGCTCTGGAATTTGATTATCCTGTCATGTTAGTAATGACACTCACAACACACTCTATGCCTTTACTACTTCGGAATAGTGGAAGTTTGAGTTGAAGTACATGTTATACCTGTCGTCATGTTTGATCTGTTCGATGGATTGCTGAGCTTCTTTCTTAATTTTATTGTTATTATTATTTTTTAACGCAGACCATTACCAATCATAGCAAGGGGGGAATCTCTTTCTTCTGGAGCTGGTCATATTGGAGCACATTTCTGCTCACTTGGTATGTTATCCAGTTGGTATTTTTGTGCTTCTTTGTAGTTTGTAGTATACCTTGTATAGTGTGTATTTATTTATTTATATCTTTGGCGTATCTTAACTGTTTATTGTGGAGATTTTACTAGTGTTCAACGAAATACAGGTTCTAACTTTTACCTTAAGAGTATATTATGCCTTTTGAACACGTTATATAGCTCAGCACACTCATGTTTAGTGACACTTATGATTACATACGAGTTACAACGTCTGTGTATCACAAAAGCATTTCAACTTGTGGTCCTTTGATAGTCTGCAGTCAAGAACCTGAATGATATAGCTGTCTTCTTAATATTAATTCCTAGTATATCTGGAGTTTTGGGTTCTTGGTGTCACATTGTTTGTGGTTTTCGGGATCAAGAAGAACATGTATTCTCATAGATTTATATGAAATTATTTCCCTAAGCAGGGCTATGGTGCCTATACTTCAGGGTTATGAAGATGCGGGGGACTTCACTGTCAGGGAAAGATTGAAGACCAGCGCTCATGTAAACCTAATCTATTACTCATGTGTTGGAACCATTGCCCTTTGTGGAGTTATACTGCTGATTATTCTGCGCAAAAACTGGTTAGTTTCTTCTCTTTTAAAGATCAATCCATGTTCTGTAAATTTAAACTTTAAAGCACACAGGTTTCCTATCACAATCTTGACAAATGGTCTCATAACTAAATACATAAGATGCATTTCTTGTAGGAAATAAGCATTTAGCTATAAACATCAACGCTGATGCCAGAATAATTAAAGCACTGTGCGATTTCTAATAGGATCATAGTATAACCCACATGTATGAAGGATCAACTTGAACTTTCATATGATTGATTTGACAGTTTATTCCTTAGAGGCTGTTTTAGAATGTTCATTTTCCTCTACTTGGGATATCAAGTTATCAACCATATCCATTATTTATGTTTGTCTGTAGGGGTGGCAGTATACTGGGTTATGCTATGGCGTGCTCGAATACTTTTGGTCTTGTGACAGGAGCCTTTCTTTTGGGTTTCGGTTTAAGTGAAATTCCAAAAGGTACCTGGAGAGATGCAGATTGGATACCTCGTCATAAAGTTCTTTCTCACAAAGTGGCTAAAATGGTTGTCAAACTTGATGATGCTCATCAAGAATTTTCAAATGCAATAGTTGTAAGTCCAAGACAACCTATTTTTTTGTTAATCCTTATGAGATATGTTGTTTACACACCATCACCTATCAGGCTATCATGACTTGAATAGTGGAACTATAATATTATACGTAAAGAGCCCCATACCCAAGATTTAAAAAAAAAAAGAAGTCTCTTCACATTTGGTGCTGGAGACTAGAGTGCTGTTTCTTATCACTTGTGAAGAAAGCAATGCTGTCTCTTATCAAAATCTGTATTATCCTTCATCAACATTTATTCGATTTGATGGATTTACTAAGCATTTACCTATCATCCTTCCCCAACCCCTCAACCCGGATGGGACATGAACACTTTATACCTGGATGAAATTTGAAAAGCTGCATTCTATCATATAACTTTGGCAAAAAATTAGTTGCAGCTCGTCAGAATGTGTTGTAGCAAATTTTATTAATGATATGAGCACTTTCACTTTTCCACCTGTTTCCCCCTCTCTTAGTTCTCTTTTTTACCTGGTCTTAACGCGGGACATACATTGCATAGGTTGCTCAAGCGACGTCAAAGCAAATGTCGAAGCGTGATCCTCTTAAACCTTACATGAACATAATTGATAAAATGTTGGCCCAGATGGTAAGTAACTTCCTGTATGCCATAGTTGTTATGCGCAAATACACGCATTCCATAAATTGTTATGTTTTATACATTAAATTAGTACATCCACGATGAATGCAGCTAAGCGCAGATCCTTCATTTAAACCTCAAGGAGGAACGTTAAGTGAAAAGGATATGGATTATGATGCTGATGAAAAATCGATGGCAGGTCTTAGGCGTAAGCTGATGAAAGCTCGAGAGGTTTACTATCGATATAAAAGGTAAAGGTAATTCTTAGTAATATAATTTCTTTCATTACCATTATATCTACCCTGTTATAAATTTTATTAACTTTTTTCCTTGCACACCTTTAAACATGAGAGGTTTCTATTTCACTTTGAACTTACTAATAACCAATAAGTCTTAATAACACTTTGATTCTCATCCAACCCTGATGTTCTATAATAAAAAAAATAAAAAAAGAGGTTGAGATTGGTTGCCATAGACTTTGAGAATATAAGAAATGTGTACACTTATCACAATATCTCATTAACTATCTATATCAATTACTATAGGTGTTCATTTACTAAATACACGCTTTGCTTCTCTGTTTGGGATCTGCCTCCTGAACAAGCGGGCTTTAGAATAGAGCTTTCATTCCACTTCCAGTTCAAAGTAATTTGACATGTGCATTCATATAAAAAATGTTACTGGCTTTATTGATTCTGATCTGCTCTCATTTATGAGTTGACTTTTACCTTCAGATTGAGTGTTTATCTTGCATTGCACCATATTCACCTATACTTGACACAAGTTTTTACGATCGAGAAACTATTATATTTGAAAAGTGCATCAGTATTAAATCTGTGTGCGGTATGTGTTCTTCTTTGGGCCTGCAAATGTGCATGTGGTGGAACACATATTTTTCTAGCTCCTTATCAGTGCGTAGGGAAGTTGCATAATTGTTGCTCTTTCCATTTTTTTCTGCAGTGAATATTTGAATTTTGTAAAGGAAGCTCTAGAATTAGAAGACACAATGAAGAACTTTGAGCATCGGAATGCATATGGATGGTAATACCTCTAGTATTTAATAGTTTTGAATTAGAATTTGGATGTCTTTTTATGATTATTATGCTTGCTATGGTCAATTTCATCATTGTGTGTATTCTCAATGTGGAATCCGTGAAAGGTGTAAGAACCAAAAATTCTCGACATGATGACCCCCATCGGACCTCTTCTGAGGAAGTCCTATTTCTAAAATATTTGGTTGTACTCAGAAAAATAAATGTATTTTAGTTAATTGTATTTTGGCCAAAAGGAAGAGAACTTTTGAGGTTTCCAGCGGTAAAGATGATAAATCTTTGCTTGTTTATAACGTATTATGTTTATCTTTACCAGTGACTAACATACTTTTTATTGGGTCAATTTGTGGATGCAGGAAATATAATTCAAGCTTTAGGCCTGAACGCAAGGGCAATCTAGGGTCTGGTCTTGATGTAATTGGTAATAAATCAAATATCATTGAACTTTACTTCATATATGGTCCATTGGTATACTATACACATTTTGAATTTGGCAATTTTATGTAAGGTGCAGTTAATAAGATTCCCTCGGCAAATTAGGAATATTATTTTTGCAAGGCACTTCTATATCCTACTGTGTGTTTGCGCATACCTAATAAATAGCATGTTCTATGCAGAACTAATTTGGCGATGTATACTAAGAAAACAACTTCAGAAGCTTTTGGCTATTTTGCTGGGTTGCATGTCAGCAGCGATTCTCCTTGCAGAAGCTACAATTCTGCCTAGTGGAGTTGATTTATCTCTTTTCTCAGTTTTAGTAAACATCGTGGACAAAAATGAATTCTTTGTCCAGGTAAACTTTCACTTATATACAGTTCATACCAAGCATAAAACTTTCGGGTTCTATGTGACAAACTATTAGCATACTATAGAAAAAAAAAAAAAAAAAAAAAAGAACCATCAAACCATATTGTCATTTGCGAATGTATTATCTACGAAAAGTTGATGAAAAAAAAAGAAACCATTTCAATATGAAATGAACTTTAATAAAATGAAAGTGAAGGAAGTCAAAAATTATAAGCATACACTTGCACTCTGAAATTTATGAAGTTGTATAAGTGACCTGGATATAATAAGGAAGGCTGAGAATGGTGATGTTATACTATATGATTATAATAGATGCTGGATACATTACCTCCCTAGCTATTGTGAAAACCTAATTTATATTTAGATGGGAAGCAATAGAAATTGGTAAGAGACGTTGGTGTTGTTCTAATAGAAGTTTACCTTGATTGTACTTTTAACATGAGATGCATGCCTGAGGATTTCTAACCATGTAATTTCTCAGATAGGCTTCAAATGAGTACGGTGAATATACGATAACCAAGTGTTATGAATTAGTAACACTGTTTTTCATGTGCAGATTTTGAAATGATCTCTTTCCCTTTCCGTTTGCAGGTTGCTGCCTTTGTCCCCCTAATGTACATGTGTATCTGCACATATTACTCTTTGTTCAAGATTGGGATGTTGACATTTTATTCTCTGACTCCAAGACAAACAAGTTCAGTTAGCTTGCTTATGATATGCTCGTATGTATACTTTATTTTTTCATTGTTGTCTTATTTTTCATATTTGCTTGGTTTGTATAAAATAAAATAATGTTCAAAGGTACCAAACCTCTGATTGTTAATAAATTTTTAGTCTGACCACTCTGATGATTTTACTTATATTGAAAAATTGATATAACACAGGCAGGTCGCACGCTATGCTCCTCCTGTCTCATACAATTTTCTCAACCTCATCCATCTGGAGAATGGTGGGAAGACCGTATTCGAGAAGGTATGTTCATTGCTGCATTATCTTTAACTGGTCAATCACCTCATGTATTGTGCTAACTCTGATGAAATAATACTTGAAATGATTGACATTCACAATCACTTTCAACTCTGCTTCAGTCTCTTTTTTTCCTTTTTTCTCCCCATCTGATGCATTTTTGAACCATATTGCAGAGGATGGGGAATATTGACGATGCTGTTCCATTTTTTGGTAAAGGATTCAATAAGATATATCCACTGATTATGGTCATATATACCATACTGATTGCAAGCAACTTTTTTGACCGCATCATTGAATACGTTGGAAACTGGAAAATATTCAGATTTCTGAAAGAAGAAACAGATGATTTGGATGGATATGACTCAGCAGGACTAATGGTCTTGCAAAGAGGTCAGTAAAGTATACAGATGATTCTCGGTTCAGGAAACATGGGATGCCTAAATCTACATTCTTGGAGTGAAGTATCTCTTTTGTTTTTGAAAATGTTTTATCATTTTCTTCTCTCAGAGCGATTATGGCTCCAACAAGGACATAAAGTTGGTGAACTTGTTATTCCTCTGGCTAGGAGTTTTAACAATGCAACCATAGATCTCGAATCTGCGAATGGTAACTTGGTGAGCATTCCCAATTTCTTCTGCCTCTGGAACATTACTTTTCTGCCATGTGGTTATTTCTATAAGCCGGTAAAATACATTTACCGGCTTATGGCAACTTGTGCCAAGTACTAGTATCTACTTTCTCAACCAAGCCCCCTTTCTGAATTCTGAAGATTTTATTTTTATTTTTATTTATTTTTTGGTGATGGGGTTTGGTGCTGGATTCTAGAAAACATAGTGTCCAAATATACAAATAGATGTGGATTTGAAACTAATACATACATTTTGCTCCAGTTGTATACAACACACCCACAGGTAGGTGATATGCTATCAGAAACTGATTCATTCATTTATGCATTAGGTTTTGGACAAAACACAAGCATCACGATTCATGGCTGAGGATGGTCAAAGTAGTCGCACTGGAAAATCAGCAATACATGAAGAAAGTAGTCGAACGGTTGCAGGCAGGAAGTATACATCCATGCGAACGGTATCAGAGCCTACCGATCAAGAAAAGATATCTTCCAATGGTGCAGAAACCTCCGGGGTGCTTGAAAAGCCATCTTCCGGTTTAGCCTCAAAATGGCAATCTATGAAGACAGGTTTACTTAATTTCAAGTTCAATATTGAGGCAAGGAGATTCATACCTCTGAGGCAAGGTCAAGATACTCAGGACAGTCATGAAACGTCTTCCGAATCCCTTGATGACATCTTTGCCAGATTAAAAAAGCCTGCTGTGGATCATGGCACTGACGATGATCTGGGTGATTTCGAAATGGGTGTTAGGGGGACAGACCGAAGTAGATCTGCTACATAGGGAAGAGTGTGATCAAACACAACAGGTATATGGTACAGATATGTAGTATATATATACACAAATAAGAGAATCCTTTTTCTATGTTACCACTCAAATTTTGATCTGATTGCACAACAAGAGGTACGTCTCTCCGTTCCGCTCAGCCTCCTGCATTGTAGTATGGTAAGCATTCTGGACTGTCCATAGTTCCAGAGGAAGGAGACTACCACCAAGTAAACTGGGCCAAGTCCACCGGTGTGCCCAACTCACTTGGTTTACTTTTCTGGTCATGTGAAAATGTAAATTCCTAGTGTGATAAAAGCTTGTGGCGGTTGTCACATTGATATGAAATTATGAATACTGAATACTGAATGTACTAAACACAATTTATCATGTATGAAAGTGAAAATGTAGATTGTTTTGAGTTCAACCATCACTGGTTCTTTCCCCTTTCCAGTTTAAGCACCTTTACTTTCGCCACCTTTTCTTGGCTCTGAACTAGCCATAGCAATTGAAAAGGTATACCTAGAAACTTGTGTGCAAAAACTTTTGTTCTAAACCTCTTAACATCCACCCGAAGTTTTAAAATAATACCATAAGACATTAGTTGAGGACAAAACAGATCTACGTTGGAATTTTATAATTTTGGTTAAGGCAGAATTATGAATTATCAACGCGAATGAGTTGGTAAACAGGATTAGTTATATGCAACGGTTATCAATGTTATAACTTATCATTGACCATCTTCAACAAAGGTCTCGGATTTGAAACCCAAATGAAATAAACAGTCCCTAAGACTATCTCCATTCAGACGCCTCCATTAAACTGTCATTGAAGATTTCAAGTCCAATATAGTCTCATCATCAGATCCTATCAAACCCCCCATTAAAAATGGTCTAATAGTAAAGTATCCAATTTTGACACTTTGTAGTCAAAATGTAACGGACTCTTATATAAATCTTTGGAACAAATTATTTCAAAATTAAACATGAAAAATAGTAATGTATATAATAAAAGCAACGGAAAATTACATTCTAGTGATATTTTTCCAAATTTATTACATATTAATGATACCAATATTCTTAGTTACATTATTAATACTATAAATCAAACTTTATTACATATATAAGTTGACAAAACGTTAAACTTATTTACTAACTAGAGTTGGTGCACCGTGCTAAGCGCGATGTCCATGTTTATTGTAAATATATCACTATCAGTAGAATTTTTTTTAAAAATAGGAAAAAAGTATATATATATATATATATATATATATAGACACACACTCTGTGTGTGAAATTTTTCACCATGTTGGGGGTATTTATACGACAATATCAAGACTAATAGTTTGCTTTCCCGTAATAACTATGTCTCTAGAATAGAAAAACATATGACTACAAAACAATAATAATTGTAAATGCAGAGCTACAAACATACAAGTAGTTGAGAGGATTATAAATTTACAAGGATGAATATGAGAAATAGCTATGCACACGATGCTCGTAACAAAAGCAACTTCACTCTTTCTATTCATACAAATAATGAACCTTTTCTCCAATCCTCCTAGCTTTAAACCATGTCTAATAGTAAGATGTTATATGCTAATTGCCAAATCACGGTAATATATATGCAGTCTAATATCAGAAGTACTAGCAGACAAGGGAAAAACTTAAACAATCGGTAAACAACATGTGCTCATTTATATGCAACTTGTTAGTAAAATATGAGGAGGGTTATGATAATGTTGGAAAACTTCAATGGATCATGTAGTCACTTTCCAAACAAGATAATTCGATCCTAACTTGTTGTCTGGGTTTCACGAATTCCTTGCCGGGATAATCCAAGAAGGCAATCTAATTCAGGCAATATGAATTTCGATCAGAAAGTAGAGAGGATGTAAGAGTTTTCGTTGTTGTCTGTTTAGGAGACTGATTCCTTCAATATATAGAAGTACAAAACGAAGAGGTATGAACGAATGGGCGCATCTGTTAAGAACAAACCTGTTTGTTCACGAAGGGGTGCATATATCCAAAAAGGTCGGGGCGCTGCCCCGCACCCCGCCAGGGGCTCTGCCCCTTGCAACCCCGCGAGGGGCGGGGCTCTGCCCCTTGACCCCGCAAGGAGGCGCAGCCCCCTTGACCCCCTGCTTCGTATTCGTGGCCGATAACCCGTTAGCTCAACAAGCGTGCACTCCGCACTACCCCGAACTTGTTCCGAGCCTCAACAAGAGATCGCATCAGTCTCTAGCAAATCACATTACTACTAATGAATTGATGACACTAAAATCACCAACAAAACTCAACTGATCAGCAACTGCATCTCACACAAACTCAACACTATATATCTGAGATTCGAATAATTCTACGTAGAGACAATAAGTGTAGAAGAACAAGATCAACTATATATAGAGTATTATACAATGATCCGTCTATGTAAGATTTATCTCATCGAATATATAGCTCATATATAATTTCGGATTCTCTTTTCTACAAAACAAACGAGCTCGTGTAAAAGCGATAGTGCAGGGGCTTTTGCAAAGGTAAGACCCTTACCAACAAGAATGGAAATGCTAGAGTACATCTTTATTTAAAAAATAGTAAATCTATAGATCGTTCAAAAAAGAGTATGGCTTCTGGATTTCCAGTAGTATATATATGTACCATAATAACTTATAATAAAATGCAGAATTATCCAAAAAAAAAAAAAAAAGCGCCAATGAGTCCATTCTAAGATTAACCTAATCTATCCAGTGTTATCATCCCCATCCGCAGTGGCAACTTTTACTTTTTCATCAAATGTAAGATGGATGATGCACATGGCAGTAATTTACTTCCCCAAGCCAGTCAATACCTTCATTGTGACGCTTGACTCCAATCTCAATCACATCAGAACATCAGAATATATTACTATTATGTTTGATACTCTTCGTTTCTATAGGTTCTGGCTCCTCATGCGCGGAAATGGAAAACGGTGCATTTTGTTTTGCTGGTTCAGGATTGTGAGCTATGATTGCACATAGGCCTCTCCGGGCCACTGCTGTCTCCTTAGTATGTCTTTTATGTGCACTAAATTAGTGATGTTGTCTCCGCCAATACAGATGCGGAGCAGTCTGCTCCGCCCTTCTAACAGAGGCGGGGCAGTCTGCTCCGCCACTATTTGGGCAGAGCAGGGTTGATCCGCCACCATTTTTCATTTTTTTTTCTTTTTTATATATTTAGATAATTAAAATCTTAATTATTAAGTTAAGTTGGGTATTATTTGGATTGTACATAGAAGAACTAGTGGAATACGGTGAATTAGGGCGAACTAAGGCGTTTATACGGCGCTTTCTACGCACCGATGGACTCAATTCGCCAATTCGTCTAAACATAGAACCAAAATTGGAGTGGACTGAGACTTAGGGGACTAAAAGTACAATTAACTCGTGGATGGATATTGACGTGCGATGGTAAAACTATAGAAGGAAACGAAATAAATTGAAATTTGAAACGATGATCTTTAGAAGCGACCATTGACGAATTGACGTAATTGTTAAAAGAAAGCAAACTAGTTGAAGAGATTGGCGGGCATCAATGAAGCGAAAAGGTATATGATTTATTGAAGAAGTTTAAGATATTGATTGAATGTGAATATCAATTTTATTGCCATGGCTATATACGGAGGTTCGAAGAGGAACAGATGTGACCCTTCTGGAACGATGAGGTTAAAGAAACAATAAGCGACATTCGAGCACTTTTTACAGGATACCTATAATATTTATCTAAATATTGCTCCTAAGTAGTGCCTTATAATTATTTAGGATATCAACTACATAGATGATAATTAGAGATCTCCTATTATTTATGTTTTAGTGATGAAAAATGACACATGGAGAATTTTAGTGATTAAAAAGGACACATGTAGGATATATGTGGTGACACATAGATAGATAGAGAATAAATATGGAGGGACAAATGAATATTCAAATGTAGGAAGTTTTTTAGGGAGTTCCAAATTTAAGATTACATTTCTGTGGGCCCCAATGAAGTTAGGAGTTCTGAGATTGTTGGTTCTTTACACCATTCTTTCAATTTCATCCTAAATATAGGATAAAGAGAGGTTTTAGGACTCCTGAAACTCGTGCTCTTAGACGAGCAGACATGAAGAAAGCTAATGATAACGTAAAAAAATCGATTCTACGAGAACAAATTTTATTTATAATTGAACCAAACCGAACTACCAAAAACATAAGAATCGAACGGGACTACCACAAAAGTGGGGCTTATTATATTGTATGTAGTATATATATAATAAGTAATTTAGTTGGACAAAATTACCCCTATCTAATTCCGTTTCATCAACCTATATAGATTGTCAGTTACAATATATCTATCTATATATATATATATATATATATATATATATATATATATATATATATATATATATATATATATATATTTTCTTTTTTAAAACAACAAAACATTTTATTAAAAAAGATAAAAAATTCTCGACATAATTACAACAAAGGTTCAAACATCCGGAACAAGACTCCGGATAATATACATACAACCAAACATCAAAACCTTTTAACCCAAGAAGAATCAATCTAATCAGAATAGTAGTTGTAGTAATAGTGCCAGTCGAACAGAAATAACCCCTCCAAACTCAATGATAGTCCAAGCTTCCAACAACCAAAACCACATAAAGGTCCATCCAAAAGTCCAAACACCAGCCGTCAATTCATGACCGTGACGCTACTTAGCCCCTTCGTTTAATATGTCCATCCCACTAGCAAGAGTTTAGATCCGAGGAGTTTGTAAGTTGTACCACCAACTCTTAGCTAAGACCAAAGGAGATGGTCATATCTTTCGTAGCAAGTTTATGGGGCTTAGCAAGAATAGAAATATGATTTTCTCCTAAGGGCCACGAGACACTCAAAGAAATGAAATTACACACCAACCATCAATTCCAAATTAGAGATAGCATACCCCTAGCCAACATTCTACACCCTATCACTTCGGGACAAGTGGTAAATAATTTAAGTTGAAACCTAAAGAGGAAGATTCGATTACTCCCCAAGATTTCCAAGATTGATGGCCATCACCTGTACCGACAATAACCAATCCAATGGACATGCCAAAGACGGCAAGTTTGAGCTAATAGATGTGGTGTAGAAGAAAGAAGAAGAATAATTCATGATTTCATCATACTAGTGAACAACGCTTCACACTAAACATCCTCCAGTGAAGTAGTAGATCGAGCTCCTCTTTAAACTACCAAAATCATAAATAAATCTGTCTTTCTTCTTCTTCAAGCCCAAAACAGAGAGAATCTTTCACGTCAGCTAGCTTCATTATTATTAGTGTAAGCAAAGCAATCCAAGGATTTATTATTGGTACCGGAAGCCGCTAATATTGCTTCTTCAGGTAATCTATCACAGAATTAAGCATGCATCATCAACGTTTATTTAATGAATAATTAATTGTGTAGTTAGTACTAATTAATTGTAACTAACTGTAGGGTTTTCTGTTTAATTTATTCATTTTTTAACAAACAGATGCAGCAGCAGTTTAAGTAATTCACCAATTGCCTGTTTGTTAATCTCACTCCGATAATCATCAATCAGGTAAATTTAAAATAAAATAAAAATTATATATCGCAACTTTTATTTTGGTACTAATCTACTTAATGCCCAAAACAGAGAGAGCCTTTCACACTCAGCTAGCTTCATTATTAGTGGCCGGAAGCAAAGCAATCCAAGGATTTATTATTTATTGGTACCGGAGGCCACCAATATTGCTTCTTCAGGTACAATCTATCACAAAATTTATAAGCATCAGCAACATTTATTTTATTAATTAATTGTACTGGTACATTAGTTACTAATAATTGTAAGTTGTAACTAAATTAAGTGATGATTGCAAGTCTCTTCACCAAATTACCAGTTTTTTAATCTCACACTCACTCTGATAATCATCCATCATTCAGGTAAACAATTTTGACAATTATATATCCCACCTTTATTTTTGTACTAATCTATCTACTTAAAGTGTTATTACTATTTGTTTTGCATATATATAGTTTACTAATAGTATCAATTTTTAACAATAGAAGTAACATCTTCTTAGGCCCCCTGGTTGACAACTATGTAAATACAATTAAATTATAACTATTTCTTTTTCCTGAAATGAAATGGTACTTGCACAAATATTGAAATACAATCAGATTAATTATGCTAATTATGGAATTATTCACAGGAAAATTTAAAAAAGAAAATGAATTGGAGCATTGTCCGGCGTTGGAAGATTAATCATGGAAATGATTTCAGCTGCCACCAAAGTACTATTGGTAGCATGCCTCAAGTGAAAGTCTATAACAGCTTTGTTTCAATCGCTAATGAGGCTAAAACTGCTCGTGATAACTTTCTCAAATCTGGAAGTGGTGGAGATCTTATTCAGGTACTTGGATTCATTTGGAGCGCCTGGAAATGGTGTCTCAGTCTTGATGAAGGAGGGAGTGGTAGGACATTGGATAAGTTCTTAGATTCTATTCAATACTCTTTTATATACAATATAAAACTGTACTTCCTTGGTGAGATTGCTCAACCATCAGATTTGGATCGATTACCTAAAAAAGGAATTGTCAAGGATGACTATAGCGAATCCCTGGGCCAGGTGTCAAGGATTCTAGATGCCTTTTCAATTATTATGGAAATTTCAGAACATTCCATTTCCACTTTCGGTGAGGAATCATCACTGATGAAACATCTCATCCAAGTCACTGACCAGTCTGACCGTCCCATCTTCATACATGAAAGTCATAAAAGACAGTATATTGGTCTGAAGAAACTTGCAAAGTTTGTTAAGGAATCCAATGACCCTGCGAATTGGGAGTACCTATTCCCTTTTGTCGAAGATGCTCTTGACACCATGTCATGGTTTTCTTTCTGCAATACCTGGAATGTAGAGCCAACTTCCAACTTCAAAAATAGTATTAATTCAGCAATACATTGTACATTGCTGCATGTCTGGGTGTATTAATCAACCCGAAGTCCGAACTTCAGTCATGACTTTCTGGTGGCCTATGTTGAATGCATTCAAGAACATCTATTATGGCTAGAGGAACACCATTGCTCTATAGCAGAGCAAACCAAAGATCAAATCAATATTATCCAGGATTTGTTGAGGTTGGTGCTTTCTCTTTTCTGCGACATGCCTGGGCCTGAAACTGACCGGATCATACTGTCTCACACACAAAGATATGTTAATCCTGCATTGGCGAAACTAGGAGCTTCCATTCACTCTTGCACGCTTAAGGAAGTTGATGGAGAAAAAGTGAAGACTTTTGAGATTGATTGGCTCACCCGAATTTTCCATGCTTTGTTTTTGCCATTAGACTCTGATTGTTTGCTGAGCAATGAAACTCTGATTCAGTATGCATATTACTATCAACACTATCTACTTCAAGTGCCAACACATGGGAATGATGATCAAATAAACCCATTGGAGGATCAGCCTATGTTTGATGCGGACCTGGTGTTTGTCGCTCGTGCTGTCGTCTATGAAGGATCAGAGAAATACATAAAGAGAGAGATACTACATAATGGCAGACTAGAAATGGTTGGTGTGTTAAGAGGCCTCGGATCTATCATCTGCTCATCTCTAAACAATCAGGTACCAGTAGAATTGGACACTGGGCTTCCTGACCTGCTCGCAAGGTTTGAGCATCTAAAGGTACAATTCATAGGAAAGATATATCACCAAATTATCAAGGATTTAAGCCAAAAAACTCCCACACCTTTTCTCCTGGCGTTCTTGAATTTTGTCCTTGCGGACTTGGAGGAGATATGAACTTGTAGATTTGATTCGGTCAAGAATTTGAAGGATCAGTTTCAAATCATTCAGAAGGACCTTCTTGTTTTCAGATCATATGTCCAAAATTTGAAAGGTAATAGCATCAAATACTATAGCTCGGAAGATCTTACTGTTCGTATCACAAATGTAGCATACGATGCAGAATACATCATCAACGCATTTGCTAGTGGAGCTTTCCATGTATGCTGCAGATCATTTCTAATCTCTGATTTATTGAAGCGATCTAATCTGATCAAAGAAAGCATCATCAATGGCTCAAGTGGTGTGTCTCTTCCAACAGCTAAATTGAAGACAAATGATATTCGTAAATCATCACGAGCATCAGTCCCACCAACTGATGTGTTTGTGGGTTTCGAGGTTGAGAGAAAGATGTTGATGGAACGACTTGCTAGTGATAAGAAGCAACTAGATGTTATCCAAATTGTTGGCATGGGAGGACTAGTCAAGACTACTCTTGCAAAGAAAGTATATGAAGATATGTACATGGTCAACCACTTTCAACTCCGTACATGGTGCTGTGTGTCACAAGATTATGCTAAGGAAGACTTGTTGATCTGCATCTTAGGCTCCGATGGAAACCGCGATTGTAGCTGTGAAGAGTTATCTCTAATGGTTCACAAAAAGCTGAAGGGGAGGAAGTATCTGATTGTTCTTGATGATATTTGGGACGTAGATGTGTATTATTACCTCAAACGGTTTCTTTCCAGATGATGGTAATGGTAGTAGGATTGTATTGACAAGCCGAATCAAATTAATGGGAGTTGATTGCAATCATATTGAACTCAAACTTTTATCAGATGATGAAAGTTGGAAATTAATGAAACAGAAGGTCTATTTCGACGAAGAATGCCGATTGGCATTGCATGAGATTGGAAGGGAAATTTCAAGGAAATCTGGAGGATTACCACTTGCGGTTGTAGTGGTAGCCGGAATCCTTGCCAAGTCAGAGAAAGTAGAACATGTATGGAAGGAAATCTCGGAGAAATTGTGTATTTATCGTGCTGATGATTGTGAAGGACAACGGATGAAAACATTGGATCTAAGCTATGAGCTTCTACCTGATCACTTAAAGCCATTGTTTCTATACATTGGAGCATTTCAAGAGGATACAAATATTCGTGTGTCAGAGTTGACACGATTATGGGTTGCAGAGGGCTTTATATGGAAAACTAGGAAGAGGAGCTTAGAGGCTGAAGCAGAAGCATAGAAGCCTTGTCATGGTAGCTGAAAGAAAGTCTAATGGCTTGGTGAAAAGTTGTTGTGTCCATGATTTGATTCGCGACATGTGTATTGAAAAGACGAAAGCAGAGAATTTCATGGATCATACCATGTACTTATACTGGTGTGGAGGAAAACTTAGCAGAGTATTTGATTTATCAAAGGCGAGCAAGTGTTTCTGTGATAAGTAAAAAGGACAGGTATAGTGAAAGTAGTCTGTCCCCTTCAACTGCAGATAAAGCTCCTCCATGTCCACGAATTACGCATGATGACCTCTCACAACTTTCAGTACCTACCCGTCTAAATTCTCTCTTGTTGTTTGGTGATGGTAACAGAGATGACTGGAGGGGTATAGTTGGTGATGAATCAGGCTTTGAAAACCATAAGATGTTGAAGGTCTTCCATGTGAGTGTACACGGAATATCGCTAGATTGGTTGAGCAGCATAAGTTTACCATTGAATTTGAGTTACTTTGCATGTCGTTTCATCCCTTCATCAGTATTCAGCTTGTGGAATTTAGAGACATTAAGAGGATGGGCATAAATGAAGTACCTGGAGAGGTCTGGAAAATGGCAAAGTTGCGTCACCTGCACATAGGTGCTTTTAAATTTGGAAAGGCAGCAGCAGGTGAGGAGTGTAGTAGTACGAATAAGTTGGAGAATCTACAAACACTTTCATGGCCTACATTTAATATTGGAGAAGAAGACACAAACCTGCTGATTGGAAGTTTCCCAAATCTTGTCAAATTGAAGTGTTCGTTCGATATTAATAAAGACAACAAGTCAGGGATGTGGCCCAGATTGGATTCTCTTCATCAACTCCAATCACTGTATGTGAGATGGGGGAATTACAGGGTTCCATGTATAGACCCCCAATTCACCAGTTTTCCGTCAAGCTTGAAAAAGCTATCCCTTGAGAGGTTTAAGCTCAACTGGAAGGATATATCAATCATCCAACAACTACTACCAAACCTAGAGATTCTCAAATTACAATCTGATGCTGTTTCAGATGAATTGTGGGATATGGAGGATGGAGTATTCCCCAAACTCAAGTTTCTGAAATTGCATTACTTGAACATAAAGCAATGGATAGCTTCTGCTGAGAATTTCCCGTGCCTCCAAAATCTGGTTTTAGTATATTGTCGGCACCTTGATGAAATCCCTAGTAGTTTTGGGGAGATATTTTATTTGGAGAAGATTGAGTTAGACTGGTGCAGTCACAGTGCATCGGAATCGGCAAAGCAGATTGAAAAAGAACAAATCGAAGAATTCGGAAATGATTTGCTCAAGGTTCATGTTTTCAATCCTCGACCTCCAAAAGGTTCATGTTCTTCCTCCCTGTTTATACAAGCAATAAGATATTGTGAATCTATTGATCAAGTACTTGGTACTGTACAGCAGGTTGTTAATCTGTTGCTGCCATGTTCCCGCTTCCTTCCTATATCAACAAGCAATATGATATTGTGAATCTGTTCATTTGTATAAATATAATAATATTTTACCATTATAAAAACAATCCTAATTTCAGAGCATAAAATTCAGCAACAAACACAAGTTTTAATTGTCTTACGCATTTTTCAGGCTTCAACAGAGCCAAATAGGCAGATTTATCAATATGATTGGAGATTCAGCAATGCTTGCTAAAAGTGTCATGTGACAACAACTGGCCTGTTCTTGCTTTTCTTGACTCACACCATCGGGGAAAGCTAGAGCACCCTTATCCTCCACACCGTCTTCACTACAAAAAAAAGGGTATTAGATGATGAAATTTTTCATCATTTAAAGTCAAAAAATCATCACCGAAACATTTTGGTGGCAATTACGTTTTGTCACCGGGTTATCACATTAGAGCCGTCATATTAGTATTCTGGGACAAAATGTTGGTTTTGTCACCTAAAACCCGGTGACAAATTTATATTTGTCACGCTAGATTTACTTGAATGACAAAAAAATTGTCAAATTAGTCACACCCTATTGTCACCAAAGCCATTTTCATCACCTAAAGTCCTCTAACTATGGAATAAATTACTTGGTTTTAATTGACAACTTTAAGTTGCCACCTAAAGTCCTTCACTTAGCTGGCAAATTAGTTAACCCTATTGCCACCTAAAGTCATTCACTTCGAATGATCAATATCTTGTCACCTGAAGTATACATAACTCACCACCAGAAGTCCTAAGTTTATTTCACAACATATTTCATCACCAAAGCCTCTTATGCCCAATACAAAAATGCACACATTTTGACAATAACCTACCATTAGATTTATTCATAGAATATAGTGGAAATATAAGAGTCCTTCTACATGGATGCATGCTGCCACAACTACAAAAGCAAATCTCCAATTTCTTAACATAATCATCAAACCAAAGTTAGAAACAATAAATCCAAAACTAATCTAGACATTTCCCTGTTTTGCCTCTACAAATTGCAGGGACATGATTGTTGAAAGACCAAAACACAAATCCCAACTCTTCACCAATAACCAAACATTATTTTTCAAATGTCAATAACTATGCATTACATAATATGCAAGACAGAGAGAGGATATACGAACCACAGAAGGTGTTGCGAGAATCGAACTCGCTACGTCTCGCAAAAAGCGAGAATCATACCATTAGATCAAACACCCCATATTCATTAAGATATGAAATATATCCCCAAACAAGTCTATTAAAGATATGAAAACCTCAATGATTGTAATGTTGGAGGATATGTAGAAAGGCTATTTACCTGCCAAGCCTTCGAGCAAGCATTTCGCCAGAACACAGGGTTACGGATTGAAGACCTCCATTTACGACAAACACAAACTGCCCTGCCTAGTGTGTATGAACTCATTCTTGAGAAAATCTGTAACAAATCAGAACAATAAGATTATTAGTACTTTCTTGTCTGTCCAAGTCCAACTATTCTGATCTTGACAGCACACAAGATAGCAAATTGACGTAAGTAGTAACAGGAGCAAAATATAATAGATCTCTAGAAGATAAATCTGTAATTTATAAGTGTAAACTATAGTGAAATAGTCTACATTTTACAGTAAATAAAACAGAGGCTTTTGGCCTCAATCAAATTATCATTGACAGAACAGGATAATGCTAACATTGGGATAGGTTCTGGCTTTCTTCCATTTGAGAACATGTAATAATATTCTGGTATAGTTACCAACCATATCATAAATGGTGATTGAGATAGAGTTGATATCAGAGTAGTGGGGATTTCAAAGCCAACTGGACCAAGACCTTCATAATCTTCAACATCATCTTGTTTCTAGCATTCACAAAAATTAGCAAAGCATAAGGAAACTGAAATACTTTAATCCCTAAAACGTAAAAGCATGTTCACAATCACCACGAAGACAGATCTAATGTTGTTGCAAGCTTCTAGCAGAAAAGGAAATCCAGATCTAGACCAGGGAGAATTACCGAAATTATCAGGAAATTCAAACCATCAACATCACTAACCTGAGCTGCAAGTCGGCTATTTGTTCCTCTATTTGGATTTCCCTCCTCTCCAGGACCATTTAAATTGCGCTCTTGATTCATTTACATGCCGTCTTCTGCAGTTTGAAAAATATAAGCCAATTTCTATCAATGTTGTAAACCGATCAAACACAGAGTCAATATCTATGGGCACTCTAGTACTATACAGCAATTTATCACTTTCCCAGCTTCGTCCAGTGTCCTCAAGAAACTACTTCTGATTGACCAGCATGAACAACAAAACTAAAGAAGTTTTTAAGAAGTTTCTCATACATCACGATGGTCGTGTAAACAAGACAGATTTTGACACATAATTAAGAGTAGCAACAATAGAGGTTTTTAAGAAGTTTTTCATACATCACTCTCTGGATCTTGGACAGTAAATCCAGCAGGATTTTGAGGATTACTTTCTTGCTTCGAAGCTGCAACAGAAGATCCCCCTGCTAAAGTTGTTCCAGCGCAATAATCCTGGTAATAATAAAGCAAAAAAAAAGAAGAAGAAAAAAAAAAGAGGTGCATGATTATGACCAGGCCCTTTCAGTCTGTTCAGAAAAGTGCATGAATAGACTCCGCACTCACTACTTCTGAGATGGTTTCTTTAACAACTTCATGTTCCAGAAGAGCAGGCCATGTTAGTCGGTTCTGTGGAACCTGTTTCCATGGAATAAAGCAACATTAGCCTCTCATGAGAAGAACCAGAGAAACTCATAGTACATAGATCTACTTTGAGAAATAATTATATTCGACAAACCCTTTAAGAAGCTCTTGAACTTCGAACTCATATTATCCGGATATTTTACAGGGTCCTGCAACAAGACCACATTGTCAATAAGCTGTCCAATGCAGCATCTGACTAAACTGGAGGATGGTATGTCTACCTTAATGATGTGCCAGACAAGTGCATAGACAGAATTTGTATAAAGATAACAATACAATTGAGTAGTCGTATGGCACAACTAACAATCAGGAAAATGTTTAAAGATACAGCAACCAATCAAGGATCATAAAATATAACACCTTCGAGTGTTGAGCAATTAACTTACGAGATATATAGAACTTGGAACCGAAGTCTCATATGATTCATTCAAGGTGACAACTCCGCTTACACCAAGGTTACCACAAGCAGATAAACAAAACAAATATATACAAGTATTAGTCACGACAAGAGCAATTAAGATGGCTAAACCAACAACTTCATACTACTCGTATAAGTCACAGTACGGCATATGTAGTAAAAAAGGTCCTTGTTTTGAGTTCATGTTGTGACGTAAAAACTTACTATTAACAAAAAATTACTATGGGAACATTAGAATCTGTATACACAAGGCTATACTAAGCAGAGTACAAGTAGCTTATAGGTCCAACTGGATTCGTTGATCCTGTGGAACAACCTAGATAAAGAAAAAAAGCATGCGGATAGTAACCCATTCAAAAAATGGATTTATCCTAATCATTGTGATCTGTACTTGACTTAACAACAGTGACAAGAATCTGGCTTACATTCCTGAATCCCAACTTACTGTAACAAACAATGCAGTGAACGTTGTTTGCTCTTGTGTGATGATCTGCCATAAAATATGCGCCCAGATGAATTTTAAACCTGCAAATTCATTAATAATAGATTAGAACAGGACAGATAGAAGTAGATTGAATCAAAATTAAATGGCCAACTAGTAGCAAGAAAACTGATGCATCGACCTTGGCTGGACCTTCTACTTTTCCTTCATAAAACACAATCAAATAAATTTAGCAAATAACAAACACACATCGATCATATCATTTTACGCAAATTAATGAACATTACAAACTGTGTACACAAGGCTACTAAGAAGAGTACAAGAAGCTTACACTTCCAACACGATTAGTTGATCCCGTAGTATATGGATAGTGACCTAGCGTCAGTCAAAACCACTTTGTCCCTGCCAAAACAATAAACAAGCATCGATCATATCATGTCATTCTACACAAATTAATTCAACGAACATTACAATCTGAAATTAACCGAACAATCATTTCAATCTTGGAAACATGCTGTACCATTCGATCAATCATGTAAACAGCAAATAGTCAGGAAATCTAACTCTATACCAAGGAGTCACCCACAGATAAACGCAGTAGCAAACACAGGAGAACCAAAATTATCAGGCAATTCAAAGCAACCTCCAACCAAACTAAAAAACCCTAAATTAGACCACAATTAATTGAATCGATTACTTTGAAACTCTAGGTGAAAACTACCAGGCACGGAATTACAGGATCAAAAATCCAACCAGCAAATGCTCAATCCATACCGATTCTTCTATATTTGACAAAATCACTACATTCAGCCGACTAACTGTAAAATGGTTGATTCAAAATTCCTAATCGCACTAAACTATCAAAACATCAGAAAATTAGCAGCAAATTGAGTCTCGTAGTTACCTGAGAGCTTAGAAATTATCAACCGAGTAATTTCGGAATCCATAATCGAATCGATCGAGCTTTTTTCTGTAAGGCTTCATCCATGGAGAGAAGCAGACTGAGTCTCGTAGTCGCCTGTCAGCTGAAAATTAGGATTAGAGTTTTATTCATGTGTCTTAATTTCTCGTTAGAAAAGAAACGGTGATGATGGATAAATTGCATAAAAGGATCTAATGTTTTACTTAATTTCTAGTTTGCCACCGAGATTTATAGTAAGTTTTATTAATTTCAAATTTGCCCCAGAGTTTTGAGAGAAAAACTTTTTCAATGTTTTTTGATAGGTGGAAATAAATAATTCTTCAATTCTATGACAATATGACATTGTCACCTAAAGATCAAACAAGTTTTCATTTCTAAATATTGTTTTATGTTGACAAAAGGTATAATTTTGTCATCTAAACACCTTGGCTTCTGTTGACAAAATTGATTTATTATCATCTAAAATAATTTTTCTTTGATAAAATTATTTATTATTATTGGAAATTAATTTAAGATGACAATATTTTTTATATAACTTCAAAGTAATTTGTGATGATAATTAACCCTATTGTCATCTAAAAGTTGTCATCTAAAATAATTTTTTTGTAGTGCTTGCTGGCTCCGATGAGTCCAAACTGGCTCCAGGTACTTGATCAACTATCTGATTTTAACAATCTTGTTAGTGCTTGATGAACTCTGTCGAATTTGTGTCCGTGTTACACTCTAGTTAGTTTTGGTAGCTTTTAAGATAGTGTTTGCAGCTCGACTTCAGTAGGTAGTAGTAGAGAAAACTAGAAGTAATTATATTCTTGTTTTCAGCTGGAAGATATTGTACCTAACTGGTTTATTGCAGCTCTTACCTGGATAGAAGATGAGCCAAATGTCATCATCAGGAAGAAAGACTGCTATGATAGCTTCATCGGTTCAATTCAGGAAGACGGTTCCAATGTTTTCGCATACTGGGTGAAAAACAACAAGATACTAATTGTGAGTACTTATTTTACTTCCCTCTTAGTATACTCCATCCGTTCCAAAACAATCGTTGTGTAGTTTTACTTTTCACGGTTGATGAACCAATTTTAAGATTAATTCTTTGTAAAAAATTTGACATTGGTCGACCACAAAAAGTCAAAATGTAACGACTGTTTTGGGACGAAAAGAGTATTTATATCATGAGTTTCGTTGAGCTACATAAAATAGAACATAGTTGCTGGCTATTGAAATATATATATGCTGATTGCGGTTCGAATCAGCTGGTGGCGGTGGTAATCTGTACAGACATTATGCGTGCTGGATTTTGTCTGCTCTACGGTATCTGCCAAGACTCATGGGCTACTTGATCCTCTGGATGACGTGGTACTGTACCCCAAGGCGCGCATGTGCTACTTTCGGTTGTTATAACTTATAACTGTGTACATTGGCATAGAAAATCTTATAATGATTGTTATAACTGTACATTGGCCTAAAACTTCCCAAGTGACTGCTTGATCCACTTAAGGTTGAAAATGTTCAATATATATAGTACTATCAGAATAACAACATTGATCAAGAAATGACTTGCACATTTGAGGAAGAAATTAATCAATGGATTAACTTTTACATATATGGTTCTGTTTATAAATTAGATATACAGTAACAGACTAATTAATCTTCTATCAGTGGCGAGAGCTGGGTTTCGGAGAAGCAAGCACTTGGACCTGCCATGTTGGAGATTGGTTCAGGGCCCACTTCTGCTTCTTTCACCGTCGCGTTCAGGGTATTTGAAGGTAGCTGGAAATGCATAAGTGCAACAGATTATCACAAACTTAAATGCACAAGTGCAACAGATTATCACAAACTTCCTGAAGTCCTAGACAACTAACTAGTGGAGTAGTAGTAAAGAAATCTAAGGGACACAACAGTTTCTTTTTTGATTGTGGATGTACACCACAAGCATGATAGGATGCTTTTGGAAAGCATTCCACCTCGAATGGTCCCTGCTACGCAGAAATCCATCAGGAACTTGTATTGCACGCAGTGGTCATGGATCCAATTTGCTGCTCGATTTGTCAAGAAGATATGTTGATTGGCAGTGTAGCTGTGAAGATGCCATGCCCACACATGTTCCAGTCCGACTGCATCAAGAAATGGTTGAAGATGAGTCCTCTTTTTCCTCTCAGCTCCGAGCCTGCAGAAGCAACTACAGCTGGATCATCGTACAGAACAATCTGCATTTCTTATCTCTTAGCAAGAGGAACAGAAGCAGACACAGCTGGATCGTAAAGAACAATCTGCATTTCAGACTCCAGGTTTTTGTCTGTGGTGCAACTTGATCATTAGAACCCGATCCAGCGGGTACTGTCACCTCAGGAGCAACACCTTTTACAGACTCCATGGATTATTAGCGAACGGACACTCTACCACAATAAAATGCAACAACTAGATGTTACTACAAATCATGAAGAGATTGATCCAGCAACAAAATTCAGCATGTTCAAATGAAATTACTCACCTCTGGTGAAGCTTTGCTGAATTACTCTGCTGCTCTGCCTCAACGATGAAGAGATTGATTACAACTACACAGACGTTGTTTTAGATATGAATAATGAATTGTAATGAATTATTTTCAGTATATATAGAGGTAAGGACCACAAAAGATAATAAATGACATGAGATTAGGAAAAAATAAAAAGTCCCGGTTCTATAAATGATAATTACACTTACTTGATTTTGTATAAATGTAATAATCTAAAAAGTTAGATTGAAAGGGAAGTGCATATGTATGAGTGTATGACTATAGTAAATGTGGAAAGGCAAAGATGTATTTTCAATCAAGTAAATATGTTACCTTTTGCAGGTTGATTCTTTGGAATGGATAAATGAAAATGTTAATGAAAAATTAAGTCAACAATAATCCTATATATGCGCCTGTCCTGTCCTGCTATGTGTCCTTGTTGTGATCGCAAAATTAGATTTTGGATCACTTCTTAACGTAATGTAATGTAACTCACTTATTCGTGTGCACAGTCCTTTTTTCAAGTATAGTAGGATCTATTCACGAGACAACTCGCAGTAGATAATCACAAACAATTAAGGGGAATTAGCATGTGAAAATAAGTACAATTTTTTATTTTTTATATTAGGTAGGAAATTGTAACTAAACTATACTAGAGTGATATTTTGGATATTAAAGTGAATCTTTTCCATCATATTATATTATGCCCACAAGCGAAAAGTACAAGTTGTTAAAATTCGAATTAGTTGCATGTAGCGGATACGAGCGATATGAATAAAAACCAAGAAAATGATACAGCCCAAGGCCCCAACTTGAAGCCCATAAAGTTATAGCCCACACTTCAAACACGGCGAGTCCACAAATCATACAGTACCCCATTTACATTTCCCCTCTCGCTCTCACAGAGAGAAGCTTGTAGAAAGAGAAACAATGGCTATGGAGAATGACAGTATGCGCGGGAAAGAAATGGCGGGATTTCTGATCAAGCACAGTCTTGAGCAACTCAAGAGTGTTATACTCTCACCTGATCCTCGCCTTCACTATCCTCTCCACGTTGAGTAAGTTTGAAATCCATTTTGTCCGTGTTTTAGCTTGCGTACAATATTCTCTTCGCCGTTAAGCTAATTTGACGAATCTATGTTTCGACAGTTATGCTGAGTTGATGGATGATAATCCTCCATTGGCTCACCTTATTTTCTCTCAGCCAGCTGAATATTTACCCCTTTTCGATGAATCTGCTGTTTGGGCTCAGGTTTAGTACCTTTTCAACTCGATTTCGTGAATATCAACCACTTAATGTGTACTGGCTGCAATTTTGTAGCTAATTGTGACTTGCAAATGGTCAGTGGAGAGTATTGTTCAGTGTGTTTTTGGGTTGATTGTGTAGAAAGTGATATTTGAGGATTTTCATAAAATGGAAAATGCTAGCGTGAAGCCTTACGTACATGTTCGGATTAATATCTGTGGTTCTCCACTCCAGTGCCCTGGTTGGTTTTCTATTTGCTATTGTTATATTTTAGGTTCTTGTGGATCACATTGTTTTTCTTATTCAAGTTATCTGGTATGAGAATGCTTGGTTATTGGCGTGTTGTTCTCTGTGGCATGGTAGAAACATTTCCGGGCATCGGGCGGGTGAGGGTGAAGCACCGTGGGATCCTTCTAACTGTCAAAGGCACCGTGATTAGGTCCGGAGCAATCAAGATGATTCAAGGCGAGAAGACTTATGAGTGTAGAGTATGTAAACACAGGTATTATCTGTGTCATTTCCATGTCCATTTCTTTAATTTATTTTAGTAATAAGCGAACAAATGAAGCAAGTTATGTAAGTACCTGAAAAAAGTAGTATGGCGCCAAACTTTTAGAGTTTTTCCAATGCCAGTGTGAAATTTGAATAATGCAAGTGAAATACACAGTGAAGCTGCTCTTGACTGATGTAGTATAAACCCAAGGTAGAAGCTGTTCTTTCAGATAGACTAACACATGCTTGTTTTATATTCAGCAGTTGCTCTTTGTGATTTGCAATTTCAATGAATGAACAAAGCATATAACATTCTTGAGCCGGTTGATAGCACCCTGGAATTCCTTTCATGTGTAAATTCTTCCAACAAGATTATTTCACATGCAGGTTCAAGGTTTATCCGGAAGTGGAAACCAGAAATTCCGTACCCAAGCCGACATACTGTCCATCTGAGGTCCTTACTTTTTTCCTGCTAATAGATCAGATGAACTATGATAAGACGTAGCCCCCAGATTTGGTCTTTCTATTCTCAGCCTCAGTAGGAGACGCACTTGGTTGTTCTGAGACTACTGGTCCTTAAAATTTATGTGTTTATATATATCTAGCTTATGAGTTTGAGCAGATGCTAAACTGTAAGTAAAGTTGTTAATCTGAACAACTCCTTTCAGAGTAAAAATGATGATCTTAGCTTGGGTCCTTCAGGTTCTTGTTAGAGTTCTAGTTCAACCCTTAACTTCTGTTTCCTGATTAACAGGAATGAATATGAAGCATTATCATTAAGTATGTAATATGTAAACAATATGATTTATCCAATCAAAGCTAAAATAATTAATTATCACGGCCTTTCGGAACTAACATCTTACAGGAGATTGCTGGATCGAGTAAGCTCAAACTCTTCTAAGACTGTGTGATGCATGATTTATATAGCAGAAAAAAAAAACAATAAACTATTTCATTGCATGCGTGGAGTTTAACTTTTGCTAGCTTTTTATTTTTACTTTTAATTTCATATGTAGTTGTTCTTTGTAGAACTGTGAAAGCAGTCGGTTCCAGATAGTAGAAGACCACAAAATATGCCATGATTATCAGGAAATCAAAATTCAGGAGAGCACCCAAGTCTTGGGAGTTGGATCCATCCCTCGTTCTATTCCTGTAATTCTGAAAGATGATCTTGTTGACATAGTTAAAGCAGGAGGTACAGATAAATGCATTAATATATGCGCTTAAATTTCAGTTTCTTCCCTAAAGCACCGCTGCTGATGCATTTTTCATTAACAAACTCATGTATATTTATACAAGTGTTGATATAGGTTTGTATTCTGTAAGTTGAGTAGTTTCTCCTGGTTTGATTTTGTCCACTTTCAGATGATGTACTTGTAACTGGAGTTCTGACAGCTAAATGGTCCCCTGATATGAAGGATGTTCGCTCTGATCTTGAGCCAGTATTAGTGGCTAATTATATGAGGTAAGGTATTCAGTCCATCTTCTGACTATTATTCATAATATGGTGTAATGGAGTAAGGTGTTTGCCCCAGTGTGTAAAAACTTTATTCTTATGCCATATGTTTTCCATTTCATAATAATCTTAGTTGTCAGATCCATAAACGATGAATGTAGGACTTCAGAACTCTAAGAAAAGCTACCCTATCTCAAAAAGATATGTCATTTCTAGAATAATAACTTTATTTGATCACATAAAGCCTTCTCTCTCTTTTTTTTTTCTTTTTAAATATTTTATTTTTGAGTAAATCCTCCTCTCGTTTCTTGAACTTGTTCCTGTTTGACTGCCCTTTTTGTAGGAGAATGAATGAGCTAAAGACAGATATTGATATCCCCGATGATGTTATCATGATGTTTAAACAGTTCTGGTCAGATTTCAAAGATTCACCATTGAAAGGTATATGATGTTTAAGCTTGTAACAGGTTTATGAGCACAGTTTAACCTCTATTTTGTATACCATCTGAATGAATTAGGTCGAAATGCCATTCTTCGTGGAATCTGCCCGCAGATTTTCGGACTCTTCACAGTCAAGCTTGCAGGTAATTATAATTTGTGTTTCTCCTTCGCTGGTTGACTAAATTAAAAAATTTGATGGAAAGAATAGGCAGCAGTTAAATGAGATACATTATCTTCATCTATCATGCATGTAGAGCTAAAAGTTCATGAACCAATTCTAAGGTGTATGTTTCATGCAGTTGCACTGACGCTTATTGGAGGTGTTCAACAAGTTGATGCTGCAGGAACAAAAGTACGAGGAGAGTCTCATTTGCTTTTGGTTGGTGATCCTGGTAAGTGGTAAACACTAATTTCTTTACCATTTGACTTGAATTCTTGCACTGTGATTCGGTATTTAAAAGTATTGCTTCAAGGTTTCATACAATGTTACTCATATAACCATTTGTTACGTCTAACATATAGTATGATTCAATTAGGTACTGGAAAATCTCAGTTCTTGAAGTTTGCTGCTAAATTGAGCGACAGATCTGTAATTACTACTGGCTTAGGAAGCACTAGTGCCGGTCTAACTGTAACTGCAGTAAAGGATGGAGGTACGTCTAATATAAATATCAGTTTAAATTCACTTTAAGCTTCACTGTTTTGTTAATCAGTTCATCTCATAATCGTTACATTCGAAGATATCAAAGCATCCATGATATGTCTCCTATTTAGTCTTGTCTTCATGCATCTTCAGGGGAGTGGATGTTGGAAGCTGGGGCTCTTGTATTAGCAGATGGTGGTCTTTGTTGTATAGATGAGTTTGACAGGTATAAATTACTAAAATAAAGCTTCCTTAAGTTCTGCATGCTAGTGATTTCACATAAAGACAAGATTTATAATTTAAGTGAGATATTTCCTAAAATTATAGGCTGACAATGTTCAATGACCTCTCTTGTTCTCAATACATGGGTCTTGTTTCTTTACTAATCCTAATGTTTTATCTCGTAGCATGAGGGAACATGATAGAGCAACCATTCATGAGGCGATGGAGCAGCAAACTATAAGTGTAGCCAAGGTATAACACTCCAGGTTGCTGCGAAATGTTGGTTCAGTAGTATTTTTCCGTTTTTTCTTATCTGATGTTTTATATTTGTCATATCCTCAGGCTGGTCTTGTAACAACTCTTAGCACAAGAACCATTGTTTTTGGTGCAACAAATCCAAAGGGTCAGTATGACCCAGATCAATGTATCCTTTTTTCTTAATGGAACATGATATTTTACACTCCAAGTTCCAAATCTTCATTCTTAACTCATGCTAGCCTTGTCTGTCAATACCACACTGTCTGGACCCTTGCTGAGCAGATTTGATATAGTTTTGGTCCTCTTGGACACAAAGAACCCGCAGTGGGATGAAGTAGTTTCGTCTCACATTCTTTTTGAGGTACTCCTGATAATAAGGTCAATTTTGCTGCATCATAAACCCATCATCAGCCTTCATTCTGAAATAATCTACTTTGCACTTTACCAGCAGGCAGAACCCCACAATGGAAGCCATGACAACAATTTAGCAAATATATGGTCTCTTACCATGCTTAGAAGGTAAGATACTTGAATATATCCCATTATTTCAGGGCTCTGGCTTATCGATGTAGCTATTATGTTTTCAATTTGCAACCCCCCTTTAATCTAAAGGAGCTAAATTCCCTTTCTGAATAGTATATTTTAATGATGTGCAAAGTTTGCACCTTTCAATCATGGTACTGCTGATCTTTAGCTTCTCTGTTCTATGTTAGATCTAATCAACTGAGCATTAATCCAGCTTTGACCATTGGTGAATAAATAATAAAATAGTGAAAAGAAAAGAATATTTGTGTGTTTGCCACCCGAGCAATTAAACTGAAAATGACACGTATGTCTTGCATCTTCCGTGAGCAGATTTCTATGTGCTAAACAAACACTCTTCCGATTTTCCGAAATCAACGGTTTACCCTATTCGTTTACTCCAAGAGTACTGACATGATAATCAAGCTTTTTACTTGTAGGTATATGCATTATGTAAAAGGATACTTTAGACCAGTCCTTACGAAGGAAGCTGAAGAGGTAATTTCGAGCTATTATCAACTCCAAAGAAGATCAGCTATTAAAAATGCAGGTATGTTCTCATTGCCCTTTGTCCAACTCCTACAGACTTTTGTGGAAAAAAATAATCAAGTTCTTGTAATGAAAAATGCTTACAGCAAGGACCACTGTCCGCATGCTTGAAAGTTTGATTCGGCTGGCTCAAGCACATGCAAGGCTGATGTTCAGAAATGAGGTGACTAGGTTGGACGCAATCACTGCCATACTGTGCATTGAATCATCTATGACTACCTCAGCTATAGTGGATAATGTTGGAAATGCATTGCATTCCAATTTCACGGAAAACCCTGATGAAGAATGTATCCTGACCTTTTCTTTGCTAAGTGGAAACATTATGTGCTTGTGTGGGTATTCTGTGAGTTCTTGCTTGCATAGTTGCATATGTAGACATTTATAGAAGAAGCATGTCAAGTCCCCCCCCCCCCTGCTTCTTAAATGCATCGTATAGCCTCATAGGTGGCATCTTCAGCGTTTTGCAACTACTTTTAAATTGGAGTAATGCTTTTCTGAAGAAAAAATAGAAAAAGAAATCTATGTCAAGCTGGTTGGTTTGGCTTTCTTTGAAGTTAACTTTTTGATGCTTGTTAAAACTGGTTTTAGAATGATAAATTTCAGAAGCACAACAACACTGGTACAATATGCACTTGCAAAGCTGCTTTTGTTTTCTCTCTTCATAAATTCATAATAAGCATGAAATGTTTGTATTCTCTGTACCCTGTACTCTTTTGTGTCAATATAGTGTGTTTTTGTTATCCCTAAGTGAAACTAATCTAGATGCCAAGCAAGAAAAGCAAATCCTTGAGAAGCTAAGCTGCATCGATGAATGTCCCGTGTTAAATTTGACCAACAGATGAAGTTTTGAAGGACACAGAAACTTGAGAGAGTGAATGGTTACTGCACAATAGCGCTTGCTGCTTTGCTGTAAGATACATAGCATATTCCTCTTTCGGTGTGAAAAGGGAAAGGTTAACTCTGGAGTCCATTTGACCTAGAGAATAGAGATAGTTCCATGACAAGGTTCTCTCTAACAGAAGTTGGATCGGTAAGATGTTTGATCGTTAATAACATTTATCAAAGAGATGTACCATGTTTAGTACATAATGATGTGCAGCTTCGGGACAAAAAGTAACCAGCAGTTTCATCTTTGTCTTGAATGGCGGAGAAAGGGGATGGCGAGTCGCCCTCTAATACTTTTGAAAATTTTAGCATTCCGTCCCAAACATATCATTTTCGTACCCCTGAATATCAGCTCACCCCGGTTGTCTTCCATATGGGAGTATATGGGGTGTTACTTGTTTCAAACGCAACTGTGTCCAGGAAATGACTTGGAAAGTTAGAGAGATCTAATCTAATCTAGTCCAAGTGTTGAAGATGGACAGTTAGGTTCAATGAATGGTGATGAAACCTCAGCCACATGCATACGTTGTTGTCCCTTTGGTTGGTTGGACAATGCAAATCTGGCCCAGTTTCTACACTTTTCTTTTTGCCCCCATTTTTCCAATTCTGGTGGCCTTCCCATTTATTCCTTTTTATCCTTTTTTGTTAATATAAATATAATAATTATAATAATAATAATAATTATTATTATTATTATTATTATTATTATTATTATTATTATTTATTATTATTATTATTATTTGACAACCTCATTATCATACTAATAATTAGAAAATGGATGTTCCAAACCTTGTCATTTAAACTGATAAAATGTGAAAATGATCTTTTTTATTTCATCTGATATGCTTTCAATTAATAATTTCATTTTGTTCATATCTGTTTTTTTTGTGAGGATACTTGGACCCTTAAGTCATAAATAGAATGATAATGATATATCCACTATATATTTTTTTTTGTTCGTGGTTGTTGGATTTAAAAGTCTCGGTCACTAACCATTATTCTCACGAGAGGCGTGCATAATTAATACTAGTCACCAGTCCACTAGCTATAGTTGGATAATGACGTGCAATTTTTCTCATATCAACTGGAGTAAGTATTATAAGTGCCCATGGTTGCCATTTTTACTAGCGCCCTTCCTATACGTGTATCTAGGGTGTATATCGGATTGGATCGGATTAATCCGATCTTATTTTTCGAATTCGAATTGAAAATCGCTAAATCCGTAATCCAATCCAAAGCCCTCATATCGGATTAGGATTAATCCGACATCGGATCGGTTAAATCCGCGAATATCCGATAAAAATAGAAAAAATTAAAAATATATCGAAAAGTAAATATCGAATTGGATCGGATAATTCGTGGATTTTCGGATCGGATCACCGAGATTTTCGGACTACTAAAACCTCAAACCGTAATCCAATCCGAAACTTTAGAATCGGAGTGGTCCAGGCCAGATTATTGGATTTTAGATCGAATTTTCGGATCGAAGTGATTCTCAACACCCTTGTATCATCATTCCTTATCCGTTAATGGTCTTTGACATCGCTAATCTAGCGTAATACTACTACCCCAAAACTGTAATAATTTATGTGATATTTGGGGTGTCACCAGTATTTGTTTATTCCCTGCTTTTTCAAAAATCTAGTTTTACATGGTTAAGTTTACTTAGATTTGTCATGTTTACGTCACATTTAATCCCTTGGCCCAATGACATTATGTTTACGCCCAGCAATGATAAACGTCATTTTGCCCAATTGAAGAAACAATTTCAATTTGACCATTCAAGTTGAAGTCAGCCAGTGTGTCACATGATATAATCAATTATGTTCATTTTATTAAGTTTAGTTTATTTATATTTTAATCCACATCCAAAATCAAAACTGTATTATCACTAAATTAAACAAATGAGTATAAAATAGGTGAAAAATAAACACATAAATAAATCTATACGACCAAATATATCAATGCGGAGATCAACCAAACGTAAATGTGTATGTGTCGACCCATTTTTAAAGGAAAATGGTAGTACCATATTTTAAAGAAAAGTAGTTAAAGGCTGCTTCTATTTTTGCCATCTTCGATTCTTTATTACTACCACAGAACAAATTCCTCTTCTTCTCTTCTTCTCTTCTTCTTCTTCTTCCTACCAGTTTCGTTTCACCTATAAAATCCTTCCATTTCTTCATATTCTTTCTTCCCTCAACAATAATAAAAAAGGATTTATGCCTCCCCTTAATATTTCCCTTTAAGGAGAGTCCTAAATCCCAATCCTTCTCTTCCCTTCAAGAATCTCATCTTTAACAAATCCATTTTCCTCTCAGCTTTTCACTCAAACAATCAATCCATCAATGGCGGCTGCTGTCAACTTTTCTTGCTCCTCAACATCCCTCTCTCGCTCTCGGTGAGCCTCTCTTCTCTCTAATATGTTATTTGTACTGATCTATTCTTCATTATTAGGATAAATATGCAGGGTTTTTTTTTTTTCGTTGTTTTCATGCCCCAAGATCTTATTTCATAACAAATTTGATCTGGTTTGGTCCTTTTCTCTTACCCCCTGATTTATAGCTATGGAATTTCTTGAATTTTCATAAAGGTCGAATCTTTCAATTCACATGCTTAATGGTCCTTGTAAAAACTTGTGCCAATTACATAAATTTTGGCTTCACCCTCTGAGTTGTTGTTATCTTGTTTTGCTTTCACTTTGGCTAACTAACACTCATCGTTTGCGTTTCCTTTCGAAACCGTTTTTTAGGAGGTTCATATAACGTGTAGTGTTTGGTTTGGTGGTAGTGTGATAGAAAAAGTAAACGTAAACAATCTAAAAAAACGGATGAGGATGATTAACGGGACAATTTGGATTGTTATTGTTTTCACTTGCTGTGAATGTCCAGGAACAGAAGATTTTGATGTATCCTGTTAGCTAAGAACCTTAAAGCATCTAGTATTCACTTTGCACAATCCTGTATTAAACCATGTGCTAAATCATAAGTATCAAAGTACTTATGCAGAGATAGAGAAACAGCTAAATCATAAGTATCAAAGTATCAAAGTACTTGAGTAACAAATTTTATTGTTACTGATTTGTGCTGCTTGTACGATAATGTCGTTCCTATGTTGGATGACATGAGCTGGACTTAGAATGTAGTTTTCATGTGATCTCTCAAAATCATATTCTTTCGCCTGCCACAAAATGGTAGATAATCTCTCAAATTTTCAGGCTTTCCAATGGCCATGTGCATTCTACGAATACTACGGAGTCCATGAAGCAGACAAATGTAAAGGCAGGGCTTGGTATTAAGAGTGGTTCGAGGGTTAAGTTGTCTATGTTCTCTGGGGAATGTGGCCTACTTACTCATGTTACCGGTTCAAATATTGTATGCAATGCTCTTATGAGTGATCTCTCTGGAGGAGTTGAGTTGCAATCAGATTCTGCATTATTAGGAGCACTTTCTGCCGATATGGTTCCAACAACTAGTGGCTTCCCTGTTGAAAGTGATGAATATAGTCTAGACCTGCCTTCAGAAGGTTTTGCATCCATTACAGAGGCCATTGAGGATATCCGTAATGGGAAGGTTAGTTTTCATCTTGGTTAAAGTTCACTGTTGAGATTACACGGCGGTTCGTACCGTTTACTTGATGGACGAAAATTTGAAATAAAAGAAAAAATTTCAATGTGGTTTGCATCATCTCAAAATTACAATCTCTTCTCAGTTCCATCTAAACTGGGAAGTGTATGTGTCAGTGTCTTTTGATGCATGATTTCAAGATATTTATGATCAATTATTCAATTGCGCAGTTACTTATCATTTTGTTGAAATAAAACTTACAGATGGTTCTGGTTGTGGATGATGAGGACAGAGAGAATGAAGGGGATCTGATATTGGCTGCATCAAAAGTAACGCCTGAGGCTATGGCTTTTATTGTGAAGCATGGAACTGGAATAGTTTGTGTGAGCATGACAGAGGAAGACCTGGAGAGGTTACAACTTCCGTTGATGGTGTCCAGTAAAGCAAATGAGGAGAAACTTTCTACTGCATTCACTATTTCAGTGGTACGTTGTATATTTTTCCTCTTAACATATGCAGTCCTTGTTCCTATGCACTTGTTTCCGTAACTTGTTTATATAATTAAAAGCACGAAGACGAAGATTGTGTTGGAACAAATATGTTTATAAGGAATTGTTTTGGAGTGGTCAGTTAGGTATCTGTAAGTAAAGTAAATCAAAATGACTAGAAAGCTAATTTAATGAGTTAAAGCAATTCTAGCCGACATTTTACGGAGGTTTTGCTAGACACACTTACCATTAAAACTAAATGAGGTATCTGAAGTAGTAGCATTGCTGCAGGATGCAAAACATGGCACAACTACAGGTGTCTCAGCTAGCGACAGAGCAACGACTGTAAAGGCTCTTGCATCAAACTTTTCAAAACCTGAGGATTTTAATCGCCCTGGGCACATATTCCCACTGAAGTACAGAGAGGGTGGTGTTCTGAAGAGAGCTGGACACACTGAAGCTGCTGTAGATCTTGCCATTCTGGCTGGATTAGAACCCGTTGGAGTTCTATGTGAAGTCGTTGATGATGATGGTTCTATGGCTAGATTACCCAAACTTAGGCAATTTGCCCAGCAAGAGAACTTGAAGATCATATCCATAGCTGATTTAATAAGGTAAGTAATATAACATTTTCCTTCTAAACTATCACTTTTTGTAAGCCAATCTCTCATAATCTCTCCTTGTTACTAGTGTGTTGTCTTTAATTGTTGAACTGGTTTACTTCCATCGCCGATCACACTGCAGAATGTTATGGCCGCAAGCCTCAGAACATCTACTTTTAAGATTGATAATATTATTTTGATTAATGAAGCAGACCAACCTACACTCTTGTTTAAGTTTCTTATAACACCCATCATAGTCATATTTTCTTGTAGATTTCCTCTTTTGATGCTCCCAGATTCATTTCCATGCATTTCTGTCACTTCTTCTGGAAAGCTGACAGTTCGATTTTGCAGATATAGGAGGAGGAGGGATCGATTGGTGGAACATGCATCTGCAGCTCGTATTCCGACTACGTGGGGCCCATTTACTGCCCATTGTTATAGGTCAATATTGGATGGCATTGAGCATATTGCAATGGTTAAGGTGAGTGATTCAAATATTTTCGTAATGCTATTTCATTTTGGGTTTCCTTTATGATTCTCGTTGTGCCGCTTAAATTCTTTATCTAAATTTCATGTATACAACTATGGTTCAGTCGCAACATGTTGTTACTGAAGTTCCAGCCTTGTTGCTTTACTTTCAAACTTTAATTTTAATGACATTTATTGAATAAAAACAGGGTGATATTGGTGATGGAAGGGATATTCTTGTGAGAGTACACTCCGAATGTCTGACTGGAGATATATTTGGATCAGCCAGATGTGATTGTGGAAACCAATTGGCACTTGCCATGCAAGAGATTGAAGCTGCAGGCCGAGGTGTTTTGGTTTACCTTCGTGGTCATGAGGGAAGGGGCATTGGGTTAGGCCACAAACTTCGTGCTTACAATCTGCAAGACGATGGACGAGACACTGTTGAAGCAAACGAGGAGTTGGGTCTGCCTGTCGATTCTAGAGAGTATGGTATTGGTGCACAGGTATGGCTTACTCAGAACTCATATTAGCGATACCTGTAAATGCGTCATGTTCTGCCTGTGGCAAATTATCCTTCATATCGGAGTTCTTTATCACATTGAATCATGATATCTAGCTTAACATACCCTTGTCTTATGCAGATTCTAAGAGATCTTGGTGTTAGAACTATGAAACTGATGACAAACAACCCTGCAAAGTACAGTGGGCTAAAGGGTTACGGTCTGGCAGTTTCAGGACGAGTTCCTCTTGTAACTCCCATCACTAAGGATAACAAGAGGTATCTGGAGACGAAACGAGCCAAAATGGGCCACGTGTATGGCCTGGACGCGAATGGCAATCCAGCCCTCATCACCAACAAGAACGGTGCAGTCTCATCAGAATTGTAAGTAGCATGACTTACAGTTCATCGGTAGCTTATAAAATCGGCTCATACGCTCAACTGCATATTAATTAGTTTGATTTGGAGTGAGATGAGATTTTGTATTAACACAGGTTATATTGAATTTGTTCATGTTCAACATGTGATTCTTTGTAATAGAGACGCTCAATGGCCCTTGTAACATGATGATAAGAAACTAAATTAGTTCCAATTATTGTGCACACTGTGCCTTACTGAAAGAATATTAATCTTCTTTATTTTCTTGTTTGCTTATCCAACTATGCAAGTACGAGGGCGATTATCGTAGTTTTGACTTTTGACAATTTTACCTATGAAGAAGAGTACACTCGTATCTTTTAACTAACTAAATCATGAGTGAATATTCAAAAGAATATGGACTTATTGTATCATCGGATAGATGTTTCTTACTACTTTTTATCTCGAGAAGTTTCATTGTTAATTTATACGTAACGTAAGAAAAGGAAAAAATAACCCCTCTGTTTGTCCACATATCTTGAAAAATTATGATCTTCTTTTACTTTCTTACCCATGGAATTGATACATATACTGCGAACCGCTTTATTTCACTAGTACTATTTTTACATGTAATGAGCCTGACATGGCACCAACCCCAAGCACAAAAAGGTGAAATGCAATAAGTTTTTTGCCATTTCTTAGCCCTTAGGCAGGCACGTAAAATTCTTCCCTTAATAGTTGGCTAGTGAATAGAGGATGATATTTATAGAATGCAATGTATTGATTCATATTGCCAATGTATTGATTCATATTGCCCCATTGCCAAATTATACATTGCCCGGAAAAAGGCAAGAAGCAATAATTCATTTGGAAATTAGCCCTACTAGTATATGGCCAACTCACATTCGAAAAAAAAAATAAATTTTTTCACAATTTGTTCTAACATATCAACCTTTGCACCATTACGAAATTCAGACTCATAACCTTAATTTAGAAAAAATAAATTCTCTCTTATTTAATCTCCGCCGTGCAAAATCTCCATCGGACGGATAATAATAAACGAAATCAAAATTCTAATTTTCTTTTCCACAACTCTTCCTCTACAAATACCACCTACCTCTACTCTTCACTCTCCACACCATATAGAACAAAAGAAAAAACATTTTCCTCACCAAAACCTCTCAACTCTTCTTCTCTAAACTCCCAATGGCATTTTCTAATGTTCTCCTCTTCCTCATGGTCGCGATCCTCCTCGTCTCCACCACTGCTCTTTCTCCTCACACCGCACCTTCACCATCTCCTATTCCCTCGGTAGCATCTCAACATGCAAGCCCTAGCCCTACTCCGGCTTCTCCACCCCCCGCTCCTTCCATGGTTCCTCCACCCCCTGCTCCTTCCATCGTGCCTCCATCTCCCACTCCCACTCCAGCTCCAGCTCCTTCACCTAACGGCGCTACTGTTGACGGACGTGGATTTGCTGCTACCATGATCACTTTCTTGGCAGTTGCTATGACGGTGGCCTAAGTATTATGTAGCATGATGATGGTGCCATTTGTTACTATTGATGGAGTATAAATATGAAATCGCGTATAAATATAAGTATGTAATTAGTATTAGTCGCATAAGAATTTGTTAATGAGTGTTATCGTTGTTTATTTTATCAGTATGGAGTATGTAATATATATGAGATCCCTTAATATATTCATGTATGGAATCATTAATCATATATTATGAAATTCTTTGGTTGTCTTTGAGACTAATTAAGCTTCTATTTTTCCTTTTTTAATGAATGATCGAAGATAGTGTGTTGTGAACCATATTTTTCAGAAGGCTACTTCTACACTACATATTTGAGTAATCTTGCTTTATTAGCCTTTAGTAAAAGGAATTTGTTTTCTTTCCAGTTTATGGGATGGGCTTCTGTGATGGGCGCCATAGGTTAGATTTTGGTGTATATCATATAGTTGGAATATTGTCTTTATCATTTATCATATGTTCTTTTGTGTTCTCCTTAGAAAAGAATGAAATGGTTGAAAGAGTAAAAAGATGAAGGAAATACAATTGAAGTACATCTTGTGTTTGGTTTTCCTTTTAATTGAGGAAAATGAAGAACAAAAAAAGAAAAAAAAAATTGAAGGTGTACATATAAAATGATCATACGAGATATTAATTGTACTTTTCAACACGTGTAATTATGAACTAAACTAAATATACGATTGAATAAAATATGTAAAGCGATAAATGTCATAATTAATTAATAGTATTCTATTTATGCAAAATCAAGTACATTAATGTCAGGATGGCCGAGTGGTCTAAGGCGCCAGACTCAAGTTCTGGTCCTCCAACGAGGGCGTGGGTTCAAACCCCACTTCTGACAATGTTTTCTGTTATGTATTTTTGGATATACACAGACCAACGGAATGTTATATTACTCAAACAAAAGTACGAGTTTAAATGAAAAGGTTATTCTTAGCAGCTCATGAACGGTTTTACATCCATAGATGAAAGAAATGAACGTTTTTGATATATCCGAATGTGATGGTTTAAATCCACTCACTTTTTACATTTTAGTGTTTCTTAACTTTCTATTCTCACACTAGTACAAGATATACTAATTTTTAAAATCGTTGAGTGAAATTGTTTGACCCATTTTGCATCCCTAGGTGAGCAATAAATGTTTGATATCTTCAAACAAGTGTATGGTTTAAATCCCACTTCTGACCTTTTATTTTTTAATATTCCTTTTTTTTTTTTTTAACATTAGACGTACCAATTTTTAAATTTACATAAGTAGAAATATAAGTACGTACGGCCAATTGTTATCGGGCAGATCATAGACAAGTTCGTATGAAGTTTAGCTTGAGTTGAGTTTGATTGAGGTCAAAATGAAACTCGTTGGTGCTCAAAATCAACTATGAACTAACCGAAACATACTTTATTAAACTCAAGTTCAACGAGTTTCACTCGCTATTATCATCCGTAAGAGCCATCAGAGATTTGTGTCAACATCCATGTTCTAAAGTCAAGCGTAATGCTTTCAAACATGTATGTCAAAGTATGGGGAGCAAAGGAAGCAATTTTTACTCTCACAATGAGATGTGTACGAATCAATTATTATTTACTAGAAACTGCGTCAAACGTTACGCGTGTGAAGCTAATCTCGTTGAACATTGTTATTTTATTAAATAATGTATTAAAATGAATGGAGTAAATATATAATCTTCACATCATGTCTTCTTCAGATGTAACTAAAACATAATTAATTGAGTAATTGAACTTAACATAAACTGTGTCCTATAAATGTATATAGTTTTTGTAGCCATGCAATGAATAGTTTTGAATTGAACGATATTAAACTTACAAAAAGTATTATTCCGATAAGTTAAGAACCATCTGATACATCTGTAGGCTTTGGAACATTCAACTTCGAAATCCGCAATGCAGTTTTCGCATGTTAATTGGTGTTCTTCATCACTTGATATATTGCCATGTGCATCATTATCTCTTGCCATTTAAGAATAATTAAGGTCAAAATGACCATCGAATAAGTCAGTAAAATCAAGTATTACGTTTATTATTGGATGGAGAAAGTATATCTTTTTTCATAAGAATATATCATGATTATTTTTTAATTTAAGTATAATACGAACATAAAACTTTATGTTAAAAAATAAAGATATAAAAAGATAATAAATAAAAAAGAAAAACATTACGTAAATAAGATTCGAACCCAACACCTTCAACTAAAATAATGATACAAATAATAGAGAAAAATCACGCGCAACAAGATTCGAACCAAATACCTTCAATAAAAATAATAATACAAATAATAGAGAAAAATCACGCCAACAAGATTCGAACCCTACACCTTTTAATTAAACGATGACACATGTACGCACCAGATTGAAATTGAATAAGTAAGATCAACGAATTAAAATTGATTGGTACGTCAATCAACGGGTAAATCAATATTATTATACTTACATTAGTTACATAGGCTCAATGGCACGATAGATCTCGATTGATTAGTAATCCGATGTTATAAATGTCAAAACACTTTTTTAATGTGAACGCGAACCGATAACGGTGTTTGTTCACGGCAACATTGTTTTGATGTGACGAAACATTTTCGTAACGTATGGGCAAAGTAGTAATTACACAAGGCTAAAAAGGGAAAAACCCAACTGGATGACATTGATGCTAGAAGCACCGTCACATCATCACAACGTTGTCGTCAACGAACATCGTTACCGGTTCCCTATTCGCACTTAAGTTCTGTTCTTTTCGTCTGATCTGAACTGAACTGAACTGAACTGAACTGAACTTAATGCATCTGAACTGAACTGAAATTATATGTAGTATAAAAAGCTATTAGGTGAATCTGAACTGAACTTAATGCGTCTGAACTGATCTAAACTTAATGCATCTGAACTGTTCTGAACTGAACTGAACTGAACTTAAAATAATTAATTTTCAGTGTTGATCCAACTTTCTCCCGTAAACCGGTGGCCCAACTCTCACTCTCACAAGCCAGATCCATCCAGTCCGTTCATCATCGCATCAACCGCGACTGATCTTTCATTGCCGGTTTAGTTTTTTTTTTTTTTTTTAAAAAAAGGGCCTGAAAAACCATAAACCGCACACGATATTTAATCACGCTCAAATCCGTTAATTCGTTAGCATACTACTTGGTTTCTTATATATACCCATCAAGCTTGAAAGAGCAAAACTGCTATCCGAAAAGTTCATACATATTCCACCGGCGATTGATCTCGTTCTCCCACCGGCGTTCATTTTCCGGTGATTATTGTACCTCCGGCGAATTTCCAGGTTTCACTTTCTGCAATTCTAATTCAATTGAATGAATTCAATTCACTGAATTTTATTTCCACTCGCTTGTTCCTCAATCAGCTTATAGCACTGATACTCTCGCTCCTTCAAAATTGATGCATAGAATCATGAAGAAATGATAAATTGAATCATGATTAAATGATAAATTGCGGCTAATTGTAGAGAATTAGTCGTCAATGAGGTACTTATAGAGGAAAATAGTAATCACGGTGAACTAATTTAGGATTGTGAGCCAGCTTTAGGTTTAGTTTTGCTTGTTTCAGTTTTATTCTTTATTCCAGGTAGGTGTTGTTGTATTTCAGCTGCAACTAGTGTTCTGTTTGGGTTTTTGTGTTTAGTCGCATGTGTGGGAATTGGTACTGTGATATAGTTTGTTAATTTAGTGTTGTTCGAATCGGCTAGTTTAAGCTGTTTTGTTGGTGCATGGACTGAGCTGATAAAACCACTTTGTGTGGTTCATTTGTTTCTCATTCAAGGGCAGTATCATTGAAGGATTCCATTGTTCAGTTGATTCACTGGTCTAAACGAATAAATGACATATGTGAAGAAGAGAGCTTGAAATTAGATGTTGGTAGTGGACAATCATGTCTAGGGTTTTAATCGGCATCACCATGCAAATTTCATTTTAATCTTCGCGTTTGAATTCCTTAGTTCGCGCTCTGGGGAATACTAATTCTCACCATGTGATTTTTCATATCTTCTCCTTGGATCATCAACCGTCAAGCTAACATGTAATTGGGAAGCTTCTTAATTTTCTTGTTTCAGTTATTCAAATTATGATTTTTTTAAAGCTATTGTAGGCATTTGGTTTCTTGATATGGTGGTGATTATTGGAAAGCTGACCGTCATCGTATGTGATTTTGATGTTCAAATTATCATATAAAATTACTAAATAGTTTAGTAAGATATATCTCTTTTCATAAGTAACATCTTTGTCACAAGAAGTCAAGAACTACTAGTTTTGGAAGTTATCCTTTATTAAAAATGTTTTTGAAATAGATGAAGTTATCGGCATATATGTATGTCAATATTTGTAATATAATTATTATTATGATCAATTACATTAAAAGCGCTTATGCTATCAGCTTTATTTTTATTTTTGCACTCATGCCCGGGAATTAGGTTGCTTAATGTTTAACCTTATGTATCGTTAAGTTCATGCAGTCTTTTTTGGCAAATGTAACAAAAACCTCCTAGAGTGTCTCGTAAACTTGCCTGTTATATTCAATTATATATATATATTCAGAAGACTGTGACCTCTGACTACTAATGTTACTAGCGCATGCTACTTGGACTTAAAATTCTTAATTTCTTACTCAATTCTATTATGCATTGTGATTCTTGTATGTTCATTATGCTGTCTTTGCATGAGGAAAGCATTCATATTTCATTCTTAATTGTTTCCTGAAGCAGTAAGCCCATTCCGCACAGAATCTCTGATATTAGATGGGGTATGACCCTGACAGCCCACCTTGTGAAGAGCACTATGAAGGTTTGTGTTACATTTTTCAGCTGTCGTTTGCCCCAAAGGCATAGGGAATTTAATGGCATTCTGTTATTTCACATTTCAAACTTTAAACTGACTGACAGATGATGATGATGAGTATGAGGAGGAAGGTGGAGGTAACCGCCTTCTGGGGTTCATGTTTGGAAATGTTGATGATTCTGGTGATCTTGATGCTGATTACCTTGATGAGGTGACATGCTTCAATTTGATTATTCTTGTGTAATATCTTCCTATATTGTGTTGTCTCGCGTTATTAGATTCTGAAGCTGAACAACATGAAGAGATATAGAACTCAGTGTGCATTACAGTTATTTCATAGGATCTATTATGATTCTAGATTTACCAAACATTGTCTTTATAATTCAATAAAGGATTGGCATTTTCTTTTTCCACGTGACATAGAAATCTGCAAAAGAATATCTCCTTGTATGATATAGCTTTTGTCTTCTTGGTGGTTTCACTTGTTTGATTGGCTACTTCTGTGCTGTCTCTCTGAAGTAGTTTATTGTAGCCTTGTAGGCTAGGTCGGGAAAGAACCAGAACCATATTAGAAAGGTTGAGACACTGAGACTTGGATAATGATGTTCCTGTTACCTCTCTCCTGGATAAAAGGGAATCAGATTAATTAATTAATTTTTTTCCCTATGTGGCAGCAATTATTTATTATGTTGTTTTTATAATTCATTTCTTAGTTACATGGTGGACGATTTTCTCATACGTAATACTTAGAACTGGAAAACTAAACTCAAACAGTCAATGTAGCTTTGAATTGTATGCAACTGAACTACCATATTCATTCCAGCTTACAGTTCACACGGAAATTATTTGTGTGACCTTAGAAAATTCATGAAATCTAGTTGTGTCTCTGGAAGGTATGATTAATTCAATAATTGGTTTTGCTGACTTGGCAATTCGCGGTAGAACTAAAACCATTTACAAATACTATCTATTTGAGTATCTAAAGACTGCAACCGTGCCACAGAATACCCCATCTGTCATAGACTAGGTCCTTATACAGAGCTAAATGCATGTGTTAATGCTAAAATGTGGCATTTTTTCAGGACGCAAAGGAGCATCTTGCTGCTGTAGCTGACAAGCTTGGTACATCTCTCACAGATATAGAAGTAAGTAAATTTCAAGTAAAAATTGAACCAGGTTTTGTATTCTAGCAGTAGATAAAGACAGCCTCTTGTTGTATAAAATCACAGACTGATGTATTCATAGTTAACAATCCGCCCTTGCACTCCCCTTTGGGTGCTATGCTGTCATGGATATCGAACTAATGCCAGTTCCTCACTGTTTCAGCTGTCTGTGAAATCATTAAAGACGACGACATCTGATGCTACTGATGAAGGTGATCATCTATTTCTCATATATTGTTTGAATTTCAGTTGCTACTGTTGTCCATCCATCTTGTAAAGCATTCACCCTTGTTATCTTGTTCTATATCAATCCATTGTATGCAATAAGTTCAGAATCTGGAGCAACACTTGTAATGTTTGCTATCTTGAAATGCTATGGGGCCACTCAAAACTGTAAATATTCTTTAATGCACCTGTCCCTTTCAATTTTAACATTCTCACTGGTATAGTTGTGGCGGTTAGGGAACCCTTTCAATATTAATATTCTCATTGGTATAGTTGTAGTGGTTAGGGGAGCAAAGTCACCTAGCTGTTTTTCGAAGTTGTGAGGTAGAAGCTAATTAGCAGAGACCATTTTTTATATTTGCATGTGAGAAAAGCCAGACATATGAGATGCAGATTTGGATATGTTCAACTAAATTTATTTTTGGCCTTTACTTGGCATATGCGGACATGTTAAACATGGAAAACAACTTCAGTCACAGTGTATATTGAAACTTTGATGGCTGTCTGTACTGTGAGATTCTGTAACTAATTTGGGGGCATCTGATCTGTATGTTCCATCATTCTCTTTTATTAGATTACGACGAGAAAGCCGAAAATGCTGTTAATTATGAAGACATAGACGAGCAGTATGAAGGGCCAGAGGTTCAGGCTGCAACTGAAGAAGACTTTCTGTTGCCAAAAAAAGATTTCCTTACATCAGCAGTTTCAGTAACGAATTTGAAGAATACAGCTTCTGTTTACGATGATGAGAATTATGACGATGAGGATGATGATACTGAAAATCAAAACATGTTGGTGGAGGGAAACACTGAAGCTCCATCAATTTCACCACCAGGTTGTTGCACGGTATATGCTGAACTCTAGGGCTTTCTTCTTTAAATGCATGTTCTTGCAATACTTTCAGTATCTTAATCCTATATCAAAAATCAAAATACTGTGCTTTCATAACTCCGTTAATATCCATCTAGCTCAAATGTGGGCAACCTATGGCTTATGGATTGTTTGGTTTTGCGTAAATTTATTTAGTGAATAGCAGGGTATGTAGTTTTAGTTTGTCTTGGAATATGGTTTTGATATGAATTATAGTTAGTTGATAGAGAACCAAACAACCTGTTAGTCTTTAAGGGGTCTTCTATTGGTTGAGTTCCAGTCTAGTAGTTGATGTTACTGAGTAAAGATATCAAGCAGTATTAAAATTTGATGGTACTTGTGCCTTGTGGTGGGGTAATTACCAGTGGTGTCAATATAACACTGTAGTATAGCAATGAGCCAACAACAAACGTATAGTGTAGCAGTTGTAGAGAGTGCGGATTGTAGAGGGAAATCGGAAAGTCATTATCTTCATCACTTAACCCTATTTTCAGTCCATAAACATGTATCGTATAAATGTATGGGCATGCAAGGTCCTTTTTTGACCTCTTTTAACCCTGTTTTCAGTCCATGAATCTATATTCTATATATGTATGAATATGAGAAATCCCTCTTGCACTCGCTTTACCCTATTTTAGTACATAAAAGAAAATAACCCCATTTTGTACTTGGGGATCAAAAGTTAATACAAAACGAACTTATTTGTACATGAATGCAAGATTTTTTTTTTTATGTAGTTAGTGATTTTATTTTTCCTGCAGAGGAGCAGAAGATCAGTCACGAGTCAGTTTCTCAAGATGGAAATGTTCCAGAAGATATGCATATGCAAGTACTAGATATTGAGAATTTGGATGTGGTAGAACCTGACGAGGTTAGTGCTTTCTTTTTGTCAGTTGCGAGCAAAGAAATCTAAGTTATCAAATTGCAAAATGGCTGAAGAGCCAGATAGCTCATAAGCTGCTTTAAGAAGCTCCGTGAAATACTCCTGTAGCAAGGTTTTATGACTATTCCTGATTTTAGTGTGTTACGACTCTATGAAACCATCTTTAAATTATGGGTGTTAACTGAATCTACCTACTAAATCTAATTATAGAAGATACGATTTGGGCTTTCGATCTATTGTAAGCAAATTATGATACTGCTTTTTATTCGTATTTACTGAAAATAGTCTACACGTTTTTTCTGAAGGAATACTTGTCTCTCTTGTCAATTGTCACGGAGCAGCATACTGTTCTTGCTTCCCTTTTTGCACTTGTTAGTTATATACACCAGTTTCCCAAGTCTGACTCGAACCAGGATGTTGCTTTGATTTCCCCTCTTGCCGGTTGAATTTGATGTGAAACATTGCTTGTCTGCATACGTTTTGTATTTTGTGGATGCATTTAATGTGTAATACAGTTAATATGTAACTATGTGTTTGCCTATCAACAGTAATATTTCGTGGTGTATCACAGGATTTATTGTTTAAATACTACTGTATCTGATCTGGTAACTTACTTGGCTTTTCACCAGCACTTGGTTGAGCAGGATGACTCAAGTTCTTCAGAGGATTTGGCTGGTGATGATAGATCTTCATTGCTTCCTATTCTTTGCGTGGAGGATGGCAAGGCAATCTTACGATTTTCTGAAATTTTTGGCATTCAACAACCCATAAAAAGGGCCAGAAAAAGGGAATCCCGATATGTACTACCTAAAGGTATCATTTTGTTGAGAGAACAGAAATTTCTTCACATGTCAGGATTATCTTTCAAACCAAATAGTACAAACAGAACATCTCTTTCTTTTTTTTTTCCTTTCTTTCTTCTTTTTCCCAAAATCTCCAATCTGACTTTTATTTTTTCTTTGAATGTTTTGATACTCAATATTGGTCTAATCTTGTCTGTTTTTATGCTCTTTCATCGTTGAATGGCTCAGATCTTACTGAACACAACATATTTCTTTTTAATTCTCACAGATAAATATACATCCATGGATGCTTCTGATACCGTTGAAGAAGATGAGGAAGCATTTTTAAAGGCTCCTTTTCAAGATTTCCCATGGAGGTTACCATTTCATCTGAGAAGTGAAGATGGCATGTTGGATGATGATGATGGCAACGCATTGACTCCTGTTGTTTCTGGGACCAGAAAAATGTCTTTGGAACTTGATGAACACAAAAATGATTCTTGTGTTTCTGCAGAACCGATGAAAAATGGGGCCTCCTTACCTACCTTTTCGGAGTGGCATCATATTTCACCAAACTTATATACTCTTGATCAACAAGATTGGGAAGAAAAAATTATCTGGGGTAATTCTCCGTTGAATAGTGAGAGCTTTGTTGAAAGTTGTGAGTTGTCAGGACCTGATTCTGATGCACAGGCTGATATGGAAATGGATTTCGAAGTAGCGACACGAGCTTGCGACCTGAAAATTCAAACTGGACCTCATGATAGCGATCATACCTCTTTTATGGATACCCAGGCCATTTCGGTCGAACCATTTGGCCGAAATGAGAATTCTCATTCTATACACAGTTCTGTGACAGAAACAAGAAGTCATCCACAACTCTTAAGATTAGAATCGCGGTTTGATAAAGATGATACAGATACAGCAGGTGCAAAAGATAAAGATACTGGTGGTGATGCCAAAGTCTATGCTGATTCCATTAGTCACTTTAGTCAGCTTATGTTACAAAATAGAGATGTATTAGAAGGATCATGGCTGGATGAGATTGTTTGGGAATCAAATCAATCTATTATGAAACCTAAGTTAATACTTGATCTTCAAGATGAGCAGATGCTTTTTGAACTTTCAGATACGAATGGTGTTGATCCTCTACAGCTTCATGCTGGGGCAATGATTATATCTCGTTCTGCAATCCCGAATAGTGGGGACTCACTTGAGCTATATGGTCATGGAGTTCCATCTGCTGGGCGCTTTAACATTTCTAATGACAAATTCTACTCAAACAGGAAAATTTCTCAGCAGCTGCGGTCTCATTCAAAGAAGCGGGTTATTCATGGACTTAAAGTATGGCATTCACAACCTGCGCTAAAGCTGGAAACTATGAAAGCTAAATTGAGCAAGTAAGAATTATTTCTCAATTTATCCTTTTGCTTGTTATTGGATTTGTAATGTTGGGGGTAGTTATTATTTCTCAACTTATCCTTTTTTTTTTTTATTGAATTTGTAATGTTGGAGTTGGAGGTAGTTACGAGTAATGGTTATAATGGTGGTGGCTGTAACATGCAAGGCTGTTAAATTGAAGGTGGTGTCTTCTGTCAGTTTCACAGCAGATTAGTATTGATAAAAAAATAAAAATATTTATAAAAAAAAAGACTGGGGAGGGTGTTACACTTTGTTATTGATATGATTAGTAGTTCTACGAGAGTTAAAAGTTCAAGTTTTGATACAAATATGAACACACATGATATTTGCCATGTGCTAGTGTGTGTGAGTTGGGGGGGGGGGGGGGTTGAAATACAAAAATAAGTGCATATATGTATTTAATGCTAATAAACATATAAATACACATTTTTGATATTTCCATACATCTAGATAAATATGTACTTAAGCAGAAGGATTCTTATTGAATTAGGTTTGACTATTGTCATTTTTCTGTGGATGTCCTTATGTTCCAGTTGTCACGTATCAATGAGCTTTTGCATCTGGCGCTTGGACTTTAGTTTCTGGACATAAATTCTCCATTTTTTTTTTAATCATTCAATGTGTATATGCTTTGTTTTATGCAGTAAAGGCATTTATTAATGCGGGAGTAAGTTAATTGTTGTTCACGAGCCTGAAAATATGTTCGATAGCCTTATTTAATGTTGAAATTCTCTCAATTTTACATATCCGCTAATGCAGTAAAGATGTTGCTAATTTTCATCGGCCAAAAGCTTTATGGTATCCCCATGATATTGAGGTGCCATTCGTGGAGCACAGGCTACTAACCATGCATGGCCCTATGAAAATAATTGTCAAGAGTTTGGGCGGACGAGGAAGTAAACTTCACGTGGATGCTGAAGAGACAATCTCATCGGTGAAGGCTAAAGCTTCTAAAAAGCTGGGTAGGGTATTCCCATATTGTTGACACCTGAGCTTATCTAAAACCCATCTCCACTTTTAAATACATGATGTTTTGCATATCTTTTCTTATCTGCAAAATAATGATGTTTTGTTTGTCATTTCCCTGATAATTCCATTACTGCCCTTCTGATTAACTTGCCTCAAGATCCCCCCTTCTTCACTTGTCATTTCTACATTAATGAAGGGCATCGATAAGTAGGGATACTTTTGGAAAAAAAATGAATTTCCTTACTTAATATGTGTGCAGAGGTCCAAAACTTCATGTATGTAAACCGAAAGGGATTATTCATTTCGCATATACATTTCCAGGTGTACCATCTCCATTCATTTGAAAGCTAAGTTGTCATTTTTTTTATTTTTTATTTTTTATTTTGTGTGTGTAAACAGATTTTAAGCTAACCGAGCTAGTTAAAATCATCCATGCTGGAAGGGAGCTTGAGGACAGCAAGTCTCTTGCTGAACAAAATGTTCAACCAAACTCAGTGTTACATCTCATTAGAACGAAGATACATCTGTTGCCTAGGGCACAAAAGATTCCTGGTGAGAACAAGTCTCTGCGTCCTCCCGGAGCATTCAAGAAAAAATCTGATCTTTCGGTAAAAGATGGCCGTGTTTTCTTGATGGAGTAAGTGTCCAATTACTCAAGTCTTTCTTTGCTTTTAGAGTCCTTTTATGCATCTGCCTTCTATTTTTTCTTGGTATTCTCTTTTACTGTTGCCTTCATTGTACGAATTTGAAGAGAAATTAATCCAAACTGACATAAATGGGAAAATTTCAAGATATTGCTGAAAGATTCTCTGTTAGGACATTAAATACTGTTCTGCATGTGGAAAACGAAATACAAATACTAACATAGTTATTGTTTTTTGTTTTATTGCATTTTAGATATAGTTGTTGATTGAATTTGTGTTACTGGTTTTCTTTTCATTATTCTGATTGATATGTTACTTAGGGAATTTGTTGTGACGTTTTGACATTAGGATAACAGTTATTACTTTTGAGTGGTTCCCTTGAAGAGCATTTTTATTTATTGATTTTATTATTATTTTTTACCTTTGTTGTAGTATGTGTTCTCAATTAGAGTTTGCAGTTCATAATTCTCTTTTTTTTCTTTTGTAAATTAATTGAATAGGTACTGCGAAGAAAGACCTTTGCTTCTGGGCAATACTGGAATGGGTGCACGAATCTGTACATACTATCAAAAGTCTACTCCAGGCGATCAAATGGGTAATGTACTGCGGAATGAAAACAGTGGTTTGGGGCAAGTTTGCATCCTTGATACCTCTGATAAATCCCCCTTCCTTGGAGATATAAAACCTGGTTCTAGCCAGTCATGCATTGAGACTAACATGTACAGAGCACCTCTATTTCAACATAAAGTCTCATCGACAGATTATTTGTTGGTGAGATCTCCGAAGGGTAAGCTCTCCATCAGACGCATTGATAGGATTCATGTTGTTGGACAGCAGGTAAGCTTAAGCTGACATTCACATTATACTGCATCTCATTTCATCTGGCTGCCTGCCTATTGAATCATTCCTTTATTTGCTTTCAAGCATTCTACTGAAATTACTAATCTGATGCTTATGATAATGCCTTAGCAAGATTGCTTCCCAGTAACATGTTTAAAGTCTCTTGCCTAATATACCAATACCCTGCTGCTTTTTTAAACACCATTTCGCTATTTCCTAGATTTGTAATTAAAATACACACACACACACACACACACACACACACACAGAACACTATGTTTCCATTTGAGGAAATCCAACCATACTTCACATACTTTATGTATTGTTTATACTTGTCTCTCACCAACTTCCAATCTTATTGATATAATAATACCTCCATGAATAATTTTTTAATAAATCTTCTTAATCTTTATGCATAAAATCAATTGTCGTGTTAAAAAACAAAGGTAAAAAAGCATAGGGAGTAATTAATATCTTGGAATATTCAGTATTCATTCATATTCGCCGCCAGTGCAAGGATAGTAGTTCTTTTAAAACAGATCAAGATGCATCATAAGTGACAAAACTCATGTCCTGGCTGCTTTCTCAACAATATTATGTGAATGATTGGACTATTTGCGTAAATGAGAAGTAAATTGCAATTTTCTGAATCTAGTGTCTCTAGACGACTTGACAGATTCTTAAATGTTACAGTTCTGAAACTTCCATGTTCCAGGTACCTGTATGAAGCATCACATCAATAATCCACACCCTCCCCAACACCACCACCACCCACCTAAATCCACCAAAAGTACATACGTGCAAGTCACGAGGACGGTTAATAAATGTTTTGTCCTGACCAGTTTTGCAATATAACTTGTAGGAGCCTCATATGGAGGTTATGTCTCCTGGGTCAAAAAATATGCAGTTCTACATCATGAGTAGGCTGTTGGTATACATGTATCGAGAATTTCGTGCCTCTGAGAAACGTGGTCTGCGCCCTTCCATACGCTCCGATGATTTGTTTCCACAGTTTCCTAGTTTATCTGATGCTTTTCTTCGGAAGAGGCTGAAAAACTGTGCTGATTTGCAGGTACTGCATCATGCTACTATCTCCCTATCTTGTACTCTTTGTTATGGACCTAATTTGTGTTTAACTGTATGTAATGTTGAATTTAATTTTTTTAATTTTCTCATGAAACTTGTTCATATTGTTCCACCAGAAAGGACCAAATGGACAATTTCTATGGGTTATGAAGCGCAATTTCCGCATCCCCTCCGAGGAAGAACTAAGAAGGATGGTGCCACCTGAAAATGTGAGTGTATACGTAGATTGTTCAAACATATTTTTGGGATTAGCCGTAGTAAAGGGTAAGGTAATTGATTATCTTGATGACTGGAGATGCTTCCAATTGTGGAGTTCCGCCAAAATAGAATTTCCCTTGTGAAAATATACGCACATACGGATATGTTTCCAATTATTGTATAATTTGAAGGATGCATTAATAAAAAAAGCAGCTGGGTTTAGCCATACTGTGGAATCCATAAATCACTATTCTGTTTCAAGGGCTGAAGGTGATTGGTGATGAAGACTTGCTAAATTCAAGCAAGAACGTTTGAAGTTAATGAACATTGCTCAATAAATTTACAATTTTATCAAGCATCAAATTTGTTGGTATTGCTAATACTGTATCAATTGTTAATTCGTATTATCACTTCAAGACTTGTGTTTCTTATCTTGGTCCCTGTATGGATTAGGTGTGTTCCTATGAGAGCATGCAAGCTGGCCTGTACAGACTCAAGCGACTAGGTATCACAAAATTGACTCTACCGACAGGCCTATCGGCTGCAATGAATCAGCTTCCGGATGAAGCAATTACCTTAGCCGCTGCATCGCATATTGAGAGAGAGCTGCAGATAACTCCTTGGAACCTGAGCAGTAATTTTGTTTCATGTACAAATCAGGTAAGTTACTTGTCGACGATATAAGCTTTTTAGGGGTTATTTAGCTTTGTTATATGTTGTCATTTTTTAAAAATTTGCATATCTTTTGATTTGGTAGTCATTTCATGTCTTGAGATTAAATTTTATGCATGAGTTGCATTTTAAAAACCTTTTCTTCTACTCATATGCTTTTACAGGAGAGGGGAGACTATGTTTTTGCTCTTTGCTGTATGTTTTAGCTGCTTTTATGTAACATAAAACTAAACAAATTTATATGTGGAAGAAAAGGATGTTTTGCTCGTTGATCTCTATTCAATAACATTTTATGTGAATAAATTCTGTTTCAGGAATTTGTGCAGATTTACTGATGTGTTCTTTGATATTCAGAATAGGGAAAATCTTGAGCGGCTGGAAATATCAGGTGTCGGTGATCCTTCCGGAAGGGGGCTAGGTTTCAGTTATGTTCGAACTACTCCTAAGGCTCCTGTGGCAAATTCAATGGCGAAAAAGAAAACAATTGTTGCAAAAGGGTCAAATGTGACTGGCACAGATGCTGATCTGCGCAGATTGAGTATGGAGCAAGCAAGAGAGGTGTGTTATTTCTCTTTTTCTGTATTCGGTTTGCATGCAAGTTGTCAGATATGCAAACAGAGAACATTATTTTGGTAGTTGAGTTTATTGATTTTCATTTGTGCTATGCAACTGTTAAACTTTTATTCACATTGTGAACTCAACCAAGTTCAAATCAGTCAATAAAGACCATCACTAAATGGTTCTGATATGGTAGTAAATTTGGTTTCATTTCTTCCTATGTGGAAGTCCTATGAAGCATGGTTGGGTTCTTCCCTTGGTTTATGCTTGATTACTTTGTTCGATTTACACTTTACTTTCTTGTTTTCTTTTTCTTTATTTTTTTTTTCTTGTTTAGGCTTTAGTCATCCTCGAGGATACATACACAATTGCACTTAAAAAGTTTCTTTCAGTCACATCCCATGATGGAGATTTTAATCAATTTTGCACACCCTTTATCCTTAGACCTTCTCATTGATTTAGAATGGAGATCAATATCTGGATTTAGTTAGTTAATGTTGTGGCCTGCTCTAGGTTGAAGCATAGTGTTGGCGGTGTGATGTAAGTGCATTAATTCCTAACCGCTCTAGCTTTTAGGAGAGGTCCAAACTCTTCATGTTAGTATGGCACCTTATCCCATTGTTGCCAAGACCGGGGTTCAAATCTCTCCAGTGACACCTCTAGCCTTATTAAATTGTGCACTTGATGGGCTTCCCTGAAGGACTTGAATTCTGCCCACAAGGGAGGGACACTGTTGGATCAATATTATAATTCTTTACCTCTCTGCAAGTCTGAGCTTTTATGTGAGCCGCAAATTCTACATGTACAAAATAGAGAATAGTTGTTTGTGTTAGGGAAGAATGTGCAAGAGTAATGGAACTTTACTGGGATGGACTTGGAAATATAGTGTGTAAGATTGTAGTGGCACTTTATTGGGATAGATTTGGAAATATAGTGATGTCATTAATTAAGGCTTTTAAATAAGTTAGTGAGTGAGGGACGAGAAAACTGTCCAACCGTTGGACATATCCAGAATAGTTTCACTTGAATTTGTAGTGTCCTGTTGAGTCCAGTGCCCCTCAAATTAACTTCTCATTGTTGGGATTCTTGCAGATCCTAATTACTGCTGTACCATCAAGGTTTCTCTTAGCTCTCCTTGCTTAGTTTTTTTATGCCGTTTATCTGATAAGTGTCATAGCAAATACATTAGTAACAGATATTCAACTATCAAGCTCCAATTTTTCTAGAGGTCTTCACTGCCACACTGGATCATGAGATGTTCAGATTCATTAATTGACTTTCTGGAAAATATATTACTGTATTAATCTTGTGCACATGTTCACAATATCTAACTTATCTTTTGCTGTCTTGTAAAGCATGGTCGTAATTTTTTCTGTGTTTACTTGTAGCTTCTCCTTAAGTTCAACGTTCCGGACGATCTCATTGCCAAACTAACGAGATGGCACCGTATTGCTATGATACGCAAGCTTTCAAGTGACCAAGCTGTATCGGGTGATAAGGTTGATCCAACAACTGTGAGCAAGTTTGCTAGAGGACAGCGTATGTCCTTCTTGCAGCTGCAACAGCAGACTAGAGAAAAATGCCAGGAAATATGGGATCGCCAAATACAAAGTCTCTGTTATGCGGAGGTTGAAGGAAATGAGAACGAATCTGAGGCTAACAGTGACTTGGATTCCTTTGCTGGAGATTTAGAAAATCTTCTGGATGCAGAAGAAGGTGAAGAGGATAATGCTGAATCCAACAATGATACTGTTGATGGTGTGAAAGGGCTAAAAATGAGACGACATCCATTGCAAACTCAAGCAGAAGAGGAAATTGAAGACGAGGCTGCAGAAGCAGCGGAATTGCGCAGGATGCTCATGGATGGTACGAAGTTGGGGCATACAGCTCTATAATTTATACTTGCATTCATTTTTAACATTGAAGGGTTGATCATTTGGTAGTACTACGGGGTTATGTTATGTTCACATGTTGGAAGGACATATTTCCTTAGGTTATGTTCATACTAGCATGAGATTCTCTTTTACCTTCTGAAAGTGTCTTTTTTAAAGGAAAACTGGGACAGCTGGATAGTGTGACTAGTTCCAGTAAAAGACAGGAATCTCTTTTGGTATAATTATGCTACTTTTGGTCAGGACAACCCCTTGCCCCCTCAATTCCCATACACAATTTATTTTTTGCTTCCCCTGTGGGGCACTGTGTGTTGAAACCCCACAGCACTCTTGACGAGTCGGGGTGTGTGTTGGATACATGGCTTATATAAAAGAATGCCTTCATTTATTTATGTTTTTATTTATTTGGGTGGGTGGGTGGTGGCATTCTATTTTATGGATGTTGTGATACAATCTGACCATGGAGAATGTTTTGCAGAAGAAGAAGGTGACCAGAAAAAGAAGAAAACTGGTGCCGTTCTAAAGCCAGTGGGCCTGGCCTTTAAGTCAAAGTTTAACCCAGAAACAGCTGATGTCATAAACCAAAACAATCCAATTACTAAGAGAAGTTTACAGCCTGCAGAATCTTTCTCATCGAGGGATACCAACATAAATGATGAAAAGGAGGTACGTAGACCTCTGGACTTTTTCTTCCATGCGTTTACCTTTGAGATAGCTTTGTTAAGTTTTGGAGCTGCTACTTTTGGTGCAGGAAGAGAGCATGTTTTCTAAGAGGCACCAACCAGGCAAATTGAAGGTCAAGAAAAAGAATGATATTGAGAACACAGGGCTTTTAAATAAAAAGGTGAAAATATTGGCCGATGGAATGAACGTAAGTCTGCCTGAACTTGTTATGCATGTATCTGTTGTTCGAATGTGTGCATGTCTGTGCCTGGTTGTCCACAATTATCTTGAGAAGCCATAAATTTTAATTTGGATCTTGCTCAATACTCATGTAATGGTGCTGCAAGCAGATTTCTTTTCTTGAATTTTATTTTGTTTACCTTGGATCAAGAAAAACTTTTAAAACTTGCGCTGCTATTGATGATAGGTGATCAAAGAAAAGAAATCGGCCAGAGATAGTTTTGTTTGTGGAGCATGTGGACAGGTATTTGTTTTTTGAGTACAGTGTTTATTTGCTGACAAATGCTGAATCTTATTGTTTGTTTATTCTCGGTGATGGATCAGTTCGGTCATATGAGGACCAACAAAAATTGCCCAAAGTATAGGGTTGATTCTGAAACAAAAGGTGAAAGCATAGATCTCGAGAAATCATTAGGAAGGCCTAATTTTGGAGATCAAGCGGAGTCTAGACAACCGAAGCCTATTAAGAAACTCGTAACAAAAACTTCGAAAAGTGCTGTGGTAGAAGTCCCAGAAGATGATAAACCCAGTTTAAAGGCTAAAGTTCTGAAGGTCAAATGCAGTGGAACTGACAAGCTTCCAGATAAACCTACTCCCACAACTTCTCAGAGCTCAGACAGGCCTACGATAGTAGGTGAAACATCAAACACGTCTGCTGTCAAAGTTAACAAGATTATCTTTTCTAAGAAGAATAAACCAGATGACATGCCAGTTGAAGCCCAGAAACCATCTATTGTAATAAAGCCACCAGTGGAGGCTGCCAGGGATCAGCCTCGCAAGAAAATTATAATCAAAAAGCCAAAGGAGATCATTAATCTGGATGAAGATAGCCAGGATGGAAGTTTTGTCTTTGACTATAGAAAAACGAAGAAAATAGTTGAATTGTCAGGTCTGGATAGTCACCGTGAAGATGAAAGACAAAATTGCTTTGAAGAGACATCAAGGATGAAATATCCGGAGAGTGACCAGTGGTGGGTGGAAGAACAAAGAAGAAATGCAGAGAGACAACAAGAGGAAAGACACAGGAGGTCAATGAAATCGAGGATGGTCGAGGAGCAGCCGAAACTCCAGATACTAATGTATGAAGAAGCCATTCGAGAAGAGAGGGAAGAAGAAGCCATTCGAAGGGAAATGGCAAAGAACAAAAATAAGAAGAGGTCTGAGATGAAGCTTAATTACGTGGATGACCTCCCCCCTAGGAGAAATGATAGAAGGATAGCTGAAAAGGAAAGGCCACGGAAGAGGTCAGCAGTTGAGCATGCAAGGCATGACCCCGACTATGGCCAGGCTTCAAAACGTCGGCGTGGAGGAGCGGTCAGTAATCTCTTCTTTTCAATCTTATTTTAAAGTCTAACCAACCTTACTACTTTTTATCATTGCTATGAAATTTGTCTTACTGCCTTTAAGAGTCCAAGTAAACCTTCGGTTTTTGGATCTGTGAGAAGTGAATGCTGGACTAAGGGTGTTTTGTCATCAAATATTATACATTCCCTAAGGAGCTAGTTCCTCCGTCCCAGTCAACACTCAAAATTTGCTTTCGGCACGTTGGAAGAGTATTGGATATATCTATTTATTTATTTTGGGGAGGGGGATCAGATGAACATAGTAATTACCACAAAGTGGATCTGCATGAGCCTCGTGTGAATCTGAGTGTTATATTTTGAAGTTAGATTCTTGCAGCGATAGAGGCATATGTAACTGCACAAACATTGCAGAAGGTTCCGTTAAGTCGTCACATAATTTAGCCAGCCTAGCATCTGTCCTTGATTCATGTGTAATTGTGTATAAATACCTTCACACACATGTTTGTCATTGCTGCATGAGAAGTGTTATTAGAATAACCAAGTATTTACGCGTTGAACTGATTATCGCGATTGCGTTGAACTGTTTATTGCGATTACAGGTTGGTCTGTCAAATATCTTGGAGAACATTGTGGATATCCTCAGGAGCAGAACTGAGGTTTCATTCCTATTTCTAAAGCCGGTATTGAAGAAGGAAGCTCCCGACTATTATAACATCATCACTCACCCGATGGATTTGTCTAAGATCAGGGAAAAGGCGAGAAATTTGGTATACAAAAACCGTCATGAGTTTAGGCGTGATGTGTATCAAATCGTGTATAATGCTCATGTTTATAACGACCAACGTAATCCAGGTATTCCTCCTCTCGCCGATCAACTCTTGGAGCTCTGTGACTATTTATTAGAACAGCACGCTGCAGCTCTAACAGATGCAGAAGATGGGATCGAATAAACAGTTCGTCGTTTACTGGTCACTGTATCCGGTGGCATATTTCTAGCTAATGGGGTTCCTTTTGCTTGTGTATTTTATCGTTGCAATTTTGCCCGGTATTTTTGTTGCATGGTTATAGAGAGATGTTTGTATTATTATTTATTAGCCACAATGTTACCCAGTTGGTGATGGGATGTAAACTGTTTTAATTAATTTGATTTGTAAATGACTAATTGTACAGTTGTATATATAGACTATATAGAAGTTTAGAGATGTTTTACATATTCCTTGTTTTTCTCTATTTTATAATGTTTTTCCAACTGGCTACAAAAAAGAAAAACAATGTGAGTAAAGTTTTGTGATCTCATAGTCTTCGAAAAAATGTTGTACTAGTATTCATTTTGTTAGCATAATTAGCAAAGAACAGAGCATTTTACAGAAGTTGATGCAACATTGAGGCACACATTTGGAGATTACAGAGATCAAGTACCCTCTTTTTCGAAAAAAAAAAAAGAAGATCAATTACCCTCAGGCCAACGATATCAGAGAGTTATCATCAGTTGTATCATTACAGTACATGAATCTCCTTTAGTCACTAAATTAGCAAGGTGTAAATCAAATCAAAGCAAATAGCTTCAACATTCACAATCAGCCCCACCATTGGTGCACAGCAATCCCTTCATCCCTCACTTTACCATACAATGACAAACATTGCCAATATGGCCTCTTGCCCCCATTCTCTCCTCCTCCATGCTGCCACTGATGCTTACACTCCAAGAACAATTCGTCGACAAGATTTATCGTCTTATCCTTCAACATCTCTTCCACCAATTGCGCATCTGCCTTCATCACCACAAAGTCCTCCCGCCTCACATGCTTCGCTAGCCATCTGGACGTTGTCCCCTGGTGGGCACCACTTTCCTTCGCTTTCCGGTTCTCAAGCAGGGGTATTCTTGTTTTGCTTGTCTTTCCACCATTCGCCAAGTCATGAACTTCGAATTCTTGATTTCTCATGGGATAATTTTTGTAAAACCATTCAAGTGTGCTAGAATCTGAGATGAATACTCGTCGAGGATATCCCACCAACGAGTCCTTCAATAGGTTCGGAAGGAACTTGATCTTTCTTGATTTCTTAGCTCGCCTCGGGGGCTCAAGATACACTGGTTCCAACCCTTTCAACGCGGCTTTCTTCTGCTCATCAGACGCCACTCCATGAAACACCAGTGTTGGCTTCCTTGCCTTGGCTGACATTCCCATTTTCCTCATCGCCACCACAACGTTATCGAATCTCCTAAAGTACACAACCTTGTAATTCTTTAGCTGGTTCATGGGGTCACAACCTAACAGCGTGATCACCAGACCCCCATCCTTCAAAAGGCCATCAATTGGGCCACAACTTCGCGGTGCAAACACAAAATCAAAGGTGTTTTGCTCTGCCACCTTCAGTTCTCCAATCGAAACATCAATGCCATTGCCTTTGAGGAAGTCGAAACCGGAGACAATATCACCAAAGACGAAACCTTTTTGGCCTTTCTTGATAAGGCCATCTTCCACCAAATCACGTAACAGAACGGGGAGTGTCTCAAACCCGTTGAAATCATGGGACGCAACACGTGGAAATGCAACAGTAAATAAGCATCCGAGCATAAGCAACGCAAGTATAAGCATTGCCATAATCACAGTTTTCGACACTATTGCTCGTGGATCATGCAGCTTGCTGATCAATCCCTCGCTCAAATCCGGCCCGCTACCATTGTTGGCCTGGTAATCAGAGGCCAATGTATCATCCATATTGATAGATATCCAAATTGAGAAAAGGTGGGAATATTTTTCTTTTAATAGGACTAAAATGAGGCTTGAAAACAGAGAAAAACTTATTATCCTGAGGGAGAAAATGAAGAAAAACGCGAGAAACGGGAAGGATTTAGCGAGTGCAAAATCGAGCGGCGGTGTGATTTCCTCCCACGAGAGCAACACGATTGCTTTGTAATCTACACCAGAGGAGCATCAACTGTCTGATTCTGGCTATTTCCATGTTTTTGTTCTCTGCTTTGTTGTATATATGACTTTTACATCATAATGAGAAATGCTTATTGAAAAGTTTTAATTCAAACCTCAGCACCACCACCATCAATCAACAGGATATATATAAGAATAAGAGATGGAAAGTGACAAGGAAAGGTGATGATGGAATGATGTGAAAAAAAGAAAGAAAGAAAAGGAAAGTGTGGATTGAGAATGGAAGACAATGTGTTGTTGTTGCATGGCATGTATATGTAGTTACATGACAAAATGAACGTTTGTGGATTGTATACGTTCTTGACTCCGTGTTTTGATGGACTTGGTTGACTAAAGGTTGTGGTAAATCATTCTTGGTTTCTAGTGTGTGTATTTACTAACTTCAAGGAGAAAATTTAGGTCATTGGTAGGTCTATTCATGATTTTTACTTGAATTTTGATTGGATTATGCTAGTTTTTGTTATAATCACAGGTTAATTTTGTTCTAGAATTGAAATTGTTTGTAAGAATTAATGTATGAGAACCGAGAGCAGGAGATGAATCGGAAATGCGGTAAACTACTTATTCAATCGGTTTGTGGTTTTCGATTGGATTCTATGTTATAAGCAAAGGTAAATATTGTTTTCAAATCAAATTCGTTGGTAAGAATTAGTGTACGAGACCCGAGAGCGGAAAATGAATCGGAATTGTTGTGAACTAATCATGTACGTAGGTCATCAAATCATTTTATATTTGATCGTTTAAAATAACATCAAGGACAACTCCCGTTCTAAATAATAACGAGAACTCAATATGAAAGAATGGAATTCCGTAAATCTTATTAACAATAACGTACATATATATATACAAGAGAATCTAGTAAGTTGGACTATTCTAGGAGTCTAAATACAACAAGACATATAAACCTACTAGGAAACTATATTCTAACACTCTCCCGCAGTCGAAACGGGTGGCGGATAAACGTTGAGACTGGCACGAAAATCTTCAAACAAGACCAAGGGAAGACCCTTGGTAAAGATATCAGCAATCTGATACCGGGACGGGACATGATGAACACGAACCTCACCACGAGCAACCTTCTCACGAACAAAATGAATATCCATTTCAATATGTTTAGTGCGCTGATGTTGAACCGGATTGCCAGATAGATATATCGCACTAACATTATCACAATAAACCAAAGTCGCCTTCTTAATCGGACAATATAGCTCAAGGAGAAGATTACGAAGCCAACAAGACTCAAAAACGACATTCGCAACACCACGATACTCAGCCTCAGCACTGGAGCGGGAAAGGGTGGGTTGCCGTTTGGCAGACCAAGAAATCAGGTTGTTGCCCAAGAAAACACAATATCCCGAGGTAGAACGTCGCGTATCTGGACAGCCCCCCCAATCAGCATCCGTATAGGCAACCAGCGTATCAAGAGACGAAGGAGACAAGTGTAAACCCAGATGAAGAGTACCCTTGACATACCGGAGAACTCGTTGGAGAGAGTTCATGTGTTCATCCCGGGGAGCATGCATATGAAGACAGATCTGCTGAACCGCATAGGAAATGTCGGGCCGAGTGAAAGTAAGATACTGAAGGGCACCGGCAAGACTCCGATATAAAGTGGGATCAGCAAATAAAGGACCAACCTTATCACTGACCTTGGCCTTAGTGTCAACTGGAGTAGGACAAGAATGACAATCACGCATCCCGGCGCGTTCGAGGATCTCCTGGGCATATTTGCGCTGGGATAAAAAGAGACCATCCTGATGGCGAGAGACACGAAGACCCAAAAAATCATTCAGCAAGCCCAAATCCTTCATGGCAAACTCAGCACTGAGAACAGAAGATCCAGGATGACCTAAGCGCTCATGCCAAGGAGTCGAGACTAGGCAGGCTGTTGAGGAAGGCTCTGGGTGCGACTTGGGATGGGGCAGGGGATATAGTGAACCAGTGCTATTACATCGCATGAGAGGGTTCCCGGTCTGCAAATCATGCACAGAAAAACCATGAGGATCAAAGGTGACAGAGACATGATTATCAGTGGTAAATTTGCGAACAGAAACGAGATTTTTAATAATTTGAGGGGTATGGAGGACTTGTGGAAGGGAAAGGGATTTGGTAGACGTAGGAAAACAAGTAGAACCATAACCACAAACCGGATAGATTGACCACTACCTACCGTAACAACATGATTATTATTGCTCGTATAAAAATAAGATGTAAGAGTACCTTGGGAGTGAGTCATGTGCGATGTGGCACCGGTATCCATGTACCAAGTAGAATCGGGTGCCGAAAGAGACATAGTGTGCATGGCGGAGTCGATATCCGTCGGTGTCCACGATTGAGCCATGTATGCATGAGGAGGCTGCTGCTGCTGCGGCCTGGCACCAAGAATACCGGACTGCCAGGGATCAGACGGAGCCGGCTGTGGGTACTGGGTAGGGTATGGGCAGGGAGGCACTGCCCACGGCTGCTGCTGATACGCCCACCAAGGGGCCGGCGGCTGGAACTGGGCATAGGGAGGCCGGGCAGATTGGCCAGTGCCTTGGCGTCCATGGCCGCGACCTGTGCCCTGCTGCGGCTGGGACCCATGGTCGGGAGGATTGGAGCGCTGCTGCTTGCGGCCACGATTATTGTTGCGACGACCGCGAGAAGAGGAAGCACGCGAGTCCACTGTGTCTGCAGGCTCGCGAGGAGCAACAACAAGAGCATCGTCACGGGACTCTTTGAGGCTGGTTTCTTCGAGGAGAAGCATGGATCGCACTTCAAGGAACGAAGGAAGAGTAGGACGGTGACGAATAACCGAGGCCACCCCGTGATATGCCCGTGTGAGGCCACCAATCATTCGCAAGACCAAACGATTGTTAGGAACCGGGGCACCAACATTCCGAAGTTGATCAGAGAGGGACTTGAGGTGCTTGCAATAGTCGAAGACAGAAGAGAAATCCCGGAGGTGGCAATTGCTGAATTCTTGTTCCAGAAGAACTGCTCGGGAATTGGCGTTGTCGTGAAACAAGTCACGTATCCGATTCCATAATGTCATCGCGGATACATCAGATTCAATGACGGTGTTGAGAAGGTCGGTAGAGATGGTGGAATAAATCCACTGAACCACGGCGGCGTCCAAAGTATCCCACATCTCTTGTTGGTCATCCGTGAGGGTGGAGGTTGAAGCGGCGGGAGCAGAGGCACCATCCTTCGGCTTAGGCGGGATGATATGATCCAGAACCTTGTGGGAACGGCAATGAACTTTGAAGAGTTCAGCCCACGTAGCATATTGAACATTCTCGACCTCGAGAATCACCGGAACATGGGTTTTGATATTTGATACCGTGAGGGCAGGATGAAACGAGGATGTTTCTTTGGGTGGTGGTGGCGGTGGGGGGGTATCACCCATGATGGAGAGGGTGGATGTCGAAGAGGAGAAAAGAAGAAAAAGAGACGAGAAGGGCTGAACGGCGGTGGCCGAACGGCGTAAAGGAAGAAAAAAGAAAGATGCGGCTAAGAGGAGAAAGATGCGGCTAAGAGGAGAAAAGAGCGGAAGTTGAGATCGATAACCAATGTGATACCATGAAAGAATGGAATTCCGTAAATCTTATTAACAATAACGTACATATATATATACAAGAGAATCTAGTAAGTTGGGCTATTCTAGGAGTCTAAATACAACAAGACATATAAACCTACTAGGAAACTATATTCTAACACAATAATCTCATCATCTTTCAGTAGAATCAGGTGAGGACCGTATGCACATTAATTGGATTTATGGTGTTTGAGTCTGTGTTGGCTGGGAGGATAATGTGGCAGGAAAGGAAAGTGATGGTTTAGGAACATTGGCTCATAGTTTAGCAGAAGCACAAAGCTAAAGGAGTGTTTTGCAATTTACAAGAAGGAAAAACAGAAGGAAGAATAAAATTAGAAATCAATTCCTATTTTGTTTCATTGTCTGCAGGTGAGGTGAGAAACATAAAACATAAAAACTTCACTTTCAGTCTTTCAAATTCACTGTGTGATTCACCTACTTTCACACACTCTGAAGCAGAAAAGCAAAATAGCTAGCCGTAAAAGATGATGGCGATGGCAAGGAGACTTTCAGAGGAATCCAAATTATTGAGTATTGCTGTTAAAATGAGACGCTACTCGGTTTTCCTCTATATGTTCGACGAAATGCGTGAATTGAATCTCTCTCTCCATTGATGACCATGTGCTGCGTGCATATTAATGGCAGTTATGATGCGTAGACATGTCATCCATACATATATACTGCATTGATCGATGGATATTTTAGACGACGAGATATGGTGAAATCTGAAATCAATAAAAATATATCATTTCGTTTTGATTCCAGTATTAGATCCTGATGATAACAATCTTATAATCATCAGAACGACTGTCATATCCAAATCCATATGTTACTCCTAACTCATTTTTTTGAATTGATATTGCATAGTGAGAGGTTTCACCACACAAATACACTCTTCCACAACACTATAAACTTTTTTCAGACCCAACAGCAAAACCAATCCATTGCAAGAGCCAATAGCTCCAGTGAGTACCATATCCGCCTGAAAATCAAGGTTTCTTGGGAACCCTGTCCCATTTTCATCAATTCTGATGGTTCCAAGAAAGTTCTCTCCGAGTAAAAAAATGGCATCTCCTTTGTGGTTGGTTGTGCGAGTGAGATGAGTGTGAATGAATTGTCATGTGGAGAGGTTTGCACACCATGATGTTGATAATCATCTGCATTTTCCTACGGATTTTGTAGGGAGTCTAGAGAAGATTTCGAACAGAATTTCTTCAGGTAGATTAATTAGGGTTCGTCATTTTGGTGATCTCAAAGTGAACAGCTAGCGGAAGATTAAGCAAATCAATCGGTGAAAGTTCGTTTTAAATACTCAAAAACCGGGATAGCCAACCGGTATAATCATCTAATTATCATTTAAACCGGAAATTAATGAGTCAGCTTCTTGGATTATGAATTTAAAAGGCCCAGAATACTTCCGGAGCTCAATTCTTAAAGCCAGAGCAACTTTCGGGTCATACCATATATAACTTTCGGTGAAGTTAGGTTAGAGATTGTTTTCAGATTTTTGTGTGATAATTGATCAAGTAGAGTTTAATTCCAGCGCAAGTATTTCAATCATTTGGGTGGATGATTCCTGTCGTTGTTGTCTCGCTTGTAATGGGCAATGGACCTGATACGATCATCATGACCTTAGCTCTGCCGCTTGCTCAGTCGCTGTTTTCTTTAGTTGCTGATACGTTTTGGGGAAAACATGTCGAAACCCCAACACAAAAGCATAGGGGTAAGAAACGACCTGTTTCTAGAGCTAGTTATCCGAGGACTAGAAAGGATCATAGAAAACCTTCTCGGGCGGGTAATGAATTAGGGGGTTATAAGTCATGGATTGTTGTTGAAAATGTCTCGGAGAAAAATAAGAAGAGTTCAAAGTTTGGTGGGTGGGACGAGTTAGATAACATTCAGGTGAAAGTAAACAAAAAACCAGGTGAGACAAAGAGGCAATCACGGGACACATTCGCTAAAAATAAGTAGCAAAACTAAAGGAGATCCTTCTCTCTGTTGCCGTGGCTGTTGATCGTATCATCGTAACATTTCCTGTCTTCTGGGACTTCATTTATAAGTGGCTCATGGGGATTGTCTGAAACTCATTGTCATGGATTTATATGATGACGTATAGATGAGTGATATCTATTATGTCTACCAGGCCTGGTTAAATGTTGTGCTGATTGTTCTCTTGAAATGGGTTAAATGGCATCTATCATGTTGATGCTCTCTAAAAGTCTGATCTTGCTTATCAAATAAGATATGGGGAGCTATCGAACTAGCAATCGTAGCCACTCAAATGAGCATCACTTGATCTCCGACAATGCCATGCATGAAAGATGTGGAGCTCGTGAGATGAATTTTGAGTCTATCAATGCATGATTTAGGTCTTATGTGGTGGTACTATTGCTATCTACTATGTGCCTGTTCATATAGTTTGATTCTGATGTAATGTAGCTGCATATTATGTCTCGTTCTATTTTGTATATATCATTAGAATGATTGAATGAATACTGTGACAATACTACACATTTAAAGAAGACATTGGATTAGTCATTAGAGTAGTTGTTTTTTTCTCGATTGATTATGTACCATTTATACTATCAAACCATATCGTGGCTAGCTGCTTTATATCACCATATTGTTTTAATATACTGGCTTGGTGGATTAGTCATTATTGTTTGAAAATAACACCAGCAAACGCATGCTCCAGCTCCAGTTTCTGAAATCCGGCAAACACATGTTCCAACACCCATGGAGAGATTTACAGAAATGAAACCTGCAAAAATAGGGTCTTCAAGTTCAAAAGATCCCTCCTTATCAAGTGAGCAATAGATATTCCAGGAAACAGGAGTATGCGGAGTATAGTGCCACATAAACATAAACTTTGCAAACAGAAAGTAAGTGTTTTTTTTTTTAAAGTGAAGATGCATTAAGTTAAACAAGATTACAACAGAGTTTATCGCGACATAGTTTCCCCAAAGCTACAGAGTCTAGGGTACGACTTTGTGAGATCGTTTTTACAAAATGTGCGAACCAATTCGGGCAACTGTCCCATATATAAAAGCTACTCACATGACTCGAAACAAAAGAACAAAAACTAGAGTCACTTGGATCACGCTGGTACTCTAACATCTCCTGCCATTTCCCTGCCAACCCTTCGCTTCCATCTCGAGCTAGTGCATCCGCAGCTTGATTAGCCTGTCGGTAGATGAAACTCCATCTGCAATCTTGTATTTGGTATGCTAGTCTGAGCACGTCTTCAAGCAGCTGGCGCTGCAGTTGATCCCCTACGTTCCTCCTGGTACATGCATTGAAAACAAGCAATGAGTCAGTCTGTATAATGAGGTGACTTACTTGCATCTGAATTGCTAAGATTAACCATTGCTTAGTGGCCTGCAATTCTGCAATATTGTTAGAGCAAATGCCAATGAAAGTAGAAGCAGCTCGCACAAACATTCCATGAGGATTTCTGAAGATTATACCCACACCAGCATGGCCGGGATTATCTAAAGGAGAACCATCAATGTTCATACTCAGAAAACCTACTGGTGGGGGGCACCATTTACACAAAACTGCCTTATACTCTGGTTTGGAATTGGTGTGCAAATGCATTTGCTGATTAACTACTTGCTGCAAGTGCTTATACATGTGTTCCCAAGAGAAATCATGACTCCTGAAAATTATGTTATTCCTATAAGTCCACAGAAGCCAAAGAAAGGAACACCATTGCACTTGAACATGGTCATGCTGCACAAAATCAGTAATTAAACTAAGCACAGAAGGATGTTTTGTATTCCAACAAACTGGCCAGAGAATACTCCTGATTCTTCTGATTCTCTGGAACTTTGAGCATGCAAAGAACAAGTGCTCCTGTGTTTCTGTAGCATCCCCACAAAGGGTGCAAACTGGAGACTGTATGTAAACAGCCCAAGCATGTAACCTTTCTGCTAAGAGAAAGTAAGTGTTGATGTGTTAGGTTGAATTTATTCCTCCTCCAACACCAACAAAAAAAAAGAATTTATTCCTCCTCCTTTTAGTAGCATTTACAAAGAAAATAGTAGTTGTCTTCCTTTGAGCCAAAGAATTGTTATTTTTCCCAGCTTATTACTAAAAAAAATAATTTTAAAATCTGTTATTAGAAATTTTTTAATCTTAAAAAGTTGGGGGTAAGGATGCCAATAAGATTTGTTTTGCGTGGCTAAAACGCATGATTATTTAAATGAGGGGCCTGTACTAATATAAATAAAGCTCGGATAATCGTCACTCGAAACAGTTCACTTTAGCTAACACACCATTCCTAATCACAAAAAAAACCCTAGTCTGAGAAAATCAAAATCGATCAGCGCCATGGGAATTGAGAAGGAACTCTTGAGAGCCGGCACCGGCCCCAAACCCACCGTCGGACAGAATGTCACCGTCCACTGCACCGGATTCGGGAAAAACGGCGATTTAGGCGTAAAGTTCTGGAGGTAACTAACATTCAATTCTTCGATTGGATTTGAAGTTTTAGATTACATTGTTTGAGTTAAGTACTGATTGAATCTGCTTCTGATTTGCAGCACCAAGGATCCAGGCCAGACCCCTTTCTCCTTCCAAATTGGCAAGGGCAAAGTTATCAAAGGTAATTTCTCTTCACTTTTATGATTTTTCACTTGTGTTTGATGATTTAGTTTGTTGTAAAAACTTCATATAGTTATGAATTGATTAGCTACTGTTTGAAAATGTTATAGATTGTTGTGATTTGATTATTAAATTCAAATGAAGCATAATCAAGTAAAACTAGCTTTTAATTGAATCTGGTAAGCATTTTTAGATGCTAAACAAGCGATAATATGTTGCAGTAATCTGCAAGGTAGGTGATTCTATCAGGTTACTTTTAGGTTTGAGAATATATAATCTGTTTCTCGAATAGAATTTTAGTCTGATTCTATTGAAGAAAGTGTATAATTAGTTTGCAATTGTAATAATCATTGTGCACACATACACTAAATGAACTTGAATTGTTTTAACTGAATGTGGTGGGTGTTCGTAGAAGGTGCTGACGCGGAACCGTAGAGGTTCTCAGTGATTTTATGAGAATCACCTAAATAGATGATTCATCGACGTATTTCAATTCATACCCCAGTAGTTAATTTAACTACTATATCTTATATAATCTGTTTCTCGAATAGAATGTTCACTGATTCTGCTGCAGGAAGTGTATAAGCAGTTTGCAAACATACACTAAATGAAGTTGAATTGTTAAATTAAATGTGGTGTGTGTTCGTAGAAGGTGTTGAGCGGGCCGTAGAGATTCTAGATTTTAAGATATTCGCCTAATAGAGCATTCATTTGCTTATTTCAGTTCATACTCCAGTAGTTAACTACAGTATATTTTAAGTTGAAGATTATCAGAGGCAGGATTTGCAAACAACTTTTCTAGTGGTTCTGTACTAGCTTTAAGAATTAGGTTCCAATGAGCTTTTGCAAACAGGCACCAAATTCCTTGAGTGCTGTAATGTCTTGCTGGATGCTTGTTGGGGATTGTGAGAGAGTTTGTTACTCACTTTATTTGAGATCTGTAGGCTGTAGTCTAGTATTCGATGTTTTGGTTTTCCTCCTGCCCAGGGAGATGAGCGTACACATGTTGAGGCCCGAGGGGGTGTTGTATAATTGTAGTGTTATGCTTCATATATGATTTGATTGTGTAAAAGTGAAACTCTGGAGGATGCTACCATTGTTCTGTTAAGTGAACTTTATTTATTAATGAACTCAGAACCGAATTTCTAGGAAGATGTCATGCTTAATTACTTTTGACGGTTTAACTTTGTCAGCTTCTATCATTAGCTGGTGAATGTTGGGGATAGTGCAAGACTACAAGTAATGTTGTCTCATAAAGTTATTCTAGCTGCAATTTCCTTCGTTTTTTGGATTGATGACCTAGTGGAATTTTGTTTTGGTCTAACTGATAACCATCTACCGTAGTATACTCATGTAAAATGTGCTGTATGTCAAGGGTATTATAGACTCTGACCTTAATCTTTTTGGCTTATTTATCTTGCAGGATGGGACGAAGGAGTCCTAGGAATGCAAGTTGGAGAAGTTGCTCGATTACGGGTAATACTTGCATCCTGTATTGCACTTCTTTAAATCACCTTATGTCTGAGTCACCCAGATTACTGCAACATGTTTAAAGATTCTTTGAGTAGTGGCAACTTACATCTAATATTTTCTCGGCTATTTCTAAAGAAATTCTCCTTTTTTTCAATGCAGTGCTCTCCTGACTATGCTTATGGCCCTGGCGGTTTCCCAGCATGGGGTATCCAGCCCAACTCAGTTCTAGTTTTCGAGATTGAAGTTCTAAGTGCCCAGTAAACCTGCCTGTTGACTTTAGTATGTCTCCAGTAAGATAAGAATGATGTTATGCTCTTGCATTGTTGCAGCAAGAGTTTGTCATGAGAACAAATGAGACTATGATACTATGCAATAATTACCGAGTGAGACTGCGAATAATATTATGTGTATTGCATGAAACTCTTCTCTACATGTCTGGTAAGGTAAATTAGTGAGACTGAGAATGAAGATTTCTAAATGATGAAAAGAAAGTGTAAATAATCGGTCTTATCGATCCCCGGGGGTACCCAGTCCCCCCCCCCCCCTCTCACTATTCATGTGGGGAGGCACACTAGGCCTCCCCATGATCGAACTGAGGTAAATAATCCATGCTTAGCGAGTAATACTAGTATACTAGTCTCTCTGTCCAACAAAACTCTATAATCCATGCTTAGCGAGTAATACTAGTATACTAGTCTCTCTGTCCAACAAAACTCTACATAACTGTAGATGTCCTGATTTAAGGTTTAGTATGGAGCGGGGTTTCTTCTGGTGAGACTGAACTATCGTGAATTAATCGGTTTTTTCTCTTTTCTGTCAATCAGTTTTTTTTTAAGGTTTACTGTGGAGCGGTTTCTTTTGTGGCCGAGAAGCTAATGAATCGGTTTTATCTTTTCTGTCAATCAATTTTTTCTCTCTCAAATTCTGAGCGAATTAAATGACAAAATGACATGGAATCTTCCTAAAATAAGGCATCTGTTTGGTCCATGTTGGCATGGAATGGATGTCTTTTTATATATGTTAATTCCTCCGTTTTATTAATAACTTCCTAAGGGGACTATTCATCGCGACCTTTGACCACGTATAACTTTTAAATTAAACCGTATCAATATAAATTAAAAGTTGATTATGAAAATATATTCCATTTAATTTCATAATATAATTTTATTATATTTTTCTCTAATGCAATTTAGGAGTTATACGTGGTCAAAGGTCGCGATGAATAATTTACTTAGGAAGTTATTAATGAAATGGAGGTAGCAGTATATAGTATGATATATGATACTATGCAATTTCCAAACAACAGAAGCAGACAATTTTACTGAAGTCTATTGGAGAGTTCATAGTCGGTATTTTACTGAAGTCTATTGGAGAGTTCATAGTCGGTACATCTTTAGCGGTGCGATTTCAATTGCCGAGATGAAGGGAAGAGTAAACAAATTATGTAACACATGGAAATCACCAAGCAAATCGATGAAATTGATAAAGAACAACACAAAGTCGTCGATAGGGCATCGTGACTGAAACAGAACATTCAGAAAGTCCATACCTGAAGAAACGGTAAGTGAACAACGGAATAGATTAATGAACATGCTTGACATTAGAAAAAACTTTGTACAGTTGAAGAGGAACGGTAAGTGAACAACGAAATAGATTAATGAACATGCTTGACATTAGAAAAAACTTTGTACAGTTGAAGAGGAACAACGAAAAAGAAACGCTTAGGTACGTAAGGCAAATGTTTATCACGAAGAGTCACATAGTAAATAACAAACAAACTACTAATAGATGCCAATAAAGAACCCGTATGGGGAATACAAACCAAATCAAGTTATAAACCTGAACTCAGAAACCTGGTCAATTTATGATGCACTGTTACAAATTTCAAATCCGGTAACACTAAACATGTCACTAATTTACAAAATGATTTCGAGTGAGGAACAAAACACTTGTATATTTACAAATCAACAACAAAAATCATCTTAAATACATATAAAAATACACCTAAAGTTGATCGAATAGATATATAGGAGTAAGACACTGGACAACCTAAAATACACCTTCTGAAAATAATTTTCCTAATAAACTAAAGGAGTTGGAGATGTTGCAAAAACAAACAACAACCATATCAATTTGATCACTTAAAGGGTTTATAGATGGTAAAGGATTACAAGAATGCACGAATAGAATGAGAAATTGATCAAGCCGTCAAGAGAATCGTGCAGTAGAAAAATTACAATGGCAGTGAAATAACATTCATTATATATTGCAGCAGCATCAGTTTAATCTTAAACTCTTATGCATGACCACGTAAATAATACTTGATTAATCAAAACACACACCTTAATCCAGCACATCAATTATGTCAAATTATCAATAGACGACAATCAATGGATTTAACACAAATTTGGTGGATTTGAATTGAGAATCATATGACAAACAAACCGGAACAAAGGGTTATGAAAGTACCTGAATGAAAAATGTAAGTGTGGCATTTTTACTGGCCATAAGTTGACCTAGAGGTTGAGAGTTGTCTGATGTTTTACGCAACTTTTAGTTTCTGTCAACTGTCACACTTATTACTTATTGATCTTATCTTTTTAACACAATAACTATTTCGACAGCTGTGATTTTCTATGTGTGCAGGACGTTTTACTTGATTAGGAATTGTCATAACAAGAGAAGATTGGATTGAACAAGGATTGATCAAGATTCAAGAAGAACGCCGCCTGGAGACAGAGTTCGTCTAGGAGAAGGTGTTTGAATGAAGATTGATTAATTACCTGAGAAGATTAGATGTCCAAGTTCAAGTTAGAAACGAATTGAAGACCTGGTTGTATTCGACGTTATTATTCCAACACTATAAATACTCCAGGATCAACAATCAGAAGATACACAACTCGAAGCAATATTTTCAACTCAAGAGAGCTTACTGTAGCGTTTTAGTTTAGTTGATTGTTTAGGTTTTTAGGGGGTGGCCGGCTCGACTTTCGGTTCTGACTTTTAAAACATAGCCTGAAAGAACCAATAGAACTCACATCAACTCACAACAACATGATTATATGACCGATTTCAATTCACCACAACGATCAAACAAAATGCACTATGAGAAAAGGGTTACTAAAACTCACAACAACAATCGAGATTAAATCAAAACCAAGGAGAGGCTATGAGAATTTACAAATCAGAGAAATTGAGAGAAGGGAACACGATGCAACAATCGCTACTTTGGGGAAAAACCAAATTGCAACCCCAATACTCCATTATAATGAAAAATAAAAAGATTGAAAGAAAGAGGAAATCAATCTGATAAGGATTCCAAGATTTGAGAAAAAGTAACCACGCAGAGACGAGTACCATGGGATCTCAATCGACAGTGTTGATTGATAAACAACAGAAATGGAGGGGACAAGGATATGAATGTATTTCCATCTCACAATTTGAGGGACCAAAATCGGAATGAAAAATAGAAAAAATCTACACTTAACGATAAGATTTTTTCATACATGGAGGGTTCATGTATGAAATTTGGGTGTGATTGAAGTGTGTTTTGGACAAAAAATGTACAGGGTTCATCAATTCCATTTCCGGCCCAATCAATTTAGAGTCTCAACATTTAACTCACTTGGACTAGCAAAGAGTGAGGTAGCCCATTTTTGCTGGGCCAGGGTGAGGTTTGACAAACCCTACCAAACACGCTATAAATACAGGAACCCCCAATTTGAAGTTGGACTTGTCCCAATCAATCAATTGACAGTAACTATGGTTTATGATGATATACAGAAGCAAAATTTGAGCTAAAGGAGTTGCAGCAGGTGGTTGGTAATCACGTCAGCCTGATCTCCGGGGCTGAAGAAGAGCTGAAAGAGGTTTGTGATGAACTCAAGCGGGCAAAGGAGGTTTTCAAGGAAGCCTGTAAAGAGAAGCACAAGAACAGCATCGATACCTTGCAAGTTTGGCTGACACGGATATTGTGCATGGTTGAGGATTTTCATGTTACCATGGAAACTTTCAACACCCTAATAGTAACCCAAAACACACGCCGCCACAGTTCATCGAAAATAAGCCTAGCCGAGCTGATCAAATCTTTTAGAGATGCTAAACTCAAACCTTTGTTGAAGAGCCTTGAAAACCTCTGTATCGCACAAGAAACTACGGACCTAAAGCAACAGGTGATAAATTTGATGTCTGTGTTTTGTGACTTTGCAGATTCTTGTTGAGGTAACATAAACTTATACATCTTCTTATGATGCGTACAGGATAAGGAGGAGCGTGGGATTGTTGGTCCTGAAGATGAAACTCAATCCAAGAAACGTAAGCGTGAGGAATGAATAATCAGATGATGAACGAGTCATGAGAGTCGGCTTCTTATTGCTAGTAGTATATTAGTATAGGGTGTAGGAGCATGATTCATTCTTACCCAATCCTTGTTTGCCCTGTCACTGTGGTTCCTTGGTTTTGGTTTGTTTTTAATGGTTCAAACAATATGGCTCATACTCTCTTTTATTATTAATACAAGTTTTAGCTCTTTAAAATAAATTTATAAGTTGATGGATTATGAATTTGAGTGATTTAGACCACTTATGAATTATGATATGATTTTTACATATTATTATTATTATTATTATTATTATTATTTATATTTCAGTTTACTTTGTGCTTTGTACACCTAATTGACATTATATTTATATATTCTTTTTCCGTTTCTGAAATTTTGTTCACTTCTAAGTCTATATGAACGACAAAGATACACCTATTTATCTTTTACGTGGATGTTAAAGAGGGGTTGTAGCAGTATCCTCGTGTTGCAATCAAATTTGTAAGATAAGTCTTCTAAGTGTCAGACTGCGGTAGCACGAGCGTTGTGGAAGCATCTTATCCGCGATGAGCTGGCTGAGATACTTGCAGGGGAGGCGTACCTGAAGAGCATTTATATATGAAAAGATTAAGAAAGACATGCTTAAGAATGCCAGACAAGTATCCGGGGTACTGCTTGCTGTTAGGATGCTTTGGTTTAATTCCAAACTTGAAGCGCCTCTGAATTCCTTTTAGTGGAGAAGGAGCACAGGTTCTTCTTCTTGGAGCAGGTAAGATTCCATGTAGTAAAATACAAGAATGCATTTCATTTCAGGTATATTTCCTTTCAGTTCAGTCAAATTTGCAATTTTAAAAGCCAGAAAAAGAACCAAGCGTTTTTCTTCGTCTAGTACGTACATCAGATAATGCTCCTCTGCACGTATAGAGGTAGGAAGTTTTGCTTTGGTCCTGCTTCAGTAAAATTACAGTGAGTATAGGCTATTTATCTTTAGACTTTATCTATGGTTTATCTTCATTTTCTTCTTTTCATCATCTTCTATATAATTAAGCTCCTTCCATTTATCATAAGCTAAAGCATCTAGTACTCTATCCTAAACTTAGATATATAGAATAAAACAAGTGTTTAGAGATTTGAGTATCGGAACGTGGATCGATCTAAAGCTGGGCCTTTCATCCCGGAAAAATTATTTATTTGTTTTGCCTGACCTATTCTTCAACTTGCCACTAGATGAGGGTGGATTCCCTCTGAATTGGGTATCTGCAGCAGGATTTCAAATATCATATAAATATCTACACCAAACCATATCTCTATAAATTGAGTGTCGATCTGTACTAGACTCGTAAATTCTAGTATTAAATATCAATCATACAAGTCACAGAATAGAGATGTGTAACTCTTAACAGTACCTGCAGTTATGGATGCAAGAGCATATATACCGCCTCAGCTGCTTGAAAGAAAGCAGTTGTTTCGAGGTTGATCTTCCGGAGATTTTGCAAGTGAATGTATTGATAGTGTTGTATCCTGTTGTAAGGTGGTACTAATACACCTTTGTGGAAGTAGAATCGGAGTTGAGAGTCGACAGACTAGAAGGGTTTATAAAGCTGTATCTAGCTATATTATTGAATACTCTGATAACTAGCATGGACTCTTAGTTGAATTAAGCAAGGACTCTTAGTTGAATTAGAGTGTGCAGTCATAGGATGAAAAGGTGGTAAACTTTGGGATTGTTTTATGCGGTGTCTCCAACGAATGATATGTTGATCTGTATGTTAAGTGTCTAACAGGATTTTGACTGGCTTCAAAGTATGCATAACTTGAAGAAAGCTAGCTAGATCAGCTCATCAGCTTCATGTTTAGTTGGAAATCAGATGAAATCTTATTAGTTCAGCTTCAAGTTGTACATACCTAGGCCAGTAGATGAGAATTAGGAAGCTGAACTAGGTATGTACAACTTGATATAAAGCAGAGGAAGAACAGGAGAAAGTTGATAAAGCCTTTGAAGAAGAGCAACAAGCCAAGGAAGCTGTGAACTCCGAAAGGTTCAGACTCGCCTGTTGGACAACAAATGCAGCAAGATGAATAGATCAAAATCATTACATTAACACAAAACAGATTCAATTATATAAAAGCCACTTCAACCTGATCTTCATTTAATCACATCACAACAATCCAGAGTTTTTGAGAAACAGGCACTAAGACAGAGAAGAAAAAGGCTAATCCCACAATTTCCATTTCCACAATACATGTTTATCAATAAAGCACTGGCATGTAGTGGATTTATCAACAAGTCTGTCTAAGTTCCAAGTCTTAGCCATACTAGCATATAGTGGATTCAACTACAATTTTCTATAGAACACGCAGTAGAACTAGAAGCCATCATGATCGGTTTATGGATTTTATTTCGTGTTCTCTTGTTTATTGAATTTGTGTTGTTTTCTCTTCAACACGTAACTGTAGTTCACGCTGTTTGGGAAGGAAATGTTGGTTGATATACCCAGTGAAATTGTTACTGAGACGAATGAAACATAACATTCGCGAACTTTGTAGATGTAGATCATATCGCGCTATATGTACACACATACGTAATATTATCCCTAGGTAATGGTGTCACACCTAAAGTTATAAGAGTAGTTTCTATGAGCAATATCATGAACTGGTTCCTCTATTTGTTCTGAGTGAGTCTCAGAAATTTGGAAAAATCACATTTCTAGTGTGTATTTTAATTATTTTTAGAGGTTGTTACATCATCTTCTGTAGTACATGGTGTAATTATGGATGGGTTCTTACTTTTCTTTTGGTTGGGTTCTTACTTCCTATAAGGACCACTTGTCTTAACAGTGCAGCATAAACAAGGGGAGATGCTTTTCTTTTGCTTTTTGGTTTGATAACAAAAAAGAAAATTGAGTAGTAGTATGCCTTTTCTAATGAGTTGGAATATACTACTTAGATAACAGAGGTGTTTAATACCAAGGTAGTGATCGGTTTAGGTGTTTGTCGAATAATTTAGTGATTGACCATTGAAACTCATTGATTGGTAGAGTGCGTTTTAAGTGGTACTGATCCATTGCATTTGAGCGGTTCCAATTAAAAACATGGCGGTATATATTGCATCTCCTTAGTTTTGGCTTGACTTTTTTTATTCTATGGTTGCTCCATGTTGTCTTGCTCTTGGGCTTATGTGTGCATCTAGTAAGATTGATTGGTTTGGAACCCGAAAGGAATCATCATTAACCGCATTTTGATTCATTTTTTTAACCTTAAATCGGTTTATATTTCACCCTTTAGAGATGAGGTGCAGATTCATATCTTGTAACTCATGACTAACTTTTTGAGTTAGATATACTAGACGATTGGGTGACCAAAATAGAGTTCCTTCCGATTACTCTTATCTTAGATGGACACATGAGTTTTTGGAGTTTAGAATTTTCTAGTGTTGTATATTGTCAGTTTGGATGGTTCGGTTATAATGAGTGTATCACTTATACACTCGAAATTGTGTAAAACTTTTAGGTGAATAAAACCTTTTGGTATTTAAAGAAAATATCAGTTTTATGCACTTTAAGAACGTAACTACGCAAGGGTATCCAGTTATGGAACGTTTTTGGTTGTGTCTTAATGAGATTCATACACACATCCAAAAGTTATATGTATCAACCACCAAGTTGTATTGACCAAACAATACGGTTGCATAATTTTTTTTGAATCACGTAAATGTCTGCGAAATCTCATTCAAATATGTTTTAAAACACCCAACTTACACATCACTATGAATCAGTGGATTGAACTTGACACCACCAATCCAATCTACCATTTTCTCTATGTACACACACATACGCAATATTTAAACAAGCAAAGGAAGAACAGGAGAAAGTTGATAAAGCCTTTGAAGAAGAGCAACAAGCCAAGGAAGCTGTGAACTCTGAAAGAGGTTCAGACTCGCCTGTAGCTTCCAAAGATTCCACAACGAAGTCAAGAGGCCGAGGTAGAAAATCTACAAAGCAGACTATAGTCGGGAAGGCTGCTGGCTTAGTAGCTGGTTCAGCTATCAAAGTCAAGTCTGGTGCATCTTTGATCCATTTCCATTCCATTCTGCTAGCCTTGCAGTGGTTGGTCGTTGTTCTTCTTTCCAGGTTCCTAGTTACAGGCCAATACACGATTCAAAATGTCCTATCTCCTCCTTCTCTTCACACTTCCTATTTCTGCTTTAAGAGAAAAAGAGCTCTTTCGGCTGACTTATGGGGCGTTTGCTGGATTTTCGGGCACACTTAAGAAGATCAATGTCAAAACCGGAACGGTAATAATGCCTCTTCTCTACTACTAAATCAATTAATTAATACTGGAAAAAATTAGGACAACACACCCTGCTTCCCTTGTAAGAAAAAAGACCAAGTTAGAACTCAAAACAAATGCAGCAAGATGAATAGATCAAAATTAACACTAACAGATTCACTTAAAAACCACTTTAACCTGATCTGTTCATTTAATTACTTTACAACAATCTAAAGTTTTTGCAAAACTGCCACTAAAACAAAGAAGAAAAAGTCTAATTCCAAAAAAAAAAAAAAAAAAAACATTTCCACAGTACATTGTTCATCAGATAAAGCACTGGCAATGTGATACATTGGATATTTGGAAGTCTGACGAAGAGCATATATTGGATTTATGTTTCATCTACAACTTTTTATAGAAGACGTTGTAGAAGTGATCGTTCAGTTTATGGATTTTATTTCTTGTTCCTTCGTTTATTGAAATTGCATCGTTTTCTCTTTAACAGGTAAGTGTAGCGTTCACGCTGTTTGGGAAGGAAATGTTGGCAGATATTGATCCCAGTGAAATTGTTACTGAGACGAATGAAACATAAACATTTGTGGACTTTGTAGATATAGATCATATCGCACTATGTAGACGTAATATTATCCCTAGATGTGTGACACTGAAAGTCACAATAATAGTTTCTGAATTTTCTCTCTTAGGGGGAGGCCTAATGTGCCTCCCCTCTCACTGTGCTTGTAGGTCCCACAGTGGAGCCCACATGCTACGGTGAGAAGGAGGCACACTAGGGGGGTGCCTAGGATAGACGAAACCGTTTGAATGTGCAAAATAATTCATTCATTTATCAGCTATTTACTAAAATGATCTAACAGTTCATCTAATTGTTCTGAGTCTCAAAATTTGGAAAAATCACATTTCTAGTGGATTAAAAGAAAAACAGAAAAAAAAATTAAAGGTTGTTACGTCATCTGTAGTACATGGTGTAATTATGGATGCATAATGCGTGTTACTTTTCTTCTGGTTGGGTTCTTATAAGGAAGATAAAAGTTAGCCAAATTGAACAAAATATAATTAGTTCAGGGAACAAAAAGCACAAAATAACTATTAGACCACTTTTGCCGTCACTGCTAGTGCTAGAGCAAGTCTCAAACATACAGATCGACATGTGCACGCCCATGAATTTCTCAACTTCATTCATACGTAGACAAGAACATAAACAGCACATCAAGATCAACGTACAATAATATGGTTCTTTTCACCTTATACTCTTATAGTGATAGAGTATCTAATGAGCTCGGGAAAGGAGATGCAAGAGCATCAAAGTTTTCGATTCTCAGTGTAGTACTTGTCCCATTTGGCATTGGATTTGTTCGCTGTGTACTCTTCCTCTTCTTTTGCGAACGCCTAGCTTGCATATTTACAAGAGATGAAGATGTGGCAGCCAAAGTAAGTTGCTCACTTGTCACCTCTACTGGCCTTTTCCATATATACTTTTGAACAACATTGTAATTTATGCATTCAAACGCAACATATTTCGTCTGTAGGTGTTGCGATTTGAGCTGGATGGCATAGTGTAGTAGTGTATGTGGATGCGAACATAGGCTGCTATTACTTGATAAGGTAGACATTTGTATGTTCTCCCTGCAGTACATTTATCAGATGTACTTAGTTCTTGAGTTTGCAGACATGAGAAATGCTGTGGAACATGTTTGCAAGAAGAGCCTAATGCAAAACCAGGCAACATGCCGTGATCAATTTAGCTGCAGTAAGTATAAGGATATATTGTTTCTCAAGACTTTAAAGTTCAATCAAGCAAAATGCGAGGCTGATCTGTTTCTTCTTTTTATGTTCCTTAAATTTTAGTAATAATCATTATTATTACATAAAACAGTTTATGAGTTGATTGGGTACAATACAACTTCAGAAACAGCAACAAAGCAAAAAGCTCCGGAAGTTCGATACTAGGGGGCTCCTAATGAGATCACCTACTCACTGTTCGGGGACTCCTAATGAGATCACCTACTCACTATTCATGTGGGTTCATACAGTGGTGAGAGGGGGATGCTTACTCTATAGTCCAATTAACCCTACGAAACACAAACCATCAAACTTCATACCGAAAAGTCTTTCCAGACAACATTACACAACCATAAAAGCTAAAGTTTATGAGTTGATTGGGTACAATACAACTTTAGAAACAGTTTAAAGGTAGTACACCCTTACAAACCAGTTTAAATCTTGTCTGAAGGAGCAATGTCAAGTTTGACTTCGGGATGCTTCTCCGCAATCGTCATTGCAGAATAAACTGCAGACTTGGTAACTCGTTCCACGGACAACATCTCAAGATTTTTTCCAAGGGTACATGGAACCTCCATGAGTTTATCACAATGTTTGATAAAAAGACTTTTCAGTCCAGGAAATGCATCACTTGAGGCTGTCCAAGATATTAGATCTGCCCGTTCAATATGCAGGAATTCAAGTTGATAAAAACAGCCACCAATAGCATGCCAGGAATTTCCGGTGAACGCATTATCTTTCAGTTTTAGCACCGTGAGGGAGGGGAGCCTGTTTCCTAGTATTGGCACTTGCTTCCAATCCAAATGTGCACCCACCAATACTAGTATTATGAGATTTGGAGGGAGTCGATTTTGTTCAGGCAGTTGGCTAAGTGGTCTTTCACTTGCTACTCCACAGTACAAGTCATGCACTAGCTTCAGCTTTGAAAGACGAACCAAGCTTCTAAAAGATTTGGAGCCCAAAAGGATGGATAAATCACCTTGAACACTTAAGGTAATCAAGTTCTTCATCTTGTCGAAAACTTCATCTGAGCAACTTTCAGGCGATAATCTACCAAGTGTTTGAAGATTTTCGCAGCCCTTTGAAGGGACCTCCAGGTAGAAATCTAACAACCGATATCTGGAAGCGTTTCCATCAGGTTTCAGTATAATGGAAGCTTTAGACTTCAAATGCCTTAGCTGCACCATCTTCCATATATCAGCTTTAATTTCAGTTGCACTCGGCTGCACGTTAATCATAAATGTCTGTAGGTTCTGGAGATTGGAGATGGTATCTGGAAGGCTACAGAACTTAGCATTAGCTACTGTCAGAGCGAGGAACCTCAAATAACGTTGACACATAAGGTCTGACGGGAAATCAGGGAATTTAGTATCTTCGGCTTCTAGGACTCTGAGCATGCCGAAGGCCGTGGTAAGACAACAAATATCACGTTCCTGCAAGTTGATTGGATCCTTAAGGAAACACAAGAAAGAGCGCACATTAGGGAGGTTTGGTTCCTTCAAGAGGAAGTCATGGACATGAGAATGGATACAAAAGCGACGACTTATTTTCTCTTGATACTCAAATCGAGGTTCAAAAACTCCTTGCTTAGACTTCACAATCTCCTGGAATAGATTTTCCTTTTCAAATGCAGCATGTGCTTTGCAGAATTGGCGTATAACATCGTGAATGCGACATTGTTTGGGTTCACCATTTCGCTTAGCTTTCTCAACCATCACCAAGTTCCTTGTTATAAGATCCTTTAGATATTCTTGTGCAGTTTCCTCCATGGTCTTGCTGTTTTCCTCTTGTACGAACCCTTCTGCAATCCATAGCAAGGTCATTTTCCTTGCAGGAAAGCATGCATCTCCAGGAACTATTCCTAAATACAGAAAGCATTTCTTCAACTCATGCGGCAGTTTGGAATAGCTGAGGGCAATAATACTTTCCAAGCGTTCATTCTTGTCACCAGAAATCAGACAACTTCTGATACTCGTTGAGACATCATTCCATTCTTCCTGTGGTGATGATGTTGAATGACCACACAATGCGGATCTCTTTTCAGTCAGGATTCCCCCAGTCACTATAATTGAAAGGGGAAGACCGTCACAAAGGCATGCTATCACCTGCCCAACCTGCACCAACTTTTTATTGACAACTTCTAGCTTGCCATACACCTCATACTGGAGCAGTTCCCAGCTCTCTTGTGGTGTCAGAAACCTCAACTTATGAGGTTCCGTGAAACGATTGGAATGAGCATGATACGACACATTTTTCTGTCGGCTTGTTACCAGTACTCTGCTGCCACTTTTATTTTCTTCTGGCAAGAATGCCTTGATTTCATTCCATGATTCTGTTGTCCACACGTCGTCCATGACTATGAAAAATTTCACCTTCTCTAGATGATGCTTGACAGCTGCAGTTCGGATCTGGCTCAGTGAAATGTTCCAGGATAGTGCAGAGTACATTGTTCATGTTGACATCTTCAGAAATGTTCACCCAAATTCGAATTTTGAACTCGTTCTGGATTCTTTGGTCCTTAAAAATCTTTGAAGCAACTGTCGTTTTCCCAATGCCAGGCATCCCGAAGATTGAAATGACTTGTAGCCCATCAGATCCTTGATTGATACAATGAATTAAAGTGTTAACCTCCTCTAAAAAACCGACCACGTTGTGTTCCCTTGTCTGCATAAACCAATTGTAAGACAGAATTAAATGACCATAAAATTATAATACCAAACAGTATTAAGATCAAACAGAGAGACTCGATCGGAAGAGAAGAAGATTACTATAATACCAAACAGAGAGACAATATCAATGGCGTCAACAAAAGCTCAGGTTACTGGATATCCTAGTGCAGCTCGAATTTCCGATTCTGATTGCTACCCTGCTTACTCTGCCTCCCTCAAGTGCTTGGAACAGTATAGCAATGACAAGAGCAAATGTCAAGAGCACTTTGACGCCTACAAAGAATGCAAGAAAAAAGAGAGGGAAGCACGGCTTGAACGCAATCGTAACCGATCATTGTTTTCATGAGCTTTACAGTTGATAAGTACTGGTTTTTCTAGGACAAAGGCGGATGATGCAATTTGTTGTGTTGCAGCTTAAGTTGTAGCCTATATAATTTATTCCTAGTATGCTGTTGTCTGGTTTTGGAAGGGAAGCATAAAACATATTCCATGTTATGATATCTGGAGTTAATAAGATCCATGATTTGATCATCAAGAGAAGAAAAAAAAAAAAAACTATAGCAAAGTGTTCAAAGCATATATTGATACTGTTAAAGTCACGACTAAAAGTGCTACTCAGCTATTCAAGAGTTAATATATAGGTTCATAACATAAGAATGTAAGAATCCTAGTATGTGATACTACTACTTTTCTAACTGAGGACATCTCCAAATGTTGGGAGATACTTGTATTTCTAGACATTGTCCTAATTACTAATCTATCTAAGATAATAGATACTCCATTTTAGTCATGAGACTTGTTCTTTTTGTTTTACATTACATATAAATTACACCATATATTTTAAGATTAAACCATGTAGAAGTAAGTATATTTAACTTAAAAAACACATACAATTCAAATCAGTCCAGAGTTGGTCTAATACAGTCTGGGGGACTTGGGTCCCTAAATAGCGCAGCTAGGTCACGGATCTATTTCTCATTTGATTCAGAAATCTTCTTCGCTTTGGACGTGATAGAGCTTGACGAAACAAAACAAAAAATCTTGGATACAAGTAGAAAAAAGCAACACCTATTAATAAAGATTGAACACTAGAAAAAAAAAATTAAAAGTAAGGATTGAACACTAAAAAAAAAAAATGTAGAGAGATCGAAAAATACGCTAGCTAGCTAGATGAATCACCTTTTTTCTGACTCCCTTGTATTGTCTGCCCTTGTGTCAACGTCTGGGATGGAAAGGTCGGGGTTAGACTGGGCCTCCTGGAGAATCGGTAACACCTTTTCTGTCCTGATCCGTTTGACCTTCTCGGCGAGGCTTATGTTTGAGTACAGCAGCATCAATCGCAACACCTTGGGCTTTGTCCTGGCTGCCTCGATGGCGAGCTGCGAAGCATCAAGGGCATCTTCGACATCATAAATGACGTCACTTAACCGTTTCGCCCAATCTCTCTTGGGCTTTTCGCATGCTTCCCTGAAATGTTCCTTCAACAAGACAAGTTCTTTCTGCAGCTCCTTGTACTCACCTTCCGCACCAGCGAGCAATTTCATACCATCTGTCCCTGCCGATACCGCTTTATCCAATACAAACCCCGATACTTGTTCAATTCGCCGGGAATTGAATGGGTGATTTAGATACATATTTTTTCTCTCTGGTCTATGTGAGTGAAGCAAACCCTGAAACGCGTATTTGTTGACTCCCTTTTTATTTATGCATCTTGCATCTCTATTTTTATGTTTGCCTTTTGTTTTTTGTTTTGTAGCTTATTTACTGATGAGCTGAGTATTGTGACACACAGACGGGAGTAGCTTGCGGTGACAAACTATGTTCCATCCCAGAGTGCCATGTGACTTAAATGGGGTCATCCGATTTCGTTTCATTTTTTCCGTCATTTAAAATGATGATTTTAATACTGACTGGTAGGGTAGGGCTGTAACCGAGTCCAGCTTTTTTCGAGTTGCTCGAGCTCGGCTCGAAATTCGATTATTTAAGCTCAAGTTCGAGTTCGAGCAAAAACTCTAGCTCGTTTAGTTTATCGAGTCGAGCTCGAATATTGAAAAGTTCGGCTCGAAAGCTCGACGAGCAGCTCGAAAATAATATATTATTTATTTTATATATTTTATTTATTATATATATTTTATTTATTATATATATTATTTATTTTTTATATTTTATTTATTATATATAAATATTATTTGTTTTATATATTTATTTTATATATATTTTTCTCTTATATATATTTATTTTATTTTATTTTTCTATTTATTTTTTTAAAATAACCTTTCTTATTCGAGCTCGCGAGCCGAATTCGAATAAGAAAAATATGTGTCGAGCTCGAACTCGAGTCCAAGAGCTAAAGCTCGATCGAACTCGAGCTCAAGCTCGAGCCGAGTGTGAAAATTCGAGTTCGAGCCGAGCCAAAACTCGACTCGGCTCGGCTCGATTATAGCCCTACTGACTGGCACTACCCTTAAAGTTGGTTGTTGATATGTTAATACGTACTTTAGATTTCTCACTGGGCACTACCTCTTGGGTCTTGGCACAAACGATGCTCTGGATGAATGACAATGGATGCAGTACCCTTCATTTCGCAACTCCCGTGCCTACACCTAGCAATACAATCCCCACTCCCATGTGAATAAGACCCGCCTCAAAATATTGAAAATGTGATTTCCATTGAAGTTCCCATCCAAGAACGTTGATTCATAACCGATCTAACTAAGGTAGATCGGTTCATACCCCCCACACTCTTACTCTTCTCTTTTGTAGGTGCTCCGCCCGTGTTCACCCTGAGATAAATTCATCCCATACACTTCCATGGGACGATAGATGATACCGTAGGTGTCTTGACCGGTTTTCACCCGCACCATCTTGGCGCCGTTTGTGGGAACACGAGATTATAAGTCGCAGCAGTAGACGAAGAGTTAGGGGAGCAGACGTGCCAACTTTCCAAGGGCAACAACCATGACGAAAAAGAAAAAGATACCGCCCGTACCCACCAAGGACCGTGAAGAAACACTAGAGAGCCCCAACCCAGAGCCCACTCAGAACGTGAAGACAATGAAGTATCCCAAGAGTCCAGCCACCAGGAGCTTCCCCACTCAGAGGAGCCTCCTGAGCCAAGTATCTCTTTGATTCAACTTAAAAATCTAAACTGAATTTACTTATAATAAGTACACTGAAATAAAGACTGCTTTCTAAGTTGAATCAAACACAATTTATATGGTAACAAATTGATGTAAGGTACTTACATGCAAGCAACTCATGTTGCATACATACCGAATATGAAAAGTAAGAAAAAAAAAAAAAAAGAAACTTGAACTAGAAAATTTTACTTGAAATGAGGTATATTTTAATCCAGTTGCGGAGTGAGACTTATTTAAATGTATGGATCAGAGAGTAACAAAAGTTTGATTTTCTTCTTTGTATTTTCTTTGATCGAAAAATTAGACATATTATTATTACACAGGGTGCAATATTGTAATATTAAAACCTAGAAAGTACGGAAACGGAAACGAAACGGATAAGTGGAAACTTCAAAATTCAAAAAAGTTGGAAACGGAAACGTGTAAGAAACGTTTAATATTTTATATATTTAAATATATAGTTAATATGTAAAGTAATATTTATAAACTTATGAATACTAAACAACCAAATAAATAGATATTTTAATACATAAATTAGTTAAATCAAACTACAAACAACATAATAAATTGAAATATGTATAATATACGTATTTCTAAAGTGACATTTGAGCAATTAACAAAATATATTTTCCTTACATGCAATAGACAACACATAACACATATTATGGACAAAAATAATTAAGTAAAAAAATTATCATATGTCCAAGAAGGTAGTCCATAAATTTCCGGCAAAAAAACGTAGAGGAAACGTGAAAACGCAGGTCATTTGAAGTTTACGTGCTTTAGTTTAAAACTAAAGAAAATGAAAAACAAAATTAACATAAAAATAAATAAAAATACTAGGGGGGGTGTGGCCGGACCCTTTAAAAAAAGACCCTACCCGTGTGGGTATGCTTTACCCAAAAAATGATGTTTTGGAAGGGAAGCAAGGGCAAAATAGTCACTCAAGGCCTATATCCTAGCAACCCTCATTTGGTTCCTACTCCCTTTCTTTCACCTGCTATCCAAAAACACACACACACACACTCACACTCACACTCACTGTTCTTCTTCCTCTCTCACTCAGTCTCACAAACGCCATCACAAACTACTAGTTCTTCGAGGTTCCAAATCAACTGCTCCATCAAAATCAGTAAGCTCTTCAATTTGATCATTCGTTTCTGTTATTCAAATCTGTATGTATATGTTGATTTACATGCCTGCTTTTTCGTTCATTCAGTTTTCGTGCTTTTCTTAGTTTACCGATGGAATGTTGAGTGGTGCTATTTGGACGATTAATTGAATGCATTATACATGAATTTGGTAATTGAGATGCTTTCTCGAGTGTTCAATTCTGATCTGGTGAAACAGGGAGAATAGTTAGCGGTTTGATTTGTAATACTGTGTAGATATTGTAGAATCATTTCCAGGTCTATGATTATGAATTTTAACGAGTTACGAGCATATAGTTCATAGTATTTCGTAATTGAAAGGTTAATGGTTGGATTTGAAATACTGTGTAGACTGTAGAATCATTACAGGATTATGATTATGAATTTTGACTAGCTAGGCCTAGGAGCATATATTTCATAATTTTTGGTAATTTAGTTGCTTTGTTTCATTTCTGATCTGGTGAAAAATGAAGAATAGTGAACTGTTGGACTTGAAGAATCTATCAGATGTTCATGGTGTTTGTTGATTCTTATACATATGCTTGTTTGTTCTGTTGTCGATTTTAGGTGCCTTGGGGGTGTATGACTATAATCGGGAACTGGAGTGACGACAAATTATGCGGTGCCTGAGTTTCTCAATTGACGTTTTTCGCTGTGTTATCTCGTTGAATTTGTACTGCAGGGTTATACTATAAGTGTTGTTTTTATTCTGACTTATTGGACGGACTGAACATTTTTTAAAACCTTCCTCCTTCAATTGTCTCCATGGGATCCACTCACCTTCCCTTCTTTTCTTGCTTCTTCTATATTCTATAGAATTGGCCAGGATATATCTATATTCATCTCAAACTAGTCTGTCTACCAACTTGATCAATCTCTACTTTGTCTTAGAATTTTTAAGTCATCTTTTGTTACATTTCATCCTTGTTTTAATTCAAAATTCAGCCTCTGTTTGATCTTTTGTTACATTTCGTCCTTTCAATCCTTGTATTTGAAATTTGAATAGCATTTAAAAAAAAAAATCCTCGGTTTCTTCTCGGCGTGGTCTTTTTCCTCTCTTGATTTGGTAATCTGCTGTACTTCCAACATTCTGAAATTTCTACTGAAAGAGTCCAAAGTAGTTATGGTGTGCCAAGCATCAAGCCAGACCACATTCAGAACACTTAAACAAGAGAATGGGATTGCTGGTAGAATGACGATTATTGTTAGAGTTTTAGCATGTTTTCAACCATTGCAAATTTGCCAGGTTTGTTTACGATACTTCTATTCTTCTGTTTACACTATTCTATATCTATATTAATTCCTCAGCATACAGTAATCAACTTACTCTTGATTGTGGATTAGACTGCTAATTAAGCTCCGATTTTCCCTTCCAGGCTGAATATTTCCGACAATTGCTCAAACCTGTCACGTAGTCTGCTTCCAACTGTCCGAGTTTTACATCAAGCTTAGAGATATATTATTTTCTTTCTTCTTTTGTTTAGAATATCCGAAGTAATCTATTTTACAAGACCATAAAAGTTAACTTCAGGTAATCTTTTGCTTAATATTTCAGTTGCGAAGTTTTCTTGATTATACAAGTTCTGGAATGAGTGTTGAAATTCTATGTGCCAGGTTGCGCTTTTGGCTGAATGGTTCCGGCCAAAGAGTTGTCTCAGACGTGTCAGCAGTTCTCTGCTTGGAATCCACCGGACTTGGATCACATGTCACATTTACAACTAGAGCAGAACTCTAGTTTTCAATGCTTTCCTCCAACCACTTTTACTGCCAATGCTGCTTTTTCCGGAAAGTACACATCTGATTTACTTGGTTTGGACACAGTCCAACAAGCTGCAGTTGCTGGTTCTCTTAACCTGCTACCACAATGCGGGAACATCCCATGTTCTACCAGATACCCTTATGTTGCAGATTCCCAACTTGCTTTACCCCACCGTCTTGGGGTTACAGATAAGCCATTGGATGTGCCTGCCGCTCCTCTGAAAAGGTTTCTCATTTTCGATAAGTCTGGGAATCAAACAAGATTATTCTGTAGTCCTTTTTCTCTCGAAGATCGGGCAATTCCTGCCAAAATTCCTGCTACTGTTAATGTCTACTTTGATAATCTTGCAACTCAAGTGGATCGCCAAATGTTGGTCAAGTCCACTGTTGAAGAAAAATGGGATGAAAATGATTTGGCTGATGGCGAAGGTGAGATGCGCGAGGATTCTGCTGAAATTAATGCATTACTCTACTCTGATAGTGATGATGAATATGATGATACTGATGGTGAGGATGAGGAAGTAACTAGCACGGGACACACTCCACTTTCCCTTGGGGAGGGTCATGTTGAGAACAAATCACTCCATGAGTTTTCAGAAGAAGTGGCAATTTCTGATGAATCACCGAAAAGACAAAGATTGCTTGATGGAAGTTACAAGAAATCATCATTGGTGAGTTTTGACAGTCCCATGAAACAGACTAGTTATGGAGATGATTCGGAGTCGAGCTGTGCAGATGCTAGAAACTACTGTGATGATATCGATTCAAGTAAGGGAGAAAAGAAGGTTCGAATCCGCGACGCATTAAAGATCCTCGAGCAGATGATGCCCGGATCCAAGAATAAGGATCCATTCTCCATAATCGACGACGCTATTGTTTACTTGAAAACAATGAGAGCCGAAGCGGAAGCACTCGGGCTTGGCAGCTACTCAGAGCCACCCGAATCAGCCACCTTTTCCCAATAGCGAGTTGTTTACAGCTCCACGTCTGAGGACGGCTCAGACGGTGCTGTTTGTCCTTTTTGAATCATTAGGACAATGCTGGTAGTATCAAGAAGCCATTAAGTGTGTTTTTGAATAAACTTGTTGAAGGATTTGAAATTATCAAGTGGGTTTTGCCTTTTGGATCAAGCTTTACCACTCCTAACAGTGCATCAGCATGTACTGTAGGACAATAAAGCAAGAGCTTAATGGAATGATGATCTCTACTCCTGGTATGGTGAAAGTTAAGTGGTGTTATAATTGTTGACTTGAAATGATTAAACTGAAGCTTTTGGTGGGATTAAAGTTAAAGTATGGCAGATTTGAAGGCATGAAAACAGGGGTAGTGGTGTGAAAAGAGGATCCCTTTTGTGGGATTGTTGAGAAAAAACTCCATGGATTGGATGCATGCGCAATGGCTAATAAGGGTCCTACAATCCCTTTTTTAGCCTTGTTGGTTTTTGTGGTTGCTTTTCCTGAAAATCTTGCCATCACTGATTACTCACGGTATTGGTCTTAAGGGTCCCTCAAGATTCATCATGGATGGATTTGTTTATACTCATTTCATCATGGAAGTGAAGTATCCTTCTCCACTTTGCTGTAAATTTTGTGTTTTTAGTATCTTTGTGTGTTGTTCCTTTCTATTGTCTGGTCTTGTCATTTGAGCTTGTAATAAAACATTGTTCTTATTATTCAACGGGCTGTTTGTTAGTTGTCACACCTGTAATAATGTTCTCTGAGCATGCCAAACTTGTTCTTGGGAATGCAGTTATATATGCTCGAACATCTTATCTAATTTCTCCTGGTATTGTAAATGTTTTATGAGACATGAGACGTTACACTTACCCCTCCTACTATATGGTACTCCTAATATTGGTTTCCTAGTAATGTTTTGAGTATGCCAAATTTGTTCATGGGAATGTAGTTATGCTCGAACATCTCATCGATTTTTTCCCCATGTTGTAAATGTTTTATGAGACGTTATGCCTCCTCCTATATGGCACTCCTAATAGTGGTTTCCTGATAATGTTCTGTGTATACATGCCAAACTTGTTCCTGGGAATAATGGGAATGCAGTTTGGCTCACTGAATTTGTTTGGGTATCATTGACAGTTTATGAGATCTTACACAAACAAACGACTAACAATAACATGATAGTTTTCTTTCATCGGCAACAAGAATAGTAATTTATATGTTATGTTATTCACAAGTCATGGTTATGATTATGATGATTTACATATTATTATAGTGTGTTTGATTTCATTTCATGCGTGTGATAAATAAACTTTGGTGATAAGAAAATGATGTGCAATGAGATTGATTCCTTTGATCCCGTGATTTTGATGCTGGTGGCGTAGGGTCACTTTGGCTCACGGCTTCCTCTATGTTATTTCATACACACAATTATTACTTACTTTTACTATTTCACTAATTCAGGCAATTTGTGGCGTGGGCAAAAGATCAACAACGAAATGAATTACGTATACTTATTCCGCTCTTTTACCGTCATGTCTGACCATAGAAAAACTCATGTTAATTCACACGACAAACCTTAATCAAATTTTCTCTTGTTTCTATAGACGTTCCTAACAAGTTCCTCCGACTAGAAAACCAAGACTAGAGAGTTGGAACGAGCCGAATAAGGTTTTTTTTTTTTTTTTTTTTTTTCTAGTGAATGAGATGTTTTGGGTACATGAAAAAGTTATTATATGTAAAGAAGAAAATAAAAAGATTTTTCTTTCTAAAAAATGGATAAATGTAGAGAAGAAAACAAATTGAAAAGGATGGTTATAGGTGCAACAATCAAAATCAAGTTAGGAATGGCTGCATGGTTGGCAATGGTATCATCAACTATCAACTGCCCTGATTCCTAATTATGATAGGCTATTTATAGAGTACAAATTATTGATAGTTTTACATACAAAATTGTTAGAATAATTAGTTGTGTAGTTACTTAATTGTTTGTTAAGGTCGTAATAGTTGAATTTCTCATATGCGCATAATTGAATCAAAATGAATTTTTGATAATATATCTCTCAATTAATTTGTAATTCGACTCATACCAATTCAACCCATAACCATGGACCTCGACATATATGTCAACCGTTCCCTACTCTAAGCCTATGTATTATCTTTAACGTTTCAATTGTCCATCTTTAAAATTATTTAATTAATTAATGAATACAAGGTAGTAATATGAAAGATCAGAGGAATCTAGTCAAATGTCATGAACATGTTCAGTAATTGATGATCCAGGTTAGTTGAACAAATGTTGATTAATTAAGTTGATAATAAAGCAAAAGAGTAGCAAAAGGTCATAATGTTAGCAGTGTCGAGCATTATTAGCATTACCCTGAAAGTGACTACCACATTAATTATTATAATGATAATGATATTTTTATCAATGATAATAAAAATATTAAATATTTATTTACAACTTTTATTTATGGGGGCAGTTATTGACCGAATCAACCCTGCCATGGAATAAGTAAGTTCAATGCATACATACAGAATATCATCGGTGTTTCTTCTAATCTTTTCTTTTTCCAAGAATACAATATATACAATATATAAAACCGATGTCTGGAGAAGTAACGCGCGAAGATTTTGGGATCGATTGAATTAATCACACTAAAAACAGATGGTGTATAAAAAAAGAGAAGGCTTTACATATCTGGTGAAATGGATATTAACCAAAATATGATTATTGTGGGCTACTAATTAATTATTTCTGTTAATTAAGTTAAAAATAACTACTCTTTTGTCTTTGAAGAGACATAAGAGAGTCTAATTACGTACTAGTAGTGGATTATTGCATGTTATCGAGAGATTTGACTCCAAACTATCTTTTTCAATCTCCGCTTCTTAATTTTTCATAGATAGTGATACTCTACTCTCCACTTATTCTTCTCGGGCAAGAAAGGATAAACATCACAAATTCTTGAAAAGAAGTGATTTTCTAGCGTAAGAATTATTTCATTTGGGTATATCGCATAATTAAGCTAGCTTTGTTACATGTTAAGTGTAAAATTCGTATTATAATAAATTTATATGATAACGAGGGGCGTATTATCAATATATTTTCGAAGATTTTTGGTAAAGAGGTTCTAACTCTTGAAGATGGTTGGCCATTTTTATTTAAAGCCCTAAATTACAATGTGTAAAATATGTATCAAAAAGCAAATATGAGGAAGTTGATGTGGAACCTGAGAGAAAAAGGCAGACAAGACAAATTGTGGTCCGATGGGTGCATGCTTATTACATCAAACAGTCCTGCTTTATGCCTTTATGGAATATAAAACCAGCACGACTTGCTCATGGATACGGAAACATATACTGAAGATTCGTGCATACACTTCTACAAGTCAGGTATGGGGCAATGTTCGACCTGAAGGTAGGTTCCCAAGTCGGGCGGTGTATCATGAGATGCGGGGGAAAAACACCAAGTTGAATGGCGTAAACTGTTCTATTCTAATAGAGCAAGACCCCGTGCACAATTTATTATGTGGATGTGCGTGCAAGGGCGACTATGTACAAAAGACAGGATCCCCGGGTTTGGTCTGCCAAACGATGGCAACCTGCCTATTCTGCCCTGAACCGGAAGCCGCCAAACATCTCTTCTTTGAGTGTGATCGCATGACATCTATTTGGTGTGAAATATTGCGATGGATAAATGTTAACCATGTGCCAATGGGATGGAAAGACGAACTGAATTGGGTGCTACAGAGAATTAAAGGTAAAAGTGTGAAGGCTCAACTCCTTTAATTGGCAGCAAATGAAACTGTTTATGCAGTGTGGATTTTGCGTAACCAAGTGGTGTTCAACTATGGAGTGGTGACGTACCCGGTGGAGGACCAGGAAAAACAGTCTGTGAAGATTAGATGCTCCATGTTTGATCGGCTGAGAGATATTGGTCAAGCACTAGCGTAGGTTCTGTTTGAGCGCAGAAACAAAATTTATGTTCTGTCTGTTTTGATGGCTACGGCCTGACTTTTGTGCTAGTAGTCTGCAATCTTATGTCTTGATGTGGTATAGTTTCGTTTTGCCTGGATCACTTGGATCGGCTTGTAATTATTGGTTTTGGATTAATAGAAAATTTCTACGTTTTAATTTTTTTTTTTTTTATCAAAATGTCACTTTTCAAAAAAAACTCATGTGTGTATGGATATCATTTTAATGGAGTTGCTTATTAAATTAATTTATCTACCTGATTTATATTAGCATGACTCGATTAAAAGTCAAAACCTATAATTTAACTTAACTTTATTTACCTTTACCCGATAAAATGGTTTTTCAATTCTATGATCATTGAGCTCAAGGGAAGCAAGGTAGTAAACCATCTTGGATTTACATATATAAAAGGGTTTATAAAAAAGATAGTTATTGATAAACCATGTAAAATTTGGATTAAAATCGATTATTATATATAGTATATTGTAAGTTCACATCAATAATATGGTGGAAATATACAATCACAAGAACCATTTTCAGAACACAATCCTATTACTATCCATTGCAATATTGGTGGTTTACCGTAAGCTTGCTTGCAATGGGCATTGCAAACCTTCTTATCGCATGTCTGACTGGCGGGACTAGGTGACACTGCTGCATCAAAAACATTTGATGGATGATGCATATCGCCCCATTCGCATTCACAAACATTCTTTGAAATGCAATGAGTCCTCAAAACATTATATCCGTGTTTGCGTATGCAAGCGTCTTTGCATGCACCTTCATGACAACCACTAATGGGTATTTGTTCATTTTCTGCCATAGCTGCAATATTGTTACCTGCAGTAAAACAACGAACTCAGTTCCTAAAAAAAGAATCCTTAATAAAAAACAAAATTATAAAACGTTTGGATTATCGAATAATACCTCCAATAAGTAAAACAATAACGAAAGGAATAAAAACGCAAGTCATTTTCTTCATCATGTTCTTGAACTCTTAAAACTCCAAGAGCTTATGATATGATATGTGTGTGTGTGTATATATTGGTAAAGAAAATAAGTGTCATTACTATTTACTAATAGAAGGGGAAAGTGAAATAAAAGATATTGTATATTATATATTCCTTTAATGTAATGAGTATAATATAAATATTATTTTAAGAAATTGGTAAAGAAAGATATTGGTGATATACTATTATTTAAGAAATTGGTAAAGATTTTTTTTTATATGAGATGAAGAAGATGATTAAAGAGAAAAATATTACTTTATTTCATTAATGAGTATAATATTATAAAGAGAAAAATCATGTCGTAATATTCAATTTTGGATATACATGTGCTAAAATATCTTTGTGCTATCTTTATAGTGATGATGCAAATCCTAACGGCCCAACCATTCGTTTGAAATAAAACAAAACTCATCAATTGGCCCAATGCTAACCAGGCCCAACTCAACCAATACTATCCTAGGCCCAATGAAATATGGTTTGACAGATTAACTCGCGTTTTTGAGTTTTTAACGTGCTAGTCAATAGTCATCCATGCACGAATTATAGTTCAAGCATTCGAATCAGATCGTGTTTTATATATCAAGGTGGGGGGGGGGGGGGGGGGGGGGGGGGAATTAATCATTTCTCAACTAAGATATAAACTGTAACGATTCAAAACATAGCAATTAACATTAATCCATGACGATTTACATTGACTCCGATAGGGCACCGCACACTCTTACCAAATTTCTTGATCCTCCTTTAACCCGGTTCAGTTAATTAAATCGAGATTTATTAAGTTTCTTTTTAGCCCAAGTCCTTTTTTTTACAACCAAGCCCACCTCTTTCCTAACAAAATCATGATAAACCTTCAACCTCTGCTCCTTCGGTTTTTCTTCAATCAAGTTTCTCTAGGACTGGGAGTCATAAGGTGGTGCATCGGTAATGAGTTGGGTTACTGAAGGAGAGGTGCGGGGTTCGATCGTCAGCGGTGACGGAGTTATAAGGTTGGTTTAGGTGTGGAGAAATAAGGTGGTTTAGGATGAAAGTATTAGTGTAGGAGTAGTTGTAATAATTGCCGTTTAAAAAAAATGTTTCTCTAGGACTTAAAACTTAAAACACATAGTATTATGAGTTGAATATTTTTGGTTGATTATATATTGTTGCTTCTCTGACTTTTGAGTACAGAGTACAGACCGAAAGCATCGGTGTTTTACCATAGTCCATAGGGAGGTATAAGTTATGGTGCTGCACTATATCATGTTATTTGTTTTCATCTATGCACAACATGCTTGCATATGCTTGGACTTGTAAGTTGGTTCGTTAGGCACCTCCATTCCATGTGAAGGTTTCCACTTCTAGTGTTAGCACATTTTTTTAAGGAAAATGAATATATGTAGGGTACATATTATTTGAATAAAAAATATTATGAGCGGTGTTTTGTTTGAATAAAAAATGAGAAAAATATGATAGATGGGGTATTATTTGAATAAAAAAATATTGTCTGTGGTTTTTTGTTTGAATAAAGAATAAGAAAAGTATGATAGATGGGGTATTATTGTTGCAAAGAATGTACACATAAAAAGGATTAGTGGAATGGTAAAGTCATGTTACTAATTTATAAATACATGTGGATGATGAGGGCAGTGGTTATGACATTTGTTTTCATTTTTTGTATGAGAATTTTCTAATTGAACAATCAAAATAGAAAAAAGGAAGCTTTAAAAAATTGTTTTGATGGGCTTCGCATATGAACGAACTAAGGTTTAAGTTTTATATTTTCCCGCATTATGCGGCCTGGGCTTTAGCGCGGTCTTTATTTATGTAATCCGTCTTATAAAATTATGGGTCTACTTACATAAATTTCCTCCTAATTCATCATTTTGGATTCCGTTCCAAATTCATTGAGTTTTTGAAACTGTTCAGTATCGACGCCGAAGCTTCGGTTTTCGCTATATGTTAATTTACCTCAAATTTATCCAATTCGCGTTCAACAATATTACTTTCTCGTTCTCTCATAAACTTTCTAGTTTTTTATTTTTTCGGTCAACATCTTCTAATTTTTTACTCTCGATTACTCTTAAAATATAATGATAAAGTATTTAACGAAATTATATTGTGAAAATATAGAACCTAAATTTTCATAATATATTTTCGTTACATATTTTATCATTATAGTTTAAAAGTAATCGAGCATCAAAGTTGAAAGTTGTTGACCGAAAAAACGTCATGAAGCTTCTCAGTATCATTAAGGAACCGAAATTCACCATAGTTAATTTAATTCAAACAAGAATAGTAGTACAAAACATACATATCCACATCCACAAATACAAGTGTTTAGGTTTTTTTTTTCTTTTCTTTTCTTTCTCATTATTCACGATCATGAGAAATGAAACATTCCCCTCTTCGTTCCGTTAAAGTTTGGGAGTTTTAACGGGCCGGGGAAGAAGAAAGATTAAATAAAACGGAAAGTAGGTTGACAATGAAAATGAAAGAGAAAAATGGAAATGTCATCTATAACTTATTCAAGGCAACTTTAACTATTGTTCTCGTGCGTATATAATTATAATAACCTTACGAATTAAAACTTTATTCTGATAGTAGTCTTGAACTCCATTGCACCATCATCATCAAGGATATGGTACGGTGTAATTAATTACACATGTACCACTGCCATGCATGACATAATCCTATCAATTCATTTCCATGAGTTTGGTTGCATTATTGCAAACCTTCTCATCGCATGCCTTATGGACGAGACTAGCTGGTGGATAGCATTCACAAACATGCTCCGAAAGGCATTGAGACGTCACATTATGTCCATGTCTGCGTATGCAGGTGACTTCACAAACATGTTCAAAACATGGTGGATCATCACCAAATGGTATTTGTTCACTGTGCACCATAGCATTGTTGTTACCTGCATGGAGTAAGAAAATCTAAGATCTTAATTCTTACCAAAAAAAAACGTGATGATAAACAAAACTGCAAAATGTTGTATTTGGAAGCAAGAATACCTCCCATTATAAGTATAACAAGGACGAAAAGATCAAAAAATTGAGTGATCACGTTCTTCATGATTTAATTTGGACTCTTGAAACTCCAAGAGCTCTTATAATATGTATATATAGGCAAAGAAAATAAGTGGTATTCAATGTATTATTATTACAGTTATAGAAGGAAAATATGAAATAATATTGATGTGTATATTAATTGTATATTATATATTATTTTTGTTTATGTAATGATCACTACTATATACTTCTATACTGTAATATGTACATTATTCCTTTTCTCTTTAATGTGTTCAATATAAGGAAATAAAACAAGATAATGTGTAACTTAACGGTACGAATTTGATGGTTTTAAAACTAAATTAACATTTATAGTTTTCAGTTACACAATTTATTCTTGGTTTAATGTTCAATAAGCAAATGTATTTTACGTTATTACATTTCCCTTGGTTCATCTATTGAATCTTTATTGGAGCCATCAATAGTAGGTACGGAAAATGAATATAAAAGATGCATTCGATGTATGTGAGTTATGCCTTGGCAAGTGGTATTCTCATATTGGAGGTGGACTGTTGGAGAGTTCTTCTCACCTATAAATACCTCCATGCATGGTTCTGCGAGTGAGGCATGCAAATAATTCATCCAAGTAACAAGTCTAGCCGAGATTAGTTGTTTACATTTTATTTTTTCCTCTCTTACTTTCACATTGAAATTACAAAGAAGATTGTTTCACCAACTTGATAAAGAGGATGGCTACTTCAGGTAAGTAAACTTATGCTATATTTCTTTGTATGTCATTGTGGTTATCATGTTAAGACGTATATAATTGCGTTTGATTTTTATACAATAACTTTAACTCAAATGTTTAATATTTTGAATCTCCAAATGAATATATAAGATGGTAAAAAAAATTCAACATGCATCATATGTGTAAGTGTCACTGTTTAGGGTGTTGACATATGGATTCACCTATAGGTTCACTCCACCCCTAGATTTTGGAAACAGAGCACTTTACCGCCTATTTTAGTTTTACCTATTCTAACACTAATTGTTCCACCACTGTAGTTGTTTTACTTGTGCAGGAAGTTTATTAGAACATGGGAATTGTCAGATTACAAGAAGGAAGAGTTATTCAAAGAACACTAAAAAAGGAAATCAAGTCTTGATAGAAAAAGGAATTCTTGAAGACGAAGTTTATTCCTAATAGAAGACTAATTCCAAATCATGTCCAGATTCATTAAGACGTGTTTCCTAATTGAAGTCGATGTAGTTTTCCACCTATATATAAGCAAGAGCATCGACAAGAGCAGAAATACACCGAATCAAGAGTTTTACAACTGAGAGTTAGTTTATAGCTTTAGTTGTTTGTTTCTGTGTCTTTTACACTAATTTATATTCTAGACTTCTCTAACAGCGTATTGAAGTTAGAATAGATAGAAGGGTATTCTATATCATCTTATTGGTGACTAGTGTTGTTTTACTAGATAGATATTGAGAGTATACAACGTTGTACGAACAATATCTTTTCTAGTTGCTTTTCTGCCTTAACTGGGCATCAAGCAAGCTTACAAAGCTGTTTGAAAAGTTTCAAACACATGTTCTTCTTTATATTATGATGTGCTTTAACTTCTATATATTATCTGTATTTATTAATCTGCAGGTTGATGTCAATATCTTTAGAGGTTGACGTAGGTGTTCACTGAACCCCGTAGTAAATCTAGGTTACTGAGTAATTTGTATATAAAGCAAATTATATGGATCCTACATTCTTTCAATATGCATCACAAAATTATACTGTTAATCTTTGTAACTCGCCATAATTTTATTAATTTAGTGTTATCATTACACATGATACAAATCTCAACACTTCGTTTGAAACATAACTCATCCAAGGAAATATGGTTCGACACTTTGACTACGCACTTACGTAGTTTTTGACATGCTAGATTGCTAGTATCCCAAGCACGAATTATACTTCAAGCTTCCGAATCAGATCGCGTTCTATAGATTACGGTTTATGGCCATATTTTACTTAGTTCTTCGTGTTAATAATACCGCTCCACTGCCAGTACTGGCGGCAAAATCATTCCTCATCTACACCTACTTCCGGCGAAGTCCAATCATCTCAGCCTAAGGTACAAACTCTCTCTCCTAATTGACCATTTTCGATTCCGTTGCAAATTCATTGAGTTTCTGAAACAACTTGTACAGTATCGACGCTGAAGCTTCGTTTTCCGTTCTATGTTAATTTACCTTTGATTTCTCCGATGTGTGTCCAATCGACGAAATTATCATTAATGAATCGTTTTCATTTTTCGATTACATTCTGATTTACTGTGAATTGATTGCTCCAATTTTCCATACCTCAAATGTTTCGATTAGCGCAATTTATCAAACCGCTCATCCGCCGCCAAACCCTAACCACCGCCGCATCGCCGCGGTTTCCGACGCTTGTAAACGAATCGCACTTGCTCAGAGTTTGCACAATTCTCTACCAACAGCAAAACTCTTCTGAGACAAAGCTAAATTCCAGTTTGACCAAAACACAATTTAACCTTAACCACGAGTTTTTCATTCAAGTGTGCAACAAATTTCCTTACTCGTGGCGTCCAGTTTACGAATTTCACCGGTTCTCCATTAGCCAGCCACATTTTACCCACACTAGTACTACCTTTAACAAGATGATGGATGTTGTTGGCAAGTCCAGAAACACCGATCTGTTCTGGGAACTCTGTCAGGAAGTAGGGAGGCTCCAGTTGGTTAATCTTAAGACGTATATAATTGCGTTGAGAACGCTGGCTGGGGCTAGGGAGTTGAGGAGATGTGTAGAGTTTTTCCATTTGATGAATGGGTTTGGCTATGGGTATAGAGTTGACACTTTTAACACAGTGGTGGAGGTTTTGTGTAAATACAAGCTTGTTTCGGAGGCTAGGCATGTGGTTGGGAAGTTGAAAGATTGGGTTAAGGCAGATAAGGAGACGTACAGGTGGTTGATATATGGTTACTGTGATGTTGGAGATTTGGTTGAGGCCTCAAAAGTGTGGAATTTGATGGTGGATGAAGTGCCTGAGATAAATGTTGAAGCGGCAGAGACGATGTTAGAGATGCTATTCAAGAGTAATAAATTTGACGAGGCTTTGAAGCTCTTCCAGTCAATGAGAGTGAAGAGTGATGCTGCTTTGGAGTTATCAACATGTCGGATTGTGATCAAGTGGTTGTGTAAACGAGGTAAGATCGCGGAGAGTTATGTTGTGTTTGAGGAAATGCAAATGAGGGGGATAAAAGCCGATAATGAGATATTCGGATCAATAGTATATGGCCTCATGAGTAGAGGAAGGGTTAATCAGGCTTACAAAGTTGTGGAAGGAATCGAGAATCCGGATATAATTGTGTACCATGGGATGATTAAAGGGCTTTTGAGGATGAGAAGGGCAAGCGAAGCAACAGAAGTGTTTAGGGAGATGATTAGGCGACGGTGTGAGCCTACAATGCATACATATATCATGTTACTGCAAGGACATTTAGGGAAGAGGGGAAGGAAAGGTGATGATCCATTGGTGAACTTTGACACTATCTTTGTAGGAGGTTTATCCAAGGCCAGAAAATCACTGGAAGCTGCAAAGTATGTGGAAAGAGTGATAGATAGAGGAATCGAGGTGCCAAGGTTTGATTATAACAAGTTCTTGAGTTACTTTTCGAATGAAGAAGGCGTTCTTATGTTTGAGAGCATGGCTGAGAAACTGAGGGAGGTTGGATTGTTTGATTTAGGCGATATATTTGCGAGATATGGTCAGAAAATGGCTACTAGGGATAGAAGGAGAAACCGAACAGATGAACTTGCTGTCGCAGAGCCAGCTACCGATGGTAACTTGTGATCTGCGTCCAAAGCAAATGAATGTAACAATTATTGTAAATCTAGTACCAGTAGAATTCCTGTCTCTCTAAGCAATTCAAACTGTGTGTAGTCTGCATTGCTAGAAAGGTGAAACCACATTATTGCAGTTTTAATCAATTTGATTTAATAGTTGGAGGAGTAAAGATTCAACTCCTCCATTAGCTTAGATAATGAGATAATTGCTTTATCCTACTATATGAATCCCAGATTATCATCTCTTGACATTTTCTTGTTATTCAAGTCTTTTCAGTAGCTATAATTAAAAGGCAGAAACATGTAGGCAAATTCTAAAGGTCTGTGTATTGGAGAATTTGTCTTAACTATGTGATTTGCACGGGCATCATGATCGTACCAAATTAATGCAGTAATCATGATCGTACCAAATTAATGCAGTAATTTGCAATTGGTGCAGGAGATGGTAGATAGGAAATCGGATATGCAGCTAACAACCACAGACTACTGGTCGCAAGCCTCCGAAATATCCTGACACTTTCTTTTGATTGGTGTAGAGTGTGGACTATGCACAGGGACCTGAAAATCCCTGAGAAATTTCTGGTGACATGTAAAGTAAGTGAGAAAACTAGGTAGCTTTTATTCCTTTAATAGCCATTGTTCCAATTGTTACTGCTACATTACAACTAGTAATTCCTTTTTTATTTTTTCTGTCTTATAGTACTTGGAATGTTCCACCGGATATCTTTCAACTTTTTGATGCAAGATCTCCTGTCTCCTTATCTTTACAGCATAGGTATGTGGTAGGATTCTATCATGCTTGCTTCTTTCCATTTTGCATTAGTATTTTGACTTTCTCTCATGGTTTTGAGAGATAAAAGAAGTGATTTAAGTGTTTTTAGCAATATGCTAAAGAAAAATGTGGTGTCAAATAAATGGTAAAGGAATCAATGTATAAAATAACCAGTTGCGTTGAGAAAATTGTAACATTTGTGACATTGCAAATCTCTAATTCAAAAGATAAAATGCTGGTTGCTTGGAACATGAAATTGAATAGAAAGCACACAGGAAGAGTTACACTTACACATATATTAATCACTGCAATACTTGAAAAAAATAAGCAATATAAGTATGAGCTACATATTGAAATAACAATACTGGAAAGAACATAAAAATAACCTTGCAGAGAACATAGTTGACCTTGGGTGAAGTATAATTTAGATGCTTATCTCTTATTCAGGAAATTGAATTCCTCCACCTTCGAGTAATTTTTCGAGTCTGATCCATATTTGTGCCATTCTCCCCAATATCATTATTTTCTGTTATCTTTGTAAGCTTGCTCAGTTTTTTCCACCCTGTGCTCCATGCAGATGTTTGCTTTGGCTTCATCAGCTTATCAAACTGTTTCTGCAACGTCTCCATGTCATGTTGCAATTCAATATACTTTGTCTTGACTGTTTCAAGCTCAAACTTGAGGGTGTTTATGTCTTTCTTAGCTGTGGCCCATCCCTCTTGAAATGACTGTGGAGTCCCTTCAAGTAACGTTTTCCGATTTGATACCAAGGGCTGGTATTGTGATTCACTGACTTCTTTAAGATTGCTATTGGCTATTGCGTTGCTTATCTTGACTTGTTCGGAAAACAGGACTTGCACGACTACTCGGAGGGGCAGTCTCTCATTCTGAGCTGCATGCATACATGCGTCGATGGATAGCTTTTGGCAGTCCATTACTCGGCATAGCCTCTTCCTTTCATGCTCGGTGAGTGTTGGATGTGCCTGTCATGTAAGTATAAAACGCTGCTCTTACTACTGGTTATAAGCACATAACACAATTGATTTATTTTTTTTACCAAAACAGGTGTATTAAACATGTGACTGAAATTTCCCAACATCTCCTAGAAAGTTGTGTTAAGCATTCACATGCATAAAATGCAGGGTTATTTATGCTTGAGCACCTACATAAATAGCACACTCAACACTTGCCAACCCTGTGTGTTTTGAAAATTTATTTTGGTTTACTGGTGGAGTGTAAATGTAGTCTTTTGAGTGAGGTACGTTCGAGTCTTGTCTGACTTCAGGTGAGGAATATATAATGATAGCTCAACAATAAGTGAGCTATGCCTATGTGTAATTTATCTTCCAGAAAAAGAAAAAAAAGAAGCTAGGCGGCCTCTAGGTTTATTTGTTACACTTGGACCAGGTTTAGATGTGATTTTTCCTTGTTACTCATGACGCTGAGATGAAGCATAAATTTATTGCAAATTAGATTTATTACCTTAAGATAGGAATCAACAGCTCTGTAGAGTCCATCATCACAACTCCTAGCTGATTCAGGCAAAGCCTCAGCCAGGACTTGAAACTTGGTCGAAGACAAATTTCTGTCTCTTGAAACCTCTGTGAGATAACTGTCCACAAGCCTTGCCACTCTCATCTTAGCAGTAGAATTACCTCCCCTCTGTACAGAGTCATACATCTTTGTATCCGGGAATGCCTGCCTGCCTGGGCTTTCACTCTCCATTGTCTGCTCTTGAACCAAGAAATGCTCCAGAAGCCTCTGAACAAGATCAACATCATACATGGTCTCACTCTTGCTATATGAAGGTATAAGAAGATCAGCCAATGTAGCGTGTTCGAATTGCATCCCCACTCGTTTTTCCAATTCGGTTACCAAAGCCGGCGCCACTTTCAGCATGTTAGACATTCTTAGTAACCTAAGAAGGAAACTGCAGGAAACACTATCTTTCTGGGGTGGGATTATGCTTATAAGACTCTCTACGATCATTCTTTGATCTTTAGCTTGCACTGCTGGTAAAATTTCTTCTTTGGGTCCTGCAACGATCATGTGGAGCCCCCCCTGCCAACTATTACCAGTTCCACTACTTATAGTACTATGATTTCCATCATCAACACCCTGACTCTCTTTCAACAGGCCCGGTAGCCATTTACTCGCATAATGAGTTATCACTGCTCCAATCAATTCATACCTCATGCCCTTCACCTTAATTGCAGTAATAACTCTAACAAAGTGATCGATTCGAAGGATCGAAACATCCTCAAACCACCAATCCGGAGGTACTTGTGTGTTCCTACTGGGGCTCGAGTCCTTCATCTCCTTCCATTGTGGGCTTGAGACTGATCTAGGCGCCCTTCCAGTGTATTGCCATCTTATGCCTTTAGGATTAGCGCAAGCCTTCCAAGCAATAGACTCGCTACATCTTCGAACAATTTGGAGATTTTCGGCCCATGGCGAGAGGCCCTCACAGCTTTTTAGCACCACTATGGAGTCTCTCCATGAGGATAGAACAACGTAACTCAGAAAGGCTTCGGTCTTGAATATGAGGTTGCCTTCTTCTAAATCCTCTGTCATTTCTAAGTATTCAGCTGCGCATCTTAGTCCAGAGATATTGGTCGCCGTTAGATCAACAGCAATGCCGTAACAGAATTTTGCCGCAAGTTCAAACGCCTCGGCTCCTCCTGGAAGCTCATCTAGAGATACCTTGTTTAATTCTCCCTCCCGAGAATCATATATGATTCTGTTCATCTTTCCACTTCTAGACAGAAGAGGATACTATGGATAAAACATGAGAAATCAGTATTGTGATTTAGAAGTAAAGAAAATGTCTAAACGAAAATGAAGAATTCAAGTACCTTGTGTAAATGGAAACTAACATCTCCAATCTGAACAAGAAAATCACTTGGAATATCTGTTGCAACAAACCTAATTTAAACAAAAAAATAAGCATTAAGTTGTGTGGTAACCCTTTGGTTCTCACTTCACTAGACAGAAGTATCAAACTGACAGAAAATTCATAAACCTATATAATTTAGTCTTAAGTAGCTCCATGATTATCTTTTCTTTTTCTTTTTTCCAGATGGAAAGTGTACAGTTTCCGATATGCATGCAAGTGAGGCTTGTGATAGAGATGAATAACTCTGTATGCAACACAATTTATAGCAGAAACATGTGAAAGGAGGAAAAGGAAGAGATGAAATCTATGAACTTTCCAAGAAATCTTGATAACGTACCAAGATTGGCCTCTTTGCTCAAACCCATCGGACTTGATTCCTGGCTTACTTGTCGAAAGGACTCCGTTACCGTACTCTCTTCCTCCAACTGACTCTGTTTCTGAATCCCACATGCTGTTATTAAGACTGAAACAAGAAAAAGTGCAGAGCAAAAGATGTTTCTTCCAAGAAAAGACCCGTATTCAGGAGAAGTGTTGATAAATTGTGCAAGTGAGAGCAGAAATCTCAAAAAAGTGACTTAAAAGAAGAATCCCACATGGGATTGCTTGGAATTATCTTTGATTGTCGGGTAGCTAATATGTAGTTCCAAGGTTTCTCACAGGCTGTGAAGTCATGGGCATGACACACTGTTTTTAGAATATTTTCACTGGTAATGCTTTCTCTGCTACACCCTCCAGTTCTGTTAACGTAACTTGGGTTCCTTTATAGGAAAATTTCTCAGTATCAGCTTAATTATTGCTCGGTGATATTTAAGAGCAGACTTATCACTATCTTGCTTAAAACATTCGTCTGCTATTATTGGAAATAAAGAAAGACTACACAACTTGATATGGGTTTTGATGTGGATTGATGCCTTTCAGTAGTTCTCAAAATTATTGTTTTGATTAGGATTTGGAGGTTAAGGACCACTTTTGTTTTTACTGCATGAATTCTGGTGTCTTTATGTCACATGCTATATGAGGCTGGTAACAATGGTGCAAACATCTGACTCTTTTACTTCAGTTTCACAAAGCACCTTGTTATGTTATTAGCACGAGAATGCATTTCTCACGTTTTACCTTTTCAAAACTTTAACATGCTATCGTAAGCAAATGAAAATTACTGTTGCTTGTGTGTACATGTACATATCTCTTGTTACTGGTCGACCTGTAATGGAGGCTGTTTAAGTGGTGCACGTCTTTCTACATGATTGGGATTAGGAGTCCCAACATAACACATGATGATGGTTTAGTTTAGCAACATGCGCTTAAGTTGCAAGCATATTCTTGTTGTGATGTTTGATTGGTAACTTGTGAAATCTTGTCAAAATATCCTCCTGTACAGGCTAGAATGCAACCATCAAGTCTAAAGACTCTAAACTTCGAACTGTAGTGTAGGGACCCAGATTGGTTACCCATTCAGTACAGTCAGGACTCAGGATTAGGACCAGTGCCTTAATGTCTATGCTGTCATTGTTTAGAAAGGTTTGGTTTGGCATATGGGTCCTCCAGTTTTTATAACTTGTGTTTTCTTCTAGTACAAGTGCACAATGAAGCATCTAGTCTAGGCCAGGGACTATTTTGGGATCCTAGGCATTTATTGTTAAATGCAGGGTTCTTTCTGTAAAAGAGTTATGTCACAATTTATGAACCATGCCAACCATATGTACCACAAATCCAATCAGTGCAATAAATATAGAGATTATGTAAAATGACTGTTTGCAAACTAGATAGCTTAGTCCAGCATTAGATTGAACCTTGGCCATTATTTCAAATTTTCAATTAGTTTTGAGAATACCCAATCCCTCCTGAATAGTCTAAGTTTGTTTTTTTTTTCATTATAATTTTTAATTCGTGTTACATTATGCGTATTGTGACCTATAATATAAAGTAGCAGTAGGAAAAGTGGGGGGAAATGTAAAGAAATGAATAACAGATAAAGAAAAATGTAAATAAATGACTGGGACGTAAGGATTACTTTAAGAATGCATGGTTTATCCGGTTTAAACCTCTAATATAATCCATATAAAGAACGTACGTGTAGGACTGATTGCACTTTATTCAATGGATCCTGGCTGGATGGAAATGGAGCAAGAACAGCTGAGTTGTCAGATAAGTAGTAACACTTAGCAGCAGCACTCACTATATTGTAAATATTTGTTGGGGTTACTGATTTATAAATGACATGACAGATGTGGTAAATTGCAAATTTTGTAACCTTGTGACCCGAAAGGGATGGAGATTAATGGGCCAGGGCCCAGCTGTGATAGGCCCACCAAGCCGAAAGTCTTTGCGCCCGCTCCGTGTTCATAATCTGATAAGCAATCAAATTGTTTTGGGATTGCTTTGGGTACTTGCATTTGTTATGTGATACGACTCCATTAATTTCCTCGGCCAATCTACTATTTGAGTTTACTTCTCTATGTTTATATGTTCGGTCAACATAATCAATCTACCATGCTAGGTATCTTTCTGTTCAACTTATCATTTACTCTTATCGAGTAGCCTTGTAACAATAACATATTAATTCTAAAATACGCAACAAATGCAGTGATGCACGTATATATGAAGCCTCTCGTTTGCTTAAGCGGTCACTCTCCACTCGGTCATAAATTAAGCTACTTTAACGTACTGACCCAAAGTCACAAGTGATTAAAAAAGGATAATAAATTTAGATTGATTGATATTTTGATTTAAAAAGTTATGGCTATTGTTTGGCCAGAAATGCAATTCAATAATTTTTCTCTGCCGGGAATCAACTGGACATGGAGTGTGTTTATAATAGCAGTACACTAGTTAGTGTTGTATACGACGTGCTTGCAAAATGTATTTTACAACTTAATTTAAAGAGAATGAGGGTTGCGAGTATCCGTAAAACCTTATATAATTCACCGTAAAGTTACTGATTTTTTCGAAAGAAATTGAATATCCATGTCCCCAATAATCGATACACACACGATGAGATATATTGTAAATTTTTTATTTTTTATTATTATTATTATTATTATTATTATTATTATTATTATTATTATTATTATGTAAAGTTTACACAAAATTAGAGGGGAGCCGAGAAACAAGTTGTGCCCCCACTCCCTTAGTAATAGCAAAACTAATCCTAGGGAAAATATGAAGAGCAGCACGTGTCCCAGCATCCTGAGCCAAAGCAAACCCCCGGATTCTGACAAGCAAATCCACCGTCTCAGCATCCAACTCCCCAAGTGACGAGAAAGAGAAAGAAATAAATCCATATCCATGTTTGTGTGTGTGAACTCTTTCACCACTTTAAGGCCCTCTGAATCATAAACTTCATCTGATTTTTAAACTTACATGTGGTTAAAATCAACTATTGAGAACTTTGATGATATGATTGTGTTAATATGTGCAACACTTGCAGTGGTGTTCTTGTAGGGGGTGAGATGAAAATTTTACGAACCTGGACACAAAAAGTTGGTATTTCATGGGCTGTCTCTTTTTCTAAACAAATCAAACATCCATCTTGTTAGAGAACGGGATAAAATGTACTAAGTAGTAAAACTTTTTTTTTTTTTTTTTTTTTTTTTTTTTGGTGTGATTGTACTCTATGTCACCTTAGTATGGCCTTGTGAAGTAAAAACTTCACCGGATTATCAATATAAATATAATGGGTGTTCAAAATCAACTACTGAGATCTGAGAATCTAAGATCCCGGATGATTATGAAAATATGCTCAAGGGACTCGTGTGGTCGTTCTCGTTGGGGTGAGGGGTTTGGAATAAATTTAAAAAAAAAAAGTTTTTGTGGGGTAGTCCAAAAATTCGGCTCTCGGAGGTTCTAAAAGCTTGTCGTGATATTCATGTCCCTCCTGCACAAGACCCATGCTCAGAATTCGTTGAGCATACTCTTGTGGTCACCCAATGTTATTTTCCGTCTATATTTTACTATTCACAGTCCAATATTTTTCAATTTTTTATCATATTGCAAAAACATCCTTAATTTTAAAAATATCAAACTGATCCAAATATTTTTTTTATTCAACATAATGTTTTAAATGACTTGAAAAATATATAAATAAATATTTTAAATTTACATAACTTGTAAAAACAAATAAATGTCAATACAATTTTAATATGTGTGATTTTTCACAACTTAATAAAGAAAACCATCATAATTACAACAATATTTCAATATTTGATAATATAAATCAACCACATAACAATAATTAACTAAAAAAAAAATAAAAACATTTAAAAAAATTTTGGCGTTAATCTGGCGTAACGCCAATGAAGTGTTACGCGCCAGATTGTAAAAAAAAAAAATTTTTTTTATTTTTAATTTTTTTTTATTTTTCTTTAAATTTCTTAGAGAAAATTGATTATAATGGCTCACTATGAAGTACTTTCTCATAAAGGATCATCTTGTATTATCAATTACATTTTAGTCCAAACTCAATTACATTTTAGTCCATTTGAGTTGACCAACAATTTAAACACCTTCCAACCAAACATGACTTAAGAAAAATAAATATTTTCAATCAAAAACTAATTTAAAGATTTAAAAATTTTAAATGAATTATAAAATAAAATAAAAATTAAATATTTAACAAGATCCATCCATCTTCTTCTTCGCTAAAGCTTCGGTACTGGAAAATCCCAGCGGCCACATTATTTATGAGCCCGTCTAGCTCAGTTGGTAGAGCGCAAGGCTCTTAACCTTGTGGTCGTGGGTTCGAGCCCCATGGTGGGAGTTTCTAAAAAAAAACTTCGGTACTGGAAAATTCCGGTATCGGAGCTCCGATGCCGGTAACGGTGGAGCAATGGTGGAGTTGCTGCTCCACCACCACCGATCTGGTGGTGGAGCAAGCTGCTTGCTGCACCGTTAATGGTGTTTTCGGCGCTGGAGCTCCGGTACCGGAAAAAATTACGGTACCCAAGCTTTGGGGTGGGGATGATGAAGATAATTTTATTTTTTTATTTTAGATAAAAAAAAATTCTTTAAAATTTATTTTTTTATTTTAGTATTTTACTTAGTTTTTCTTTTAATTCTTTATCTTTTTTATTTGAAAACACTAAGGTTTGTTTGGTTTCATCAAAATTCAATTTTGAAATAGTGATTTTTTGTTGATTTTGGACTAAAATGTAATTGATAAACTAAGGTGGTTCATTTCGTTATTAGGGACGCTAAGAGGGTATAAAAATCAATGGACCCAGAAATTTATTATTATGTGGTTGGTTTATATTATTAAAATATCTTTTTTCTTTACCCTAAATTTAATTTCAATGTCACTTCTAACTATACATTCACAAATTAGTTTCATTACTCATTCATTGATGATCATTCATCAATATTTTTGTTATTGTAGCATCTCAATTTGTAAAAAATCATTATGAATTTATCTTTTTTGGTGTATCCGTTCCAACTTTACATAATTTTAAGAAACTAAAAAATAATTAAAAATTTTGAAAATTTTTAAAATAATTCTAATAATTTAGGTTGAAAGTATTATTTTCTTATGCATAAGAATACTTTTAATTTAATAAAAAATTAACTTCAGACATGCGCAATTAATATTGGTCAATTAATCCAAAAAACATTTAAAAAGAAAAAAGACGCTAGGTTTCAAGTCTGACGTTACGCTAAACACCTAGTTTGGCGTTAGGTGTTTGGCGGTACGCCAAAGACGATGTTTGGCGTAACGCCACTTTTTTTATGATTTTTTTTTTTAAATAATTTTCTGGGTTGGGTTGTTAAAAGCGTTAAATGAAATTTTATTTTTTTTCATGTATAAAGTTCATATACCTATAAAGTCAATATAATATTTGAGTTTGAACTTATATATTTACCATATTAAATTTTGGGTTAAAAGTTAATTTTTATATAATAATGATATTATTGCAATTTACCAATATGTAGACGGTATGTAGTAAAATGGGGATGAAAAATAACATGCCCCAATTTATATTAAGGACCCGAAAACCAGTTACTAAAATTTTAGGTTCCATAATACTCTCATGTTGCATCAACTTAATTTTTAGGTCACCCCAACGCATTTCCAATTGGCTCATAATTAGCGGTTGGCAATTTCTCCTGAATTGATCGTCTTAAAACTCTCGAGCTCTGTTTATGTGTTAAACGTGTACAGTGACTATCAATCAAAAATCTTGTAGACACCATCATGTGATTGACAATCAATTTATTATCAGGGTTCAGTTAGTCCCCTCTCAAGTCTCTCAGCGTCAAGTGAAGTACAAATATGACACCTCACGCTCACGCGTGAGAAATGGGCTCTTTTCTTGGGCCACATGCTCATCAGCAGCCACGCAAGTGGTTGGCCCAGGTCTAATATCAAACAAGGCAGCTGGCCCGACTGGGCAAATTAATTCGAATGAAAACGACTGGTTAATCGGATTGTAAATCTCTCAAGAACGCCAAATCGTCCTCAAGGTAACATGAACTTTAGCTTTACTAGACCTTGCCCTGCGCCTCCTTAATCCGCCAGAGCGAATTAGTCCCCTGGAATTTACTCGGAACCTCATTATAGTTCATTCCTTAAGATTGTCTAATCCGCAAAGATGACTGTGATGTGTATATGACTTGAGCAACACACATTCTATGATAAATACAAAACCATTTTTTTGTTAAATTTTATTTTTAAGAATAAAAACCATAATAATTCAATTTATAGGATTTTGGATGAATATAAATTTATTTCATCAAATTCAATAAATGTATCGTGTTTCTTGTATAGTGTACAAAATAAAAACCTACATGTAAGTAAAACTGTAATTTGAAACCTGCAAGAATCATCAACTGCAGCCACATAAACCATTAACAGGACTAACAATGCTCCCATTTTGATCTTCCAGCTCTGCTTTCCTAATCTCAACCTGATAATCCAACACATTTCTGGCCCATTCTGAAAAATAAGTCTCGTTGTGCCCGATTTTCCCGTTCTTGAACATGCTCATGCACCTGCGGTCATCCTCTGGGAACTGGCAGGGTTCTCCAACCGGGTCCCTCCACGTGCCTTGGTGCTTCATCCCGGACCAGTTGGCTAGCCAGTGGTGCACGTATTGCCCGACTCCGGCTAGTTCAAGCCATCCTTTGGGGAAAAACTCCATCACACTGCTGTTTCTGTCCATTAGGATCATGTTGGATAGTTGAGCTCCATGTGCTGATATTACTATGTCTGTTACACTCATTAGCTCTACCTGTTCAGAACAAAACCGGAGTTTATAGGAGATATATGTCGTATGATAGTAGGATCATGAATAATAGAATTGTACGATATTTATGGATCGGAACATGTTCTTGTGAAAATACCGATACACCTGGTTTATGTAATAATCTCGTGATACGAGGATCTCGTAAGGAACATTACTGACCTGTTCACAGAATGTAAGATTATGAGGATAAGCCACCAACAGCTTACACCCCTCCACCTTTTTGCACTCTTTCTCAAATATCCCAACTACTGTCGAGGCGTTTCTAAATGCCCTCGTACCTTCCCTCATCAACATAGTCATCCCAATCTTCAACCCACGGCTACGCCTACCCTGTACCGAGCTCACATTACAGTACATTCTAGCCTTACATCTCATCAAATCGTACGTCTCCATTCGCTTGTCCCTTGACATCCCCCCTTCGTTGTGCCTCATCACCACAGCCTCCTCAAAGCAAAATGGACTACCTTGGTCCTCATCATCGCCCTGTCTTGCAACGCCATCAAAGTTCACGATATCAAATGATGAACTGAACGTTGCCTCTAGCAAAGTTTTAACCCAAGGAGCCACACTATTTCTTAGCTCCCCCCAGTGGTATAATATCATCCTTTTTGGGGCAGCACATTGGCTCTTGATGTGCCAAGCAACAAATGGCATCATCGCGGATAAGCCGTGCCAGATGTTGTGATAATCGTAGTGATTGTACGATATGAAGGTGATGCCATCCATTAGAGTTGAGTTCTGAGGTAAGGTATCTGGCCAGGCAAGGGCGTACGAGTTCCATGCTCCATCGTGTGTGTCATGCCCCTTGAAACAGAGAACTCTGCCTCCAGAAGCCTGATCCGTGAATTTCAAACGATTTCAATATATAAGAAACACAAGAAAGGAAAGGGAAAACGGTTACAGAACATATATCGACTGTAGACATACCTGAGTCGGGAACTGCTGGTATTGAACTTCACCTTCTTCGTGCATATCGTACAATGAGCTCATGAACCATGTATGGCCTCTCATAGCGGCTTTTGCATAGCGCAGATCCTTAAGAGGAAGAAAGGTTACCGCATCACGTAACTTTGCGGACATGGACTTGATCAAATCGTCCTGTCTGCAGTTTTGGAACGTTGGTAGAGTCGTGTTTGCTACAATGTTTTGCCATTGGTGAATCCATGATGATGCAGGTACTACCGGTGTTTGGAGTGACTGGATTTGGAAGAAAATGAGAAGCAGAACAGAAATCGACATGATGTAGATTGACAATTTCTGCGCGAATACCAAGCAGCATTTCGATTTACGTGAGGCTAGACTGGTGGCCATTTCTTGATCTGAAGCTGCCTGCTTGTTCATGGCAGGAGATTGATTGAAGATGAATCAGAGAAATAGATCAAGTTTCTTGAGAAACTGAGACTTTGAGTGACATTAGGATTTTGCTGATCCCAAGAGTTGAATGTAATGTAGATTATTATTTTACTGTCAAAAAGATGAAATATGTTGCTTAAGAAGATGGAAATGCAGTATCTTTTATAATGGATTGAATGTGAAGATGACTTTGTATACACTAGAGTCAAATGTTAGCACATGCCCAGATGATAGCCGCCTATTACTGGAGCTTTCATCAATTACAAGTTATTTTCTGCATATCTTGTGATGATCTCTCAGCTTACCAACTATGTTATATTGCTTCTAATATTTTCCGCAATCATTACCCACAAATCGCTACATCATATTTGTACATATAAGAATCTAATAAATGCCTGGCAAGGACATGAACAAGAATCGAAAACTAACCTCATTATTCGACATTTTTCGTGCCTTGCTCAATCTAACAACTTGAAATGAGATAAGTTTGCGGTACAAAGCAATTCACCTGTTGTGATCGGGAACAAGAACTAAGATCTATACTATTAGCAGTCTTCTTATCACCGGCCGGGGCTAGCTAGTAGAGCGTAGTAGAAGCTAACCGTACATAATTCACCTTCCCAATAAATATTCATTTGAAACCCCACACACACAACAGATATAAGGAGGGAGACGGAAGAAAAACAGAAAGTTTCAACTAGAAAACATAAAAGATGAAGATGTGAGTGTTAGAGAATTAATATAAATGATTAGATTTCGTACCTCCCCAACAACTTAAGCTCTTGGGAGAGTTGGAATTCTATCAGAGTCATCATCTGGCTCACGCCCACCTGGGTTCGAATCTCACCGGAGACAAACTCCGCCCCATATTAATATAAATGATTAGATTCGGTACCTCCCCAAGACTAGAGTTATTAGAGTTTACATGATGCAGAGTATCTACGACACACACATGCATATATAATAATGTACACGAGAGCAATATTCAACTTCCCCGGATAAGAAAAGATTCCGTTCATTTACTTTTAAAAAAAAATTCTAGAGACTTTACATTCATCATATATCCGATGATGCAGAGTAACAAGGTAGGAAGAATAAGATTCATGTCCAAAAGCAGATATTTGCGACACACGCATGCATGTATGTACCACGAGAGCAATTAATAAGAAGTGATATTCCATTGATTTACTTTATAAAACTTTAATCCTGCAGAACTTGACGGTAGGATTCTTGCGATGAGGTGCAGAAACACGAGCCTGAAAGAGTGAAAGGTCTCAGTAGACATGCAAGGGGATGAAGCATCATCCTTAGCGGTGAATGTGATATGATATGTTTCAGAAACGTTGACTTTCTCGACTAATAGTCATAATCTTAGCAATTTTCAACTTTTTGACTCGCAACTACTTTTAAACTATAATAATAAAAAAACATTTAATAAAATTATATTATGAAAATATAGTTTCTATATTTTCATAATATGATTTCGTCATATACGTTATCATTATAGTTTAAGAGCAATCAGGAGTCAAAGTTGAAAATTATTAACCGAAAAAAGTCAAAGTGGATAAATTAGAGTGGGGCGGAGAGAGTGGTAAATATATATTAACACTCCCTCCATTCCATAGTAAATATACTAATTTGACTTTTTTCGGTCAACAGTTTTCAATTTTGAATGGTCGCACACTTGCACATGCCCAAATCCTTACATCATATCCGATCCGTACTCATTCTATACGAATCTAATCAACTGCGAAATGCCTTGCAAGGACATGAACGAGAATCGAAAACTCTCCCCCCATTATTCGAAATTTCTCGTGCCTTGTTCGATCTAACATCATCGAGCACAATGCTCGCCCAGTGAGAAAAATAAGTCTCGTTGTGTCCGATTCTGGCACTTTTATAAATGGACATACAGCGACGATCCTCATCAGGGAAAGGGCAGGTGTTTTCTTCGTCGTTGCTGATGCCTGGATCTCGCCATGCACCACGGTGGTTCATACCGGACCAGCTTGCGATCCAGTGGTAAACATACTGGCCCACACCAGCAAGGTTGAGCCAGCCTTTTGGGAAGAATTCCATAACACTGCTGTTCCGGTCCATTAGGAACATGTTGGTCAGTTGTGCTCCGTGTGGTGATACTAATATATCTGTCATGCTCATCAGTTTCACCTGCATTAGTACCACAAAATTCTTCGTAATTGATAATCTCAATTTCTTGAACGATTTAGACCAGGTGTCCAGTGTACTATCTAGCTAACCTGTTGGCAAAATGTGAGGTTATTGGCATAAGCAACCATCGTCTGGCAACCTTCTACCTCCCGACAAGCTTTGTCGAATATTCTCTTCACCACGGATTGATTCTTGAACGACCTTGGCCCTGTCCTCATGAACATGGTCAGCCTGATTATCGGCAAGCCCTGTGGATTAACTTCCGATATCCTACCTGCAGGGGCGAAGTCAGAAAATATGCGAAATTCAAAATTTATACTTGCTGAGTTATCATCTTGAAACACTACCTTTTAAGCTCACATTACAGTAAATCCTTGCCTTGCACCTAATCAGATCATAGACTTCCAATCTTCTTTCTCTAGACATTCCACCTTCATTGTGCCTCATGACAACAGCCTTCTCAAAACAGAAGGCATGATCATCATCATTTTCACCCAAAACATCGAAGTTCTCAATATTTAACGGTTCACCAAACGTGGCCTTGACCACTGAATCCAACCAAATGCCCATTCCGGTCCTCAGCTCACCCCAGTGGTACAAAACCCATCTTGATGGAAACCTGGTACACCGGTTCTTAACATGCCACGAAACGAAAGGAACAATAGCTGATAATCCATGCCAGATGTTGTCATAGTTGTAGTGGTTGTATGACACAAATGTAGTCCCTTTCATGAGGGTGGAGTTGAGTGGTAGTGCTTGAGGCCATGCTAGGGCATATGAATTCCATGAGCCATCATGCCTGTCTCTACCCTTCAAGCACAAAATCCTGCCTTTTGATGCTTTAGAAGGGTATTCTTGGTATTGCGCTTCGCCTGGTTCACGTGTGTCTTGCATGGAGCTCATGAACCATGTGTGGTCTTGGAGGGGTTGATTAACAAATCGGAGGTCTTTCAGAGGGAGGAATGTGACTGAGTTACGGACCTTAGAGATCATTGATGATTCGAGTTCTGTTTGGTTGCTGCAGTTTTGATCAGACTGGTGATGGTGCATGAAATTCCATGAATGTGAAGGTGGGAGTTCAACAGATTGGAAGATGATAAAGAGTGTGACAGATATGGCGGTGACATAGATCAACAGTTTTGGTGATGAGAACATGGAGATGAGTTTTGGTGTTCTGTTTTTGGGGTTGTAGAGTTTAGTTCTTGATTCTGAAGATTGTTTAGCCATTGAGAAAGAACATAAGATGCAAAATGACTTGGAATATTCAGTTACAAGTGCTCTAAATAAAAGAATTACAAGCTTTCTGTAATTTTTGCAAGTAGTACTTCAAAAGCTACTTTCTATGCACCAAAAAACACATGACTGGCACATATCAGGAAATACAGGGCTTCTCAACATGTACTCCTCGAGATTTCCATCTTAAATTAGATACCAAGATACCCGAAGCACTGCAAAATATTGCATTGACACAGCAATACTAGATTCTGGAGCTGATTCAAACCCTCAGCCACTAGAACCCAACAATGCAACCAAAAAAAAAAAAAAAGTGGTACTGCGACCTTTCCGACCTAAACATAAAGCACAAAAGCAATCAGCAATTCAGTAATTCCTCCGAAGAACAATATATTCACATTATCTTCTATCATATTAATAAGATCAAGCTATATTTTGATGATAAGAAAAGATACACACTTTAAGGTTAACCAGGCAACCTTGTTATTAAGCGTGTTGCATATCACCATCATATTTACAAGAGAAGTTAGTTCATCAAGCTCTAAAGATTATGTTTTACTTAAACCACCAGTGCCTTCTCATCAAGTTACTCTTAGCATAGAATATGATTAAACTATATCAAAACGCTGTACAAAGGTTGCTAGTCTTCAAATTAGAGGGCGACTCCTCGATCACCCTTGATGGGCTGCATATCCTGCTTCTTTTGGGCTCAGATATCGTAACACGAGAAATAGCTGAAGCCAGAACATCGACCAAACCACCATCTTCTTCCTCCTCTTCGTCATCATTGACTAAGTTACTAGAGCTAGTTGTTGCTAAAGGTGGACTAGAATCGTCACAGAGTGAGTTAAGGGACGCGGCAGCCCTTTTCCTCTCTGATTCTGGTCCCTGAACACACGTTAGGTGCCTTGAAATTGATCTCACATGGGTCTTCTTTGGTTCAACAGTAGAGGCTTTCAGAGTTGGGTCAGTGTAGAAAGTGATCCAAGGATGTCCTGGAGAAACAATTGATAGATGATAAAGCCCATCAGTACAAAATATTTAGGGTGCGAGGAACAAAAGGTATTACATGAAATCGAAGTAATATGATTCAGAATATATAGTTTCAGGTAGGATCTGTGTGCAGTGACTAAATTATGCACGCAAAGTACATTACACAGTCAGCAAACAAGGCTCTCAACAAACATCAGATTTCAATTTTATTGCCACAATGGTTCAATTGTTTCTGTACTTAAGTTCTTGAATGAGCATAAGAGGAACAGTGAAAATATACCACATAGATGGACTATACTCTAAAAGCAATGCTTGAATTCCTTTCCATAAACTAGTCTACTTATGAAACATGTACAGTTCATGTTCATAATCTATGGATGTAAAAGAACAAATATAATCATGCCTGGCTAAAGAGACTTCGTGTCATAATTTTAGCACATGGCAGAAACCAGTTGATGTGGTGTAGAGTGCAGATTACAGGGTTAAGCAGGAAAACATGGACTTCACATTTTCTGAAAGGGCCAACTGATCCAGGTGGCCCTTAACTAATCCATGCTCACTCATTGCCACCATGACTAACCAAATAATTCTTTTTTATGGACAGTTTAAATTATTTCTGAAGTACGTTTGATAAGACAACACAGGGGGTATCAATATGTTCTAAGGTAGGAAGGTCAAAACATAAAAGAACTGGATAATAAGTTGATAAATGATAAAATTTGGCGTGACAGCACAGGGGGTATCAATATGTTCTAAGGTAGGAAGGTCAAAACATAAAAGAACTGGATAATAAGTTGATAAATGTTAAAATTTGGCGTGAAAGCACAGGGGGTATCAATATGTTCTAAGGTAGGAAGGTCGAAACATAAAAGAACTGGATAACAAGTTGATAAATGTTAAAATTTGGCGTGACAGCACAAGGGGTATCAATATGTGCTAAGGTAGGAAGGTCAAAAAATAAAAGAACTGGATAATAAGTTGATAAATGTCAAATTTTGGCTTCAAGCCTTATAGCAAATGGAGCACTCATGAAGTATCTAGAAGTTTCAGTTCTTCAATCCTTCAGTTGGGATTCAATGAAGACCTTACTCCCCAAACATACAAGCTTAGCAATCTGCAACAACTATCTAGGATCAAGTTACTCGAGCAAGATCTACACTTAAAGAAATGAAGGAAGTAACTTACTCAAAACTTCATTGGCAGTAAACCTCATTGCGGTAGTCCTCATTAACATCCCAGAGAGAAGATCACGAGCAGGTTTCGATACAGATTCCCAGACACCATCGCTGAAATCTAGCTTTTCTTTCTTGATAGCCTCAAATACAGATTCTAAAGAATCACCTTTAAATGGAAGCGTGCCAACCAAGAGGCCATGAAGAAGCACACCTGCACTCCAGATATCTATTTTCTCCGAGTAATTACCAACTAAAACTTCAGGAGCCACGTAAGCAGGACTTCCAACAACACCAGTCAGTCTCTGACCTGCAATAATAGCATAATGTAAGCCTCGATTCATCACGCTGGTAAACTACTCATTTCTTGGTTTCTGAAATTTAAAAAAGACCAATCTATCATGTGTATTAAGTTGTATCATACTCTTTAAGGGTGTGAATAATAATTCCTGAATGTCTTTCCGAAACTTCTAGGTATAGTTGAGATTGCCAGATCTTTTATTAAAGTTCAGGGGAGAGAGGTAACAACTAAAGAGATGCTAAGAAACTTAAAGTGGATGATAGCCATTATATTATAAAAGAAAAGGCAGAAGAGTTCCATAGAGATCATTCTGACTGTCTGGTTGAATCATAGAGATGGTCTATCTAAGAAATAAAGACAGTATATCAGATAACCACTAGGACTACAAACGAGAGCAGCCAAATATAGAATACTACAGTTAGAAAACAGACAAAATGACTGGCAATTGCCATCATTAAGCAGAACAACCGTAACATAACATGAGTTCAAAGTCCACATTCATCTGCAGTACTACAGAAACAGAACACATATGTTACGCAGCAGAAGAATGAGTTTATGCACATGGTAAGAAACCAAGCGTAAATTGAATCAAAGTGCCACATATGTAGAAGAGAACTACTTGTCTTAAAACCAGGAATCATTCAGAAGGACCCTTTGCTATGACATTTACTTAAAGCCTTGTCCACTCAAATCATCAATCAAATTTGAAATACTTTGGCAACAATACCAATACTCGCATAACTACAACAGTACAAGCACAGGCAGAAAGCAAAGATCACAACAAGTAAAACATCACTTGACACGCTAAATAATTTACAACATGCCAAAGCAAACCAATCTGCTGGATCTAAGTTAGGTGGGTACAATGTCTTTATGATATGCAAACAGGAAGAATAGTTAAGACTTCAGAACCATATCTTTATGATATCCGGCTAGTCCCATTTATTTCATGTTAACAATAAACAATATCCCAAACTGCATAGAAGTAAACTTGGAATTTCAGCAAAGAGAGCAATACTGAAATAGCAGGGCTTTCACAGCTATGTCATCTTACCATCTAAGATTCTCACAGCCAGTCCAAAATCTGCAAGCTTCATTTGCCCAGAGGAAGTGAGAAGGATGTTCTCAGGCTTAACATCTCGATGAACAACACCCATCTCATGGCAATATCGTATGGCCAACATCAGTTCCTTAATTATGTTAGCAGCCCTCTGTTCAGTATACACTCCTTCACTGGCCATCTGATCCACCAACCGCCCTCCAGAACAAAGCTCCATAACTAGATGAAAAGACTCTTTATCCTCATACACCGACTTGAGAGTCACAACACCCGGATGTCCCGAAAGGTGCTGCATTATCTCCACTTCCCTATGTACAATCTCCTCCCCTTTCTTCAAAATCTTACAAGCAAACTCCTCCCCAGTCGTCTTCCTCCGACACAACACAACCGATCCAAACTTCCCTTGCCCTAGAGTCCTATCCAACTCATACTCCTGATCTATCTTATTCTTCCTCCCCAACCGCGTAGCAGCATCAATACATCCAATCTTCCGCTTCAGCCCCCTACCCGGACACTCCAAATGCGCGGTCCCACACGCAGGCGCAGTGGCAACTCCATTAACAACATTCCTCCCAGAATCACCGATCTTCGAATTCCCTACTTCCTTACACTTCTTCTTCCTCCTCGAATAATCCTCCAACGAAAAATGCGACCACAGCACTTCCAAAGCAGCCTGCTCCTCCACCTCTATTTGACACTCAGCTGAGATCTCCACACCTTTCCTCTTCTTCCCCAAACACTCCATCGATCAATATAATTATAAACAAACCCCCAATCTCCGCTCAAATCCTACAATTAACCAAACTGATTCACATCACATCACATGTATTCATGCATCCGAATCAAATAATCACCATCACAAATTATAAAAAAATCAAAAATCAAAAATCAAAATCGGTACCTTAGCCGGGGTCTTGTGGCCAGTTCTACAGCAATCCATTGACCGAAACCATCCAAAATATGAAAACCCTAACCTGCCACCTCCAATTATTCACCGAAAAAACCCTAGAAAAACCCCTAAAAAAATCTACCTCGCGAAAGAGAAATTATAGAGTCACAAGATGAGCGAGTGAGAATGAATGAATGAATATACGGGGGGTAATAGATATATTATACATACAAATATAAATATTCGGCATTAATGAGAGAGAGAGAGAGAGAGGGGGGGGAGAGGAGATCTAGAGAGAGAAAGAAGAATTGGGAATGGAGTGCAAATTAAGTAAACGTAATCAGATACAGAGACGATATGAGTCTTCTTTGCCTCTCAGAATAGTATTAGCCTATTAGGAATCGGTAAATAATGGAATTAATTTTATTAATAATAATATTTCAAATAAAAATAAGTCTAACCAAACACGCCGTACTATGCCACGCACGTGATGGGACTTATGTTTCTGTTGCTCATAACTGTCGTTTCGCGCGAATCTTCTGAGATCTGACGGTCGGGATTTAATCGTGTGGTTACTTTTTGGTTTTTTATTTTATTCACAATTTAAAATCAATAAGTATATACTTTCTCGGGTTTGTTCGGAATCTTCGGATATTATTATTCCCTCCTACAGTATTTATTTTCCGGACGAATTTTAATTACAAGTTATTTTTAAATTAAATTTAACAATATATATTAAAATCATACTATACAGTATGAAAATAATATTTAATTCCATTTTTTTAAAATGTCTTTTACTACTTTTACAGTATAGTTAATTTAATTTTAAGGTTCTGTTTGATTTTCCTGTAAATTTTTAAATCGGAAACTTAATAAATTTGAACTGAACTGAATTAAATTTAATTTAAGGTAAAATGAACCGAGGCTAAATATAATCTATAATTAAAGTTTATTTGAAAATGTCAATTACAAAAATTTGTAGAATAATGGAGATGATAACGCTAAAGTTAACTCACATTACACCTAATGTCTCTTTGATGATCTCCTAAAACAAAATGATCTGGTTTGAATCGGGTATTTAATTGTCGTCATTAACAATATGGTTCGGATCCATTGATTCTACATTGGTAATTTGGTACAATGATGCTGATACTTTTCCTCTTACTACTTACTAATTAGAATTAGAAGACGAATCAATAATTCAATATGATGAATCGATGATCATATATATTGCCTAGATCAGATTTACATTTACTTTTATTGTCATAGTACATGAGAGATTTTGTAATTGTAATGCACGGTTATAGTATTTTTGGTTAATATCATAAATTGACTTGATTTATAATGTGATTGATTAGAACATTTTTAGATAATGTAGCTTAAAAATAAGATGTGTGATAAATTTCAAGTTACCTTAGAGCACTCCTTATGGAGGCTTTATTGGAACTTATTTGGGATTAAAAACCACATTTAAGCCTCAAATATACTCCAATGGGGGCTATAAAGGGGCTACTAATTAGTAGCCCATCCCAATGGGCTACTAATTAGTAGCCCCTATTTAAGTCTCTAATATGATACCTACAACAAAATCTCCAATAATATGGAGGAATATGGGCATAAAGACCCATATAGAATCCTTAAATAAGCTTTAAACCATTGGAGATATCATTTGGGATGAGCTTTTTTGGGGCTTTTATGTTAAAATACCTCCAATTAAACCTATGCTCTTATAAAAAAATACTATTATTTCTTTTTTTTCAAATAGACACTAGTCAATGTGGTTCTTGTCTTGCTCATTGATTTTCCGGGCTTAATCGACCCGGTTCCCAGGGATAAAAGTGATGAAACAGAACAAGTTAAGGGACTTGTTCATCCGATTCAAGAAAAGAAGGCTGTTACAGGTGTGGGATTTGTTCATGAAAGTGATCATGAAGATGGCAAGGGAGGAGAAGAAGACAGTTTGATCAGGAACGGGAAAGAAGATCCACCGGAAGAAGAGGAGCCGATTGGAGAAGTACTATATGGTATTTAATTCCATCGAGATGAAACCAATAAGGAGACATTTTCTGGAGAAAACATAAATATCACTTTCTTCCAAAGACTCAACTCATAGACCTCCATTGCAGTCAAGTTTGGCCCTAAAAAGAGACAGATTATTACACGATTACAATACACTGCTGGTACAAGATTATTCCATTTCCAGCAACTATAATAACCTGTTCTGCATATAAACACATAAATGTAAAGCATATAATGGCGAATGACCCTCTAAATTGTTCATAACAATCATGTCCACGTCCTGACTCTCATTTGTGTATGCGTTGTTTGCTCGAAAAACTGGAGTCTGATGAAACGAGCCAGCAAGTGATCTGATATTTCCATTACTCCCCATTTTCACAAAGTATATCTTGGAGACTTGTGGCCTCGTCTGTCATACCGACATCTTTGAATTCCTCAACAAGTTTATTGCATAATGAGATATTGAACTCTGAAGTTGCAGACTCTTTCCATTCATCAACTATGTCTCCAACCTCTTTTAAATGGCCAAGCATCAGATACGAAGACAATACGCAGATATAATTCCTCCCTGTCATCTTTTGCCTAGTCATCCTCAAAGATTTCCAGATCTCGTCAAGTCTAGCTTTGTTCCCCAAGCCACCAAAAAGAAGGACAAGAAAATCGTAAGATATCAGTTCTCTTTGCGTGACACGTTTCTCAGTTTCCACCAAAGAGCTAAAGTCCGAATTCACAAAGTTACTCGCAGAAATGTAGATTTTCACAAGCTTTTTATATCTAGTCCAGTTTTCATCACATCCAGGGTCAGTACTCATTTGATCAAGAATTTTTGTTACCTCGTCTATGTTTAGAGCAGCAGCACATGAACTGATCCATAGATTATACGTGAATAAATCAAGGCCCACATCCTTGCTTTTCATCTCTGCGACAACTGAAGGAACTTTTTCAAGCTGCTCAACTGACATATACAAAGTCATCAGCTCGTTGTAAGTGATGGCAGTTAATGAAAGATTTGCTCCGTTGATTTGTTCGTATAGATCCTCAGCCTGTTCAATTAGTTTCAAACGTGCATAAGAGTGAAGGAGGGCTGTGTATGTTTCACTGGATTTTGCAGAGGGAGGTAGCGCTTCGAAGTATCTTTCAGCAGCATTAATGCCAAAAACCTTAGTCATCAGGTCAATGCGAATAGCATAATCGGAGTCAGATACTTCATATTCTTCATGACTAATCATCCATTCAGATAACTGCAAGTTATTTAATTAAAATACATCAAACAATTGACATTATAGTATACATGAGAAAAATAAAACAGAGAAAGTGGTATCATAAGCATGAAGCAGAGAGCAGAATGCTACTTCTCTTTCATTTACTCATTCTTTCTATCAAGAATTTCAACATTAACTTGTTCATTTCCCTTCAAGTTTATTAGCACAATTTGGATTTCTAAAGCTTATCTTAATTTGGAACCTGATTGGTGAGGAAGGTCAATACCTCGAAGTAAGACAAAGAGATGTCTAGAGCAGCAAGATAAATACAAGTTGTAAACTAACTAAACCGAGTATCTTATACATACATCTATATATCTCAAAAAAAGCGACTGATATAAGATACAAAGCCAAGTTAAGAGTAGAGCTCAAGGGAAATGCCTGATTTTTTAAGAACACTGTGCTAATGGCAATAATACCATGTTTCCACCTGCTTATATAGTCTTTGGTACTCAGCCTAGCATAGATATAATATTTTCGAGAACCCTTTGAGTAAACAAAAATGGCACAATATCAGTGTAGGATTTGCTTCACTTATATTGCAATGGTCAACACTCAACACCCATCATAACCAAGGTCTCTCCTAATAATGTTGCAAACAAGAAAATGCCTTATCCCATCCTCATCCATTGTGCCACTGCCACACTTGTCCTAGATGTTGCCCATAGACATTTAGGCTAGTTTACTGTGGAGAAATTTCAGAATGTAATTCAATCAACTGGAGTTTCTAAGTGTCTTCCATTTATGAGGGGGAGAAAAACAAAAAAAAAATCCAATTTGTTTGGGCTAAACGCTAGTTGCTGCTACCTAAAACAATCAGGGCAAACCACTAGTTTCAGCTGCCTAAAGCAGCTGAATACTTGAGGAGGCCTCTTCAGGCTATGTTCATTGTCACCTGTCAGCTAGCTTATAAGATTTATCCACTCACATGACCATTTAACGAAAACATCTATCTTACACAATGACTAAGTAGTAAAGAATAAGCTGGATGATTTAAAACGATGCCACAACTAGTAGTTCATTAAGAAGTAAGTAACTCATCCGTCTTCCACTTTTAGCACAATCAGGTACTAAATCATCTGAATTTCTAATTACTTACAATCATACTATCCATTTCAGCTAGATTATCAGTCGTCTTATCAGCTACCCAACAGCTAATCATCTACATTCTACAACACATTAGCTAGTTAGTATTGTTAAGCAAGTCCTCAATCTCATCTCATCATATTTATACTAGCATTCGAACACAGCATCTTCATCCGATTAAACCTTTTTTCAGTTACAACAGACAATGCAATAAGCATTAAATTAGTAACACATGAAAAACAAAATTTGCAATATACACATTAGGACCCCAAAATCAGCAAATGTAAAACCAAACAAAATACAGGACAATCCTTTGCTATGACATCACTTTAAGCCTAGTCAACTTAAGTCATCAATCAAATTTGAAATAGTAACAATTACAGTATTTGCATTACTACAACAATAACAAGCACAAGCCGAAAGCAAAGAGCACACAAGTGAAACACCACTTGACTTGCTAAATAATCTACAACATGCCAAAGCAAACCAATCTGCTGGATCTAAGTCTCTCAAGACGGCTATTGTAACTGGCTATGCAAACCGGAAGAATAGTGGGGTTTTTTTTTTTTTTTTTTTTTTTAATGATATGAGCAGAAATAGGAAGATTAGTTTTTTAAGATTTCCTGCTAGTCACCATTGATTCCACTTCAACAATAAACAAATATCACAAACGGCATAGAAGTAAACTGGGAATTTCAGCAAAGAGAGGCATAGTAAGATATCAGGGCTTTCAGAAGCAGCTATGTCGTCTTACCATCTAAGATTCTCACAGACAATCCAAAATCTGCAAGCTTCATTTGCCCAGAGGACGTGAGAAGGCTATTTTCAGGCTTAACATCTCGATGAACAACACCCATATCATGGCAATGTCGAATGGCCAACATTAGTTCCTTAATTATGTTAGCAGCCCTCTGTTCAATATACATTCCTTCACTGGCCATCTTTTCAGAATATTCACTTCGATTACACTTGAGCTTGGTTCACGTCTATATGCCTGGAATTCATGTCCCACCATGAACCATTATTGTCCGCTGCTAAACAAGTGTCAACGATGTGATTAGATGTCTGGCTCTTCGCTCTCAATTTCAGAATAATCGATATCGTACTGTCTCCAGATCATATTTCCACTCAAATCTCAGCAACAAATTTCGGTCCTTCCACTTCCCTACAACTGATACAGCCGCGGTCTTGGCTTTCCCCACCATGATATCCTGCCATGAGAACGATGCATCAGCACTTCTTCTTACAACACTATCATTGTCATCACCGACAAACATTGTTTTCGAACACCTCAATCTCGATTCCTTCAAAATCTCCACAAAATCCGAATCATCTGACACAAGAACCACACATTCAACTTCTCTCCTGTCCATCAAATCCACCATGTGTCTTCTCAAAGCAACATCAGCCGCTTGTGGTTTATCAGAAACCTCCCTGACCGAAAAACCAGCCTGTTTGAGCACATCCCCTAAACCGTATCCAACTCTAGGAGTGAATACATCCTTAGCAACATCTTTATACTTATCCATCTTCACTGCATACTGCCCTACCAACCTCACCCTCTTCTTTCCTCTTGCAGACTCAATCTGGTTCATCCTTTTCATCTGCTCCCTAAGGTTCACCAGACGTAACAACACCAATGGTTTCTAACTCATCGATGCTTTTCTCTCTCTTCGCTCGAAGGCACATAGCTAAACGTGTAAGGATTGGCATAAGCAATCATATACTATTTGACATACCCAAATTGTTGGGCAGCTCTCTTCAACTTAATGGGTGCATCATATGGAGGAAAGGACTTTGGCGGCTTGTTATCCAGATCCCAAAATACTCCAACATTAATTTGTTGAGAAGTCAGATAACTCAAACGTCTTCCACTTTTAGCACATGAGGTAATAAATCATCTGAATTTCTAATTACCTAGAGTCAAATCAGTCGTCTTATGAGCTACCTACCGCCCAATTCTACAGCACATTAGCTAGATTGGTTTGTTAAAAAAGTCAACAATCTCATGATATCAGTCGAACAACAAGGCATGTTCATTCGGTTAAGCCTTTTATCAATTACAATAGACAATGCAATAAGCAGTGAAACAGTAACACATCTCATCTTACACTATGACTAATAAGTAACGAATAAGCTGGCTGATTTAAAACGATGCTACAACTAGTAGTTTATTGACAAGTAAAGTAAGATAACCCATCTGTCTTCCACTTTTAGCAAATAAGATAAACATAAAAATCGAACAAAATACAAAAACACAGTGAATCAATACGAACCTCGAGAGCATGCTTGTAGCGGTGCGATTTACGGAGGTCTTTAGAAATAGTTCGAAGGTCACAAATGGTGATCTGGTTTCCTTCGCCGATCCATCTCTGCAAAACGTTAGTGCAGCTTCTCTTAGGCAGCCTAAGACTGAAAATCCTGCTCCTTAAATCGTCTTTCTGTGCTTCTTCTCCTTCTTCATCATCATCTACCAATTGAGTTCTGGTGATTGGTTCTGGGCATACAACAACGGACGAAGAAGAAAGGGATCTGAATTGGAGAACTCGCCCGTTTTCTCCACGCGATAACCTACCGAGACACAAACACACAGTCAATAACAACATGAAAGGAAAGGGATAAGAAGTGACTAGTTCGATTTGTGGATACCTAGTGAGAGAGATGAATAGGGAACGAGCTGCCATTTTCATCAGCTTCCAAATTTCGTGGGGGTTTAATACTTTAATTTAATTCGCTCCCTACTTTAATTTGCCTAGTATTATACGATAGATGCTAAGAAAAATGTCGCTCTCAATTGTAATTAATTCGTTGTTTCGGGAACTCTAGTTCGGTGGTTTCCGGGAACTGGTGCTCTCCCTCATCTTTTAGCACTTTTTGTTTGAAATATGTTCTCTTTGAGTTAACCTCTGTTCTTTCGTATGAAAACTAATTATTTTCAGTTCAATTTTGTTCACTTTCATTCAATCATGTTATGTTCAAACAAAAAATTAAGGTGAGGTATGACTTGTATCATTTTATTTACTCAAACCATTGCTAAACATATTTTAAAGTAAAAGACTGGAATATTATACGGAATAGGATAAAAAACTTGCACACAAACTTTTTCCTTATTTTGAAGATGCACTTAAAAAAAAATTCATTCAAAATTTCACACAACTTTCACCGAAAATTTTAAATTATACAAAGTATGGTGTTAAATTTTTCGCTAGTAAACCTTTTATTTGTTTCAAATTACACACAAAGTTTTCATCAAAATTATAAATTAAAAAAATTAATTAAAATAAAATTTAGAAATATCAAAAAAAAAAAAAAAACAATATAAATTTTGTTCACTGATTTTTTAGACATAATTTAGAAAACAAATAAAAACTAAAAAAGAAAAATACTAGAGAAAAATGAAACTTGTAGGTCTTGATTGTGGTACAATTAAAGGAAAATAAATAGTTGTTGTTTGCTTTTCGTTTTTGTTTAACCAATCAATAAACCAATGAAGTCCCTTTTTAAAGCATACCCCCATTTTTGTTCTCCTTTAATTTTAACAAAGTCAAGTTTTAATATCTTCATATTTCTATGTAATTTTTCATTTTCTTGTTTCTAAATTTTAGCTTATTAAAAAAATATATATAAGTTTTACATAATTTTTTCCCCTGCAGCCAATCAAGATTGTGAAGACTATGAATGTGATCAAAGATCATGCAGACAAAAGTGCAATAGTTAGTTATGAAAACACATTCCTATCGAATACCTATACAAATTCAAAGGAGTTTATATGATAGATGTACTCAATTACATTAGGGATATATTTTTATCTTTCTCGTAAAAAGTCATATTCATAGGAGAATAACTAGAACCATAACAATTTACATGAACATTGTTATGATTCATAACGATTAATTAGTTTCTCAAATTTTTATCGACCTCAAAACAGAGAGTAAGCACAACTATTTTAACATTTTACTCTCAGCAGCCAATCAGTGTGCAAATTGGGAAAATTTGTCTCAATCCCCTATGATTGTCCAGTGTGCATAAGTCAAATTAATACTCCGCTCTGAGTTCATTTGATCCACGATCCACTTCCTTATTTGACTGAATATATAACCTTCAGCCAAAAGTACTAGTACAAACTTTAAAAAACAAAACAACAAAAAAAAAAAAAAAAGGGACCTTCAAGACATCGTTACCCCTCCTATCGTTGAAGTTAAAATATACCATTTGTTCCCATAACAATTCTATCATATTGGTACATCCATTGAAGTTAATAGAATCATAATACCCAGATATAGTGGCCATCGAAACCGTACACTAAATAAGGCTGGTTGTGAATTGAAATTTTATAAATATTGCTATCATTTGTAAACCTCCAAAAAGGGGTTGTTCCTTATCCCTTTTGACTGCAAAAGACACAATATATATATACTCGTTGCACGAGAAGGTCTATCACACGTGGGTCTTTTGGTGGTGCTCCATCTTTTTGTCATCTTTAAACGATTTCATTAGGCGTATTATCATATAGTCGTCAGAGTTTCTGACTACATTTTACCTTTTAATGGTAGACGTATGTTCCCACACGTTTACATCAGGATTAGCCACCTTTTCATCATGCAATCTTGACTCAATCATTTTCTCAAATGCACTGGGACATTTTGATGCTGCAATATCAAACTCATACACATCACATCTTCCCAGATTATCAGCATTATCCATGCTCGCAAGAACTGAAAATCCATGACTAGGGCTGGAGCTATATAAGTTTCTCAACAATAATAAATATTTTATTGAAAGTATATATGTACAATCCATGGAGCAATAGTCTGCTTTGATGCATTGTAATAAATCCATTTTGATAATACAAATTATGCGTTTATTCAATTATTTATTTGTGCCCGTCCACATTTTTTATTTTGATAATGACTTAAAAATAATTTTTTTGAGGTTCAAAGGTAAATGTTTGTAGAACCGGATAACAACGATGATGCCTTTAGAATTGAGGGGGTCATATGTAATAAAAAAATCTAATTGTGGTACTACATTTAAGATCACATTTTTTATTTTTATAATTACATAAAAATAATTTTTTTTGAGGTTCAAAGATAAATATTTGTAGAATCGGATAACGATGATGATGCCTTTAGAATTGAGGGGGTCATATGTAATATAAAACAAAAACCAATGTGAAGAATAGAAGTCACAAATTGTCAAAACCGACCCATGACCCGCTACCACTAGCACTACGAAGTACTTAAATTAAAACTTAAAAGAAGAAAGAATGGAATCACCATTATCGTCGTCATCGATCTTTGTTGTCCAATCACCTAACAATCACATCCATGATGAATAATTAAAATTGGACGACAAACTGATGGATTATGGAAGTAAATCTATTCCAGAAAATACTCTTGCGGATTGACAGTTGACAATGCAATGTTTGCTTTATGGTGTGTGCTATGTTAATAACTGAAACTGCATTTTGCATGTAAACTGAAAATATGGTTAGATGGCCAAATCATTTTGCCTATAATATAATTCACTATGTCATTTGTGAATGTTAGTTTTGCTAGCTATATATGAGGTTGTATGCTTCCCTAAATGGCATTCTTGAAGGCTATTGAGCCCACATATCGAATATGTTTTGTCTTTTATTCGGTGTAAAGGATGTCGATTGATTAATACACATCCATAACTGCTGACTGCATACATGAATAAGTGTCATTTGTAGACGTATATATTTTTCAATCTGCATATACAGTTAGCGGTAGTTCCTCGTGTACGAGCTAACTGAAGTTGGAGCTGTGTCAAAGGTTCATGAGTAACATAGGTTGAACTTGAAAGGGCTCCTCCCATTGATCATTGATGTGTTTTCTTCCTCGTCCTGCTTACTACAAGTTACAACTTGCAACTTGAAAGGGTATGTATGACTCCTTGTGCAGCAAAATCATGAGCGATGTGGCTTCTTAATTGAGTTCAAATCTTTTGCATTTAATTTGTGTTTGTTATAAACTATAAATAAGTGCACATCTTAAACGAACAATCAAGAATGTTATTAATAATACTAGTACATCAGTTAAGCTATCTTGTACATGAGTTTAAAGTAATTAGTGTACTTAAACCCTTCTTATGAAAAAGTCTTTCAAATTATATCAGTTTAGTTTAAATTTATTTAGTTACTACTCCCTCCAAATTTTCTTTTTATTTCTTTAATTGGCTTTATAGAGTTTTCACACATTTTAATATATCTTATTCAAATTATTGATTTTTTAAAGGTTACAAGTAATTATAGCATGTAATATGATAGGATACCTCTTAATTGTATTTGTATGAAATTCAACAATATGCTTACTCATGGTGATATTTTTTTTCTTGAAAATGCAAAACGAAACGGTAAATACTTTTCAAATAATAGTGAAAATCTAAAACGATATTATTAAAAATAGATGGGAATAACATCTATGCTACAAATATCCATAAATGTGATCGGACAACAGGTCCAAAATGGTTTCCATGTTCGTGGCATTGTAAGCCTTGGCACAAGCCCCAGTACCTTTGAGTTTATTTAGGTTGCATCGGACTAATAATAATAACATGGTCTGAATTGAACTTAATTTTAATCGAGCTTAATTAATCGAGCATTGATTTTTCAAGTAATACCCCTAATTGAACCTTATCCACCTCATGTATCTAATTTTGATTTTGAGTCTCAAATAACCGTCAACTAAATAAATCGGCGTCAAGTCTGAGCAGTTCATTGTTAAAGGGCCATTGTTAAATGATACGATCAGTAGCTTCCTCTCTCATAGTCTCATTAATAATTAGCAGTTATTCCAAAGTGTCTAGGACTCAACTCAATGGCGAGAATAGAATTAGGGCTCAATCAAGCTACAATGGAAGATAATCACTCTCCACCACCACCCCCTCCAGGTACGGTTCGTACGCCGGCGGCAGCGGTGGCTCAGTCTCGATTATCTCCTCCAATTACGTTTCCTAGCCTGCTGGTACGGGTGGCTCCGTCATCAATCTCTCCGTCGCCACCTCCTCTAGGTACGGTTCGTACGCCGGCGGAAGGGGTGCAGGGGCGAACGCAGGATTTTTGGTCAGGGGGAGTAACAAAATTTGTAAAGTAAAATTTTTTAATCTAAATTTTAGTATTGCAAAATAATTAAATTTAATTATAGATGAATTTTAAATTGTTTTTATAAGTAACACGTGTTAAACTTTTTTTTTAGAAAAATTAATAATTATTCAACGTCATACATTTAAATTTCAAATATATACGTTAAATAAAATGTGATGAAGATGGAAAAATTTGGATATGAAATTTAAGTTTCAAGAAAAGATATTGCATCAATGATGTTAGGATTAAAAAGTAGAAAAATGTAAATAAAAAAAAAGTGAACAAAATAATAAATTTGAAATAACAAATTGGAAGTATAAGGAGTTACAATGGAGAACTATGTAGAAAGGGATAGATAAAAATGAGAAAAGAAAGGGAGTAAAACTAATAAAGTGTGAAGTTGAAATTAAAATCAATAAAAAGGAAGTTGAAATTAAAATCAATAAAAAGGTATATAGAAAGGGATAGATAAAAATGAAAAAAGAAAGAGAGTAAAACTAATAAAGTGTGAAGTTGAAATTAAAATCAATAAAAAATGAAGTTGAAATTAAAATCAATAAAAAGGAAAATATAGAACAATTAAGGGGATAACGAGCATCGAACACAGGACCTAAGGAAAGAAAACAACACTTAACCTCTACATGCAATCCATCAGGTCAAGCTACATTTAGTTAAGGGTCAATTGCATATGATACCCCTCTTAGTGTTTTTTATTACATCTAGCCCCATCTTAGTACAAACATTGCATCCACTACCCTTACTAGATGAAATTAATTACATCTAGATCCACGACTTTGACTTTTCGCGAACTAATTCATTGAAAGTACTATTTTGCCCTTGGTCAATTATCGAATTTTTTGGTTGACCAAACAACTTAAGCAGGTGTGGACCTTGATGTAAATTAATTTGAATTTTTAGGTGTTAAATGTAATAGATAAGTTCAAAATTATTAAAAACTAAAAAAAAGAAAAAAAAAAAGAAAGAAAGAAACAAAACAGTAACAACTCCGATCTGGAGCTGTTACAACTCCAGATCGGAGCCGTAAATACCTTCGATTTGGGACTATTTAAACAGCCCCAAATCGGAGCTATTTACAGCTCCAATTTGGAGCCTTGAAGCCCCAAATCGGAGCTATTTACAGCTCCGATTTGGAGTTGTTAAACAGCTCCGATCTGATTTGGGGCTGTTTAACAGTGCCGAATCGGAGTTGTAACAGCTCACAGCTCCGATTTAGGGTTGTTTAACAGTGCCGAATCGGAGCTGTAACTGCTCCGATTTGGGGTTGTTCAACAGCTCTAAATCGGAGATGTTACAGCTCCGATTTGGAGCCTTACATCCTCAAATCGGAGTTGTAAATAGCTCCGACGCCGGAGCTGTTGCATAATTATTCTGGTACCGGAATAATTCCGGTATCGAATATTGGAGATGAAGAAGAAGATGTACAAAAGAAAAAAAACGAAATAGAAAAATAAAAAGTAATGAAAAGGAGTTAAGGCTGTGTTTGGTTATCAAGCAATGAATAGTGACTTATTCCTTGGTCAACAAAAAAATAAGCTTGTGGACCTGGATGTAATTATGGGACTAAAACGGTTGTATATGCAAAGTGGTGTCCCAATAGGGGTACCATATGATATTTACCCTTTAGCTAATGAATATGAACTAAATACGTATGACATTATGTAGTAAATAATAATTAATTATGTATTTAACAATAAAATAATTTATTATTTATATTTTATTAAACTATTATTTTGGGCCTAAAGTCCAAATTTAGAGTGAGGTGAACATCATGGGTGACTGGTGTGATCTTCCCCAAGAACTCTTATACTTGATTTCACTTCTCTTCCACTCAGTCTTTCTTTCTGCTAAACAAAATGGATTGAACTCATAATTCAACAAATCCTTTATATGAATATCAACCAAGAGTCTGCACTCTGCACCATATGGCTTGCTTCTGTCCAATCTCGACTCTGTCCTGCATCCAGCAAACATATCATCCCAAATTTAAACAGTTACACAAGTTACTTTTTACCTTAACAAACAAACAAACCATCTATGTTGTCCAATCACCTAATAATCACCATCCCTTATGGATTAGTAGACATGGTCGCTCTAAGCTTCATCACCCGCTTAGAATCTCTGAGCAAGGGCGGATCCTTGATTTATATTTAGGGTAGCCTAATTTAACGTGGTAATATTGACGAGTATATTTTTTTTTTGGTTATTAATAAATATCGTACTAAAAAGTTGTTTAAATATTATTCTAAGCTTAGATTTCATATAAATATATTTTTGTCATATGAGTATTTTAGAAAATTAGCAATGAGGTAGAAATGGGTAAAAACAATATAAAACTACAATGTGGTTGTGGTGAGATTCGAACCCAATAGCAAAGACTTAATAGCCTACTCCAAATCCACTAGACTACAAAGGGTGGACATTATTTTTATGCATACTAGGTATATATTAATTTTCAAAACAGGGTAGGCTTCAGCCTACTCCAGTTTTAGGCAGGTCCGCCTGAGCTCCAATATATATCACCCGCTTAGCAGCTTACCCACATCGCCTCAAATTTTCCCCAGGCCTTTCAGTTTCTTGAATCTAAGTGTTAAAGAATTAGGGGAACAGTACTTTACTCCTGACCTGCAACATATACATAATAAAGTCGCGGTATTGAAGGGATTAGGCAATTGAATCGATGGGGGTTTGTAACTTAATTGTGTGTATATAAATCTAGTAATGAAGAATGGACAGACATAAAGGATCCTCGTGGCTGGTTCTTTTGTGATGTGATTCTTATGGGAGGGACATTTTACGCGGTTTGTTGTTTTGGGAGGCTAGTGAGGGCGAATCATATAGATTTGAGTCAGGAAATTATTGTTTCTAGTCCGGTCTTGTACGCGTATTATGACAAGTTTAGGTTGGATGAGAATGCTGGAAAATGGGTTATGGTGACTGCTTTGGTGGATATGATTTTGTTTGTAGGGTATCTTTGTGCGTCCTCTGCACCTGCCAAGGATATTTTTGCTGAAACCGAAACTTATGGCAAGGGAAATTGTATATTTTACTATCACGTACAGCTTGGTGTTCTTGTGATCGACCTGGAAACTGGTATCGTTAAGCAATTCGATAGCCAGCAGCCTGATTCTTCCGTGGTTTTTTGGCCTCCACCTGCATGGGCTTATAATTCAGCTGCAAATCATTGAACATGTATGGGAGTCTGGGACAGAGAAAGAAACAAGTGCAAAATCAAGTATTTACATTCTGGCTTTATATATTAACTTCTCCCTTGTTGCTGTGAACTCAAGTGCGATCTTTTTTCTTCAACTGGTGGAGCATGCAAGTATGAAGTATGTATGATGTTTTGAGAACGAAAAGCGACTCTGGAGACGATTTGGGGTTCGAGTGGTGAATATATTTTCTTTTTATATATTTAACCCGACTGAAACTACCCTGCCATGTTATTTGGTCATGCATTTCTACATTTAGTACCAGTGGTTTATGGCTTTGTTTTCATTATGGAATTGTTTTCATTCATATGTAATGTCTGTATTTAATGGTAGGAAGTCTTGGTATAATGGTTACATTTAATGATACGGAGAGTCATTGAAAGTTTTGAGATCTAGTATGCAGTTTGAGTATAACAGCAGCAGCAATCAGTCAGGTGGCAACTGGCAAACCACATGGAACAGAACAATTCTTAAATGAATCTAAATTTCTTCGGTTTCTCAGTATTTTAGCTCAGAGAACTGCCAAAATTCTATCCCACTGGAAAAATATTACTCCAACAACTAAAAACCCAAACAAGTAGACAATAGATACATGGCCTCTGGTACAAAATATGATCCTTTATAAACACGAAATTCGGGATGCAATTACAATTAACACGTCCAACACGAATTCCGTGAATCCTTTTTCTAAAGCGGTTTTTAAACATATCAATGATACCAAAAGCCCATAAACCCAGGGACCAAGCAACCACAGAAGGATCAAAAGGATACAGCACCAACATACCCTCCCAATAGATATCGATAACAAAACAAGGATGAAAACAATATCTACATAAGTTAGTGCTACTTGCCACATTAAAACAGAACAGGTCCATCCACACGAGCCTTCATAAACTTGTGGTCACATAAAGTTCCTAGGAAACACGATTTACTTTATTAAGCTGCCTTGACCGCTTTGTCATCACCTACAACGTTAAGAATCGGAAGGCTGCTTAGAAACTCATCAAGACCCTCAAAGAAACCATTTCCTTCCATGTTCTCATCCTCTCTACGGCTCAGCCCATGTCCTGGGATCATCCTCCTTACTGCAGGCTCCTCAGTTTCATTGCTGCATTCAAGGTTCAAATCCAATCTTCCGAAATTCTTAGCACCCCTGCTAGGCTGTTTTCTAGCACTTACTGCTACACCTTTCTTATTTGGCTCACTTGTTGCCTTGCTAGGAGCCATAGCATTACCAGGAATCGTAGCATTACCAGGAGTTGGGCCTTTCTCACTCGGCACAGCAGTAGTGTTATTCTGCATCTCCACATTATCAGCAGGTACTTGCCCATCTTGTGCATTTACATTCTCACCTTTATCAGTTTGTGCACTCTTCCTAGTTTTATTGGGTGTCTCACCAGAACGCTTGCCATTTGTGGCTTTCCTCTTATTCTTCTTCCCACCACCATTTCGCCAGTCATCATCACCAGAATCATCCAAGTCCGATACCTCTACAAAGACCTCATCATCATCCACATAAACTCTAGGACCAGTGCTCTGACGACCACCCCCTCTTTTTTTCCCACTATTCGAACTCCCCGCCCCTGGGCAAGTGAACATAGGCGAAAAGGGCGTCCAACCAGAATTAGCACTCTTATTCTTCTCCCAATAATCCATCGAGAAACCCACCGGTATAAACCCCCAGCAACAGAAGTAGTCCTCCCCACTCGCAGACGGGGGAGGCGATGGAATCACTACACCCTGAAAAGCCCTCTTGCAATTCTGACATTTCAAACTACAATCAACATACATGTCAGGGTATTCATACATGTAATAGCAGTAAGGACACGCAGTCCAGAAAGTAGAGTCACCGTTAACATTTGCAGGCTCATCCAATCTCTCCCCATCCTCTACATCATTCCTCTCCAACTCCTCCTCCTCCTCCTCCTCTTCTCTCCCCTCCTCCACACTCTCACCACCAGCATTCAAGTTGTGATTACTCGATTCATAATTATCTACAGGAGCTTTCTGTTGCTCCTGGTTTGCACCAGATGAATAAGTCACATTACCACCACCACCACCACCAAATTCAGGCTCTACATTCAAATTAGACCTAGACATAGAGTTTGTACTACCAAATGCAATATTGGAACCGGAAGTAAAACTCATATAATTCTGAGGCTGTTGAGCTTGTACCTGCGGGTAATGACTCTGCTCACCACCACCACTATTGCTGTTTCCACCACCAAAAAACATGAAATTCTGCACCGAGCCACCAAACGCCTCCTGCTGAGCACTATGCTGCTGTTGATGTTGACTGAAAAACGCAAGCTCCTTATCATACATAGCCTTCATAGACGGGTTAGACAAAACCGACCACGCATCAATCACCAACCGAAACGCCTCATCAGCAAACGGAAACTTATTCTGCTGCGGATTCAGAATCAGAGCGAGGCTCCTATACTGCGTCGCCACGTAGTCCCCGTCGCGACCCTCCGCCGGCGTGAGGCGGAGGATCGAGTACCAATCGTGGTGGTTGTTGCCGATCCGGACGTCTCCGGCGAGGAGAGTGTCAGCGACGGCGAGGATTTGGTCCGCATGCGAGAGAGAGGGGTCGGCATCACGCGCACGCGAGGCGAAGGACTTGCTCCCTACCAGGTCACGCGCCGAGAGGAGCTTCTCGGCGATTGACAGCCACCGCATCGCTTCGGCGCGTGTGGTTGTGGTAGCGAAGAACGGGTGTTCCATTTTTATTCAGCTAGGGTTTGGGTGAGTTTTCACTGAGAGGGATGGATGGATGGATTGGGGTGATTATGGTGATGGTGATTTGGGATGGGTTTTGATTCTGGGGTGGTGATGACTGATGAGGAAATGGAGTGAACACGTGTGCTGAGGGTGAGATTGGAATTTCAGATTTACTTTTGTGTGAGCTTTTGCAAAAATGGCGATGGACTGTGACTGTGTGTGGCGATGACTCGATGAGTATAGTCGTATGAGTGAGTCAGTGTCAGTGAGTGCCTGATCCGGTTTATTGACTATTCAAATAGTTCAACGCCGGTTTTTTCCACTCACAGTTTTCAAAATGTTAGTCATAACTCATCACTCATCTTATCTTGAGAAAACTTTTGTCTTGTTTTACTTTTTCTTTTCAATATACTGTATTCTAAATAACCGGGGAATAGTAGTTTTACAACTCATAAATAAATGAAAACCAATTAAAACTGATAAGGGTGTTCTATCTAATTTTTATTGAACATATTTTACGAAATAGTCCCATTCAATATGATAATAATTTTAAATTATTGTGAAGTACCTATCGAACAAAGTTAGTATTCTAAATATTGCGGAAAGAATTATTAAACATAGTTGGTGTTCTAATTTATTGTGGAGTAAACACATTCAACGTAATTAGTCCTCTACATAAATGTGTAATAGACATGTTGAAAAGAGTTAGCGCTCTAAGTTATTGTAGAACAACTCATCGAACAAAGTTAGTACTATAAATTAGTAATGTGGAATAGATCATTTCAATGCAATCAGTACTTAGACCAGTCGAACACAATTAATTAGTGCTTTGGTGGGTGTTTGCAACAAATTAACTTATCCAGCTTATCATTTATTTTAATTAGAAACAACTTTTTGAGTGTTTGCAGCTGGCAGATTCTCTTAAATTAAGTTGGATAAGTTGAAGCTGGGTTGTACCTCCATAAGCAAAATCTCCTTAAATTAAGTTGGATTTTAGTTGTTTTTGTCCAAAAAGTTAGGTTTGCAAACACTACTCCTACAACTTACCTAACTTTTAAGTAGTATTGCAAACACCCATCAAATTCTCTAATAAGTCATCTTTACCAACTTATCATTCAATTAAGCCACTTATTTTAAGTTGAAACTATTGCAAACACCCCATAGAGTATTGTAGAATAAACTCGTCGAACACAGTTAGCGCGCTAAAGTATTGTAGAATAGATCTAAACACAATTGATGCTCTAAAGTATTGCGGAATAGACCCGTCGAATACAATTAGTGTCGTAAAGTATTGTGGAATATAGTTGCCGAATACAATTAGTATTCTAAATTATTATAGAATATATCCGTCGAACACAATTAGTATTCTAAACAACTCTCACCCGTCGAACACAATTAACGTTCTAAACTACTATCGAATACATTTAGTCCTCTAAAAGTATTGTGAAATAGGCCCGTTAAACATAGTTCTAAATTCTAATTATTGCGGAATAGACCCGTCGAACATAGTCAATTTTAAATTTTAAATTATTACGGAGTAGACCTTTTGAACACGGCCAATTCTAAATTATTATTGCGGAATAGACCCATCAAATACAGTTTGTACTCTTAAGTATTATGGAATAGACCCGTCGGACACATCTAGTGTTGAATGCATAGATACGATAAATGTGAAAATACAATATTTTTGTGAAGATAATTGAATGTGAACCGAGTAAGAATCGATAATTCATAAATTTCTCACACGTGTACATAAATAGAAAAAAGACCAATAAAATCAGGATACATGGCGGAAGGGAAATTTTCATTACCTAATTGGAGATTGGGATGTTAAAAAAATCATCGGATACTGAACCCAAAATCTCGTATTTTCCGTCCAAGCCCAACCCTCATCATAATATAACAATTGACTTGGAAGAAGTAGGAAGTATAATATTCTCCTTTAATAGATATACAAAAGTATAAATATAAATTTTACAATGCTTGAGGTAATAAATAATATTAAAATTAATGATAAAAGAATTATAATTTTATACAATATAAAAGGAGTTTGAAATATACTTCTTTTATAGAATATATAGATATATTATTAAGGGAAATAAAACATAAAATTTTATAGTTAAATGAGAAGACAAGTCAATATTATAAATTCATTTTCAAAAAGAAAATCAAAATTATAAATTATAAATCTTATAGCTAAATGAGAAAAGTATATGTTTACATGAATATGACATGAGATAATAATAAATAAAATAATAAAAATGTAAAATGTATAGGGACATAGATTGATGGCACGTGGCATTAATGAATTATAAGCTGATTAGAACATGACACTTGGCTCAAGGAGGAGCTTCAAAATAGTTCTTCTTTTCTTTAATGTATATTAGATTTCACAAAATTGTATATATAAGATTAAATAGGAAGCTTTAGAAACATACGAGTACGGCAATTTTAAGATACTTTTCCTCATTTTTATGATAAAGTAATCAATTTTAATTATTTTTTAATATATGTGCATTTACCTTAAACAACATTATTTAAAAAACGAATGGAGTGTCATATTAGTATTCCACTCACATCAAATGTTACACTCTTCATTTTCAACCATCATACTCTATCATGTCCAAATTAACATTTTCTTTCTTAATTTTTTTAATCGCACTATTTTTTTAAGACATAAAACAATGAAAAGAACTACGAGGTTGTTTGGTTTAGACTAGGAAAAGGAAAACCAGCATTTCCTAGAAAATTTGGTCCAAACCTACAAGTAGAAAATGTATTAGTAAAATGTGAGACTTTTTCTTGATTGGTTTGCTAAAATGTACTAGGAAATGTTACTAGATCAAATTTATATTTCCTTGTTTGGTTATGCAATTCTTAATTTGAGAAAAGCTTGGAGAAAATCATGTGTAATTCGGAGGGCAAGCTGGGAAAGGGAATATGTGAAAATATTTCCAAAATAGATTTGATGCCCCCTCCCAATAATTTGAACTAGAAAATGTTTGAAGTTTTGAATTACAAATTCATGGAATCTACATTTCCGGTTAGCAACTAGGAAATGTCGGTCTCACCGATTTCATACGTTTCCTATATACTTTTTCAGCAAACCAATCAAGGAAAATACCAAAATGTTTGCAAAACATTTTCACTTACTACCAAACCAAACGGGCTCTAAAGGAATTGGAAGAATTGAATAGAAAAAAGAAAAGAAAACAGAAGGAATATCATTAGATGCGCCCGCCCGATGAAACTAGGCGCATCCGCTGATGATCATACCTTACCAAACTCCAATGGGAGCCTGGTTGGTTGGTGTAAGATGGTACAAACAACGTACACCAACTCTCGTTGGAGTTGGTATGAATGGGAAAAAATAAATTTAAATTTCTTTTTGAAGCTTCCACGGTCGTAAATTCACCAAAATGTGAGATTTTCCCACCATTTTGTTCTAAGTAGATTTGGTTTTCGATGTTAATTGGAATACATAACATTCGAAAATTTACATTTGAATTCAAGTGATTTAACTATATGACCATTCGAATACAAAAATTTCGCACTTATAGGTGCTTAAAATTATCAGTTAGACCCCCCACGCACACCACTTGCGTGGGTTGGACGAGAAAAAAAAATCTAATTTTCTTTTGGAGCTTCAAATGCCCAACATTCCTATCATATTTTCTTTTCCTTTCTATTTTTTTTTTTTTTTTTTTTTTGAAAAAAAATAGCCTCCCATGCATGTTAATGCACAACACAAAAATGTAGACCTTCCGTGTAATTTAACTATATGTCACCTTTATACGGCCCTCTAAGCCATAAATTTCAAGTGGTTTTTCAACCTCATGTGCTTAAAATTAAATATCAAGTGTTCTAATGACTGCATGAGTATGATCAACATATTCACAATGTAGTAGTAGGATTCGGGTGGGGCGTTTGGGTACCCGAACTGAACCGATCGGATTTGGGTCATTTGGGTAGTGATTTTTGGGTACTTCGGGCTTCGGGTACCCGATTCAATAACCGATCGGGTTTTGGGTACCCGTTGGGTAGTGAAAACAAAATTTTAATTGCTCCCGACAAAATTATACCGGGCCTAGGCCGGGCTCGGGTTGCCCCGACCCAAATTGCCATCCCTAGTCACCACCCATTGCTCCCAAGATACAACAACACAACTACAATATTCTTCTACTTCTAGCCGCATTCTAGAAAAAATATGAGTTTTCCATTGACACGCTCTTGCTAGAAAAGGAAAAAAATAGTGATATTTTGGTGGAATAATAGACATTTCTCATTCGCTACAACTTACGAATGTATCACATATCAATTCCCATTTAATAGTCATCTTATTTTTGTTAATTTATTACTTCGTAGTCATTAAGAGTCCCATGTATAATATTATTTCTTGAATTTGATAATTTTAACTGTTGTAAAAGTCTTGAACAAGACAATTCCTTCCTTATGTAGCTAATTAAGTTGTTAATTGTGGTCCAAACGAACCAAGTTCGCTCAAAATCCCATCACATAAATATGCATTTTCTTACAATATACGATTAATCCACATGAGAGCACTCCTTATGGTGGCTTTTTTGGGGTTTAAATGGGGCTAAAATCCCCAATTAAGCCTAAAAAGTCCTCCAATGGGGGCTCCTATTTAGTAGTCCATGAAAAAGGGCTACTAAATAATAGTATCTTCTATTTAAGCCCCCAAATTATATAAAAAATTATTATTTAATTAGAAAATGAATTAATGAAATAGTATGTGTTACATGGGTCCCACATATAAGCCCTCGTTAAAGCCCCAAAACCATTAAATACTTTAATTTGGGAGGAAATTTTTTGGGGTTTACATGTTTAAAACTTCAAGTCCCAAACCATAAAGCATAAGGAATGGTATGATACCTTATGATACCTTGGGCAAGTACTTTCTTATTCGTAAAACCGTTACAAAATGACCATGGGCTTCTTCGACTACTCCCGCCCTGGGTTTTAGACTTGTAGCGTACGATTGAAGCCTCGTTCGAATATCTGTTCTTCTCTTTATTTTATTAATATAAAAAATATCACCAAAAAAAAGTTAATCAAGTAACTAATAGTAATAAAAATAAAATAATAATCCGCCCCTTCAATTACCAGTCTACCAGTGTTCTATTCAAAACAACACTTGTCAACCAAATTTCACCACCGGTCGATCAACATCGATGCCGAAGAAGAGAAGAAAGTCCGAACGCGGCAACAAACACACCAGCAGCAGCAACCATGCATCCGTCTTCGATTTCTCGGACGAAGGCGTCGAGGTTCAGGCCAGCAAAGTCCGCGCTAAATTCTTTAAAAAAGGAAACCCTAAGGGTCACCCTGTTGACAAATACACTTTCCTCCAAGCCTGTAAGTCACAACTCTTACACATTTGTCATATCATGTCTAATTTGTTTACGATTGATCGATATTGATGTTGAATCGACTGGTAGAGAGAGAGAGAGTCGAGAGTTTGTTTGATTATCTAGTGTACTGTGATTTTTCGCTGAGCAATTTGGATATGTTGATGTTTAGATGCTTTGTTTCATTGTTTTTGTGGAGCATTTATGCGAGCTTCAAATATGGACCGATGATGTGGAAGTTTAGTTTAGGGTATGTGTATATTGAATGAGAACATGTCGAAAACCAGCGTCAGTAAACTCACTGATAGTTGCTGCTGCTTGATATCTAGTGTACTGTGATATTTGTTGAGCGATTTTGATATGTTGATGTTTAGATGCGTTGTTTGTGTGGAGGACTTATGTGAAATTCAGATATGGACCGATACTGCAAGTTTAGGTTGGGTATGTGTATATTCAATGAGATGTGGAAAACCAGCGGAAGTTAACTCACACTGTGATTTAAGTGTAGGTGAACATAGGACATTAGTGTATCCATAGCACTACTTTCATGATGCAGCTATCGTAATAGAGGATTGGCATAGTGTTGATGCTGTAACTGAAATCTAGATTTTCAGATGGTTGTGGCTGATAGCTTTTTTTTTATAATTCATGAATTAGTTTCAGATGAATGCTGAACTAATTTAATCCCTCAGATTGCCAACTTTCAAATTAAGTGTTTCTTAGCCCCCCCACCATCTCCTAACCCTGACCTTTTTTCTGTTCTCTTTCATGATATGAGAGCCTCAACTTTATGCCAGTGAGACATGACAAAATTCAGTGTAAAATCTTTGCGTGGAGGGCTTTCCCACTTATTTTTTTCCCTTCTAAATTAGTTTATCGGTATAATTTGGGTTTCTTCTGTCACTGTTTTTTGGCAAGTTTCTAACGAAGCATAGAATCCGCTGTTGATGAAGGATTACAGAGAAGAATATCATTGTTTGGCAATCTGAAGTACTATTTTCTTGTAATACATGTTTTTTTTTCTTTCACGGGCAACGATACTGAGGTTTTGCTTGTACTTTCTGAAAACTTCACTCTTAGTGTATCTATTATTGTATCATTTGTATTTTATTAACTCCAGTATAATTACATGGCAACTCTAATGTTTTCCGTGAATATTTGTTCCAGTTGGACATGAAAGCACAGCTCCAGAAATTTATTCTGATGTTAATGCTAATTTTGTGGGAAATAGAAGGCAACGTGATGAAAAATCACCCGGTTCGCTGATGAAATCATTGTCCATATCTCTAAGTACTCCTGAAGTTGCATGCTCAACTCGAGGAAATGCTAGAGTTTGCAACACTGAGAAGAAAAACGTAAATAGATTAATTAGCACTCTTAACTACTACTCCCCTTTCTTTGCTGTGGATACAGTATTTTCTTATTCAGTGATTTTTCACTTTGGCAGAAACATGTACTTTATTTAGAATCTGATGATGATGATGGCATAATGGATCTGCAACCCTCGACTCATCTTGATCTAGCAGAAGACCAAGGTTATTCTTTCACTAAAAATCAAAGCATGACAAATTTCTTGGCTTTATTTGTACTTTATTTGGCTTATTTGTGTTCCATTTGATGAACAAGTATGACCTTTGTATGTTTCTTGGCTCCTTTTCAGGTTCATTAGAAGAAATGTCGTCACCACACGGATCTGATGTAATTGATTGTGTGAGAATTTCAATGCAACTGATATACTCATTCCTATTTTTAATACTTGAAATTTTAGCAAATTGTAACTTCTTGGATTTGAAGTTTTAGGTTCTTTTTTCATGATAATTCCATTCTTACTCCCACCCCCTTTGAAGTGGACATATGTTCACTTTTTAACTAGCCCTCCAATGCTAAATAGGAATAATAATGGAAAAAATAAATCACCTTAATTGGTGTGCAAGTAGCTAAAACATCAAATATAAAAATAGAAGGGAATATAAGGCAAACTATTCAAAGGTTTAATGGAACTGAAATATTCGAAATAGTAAATCCCAATTTTATATGCTAGAGAATTTTAAAAGCAAACTTTTAATTACATACTACATTATTGGTTAATTTACTAACTTCTATTCCCACTTTTATTTCCTTCTACACTGGAGAAATGGATATTGGTTTCTATGTCTTTTTATGTTTATTTTTATTTATTATTACCTTATCGTTTTGCAGGAAGCAGTGGTGGTTGTGTCCCCCACTTATGTTAAATTGGGGAACTTGTATTATACGAGTTGTCGATTGACCTTTTCTAGCATTTCCATCAGCTTGAATGGATCACCCCTTCATGAAAGGAATAATCCCCATCATCTTGAGTGGCCGACTTTTGACATCATCAGAATTGAGCATCAACCATGTAAAAATGTAGGTGTAGTAAAATTCTGTTTCAGTTTGCAAATTCCTCTCTGGTGAAGGCGAAGAGCGCTTATCAACTTAACACATTCTTGTCTTCATGAATTCAGGTTAAAGCAAATATTCTGAACTTTCACTTCAAAATCAAGGACACAAATTCAGAGGAGTCCTGTAATGGAAAATCAGGTTTGTTGCATATTATTCTACCCTAGTAGTCCCCCCGACCCCCCTCTCTTGGAAGTTTCCTCTTGTCCACTTCTCCCAGGATAAAATTTGGAAATTAGCTTGCATCAAGCATCTTCATACTTATTCTATTTTATGTTCTTTCTCAACTATATGTAGGTATTTTGGATCTAGAATTTGTTGTTGATGAGAATCAGTGGTACAAGAAACAGAATGAAATTAAATCATTGGATGTGAAATACGAAGGTGCCTGGGAAACCATTGTAAGGTGAGTTACTTTTTGTGAGATAACTGGTTTATGAGAATATACTGTGTCCTGCTAAGCTGATACACTTATATTTTTCAAAGAAATACATGTTCCCATACGTGAAAGTCATGCAAATACCTAGCTAAAAGAAGAATTAACAAAGAATGGGTGAGTGACATGAGAGCAGCTAGCTAAAATTATCTCATATCATGATATTACTGACCAGTCACTGGGTTGATAGGAGGGCATGAAAATTTTAGCTGCTACTCTGTACCAACACCAAAGTGTTGTATGATAAGTTAACGCTGATCCTTGATGACATTCTTACTATATATAAGTCTACCACGCCATTCATTCCATGTCTGGTATCTCATTAGTATGATATAGGCTCATTTTAAACAGTTTTGGATTTTAATTTGAGTTTTTGGTTTCCAGAAGTTCCTTGAAATTGTGTGAAGTTAAAATATGTTGGGATGTTTATTCGAAAATGTATAGAACTTGAGATATCATACTGAAAGTGTCCAGATTGGTTTGTGTTAGGTATATATTGATTGACATCCATACATGTATTATTTGGGATACTTACTATTAAGTGGAAATACTAAACACTAACACTGTGTAGTAAGAACCGTATATTGTTTTTTTGATAATTTTTTTAAATTCTTTTCCCCTTGATGATACTGCTAACCATGAAGGTCTTGCCATCCCACTCCCTTCCCATTTGGTAACAATGTTTTTCTCATTTGAATTTCAGTGAATGTGGTTCAAGTGAGCTCTTTGACGATATAGTGTATCCAGAAGGGGATCCTGATGCTGTCTTCATAAGTAGTAGGGATGTTGAGTTATTAAGACCAATGGTATTCCTCAATGATACTATCATTGACTTCTATATCAAGTAAGATTTTAAGATTTGGTTCATTAGTAGGTGCGTTTCATTGAATTTTTCCTATTTCTAATTTTTTATGTTGACTTACCTTAAGTTAAGATACTTTTGCAGTCATAATTGGCTTTTTAATTGGTAAATTACTAATGCACTTCACAATTTACGGCTGGGTGACAGATATCTTATAACCAATATCAAACCAGAGGTGCAATACAGGTTCCACTTTTTCAACACTTTTTTCTTTCGGAAGCTTGGTGACATGGACCGAAGTACATCCAGAACTTGGGATGCGAGAAAAGCTTTTGAACGCGTTCGTAAATGGACTAAGAGCATAGAAATTTTTGAGAAGGATTTCATATTTATACCTGTAAATTTCAGGTAACAAATGCTACTTTTTAAGGCGGATCATTTAGACTTTATGCTCACTTTTCTCGTGATTCCTTTTGCACATCTATTACAGCCTCCATTGGAGTTTGATTGTTATCTGCCATCCTGGGAAATTGGCTAATTTAAAAGGTATGTCAAACTGAACCATCTTTTTACTCTTTGCATGCCCATTATTGCTAATTTTTACTCTTCAAACTTTGGTGTAAACATGAACAGAAAATGATTCGGTTGATTTATCTACATGCCCGCGCATCTTACACATGGATTCTATCAGAGGAAGTCATAGAGGGCTTGAGGATCATATTCGGGGGTAGGTTATTTGTTCTTTATGTTCATGAGATCTCATGGGTACTTACAGAAGCAAATAATAACCTTCTTGCTACTTTTGTATTGTTAACTTTCTACAATCTTTTATCCTATACGTAATCTGATTCTGCCCCTTAGATAAATCACTTTATGTTCATTGCTACTTAGGAAAGAAAATGAGAACTCCTAGTGTGGCAACTTTGTATGATTAGCTTTTTACTATTTTAATACTAGACTGGCTCTGAGGTCTACACCCTAGCTAAATCACTTTCCATAAGCATGTTTTTGAATTGAGACCTTGCAATGTGATAGTTGCTGGGTGCACCGTTAAGAAAAGAATAGGATACTTGCTGGGTGCACCGTTAAGAAAATAAATGTTTGTGCATGTGGTGACCTGAAGCCTCGAGGTGTCGTATCTCTTTATGAAACCACTTGTAATTTCATAATATTTAGAAGAAGATAGTTGCATTCGAAATGGCCCTAAAGCACTGAACTCCAGTTTTTGTATAACTTAGTTCAATTAAACTTTTAGTCCTTGAACATTTCGGAAATACGTATTTCGCAATTTCTAGGTAATTGTTATGGGAAGGAATCAGCAGCCTCTCCCTTTTATGGCTATTAGATAGATGTCAGTCCGTCAAGCGAGCAATCTGCTTCTGACCCTTATGTCCAAAAGAGCATATTCTCCTTTTGATACGAAATCTAAAGATTCGAAATTCACTCTCACGGAAGGATTAGGATAAGTTGTTGAGCAGTGAGTACTTGCCTCTTAGTCCACAAATTTTATTTTGTATCTGTGCTGGTTCAACCATCAATACTTTCCCCTGCCCTAGATGTCATCTGATCATCTTTTCCTCGCCTACCATCTATCAGTATATTTTGATTCATTTGTAGTTTATTGTGGATTGCACTTGGTGCTAACATCAAGTGGCAAGACCAAAAAAATTAGTTTATTCCCGTTATCATATTAATACCTCATATTGTTGGTTTGGCATTTCTTCCACACTCTGCTCACATCTCCATTTTGTAATATGCTTGTTTCTGTCTGTAGCGCTTATAATACCAGGAACATAGTAACAAATTTCCCATTTTTCCCCTTACATGTAGTTACTTATGTGAAGAATGGAGGGCGCGTATTGGCGAAGAAGATGCAAATATGTTCTTGAGTATACGTTTTGATGCTCTTCAGGTTATCATTTTTATTTTTATTTTTTCCCTTCCCTCTCCTCCCCTTCACCTTTTAAGTATACTTTTTTTTTTCCTTAAAAAAAGTTCCCCTATCCTTGGCCCATATCCACAAGACTATAACCTTTATTTCATGTATGCATTTTAAATTCAAAAAGTATCAATAAGTAACCAACAAGTTGTTTACATCCATAAGTAACCAACAACATCCATGACTGGGTTTTGAAACTCTTTACCATGAATCGGGAAATTTGTTACATGAAGTGTATATATTCTCAACTAGATATATCTTGCAATGCAAAATCAGCTCTGCATAGTTTGTAATTTTGTTTATCATCAAAAAGGTGGAAGTTCTTATAGACACTCCTTTCTATTGGTTACTATTGGTTACTGATCTTACATTTGCCTGAGTTGGTCCTGCAATATCAATGATGTCTCATCATGCAGTTAACCATAACTTAATTACTTAATACTACTGTATTTTGTCATGATTCATGAGGTTTGTTTCAGTGCATATTGTAAACTTCTGTCTCCATTTCTTGCTTCAGCTGCCGCAGCAAGAAAACTTGTCAGACTGTGGCCTCTTCTTGCTTCATTACGCAGAACTATTTCTCGAGCAAACCGCTAACTTCAGCAACCAAAATTATTCTGACTTTGTATGTTTTCTCTCACTACTCTTGCCATTTGACTTCCGTGTCCTCATTTCTGAGACATTTGCACCATGATAATGTCAAATGTGCAATGCTTGATAGCCTTTTTTTAATTTTTTATTTTTATTTTTTTTATTATTATTATTTTTGTTTGCTTTGCTTTGTTTTGTTTTTGGGAGCGTGTGACTGGTTAAAAGAAAGATAGA